>OY728159.1:1264774055-1267274055 GCA_963277665.1 Viscum album
TAGGATGTTGTTATAATAAGTATTCTAGCAACACTTACACACACCTTCATCTAATGGTTAAAGAATATACTGTTTCTGTGGATGGTGAATTTCTGCCTCACGAAACGATGATTGTTCAACACTCATATAACACCTTCAAAGGTGGCCATTAAGATGTAAATATGTTTATATATGATATGTAAAATTTTTATGTTTTACTTAAGCTTCTGTATTTTTCATTTGTGGCATACCTTTATGGCTTCCATTATGGGTATACGCGATATCTTCATTTTAGGATGTGCGGACTACCGCCCCCTCGAAGTGATTTGATTCGTTAATTCCATATGTGGGATGTATAAAAGATGGATTTAAAGTTATTATATATGATGTTATACTGGAATTATAATATACCTTTATATCATTATTGTTTTCCTTCCATTAAAGTATGAGATAGAAATGAAATAGCCTTCATGCGTACGTACAGCTTACCGTCTCCATGAACGGTGCATTTCATTTCTTATCCTCAAATGTAATGTACTATTATAAGTACATATAATGGATATATATGATGTATGATACATATAAAGGATGAATATAATTCTGGAATTAAAAATATACCCATCTCTCATTTAGTTTTAATTCCATTAATATGACATAGAAATGAAAGTAGCGTTCATGCGTACGTACGGCTTACCGTCTCCATTAACGGTGCATTTCATTTCTTACCTCTAAATGATTATGTAATATTATAAATACATGTATATTATGGATATATATGATATATATGATATCCAAATCAGGAATTTCATTCTGGATATAAAGAAACTTTGACCACACGAACAACATGTAATTGTAAGAAGTCCACTTTTGACTTAAGGACCAAATATCGACAAAACAAACATTATTAACTTAAATGATTACATAATGTTTATAACATGTAAATAATTGATATAAAAGGAATAATGAACTTTAAAATGGTTCTTAAGCAAGTAGAAATTAACTCAAGTTTATTATTCAGGACGTTAAAGAACGATCGAGTCAAGTCGGACCCGAGATAATGGATCGTACTCCTCTCTTTCTTTTTAAGTACGCTCTTTTATGTCATTCCTTTTGAAGATCATCTTTCTTGTTATTGGGATGTTATTTTATATTACTCTTACTGTAATTTTTATGTTCATATTATGAGAGACCCTATTCTCTCTCATCAATCCATTTTGGAAGTTTTGAGTGGCACCGTTAGGCTGCCAAATTTTCGTAAGAGATCTAACCTCTCTCTTTCTTTTTAAGTACTCTCCTTTATGTCACTTGTTTTAAGATCCTCTTTGTTATGTTGGGGGATGAAATTTTATATTCCTATTTCTATAAAATTTATGTTAATATGATGAGATACCCTATTTGATCTCATCAATCCATTTTTGTAAGTTTTATGTGGCGCCGTTAGGCTGCCGAGTTTTTGTAAGGGATTTTTCATCTCACTTTTATTTCCGTGAGATTTATGCTATATTTTCCACAATTTCCTCTGAGTGGTGTATGTACTGCCCATTATTTTACTCATTGTGTAATATACTTTCATTTATGAGTATTTACATCAATGTTGTATTGTCCTTTTTTCACGGGGTGTATGTTTCGAAAGATACCCATGTTGGTAAGGGAACCTTTCACCCTACTCTTTTTAAAATACTTATTTTGTTATGTCTTTTAATTCACATACTATTATGTTGAGATATGTTCTTCTATATCCTTATTGATTTAAATTTTATTTCCATGTAATGAGATACCCTTTTTATCTCTCATCAAATTATTTTCTGAATTTTGTAGTGATGCCATTAGGCTGTCAAATTTTTGCAAGGGAACTTCTTAACCCAAATTTGATTCTTTGGGATAAAAGTATACTCCTTGAATATGTCGTTCTATGAATATGTGTGAATAAGCTCTGATTGTTTTACACTTAATATCCACTTATATTTGGTGTATTCTTTTGTCACACATAATTATGTAATTGATTTATCCTTAAACCAAGGATACCGTCTTTGTAAGGGGCTTCATCTCAATCTCCTTTCATTGAGGCATATTTCATTTTATACACAACTTTCTTTTATACGGTGTATAAACCCCTTTTACTTTTACTTTTATACAAAAGGAATCTTTTTCTACAAAGCGTTTTACTAAATGACAAAAAGGAATGTTTCTTTTAATGTACGCAGTGACAACGACCTTTTCCGCCGCCGCGAGTATTATTTGATCTTTGGCTTCCTCAACAAGCCGTAATGTTTTTAAAATAGAATAAAAACCATATACACTTTTATGTATTTTGGTATTGAAAATGGTTTTGATAAAGGATTCTATTTTGTCAATATATTTAAATGATATATTGTGATTGAAATGTGGAAATTTTATCATTCCTTTATATTTGTTTTATGTCTTATGATTTTATAATGGTACTTGGACATTTTACGGGTGGTTACATGATAAACCATATGACGGGTGGTGCCATGAATACCAGGACGAGTGGTTACGTTATAACCTCCAATTCATTGTGTATGGAAGTCGGCCGTATGGCTATTCCATTAAGTATGTATGGAAGTTGGCCGAATGGCTATTCCATTAAGTGATATGTGTGGAAGTAGACCTTATGGTTATTCCACTTAAGTATGTTTGTGTCCCAAGTTACCTTTATATGGTATGTGATCTTATAAGGGTTTTATGGTAATCTTTTGGTTACAGAAAGGTAAGTAATGAACTTTTATTCAGTGAAGAGTTTTTACTACTTTGAAAAGGTTAAAAGTATTACTTTATTAAAGTATACATGGTTTACTTGTTGTTTTAAAAAAACTAACAGTTTTCATTCTTTGTGTATCCCTTACTGAGCTTTTTATGCTCATCCCAAGTTTTTGAAATGTTTTTCACAGGACTTAACGTGGAATAGGGTCAAGGATGGGATCAAGGGAAAGTCATGCAACCTAAAACATGGAACTGGACATGTTTCTTTTTAAGAGTTTTAATTTTATGGAAACTTAGTAAAAGTTTCTACTTTGTAATCTTTTGAGATGTAATATTTATGTCCTAATTCTCTAAAACTCTAAAACTGAAAAGATCCTCAATGTGAATTATTCATTTAATTCAATATTAAGTAAGGTTTAAGGCCGGTGCCTTATAGTTGGTATCAAAGGTTGGTTTAGACAACTATAGGGATTATGAGTTTTTGTTAGACACATGATTAGTCCCTATATATATTATTTCAGTTAAATCCTTGTTTTATAACTTTTTTCATGTCAAGTAAAGTTTGTTACGAATGGAAGGAGAAGGATCTCAAACGACATTCCTATCTCTTCCTGATGAAATGATTGAAATAATTATTGCAAATTCATGTTCGGATGATTGTGAAACTTTTTCTAGCATACAACTCACTTGCAAGTAGTTGTTTGAGATATCAAAAACCTCCACTATACCTCGTTATCATCATGGAACATGGGTTGTTTTTAGACAAATACTATTTTCACAATATTCTCATATTTTCAAGAAAGGTAAATATTATCAAGGTATTTTCAAATATTTTACCTTATCACAAGAATTTGAAGTATATTATGATTTTAAAGAAGGTCCTGAGGAAGGAGACCCTTGCGCAACCTATTTATATTTGATTTTAAAATATAGTCTCTCAGCACACACTTATGGTATTTTAAAAGGACCAATAATAGAAAGTTTCAACTCAAATTCTGTCTGATTATTTTATAGAAATCATGTTTTATCGGATGTTTTGGAATTATATGTCATACATGATTATTTTCCAAAACTGTTTTTCTGTGAACACCCATATGACCCATGTTGTACAAGGTGTATTTTGATGGAGGAAGAAAATGATTTTGAAGTATCTATAAATCATTGTTGTAATGCATGGGACTTCTACCTACGTGAGGAAGATGACGATGAAACCGAGTGGACGCCATGATCACGGTATGATGTTATTCATTTTGGGAATCGTTTTATTTTATCTTTTGGTGGTGAAATGAGACTTCAAGAATTAAGATGTTGAGACCATAAAAAATTTGGATGAAAATGAGAGGTATAAGGAAACTATTAAGGTTAAAACATGTTAGGGTTATTTTTGGAGTTTTATAAAAAGGACAACACGCAGACCGTGTGACAACCCGTCGCGTCGGACAAAGCTGCGGGAATCGAACCCACAACCAAAGTGCGACTGGTATTTATCACCTACCACTGGACTACGTGAATTCCCTGGTTAGTTTGAATTATTCTTTTTAGTTAGATGATTTTATTAATTAAGAGTAAGTTGATTTTGGGTTATCTATGGAAATTTATTAACCTATCATGTAGGATATGTGATTAAGTTAATTACTTTTCAATACGAGACATTAAGAGCAACTGATGTTGTTTGGAGATAAATGTTATGATTTAAGTTGGAAGACTATGTGACTAAATCCTTAAAATATTTGGGTTTCAATCTTAGTTTGGTTTACTTTTAATAATTTTATGGAGAAATTGTTTATCGAATGGTCCTCGTTGAACTTTGGGTTTTGTTGGACAAATTTTGGAGATTAAGAATATATTTTCTTTTTATAAAGGGTTATCCTTTTCTGGATTATCTGATCTTGTACTAACCTTTTTAGTTTCGGTTTTGGTTAAAATCTAAAGACATGGGAAATATATAGTCATCTTTTGTGGATTAGGTGGTTCTCTATAAGTTGATTATAGTACTCTTAATGAAAACAAGCCATCCTAAATACTCGTCTTTTGGAGAAAATATGAGTTTGATTAAGGAATCTAGTAAAAGTTGGAAGTCTACGTGACAAGTAAGTTTGTTTCATTATGATATAGTTAAGCAAAAAAATAAATTCCTCAATGAAGAGTAACTTAAAATAAAAATGTTTTCTGTTAACTTTTCCTACAGGGGAATCGAAAACCGTTTAACCCATCACAAGTTTGTGATTTTCTTATGGTTAACTTTCTCCTAGACATGTTTACTATCACTCTCCATCAGAACATGACCCTTTGTTTTTTCCTCCATGTCCATATTTTCATACTTGGAATCCTATTATGGGTTAACTCTGGTGACCTCTGTACTTATCTTTCTTTATTTTAAAGTGATTGTTTTATCGACTCTTGTTCCCATGTGGGACTTTCAAGGATATTTCCAAGCCCAATTTTAAAATTGAGAGGAAGCAATTCCCAAAAGGGGGGAAGGATGTAACACCCCAGGTAAATAAAGAATATGAAATTTTTATATTTATCCATATTTGTGAATAAAATATTAATATTACTTTAAAGGGAATGATATGCTCAATGGCGTACCCAATACACAACAACGAGTTTCTTGGGAATCTTACGTTGCACTCTAATAATAAAATAATATTATTTTAAATGGTAGTTAATGCCTAGCTGTTGTAATGGCAAGAATGAATAGAACTAACTAAAAAATGATTATATATGTTTGTCAAATATTTTTACTCTTTACAATAAATTATAGAGGATTAAAAATGCGAATGAATCCAATTTTAAGCGTAAACAGTCTAATATTCTTTAAAAGGTCGATTAACCGCCTTTTGATGGGGAACCTCTTTTAAATCCACTTTTTGAATCTTTTATGTATTATATTTGACAAAATAAAATTCTTCTTTATAATTGGGACATCAAAATTTACTTTGTGTAAATTTTTGGTATTTTTCCGAAAAAGTTCAATTTTTAATGAATAGTGAAAATGTTGTATTTTAATTCAAAACCTATTTTTAATATAATTTATTTATATGATTATATTATCATTTTAATTGGTTTTAAAGTGTAAATAGAATATATTTTTACCATTTAATCCAATGGTGGTCATTTTAATTAATATCACTTTAAGATTGGACATAAACGAGTGTCAATCTTTTGAAAGATACTGTTTCATAAAAACACGCTATTTGTTTTAACAGCGGGATTTAATTATAAAATTAATTAATGAAAATTATATGTTATTAATTTGGTAAAATAGAAATAATTTTTTAATTCGGAATATCAAATATAGCTTAGGGTGAATTTTTGGTATTTTTCTGAAAAACTTCAATTTTTGATGAATAGTGAAACCACAAAGTGGTCGTTACAAAATTTGATTTTTCGTTTAAATGGGACTTTACCACTTCTGTGATTTGAATTTCAAAAATAAAATTTAAATGATTCTCATTGTTAGGTAAAATGTGGTTCAATGGGATGAAAATAATTTTTGATGAAAAGTAACTTTTAAGTTTTATTAATCGCGATTAAAGGTAATTAGTGTGATTTAAGGTAAAAATGATATTATAATAAAATGAAAATATATTGACACTTGTCCTAACCCTATTGGATGAGTTATGGCCGACCAAGACAACCCATGGGTCGATTTTTGGTACCCCATGGAGCCACTTGGGTTTGATAATGACATTTATGCCTTTTATTTAAAGTTAAAATAAAAATGTCACAAACATGATATGTTTTACAAAAACAATTTTTAAATGTGGTTATACAAGTCATAATTTTGACTATAAATATTCATTGGAAAGATAAAACGATTTCATACATCATGATATTTTTTTAATAATTTTTAGACATTATATATATTAAATTGGTTATGACACCATGATGATGCAGCGATTACCTTATTAATAATGGATTTAAATAAAATTGAAAGATAATGTAAATTCTAAGACCTAAACATGTCCAAAACCTATTGGATGGGTGGATTTAGAACCCTTATCACCTTATCCTCAAATTATATCAATTTGGGACCATTGAAATCCGAAAAACATTTGAAAATAAAGTAACATTTTATACTTTACCAAGAGTGCCCCTCCTCTCCTCTTATAAAAGACCCCCACCTCTACCACCTTACCCACACCTCTCAAACCTTTGGTTCGCCCAATATCTGATCATTTTGTCTCTCCACATCCCTATCCCCATCCTAGAATCATTAAATTAGGCAGGAAGCTCTTCAGGAAACACTTTTGGTTCAAACCAAAGAGAGTTACCCAATTTTAAGGTAACGTCTTCACTTGTGCTCTTTTGTTTTATTTTGCTTATCCAACCCCCTGAACTCTTTTTATTAATTTCTTTTGTAACAACTCCAGTATCTTAAATATACTAGGATTTTTTTATAAAAAGTATTCGAGCTACACTTACACACACCTTCATCTAATGGTTAAATAACATACTGTTTCTGTGGATGGTGAATTTCTGCCTCACGAAACGATGACTGTTCAACACTCATATAACACCTTCAAAGGTGGCCATTAAGATGTCAATATGTTTATATATGATATATAATATTTTTATGTTTTACTTAAGCTTCTGTATTTTTCATTTGTGGCATACCTTTATGGCTTCCATTATGGGTATACACGATATCTTCATATTAGGAATTGCGGACTACCGCCCCCTCAAAGTGATTTGATTCGTTAATTCCATATGTGGGATGTATAAAGGATGGATTTAAAGTTATTATATATGATGTTATACTGGAATTATAATATACCTTTATATAATTATTGTTTTGTTTCCATTAAAGTATGAGATCGAAATGAAAGTAGCGTTAATGCGTACATACGACTTACCGTCTCCATGAACTGTGCATTTCATTTCTTATCCTCAAATGTAATGTACTATTATAGGTACATATAATGGATATATATGATGTATGATACATATAAAAGATGAATATAATTCTGGAATTAAAAATATACACATCTCTCATTTAGTTTTAATTCCATTAATATGACATAGAAATGAAAGTAGCGTTCATGTGTACGTACGGCTTACCGTCTCCAGGAACGGTGCATTTCATTTCTTACCTCTAAATGATTATGTAATATTATAAATACATGTATATGATGGATATATATGATATATATTATATACAAATCAGTAATGTTATTTTGTATATAAAGAACCTTTGACCACACGAACAACATGTAATTGTAAGAAGTCCACTTTTGACTTAAGGACCAAATATCGACAAAACAAACATTATTAACTTAAATGATTACATAATGTTTATAACATGTCAATAATTGATATAAAAGGAATAATGAACTTGAAAAAGGTTCTTAAGAAAGTATAAATTAACTCAAGTTTTTTATTCAGGATGTTAAAGAATGATCGAATCAAGTCAGACCCGAGGTAAGGGATCATACTCCTCTCTTTCTTTTTAAGTACGCTCTTTTATGTCATTCCTTTTTAAGATCATCTTTCTTGTTATTGGGATGTTATTTTATATTAATCTCACTATAATTTTTATGTTCATATTATGAGAGAACCTATTCTCTCTCATCAATCCATTTTGGACGTTTTGAGTGGCGCCGTTAGGCTGCCGAATTTTCGTAAGAGATCTAACCTCTCTCTTTCTTTTTCAGTAATCTCCTTTATGTCACTTCTTTTAAGCTCCTATTTGTTATGTTGGGGGATATTCTTTTATATCCCTCTTTCTATAAAATTTATGTTAATATTATGAGATACCCTATTTGATCTCATCAACCCATTTTTGTAAGTTTTATGTGGCGCCGTTAGGCTGCCGAGTTTTCGTAAGGGATTTTTCATCTCACTTTTATTCCCGTGAGATTTATGCTACATTTTCCACAATTTCCTTTGAGTGGTGTATTTACTGCCCATTATTTTACTCGTTGTGTAATATAATTTCATTTATGAGTATTTACATCAATGTTGTATTTTCCTTCCTTCACGAGGAGTATGTTTCGAAAGATACCCATGTCGGTAAGGGAACCTTTCACCCTCCTCTTTTTAAAAGACTTATTTTGTTACGTCTTTTAATTCACATACTATTATGTTGAGATATGTTCTTCTATATCCTGATTGATTTAAATTTTATTTCCATGTGATTAGATACCCTTTTTATATCTCATCAACTCATTTTCTGAATTTTGTAGTGACGCCATTAGGCTGTCAAATTTTTGCAAGGGAACTTCTTAACCCAGATTTGATTCTTTGGGATAAACTTATACTCCTTAAATATGTCATTTTATGAATATGTGTGAATAACCTCTGATTGTTTTACACTTAATATCCACTTATATTTGGTGTATTATTTTGTCACACATAATTATGTAATTGATTTATCCTTAAACCAAGGATGCCGTCTTTGTAAGGGAATTCATCTCAATCTCCTTTCATTGAGGAATATTTCATTTTATACACAGCTTTCTTTTATACGGTGTATAAACCCCTTTGACTTTTACTTTTATACAAAAGGAATCTTTTTCTACGAAGCGTTTTACTAAACGACAAAAAGAAATATTTCTTTTAACGTACGTGGTGACAAAGACCTTTTCCGCCGCCGCGAGTATTATTTGATCTTTGGCTTCCTCAACAAGCCGTAATGTTTTTAAAATAAAATAAAAACCATATACTCTTTTATGTATTTTGGTATTGAAAATGGTTTTGATAAAGGATTCTATTTTTTCAATATATTTAAATGATATATTGTGATTGAAATGTGGAAATTTTATCATTCCTTTATATTTTTTTATTGTCTTATGATTTTATAATGGTACTTGGACATTTTACGGGTGGTTACGTGATAAACCATATGACGGGTGGTGCTGTGAATACCAGGACGGGTGGTTATGTTATAACCTCCAATGCATTGGGTATGGAAGTCGGCCGTATGGCTATTCCATTAAGTATGTATGGAATTTGGCCGAATGGCTATTCCATTAAGTGATATGTGTGGAAGTCGACCTTATGGTTATTCCACTTAAGTATGTTTATGTCCCAAGTTACCTTTATATGTTATGTGATCTTATAAGGATTTTATGGTAATATTTTGGTTACAGAAAGGTATGTAATGAACTTTTATTCAGTGAAGAGTTTTTACTACTTCGAAAAGGTGAAAAGTATTACTTTGTTAAAGTATACATGGTTTACTTGTTGTTTTAAAAAAACTAACAGTTTTCATTCTTTGTGTATCCCTTAATGAGCTTTTTATGCTCATCCCAAGTTTTTGAAATGTTTTTCACAGGACTTAATGTGGAATAGGGTCAAGGATGGGATCAAGGGAAAGTCATGAAACCTAAAACATGGAACTGGACATGTTTCTTTTTAAGAGTTTTTATTTTATGGAAACTTAGTAAAAGTTTCTACTTTGTAATCTTTTGAGATGTAATAGTTATTTCCTAATTCTCTAAAACTCTAAACCTGAAAAGATCCTCAATGTGAATTATTCATTTAATTCAATATTAAGTAATGTTTATGGCCGGGGCCTTATAGTTGGTATCAAAGGTCGGTTTAGACAACTTTAGGAATTAGGAGTTTTTGTTAGACACATGATTAGTCCCTATATCTATTATTTCAGTTAAATCCTTATTTTATAACTTTTTTCAGGTCAAGTAAAGTCGGTTACGAATGGAAGGAGAAGGATCTCAAACGACATTCCTATCTCTTCTTGATGACATGCTTGCAATAATTATTGCAAAGTCATGTTCGGATGATTGTGAAACTTTTTCTAGCATACAACTCACTTGCAACCAGTTGTTTGAGATATAAAACACCTCCACTATACCTCGTTATCATCATGGATCATGGGTTGTTTTTAGACAAATACTATTTTCACAATATTCTCATATTTTCAAGAAAGGTAAATATTATCAAGGTATTTTCAAATATTTTACCTTATCACAAAAATTTGAAGCATATTATGATTTTAAAGATGGTTCTGAGGAAGGAGACCCTTGCACAACCTATTTATATTTGATTTTAAAATATAGTCTCTCATCACACACTTATGGTATTTTAAAAGTACCAATAATAGAAAGTTTCAACTCAAATTCTGTCTAACTATTTTATAGAAATCATGTTTTATCAGATGTTTTGGAATTATATGTAATACATGATTATTTTCCAAAACTGTTTTTCTGTGAACAACCATATGACCCATGTTATACAAGGTGTATTTGGAGGGAGGAAGCAAATGATTTTGAAGGATCTCTAAATCATTGTTGTAATGCATGGGACTTCTACCTACGTGATAAAGATGACGATGAAACCGAGTGGACGTCATGATCAAGGTACAATGTCATTCATTTTGGGAATCGTTTTATTTTATCTTATGGTGGTGAAATAAGACTTCAAGAATTAAGATGTTGAGACCGTAATGAATTTGGATGAAAATTATAGGTATAAGGAAACTATTAAGGTTAAAACATGTTAGGGTTATTTTTGGAGTTTTATAAAAAGGACAACACGCAGACCGTGTGACAACCCATCGCATCGGACAAAGCTGTGGGAATCGAACCCACAACCAAAGTGCGACTGGTATTTATCACCTACCACTGAACTATGTGAAGTCCATGGTTAGTTTGAATTATTCTTTTTAGTTAGATGATTTTATGAATTAAGAGTAAGTTGATTTTGGGTTATCTATGGAAATTTATTAACCTATCATAGAGGATATGTGATTAGGTTAATTACTTTTAAATATGAGACATTAAGAGCAACTGATGTTGTTTGGAGATAAATGTTATGATTTAACTTGGAAGACTATGTGACTAAATACTTCAAATATTTGGGTTTCAATCTTAGTTTGGTTTAATTTGGAGAATTTTATGGACAAATTGTTTATCGAATGGTCCTCATTGAACTTTGGTTTTTGTTGGACAAATTTTGGAGATTAAGAATATATTTTCTTTTTATAAAGGGTTATCCTTTTATGGATTATCTGATCTTGTACTAACATTTTTATTTTCAGTTTTGGTTAATGTATAAAGACATGGGAATTATATAGTTATCTTTTGTGGATTAGGTGGTTCTCCATAAGTTGATTATAGTACCCTTAATGCAAACAAGTCTTCCTAAATACTCGTCTTTTAGAGAAAATATGTGTTTGATTAAGGAATATAGTAAAAGTTGGAAGTCTACGTGACAAGTAAGTATGTTTCATTATGATTTAGTTAAGCTCCAAAATAAATTCCTCAATGAAGAGTAAATTAAAACAAAAATGTTGTCTGTTAAATTTTCCTAACGGGGAATCGAATACCGTTTAACCCATCACAAGTTTGTGATTTTCTAATGGTTAACTTTCTCCTAGACATGTTTACTATCACTCTCCATCAGAACATGACCCTTTGTTTTTTCCACCATGTCCATATTTTCATACTTAGAATCCTATTATGGGTTAACTCGGGTGACCTATGTACTTATCTTTCTTTATTTTAAAGTGATTGTTTTACCGACTCTTGTTCCGATGTGGGACTTTCAAGGATATTTCCAAGCCCAATTTTAAAATTGCGAGGACGCAATTCCCAAAAGGGGGGAAGGATGTAACACCCCAAGTAAATAAAGAATATGACATTTTTATATTTATACATATTTGTGAATAAAATATTAATATTACTTTAAAGGGGATTCTATGCTCGATGGCGTACCCAATACGCAACAACGAGTTTCTTGGGAATCTTACGTTGCACTATAATAATAAAATAATATTATTTTAAATGGTAGTTAATGCTCAGCCGTTGTAATGGAGGGAATGAACAGAAGTAACTACAAAATGATTATATATGTTTGTAAAATATTTTTACTCTTTACAATAAATGATAGAGGATTAAAAATGCGAATGAATCGAATTTTAAGCGTAAACAGTCTAATATTCTTTAAAAGGTCGATTAACCTCCTTTTGATGGAGAACCTCTTTTAAATCCACTTTTTGACAATTTTATGTGTTATATTTGACAAAATAAAATTCTTATTTATAATCGGGACATCAAAATTTACTTTGTGTAAATTTTTGGTATTTTTCCGAAAAAGTTCACTTTTTAATGAATAGTGAAAATGTTGTATTTTAATTCAAAACCTCGTTTTAATATAATTTATTTATATTATTAGATTATCTTCTTAATTGGTTTTAAAGTGTAAATAGAATATATTTTTACCATTTAATCCAATGGTGGTCATTGTAATTAATATCACTTTAAGATTGGACATAAACGAGTGTCAATCTTTTGAAAGACACTGTTTCATAAAAACACGCTATTTGTTTTAACATGGAGATTTAATTATAAAATTAATTAATGAAACTTATATGTTATGAATTTGGTAAAATAGACATCATTTTTTAATTCAGAATATCAAATATAGCTTAGGGTGATTTTTTGGTATTTTTCTGAAAAACTTCAATTTTTGATGAATAGTGAAACCACAAAGTGGTCGTTACAAAATTTGATTTTTCGTTTAAATGGGACTTTACCACTTCTGTGATTTGAATTTCAAAAATATAATTTAAATGATTTTAATTTTTAAGTAAAATGTGGTTCAATGGGATGAAAATAATTTTTGATGAAAAGTAACTTTTAAGTTTTATTAATCGCGATTAAAGGTAATTACTGTGATTTAAGGTAAAAATGATATTATAATAAAATGAAAATATATTGACACTTGTCCTAACCCTATTGGATGAGTTATGGACGACCAAGACAACCCATGGGTCGATTTTTGGTACCCCATGGAGCCACTTGGGTTTGATAATGACATTTATGCCTTTTATTTAAAGTTAAAATAAAAATGTCACAAACATGGTATGTTTTACTAAAACAATTTTTACATGTGGTTATACAAGTCATAATTTTGACTATAAATAGTCATTGGAAAGATAAAACGATTTCCTACATCATGATATTTTTTTTTTATAATTTTTAGACATTATATATATTAAATTAGTTATGACATCATGATGATGCAGCGATTACCTCATTAATAAAGGATTTAAATAAAATGGAAAGATAATGTAACTTTTAAAACCTAAACATGTCCAAAACATATTGGATTGATGTATTTCGAACCCTTATCACCTTATCCTCAAATTATATCAACGTGGGACCATTAAAATCCGAAAACCTATTGAAAATAAAGTAACATTTTATGCTTTACCAAGAGTGCCCCTCCTCTCCTCTTATAAAAGGCCCCCGACCTCTACCACCTTACCCACACCTCTCAAACCTTTGGTTCGGCCAAGATCTGATCATTTTGTCTCTCCAAATCCCTATCCTCATCCTAGAAGCCTTAAAGTAGGCAGAAAGCTCTTCAAGAAACCCTTTTGGTTCAAACCAAAGAGAGTTACCCAATTTTAAGGTAACGTCTTCACTTGTGCTCTTTTGTTTTATTTTGCTTCTCCAACCCCCTGAACTCTTTTTATTAATTTCTTTTGTAACAACTCCAGTATATAAAATATACTAGGATGTTGTTATAATAAGTATTCGAGCTAAACTTACACACACCTCCATCTAATGGTTAAATAACATACTGTTTCTGTAGATGACGAATTTCTGCCTCACGAAACGATGATTGTTCAACACTCATATAACACCTTCAAAGGTGGCCATTAATATGTCAACATGTTTATATATGATATATAATAATTTTATTTTTTACTTAAGCTTCTTTATTTTTCATTTGTGGAATACCTTTATGGATTCCATTATGGGTATACGCGATATCTTCATTTTTGGAAGTGCGGACTACCGGCCCCTCAAAGTGATTTGATTCGTTAATTCCATATGTGGGATGTATAAAGGATGGATTTAAAGTTATTATATATGATGTTATACTGGAATTATAATATACCTTTATATAATTATTGTTTTCTTTCCATTAAAGTATGAGATAGAAATCAAAGTAGCGTTCATGCGTACGCACGGATTACCGTCTCCATGAACGGTGCATTTCATTTCTTATCCTCAAATGTAATGTACTATTATAAGTAAATATAATGGATATATTCGATGTATGATACATATAAAGGATTAATATAATTCTGGAATTAAAAATATACACATCTCTCATTTAGTTTTAATTCCATTAATATGACATAGAAATGAAAGTAGCGTTCATGCGTACGTACGGCTTACCGTCTTCATGAATGGTGCATTTCATTTCTTACCTCTAAATGATTATGTAATATTATAAATACATGTATATGATGGATATATATGATATATATGATATCCAAATCAGGAATTTCATTCTGGATATAAAGAACCTTTGACCACACGAACAACATGTAATTGTAAGAAGTCCACTTTTGACTTAAAGACCAAATATCGACAAAACAAACATTATTAACTTAAATGATTACATAATGTTTATAAAATGTCAATAATTGATATAAAAGGAATAATGAACTTGAAAATAGTTCTTAAGAAAGTATAAATTAACTCAAGTTTATTATTCAGGACGTTAAAGAACGATCGAGTCATGTCAGACCTGAGGTAAGGGATCATACTAGTCTCTTTATTTTTAAGTATGCTCTTTTATATCATTCCTTTTGAAGATCATCTTTCTTGTTATTGGGATGTTATTTTATATTACTCTTACTGTAATTTTTATGTTCATATTATGAGAGACCCTATTCTCTCTCATCAATCCATTTTGGAAGTTTTGAGTGGCGCCGTTAGGCTGCCGAATTTTCGTAAGAGATCTAACCTCTCTCTTTCTTTTTAAGTACTCTCCTTTATGTCACTTCTTTTAAGATACTATTTTTTATGTTGGGGGATGTTCTTTTATATTAATTTTTCTATAAACTTTATTTTAATATGATGAGATACCCGATTTTATCTCATCAATCCATTTTTGTAAGTTTTATGTGGCGCCGTTAGGCTGCCAAGTTTTCGTAAGGGATTTTTCATCTCACTTTTATTCCCGTGAGATTTATGCTACATTTGCCATAATTTCCTTTGAGTTGTGTATGTACTACCCATTATTTTACTCATTATGTAATATACATTCATTTATGATTATTTACATCAATGTTGTATTGTCCTTCTTTCACGGGGTGTATGTTTCAAAAGATACCCATGTCGGTAAGGGAACCTTTCACCCTCCTCTTTTTAAAAGACTTATTTTGTTATGTTTTTTAATTAACATACTATTATGTTGAGATATGTTCTTCTATATCCTTATTGATTTAAATTTTATTTCCATGTGATGAGATACCCTTTTTATCTCTCATCAACTCATTTTCTGAATTTTGTAGTGACACTATTAGGCTGTCAAATTTTTGCAAGGGAACTTCTTAACCCAAATTTGATTTTTGGGATAAACTTATAATCCTTGAATATGTCGTTCTATGAATATGTGTGAATAAACTCTGATTGTTTTACACTTAATATCCACTTATATTTGGTGTATTCGTTTGTCACACATAATTATGTAATTGATTTATCCTTAAACCAAGGATATCATCTTTGTAAGGGACTTCGTCTCAATCTCCTTTCATTGAGGCATATTTCATTTTATACACAGCTTTCTTTTATATGGTGTATAAACCCCTTTGACTTTTACTTTTATAAAAAAGGAATCTTTTTCTACGAAGCGTTTTACTAAATGACAAAAAGGAATGTTTATTTTAACGTACGCGGTGATAATGACCTTTTCCGCCGTTGCGAGTATTATTTGATCTTTGGCTTCCTCAACAAGCCATAATGTTTTTAAAATAAAATAAAAACCATATACACTTTTATGTATTTTGGTATTGAAAATGGTTTTGATAAAGGATTCTATTTTGTAAGTATATTTAAATGATATATTGTGATTTAAATGTGGAAATTTTATCATTCATTTATATTTGTTTTATGTCTTATGATTTTATAATGGTACTTGGACATTTTACGGGTGGTTACGTGATAAACTATATGACGGGTGGTGCCGTGAATACCAGGACGGGTGGTTACGTTATAACCTCCAATGCATTGGGTATGGAAGTCATCCGTATGGCTATTCCATTAAGTATGTATAGAAGTTGGCCAAATGGCTATTCCATTAAGTGATATGTGTGGAAGTCGACCTTATGGTTATTCCACTTATGTATGTTTATGTCCCAAGTTACCTTTATATGTTATGAGATCTTATAAGGGTTTTATGGTAATATTTTGGTTACAGAAATGTAAGTAATGAAATTTTATTCAGTGAAGAGTTTTTACTACTTCGAAAAGGTGAAAAGTATTACTTTGTTAAAGTATACATGGTTTACTTTTTGTTTTAAAAAAACTAACAGTTTTCATTCTTTGTGTATCCCTTACTGAGCTTTTTATACTCATCCCAAGTTTTTGAAATGTTTTTCACAGGACTTAACATGGAATAGGGTCAAGGATGGGATCAACGGAAAGTCATGCAACCTAAAACATGGAACTGGACATGTTTCTTTTTAAGAGTTTTTATTTTATGGAAACTTAGTAAAAGTTTCTACATTGTAATCTTTTGAGATGTAATATTTATGTCCTAATTCTATAAAAATCTAAACCTGAAAAGATCCTCAATGTGAATTATTCATTTAATTCAATATTAAGTAAGGTTTAAGGCCAGGTCCTTATAATCAATTTATCATATCTTTTAAATCCTTGATAGAGGACCCATTTATCAGTGCAATTAAAAGTACAGAGAAAAGTACCCATTTATTAGAACATTTAATATTACAATTAAAGGAACCTTTATCAGTGCTTTTACAAATGTTGATAAAGGTACCATTTATCAGTTCTCCTATACACACTAATAAATGGGACCTTTATTGGTGCTAAATAAAATCATTGATAAGGATCCCTTTACCAGTTATTTTTTTTGCACTGATAAAAGAATAGGGATTTTAATCTCACTCTGGTAGTCAATGCATCTCTAGTGCTGGTAAAGGCAATTTGTATTTCCATTAAAAGCATATTTTTTGGTAATGATAGACGTGGAAACCCACACGTATGCACGATTGATGATTTAATTTCTATATATTATGAAAAATTTATAATACGTTTTATCATTTAATACTATAAAAAATTTCATAATTATCATAATTATTTAATAAATTTAACATTAAGTTCTGTTGTGTGAGGTGGATAGGAAAAAAGAAACAAGACACTTCACGAAGGCGGTAGTCCGCACACACACATGAATGTTGTTGCTTGCTTTACTTGAGGGAAAAAGGGGAATGTTGGTTAATGATCATTCACTAAGTATAATAAAATTAATTATATCAACAATACTGATTTTACGACATATTTATGAGGAAATTATAATTATAATGGTAAGATATAAAGGAAATAAGTTATATAAAAATAATTACTCACGTTGAGCACTTTGAGATACCCTTGGAGGATCCCTTAGAAATAGTGGGCTTAGGCTAAAATATTATAACCATATGATAATTTATGTACGATAGGATTAATGGGTAAGTAGAAATGAAAGGTATTATAAAGGAAACCATATTTTAAGAGTGGTATTGATTGAGTGGTGAGATGCCCCTTTTATAAGTGAGAATAGATGGTATTTTTGGAAATACCTAATTTTTTAAGAATAAAAAGTCACTCTCAAAGAAATTAGATCCCAAATTGGAGAAATAATGATTGTGGTAAGGGATAATGACCATAAAGACCTCAAAAAACTATTCTCATAAATGTTTTAAACATTTTTTTTTGTCTTTTTCTCTTGGTTAAACCATTTTTACCCCTCTTGATTTATTCTAAGGTAACTAGGTTTTACGGAATAAATATATCCTTTTTGATTGAAAATAAATTAGTCCGTATCAAATAATTCAGAACTAATGATTCCAAATTTTAAATCCACTATATAATATTAATTTTCTAAAAGTGATAAAAAATAATTTTAAAATACTCTATGTATATTGTATTACAAACAATTTTTTTGAAATACAAAACTAATTTTATAAAATCAATAATATTGTTTTTTAAATTAAAAATCAAAATTTTAAAATTAAAATATACATATAAAATACATTTTTGGTCTTATAAAAAGGTTTCATGATTTTTCAATTCATACTTATATACTAATAATATCATAAAATCCATGTTATTTAAAAAATGGTATTTTTCAATATTCACCTAAAAATCAATATTTTTATAATAATATAAATAATTTATCTTTATAAAATATTAATTCAACGAATCAAAAAATAATGATAATTTTTTAAATGGAAATTTTAAAAACTAGGTGTTTAACTTTTAAGTCAAAAGAAGAGATATAATTTAAAACTATTTTTATATGAAAATAACTTTTCTTTAACATTAACCATTCTAATTCATATTTCTTATCATTTAATAATTTAATTAGTAATAACCAATTATTTATATCAAATATATTTAATCATCATTAATCACTAGATTCTTCAAATATAAATAAATATCACATAAAAAGTCAGTTTCTCAAAAAATACATTTCTAAACATAAATTTATCATATTAGTTTTTTTAGATATAACTATTGAATTTCAGAGGTATTAAACGTAACCAATATATTAATTTATATAAATATTTTATAAATTAGATACTTCTATTTATTATTAATATTTTAATTACAATGTTTTAATTTCCATACTTTATATTTATATTTCTATCTAAATATATTATGGATTAATTTAAGTTTGGTGTTGTGTCTGGAGAATGATATCTGAAACATTGAATTATTTAATGGTAATCATATAGTAAAATCTCATGGTGTTATAATGCAAATTTTATATAATTATTAAACCATGGTTGTATGAAATATTTATTCATAATCAATTTATTTTATTTTATCTTTCATTTCATGTAATCTTATTTAATTTTTGTGATCTAGTTTAATCATGGTAAAATTATGAATCCACATGAAAAATTAAATAACCATTCCATTGAAAAAATAAAAAAAATAAGTTACTTGATCACAAGATTTCTAATGGTTTATTTATTGACCTGATGATTAATCAACCAATAACCTTAGGGGGAAAACTCCAACATCCAACTATCAAACATTGTATCTTTTTTGTTGTTTCCACCTTAGCTTGGGGTTTGAATCACCTCTTCTACTTGGAGCTCCATCCATTACATATTTTATTCTCCCTCACAAGTGATGGTAACCAAGGGTATGGGATACATAAAATAAACCATGGACACATATATCCTACATAATAAAGGTGAAAGGGATAACTCGTAGACTATCATATATAAATTAAGAAAAAATTAAAAAAATATAAAACCAATTAAATAATATTAAATTAAATATAAATCCAACAAATAAATTGGCCAGTCAAGTTCATGATCAGTTACATACATGCAATTACATCATATTCATATATGCTAGAATAAATTTATAATCGCACTTTTAATTAAGATAAATTTTTATTGAATTTATAATTAATGGTATTATTAATTAATAAATTATTTATCTATAAAAATTATTAATCCAAGATGTCTTAGAGATACATAAGATTCCCATCCACTATAATTGTTAACATAATTAAATAAATAAATTTTTATAAATTACTTAAGTACATGATGTTTACTTGGATTTAACATGGCGTGTACCCACTAAAACTATAGAATGCCTTATATGGATGTGTACATTGAATTCACATGGAATATAGATTATATGATATTCCACATTGTTACATGGTATATTGTTCCATGTGTGATGTTGAGTAGTCTGGTCAACATGTATTGCCACATGAAATGTATTTAACCTACATAGTGTGTACCAATTTAAATTCCTATTTATTATACAAGGAATGTGAAATGACCCAATAGTGTGTATTTCATAAATTTATACAAAAAATAAATTATGAATTAAATATTATTTAAACCCTATAATATGGTGTATATTCCAGCTTCATACCAAGATGTTTGGTTTAATGTCACAATTAATTTCATTTATATTTAATTATTTTATATGGTGTACAATTTGGATTGGTGTGTAATCTGTGTAAATGGGTATGAATTACATGATGTGTACATTTGATATAGGATGTGTAATTATTTTCTAGTCATCCATAATACACACCAAGAGACTCTATTTATTTCACATGAAAATTAACGTGTTACATGAAATGTAAGAGAGTTACATGATGCATAGTCATATCTAGATCATGTTTTAAAGCTTTAAATAAACATTAATTTTGTAATTAACTACACATGATGTAATTAAACATAGCGTGTACATTGACCAGAGAACTACCATGGTGTGTCGGGGTTACACAATGTGTAGGTGAGTTAAATTCCTTGTAACACTATAAGACATATTCCACCCTAGTGTACAATGCGAGGTGTAATTATATGATGCATAATAAACCCCCGAATGATGTGACTTAATCGAAAAAATTGTATACCCATGTGGTTAACTAAGACTACATAATGTTTAATTAGGTTACATGATGTGCAATTGAGCCATGTAGATGGATCTCTAACACCTTCAGATGGAATATTCAAGTATTATTCACATTTTCATGGATTATTCATTTCTATATGATAGTGAATGGACTATTTATCTATAATTAATTGATTTAGAATGAAAATTGAAATGAAATACTAACAAAAGACTCATGTTATTGATCCAAAAAAATAAATAATTATAAATTTAAACATGGTCACTCTAATACCACATGATGGTTTTGGGTGCATAGGAAGAACTGATCTAAGACATTCCCAACTTGATTTTTGTCATATTCAATGAATAATCATCAATAACATGACAAGGAATTAACATTCCAAATGAATTTACCTAAAGAAAATGAAAAATAATCATAGAACTAAGGGAGAATATCATCAATATTAAATTTATTATTAATTAAATAAAAAGAGTGACCTTGGTCTTGAGATTAATTATTTGATAAAGATATTGATTACGTGAACCCTTATTAATGTTTTACTTCAATTTCACTAAAAGGATCCAAAATATAATCCCTCTAGTAGAGATTCACATACACTCATTGATCTTTGAATGATTCCATTGAAATGATGGGTGAAAGAGTGGATGAACCATCCATCCTACATTGTTCATATTGATCATATGATAAAACTTATATATTAATGATTGTATATATTATGTTATCTCATTCTTGAGAGGGAGGAATGAAGTGGATGACTTTTCTCATTATTGAGAGAATTCCAAGAGATGCTCTTTATTAAGATATTTTTGTATGGGTGAAAAACGTTGTTCACAATGAAATGATTTTCACATCCCTAAAAATGATATTACATGAAAATATGTAGAGCTAGGGTTTTAATATTTATAATATAAAAAAGTAACTCAATAAAATATTAAACCTAATATATTCCCCATTCCAATAATAATAATAATAATAATAATAATATTAATATTATGCACTAACTTGTGTTAATAAATATCATTTTATAAGATAAATAATTCTCTATTTATTTAATTGATATATAATATTATACCATTTTACTTACGTGGAACTTAACTTAATTACTCAACCTTCCTTGGTATTTACATAACCCCTAACAATAAATAAATATAATTCATTCGATAAATAAATAAATGTTATATTCACAGTCTTAAAAAATATATTTTCTAATAATCACAGAATTATATAAATATTTATTTCATAATAAATATTATTTATTACCTTGATAATAAAATATTATATAAATATATATTCTATCATTGGTCTTTTGAATAAACATATATTTAATATTCAACTGATATATAAATATCGTAAGTGAATATTTGTGATTAGTAAATCCTGTCAAAATATAATTTTTCAGTATTAATAATAATAATTATTCCAATTGTCAATTAGAAACAGAATTTAATTGAGATCTAGGGATACACTATGTTTGTGACCCTCTACAACTCTTATTTATTTGAATTTAGAGGGCTATCTTAAATATCACCATCAATGTGTATCAACATGTAATGGAACCCTTAGATTAAGAAGTAAAAATCACAATTATAACAACCACATTTGAATGCCCAGTGCATAATATAATCCATTTTCCATGATATCATCAATCAAGAATGGTGAATGCTAATTTCATCAACCAATGTAATTAATATATCATTCTTATACTTCTTGAAATGAACCCATCAATCACTATGGACAATAAGTGTTAGTCTTACTATTTCATTCCAATAAAATGGACTAAGTTATTTTCTTCCTTAAATAGGATGAGAAAAATACTATATTGAATCATTCAATAATTTGATATCATTCATGGTATATCCAATGTATCCTACCTCACCATGATCATACGCCATCACATTTTTCACCAATACATCAATGTACATGAATCATGACATGTATTAATAATAATATCCAGTTTAAGGATCACTTAAAATGTTCACATATATGAATATTCAATGACAAGAAAACATAAGAAATTAATTCTACTGGGTCTACCCTCATAATATCCAATATTATAGATTACCAAGTGCATAATTCAGGAGATTAAGTAGCATATTCTTTATGGTTATACACACCTGAAAATCAATATACTATGTGTTCTATTATAGAATGTTATCCTAGAAATTGGAAATTAATTTATGTAGGAACTTAGGACACCCAAACAGGGTGGGTGGGGGTGAATTAGGGTGAAGGAATAATTAATCCCTTTCATTCTTCTCCCTTCTTAAGTGTTTTTATCCCTGTTAAAAGAAACATGATTCTTCCTTTGGTTTCTTTTTTGACACAATCACATAGATGAAGTAATGTAAATTTAATGAAAACTAATATTTTACTTGGTTCTCCTCTAATATGCTACTTGAAAAGATAATACATTCAAAATTGCATTGGTTTACTAAATACATTATCACTCCCTATTCATTTGGATAAAATATTTATGTAATTCCACTCCTCAGCATGGATCACTATATGTATAAATATTAGGGATAACCACACTACCTCCCAAGTCATATTTTCAGATGATGTTTTGGTAATATCACTTCTCACCAAGTTTCACACCCTCTTCTTTTCCTATGTGAATTGTTCTAGTATAGGAAACCATTTATAAACATATTTTTATTCCTCTCATTTTAATGACATGATGGTCAATCTATGTTATATACATTAAATATATATCATAAATTCTATTTGTGATGCTCCAATTAATTCTAAATAATTCTCTCAATACCACTTCCTAACACAATCACCTAATTATTATATGTTATTTTTATTTAATCTTTTATCAAACTTCACAGAATAATAATAACACAGATAATAATTCCATTATACAAATTATTCATCAATATGATCTATCCTCTTTACATATATATTTAGACGTTTCCATTATATTCAAAAACCTATTATTCAAAGATATACTCATCATATTATCTCTTATTGAACCTAATCCTCCAAGATATTCAATGATACTCTAAAATTTTCAAATCATATATTTTTTTGATTTACTTAGTAGCATTATTCCTCTAAAAATGATCTTCAATGACATTGACAACATTGATTATCTATAAAACTTGATATCTAATTTACATTAAAAAATAACTATTTTCACTAATAATAAAAATATAAAATAATAATCATGTTGATTTCAATTTTTTTATGAACACATAGCTCCTACTATATATTATATTCTCTCATTTGTTTTCATTCTACATAGTTATTTATTATATACATATATTGAGAATCATTTGAATTTAAAATTTGAAATTAAATGTCTCTTCACTTATAATTTCCACTAAATTAATTCCATCATTCAGATCTTCTTAAAATAAATATCCACCATTAATATATAAATAATAATTTAATAATAAACTCAATAACCTATAAATAGTTATCAAAATTCATCTTATTCAATTATCTAAATTTTTCAAATTGTGATGCCACTTTCAAACTCATGATGTGACTTTTTAGTTTTTCTATAACTTACAGGAGTGTTATAGTGTGGGTTAATTATTCATGGTACATAACTTATATTTTCCCAAACATATTATTATACAATCCTCCTCTATGTCATGATGGTATTCATCTATCTAGAATAATAAATAATCCTCTATACTTTTTATTGATTTAAGTTACAACTGCATGGCATTTAACACATAAACTATGAAAAATATGTCCACCTTATAAACAAATACATCACAACCCATATCTCATGACACAAAAACCTTAAAATTTACAGACCACCAAAAACTTATCAAAATCATGTTAATAATGAAAATAAATAAGGTGTTCTGCTCTATTGAATTCCAAATACCGATTTTAATACCACTTCTTAATATGATCACATCTATATAAAAAAAGATGCATATTTAATCTTCTATCAAACATTAAAAAGGAATAAAAATCTAGACAATAATTATAGTATAATAATTATTCATCACCTTCACTCATCCATTTTCAACACATTCATTGCATTGGATTTTTTTAATAACTCACTAAAATTTATCACATTCAAGAATTCCATGTTTAGAGAGACTATTCTACCCCTTTCCATAATATTACTCATGTGAATACCATCATTAATTTCAAAATTTTATCAACGAAACTCAATTAACACTAATAATTAAAAACCAACTTTATTTAAAGGTTGAATACCCCCTTTAAAATTCTAATTAGTGTGATTTAACACATAATAATGACTTTTAACAAATCTGGTAGGCATACTGAGTCAAAACATAGGGTATAAAATAAGAGTGTTTGTTAAAAATATTAATATTTTCCATATTACTCATTATATATTCATAAAATACATTATATCATGAGGAAGGAAATTCCTCACTGATATCAAACAAAATCACACAAAAGTTTCAATACATAAACTTCAAATTAAATGGGTGAGAGACATATTACTCAAAAAATCAATTGATACCTCTTGTAAATACAAAATAATTTGATACCACTTGAATATCATATTTCGTATGTCTTTAAAAGGAACTTGTTTTTTAAAAAATGAATAAAAAATATTTTTTTACTGATTTTAAAATACCCTAGAATCTCTTTAGATTTAGACAACAAATGTTTTTATATTTTTATTATAACTATTTTATGATACTATTTTTTCTATCCAAATAGATTCTAGTTATTCTAAAAAATATTTATATTATAAAATCACATTAATTTATAAATGTATAAAATTATATTTCCATCAAGAATATAAAAATTAAACTAAATTTTCTAACTCCATATTCAATAACTGTAATCATTCAATAAATACATGAAAACAATAGGATGAATTTGAAATTTATATTTGGATGAAAAACTAAAGTTTAGTCATCAAGTGAACTTAGTTTAGTTTATCAGATGAAATCAACATAGTTCATCGGATGAAATACTTTTATCCCATTATACGAGCTCAGTTTAGTTCATCTGACAAACTCAGTTTAGTCTATCAGACATACTCATTTTAGTGAATCAGATGAAATTAATTTAGTTCAGCAGAAAAACTCAACTTAGTCCATCAGATAAAAAAAGTTCAGTACATTTGGTGAATGATGTTCATTCCATTGTAAATATGAATTTTAGTCCTTCCAAAAAATGATGTTTTTTTATTGGATGAATAAAGTTTATTATCAAATGAAAAAATTTATTTACAACAGCTGGAATATTTAATAGCATTCTAATGATACTACCAAAGAAACCATTGGATGGAGTCTATATAGATCTTGATGAACTGTTAGGATGGATCTTATCCAATGCCAAAGCAACCAACTCTAAGAACCCTGGAATATGACTGTTGGAGGTGTGCCTATAAATAGAGGTGCATTTATAGAGTTGAGAGATTATTTTTTTCAACTCAACCCATAGAAATGATACTCATTTGTAACATCTTGTTACATGCCCTTTGTAAATATTTATATATTTTTGTTCTAAGGAATCTGAGTGAGGATTTTAAGTTATTTATAAATTTTTATTTTTTAATTTTTAATTACAAATTTTTTGATCAAGGGATTCTAGGGATATGAAGACTTATGAATCCAATATTGGTGATAGAGGGTTTCTAAGGTAAGGAAGATATAACTATTTTGATCTTCTTGATCAAGGGATTTATTGATGTTGAAATAAATATCTTATGGTTATGTTGAAAATGGTGGATACCTTATTTCAAGGTGATTGAATTTATTTAAAATTAAGGATGACATGTTCTTACTTGTTTTATGATGTTTTTAAGTTTTACTTAAAAAATTTATTTTTTTATTGTTTTTTCATGTCATTATTTCTATGGTGAATTTATATATGGAAATTTTATTTTTTTACATTAATTTTGTTATGAATTATGAGTATATAAATTATATTGGTTTGAAGTGAATCTAATTAAAACTCTAAAATCATCAAAAAAAAATTTATATTTGATAGATCAAAAGAGGTAAAGGTTTTTTTAGTTCTATTTTTTTGAAACAATAATTCAACCCCCTTTTTTAACCATTGATATAAACTTAGATCCTACAATTGGTATCTAAGAAATATATGCTGCTTAAACTTACTAATTTTTAATTTCATTATATTTGGAATGTCTTTTAATGTTTTATGGTTATTTTTATAAACTGATGTTTTTAAAAAATTTATAAACTATTTTACACTAATGCATATTTTATATAAAGAGTATATTTTTTATATACAAATCTTAAATGTTTTAATATATGAACTCTTGAGAATCCTAATCCTATAGGACAATCGATTTTTAATAATGATAATTATGAATTTAGAGATATCATAGGAATTTTTTTATTAATAACGTGGTGGAATATTTTTTATGGTAACTTGAGGATATAAAATACATCAAAAAGAATTTTAATATTTTAAAAATCATTATAATATTGAATATAAACAGATTTATCATTTTAGGAATAATTTTCTATGTTATATGATAATAAATATATCTATATTTATATATCCTCATATGAAGATAAAAATAGTACATGGAAGAAGTTATAAATTACTCATTTAGGTAATTATATAATTATAAAGACTATAAGTGAAATTATTAGAGTTTATTATCAAGTATTCAATTTCTTACTTGGAGAAAATTTTATTAAAATTAATTAGATATTCATGAAGATTTTAAATATTTTATAGTCTATAGAGGATAATGGTATTAAAAATTATATTTTTCATTAAAAAGATCATTGATATTTTGTTAAGAGAGTATGAAAATATAAAATAATATATCTCAATGATATAAAGAAGATTAAAAAGTTTATATTAGATGATTTTATTTGAAATATAATAAAGTATAAAGGAATATTTGAAATTGATATTGAAAAAATGGATTATCTTTTTCTTCTACTTCAGTTGTTATAATGAATGTGAATCTGTAGAGAAATTTTCTATGCATTTAAAGAAAACTAAAGTTATAGTTGAAATAGAGAATAATACTTATAAATAGTTTGAGAATGAGTTAGCTAATATATCCAAAAGGATGAATAATATTGTAAGGATGAAATAAATTACATACAAAGATAAAAATAATATTAATTATAAAAATGAAAATAAATATTATTTTTAAATGATATATTATGAGTGAAGGAATCCTGGTTATATAAGACCAAAATTTCTACAATATTAATAGAAAAGATAATAAGGATGAAAATTATGAGAGGAATTATAAGAAGTATAAAAACGTATAAAAATTATAAAAGCATCATATACTTGGAGTGAAAGGGGAGATGATTTTTCTTCAGATAATTCTTTAGATAGTGAAAGTGAAGATCAAAATAATATTGGTTTCTTTGTTGAAATTATAAATAGTAACATTTTCTTAAGGGATAAGGTATCTTTTGAAACCTTAAATAATCATACTTTGATTGATAATTATCCTAATAATTAATTTCATAACAATTCAATATATTCAGATAAAGAATATACTTCATTTAAAGATAATAATAATTTATTTATTTTTGAGTAAGTTTTATGATTTAATAATCTTTTTGAAAAATAAAATTGAAAATTCTATTCAAAACTTGATACTACAGAGGAAAATATTACAAAAGAAATTTCTAGATTTTTTAAAATTACTACTAAAATTTTTTATATTTCAAAAAATATATAGAAATATAATTTCTAGAAAACTATTTCTTCAAAATATTTGGAAAAAACTAATTCTAGTACTACATATTATTGAGAATAAAAATTTATTTTTGAAACAAAATTCTGAAATTTCAAGCTTGAAAATATGACTATAAAAATTTACCACTGGTATAGAAATTTTTTATAAAATGTACAGACATATTAAACCTTATAGGGATGTATCTAGAAAGGGTTTTACTAATTAAAAGATAAATTTTAAAAAACAATTATTTTTTTAAAGAGTTCTCAATTTTTTTTACTAAATTATAAAGTGGGAGAAATTGGAAAAATAAATATTCTTTAAATAGAGTGAAATATTTAGTATTTCACAAATATTATTATTTTTAAATAATTGAAAAATTATCATAAGATTTTTTTAAATAAATTTGGATTAGGAAATTATTATTTTCTAATAATGTTGGACCCCAACAGGTTTGGGTTCTGAAATACTAATATTTTAAATTTCAAGAAAAAATAACTGTACCCACATAAATAATATTTGTTAAATGGATAGTGTATGTTCTAAGAATATTCCTTAAAAAATATTTTCATAAAAAATATTATTAAAATGAATGGTGGAAAAGTTACTTTTGGTGGAAATTATCAAGGAGAAATTAATTGAATATGAAATGTTATTCTTCTTAGTAAAGATTTAATTTTAAATGTTTTATTTGAGTCGGTATATAAAAATAAACTTATTAGTAGAAGCAAAATGTGTGATGATGGTTATCTTTTGAACTTTACGAATTATAAATTTTCTATTCATTGTTTAGAAGATAAGTTTATAATTTTCATAAACATGCATTATAATGTTTACACACTTAAGTTAGAGGACCTTAGGAACACAGATATACCTTTCCTTAGTGTAATGGAAGATAAATCTTGTTTTTGATAGAGAAGGTTAGGAAACTATAATATTATAAATTTAGTGAGACTCTATAAGAAAGGATTAGTTATAGGTATAACAAAGATTATGTTTAAATCTTCTAGACATTGTGATCATTATCAATTTTGAAAGCAATATATGTTGAGTTTTAAATATTTTAGTGATGATTAAGATTATTTTTTATTATAGTTAGTGCACATGGAGTTATTTGGCCCTAAAAAAACAAGGATTATAAGTGGAAAATACTACGTATATTTTCTATTCGATGAAATTACTAGATATACATGGTTCTATTTTCTAGAAAAAAGTGTGAATCCTTTTCCATATTTAAACATCATGTAGCCCATTTTGGAAATGAGAAAAATATACCTTTTATAGATATTCATTGTGATCATGGAGGAGAAGTTTTAAATTATATTTTGAAACTTTTTTTTAATAAAAATGGTATAATACATAACTTCTCATCACCTATAACTCCACCACAAAATGTTATATTTGAAAAAAAAATTAGGAGAATACGAGAATCATGTTAAGTGAATACTCAATAGCTTAATATTTTGGGATAAAGTAGTTAGTATTTATTTCTATACTATATGTAATCTTTTAATAATAACTTTTATAAGTAAAACTCTTTATTATTTTTGTATTGAAATAAGACTAATGATTTTATACTTCATAGTTTTTTGATACAAAGTAATCATTATGGATACTAAAGAAAATATACAAAAATTTTATCAAAAATATGATGAATAAATATTTTTTGGTTATTAAATAAATAGTAAGTATTATAGTGCTTTTAATAAAATTAATATTACTATTTAGGAAAAAAGAAATGTTAAAATTTATAAAATTGATCCTCTTGTTTTCAAATAGACTTTACCTGCATCTTCAGATGTTATTTCAAAAAATGATTTTCAACCCATGAAGGAAATTTCTTCTAATGAGAGAACAACTAAAGAAACTTTTTTATAAGTTCTATATTAAGAAAAATTAAACCTATTATTGAATAACAACATTTTATATACCCAATTAATTAGTTAATACTTAGGAATAATCCTATTGATAATATCATTAGTGATGTAGATCTACCAGTCAAAACAAGTTGTACCTTAAGAAATGAAATTGAACATTGTGAATTTTTATCAAAATTAAAACCAAAGACATACAATGAGTCTTAGGTGATGAATATTTGATAAAATCTATGCCTAATGAAATCAATAAATTTGAAAGGAATCAAGTTTAGACTTTAGTTGAACGACCTAATCGTTCTCCTATAATTGGTGTAAAATGGGAATTTAGATTAAATATGATGAAAATGGAGTCATAGTTAGAAATAAAAATATACATGATAAAAAGGTTTATAATAAAAAATAAGTCATATAATATGAAGAAACATAGATTATTGTATCTAGACATGATGTTATTCATATACTTCTAGGTTATCCATCATTTCTAAATTTTAATCTTTTTCTAAAAGAGGTAAATTGTTATTTTCTTAAAGGATATGTAAAAGAGGATGTTGATGTAGAAAAACCACCAATTTTTGAAAAAAGAGATATCCAGATCATGTATTTAGATTTACTATGACTTTATTTACATAAACAATCCACTATAATATTTAATCATAGATTATATAGATTTTTTTCCAAATTTTTCTTATTGATTGATCCTTGTAATTTACAGTTTTTATTAAATAAGTTTCTATGAAAATATTAATTATTAAAAATTATGTCAATGAAATTATATTTTGATCCACTCAAAAGTATATTATAGATTACATCTCAGAACTTATGAAATCTGAGTTTGAAATGAGCATGATGGGTGAACATGATAATTATTTTGGTTTTCAAATTTAAATTAAAACGAGAAGAAACTTTTATATCTCAATAAATTTATATAAAATATATTCTTAAAAAGTTTTTATATGATAATAAAAGAAGGAATTAGTAAACTTATCAAAATATACAATACTTTAGATCTTGATGAATATAGGAAATCATTTAATGAAATTATTTTTAGAGGAATTATTGGTAGTTTACTATACTTAATACCTAATAATCCATACTTAAAATTTTATGTGTTATTATGAAAAATATATCATGATAACCCTAAATAACCCCATATGAAAGCAGTAAAAGAATTTTTTTATTTAATAAGTCAACCATGGACCTTGTATTATTTTATTACTCTTAAATATTTTATATATATAATTTTTCAGCTACTGACTTTGGTGGATGTAAAATCGATAAAAAAAGTACATTTAGAACCTATCATTTATTAAGAGAAGATTTTGTTTCTTGGTCTTGTATGAAACAAAATTCTTTATGAACTTACACTAATTAAGAAAAATATATAGTATCCATAATATGTTATGCTCATGTGTTGTGGACGTAATATACTCTCACAGATTTGGCTTGAGTTTCAATAAAAATCTTATTTTGTGTGACAAAAAAGTGATATAGAATTAAGTAAAAACATAACACATAACTCATGAGCAAAGGAAATAAATATAAGACACCATTTCCATTAGGATAACTCACAAAAAAAATATATCATTTTAAAATTTATCATAATTCATGAACAACTTATTAATATATTCACAAAATCCCTAAATTATGAAAGATTAAAATATATTAAATAGAAGATAAGAATTGTCAAAAAACAATTGACCATTCATATCTAATTATATTTTACCAATATTATTCCTCTAATAAAATCTTTTTCAAAGGGGGATTAAATAATTTATTTATTAAAAACAATAGTTTTTCCAAAAAAATTACCAAAAAACTATTTAATTATAATTTTATCAAACAAACATTTGTTGAAAAATTATCAATCATTTTTGTTAAAAAATAAGAAGAATGTATTTTATAAAAAATTTTCTATAGAAAGATTAATTTCACTTTGAGAAGTAATTTTATAATATTCACTATTTTTTTATAAGTTGAATTTTTTTTTTAAAATACAAATTATCACTTTGGCATAAATAATTTTTCTAATGGAAATTTTCATAAAAAAATTATTATTTTAGAGAATTAATTTAATATTTTAATGAAAAATATTATCTATTGGATCAAAAAGATGTTTCTATTTGACTTTTCAGATCTATAGAAGTCAATGGGTTACCTCTCATAGCTATAAATATGGGTTTGGGTAATCGTGCCCCACCCCACTCTCACACTTTGATCTCAACTACCGACTTCCAAATTTCTCGTAATCTATATATTTTATGTTCAGTCTTATCAGAAATCTCTGTTCGATCTAAATGCTCAATTGAATTAAAAACCATATCCTATTAAAGAAATAGGAAGCTGAGAATATTTATCAAATAGATAAGTAGTAATGAAAAGATTGACTGAAAAGTAATAAATTAAAAATAGATTCTTTTCTCAAGAACGTGATTATGTTTTATGGTTGGGAGAATGTTTACATAGAAAAGAAGAACTTTTTTATTTACTATTTGATGATGGTAAATGAATTTTATTCATTAGATATGTTTAGTTTTTATGATAATTTGAAAGTTATTAATTTTCATATTTTTAATATATAAATAAGATAAAAATTCAATAAATAGTTGAGATATTTGAAATTTTTCTTGAAGGATAAGAACATTTAGTCACTCATAAACTTCAAGAAAACTTTGTATTTTTGATAATTAAAAGGACAAGACATCTTTTTTTTCTTCTTATGATAAAGTTAGAAATGTTTTCACTTATCTATAGATGCAAGGTTTGTTTCTATAAGGAGTCAAGGTTATCATATCCCACGGAAATGGGATAGATATACTTAAATATTTTATACACATATGTTTTAGACTTCATATAAAACATGAGGATGTTTAACTTAGTGATGTTTATTTCTCTTAATCAAAGTTATGAATAATGGTTCTATAAAGATGAATATTATTTTGTTTCCTTATTTCATCAACAAGATATTTTTTAAATTACAAAAAAGGTAATGAAAATAATGAACATGATTGTTATAATTAGATAAAAGGTTTCTTTAATTAATAATTAAACCATTTCTATATTGAATTTTTTTCTACATTACTGAATTAAAGAAGTTTATTGAGAAATCATACAATATTTCATCTGATGTTAAAGTGTTATAGTTGAAAAAAAATGTTTAAGAAAATAAAAGGCTAGTTCTTATCTTCCCAAAATAATGAAGAAAGTGAATAACATTTATGATTAATTTTATAGGGAATTGATGAAACATAAAGCTCAAAATAATCCTGGTGATTCATGTTTTGTTATGGAAAAGGCATATATTTTTATTTAAAATAGAAAACTCAAGAAAATATTATGAAATAAAGAAAGAAAAATAGGTATAAGTACATATTTGATGAGGTTAAAGTTATGGAAATCCTTATGAAAGGTGTTGTTTTGGATCATAGAGACTTTTAGGATTCTTAATATGAAGGATCACATTCAATTTATCCATTATTGTTTGTCAAACAAATAACTCCTTCAACATTTTATCTAGAAATTCCTCAATCAGTTCCTCCAAAATATATTGCTAATCAAACTATTCTTTTAGAACTAGAACAAGTTATAATATTCATAGTTCCTCCATATATTGAAAAATAAAAAATAAAAATCTTGGAGAAATAAAAATATTTATTAGAATATTGTTATTTAAAAGTTTAAAAAGTTGTAAAGAAATTTGGAAAATTTGATTTGATAAGTGATGAGCAGTTGAAAAGTGCTTTAGAAAAATATTTTGAAGGAGAATAAGATTATTAAGGAGGATAAGAATAATAACAAGTATAATTTTCCTCTGATACCTCTTCTTTCTCTTTATAGGTTGAGAATGATTCATATTTTGAAGTTTTTGAAAAAAATAATGTTTGGAAAAAGAAGAGGAAAATCAATATTCACATGGTTAGACATTAGATGATGCTAAAAATGAAAGGAATATTTATTTCATTGAAGTATATAAATAATTAGATTAAATAAAGTATACAAAGGTGAATCTTCAAAACATATTATTTCAGATGTGTCATTAGACCCAAATTAGTATCCAGCAAGTGATTCTGACCAAATATTAGTGGTGAGGATAAAATATTTTAACGAGGTATTAAAATAGATTTAAGATACACTCCATTATTATATTTATATTTAATCCCATTGTAGATACATTTATGGAATATTTTATGATTTATAAGTCACTTAATATTTGAAACTTTTTTTTTGATACCATTATGGAAAATGAAGTAGATTTCGAATCATTTATACAATATTTAAAATAAGAAAGATGAAGGTTGAAAAAAGTTGTTAGATGGATGAAAAAATAGAGGGTGATTTAAAATTTCATTATGAACTAATTTAGGCTATACAAAATCATATTTGGTTATTTTAAGATTTTATGGGGAATTATGCAAGGATGTTTCTGTAATATGATCTCGAAATTATTTCAAATTCATTATAAAAAGAAGAAGTTTCTTAATAGAAAAAGAATTATTTGTCTCTTTAATAATATACATTGAAGTTGAAAGTGTAATGTACCAAAGTATAGTTTCTTGAAGAAGAAGTTCTTAGGATAATGTAAGAGATTTAAAATATTCAAGTGTTTGAGGAAAATATTACTGAAATGGAATCTTCAGCCACATTGTCAAATAATATATATGATGAAATCAATAAAATGAAATCCATTTTAAAGAAGTTATAAAATAAATGATGAATTTTCTATTTATTTTAACTCATATTATTTTTATAATTTATCATATATTTTTTTATGTGGAATGAATATTTATCAATAAAATTTAAATTGAATGTTTCCCAATATATATTGGATAAATAATTTTTCTATATTTTTTTGAATGAATATTCATTTTCACTAAATAAATAAATATAAATATTTTTATCTAACTTTTTTGGTAGACTTCATATTCCATATTATTTTTTAAAACATCATTACAGGAGAATTTTTTAAAGAGAAGGTAGATTTATTTGATTAGTACCTATCTTACCAATGCGTTAACAAAATTTTTTTAACATAGTTTTTTTAAACTAAGAGATATACAAAGATAGATTGAGAAAATAAATGAGCTAAAATGTTTAAGTAAAAGGGATTGTATGTTTTTCAAATCTATTAGTTTTTAACATTAAGTGTTATGTTTTTTATTTAAAAAAAGATATTATTGAGAAAACATTTCTACTTTATACACTTTATAATATTTTTTTTGAAAACCACATCACACTTTTTGAAAATACAATTTTTTACTAAATTTATACTTACCAATGTTTTTAGAATTTTTTATAAGAAAAACTTATTTTTACCAAATATTGAAAAAATTATAATAAGATGAATATGAAATTTATATTTGGATGAAAAATGAAATTCATTAGATAAACTTAGTTTAGACCATAAAAAAATCAATATAGTTCATCTGAAAAATTCAGTTTAATCCATCAGAAAAAAAAATTTCATTCATTAGATGAACTAAGTTTATTCCATCAGATAAAATAAGTTTAGTACATAAAAAACAAATTTTAGTTCATTAGAATAACATAGTTCAATTCATCATATGAACTCAATTCAGCCTATGAGATGAACAAAGTTATGTCCATCAAAAAAATTATTTTTTGACTATTATAAAAATAATGTTTAGTTCATTAGATGAATAATATTTATAATTGAATGAAAAAAATTATTTCTACTAGATAAAATATTTAATAACATTCTAATGATGATACCAAATAATCCACTATATGAAGTCTGTATAGATCATACTGAAATGTCTGGTTAGAGCTCATCCAAGGACATTGTAACTGAATTTGAGAATCACTTAATATAACCATTAGAGGTGTGCCTATAAATAGTGATGCATTCAAAAATCTTAGAGCTAATTCTTTTATAACTCAACCCATATAATGTTTACTAATATTCAAACAATTGTTACTTATACTTTGTAAAAATTTGGAGAGTTTTTTATTGGGAATATGAGTGAGGATAGTAAATTAATTAGATTTTTTTTAAACACTGATTATAATTTTGTTCAATCTAGGTATTCTAAGGATAGGAAGACTGTTGAATCCATTTTTTGTGATCAAGGGATTCCATGGAAAGGAAGAAAAATCCATTACAATATCTGTTATCAAGGGATTTCTTATTGTAGGAAAATAAATGTTATGGTTAGGTTACAAATTTTTTATACCTTAATTAAAAGTTATTTAATTATTTTACAATAAAGTATAATGTATTTTTTATTTCATTTATAAAGTTTCTATAAGTATTAAATTCTAAATTTATAAAGTTATATTTTTCTTGTTTTTAAAATCCATTATTTTCGATATGATTTTATATAAAAAAAGTTTTATTTTGTAATTTAATTTTATTATAAATTATGATTATATAAATTGTATCAGTTTGAATTTAATCCAATTATATGTCTAAAGAACATTAAGTAATTTAAAATTTTACTTGAGACTCTATTTTAGCATTCACCATTAACCAGATTAAAAAAATATTCCTTTAACTCAATCACATATGCTCTTTTTTGGAACAAGCATCCCATTGATTTCATCCCCCAATTAAGACTGAGTTACTTTAAAAAATAGTTAAAAATATTTATGTAAATGTGGATATGTGTACCTAATAGATCCTCAAGTAGAGGAATGTGGTAGTCCTAAAAAATACAACCTATTTATTCCACATTTCTTCAAAGTTTTAATCATATTTACACTAATGTATTATTCCTCATGGATATATAATTTCTCATAATTCTTCTCCATTTACTTTATATATATATATATATATTCTTTATGTATTAATGTTCTCAATTATTCAACTTATATATTATTCATCTCTTTAGATAATATGATATATTGTATTCTCCTTAAATGACAACATATGTATTTACTTAATGAGAATCATAACATCTACAAGATTATTTATTCAATGAAATATATTTTCATTCATCATCAGTCTTATTTATATATTCAAAGAAAAATCCACTTGTTTTTAATTCCTGCTTTGTTGTGGTATGTATGAAACCACATAAATATTACTTTGTATTTTTCTTTATTATCAGGAAATAAACCTCATATTTTTTCTTTTATCTCCATAATTTATTCTTTTCATTCTAGGATAGTTAATTTAAGAAACCAACATTTGGTTCTTGATAAACTCTATTATGTATTTATCCATCACTATATTTCAAAAAATTTAATATATTCTATAATAAGATATATTGTCTTAAGTTTTATGTTCTTTTTTGAACATTTGTCTTTATAGCCTTTTTACACACATTCATATTGTGTTCAGTCCTTTCAAAAAAACCACATCTCTTATTTTCTTCCAATGGTGGATGATGTGAATAATTTATAAAGGACAAAATATACATCCCCTATTTAATCTTAAATTTATAATTATGAATCAAAATAAATATATTTTTAAGTAGAAAATGATTTTAGTTATTCCATTCAAATCCCTTTTTTATCATAGCAGTGGTGGAACTCATCTTGTAAAAACTATTAACTTTATTAATACAATATATTTCCATGTAACCATGGTTATAAAAAATATAAATTCTTATAATAAAATATTGAAACCTTTAAATATACTTCATAGGGTGTGATGTATGATCAAGTAAACTCTGATTTTATATCTTTAATTTTATCTTGAAAACATTCATTGTGTGTCACATGATCCCATAAAAATAGAAATTTTTCAAAATTTTACATTGAGAGTACTTCTTTTCAAATAATTCATTATGGATATTATTATATACAAAATCTAGATTTTCATTCTCCTAATAATTAATTAAATTCTCTATGTGTGAATCTTTAGTGTTTAACTTCTTATTTACAACATGGATCTCTTCTTCATGCATCATAATATTCGAATGTATCATCATTAGTTTTACTTTTACATTCTCAAGGTGTGAATTCATTTAATCATATATAACCTTCACTTTCTTTAAAATTTATATTTAAAGAAGGTAATTGAAGCTTCAATAATTTTTTCTTTTTCCAGATTAAATCCAACTCATGAAAAAGTTCTTAAATTTCATAACATTATTCCTTTATTTATATGTATATATTTTTTAAATGAACTCCTTTGAATACTTCTCTTCCTAAATCAAATTTATGTTTATTTATTACAAATTTACTATATTTATAGAGTTTGTTTCACATTCTTCTATCATGAATTGTGATTCATCCCAGAAATCTTGTATCTCATCGTGCTTGTTAATGATATAATATCGAGATTTTACACATGTTTTAGTTTATCCCTTTTTACTATATTCCTCCATGTATTTAACTGATATATAATATTTATATTTATATTTATAAGTAATTATAACAATAGATCTAGATTCAAAATTAAAGCATGAATCTAATTTTTTCACCTCCATAGTAAGGATCAATTTCTTAGATTCTTTCTCATTATTATTCTTCTTCCATTTATACCTATATCATTATTCTTCAACTAGCATCAAGTCTTGATTTCAACTGGTTCAAATTCCCTCATGTATAAGGAACTTGGATTTTTTTTAATTTTGAAATAGATTATTCACAAAATAACTCTTCCAACTTTATCCACATTTCATCACAAATATTGTAATGTGATATATTTTTGAATAAAACTTCATTTACATTGGACTTAAATTCCTTATCAGTATAAGAATCAATGTCTATATTTAATTGATACATATTATAAATTTTTTTTGGATGAATTATATAAAAAATTCAATAAGAAAAATATTTTGAATTATCTCAATATGTAATTCTAGACAATACATGAACTACCTTTTCCAACATGCAAAATAAACTCCATAAAATAACGAATTCTTCATTGTTGAATCCACATTAAAGAAAAATATTAATTATTCATAGTCTAAATATTCTTGGTTGAATTTATAATAGAAGCAATTGGATCTGATAAAACTTGTAGAAACTTGAGACACCTTGATAGGGGGTGAATCAGGGTGAATGAAAAATTAAAATATTCTTTCTTATATTTTATTTAGGATATTGTTTTCTTATTATAAGGAATGTAATTTAAAATTTTATTTATTTTTCCACACAATCATACAGATGTAGTAATTTAAATTCAGGATTCATAAATATTTTACATTGTTCGCCTATTATAGGTAAAATCCAAGGACCATACTATCAAAATTGTATATATGTATCAAATCCATTATAACTCGTTGTTCATATGGATACAATATTTAGCTAATTTTACTACTCACCAAGGCTCACTACATATATAATTTATATAGATAAACTCTTTTCCTTTTAAGGAACACTTTTATATTATGTCTATATAATATCACTGCTTAATAAGGGTAACTACATATTCTTCTACTCTATGCACTACTCCAACAAAGGTACAAGTTTATAGACTTGTTTTTATTAATATTTGTTTAATGACATAAATGTAACTCTAAGTTCAATTCTTGAAAATCCATCATAAATTATAGTTTTTATGATCTAGTAAATCCTAAATGCTACGCTCAATATCGCTTCCAGATATGGTTACCTCTTTATGAGAAGAGACAATTATTTAATATTTATCAAACTTCACACATAAAAAATATCCAATATAATAAATCTTGTATAGTAATTATTCATTAGTATTATTTTTCCTCTTTACCTTTTTCAACTAGATATTTCCTTCATTTTCAAGAACCTAATCTTTAATGATATAATTAGCATCTTATCTATTATCAAACATTATCTTCAAATATAATCATTTATACTGTAATTTTTTCTAAATTAGATATTCATATATTTTAACATGAATACTATTCATCCAAAATTTATCTTTAATAATATGTAAAACATTTCATATCTATGAAACTAAATCTTCATTGTACATTAAAACCACAACTATTCTATTTTCCTCTTAAACGGATCTATAGTAGGCTCCATGTTACTGTCATTTTGTGTTGTAAAAACATAGTTCAACATCTATATTATGTTTTACCCTTTTTATATTATGTACATCCAATTTTTATATATCTAGAGAATCATTTGAATTTCAAATTTGAAATTAAAATGTCTATTCAATTTCAACTACCACTGAATTAATTGTATCTTTAGAATCATATTCAATCGAATCTCTATTATTAAGATCTGAATTGGTAGTTAATCATTAAATCATAAACCTCTTAATAGTTTTAAGAATTTTACACGTTCAATTTTATAGATAATAAAAATTAGGACACGACATCCTAAGACATGAAATGACTGTTTGTTTTTTCTATAACTACCTGGAAAATTGTAGCACATTATAAAGCTTAGTAGTGTGAACCTTATATTTCCCAAAATATATTGTTAAAAAATAATCCACCATTATATGAAAGTATATATATATATATAATTATGGAAAATCCTCTACAATTTTTCATGACATAACATACAACTTTGTAGTGTATAACACTTCAGATTATGAAAATGATTATCAACTTTTAATATTTTATGTCACAACCCATATCTCAAGAAAAAATAACCTTAAAATTTTCAAAATCACAAAAAACTCATCAATATCATGTTTTTGGTGAAAATAAACTAGGTTTAATGATACCTTGAATCATAAAGATGTCATATAGAATGACGAAACTTTGTTATTTTAGTGAATTTTTAAAATATGAATAGTTACCGCTATATTTTCCACCACATATCCAAAAACACTTTTTAATCCTTCTTGGTCTATTAAAAAATATGCAATAATAACCCACTGATAAACCTCTTATGGCTGACCTTCTCAATGTGTCATAGTGTCACCCTGAATGGTACTATTCCTATTGCATCACCCACACTTCTCTTTCCAGTGTTAACCCACACATGATTTATTCTTCCTCATACAACATCTAACCTGCAAAAATATTGAGATTTTTGTATTCTTTGAGTATGCCTAGATAAAGTCATCCTGTTAGGGGTTTGGACCAATTTTTATAAACTCATACCCAAATGAAATTTCAATAATAACATCAAACATTCCTCTAAATATATTCACCCATTCATCTTACAAAATTAATATTTAACAAGAAAATAAACATCCAATAATTACCACCCAAATATTATGAGGCCTAATTTATTTGTATGACTAAGTTTATAATACATCTATGTGAAACCTAAATAAAAATTATTTATTTTATTATCCATAATGAGATCCTAAATTGTTTCAAACTATTAAAACTGTATGAGATAACCGAGGGAATACATAGAAAAATAGGGCATGTAACACCCCAATATTTTATTTTTTAATTTGAAATACATTAAGTTGTGAAAAATAACAATTAAGTGTTTTAATTAATTTGATTATATGTTAATACATACAATTAAGTATACTTATTATTTATAGTTTTCAAATTTATTTTAAATTTAAAAAATATTTGATTATACCATCATTTTATTTAAAATATTATTTTATTATTATTTCATGAAAAGAGAATTTAAATAACAAAAAATTATTTTAAAGGTTATTTAATGTTTTGAATGAGTACATTTCTAAATTTAAATATATACATATAATATTATAATTATCTTGATAAAAAAATAAATTTTAAAAATGACATATATTTACATATATATTTAAATTTTTTAGTTTTACATAATTTATTAAGAGTGGTTTTATAAAATTATCACTATTATAAATTTTGTTTTATAAATTTATAATTTTATAGTTTAGATATTAAATTATGATTATAAAAAAATATTACGATTATAAATTGTAGAAATTATATAAAATTATGATAATTTTGTGTGTTTAAATGAATTAATAAAACAAATTAATAATAATAATAATAATTGATTAAAAGGTGAAAATGAGTTTTGGTCATGGGTTGTGTTAGTCGAGCAGATCAGGGGACTTTAGAATGCACAACATATTTGACTCCAAGGGTTCAATCGAGATCCGATTGTCGGTGAGTGAAGGATGAGAGTTGAACGTGGCGTAGAGATTCAACCCGAGGAATGACTTTGACTGGAAACCTGACTATGGTCGAGGTAGAAGACCAACCATCCATGTGTTTACCGTGATCTATTGATGGGTTCATGAGGGCTTAGGTTTTCTATTTTATTGACCTAGTGTGAGGGATGAATTTTTTCTTAGTCTTCACATCTATGCGAGGCCAAATCTGTTTAGATTGAGGTTGTGCGTCATTCTTATTTTTGTCAATGTATCTATCTCATGTTTATCTTATTTTTGGACCACTAGATCTGAATATTTATTTTCTTAATAGTTTAATTTGTTGACTTATTTCATCACAAATTACTGTATCATTTTTTGGTTTGATCAACTTGGTGTCATATTCTATCTGAATCTTTATTTGGAATTTTTTTTAAAAATGTTGCTTCCTTTATTTGAGTTGGCTTCTCACAGGTGATCCTATTTCAAAAAATTTAAAATTTATTTTATAACTTTTTTTATCTATATCTAAAATATCATCTTGCTCTACAAAATTAAATTTTTCATTGAGGTATATGACTATAAAGACCATATATCAGTGAAAAAATATTTCTTTTCATGGTAAATAATTTTTCTGTTTGGGAGGGTTTGAGTTGGAGGATGAAGCGTAGATTATTTTTTACTTTCCAAAAAAATAAAGTAAGGGTAAAAATTATATTTTCAATTATGGTTTTCTCTTTTCAATTTAGTAATGAGTTAGAAATTATCGAAGTTGTGTTCTTCCATAGGAATTTATTTTTATTTTACAAGACATTTTTTTAAGTTTGTGTAAGTAACTGTATTCTAAATCTCTCTATTTACAGATTGATGTATCAAATATGTAAATATTAGGGAATTTATATAGTTTCAAATATTTAAATATATGTGATATCATTTATGTAAGTAATTTAGTATTTAATTATATGACTAAAATTATTTTTAATGGATGAGTTTTTATTTATTTGAGTTCAGATTATTATTCAAGTTTTACAAATGAGTATGAGCGTTAACATTTTTTTTAGATTTGATTATCTAAGGGGTGTATTAAAATTTATCTTCAAAATTAGGTACTTTATTTAAATTATATAAAGGATGAATTTATTTCCAATACGTAAGGAAATATACATATTTATAAACACTGATTTAGACATATGAATGAATAAGAAATTTCTTCTAACTATATTTTATTTTTTTGGAACTAATAATTTAGGAGCGATTATATAGTTCATTGTACAGATTTTATTCAGGTTATAATCAGTTTATTTATTTATCATGTTATTAAATTTGTATTTTAATTTCTTAGGGTGCACACACACACACACACATACACACACACACACACACACACACACATATATATATATATATATATATATATATATAATTTTGGTTATGTATTTTTAGAACTAATAATGTAAGGGAGTATATTTATTTTTTAGAATTTAATTTATTTTTTTATAATGGGTTGTTTCACAAAAAATATAATTATTCTTAGGGATTATTATTTCTAAGTATAACATCAAAACTATTACTCCACTTATATATATATATAAACCAAATTTTATGTTTTAATTTGATATCATATTTGTATTTTCAATGAATATTCTCATTTATCAATTTTTTTCTAAAACATTAATTTATTCTGTGATGATGAGTTTTGTAAATTTGATGTCAATTATATATATATATATATGTATATAGATTAATTGGTTAATTTTATGATTATAATTTTATCACCATTTTTCTATAAAAATGTGCATTGTATGTTATGATGATATATTAAAATTAAGGGTGATGCATCTACATACAATCTTGGCCATGAATTTATGCATAACATTGAAATACTTTCATATGTAATAAAATCATGATATGAAATTAAATTTTAAGGTTTACATCTGAGATCATTAAGCACATGTATTTCTTCCTGAAATGAAATGTTTTATTTTATATTTTTATTTATAATTATAGCTGTTGAACATAATTATCTTTTATGATCAAATAATTGAATAGATTCCAATGGTATTACTTAAAAGAAAGTTTGAATTAATGGACAATACATGCAAAGGGTTATGGCATGAGTTCTGGTTATAATTAAACATACCAATGATATGAAATGATATTTATTATATTTATGTAGGTACATAATTATATATAAATATAATATATAATTTATATTTTAATACAATGACATGATTTCATAATTAAAAACTCTAGTGAAATAATATATATAAGTAATGAAATCATAAAATGTTTTCAGAAAATATGGCACATGAACATTGTAAATATGGAAGGTTATTGGGGAGTGAACGCATAATTCTCTAAGTGGGTAGGCCCAAGATATCCTTCCACATTTTAAGTGGATTCAGAATAGTGTTTTATTTTTAGAAGCTTGGTTATTATTTAAAAAAAAACAATGGAGTAAGTTTAAGCTATTTTTGAATATAAGTTTTTTTTTAAAATGATCCAATATTTTTACACCGCATGTAATTTAAAATGATATTTAAAAAATATAAATTTCTAAATGTATTTTGAAAATTATCTTCAAAAGAATATTTTAAAAAGGATTTATCAAAGTTTTTAAAACCCCTTGCTGGTCATTTTTAATGCTCACCCCTTTATTTTAATTTATTTTCTACGAGTTTAGTAGAGTTTCTGATGGTGTATACTTCGATTAAGGAGTTCACATAGATAGTCCTTATTTTATTTTATTTTTGTATATCCATATGTCAGGTATCTATTTCTTGAGAACCTAGATTGGTAAAATTTTCTAGTACATAATAGATGTGGTGTATTTTATTTCTTTTTATTTTATAAAAAATACACAGAATTTATATGTACAAAGTCCTATAGCTCAAGATTAGGGTTTTATACTTGGTATCAAAGAAAATACCTAGGAAACTTTGGAGATTATATGTTATCGAGTCTAGAAGTTTAACGATTCAAGTGTTTATTAATTTTGAGGACAGAAATTTAGAAATCTTTTTTTAGTATGAAAAAATGAATTACGAGGACACACTTCTATTGAGGGGGGAATATTTTAACACCCTGGTATTTTTTTATAATTTTAAATACATTAAAATTTGAAAAAAAATTATTAAGTGTTTTAAATAATTTGATTATATGTTAATACTTATAATTAACTATACTTATTATTTATAGTTTTCAAATTTATTATAAATTAAAAAAAATATTATATTATACCATTATTTTTTTTAAAATATTATTAGATTATTATTTTATGAAAAGATAATTTGAGTAACAAAAAATTATTTTAAAGGTTATTTAATATTTTGAATGAGTATATTTCAAAATTTCAATATATACATATACTATTATAATTGTTTTGATAAACATAACTAATTTTGTTTGGAAAATTAGATAAATATAAATATATATATTTATATTTACTAGTTTGGAATTATGTATTAATAATGGATTTATAAAATTATTAATATTAATTTTATTTTATAAAGTTATAATTTTCTAGTTTAGATTATAAATTATGATTATATGATAATATTATAATTTTAAAATTTAGAAATTATATAATATTATGATAATTCTTTATGTTAAAATAAACTATTAAAAAAATTAAAAATAATAATAATTAACGATTAAAAGGGTGAAGGGTTTTTGGTCATGAGTTACATTAGTCGAGCAGACTGGGGAACTCCAGGACACACAATGGAGAAAACACCAAGGGTTCAACCATGATTTGATCATCGATGAGTGAAGAATTAGATTCATGTGTGGAGTAGGGATTCGACCCTAGTCATGGCCTCAACTAGAACACCCGACCGTGGTCTAAGTAGAAGACTGACCACCGGTGTGTATGTACTAGTATCTGTCGATGGGTTTGTCTAGGTTTAGGGTTTCAATTTTCCAAACCTAGGGTGAGGTAGGACTTCGTTCTTAGTCTTAAAATCTATACAAGGTCGAATCTATTTATATTTAGGTTGTGCATGATTTTAAATTTTATCAATTTCTCTATCTCTTATTTATCTTATTTATAGACCGCTGTATCTGAATATTTATTAGATTAATAATTTAATTTGTTGACTTCTTTCATTGAAAATACTTATCTCATTTTGTGGTTAGATCAACTTGGTTTCATAATATATCTAAATGTTTATTTGGTTTTTTCTTGAAAAAATCATTGCTGTCTTTGTTTGAGATTTTTTCCCAAGAGTGTTCCAGTTTTAGAAAATATAAAATGTATTCTATATCTTTACTTTCAATATCTAAACTATCAGATTTCTCTACAAGCTGAAATTTTCCATTCAAGGTTATTACTATAAACACAATACATCAGTATGAAAATATATATTTGGGGGTAAAAAAGTTTTCTATATAGGAGGGGTTGATTTGGAGGATGAAACCCATATGATTTTCTACTTGCCTGCAAATTCAATTAAGGATGAAAATTAAAATTTCAATAATGATTTTTTATTTTCAATTATGTAATGAGTTAGAATTTATCAAATTTATGTTCTGCCATAAGGATTTATTTTTATTTTACAAGAAATGTTTTATTTAAGGTTGTGTAAGGGACTATATTTTTAATCTCTTTATTTATGGATTGATGCATCAAATATGAAACTATAAAGGAAATAATTTATTTTCAAATATTGAATTATATGATATATTATTTATGTAAGGAATTTATTATTTATTTTATGATTAAAATTATTTTTTAAGGGTGAGTGTGTATTTATTTGACTTCATATTATAATTCATGATTTTCAAATGAGTATTGGTGTTATCAAATTTATTTTTAGATTTGTTTTTGTAAGAGTGTATTAAAATTTATCATTAGAATTTGGTACTTTATTTAACTTCTGTAAAGGATGACTTTATTTCCAATATATAAGGATTTATACATATTTATAAACACTTATTTAAACATATTCAGGAGTATGTAATTACTTCTACCTATATTTTGTTTTTTTAGAACTAATAATGTAAGAGCGATTATATAGTTCACTATACAAATTTTATTCAGATTATAATCAATTTATTTATTTATCAAGTTATTCAATTTGTGTTTTATTTTTTTAAGGGTCTATATAAATATACACATATATGTATATATATAAAAATATATGTATATCTATCTAATTATGGTTAAGTTTTTTCAGAGATAATAATGTAGAGAGTGTATTTATTTTTTAAAATTTAATTTATCTTGGTTTAAAGAGTTGTATCACTAGAAATCTAATTATTCTTAAGGATTATTATTTCTAAGTATGATATCAAAACTATTATTCCACACACACAAATATATATATATATATATATATGTATGTATGTATTTAACAATGTTTATGTTTTAATTTGATATCATATTAGTTCTTCCAATGAATAATTTCATTTATCGATGTTTTTCTCAATCATATATTTATTCCGCGATGATGAGTGTTGTGAATTAATTTTCAATTATATATATATATATATGGATTAATTTTTTAATGTTATATTTATAATTTATTTCCATGTTTCTAAAAAACTGATCATTGTATGTGATATTAATATATATTAAAATTAAGGATGTTGCATCTGTATACAATCATGTCCATGCATTTATGAATATCATCGACATTCTTGTATATGTAATAAAATAATTATATCAAATTAAAATTTAAGGTATACTTTAGAGATCATTAAGCACATGGATTTCTTTAAGAAATTAAATGTTGTATTGAATATATTTATTTATAATTATAGGTGCGAAACATAATTATCTATTATGGTCAACAAATTATGTTGATGTCAATGGTATTACTTGAAATAATGTTTGAATGAATGGAAAATACATGCAATGACTTAAAGCATGAGTTTTGGTTGTAACTAAACTCACAATTGATATGAAATGAAAGTTATTTCATTTATGTATGAACATACTTATCTATAAATATAACTATGAATGTTTATTTTAATGCAATGACATGGTTTAAAAATTAAAAACTCCAGTGAAATAATATATATAAGTAAAGAAATTATAAAATGATTTTATAAAATCCGAAACCTGAACGTAGTAAATATGAAAGGTTATTGAGGAGTGAACCCATCCTTCATTAAGTGGTTATGCCTAAGACAATCATATACGTTTCAGGTGGCCTTAGAGTAGTGTTTTGTTTTTTGGATCTTGCCTATTGTTTTCCGAAAAACCCTAGATTATGTTTAAGAAATTTTTGAACGTAAGTATTCTCTAAAATGATCCAATATTTTTAAGCCATAAGTAATTTAAATGATATTTTAAAAAGTAAATTTCTAAATTTATTTTAAAAAATTATCCTCAAACGAATATTTCAAAAAGGATTTATCAAAGGTTTTAAAACTCTTTGCTGGGAATATTTAATGGTAACCCCCTATTTTAGATTATTTTTTATAGGTTTTTTTAGAGTTTCTGATGGTGTCTCCTTTGATTAAAGAGTTATAACACAAAGTTTTATATTTAATTTTTTTGTATAACCATTAGTCATGTATATATTTCTCTAGATACTAGACTGATATAAGTTCCTGGTATGTAATAGATGTAGGGTATTTTATTTCAGTTTTTTTATAAAAAAATACACAACATTTATATGCGCTGAGTTCTATAGCTTGTGCTAGAGGCATTATAGGGTGAGCCAAAAAGCATAGTAAGGGAATAAACATGACAAAAAATCATAAATTTTGAGTCCAAAGTATAAAATGATATCATAAAATAAAAAGGCCAAGATTAATCACTTGAGAGAGTAACATAAAGAACATGGGATCATAAGATCATGAAATCATAGGAAATATGTTATTAATATATAACATAACAAAAACAAGAGTAAATTATAAATACCTATACAATTTTACAAGGTTGAAAGAGTCCTATAATTGATTAGTTTTACTCCTTATTACCATAAATGGAACTCCATGAGACTAATGCTTTACCCAATATATTGGAATGATATATGGGTCCACCCATCATAAAATTTTCAGGATTTATGTTTTATAAAAAAAGAAAATCAATCATATGGAATAAATATAGTAATTATCCATAGAGAGAAAATGGGTTACAATATCTTCTATCCTATCATAATCAAAGGAAAGTTCACAATGAATTAATTTTAGAGATGAACATAAGGAATGTATTTTCCCATCAATTTAAGTGATAAAAAGATAAGTATATACATGATGGACATATATATGTAATTTAAAAACAATCAATAGCATTAAAGGTTGACATCATTATTGAAAATGTATTTAAAATATTATATGTAATATTTCTTGAGGAAAATACCATTTTCGACTTGAAAATAACTATTAAAAACTGAATTTTTCCTAAATATTATAAAAAAAATTATTTGAAACGAACCATGGAAAATTTTAAAGTAATATTCAAATAAATGAGTGATCATAACGGTGTGAAATTCTATATATGATGAGTATATTAAAACAAACATTCCTTTAACATTTTTGGTAAAAGATAAAAATTATATTATTCACAAAATGACAGTAAGATTAATTTTAAAACATTTTTTAGAATTTAAATCATAGTTAAAGTTTAAATTTAACAATCATGTGATAATATTAAAAAAATAGCTTTTTAGAAAACATCGACATGAAAGAAAAATAATTTTTGATAAAAAAGAGGAATAATGTTGTTTTTCCTATAAACATTTTCTTATCCATTTTAAGTACCAAATAGAGGGAAATGGTTCTATTACTTTAAAAAATCTTAAATAACTAAGGGAGTAATTTTTTTGGGTATAATATATAAATATCAAACAATTCCTCCAAGTGATAATTAAAGTTAAACTATACCAAATAAAGGGGAGATTGTGAAATAAACCCTTATCATTTTGGAAACTATTGAATAATAAACCCATGAAATATGTAACATCAAATGTAAAATTAAATAACACAATGATAAAAAAAATATTATATAAAATTAAAATGGGTTGTATATAAACAACAAAAAATAAATAAATGGTGAATATTCCATATGTATCACAAAAGTAAAAGTGAGAGGATAAATTCCTTACCTCAATTTCAGAATTATCATATATTTCCTTTATATCCAATATATTAAAATTATATCAATTATTTATTTCTTTAAGAAAAAATTCAAAGTTTAATCCTTTATAATTAAGCCATTTACTTCATTTATTTTAATGGAATATATAATTACTTATTTATTTATCTCCACATCAGGTTTTTTGAGGACACTTTGTTTATAATTTCTAAACAACATCAGTGTGTTGACTATGGTAAAAGGGGTAACAATTAAATCATATATAGAATAATAAGAATTAAATAATTATCATTTTTATACAAAATTATAATTTTGAAACCTAACTTTAAATGTGGTTATAAAATATGAACCATGTTATAATACTAGAGATGATAGGTCATATGTACGCATGAGTAAGGATTATATTTTTCAACAATCATGATAGAAAGAAGGTAAGTGTTGTTATAAATTTACATAATAATAATTACACCATAAATATCATGTTATTTATTTTTATACACATTCATATACCATCTAAATTATGCTGTAATAAAAAATGAATCATATTGTTTCGGGAGGCGGTAATCTACAATTCACACAAACGGTATCATCATTTTCAAATGGATGGTAAAGTACAAAGGTATATGATTTTTTAAATTTAAATAATAATTAATATGTAATTAATATCATATATACACATTAAATCCATTATTATGAACAACAAATATTGGCAATGATGGAAAACAAATTATGCTAGTTCGCAAGGTGGTAGTTCGCCGTACACACAAATGATGGATCCGTTACCCAATTTATAAAATAGGTGATGGATAAATATTACAATATAAAAATAGTAACATATATGTATTTAGGATATAAAATTTTTATTTTAAAAATTTCAAGGCATAATTGAAGGTGGAAAAAAAGAATTAAAAAGGAAGAGCTCAGTGAATATGATTTCTTTCACTGAGAAGAACCTTCTTTGCTTATCTAATTAAGGATTCTATGATTGGTCATTTGAAAAGATCAAAATATATAGAATTTGTATAATGATTTTTTAGAGATATTTGTTTTAGTTTTGGTCAATATAAATGGCTTGATAGTTGTGAATAATGAGGGGAGTGGGTTTATTTTGATAATTGGGGATGAGTGCAATTTTTATAAATACCCAAAACCATTTAGTAACGGGAAGTCTCTACTAAGAAACTTGCCTCAAAATTGACAAATAATGGATAATATGGGTGATATGGTTGATAAATACATCCAAAATTAAAAATTAAACATTTTTTAAAAATGGTATTTGATTTATCTCTAAGGTTATTATGTCTTACCATTTTTTTCATTGTGGAAACTTGTTTTTTTACTATTATTTATATTCAATGTGAAAAAAATTATATTGAAATTATTACATAATTTTAATTATTTTTTTAAAAAATATGGAATCAATTTTATCAAATTTAAATAAAATAATTGTTATAATTTAATTTAAAATTATACATGAAAAATGTGTAGAAAAATGAGTTTTTAAGAAATACATTTTTCTAGAAACAAATAATATCATATTAACATTATGACTAGAAATAATCATTATATGAATTTAAATTCAAATAAATAAATGTATAATATATGAATTTTATTTAAATATTTCCTTTATAAAATGGATAAACTTTATGTGTTTAAAAACAGTTTGTAGAAACATGCCTTTTTAAGCATTACAATAAACCAATACCTAAATCATGAAAATTGATGATTGAAATGAAATAAATAAGATTATTATAAGTAAAATGATTTATATTTTAATTTAATAAAAAATAAAAAATATAATAGAACTTTTTAAATTACTTGATTTAATGAAAATAAATGACAATATTTGAAAAATTTGTAATTTTGATTATTCACTAAAAATTAAAAAATTCTAGAAAACTCTTAAATTTTCTGCCTTAGTTAATTTTAATATGATGATTTCAAAAATGATTCTCATTTTATAAAATAAAATTTAAAAAATTTACCTAAATTAACTATAATATTTTATTATAAAAAGAAATAAAAATCATTTTAAAAGGAAAATTATTTTTATATAGAATAAAATATCTTTATTAAAAGTTGAGTTCTTATTTATTAAAAATTTATTAGTAATTTTTTAGTGATTATGAATTTATATATATATATTTCATAAACAAAAAAATACTATTCATACCTTCTAATTCAATGGATATGTTCTAATGTTCATATTTAAATATTTATATTTAGTGGTTTGTTTAAGCTTAGTGTCGTATATTATATACGATATTAAACATTATGTTCATTTAAAGTCTTAAGGGTTACAATATTACCACCTTAATTAAATTGTGTCTTCATAATTAGATCTTTTTTGTAATATCCCACGTAATTATAGAATAATACTTTTCATTATCTATTAATATTTATGAATAATTTATTAATTTCACATTAATGGGGACACTTTTTTTGATAGAGTACCCAACAAACCACTATGTGTTTGTTCGAAATCTTACGTTACACAAAATAATGAGTTATACCAAAAGATAATAAATAATTAATATTATTATTTTAAATGGTAGTAAACTCCTAGCAATTATATTAGTGGGAATGAAAATAAATAAATATATTATGTTTATATATTTTTATTAAATATATATTTTATAATTTATTCAAATAAATTATGGAGTCTTAAAATGATAATAAATCTAATTTTAAGCAAAACAAATACCCTAATATTTTTTAAAATTGTTTTGCCACATTTTGAGAGAGAACCCTTTTTAACCAAGTTTTTATCACTTTTATATGTTATATTTGAAAAAATAAACATCTTATTTTGAAGCGGGAGATCAAAATTTTATTTGGATGAAATATTGGTATTTTAATGATAAAATTAATATTTTAATGAATAGTTAAAAATAGGGTATAATAATTCAAAATTGCTTTTTGTCTAATTTGTTTATATGGTTTGATAATCCTTTTAATTGGTTTTAAATTTAATTAAATATTTTTTTTATATTTTAATTCATTTATGGTCATTGGAATTAATTTCAAAATGAAAATGAATATAAAAACTATGTGAACGTTTGAATGTTTTACATAAAAAACCAGTTTTTTCCCTCATCAGGATTAATTTTTAATAATTGTTTTTTTTCCAATTTTGTGTTTTGAATTTGAAAAAATGGATTCAATATTTAGAATAATAAGGCCCAAATTATGTAAATATGCCCGTTTTATTTTTATAAATTATGAATAATAACTTTAGTAATTATTTTTATTTATCAGAATTAAAGGTAAAGAAGGTAAGTAAGGGTAAAAATAATATTATAATAATATAAAACTACCCTGACAACTGTAATATTATTATTGGATGATTTATATCCGACCAAGGAAATTCTTGGGCCGATATGGTGACCTTTTAAATCCACTTGGGTTTGATTATTCCATTTATAACATTTAATTTAATGTAAAGTCAAATATGTCATAAACATGTCTCTAATTATTAAAAAAAAATTATATTATGTTATATAAGTGATATCTTAGACTATAAATATGAAATAGAAATATAGAAATATTAACTACATCATGGTTATTTATTTATAATTTTTAATAAGTAAATAAATAAATTTAATTTGGACACAATGATGATTCAATAATAGATTTATTAAAGGAAGAATAAAAAATGATATTAATAATATCAAAATAAATATAATTTTAAAAAATTGATTCCATCCACACAATTTCTAGGGGACTATTACAAATTAGAAGTCCATTAAATGGATACTTTTGAAGTTATCTCTCTCTTTTTAATTTTATTTAAATTCAACGAAATGAATAGTTCCAAAATTGACATTATTGGTATTCTATAAAAATAATATTTTATTAAATTATATAAAAATTAAAAAAATATTTAAAAATTACAAAGTTACTATTAGAAGTTCTAAAAGTTCATAAATTATCCATTTGTGGTCTATTTACCCCATATAAAAAATATTTATACCCTCTTACTGTTTAAACTTTTGTTACCATAATTAAAATTAAAAGAGAATAATTAAGGGTAAACCGAAAAGACAAGGTTTAAAATAAAATGAATGCATCTATAAAAATTATTATATGAGATTATTTCAAGGTATCCTCATATTAGATTCCAAATTAATGAGTTTTTTTCCTTTTGAAATTGAAATTGAATTTATATTAATTAAATACTTTTAATAATTCTAAAAATTCCCCTCTCCTCACCTATAAAAGGTAGCCATTACTATGTATTACTCACACTTCCAAATCCTTTTGGTTTGGCCAATATCTACCCAAAACCATTCCTATAATACCTCCCCACATTTTTGAGGACTTAGTTTAGTTAGAACACCATCCTTAGATGTGTTAAGGTGTTCTTAAAAGGCGATCAACCGAAGAAGTGGAATATGAAGATTGTATGTGACGAGTCGAACTCATGGTAAGGGAATTTGTCTAAATCTTCCATCATTGAGGAATATATTAATTTTATATACCACCTTAATTTATATGGTTTATAATTAACAAATTTTATATTTAATTTCATTCATATGTTTTCTAAATTAATTTTTTATATGAAGCGTTTTACTATGTTTACAAAACACCAAAAGGATTGTTTTTTAATGTATGCAGCAACAATGACTTCTCCAACGCCATGACCATTATTTGATATTTGGATTACTCAACAAGAATTATTTTTTTAAATGAAAAGAAATACATTATTACCTTTTTGGTTATTTTGGTATTGAAAATGGGTTTGAATGTGGATCAATTATTTCAATATCCTGAAATGATTTATTGTGATTGAAAATTAAATTTTATAAGTGAAATGTTAATAATTGAAATTTTTTATTTGTTATGATTATATAATGGTAATTGAGAATTTGATGAGTGGTTACATGATAAAACAAATATGGGTGGTTATGTGATAAAACAAATATGGGTGGTTTCCTGATAAAACAAGGATGGATGATTACGTTATAACCTCCAATGCATTGGGTATGGAAGTCAGACGTATGGATATTTCATTTGTAAGAGTGAAATTTATGGAAGTCAACTGAAACATTATTCAATTTATGTATGATTATGTCCCAAGTTACTTTTATATGTCATATTTTTCTTTCTAAGGGTTTTATAGTAATATTTTGGTTACCAAAATGGTAAGTAATTAGCTTATATTCCGCAAAGGGTATTTACTACTTTATAAAGGTGAAATGTATTACTTTATGACAAAGTATTTATGATATACATGCTTTCACAAGGATAATATTTTTACTTCTTTGTGTATCCTTTACTGAGTTTTTTATTCTCATCTTAAATTTTAATTGTTTTTTCACAGGATTTAAAGGAGAATAGAGTCAAGGATTGGATCAATGAAAAGTTATGATCTTTAAACATGAAAGGAAACCATGTTTTTTTAAACGTTTTGGTTTTATAAAAAAATGGATAGTTAGTATAAGTGTCTAATTTGTAATATTTAAGTCATTATGTATTGGTTATGTTCTAATTATATAATTCCTTAACCCTAAAAAGATCATTGATGTTAATTAATGTCAAATTATTGAATTATCTCAAGATTATTTAATTTTTAAGGATAGGGCCTTATAGTTGGTATTAGAGATCGAATTATATAACATTAGGAGTTAGAATATTGTTAATAGAATATCTATAAAAAGTTTTTACTTTTTTTTAAATATAAATGATATATAATTTTAATATTACCATGTTTCTTAATCTTATATATGTCTATTCAGAATGGTTTTCTATAGAAGAAACATAGAAGTTGTGCTGGGATTACATACAGAGGAAACAACTTCCAAATCTGCATCCCAAGATGGTCGGAATCAGAACTGAACAATTTTTTTTAGTGATGGATCAGTTGAATTAGACAAAAAATGGTGGTGGTGTCCATAAACAAGATCAACCAGATCAACCATAGAGGAATATTTCTATAGTAGATAATTTCATGAGGCAATGTACCCACTAATTTAAAGTATCATCTTACACTATGAAAGCTGAAGGGTGGATTAAAGCACTAGAAAATATTTTCAACGTAACACCCCGAACCCAGTTACCTAGAGTCGGTGCATTATTACTTAACATTGGCATGATCACAAGAAATATCAAATCTCGAAAGACCGATTGGTTTAGTAGCCTTGGAAACACTAGATATATTCATAAAGTTTTACATTACATCATGAAGTGAAAAACTACTACAACAACATATTGTCTCTATAATACAAACTATTATCCCCTCATAATATCCCTGTAGGTCATTCATAATTTAATTCTTCACATCCTAGGAAAAATAAAACATAGAAAAGGGGAGAGCTCAAATGCCTAGTAAGGATAACAATATAGCAGAAACTTTCATAAATAAGAATAAACATTTAAGGCAGTGTATAACTAAAACAAAAGCCTTTTAAACTTGAACTTAAACATAGTATGGAAAAGTAAAATAAAATAATTCCATTTACATATTCACATGGATATTCTACTAATCAAAAAATCACATACAATATCAATAACCGCTTTCATAATGATGGAATGCATAATTCCAGACTATCATAACCACATAGCCAAGGCCTCGTGCCAAGAATACAAATAAGATTTTGTCATGGCCTTGTTCCAAGACACTAGTTTGTCTCATGAGACCTACCGATGCATCGAGGAGCTATAGCGGGCTCCACCCGTCACATATTAAGTCCAATGCATTCCCATATGAAAAGGTTTAAACATAACATAAACATTCGTATTAAAACTAGCATACGAAATGTAAATACTTTCACCATAAACCATGAATGGTAAAAAAAATAGCACATCCATATTCAAACATATCACAAAACCTTCAATACAATATATAAGTTTTGTATCATAATAAATCAACTTTAAATAAGCGTAAAATCCATCAAAGGATGTTGACAGAGATGAAATCAAAACTATTTTTAGAGAAATATCTCTTTCTATTTTGAAATCATTTAAGAGTCATATATTTATAAAATAAAAAAATTTCTTTGAAAATATTTTTAGAATCTTGTAAGGGAAGCTTCGACGATTTTATAACGGTGAAAAATAGCCGCACCCGCCGTATAAGTTAAAAAACAGATTCTAACATTAATTTTGTCGAAAAGGTTAAAAAGCACCTTATTTGGAAAATGACAAAAAGATTCCTTTATAAACCTCTTATAAAAAGTAAAAAAAGGGTATAAATGACTTTAACCCATATTCTATTAAATAGTAAAAATGTTTTGAAATTCATTTTTAAGAAACATGGATGTGGATGATAAAGAGAATCCAGTAGATTATTACATATAAACAACCTCGGATAATGAAGAGATTTCCAAATAAACCCTGACCTTATAATTTTCCTTGGTTGGGGTAGTTTAACCTCCTGTATAATGGTGGAATAATTGTTATCAAATTATTCAAGAATCATATACATTAATATGATATCATATATGATCTTTTAACATTGATTTGTTAATAATATATTAGTATTATCGTTGTCTCGGGTGTTAACTTACTCATTTTCTTTTATATGTTTTGTTACGTAAGCTGTGTTTTTCATGTATAGGTTGTATCTTAATCATATACATAATGATATCAAGTCCTTAAAAATTATTTTTAAATCATCAAATGATAATTATACTTGAATGGATACGATGGAGAATGAATCTCATCGTGTTCGTGGAGACGGTAGTCCATACGTACGCACGAGCGACAATATCATTCTTTTGATATTAAAATAATATATAATTGGATGGTATAACATATATAAATAATCATTATCATGTTATATTTATTATTTAAATGAGTTACACATCATTATTATACCCATAAAAATAATAATTTATTGAATAACAATTACACCACGACGTGGAGACGGTAAGCCGTACGTACGCACGTATGGTGACATGTTATTAAAAGGATGGATAGAATACTGAATATGGTTGTAACATATTTATAATAACATCAAATTATATATAAGATAATGGAGTTATTATTTTAGAATGGTAATAACAAAGAAAGAAGAAGTGGAAGAAGAAAGGAACTTGAAAAAGGGTGGTGAAATCATTATCTCTTCTTCGGGTTCTTCCTTTTGATTTGATCAAAAGGGCTCTTTTGATGGCTTTATGACTAAAGTAAGGCCTCTAAGATGAGGTGAGGGATTTTTAGAGAGTTTTTGGTCATATTTTGGCCTATCCAAAGGTCTTTGAAGGTGTGAGTTAATGAGAAGGGAGAGTTCCCTTTTATAAGAGGGGTGAGGGGCACCTTTGGAAAAGCTAGAAATATTATTTTATAATAAATTCATATTTGTTTTCTAATGGATCGAAAGTGGATTATTTCAATGTTAATATGGGAATAGGTCGAAAACCAAACAACCAATAGAATTTAGATATGTTTGGGCCATTATACTATCCTTATCTTTTAGTATTAACTCTTAGTTAATTAGTTTCACCTTTACAATGTATCTTTGTATTTTTATATTATATAGTTAATAAACTTACTATATACTTCCAAGAAACCCCCAAGTGGTCCATTAATGATACAACTATCATGATATAAGTATTTTGGCCGAACCTTATATTTTTAGGAATTTAATATCAATTAATAATGTAATATTTGTTTTAAAAACTCTTTTATGTCAATTTTGACACTATTCAATAATTGATTTTTGTAAAAATCATAACAGAATGATTACTTAGAAAAAAGTCAATTAAATAAATCCTAATATGTCATATTATCGTATAAAATTAGTTTAATTTATTAAAAGTCTCAAATTATATTTATTTGGGTATTTATAATATCAATTATTTTAATTTTTTACTATTATGGTAATTACTGCATCATCATTGGGTCATAAATAAATTAAATTATTTAATGTCTAAAAATTATAGATAAAATATCATAATGTAGGAAATCTTTTTGGATTTCTAATTAATATTTACAATAGAATTTATCTTTTGTATAACCCTATATTAAAAATGTTTTAGTAAATAAACTTTGATTTTAACTCTTTTAACTCTTCTTTGAATTAAATAATAATAAATGTCCTAATCTAATCCAAGTGGACCTAAATGATAATATTTTTTTACTAAGGTTGTTTTTGGTCGAGATACACTTGTACAATAGAATTAGGACATGTGTTAGGATAATATTAATATCATTTTTACCCTTAATTACCCTATTTACTTTTAACCATGGTAAATAAAAGTAAAAAGTTACTATTCACCAAAAATTATTTTCATCTCATTGAACCAAATTTTACTCCTTGATATTAACCGTGTCTCTCCGATTTTCGAAATTCCAATCACAGAAGCGGTAAAATTAAGTTTTATGAAAAATTCAGTTTTTTAACTACCACTTAGTAGTTTCACTATTCATCAAAAATTGATGTTTCTCTGAATAATGCCAAAATTTCACCCTAAGCTATAATTGATAGTCTGAATTCAAAAATGATGTCTATTTTATAAAATTCCAAACATATAAGTTTCATTAATTAATTTTATAATTAATTCCCATTGTTACAACAAATAACGTGTTTTTAAGAAACAATATATATCAAAAGATTGACAATTGTTTATGTCCAATTTCAATGTGAAATTAATTCTAATGAACACCATTGGATAAAATGGTGAAAATATATTCTAATTATACTTTAAAACCACTAAATAATAGAATTTATCACTATAAATTATTTTTATTAAAAAGGTTGTTTTTAAGTATTATCAGTATTCATAAAAATTGGAAGTTCTCAGAAAAATACCAAAAATTCAACATAGGATAATTTCGATATTCTAAATCTAAAAATGAAGTTCATTTTGAAATATAAAATATATATAATTTCAAAAAGTAGGTATTACTATTCATAACGGCTAGTTTGATCGGTTGTGGTGTGTGTTAGAACTCGATGTTGCGTACAACATACACTATTACATTATTCAAAGGGAAACGTACCGTAGAAGCTTGGGGTGTTACATTCTCCCCTCTTTCAAATAATTTCATCCTCTAAATTTCTAGAATTCTACTGCATGAAAAGACTAAGGTGGTTCTTCATCATAAGTTCCTCAGGTTCCCACATTGCCTCTTCCATCTTATGGTTTCTCCACAAGACTTTTGCTAGACGAGTCGTACGGTTTCTCAGTACTTGTTCTCTCGTATCAAGAATCCTGACGGGCTCTTTGCAATAAGACAGATCGGGTTCCAGTTCTAATTCCACATAGGTGAGTACATGCGTTGGGTTAGGCATGTATATCCTCAATAGAGATACGTGGAACACATCATGAACTTTGGAGAGACTTGGCGGCATTGCCAATCGGTAAGCTTCAACCACAATTCGTTCTAGAATTTCGAAAGGTCTGATGTACCTGGGACTCAATTTACCTTTCTTACCAAAACGTATGAATCCCTTCAATGGAGATACCTTCAAGAAAAAATGATCACCGACTTGAAATTCCAAATCCTTCCTTCGATTATCGGCATAGCTCTTCTTCCTACTTTGAGATTCTTTGATGTGATTTTGGATTACCTTCACCTTTTCCATCATTTCGTCCACCAGTTCTAGGCCTACAAGTTTTCTTTCAGCAACATCATCCCAACAGGTTGGTGTGCGACATCTCTTTCCATATAACGCTTCATACGGTGCCATATGAATACTTGAATGGAAGCTATTGTTATAGGAAAATTCTACCAGCGGTAAATATTGATCCCACATACCCTGAAAATCAAGTGAGCAAGATCTCAACATGTCTTCTAAGGTTTGAATAGTTTTTTCTGATTATCCGTCTGTCTGAGGGTGGTAGACAGTGCTAAAATGGAGTTCAGTATCCAAAGATTTCTGAATACTTTTCCAGAATATTGAAGTAAAACGGGGATCATGATCAGAAACAATCGATAGGGGTACTCCATGAAGTCTCAAAACTTCATTAATATATAGTCTTGCTAGACATTCCAGTGGTAGATCTTCTCTTATATCAAGAAAATGTGCTGACTTGGTAAGACGATCAACAATGACCCATTTTTCATCGTTCCTTCTAGGAGTCTTTGGTAGCCCCATGACAAAGTCCATCGTAATATTGTCCCATTTCCACTCTGGTAAGGGAAGAGGTTGCATGACTCCTCCAGGCTGTTGCCTTCCAGCTTTCACTTGTTGACAAACCATACATCTTGACAAAAAATCAGCAATATCCCTCTTCATGTTGTCCCACGAAAAATGTTCCTTCAAATCTCTATACATTTTGGTGCTCCCAGGGTGTATAGAAAAACTGGAACTATGAGCATCATCCATCAATTCCCTTTTTAGATCTGGTATATCAGGAACACAAAGTCTCTTACCAAATTTCAAAATTCCATCTTCATACAAAAAGTCTCTCAATCTCCCATCATTCACAACTTTAATCTTCTTTTGAAATTATTCATCATCGGTCTGAGAACTCTTAATCCTTTCTAGTAAAGATGGTTTGGCAACCATTTGAAAAAGAATTGATGTTTCGCCTTCCCTGGTTATTCCCATGTCCATCTTCACTAGATCCATGAAAATTGGATCCCTTTCACTTCTCATATTGTTCAAAACTCCATGATCTTTTCTACTCAAAGCATCTTCCACCTTATTTTCTTCCTCCAGGTGGTAGTGTATCATACAATCATAATCCTTGAGTAATTCAAGCCATCTCCTTTGCCTCATGTTGAGTTCTTTTTGTGAGAAAATATACTTCAAACTCTTGTGATCAGTATAAATCTCACTTTTTTCATCATAGAGGTAGTTCCTCTATATCTTCAAAGCAAAGATCACAGCTTCTAACTCAAGATCATGAGTATGATAGTTTTTCTCAGGAATTTTCAACTGTCGTGATGCATTGGCAATAACCCTATCATTCTGCATAAGGACACAACCAAGTCCTTTCTTCGATGCATCACTATAAATAACGAACCCATCATTCCCCGATGGTAGAGTCAATATAGGAGCATTGACTAATCTTATTTTTAGTCCATAAAAACATTCTTCACACTCTTTTGTCCAACCAAATTTAACCCCTTTACGTGTGAGCTTCATTAATGGGTTTGCCAATCGGGCAAAATTCTGGACGAAACGTCGATAATAACCTGCTAAACCAATAAAACTGCGTACCTCAGTTATACTCATAGGTGCTGGACATTCTTGGATTGCCTTGGTATTAGAAGGATAAAAAGAGATTCCATCTTTAGAGACAATATGGCCAAGAAAATAAATCTCATGAAGCCAGAATTCACACTTGCTAAACTTCCCATATAATTCATGTCTTCACAGAGTCTTCAGGATAATGCGCAAGTGACTTTCATGATCCTCGTAGATTTTAGAGTATACCAAGATATCATCAATAAATACCACCACAAATTCATCGAGTTATTCCTTGAAAACTCTATTCATCAGATCCATAAATATAGAGGGTACATTAGTCAATCCAAAGGGAATTACAATAAACTCGTAATGCCCATACCTGGTTCGAAATGCTGTCTTCAGAATGTCTTCCTTCTTTACGCACAACTGATGGTATCCAGATCGAAAGTAAATCTTTGAAAAGTATTGAGCTCCATGCAGTTGGCCAAATAAATCAACAATGTGAGGTAGGGGATACTTGTTATTTATTGTTATAACATTTATCTCCCTGTAGTCAATACATAACCTCATAGATCCATCTTTCTTTTTAACAAAAAGAAAAGGGGCTCCCCATGGAGAAACACTAGGGAGAATAAATCCCTTATTACTCAATTCCTCTAGTTGTTTCTTTAGTTCGACTAATTCTACAGTGGCCATTCTATAAGGGGTCTTCGATATAGGCCATGATCCAGGAATTAAATCAATGGAAAACTCAACTTCTCGTTCTAGAGGATGTGCAGGTAAATCTTCCGGAAACACATCTACATATTCTTTCACAACAGGTACGTCCTCTATTTGAACATTCCTTTCCTCACCCATAGTCATTTAATTCTCTTCCTCACCAATAATTGAATTTAGTTGAGCTACTGGGGGTGGATCTAGATAAGAATTAGGTGGTGACGATTCTGATCTAAAGATAAGGTGTTCCTTATCATCACCATCAAGAATCGTAACCTCTTTCTTCTTACAATAAATCTTTGCATCATAGTCTGAAAGCCAGTCCATACCGAGGATTATATCAAACTCAATCATAGATATGACGATTAAATCAGAAGATAAATAACATTTATGTTCTCTAATGGGGACTGATTCACAAGACATTGTTGCAATGATACATCCCTTTGGAGTTTTAACTGACAACTCCCTTGTTAAATCAAATTGGAAATATCTAATTTTCTTAGCAAACTGGGAATATATGAAACAATGCGATGATCCAGAATCAAATAATGCATTTTCTAAAATTGAGGAAACCATTAAATTACCTACCACCACGTCTTTTGGAGCTTCTACCTCAGCAGTAGTGATAGATTAAGCTTGACCTTGATCCCTTGGCCTTTTCTGAGGTAAGTTCCCCTGAAGATTAGGACATTCATTTTCATAATGTCCTATCACCCTAAAAGTGTAGCATTGAACATTGGTAGCTTCCTTCTTCCCTTTGCATTCACGAGCTTGGTGGCCTTTTTCACCCCACTTGTAACAGACACCCATTCCCTTTAAGCAAGTACCGGGGTGTTTCTTCCCACATTTACCACAGGATGGATATTCAACCTTTCCCTTCTTCCCCTTATTTCCATTCCTAGATTGATTAGTAGATCTCTTCTTCTCTTTCTTTTCTTTAAAGTCATAAGACTTAGAGAATTCCTTTTCTATTTTGATAGCACATGAGACAATGTCTTCGTACGACGAGAAGGATTGTAAGACTAATGCTCGACGGAGAAATGGTTTTAACCCATCAAAGAAATGATCAATCTTACTTCTTGGGTTACGTATATAATCTCTAGCATACCTTGATAACCTTGTAAAGTTAGCCTCATACTTTGTGACATTCTAATCCTCCGTTTGTCTTAGACTCAGAAATTGCCTTTCCATATATGCTCGATGGTCACGAGGAAAGTATTTTTCTAAAAATAGATCCTTGAACTCCCTCCATTCCATATTTGATACTTCATCATCTTCCTTCGTGTTTTGAATCAATGAACACCATTGATCAGCATCTCCAGTGAGACGGTAAACTTCCATTATAACTTTTTCCCTTTCACTACTCCCCAAAGCCTGAAATATTTTCTCTAGGGAATATATCCATTTCTCAGCTACTAAGGGATTTTTAATCCCATTGAACATTGGTGGTTGTTGCCTCATGAATCGATCTAACATTTATCCTGCACGTTGTGGATCAGGGTGCTCCATACAGGTAAGGTTATTATTCATAACCCGAGTGAGTTGTCCCAGTATGGTGATTAGCTAATCGGTACCAGTTGCATCACCAGCTCCACTATAATTATCTTGAGTAGGAGGGAAATCCCTATATGGAGTGCATGCATCGATACGGTTTCCATTTCTTCCACTAGGCACCATTTCTAAACAATGGCATAAACTAGATCAGTTTATGAATCAAAATACATAATCCCATACTTATAAAACACTTATCATAAATTGAACTATTTATGGTTATAATCCATAATCATAAAAAAATGTTTTATTTGAGGAAGTATATACTCATAAACCCTTCATAATTATTTGTAAAGAAAATGAGAGTTATCCTAAGCATATCCCCCGGGAGTGTCATAACCAAGAGTACAGCAAGGCCCGTTGTCGTGCACCAGTTCCCGTTCGAGTCTAGCTCAAAGTGGTGTCTTCAGGTTTTACCCCTAGGTACATCTGTGCCAGAGCCACCTATACCTGCCCGTATCCAGACAGGGATATATTGCTCATAAAACACACAAAATCTCTACAACACCAAAATTCTAGGAAGTTATTCTATATTAATCCTCAAAGTCCATCTTAGGTATATGTGCTCTAATCAGAGTTTATTTAAATCTAGCTTCCAAGGTTTGTACTAAACTTCCTCTGATACCAACTGTAACACCCCAACCCCAGTTACCCAGAGTCAGTGCATTAATACATAACATTGGCATGATCACAAGAATGATCAAATCTTGAAAGACCGATTGGTTTAGTAGCCTTGGAAACACTAGATATATTCATAAAGTTTTACATTACATCATGATGTGAAAAACTACTACAACAACATATTGTCTCCATAATCCACACTATTATCGCCTCATAATATCCCTATAGTTCATTCATAATTTACTTCTTCACATACTGGGAAAAATAAAACATAGAAAATGGGTGAGCTCAAATGCCCAGTAAGGATAACAATATAGCAGAAACTTTCATAAATAAGAATAAACATTTAAGGTAGTGTATAACTAAAAAAAGCCTTTTAAACTTGAACTTCAACATAGTATGGAAAATTAAAATGAAATAATTCCATTTATATATTCACATGGATATTCTACTAATCGAATAATCACATGCAATATCAATAACCGCTTTCATAATGATGGAATGCATAATGCCAGACTATCATAACCACATAGCCAAGGCCTCGTGCCAAGAATACCAATAAGATTTTGTCAAGGCCTTGTTCCAAGACACTAGTTTGTCTCATGAGACCTACCAATGCATCGAGGAGCTATAGCGGGCTCCACCCGTCACATATTAAGTCTAATGCATTCCCATATGAAAAGGTTTAAACATAACATAAACATTCGTATTAAAACTAGCATACAAAATGTCAATACTTTCACCATAAACCATGAATGGTATAAAAATAGCACATCCACAGTCAAACAAATCACAAACCCTTCAATACAATATATAAGTTTTGTATCATAATAAATCAACTTCAAATACGCGTAAAATCCATCAAATGATGTTGACATAGATTAAATCAAAACTCTTTTTAGAGAAATATCTCTTTCTATTTTGAAATCATTTAAGAGTCATATATTTATAAAATAAAATATTTTCTTTGAAAATATTCTTATAAGCTTGTAAGGGAATCTTCGACGATTTTATAACGGCGGAAAATAGCCGCACCCACTGTATAAGTTAAAAAACACATTCTTACCTTTATTTTGTCGAAAAGGGTAAAAAGCACCTTGTTTGGAAAATAACGGAAGGATTCCTTTATAAAACTCTTATAAAAAGTCAAAAAAGGGTATAAATGACTTTAACCCATATTCTAGTAAATAGTAAAAATGTTTTGAAAATTATTTTTAAGAAACATGGATGTGGATGATAATGATATCCTAGTAGATTATTACGTATAAACAGCCTCGTATAATGAAGAGATTGCTAAATAAACCCTTACCTTATACTTTTCCTTGGTTAGGGTAGGTTAACCTCCCGTATAATGGTGAAATAATTGTTATAAAATTATTCAAGAATCATATAAATTAATATGATATCATATATGATCTTTTAACATTGATTTGTTAATAATATCTTTGTATTATCGTTGTTTCGATTGTTAACTTACTCATTTTCTTTTATATGTTTTTTTACGTAAGCTGTGTTTTTCATGGATAGGTTGTTTCTTAATCATATACAGAATGATATCAAGTCCTTAAACATTATTTTTAAATCATCAAATGATAATTATACTTGAATGGATATGATGGAGAATGAATCTCATCGCGTTCGTGGAGACGGTAGTCCGTACGTACGCACGAGCGACAATATCATTCTTTTGATATTAAAATAATATATAATTCGATGGTATAACATATATAAAGAATCATTATCATGTTATATTTATTATTTACATGAGTTACACATCATTATTATACCCATCCAAATAATAATTTATTGAATAACAATTACACCACGACGTGGAGACGGTAAGCCGTACGTACGCATGTATGGTGACATGTTATTCAAAGGATAGATAGAATACTGAATATGGTTGTACCATATTTATAATAACATCACAGTATATATAAGATACCGGAGTTATTATTTTAGAATGGTAATAACAAAGAAAGAAGAAGTGGAAGAAGAAAGAAATTTGAAAAAGGGTGGTGAAATCATTACCTCTTCTTCGGGTTCTTCTTTTTGATTTGATCAAAAGGGATCTTTGGTTGGATTTATGACTAAAGTAAGGCCTCTAGGGTGAAGTGAGGGATGTTGAGAGAGTATTGTTTCAGAGTTTGGCCGAGCCAAAAGGCTTTGAAGGTGTGAGTTAATGAGAAGGGATAGTTCCCTTTTATAAGAGGGGTGAGGGGCACCTTTGGAAAAGCTAGAAATATTATTTTATAATAAATTCATATTCATTTTATAATGGATAAAAAGTGGATTATTTAAATTTTAATATGGGTATAGGTTGAAAAACACCCAATTAATAGAATTTAGATAGGTTTGGGTCATTATAATATCCTTATCTTTAAGTATTAACTCTTAGTTAATTAGTTTCACTTTTACAATGTCTCTTTTTATTTTTATATTATATAGTTAATAAACATACTATATACATCCAAGATACCCCCAAGTGGTCCATTAATGACACCAATATCATGATATAAGTCTCTTTTACAAACCTTAGATTTTTAGGAATTTAATATCAATTAATAATATAATATTTGTTTTAAAAACTCTTTTTGGTCAATTTTGACACTATTCAATAATTGATTTTTGTAAAAACTATAACAGAATGATTACTTCGAAAAAAGTCAATTAAATAAATCCTAATATGTCATATTATCCTAAAAAATTAGTGTAATTCATTAAAAGTCTCAAAATTTATTTTTTTGGGTATTTATAATATTAATTATTTTAATTTTTCACTATTATGGTAATTACTGTATCATCATTGAGTCATAAATAAATCAGATTACGTAATGTCTAAAAATTATAGATAAAATATAATTATGTAGGAAAACGTTTTAGATTTTTAATGAATATTTACAATCGAATTTATCTTATGTATAACCCTATATTAAAAATGCTTTTGTAAATAAACTTTGATTTTAACTCTTTTAACTCTTCTTTGAATTAAATAATAATAAATGTCCTAATCTAATCCAAAGTGACCTAAATGATAATATTTTATTACTAAGGTTGTTTTTGGTCGAGATACACTTGTCCAATAGAATTAGAACATGTGTTAGGGTAATATTAATATCATTTTTACCCTTAATTACCCTATTTACTTTTAACCGTGGTAAATAAAAGTAAAAAGATACTATTCACCAAAAATTATTTTCAACTCATTGAACCACATTTTACTCCTTGATATTAACCGTGTCTCTCAGATTTTCGAAATTCCAATCACAGAAGCAGTAAAATTATGTTTTATGAAAAATTCTGTTTTTTAACTACCACTTAGTAGTTTCACTATTCATCAAAAATTGAAGTTTTTCTGAACAATGCCAAAATCTCACCCTAAACTATAATTGATAGTCCGAATTCAAAAATGATGTCTATTTTAAAAAATTCCAAACATATAAGTTACATTAATTAATTTTATAATTAATTCATGCTGTTACAACAAATAGCGTGTTTTTAAGAAACAATATATATAAAAAGATTGACAATTGTTTATGTCCAATTTCAAAGTGAAATTAATTATAATGAACACAATTGGATAAAATGGTAAAAATATATTCTAATTACACTTTAAAACCACTAAATAATATAATTTATCACTATAAATTATTTTTATTAAAAAGGTTGTTTTTAAGTATTTTCACTATTCATAAAAATTGGAAGTTCTCAGAAAAATACAAAAAATTCAACTTAGGATAATTTTGATATTCTGAATCCAAAAATGAAGTTCATTTTGAAATATAAAATATATATATTTTCAAAAAGTAGGTATTACTATTCATAACAGCTAGTTTGATCGGTTGTGGTGTGTGTTAGAACTCGATGTTGCGTACAACACACACTATTACATTATTGAAAGGGAAACTTACCGTAGAAGCTTGGGGTGTTACATTCAATGTAATGGGGTTTTCATAAAATCAAAAGGATAGTCTTTTTGTTTATCATTTTGAAGGTGAAATTGATCAGTAGTGGTCAATGAATAAAAATATTAAGGGAATTGAAGATATTGATGACATGGATTAAGATGACCTTAAGAATATATTCATTGAGATATATTTTCATAATTATCTTCAACATATAATGGAAAATAAATTCATGGAATTGAGAAAAGAGTAGGAATGTGATATGGATGCATATAAAGAAAATTTCCACAGTTCATCAAGGTATATCCCAAATTTTATTTGTGATATTGATAGTAAGATAAATTGGTTTTACTGAGGATTGAAGTTGAAATATCAAAGGGAATTAGCTTCTTATGAGTTAAAAATCTATGAGAAATTTTCATAATGTGTTGATAAGGTTGAAATAGAGTTTTCTAGGGATTATGTATTTTACGAGAGTAAGAAAAATAAGCGATCCAGTTGGAAAGACATGAGAAATAATTCTCAATGTAGTTTGGAGGTAAGAAAACTAAATTTCTATCTCGTGGGATGTGTGGTAAAAATCATCCTAGAGAATGTATCTCAAAGTATGGGAAGTGTTTATGATTTTATAAGACTGGTCATATTACATGTGATTTCAAGGTAGATGATCAGGAAAACAATGAAAAGATGGTGGTAAGAAGTTTTTGTTGAAATATGTTAGTGAATTATGCCAATGTGTGTCCAAAATTGATTACCCAAGGAAAAAACCAACAATATCAAAAGCCAGTAGGCATAAAAAAATAATTTTCTACTATTAATGTTGATTTGGGACCATCAAATGAAGTGGGGACAGGTATGTTACAAGTTTTTTCAAAATATTCCAACACTATGTTTAAATCTGGATCTTCACATTATTTCATTTTTGATAGATTTACAAGTAAAATAAAAATATCACCTCATGAATGTGATATAGAACTTTTTGTAAAAACAATAGGTGAAAGTATTAAAGAAACCAAGATTTATAGGAATCTTATTATTATCATTAGTGGGATGGTATTTCTCGTAAATCTTGTTGAAATTTTCATAGTGGAATTTGATATCATTATTGGTACAGATTGCCTTTTAGTTTATCATGCTAAAATCAATTGTAATGACAAGCAATTTTTATTCAATGATTTCAAACCTTTTATAACATACTAAGAAGTTGAGATATTGATTTAAGGTGATAATGAAATCTATCTAGCTCGTTTTTTTGAAAAGAAATAAACAATTTTGATTAGATACATTCCTATAGTGAATGAATTCATAGATGTTTTTCCGGATGAATTTCCTAGTATTGTTCCAAATTAGGAGGTTGAATTTAATATTGATTTATCTCCTGATGCTAAGCCTATTTCTAAACCACCTATCAAATGGATCAAGTATAATTGGTGTAATTGAAAAAATATTTTCAATAATTACTTGATAATGTTTTCATTCGTCCTAGTACTTCACCGTGGGGTGCTCCAATTTTATTTGTGAAAAAGAAAGATGATTCTATGAGACTTTGTATTGATTAGAGATCCTTGGGTAACATCATTATTAAGAAAATGTATCCTTTCCCTCTTATCAATATTTTTTTTGATAAGTTAGAGGGAGATAAGTTTTTTTGAAGATTGATTTGAGATTTAGGTACCATCAGTTGAAGGTGCAAGAGAATGGCCTTCCAAAGACAGTGTTCCGAAGAAGATATGGGAATTATGAGTTTTTAGTTATGCCCATTGGGTTATCTAATAAACCTACTATATTTATGAATCTCATGAATGGATTCTTTCATCAGTTTTGTATCATTTTGTGGTTGTGTTTATAGATGATATTTCAGTATATTCTGAAAGCATAAAGGAACATGAACGTCACTTAAGGATTGTTTTTAAAACCATAAAAGAGAATAAAATATATGTAATGTTTTGTAAGAGTGAATTTTTGTAGCAAAAAATTTCATTCCTTGGTCATATTGTTTCTAAATATAGAATAACTATTGACCCTTCTAATACAAAATTTGTTGAAGAGTGGACAAAACAAACAAATATCATAAATATTAATAGTTTTCTTGGGTTTTAAGGTTATTACCAATGGTTTGTTGAAACTTTTTATTGGTTATCTAGTATACTAACTAATTTAACACATAAGGGAGTTAAGTTCATCTAGAAAAATGAATGTGATGATTGTTTTTGGGAACTGAAAAGAAGATTGGTAAATTCCTTAGTTTGGGCCCTGCCTTCCATGAATAATGTGTTTTTTATCTACATTGACGCCTCATTGAAATAGATTGGTTTTTTCCTAATGTGAAATCATAAGGTAATTGATTATTCTTCAATTCAGTTGAAACCTCATGAGGTAAATTACCCTACACATAATTTGGAAATAGTTGAATTTTTTTATCAATTAAAACATGGAGGCATCATTTGTATGGAACAATGTGTGGAATATATAATGATCATGAATGTTAGAAGAATATATCCACTCTGAAAGAATTGAACATGAGACATAGAAGATGTATAGAATTAATAAAATATCATGATTGCACGATTCATTATCATCCATGAAATTCAAATAAATTAGATGACACTTTAACTAAAAAAAGTAATTATAAATTAAACATTATATATTAGAAACAAGATCCATTGGTTAATGATTTTATGAATTTTTTATTGGAAGTTGTTAGTGTAAGAAATTACTCAGTTTTTTTTTAATTTTTAGTGAAATTATATCTATCAGATTGAAATAAGAAATCGTAGAAGGAAAATAGTGAGTTGTATAAAAAGGTAGAATTGGTTTATAAGGGTATTTTATATTAATTTAAAATTGTTAAATATTGTGTTTTAAGGATTGAAAAGAGATTATGTGTGCCTTGGGATTCACAATTGAAGAAATATTTGTTATGTGAAGCTTATAGTTCTTCGTTTTTAGTTCATCTGGGCAGTACTAAGATGTTCAAAGACCATCGAGAGTATTAACGATGGGATGCAATGAAAAGTGATATTGTTAACTTTACCTGGAGATGTTTTATTTTTCAATAGGTTAAAGTATAATGGAATATTATGAAATAGATTCTTTATACTTTTCCAGTGCTAGAGTGGAAATTGGAAAATATATCCATGGATTTCTTAGTGGTATTATCAAATACTTCTTCCGGTAACAATGCGATCTGAGTTATTTTTGATCGATTGACTAAATATGATAATTTTCCACCTATTCGAGATTCTATTTCTCCAAAAAAACTTTCTCAGTTTTATGTTAATTAAAAAATTAGTTTAAATTGGGTTCCCCTCTCCTTTATATCTAATCATGATCCCAGGTTCACTTATATCTTTTGGAATTTCCTTCATAAGTCGTTGGGCTTTGAATTAAATTTCAGTACAACTTTTTATCCTCAATTAGATGGGAAACCAGAATGAAAAATTTAGACCTTGGAGGATATTCTATATGATTATTCAATGGATTACTAGGGAAGATGAGGTAAAAATATTTATTTGGTTGTCTTTTCTTATAACAAAAGTTTTAATTCTAGTGTATAGATGGCACCATTTGAAGAATTATATGGAAATAAGTGTCAAAATCAAACTTTTTGGGATGAAGTGGGTGAAAGGAAGTTAATGGGACAAGAGTTAGTAAAAGAGATGGTTGAAAAAGTTCAGTTGATTCAGAAATACATGAAGAAAGCTTAGAGAAGGAAGAAAAGTTATACAGATAATTTGAGTAAGGATCTTTATTTTATGTTAGGTGATTATGTTTTTATCAATGTTTCTCTATGAAAAAGTGTGATGTGTTTTGGTAAGAAAGGGAAGTTAAGACCACAGTTCATGAGAACATAATAAATATTAGAAAAAGTTGGATCAAATGCCTACCGAGTGGGTTTAACTTCTATTTTATCCAAGTTAATTTTTTTTTCATGTTTCAATTTTTAGAAAGTATATTCTGGATCCATATCATGTTTTCGAGTCTAGAAGTAGTTTAGTTGGAAAAGAATATTTCTAATGAAGAATAACCAGTCCATACTTCGGACCACAAAGAGAAAGTGTTGATGAATTAGGTGATTCATCAGGTTATGGTTTCTTTGGAAAACCATACAGCTGAAGTAGAAACATGATAATATGAAAATTCTATGAGGTAGAAATACCCCCACTTATTTGATAAGTAAATAACATTGAGAGGACACAATTTATAAAAAGGGGGAAGGATGTAACATCCTAGATAATTATAGAATATTACATTTTCATATCCATTAATATTTATGAATAATATATTAATTTTACTTTAAAGGGGATGCTTGGTTTGATAACATACCCAACACGCAACAACAAGTTTCTTCTAAATCTTATGTTGCTCATGAGATTGAGTTATACCGAAAAATAATATATTATTAATATTATTATTTTAAATGTTAGTTAATGCATAGCCATTGTATTATTGGGAATAAATAAAACTAACTATATTTTGTTTATTCATGTTTATTTAATATATTTATTTTCTTACAATAAATTCTAGAGGCTTAAAATGAGAATAAATACAATTTTCAGCATAAAAAACTCTAATATTGTTAAAAATTGTTTTAACACCTTTTCATGGAGAACTATTTTTAAAAGTAGTTTTTTCACTTATATATTTTATATTTGAAAAAATAAAATTTTTCTCTAGAAGGGGGATATAGAAATTTACATTTTTTTAAAAAAAAATGGTATTTTTTTGATAAAATTCATATTTTAATGAATAGTGAAATTATTGAATTTTAATTCAAAACCACTTTTGTATAATTTTTTTTATAAAGTTAGATTATCCTTTAAATTGGGTTTAAAGTATGATTAAATAATTTTTTTTATCATTTAATACAATTTTTCTCATTGAAATCAATTTTATAATGAAAATAAATATAAAAATTATGTGAACTTTTGAACGTTTTACATAGAAAATCATTTTCTTATTCCATCAATGATATTAATTTTTAATTAATTTTTAAAAATCCTGTCTTTTAATTTTAGAAAATGAATTATATATTTTGAATCATAATTTTCAAATTATTTAAATAGGTCCCTTTTATTTTTGGACATTATGAATGGTAACATTAGTAATTCTTTTTATTTACCATTGTAAAGGTAAATAATGTAATTAAGGGAAAAAGTAATATTATTATAATTTAAAAATAATCTAACAATTGTCATAATATTATTGTATGAGTTATGGAGGACTAGGGAAATCCTTGAGTTAAGATTGTGGCCTTTGTAAGCCACTTGGGTGGGATTATGACATTTATAACATTTAATGTAATGTAAATACAAATATGTCATAAACCTGTCTCTTATTAATAAAACAATTTTAATATGGAATTATATAAGTGATATATTTAACTATAAATAGTCTTTAGAAAGATAAAACTGTTACGTACATCATGGTTATTTATTTATAATTTCTAAGAAATAAATAATTAAATTTAATTATTACAAAATAATGGTGCAATAATTGATTTATGAAAGGAAGAATCAAATAAATGATATTAATTATATAAAAATAAATATAATTGGAAATAATTGATGCCATAAAAAAATCTATAGGTGAATATAAAATATTATAAGTCCATTTAATTTATTTTTCAAAGTTATCTCTATTTTTTAATTTTAATTATATTCAATGAAATTAATAGTGTCAAAATTGACACTATTGATATTTAAAAAAAATATAATTAAATTATTTAAAAATCATAAAATATTTTAAAATTAAAAAGTTATTATGATAAGGTATAAAAGGTCATAAATTATCTATTTATAGGAAATTTACAGCATATAAGTAAAATCTATATCATCTTAATATTTAAAATGTTGTTATCATAATTAAAATTAAAAGATAATAATTAATGGTAAATCGAAAAGATAATGTTTAAAATAAAATCATTAACTATCTAAAAATTATTAGATTAGTGGATTTAGGACCATCCTCGTCTTATATTCGAAATACATGAGTTTCGGACCTTTTTGGGATAAAAATTGAATTTATATTAATTTAATAATTTGAATAATACAAAGGGTGCCCCTCCCCTCTCTTATAAAAACTCACCCATTCCTCTCTATTAATCACACAAAAAAATTATTTTGGTTCGATAAATATCCTCCCAAAACCATTACTAGAACCACATTCTTGAATCCTTATTTTAATTAGAACACCCTTCTTAGAGGTTTTAAGGTGTTCTTCAAAGGGGATCAACTGAAGAAGAGGAATATAATGATTGTACGTGACGAGTCAGACTCACGATACAGGTCTTCATCTCAATATTCTTTCATTAAGGCATATTTTGATGTTATACAACAACTTCTTTTATATGGTTTATAATTAAACCATTTGACTTTTAATTTCATTCAAATGTTTTCAAAATGATTTTTTTTCACTAAGAATTTTACTTTATTTAAAAAATGATAAAAGGAATGTTTTTTACGTATGCGGAAACAACAACTTTTCCACCTCCATGACCATTATTTGATATTTGGATTCCACTATAATCCTTACTTTTTTATAGGAAAAAATCCTTATTCTCTTTTTGGTTATTTTTTTATTGAAAATGGTTTTCAATACAGTTTGACTATTTCAATATATTGAAATGATTTCTTGTAATTGAAAATTAAATTTTATAAGTGAAATGATGATAATATCAATCTTTTATGTGTTATGATTATATAATTTTAGTTGGACATTTGAGGGGTGTTTATGTTATAAACCATAGATGGGTGGTAACGTGAAAAACTGAATATGGGTGGTTCCGTGATTAGCCAAGGATGGGTGGTTACATTATAACCTCTAATTTATTGGGTATGGAAGAAAATCGTATGGATATTATATTTTTAAGAGTGACATGTATGGAATTCTATTGCGTGGTTATTCCATTTAAGCATGATTATATACTATGTTACCTTAATATGTTATATATTTCTTTATATGGGGTTAATAGTAATATTTTGATTACACAATGGGTATGAAATGAGCTCATACTAAATGAAGAGTATTTACTACATCATAAAGGTTAAAAATATTACTTTATGATAAAGTATTCATGGTTTACATTTTTTCACAAGGCTAATAGTTTTCCTTATTTGTGTATCCATTTATGATTTTTTATGCTCATCCTAATTTTGAAATGTTTTTCATAGGATTTAAAGGAGAATAGAGTCAAGGATGGGATCAAAGAAAAGTTATTGTGTTTAAACATAAAACAAAATAATGTTTCCTTTTAAAAGTTTTTTTATAAAAAAATAGATAGTGAGTAGAAGTGTCTAATTTGTTATATTTAAGTTGTTATGTATGAGTTATGACCTAATTATTTAAATATATAAATCATAAAAGACCCTTGATTTGAATTAAAGTTAAATTATTGACTCATGTCAAGATTATGTAAAGTTTAAGGCTGGGAACTTATATTGTTCCTGGTAATTAGGGGTTTCACATTAAGAAAAAGAAAATAATTTTATTTAAAACCCACAATTTAGAAAGGGTTAACAAATATTCCTCTTAAAATAGGTAAAATGAAATGTGTAGGTCATCTAGATTACAAAAAACATGTCTCTAGATAGAAAAAAATTAATGGGAAGTAAACATATTGAAATGGAGGAGAACAATAATGCTAAAGGATTAATATAGAGTGATATAGAATATTGATCATAAGAAAGTTAATAATAATAATAAATTTAATGACCACAAAATGGTAAACCAAAGAGGTGTAAGAAGACCATCAGTTCATTAGAAATAAATAAAATAATATAAAATAATTCATTTCAAAACCCCTTTTCATTATTTGAGGAATTACTTTACCATCTAGACTAAGAACATAAGGAAATATACTTACTTGAGAAGTAGCATTTGATTATTTAATCAATTTCCATCACAATATCACCTTTCTCTCCAAAATTATGAGTATAAAAATGATTTTTTATTGATGAAGCACTAAAATAAAATTCTAAAATATCATATAATCCAAAAAGGATAATTTTTTCCAACTATCATTAAATATTAACAAAAACTGAAATGTTAATCATAATAAAGGATAGTTCACAAAATGGTTAAACCTACGTACTATGAAATACAACATCAATTTTTAAATCCCAAAAAATAACACCCTAGTTAAACTTATATCATTTTATAAATAACTAACCTTAAAATTATTCAAGATATTCTTGACCAAGATTGAGACCTAAATATTTTAATTATTTTGATCACATATTCAGCAAAGATAAATTTATCATATATCTCCAAATAAAATAAAACACTCTTAAACTCTCATACCAAAAATGTATATTCTTTAATAATATATGATTATCATTTCTATAAATAAATTAAATCACCATAAATCCATATAAAAATCGTATATGATTCCACAATTATTAGATTCTTCATGATTATTATAAAAAAAACAACATTGATAAAAATAATTCTGTAACATAATACTCAAATACCAATACATAAAGAATTAAATACTTTAAACACAATGATTGTCATAACATAGGTCCTTCACTATTCTAGGATTTAACCTTTAGAAGATGGAATTGGTTTGATAATTACTAGGTTCCCCAAATTTAATATAATAAACAATAAATGGGTCCCTAGGATGATATTTATTTCACTTCATTTAACTTCTTATTTTCCCTCATTAATTCATTGATCCATGTCATTATTTTCCACACATAAAACATTTTCCTGTTCATTTGAGATATTCTCTTTGGCGTCTCTTTTTCATTTTCTAACATGAAAGAAATTTATGCATATTTTATCCATAGCCTCCTCCACCTGATCTCTTAATGGAATCCATACTTTTATTTTTCGGTGAGTCTTAATATTGGTTAAGGTACATGTTATTAATCATATGTCATGATAATTGGTCATCTATAGTCGAATCCTCTTTCACTTTAATCATATTACCATTTGGTTGCTTAGAATCACCACATTGTCCACCACATTCAGTGTTAACATGATTAATATTGGTTTCATCTATTTATTGAAACGAAAAATCATGGTGTGAGAAATAATAATCATAATCATGAAAAATACTTTATAGTATTTCTAATTCATGAAACATTATTTTTCAATCTATGAAAACATAGGTTTAACCTAGACCATCTATGATTATTATTTTTTCAAATACTTTATGATTGTTCATAAATATTTTGTGAATTTAAAAAATAATTCCCCTAGGAATGTCAAAGTAGACGTGAAGCAAGTCCTATTGATATACACGAGGTGTTGATCGAGTCAATCCAAATACACCCTTTTCATAGTTATTTTCCCAAAGTAAAATAATGATAAATCCATATCAACTTGTAGTATACAAATATAATTATAATTTATTTAAAACAAATAACTATATACTTCACTAAAATTATAAGATATTTTGGTATTCTTATTATTTTACTTATACTAATATAATATGGTTCTCACTAAATTATTTTAGTCCTAACTATAGCACCCCAATAATTTAAAAGAAGAAAATTATGTTTGATTGTGTAAACGACCGACAACACAAATCTTATATGAGAATTAAAAAACCCCAAAATTTTATGATACATTTATTATTAAATAAATCTAATCTTTTATATAGATTATTTTGCACACATCCTTTTTATTTTTATTTTAAATAGAGTTTCCAACACACAACATCGAGCTTAAATGACTCTTAATATATATAACCGTTTAAAACTATCCGTTAAATTTGAAGGTATAAATAGTATTAACTAATTTATGATATATATATATATAAATATACTACTCAATATAAATTGTTGATAAATTTTTAGTAAATAATCATTTTTTTTAGTAAAGTAATGCTTCAAAAATTGGTTTTCTTCAAAAAACATTTTATTTATTTTTATGAAAACTATTATAATATTTTTTCTGAAATTTTCTAAATTTAATTTGATAAAATTAAATTCATTTTTTAATCATAATATGAAAATTCAATTTTGGGGAAATTTTGGGTTTTTTAGTGAAAATATTGATTCATCGGTGAATAGTAAAGAATATTGATTTTTGTATAAATGTCATTTCTTTTCAAAAAATTATGAAATTAAAATTAAAATTTTGTTTTTAATATTATTTAAAGTAACATAAGTTTTATTTAGGTATATTTAATCCAAATAATTACATTTTTATCTTCATTATATTCTATTTTATTATAAGTTTGTTTAGGGTTTAAAAATGGGATTTTTCTGAAAACTATTTTAATGTACAAAATGTTTCTCCAATTAAATTAATTAAAATAGCCCATAATGAGAAATTATTTGAGTGAAATTTATATAATATATATAAATAAACAGTAATTTAGATTCATACCATGATTATTTTTTTATAATAAATTTAATATAAAATCATCTTGTGCTTGAAAAAAATACACTTATGGAAAACCCTGTTTTCACAGCCTCTATGGGTTTTGTTTTAATTTTATTTTTTAAAATTTTTTAAAATATTATTTGAAAAATATTTTTTTAACTCATCATGTAAATATTATATTACGTTTGTTTTTTGACATTATTATGAAAAGAATAATTTTTTTGATGAATAGTGAGAATACTGAATTCTAATTGAAAAGAGCCTTTTCTTTTATATTATTTATAAATTTAAATTATATTTTAATTTTTTTAAAGTTAATTTATTCCAATTATATATTTATAAATTAAAATTATGTAATTTTAATCAATTTCAACATGAAATTGGATATAAAAACATTGTAAACATATAAACATTTTCTCTTTGAAAATCTACCTTTTCATCACATTTATAGGATTAATTTTATATTATAATTTTCCAATTCCATGAATTGAATTTAGAAAAAAAATTTAAATAATTTTCATCATCAAAATTTATATTATATAATATTTTCAAATTATTTTTTACTAAAATTAATAGCAAAAAAATTAAAAATTAATTATCGTGGTTACAGTAATATGGATTTACCTGGGGGGTGGTTAAACAAAAATGATAAGGATTTAAATGACATAAATTTTTTTATAAAATATATTTTATGTGAATGTTTAGACCTTATAAAGTGTATTAACAAAAATATTATATTATTGGAGCCCTATGACATAAAACAATATGGGTGGAATTCATTCTTTTTGAGAATTTAAAGTGTGTCGCTCACCTCACTTATAAAAGGCCACCCAGTATCCACTCATATTAAAGAATTTACACCTTTTTAAGCCAATAAATAACTAAATAACTTCCAAAATTCTTTCCATACATCCTATAATTATAATTTGAGGTAAAAATCTTACCTAAGAAAGATTTTGGTGCAAACCTGAGGAGGATACCTGAAGAAGAGGTAATGTTATTCAATGAGTGTTTTTATTTTATTTTTTCTATGACGTCAATAAATTATTATTTAAACATGATTAAATTATAAAATCATTTTATTTCATGTAATTATATTTTTTATGATAATTTTATGACCGAAAACCATATCCACTTCTATTAAATGTGTTACGAAATCATCATTCGTGCGTACGACAGACTACTACATCATGAATAGATATCATTTGGTTTTTCCATTACCAACAATAAATTTTGGTTATAATGATGTATCTAAAGTATATTTATATTATATATATAGCATAATTATACCTATGTATTCATTATATCATATATAATTGTTTTTACTTTCCATTCTATAGGGGATACGAAAACATCACTCATGGGTACGACAGACAAATGCCCCATAAATTGATGCGATTCATTTATCTAACACTTTACAAGGAAAATAATAAAGATAAATTAAATAAATATATATTATATATAAGAAATAATTTTGATATTCATGCTATATTTATCTTTATGGATATATAATATATCATTTTCTTTCTTATCTTTTGACTCAGAGAAAGATGATGTCGTCGTTTGTGTAAGTGTGGACTACCACTTTCATGAAGCAATGTTACTCTCTCTTTTCATCACCACACCACATAAATGATATATATAAGTATATTTAAAGAACAAATATTTTATTTATGACATTATTATCATTATATTAAGATAAAATATTACTTACCTTTATTATATAATGATCATTGAAAAATGGAAACATTAATCTTGCATATGTATGACTTATAATCTCCATGAGCGTAACATACTTAAAATTTATAAACCATATTTCCTAATTGTTAATAAAAGTATAATTTATGTATAAATTTTAAATTTTTGTCATTATTATTATTCTGAATATTACAAAACAATGTAATATGTGTAGGAACCATATTTATCATGATGAAACATACATGAGAAAACAAGACAATTAACACCATAAACAATGAATATAATGAAATATTATTTACATATGAGTGATAATATGTTATAAAAGGATTATATTTGATGGTATATACATTAATATGGTTCTATTATAAGTTAAAAACCAGTTAAAAACACTATAAAAGAGATTAAAATACATTCATCCAAAAGGAAGAGTGAGGTAAGGGATTCTGTCTCAATTTCCTTTCATTAAGGCATGTTTATAAGTTATAAACCAAATTATTTTATATGTTGTATATACTACCACTTTTAATTTTTATATCATGTATAAAATTAGTTTCATGAAATTTAATGATTTATTTTATGTTATGACTTATTTGAGATTACAATTCAAAATATTACTAAAGCGGTAAGGGATATCATAACTCAATTTCGATTAATTGGGTTAAAATTCTACATAATAGATTATTTCATGTTAATATTATGTGTATAATGAACTTTTATGATTTTATGTTGTATTTCTACTTGTTTAATATGGATTTAAATTTTTTACACATAATCAATTCATTGATCGATCTAGACTTCAATGATATGTTCCTTGTAAGGGATTTCATCTCAATTATATTTCATTGGGGAATATTGAAATGTTGTTCACCTAGTTTCTTTTAAATGTTGTATATTTTTTCACTTTTTAATGTAATAATGTAACGTACCTGGATCTCACACTCTCTCATGTGGACAAATCAAGTATGTTATGGGACCTCAAGTGTGCCTCCCCACACACCAAAGGATACCGACTCGAAACAAGGGTGTTTTTAGTATAGTGGGGAGACTATACCCTTGGTAAGAGTCAAAACAAGAAAAAATGATATATAATAATAAACATCAGAGTAATAAAAATTGTAGAAAAAACTCATACAACTAGGAATAAAAAGGATGAACCAATAAACTCATAATAATGAATCATGTAATGATATGTTTATATGTATCTAAATGTAGAAATTAAAGAAAACAAACATAAATAAATCAAATCTCAAAAATAAATTGAAAAGACCTTGGACCCAAACCCCTTTTTGGTCCCATCTCCAAACTCTAACCTATCTATAAGAAAATGGTCAGCAACAAGATCCTTTTCCCTCAACCAAACCTATATCCATGTAATCCACTAGGGTGAAAAATGGTGACCCAAATAGGATGTGATTAAAACTCAGTAGGTTGACAATACCATGTTTAAATAGAACCATTATTATAATAATTGTATGAAATAAATCAGTAATAGTTGTATTAATTAATAAATTAATATAATTCATAAATTAATATACATAGGCACCATTCATGAATATCTCAAACATGTAGCACAACCTTGTCAACCATAACCATAAAATTTTTAATAGTCACATAACCAAGAAGGGCCCTTTGTGAAATCATTTTAGCCTATGTGAAAAGACCCATAAAAAGAATTTCAATATCAATTGGGCTAAGACTTCTATATAATAATTTTAGCATCAAATGGGCCAAGTCGGATATATAATCATTTTCGAATCACTTATAATAACTTTATATATATGAATTTCAGCATCAATATTGAAAATTCCTATTATATAATAATTTTAATATCAAACAAAACATTCATAACTACAAGTTTAACATAACATCACATCATAAGCCTTAATGGTTAGTCACAAAAATTACCATTTTTCTTTCAAGCTCACTTCCTTTTCTATATCATATTATCAACAGTCATATAAATATCCCACAATCTATTACCCAAATGATTCTATATCAATAAATCACCATAAAATTCCTTTCATTTTAAACACACTTTAAACCATAAGTTGATTCATTATTTATCCAGGTTCCCCTCACCTGATGGGTAGAAACAAGTTAGGTCACAATACCATTGGATCTAAAGGAATTAAAACAATGATCCAATCCAAGAATTATCATAATAAATCATTTAATTAATTAATTGACACATCATAGTGGTGAGAATGATTTTATATCACATACTCAACAATTAAATAGACCATAGGGTTAGGTTTTGACTCTATACCATTATATGGAAATTAAGGAACACTTCCAATCGATATCACCAAAAATAATTGAGTTGAGGAAGATCATAAGAAAGAACCTAGATAACACTAGATTAAGATGAAAACCCTAAATAAACATGGTCAACATATTTAAACCACAACGATAGAGAGAAATAGTAGAATACATGGAAACCTAAGAAAAACAACCCACCCATGATCAGATGTGTAATATGGACATTCAAAAGGGTTGGAAAAGATCCAAAATCAACTAAAAATATCCCTAGGGTCAATAAAAGGAAGATGAAATTAGATGGAAAATAAATCATACGTTATTTCCCTATTAAAACTACTGGCCACAAAAATTACATGGCTTGTAATGATTACACATCATTTATTTTCATATTTTCAAGCTACAATGAAAAACTCTCACTTTGATTTAATATTTATCATGATATACCATTACATGTCATGCAATTATATTTCATAACGTGTATTATTTTCATGTCATGAACCAATTCATGGTATGAATCCATTCCCAACATGTGTCTACTGAAATTTACATGTCTTGCAATACATTCAAACGGTGTGTTAGTTCCCTATAGACAACTTTCATCCTAGTTCCTACATAAAATATATGAACCACCTACAAAGCCTTTAAAACCAAACAATACCCTCGTAAGACCCTTTACTAACGTTTATACAATGAATTCGTTAATTAAAATAAACATACATCCCTAAACAATAGGTAATTTTTTCCCAGAAAATATATATGTCTCCAAACGGGACTCGACCAACAAGGTTCAAATACAAAGAAATCCCCAAAAAAGAGGTTTAATGCAAAACTCAAAGAAGTATGTACTAGATAAAATAAGGTATCTTACAACCTACCAACCATATAATAACTCATACTCAAGCTTCTCTAAGCATCACTATGGGGTGTCTATGAAAAAGTATATCCACTATGCTTGTATTTCAGACTCCCTCTCATAGGTCTTCTCTTGAACATGCCAATGCTTCAACTATACTCAAACTAGAGGTATAATCCTACATTAGAGATAGTTTTCACTATGATCCATGATCCATATTGGATGCTCCTCAAAGAATGCATATACAAAATCTCAACATCATCGACATCTATTATTTGATAAGGGTCATGATAATATCTCTAAACCTATGAAATGTGAAACAAATCATGCATGAAATTATAGAATTATAGAAGTTCTAATTGGTAAGCCACTGGATAACCCCTTCCACTCTCTCAAAATGGCGTGACAAACCTACATGCTAGCTTTCCCTATTTCTTAATATGGAATTTCCTCGACCTAGGTGACATCTGAAGAAAAACATGATGACAAGACTCAATCTACATAGGTAATCTACAATGGTATGGGTAATATTTCTAACCACTCTACACAGTCAACATGCACCTCTTGACTAGCTAAATCTGTTCACATGTTTCTTTCAAAAGACTAAGTCCACCAAATTATAACTCACCTGCCACTAACCAATAAAGAGGAAAACAAAACAACCTTATATACCAGGCCTTAAATCATTCCATATGGTTTAATCTATAGAATCTATTATTATATGAGAAATCAATGAGTGGAATTTGTTTCTCCCATGCACCAAAAAAATCCAAAAAACAAACTCATCACATATGCTCTAGAATCATAATGGTCTGATCAGATTGACCATCAATCTAAGGATGATTGGTTGTGCTCAAAAGAACAAAGGATACCATATCCTTATGATGATCCCTCCAGAACCATGATGTTAAATTAGGGTCTCCATTAGAAATGTTACTCCTTAGAACACTATTCAACCGAACTATCTAACACACATAAGGAATATCCAAATCATTAATGGTGAAGGTATCTCTAATAGAAAAGAAATGAGATACCTTCATCAGACGATCCATGATCACCCACACTAAATTATTGTTACTCGTTTTCCTAGGTAATCCTATAACAAAAATATATAGTGAAATCATCTTTTTTCCACTTCAAAATCGGTATTTTATATAATATCCTAGTAGGATTTTTATGCTAGGCCTTCATCTTTTGATAGATGAATCTTATTTCCATAATTTCTGATAACTCTTTATTCATTAGTAACCACTAGTACTATCTATGGAGGTTATGATACATGTTTTTATACTAGGATATAATACCCATCTAGAAGCATGAAACTCTCTCATTAGCTACTCGTGAAAGTTTTTGGAACCCATACTCATCCATGGAAAATAAGATAATTTTCTATTCTAAGATACCGTTTTGATGGTGTCTCCCCACCATATATATTCTCTCTCAAAATTAATCCCTCCATACTAGATAATTGATCTATATTTATCTGGTCAAGAATCATGGGTAAAACAAATATAGAAGTTAGAGATACTTATCCATAAGACTTCTGAACATCATGATACATGTATGGAAGGAGTTTCAATATATTCCACTCATCAAAAAACTCCCACACTTCCCCTACCATGTCTTTAGAATAAAAGAATCAATTATGATGTTTCCATTTCTTAGTGTATCAGACTAGTTAAATTCGAAAGTCTTATGATAATCGACCCACCTTCTCTACCGAAGGTTTATGTTCTTATAAGAAAAGATATATCTTAGGCTCTTGTGATCCATGTAAACCAAAAACCTTTCACCCAGAAGTTAGAATCTAAATAATCTCAGTGAATGTACAACCACTAACAACATTACATCATGAATAGAATGATTGATTTTATATATTCTCCTCTGTCTGGATCCATAATAAAATATTCAATTATTTTTCATTTGAACATTTTAAAGTCCAACTACAGACATGTCACAATGCATAGTATATACTTTACCCGACCCAGGAAATGTGAGGATAGGTTCTGAGGTCATCCTACTTTTTAGATCCTAAAAATATTTCTCATAAGAATATGGCTAAACAAAATTCACCCACTTTTGGTCATCCAAGACATTAGTGCTTCAAAATATGATAATTCATGGATAAATCATTTATAATAACCAAATAAACCAATAAATATCTGAATATTAAGAAATTTTTGGATTGATCCCAAGATACAATGACTAAAACATTCAATGGGTCCATTGACACACAGACCTATAAGAAAACATGGACTAAGAAGTGTACAAATACCAATCCATAAACTATATTTGGTTAGCTTGGTGTAAAGCTGATTCTCTCTTAATGTACTCAAGAAGATGTCAAGATGTTGGGAATGATCATCTGATAACTAGGATCACACCATGATATCATAAAAAAACCACCACAAACTGGTCTATGAAGGGTTGAAATACCGAATTCATCATGGTGACAAATACCAATGGTGTGTTCTTTAAGCCAAATGAAATCACTACAAAATCATTCTATCCATACTTGCTCCTAAAAGAAGTTTGAGGTATGTTTGATATTCTCACCCTCAAGTGGTGGTATCCTGATCTTAATTAAAACATAGAGAATATATTTTCACCTGTCAACAAGTATAAGATATTATTAATACTCAGAAAGAGATATTAGTTCTCGACTATTATCCAGATCAATATCTAATAATCCACATATAAGTGAAATTTCCCACCAGCGTTACTTGTGAAAACAACTAACAAATCCCACAGAGATTTAATAGGACATATGAAACCATTTTTTATTGATCATCAACTAAAATTTAAAATCATAAATCTCTACTGGTGCAATTCTATAAGGTAGGATAGAAATAGGATTTTCTCCCAGCACCAACTCAATTGTGAAATCAAACTATCTCTTGACTAGTAAGGCATAAAACTCTGTAGTAAAGTCATATTTAAAATGGTCTACCACTAGAGGAAAATAATCCTTCTACTTTTCACCATTATCCAAAACTAGGATAGCTACCTGGACCATGAGATAATCTAATATGCACTGAAACTGTGATCCATGACTAGCCTAATGATAGCACCGACCTTGGTGATAATATTTTTCTTCTTATAGATATATAAAGGTAACCTTCTTATGTTAATAGTGGATATGGTACTACTATATAACTATCCAATCCATACCAAGGAAAAAAATAAAAACATGTCATTTATGGAATGAATATTCCTCAAAAGAAATAGTAACCAAGAATCTTTAGAGATCATGCCTCGAAACATTTAATATTCTTTGAACACACTCCCAATGGTGTATTGAATTCCAAATCACCATCAAATATTTCCACAACAAAGAACAAACAATTTTCAAAAAGATAAAATAAAGAGGAATGTGATACTCTTATATAAAATAGAAAACAAGAAAGGGTAGATGATATAAGAATCATACCTTGGACGGTATAAAGTTTTACATACAAACTATCTAGAGTAGTCTCCATAATGTGTAGTTGATTAACCCCTATTCCCTAGGTTCCAGTATGGCTCCTTAGATAAATTCCATATAAGTAGAACTAATGTTCTTAAACTAGGTTACGACATCACCTAACTCACCCATAACATCTTGTGTAACTCTAATTACCTATCGAATAAGGATTAGCTATATCCTTCATATACTAGGGTACTAGTCCTGATCCCATGCCACTGCTCTACTACTAAATTCCCCTAAAAAACCTATAAATGTGACACATCCTACCACAAAAATGGAATTACAAAGAAGGGTTTGGGCATAGCTACCGCTTTTGGCCCAACATACCACACTAAAAACATTGTAATAGACCATGGTCCTAATATAGATTCCGACTACCCTAAATACTCTTACCACTGTTTTCTATCATAATTACACTTAATTACACTTGAATAAGAGCTCCTAGGTAATCCTACTGAAACAGTATTACTGTTTCTTAGGGTATCTCTATGATTCCATTCCATGATGAGTACCTTATTCATCACATCTGAAATATACAAAAGAGAATGATTTTCTCCTATGACCAGATCTCATAGAAAATCCCATCTAGAAAATGTCTCAACCTAGAGATATCATCAAAAACTAAATATGGAGTAAATAAATAAAAGACAGTGAATCGTCTGTTGTAGTCCATCTTGGACATTCCCTCCTATGTCTGATGGATAAACTTGTGATCCGACTCATCCCTCAAAGTCTCTAGATAGAAGTAGATTAGGAACTTCTCCTTGCATTACTTCCAATATAGATCCTTTTGACTTTCATCTTTCTCTAGAATATCACACCAACTATTGGATGGTCCACGGAGAATATATGTTGCAATATTCACCATCATATCTATTGGTGTCTCTAGGTGATTGATGTCCATATTGACTGACTCAATCCAGAACTCAACTACCTGGGGCCCCACTTCCTAGTAAACATATGTAAATGCTGAAGCTAAAACTCCCTCATCAGCATAGACATCAAAGTTATGGGGGGAACAATCTCCACTTCCATAGATCACACGACACAAAAAAATATACCATGAAGCTGAACATCCATATGATCCTTAGGATATATAGAATGATATAGTCTATTTGTGTTAGAAGCATACTGATTTTTACTCTCATGATTCTCAAATTGAAGATGATGAGGAGTCATTTTATCTACAAGATTAATAAACTCCTTATAATTATAGCTAAAAATAAGGTCATCCTCAACAGTTGAAAACAATATAGAACCACTGACTCATAGTATCTCTCAAAATGGATTAAAAGTATTTTGGAATGAAATAAGAGTTATTCAATTTCATTTATTAGATAAAACAGTTATCTCATATCATAGTATACATAGAAAAGTGTATTAAATTTAATAAATATGTCCCTATCATGAACAATGAAAGTCATGATATATCCCTCTATCCCAATTCGGATGCATACATACTAATCTTTTACCATATTGGGCCATGATTATAAATATAAATAAATAATAACATCACAAAACATGTGGATCACTCAGGGTGAAATGAAATCAACCATAATAATGAACAGAAAGAACAATAATCCCATCCCAGGGTACCCGAGTTCCCCCCCATACAAGGGTCAACTACTTCCATGAACAAGATCTTTACTAATCCATGAATTATCATAGTATCCTTCTTTACATTTCCCAAAAAATAAATTAATAGAATAGAAAAACCTAGACCTATGATACCACTTTCTAATGTCATAGAATCCAACACTCTCTCACACGGCCACATCGTGGTGGTTATGGGACCTCGAGTGCACCTCCTTATATACTAAGGGCTTCTAACCAGAAGTAGGTGTGTGATGAGTATAGTGTGAAGACTATACCCCTTGATAAGAGTCAGAACATAGTGGAATAATATATAATAATAAACATAAGAGTAACAGAAACATTGAAAACAAAATACATACAACATGGAATAAAATGGAAGAACCAATAAAACAATAATAATGAGTCATGTAATGATAGGATGTTATTTATCTAAATGTTAAACTAAAAGATTGTAAAAATAAGCGAACCATCTAACACAAATAAACACAAAATTTACTATTTTAATACCCCTTGTTGGTCTTGTCTTCAAACTCCATTCCATCTAATAAGCAACTATCAACAACAAGGTACCATGCCCTCATCTAAACCTATGTTCATGTAATCTTCTCAGGTACCAAATGGAGGCCCAAATAGGGTGTGAGTAAAACTCAATAGGTCAACCATACCATGTATAAACAAAACTAGTCTAATAATAATTTCTTGTAACACTGTGACAAAAGGTGTAAAGTACTAGGTTTTTGGAGTGGGTTTTATTCCTCAACCTGTTTGATTTTTTTGGAGTTTTGTGGTTATAAAAACACTTTTCATGATTTTTAGAACTTATTTACAATATTTTATTTAGCACTGGGATTTTTTAGATGATTTTTAATGAATGATAATTGTTCCAAGGTTTTGAGTGGGGTTTAGGTGCGTTAAATACTAGAAACCTAGTTTTTTGGGTGGGAAAACTAAGGTGCATGGAATGTAAAAATAGTGTGGCATTCCAGGTGTAACCTCGATGTCCTCATTTGGTTCTATATATAATTTGAAAAACCATGCATGAATGGGTGCATGGACATACAACCATTATTCATTTTTTAGAAGAGGATCATTCATGGTTTGCACATGGTTTGGTAAATTGTGTGCATGAACCGTGTGGGGTGTGGTGCCTAGATAATAGGTACCACATGGTTTGTTCACAATGTGTAAAACCATAAGATAACTATGAGGCCTATTAAAAAGGATAAAATGATAGTTTTACCATATTTTTAAGAGGTTATCTCATATTTTATTCCTATCACATGATCTCTCTTCCTAGTAGCCATGGAAATTATTTTCCTCCTCCCTTAGGCTTTGAGCCAAATCATTCATCCAAGATCTAAATTGATCACTGTTAGGGGCATGGGAATCACATTCATAAGGGATTTAATCCTCTTGTCTCTTTTATTACTCAATATTTCCATATGATATACTAAATCTATTTGATCTATTTTCCACTATTTTCAAGGAGTTCATCTAAAATTCTAATTTCTTCCGAACTAGATCTAGTTAGAGGAAAATATTGGCTGAGTGAGAATCTACCAACACAAGGTAGGTGGTTACTAGATTTTTCTTTAATTTTTCAATGTTTTTGGGGATCTTTATTGAGAACACCATTTTTTTGTCTGAGAGAGACACTATAAATTTAATACTTATAAATTAATTAATTGATGATTGGAGATGCCTATGGTCATGATTGCATCTGAAAACAAATGGTATGATCCTTGTGAGAGGATTCATACCTTGGGAAGATTATGTTTGGGGTTTTATTTATTTAAATTTTTTTATTTATAATTCTTGTGATGGTTTTATAGGAACTTGATGGGCATGGACCAATGATTAAGATGGTGTTGATCATTTGGATAAGGTGAAAAGTTTATCAGGTTGGGAGATGCCTAGATTCTGTGTGTAATGTTAATCAAATTTTGGGTCAAATGGTGTTCTAATTGAGGTGATGTGGTCATCATATTATGGTAATGACCCGAGTGATATGCGATTGTGTTGACTATCAGGTTGAGTGACATGATCGCATGTGAACAAGGTGATGGGACGATGTCTCCTAGATACTTTGTTGGTGATTTCTACTCACTATGATTAGTTTATGCACCATTGGAGTCTTGTGTTCACACATAGGACTGATATGATTGTGTGGTGTTGACCACTTGTGTCGGTAGAGGCCACCATTAGATGAATCGTAGGATGGTGTTGACCTTTAGTATGTTATGAGGTGCTTGTTATAGAAAGACACAGATATAGTGAGGATCTATCAATTTATGGTGATGAGACCATAAGTTGGGGGCTGAGGGTCATCGAATATTGAGGCCGTTGGGCCGGGACTATGTAGGAGGATGGATATCTCTATTCCTTGAGAAATTAACTGTTCATATGATAGTGTTTATTATTTCAATGATAGACATTTTCGTGCCTTTGGATGTTGCACTTCAAGCCGATGTAAGATTTCAAGAGGGGGTCTCAGAGACTGAGTACTCATTAATTGAGCATGTTTTTTGGGATCCAGTAAATATTATATAGAAGTTGTTTCAGGTTACTCTTTTAGAGGTGAAACCTAAGGGTTCACCTAAGATGATTTTCTCTAAGGGATGCCTTGGAATTTAGGTTAAGGATCCTCTCCACTACCATTTTATTGGTGATGGAAAAAGTAAGTAACTACTTCCTTTTGGATGATAATAAAAAGGGATGTAGGTTGTTTTATGATATTCATGTGATGATTTATTTTTATTTAGATAGACCTAATTTATCATAGTTGTATGTTTAGTACACATTGGTGGTGTTCTACTAATATTTTTTCTCACACCCTACATGGAAGCTTCAGGATGTGTGTATATTTTATGCCCTTACAATTAGGTAAGGGACCAAGATCAGGAGATAGAACATAATGATCATATATTACTTTTTGGTGGGATGATACGAAATGACTTTAGGTTCTTATATCAGTTAGAGCTAATTTTTAGGTCTTTTTTGTATCAGCATGCTTATATATGTACATACTGAGGTCGACCATGAGAAAAACTTTTATTTTATTTATTGTATTTTATGACGTGACTTGGGTGAAAGTCTATATAATGGTATCTTTTTTTAGTTGTTAGAAATGCAATTTTATGGGCATGTGTTATTTTTTTGATTATTATTGATGCTGTTTACTTCCGATATTGTGGGTTACTAGTCCAGCTGTTTATAGTAATTCTTACACTGCTATATTTTTGTAGACCATTATTATTATCATAACCAAAGGGTATAGTCTCCTCACAATCACCTCTTTACACCCTTGAAGCAAGTCGACATCCTTTAGTGTATGGGGAGGTGCAATTAAGGCCTAGTGGTTAACTGGTCCAGAGCACTGTTCAGGTGAAAAAATAGGATGGTTTAAAACAAATGGTATCATATGTGTTTATTTTACCTTTTTTGGGTCTTACTATTTATGATACAGAAGATAAGAGAATAGGATATAGTCTGAACTGGGTTTAGAGCTCATGTTTGGTTGCCTATATCCCCATGTATAGGGAACAGAACAAGTTTCCCGAGGTGGAAAATTGCTGTTCTAATTTTGTCTTACTGTTGATGTGACTTCCTTCTAGAGTGGTTCACTTGGGTGTGAGTGTTATCTATTATGATGTGTGACCCTTGTCTAAGTTTGACAAAGTAGTTGATATGGTCCCTTGTCTCGATATGTAAAAGGATAATTGTTTATGATTTCTTAGTAGGCACATTTGATGATTGATATGTATGAATGTTTCCATTATAAATTTCATGTGATTATCATTGGGAACCTATATTTATATAAGATGGTTTGGGTTTTTGAAAATGTAAAAAAGGAAGATAAACTTTGTTTTAGTGCATATACTCTCTTTGGTGGAATATTACACAACCAACCTAAGAATATGGTTCCAATAAGATTTGTGTGTGATGATACAGGATATGTGATATGTGTATATGTGGGCCGGAATATGATAGGATTAGGAAGGGATGATTATAGGTTGAGATCTATTTAAAATTTCAACAAAGAAGATAAACAAGGTTTTGTTATATAGCCTATTTGGTGGAATCTTACTCGTCTTCCTCAGATTGATTTGTGATTCTTGACTCTGATTTGGGTGGGTGAGTGGCCATGAGGCATAATTTATATGTGATTTGTAACTATGATATGGGTAGGTAAGGAGACATGAGGCTAGATGTCATGTGACATGGTTATGATAGGGGAGTGTAAGTGCGGTGAGATAGATTTTCTTGTTATAGATTTCCTTATATGCATTATATATATATGTGTGTGTGTGTTATTATGGTTGTATGACCATATTATTTTTATTCAATGAGTTTCAAACCATGTGAATTTTAAAGGATCATTTGGTGAGCGATGATTTAGTTCTTCATGAGTGTCCATAGGTTGAGGCCCTTGAGTGTCAGGATGATGCCCTAGAGGGTTGGGATGATCATGAGCTGAAGGTACAGGAATGGGTACATTCCCTAGTACAGGTGGGATAGTCGCAAGATATAGAAGATTTTAGAAAATTTCATGAAGGGTATCTTAGGTTGATATTGGTTCGTATCCTCTAGGGGATTGATAGTGGATCTAAGGGAACATAACATTCAATGGAATCTAGGACTTCAATGGACCAGTCGTAGCACCCACTACTATTTCAGAGAAAGGGCATACAACATGTGGTAGAAAACTGGATAGAGTATGTAAAGACTATTTTTGAGCAACTTGAGGCACCCCCGAGATAGAGGGTGAATATTCTGATCTACATTCATAGAGGAACAACAAGTTATTAGTGGGATGTATAGGTAAATACAGAAAGACATGAGGGACTATCTTAGAAGGACTTTGAGGCTAGGTTCATCGATAAATTCTTTTTGAAGATTATGTGGGTGGATAGATATATAGAGTTATTAAGCCTATAACATGAAGACATGTTCATCATGGACTACATAGCTACATTCACAAAATTTTCTCGTTTCCCACCCAGTATGGTGGGAAATGACACCTCAGGGGTGATGAGTTTTGAGGATGGTTTTCAATATGTGATTTTGGTGTAGGTAAAAATCTTCAGGTTGACCTTATTCTCATAGGATTTGAATCAGGTGTAAATAGATGAGGGAAATTTTATGGACCAATAGTATTCATGTTTGGTTGTAGTGTTAGGTTATTACAATGACAATGCTTTGGATAATAGGAAATAGGGCCAAGAGGTGTCTCATAAATGTGTTTGGGCTGGAGACTCAAGCATACCATAGAGTGGCGGGTCTTCAAAGATGTTTTTTTAGTGTAGGAATCCAGGACATGTATGTATGTAGTGTGACCAGGAACCAAAGGAGTGTCAAGAATATAACCAGGTTGGGTATCTTGAGAGGTTCTGTAGGATGCCTTCTCAGACAACCAACATCTAGTGATCGAGGTCGACTTAGGAATCTGTGGATGGACTGGGAGAGGTACCAAGAGATAGTTTCTAAGATTTATCTTCATGTGGAGGACATGGAAGAGATAGTGGGGCTCTATAGTGGGGTCGCTAGTTGGTGGCAGGAGCATCACCATAACGAGGCCATGCCTCAAGTAGTCAGTTTTCAGGCCAGGTTCACATAGTGGAGATACCACTTTCAGGGTAGGTTTGGGAGCCGATTATTATTAGTGGTACTCTGTGGGAATGAAAAAGTTCATTTTTTGGAATGTCCCTTTTGTGTGGAATGTAGGTTTTTGGGTGAACAAGGTTCATGAGTTGTTTTGGACTAACAAGGTAATGGTTAGTAGGTTGGAATGGGCTCAGATGCATTATATATGTGTGAGGTGCATGGAATCAGGATTATCTATAGGAATATATGCATTGTGGGTTATGATGAGGTAATTAGGCATCTGGGCATCAATAGGATGTAGAATTACTTGAGGTCTGTTGGAATCTAGGAATCGAGGAGATTCTTGTTTCCTTGAGGTGTGTAGTCACATAGGGATTTGAAATGATGTGGTTTTAATGTGAGGCGTGAGGAACCAAGATTGATTTTGGGAAACTAATGAGATGAGGGACCCCATAGGTTCCATTTGAGACATGGGAATGGTGTAGGAATCTGATGGGATGTGGTATTTGATGGGTGTTATATGTGACACAGGCATGATGTGAGCACCTAATGAGGTGAAATAGTGATGATTGATCATGGGATGAATTTTGAGTCTTGGTATGGTTGGTTGACCATTAGTTTATTTGAGTTTTGAGTAAGGAAGAGATCAGGTTAGGTAACTCCTAAGGTGGGGAGTACCTTGAAAAAGTTAACCCGTGACATTATAAATGAGGTAGATCAGGGTGTTTTAATTGTGATGGGTATGTTTGGTACCATCTATAAGAAATTTTTTATAACTCAAGGATGAGATATGTTAAGGTGGAGAGTTTAAAACATCCCATGTTTTTGGAGTAGGATGAATTCCTCAACCCGAATGATTTTTTTGTAGTCTTGCAGTCAGGCCAACTCTTTTCATGTTTTTTAAAACTTAATTAAAATATTTTCATTGACCCATGGAATTATTTTCAGATGGGTTTTAAATCTTGAAAATTTACTGATGGTTTTGAGTGGGTTTTAAGAGAATCAAAGGCTAAAAAAATATCTTTTCTTGGTGTGCAGACTGAGGTAAAAAATTTGGAAAAACTGTGTGGTCTCCTAGGTGTTACTGTGCATCCCTAATTTGGATCTATGCATGGTTTAAAAATGGTACATAAGTTGGATAATTGTTGTGTAACCATTATTTAGTTTTTAGAAAATGATCATGCACTGTTTACACATGGTTGGTAAACCACACACATGAACCGTGTTAGGTCTGGTGCCTATACAGTGGGTACCACATGGTTTTCACACAATTTTTAAAACTGTATGGTAATATTGTATCTAATTGAAAAGTTAAAATTGGTGTTTTTACCATATTTTCTGTAATAGGGTCTCTAATCAATTCTTCCTCTTAGGAGAGATCTCATAAAGGTAGTTGTGTAATCCCCTTTCCTCCTCCATTAGGCTTTAGGACAAATCCTTTATCAAAGTTCTGAATCGATCATTTTAGGGTGTGTTAGAACCACATCGATAAGGGTTTTAAACCTCTTATCTCTTTTCTTCATTTTTTTCCATGTGGTATGATTAATTAATGTGATATCATTTTCCCTATTTTTATGGTGTTCAACTAAAATGCTGATTGATTCCAAACTGGATCGAGTTTGACGCTGATACAAGATGAGTGTACTCAACCAACACAATGTAGGTGGTGCCTATATTTCTCATCAATTTCACTCATGTTTTTGGGGTGTGTTATTGAGTTCAATCATGGGTTGTATTAGAGAGACCATATAAATTTAATTCTTATATATAAATAAATTAATAGATCGTTAGAGATTCATATGGGAATGCATTCACCTAACAAAAAATGGTTTGAGCATCGTGAGATGATTCATAGATTGGAAAAAATCATATGATGGGTTTATTTATTTAAATTGAATTTTTTATGATTCTTATTATGATTTCATGGGAACATTATAAGTGCATATCGAGGTTTGAGAGGGTGCTAAACATATAGATAAGGTGACATATTTATCTGGTTAGAGGCCTGAATTTTATGAGTGATGTTGATCATAGTTTGGGATACATGGTCATCAAATTGAGGCAATGAGGTCATCATGTTATGGGCATGGCCTGAGTGATATGAGATAGTGTTGACCATCTGGTTGTGCAACATGGTTATAGGGGAATGAGGTTCTAGGATGATGTGTCTTAGGTACTTTTTTGGTGATTAAATCTCACCGTGATTGTCCAATGCACTATTGGAGTTGTGTGAAGATTTATAGGGCTCAAATGATGAGGTGGTATTGACCACTCTTGTGGGTAGATGCCTTCATTAGATGCAACTTTGGATGATTTTTACCATTAACATGGTTGGAGGTGATTTCTATATAAATCCATGGGGATGGTGATGAGCCATCAGTTGATGATTATTAAACCATCAGTTGGGGGATGAGGGTCTCCATATATTGATTGTCTTGGGATGTGACTATGTTGGAGGAAAAATATCACCATTCCTTGGGATGTTGATAGTTTAACAGAACATATTTATTATTTTGAGGAAAGATATCATTGTCCCTCAGGACTTCAGACATCAAATTGACTAGAGAATTCGAGTAGGGGAAATAGGGATGAGTTAATCATTATTTGGGCATTCCATTTTGGGAAAATGTATGTATTTGATGGAATGAGCTGTTGGGAGTCTCTTTTAGATGTGGAATATGAGGGTTCACCTACGATTATTTTTAGGTCCATACGTTAAGGATCCTCTCCACTACCGTCATATTGATAATGGATTAAGTAGGTAACTGCTTCCTTATGGCTATTGAGAATTGGGGAAGTAGGTTATTATATGATATTCCCCAAAAAATTCTTTGTAAAGAGTGAATCGACGATTTGTAGGGTGTCTAATTTGGATGTCTAGGTAAAGACCAGTTTTAGAAATTAGTGATGGTAATCATTAGTTGTTTTTGGTTTTAAAGTTAAATGTGTCTAGAGTCTTAAAATAAATTATAAATATGTGTTTATATGGCTATTCCCCATTTTCAAATACTTAGGGAGCACTGATTTCTTCAGTGGTCATCTGTTTTAATGAGATGCATACCTAAATGTTGGTAACACTTCTTTGAATGGGAAATCATTAAGTGGGTGTTTTGTTTGACTTGGAAGGTTATTTGTTTCCTATTAGTTAAGTTCATTGAGATTCTAGGTTCAAAGAGTTGGTCTCATATTTTTCTCCACTAACCCAAGGTTAGATCTCATGTTGATCTTGTTGAGGGATTATTTTTTGGGGTATTCCCAACTATGTATTGTCCAGATTATCTAATTGGTTAGTCATATTTATTATAATTATGGGTGTTTTTTCTTTTAGTTCATGGTTTTAGAAATTGTTTGATGTTTTTGGTGGTTACTTGTTAAGGATGCCATGATTTGTTTGGAAATAGTTTTGAGGATGGTTGGGTACAAATGGTCTTTCTTAGAATAATTCTGTTATGTTTTATATTTATTATTACATTTGGTACTCCTAGGTTGTCTATATATCTCTATACTATATGGTGAAAATTATTTATTTTTGATTTAATTTTAGTGAATTTTATTTATAATTATGAGGAATTCCTTTTCTTTTCATACATTTAGGAATTTCGGATTTCAATGTATATATCTTTTGAAGAAATTATGAATTTTGTTGTTGTGAAGTGGTGGTGTTTATAATTAGTTGAATCATTTCTCATAGATTTTGGTCTTGTCACCCATGATTTTTTATGGCTCGGGAAATAAATTTTTGATCGGAGTCCTAATATGGTGGGGAGACAATCATAGAATGAGCTTAGTGTGAACCTATTCTTTGAGCTTTCTTGAAGAAGTAATCCCTTGTTCCCAACCTACCTGAAACTAATCATATTATTTTAGTTATCCATGACCATGGTTAATGTGATATATGATGATATAGATCCCAAAAACACATTGGAGAGATTATTTGATGTTTTATATGTTAGGGTTCCAGATTTTCCGTATTTAGAGGTTGCGTTTAATGATATGGGTCTCTATTCCTTGATTTTTTTTCATAGTTCAAGTTTCTTAGTTTCATTAGTTTTCTACTCTAATGTTTTGTTAGATTCTTGAAGGCGATATCTCTATTATCCAAATAAATTTTTAGGATTTTGGATTTTAAAGGAATGTGATTCTGGGTAATTTTGTTCTTGGGGTTTAAGGCCTCATCTTGAGTAATAATTCATAATTACTTTTGTCTTGATCAACCAAATATCATTAGACATTATATGGTTTATAAGTGTCATTTTGGGGATAATTTGTCACACACATACCATAAAATACCCTTTTATTTCATTGATTTTCGAGTTTTATTTATTTCCCCATCATTTCGAGTAGTTTTTCTCAGAAACTTGATGTTTTTTGGAATATAGAGAATGTCTCATGGTTAAGTTGCTTGGATTTTCAGACAATATGTTAACCATAATACAAATACTATATTTTATTAGAGATGAACCACATTGTTAGTGTATAGTTTTCCAAATGTGTTTCCTAACTATTCATAGTTTACCCAATGACCATAAAGGAAGCATACTTAGCATAGTTTTTACAAAACCGTGCGACCATAATCCACCTAATGCCTTGGGGTTTAAAATTTTAAAATTCACATTTTTCAATTAATTAATTAAAACCACTAAGGGGTATCTCAATCTAAATATTACTCATAACTTTATTCTATCAGTTTATTCCTAGGATCGTCTTCTATATATACACCAAAATATCACCATATCATTACATTTGGAGGATTTATGTCCCAATTTTTTGGAGAAATCATCTTCAGATAGTATTTCCTCTCATCCAACTAATTGTTTTTATTCTTTTATTTAGGGTTCCTTTCCTAACTTGTGATCATGATAAAGGAAAACCCTAAAACAATTTGGGTGTTTTTTAGTTGATTCTTGATCTATAAGATTCATGTCGATCAATTCGAGACCAATTCTTATAATGTTATTTGAAGGCACTGTATTCCATATTGTTTAAGGTAGGTTAACCTATGTCTATGTATTTAATTTTAAGACATTAATTTCTTGATGGTTTTGGTTGTTTTCATTATATTATGAGATAAATATATCATTATAAATGGTTTAGAGGGTTAGAATAAGTTTTTTATTTGTTATTCATAATTTCCCTCAATTTTTTTCCTTGGTTTTCTTTAGTATATCATGTTTTCATGCTAATTTGAAATTCCAAGAACCATGGATATTTTTTTCATCCAACTAGTTATTAATGTAAGAGTTTAAAAAGAATAAGGATTGTTTGGAATTTATCTTGTTTTCCATGAAGGCCTAATGGAATATTTTGGTTTCCTAAAAATATTTAAAGAGATTTATAATCATTTAATATACTAAATATTAATTATACACACACATAAAAATAGAGATATATATATATATGTGTGTGTGTGTATATATATATGTGTGTGTGTGTGTGTTCCATAATTTTACTTATTTAGCCATGGTGGTGGGATTATACACATTGGGAAAAGGTGTATATATATATCAAGGTACATATTGTTGGATCTTAATATAGAAGTATATGTACATTATATGGCACAATACAAGAGGGGTGAATTATAGGTTTAAAAACTATGTATTTAAACGCTTAATAAATGACTTATTTTAAGAGATCTCAAACTAATACAATTCACAATCAATACAGTAAACCATATAGGTCTTGAATCTAATAGAAATACTATGATGTAACACTATAAGTAATGTAAAACAATTGTATTTGAATTGAATACAATGATCAGAGCAATACAAATGTTATTGATTCTACCATATAGCGTATAAAATATCTTAATACAATTTGAATCATAATTGAAACAATTACAATTGAATTGATTATGAAAAGAAAGAGGAAAAAATATAATTACCTTTCTAATACAGATAGCCAAAAAATGTAAAAGTATTACAATTATTTTATCCCAAAGAGTATGGTATCCTTTCACCTAGGATAATGGTTTGTCCTACCACCACCTTGGTAAGACCTCGATAATATGATCAGCATGACTATCTTCCGATCCCCGGAAGCCCTCGATTAAGAAGGCAATAAACACTTATGTCTTTCAAGCAATTGAAATTCCTAGATACGATGATCCACAACATGTCTTTTTATCCCCAGAAGACCTCGATTATTATCACACTGATCAGTTACACAAAGAAGAAACAAAAGAACTTATAGAAATACAAGAACATTGAACAATTTGTTCACTTCTTTTATCTTCAATGATTTCACACAAAGTAAGAGAGAAGTCACAACATCTCTCTCTATAACTTTACAGAAGCAAAAGTTATTTATTGTGGTTTGAATGACCTCCTATTTATAGGTTTTAGGTTCCAATGGTCATATTTCCTCCAATGTTCATATTTCTCTGAAAAACTTAGAGAGACTTGGACACCTGTCAGTACAATGGTCAAAATAAATAGAATACACAACATCGTTTTAATTGGTAAATAACCAACTCAACGACATCATTTTAGTTAGAAAGTAATAAGTACAAAATTATGATACAGTGAGTGTGATTAAGATGTAATCATTATTGATGTTATAATACGAGTGTAGTTCATTAAAGAAATACAATACATAAATAGTTTACGAGGCTTATCAAGAAAACAATTCATAATGCGATTAAACTTTATAACATGTTTACGATTATTAACTTGCTTATAATGCAGGATATTTAATCTGATTACGATAATTTAATACAATGCATTAATAAGAACTGAAACAATAACCCGGTATCGATTTGTGATGATGATATAATATTTAACTTGATTACGATGCATAATTATGATCTGATACTTAACCTAGTTATGATGCATATGGTTATGATGACCGGGTTACGATACATGACCACAATGTAGTACCTAACTTGGTCATGATACATATGGTTACGATGACCTAGTTATGATACATGTGATTATGATTCATGTGGATACAATGCATGTTAAATTGATGTTGTATATATTATTGTTATGAATCCTGATTAGATGATATAAATAGTTTGGTTATGATTCCTGATTATGATGTAAGACATAATATGGATATGATTTCTGATTACAATTCAATACACAATCTGGTTATGATTATTGATTATGATATAATAAATAATCTGGTTACAACTGTGAAAAAACATATAAAACAATGTTAGTGATCAACATACATGATTATGATAAAATAAAACATATAATAAATATAAAGTGGGTTATTACAATTGTAAAATAACACACATGTTAAAAAATATATATGATTACGATATGCGTGGTTTGGGATTTCCAAAAGAAATTATTGATGGGAAATTCAAAACACATTTTGACTCAACAATTACCACCTTTTTGGAAGTCACAAAAAAAATAAACAATAAAGAACTCATATCCACTGGGTTTAACAACTCATGTTAAATTAATAGTGAATATGACTAATTCCACCTTTTTTAAAAACAAATCACAACGGATCGATTTCTCTTAACTTATACTTAATATTTCTCCCCTTAAATAAGGAATTCATAAAAAAATTCCCTTTCCAACCATTCTCCCTCGTTGTGATTTTCAAAAAGAATAAGGGAAAAAATTAATTACCTGTAAGAGATTAGAGAAACAGAGTACGAAATAATAATTATTACTTGATAAATTTTTTTAGTGAAATAGGAGTTCATCCATCATTCTTTGATATTTTGTTTTTACAAAATATTAAACAGCAATATTTTCATCTTCTTGAACTCTTTTCTATCCTCCATGTTCTTGTCAAGAACTTCTTACTGAACCTTAAACTTATCATCCTGTTCAGTAATAATATTTTCTTTCTTCCAGAGCCTACCTATATGAAGTCGATTAATAGCTTCCTAATATTTAGGTCTTTATTCCTAGTTATTGAAATCATCCATCCTGAGTTTACATGATTTTTCTAAGATATCAACTCTATTCGAGAGTAAAAGAAACTCATTACTCTTGTTTTCCATATTTTCCTTTAAACTCTCAAGATCTTATGAGACTACTCCTTTTGATGTACCGGGTCTTTGAAATTTTTATATTTTTTTATTCAAATCATCAATCAACTTTAGATAGAGAGAGTTGAGTTTGTTTACCCAATATAACAATTATTCCTACTTGTCCATATGATTCGTTAGGTTTTAATCAATGTTATTAGAACACTTCACAATTTTATTTCAAGCCTTAATGTGCTCAGCAGAACGTTCCTTGAAAACCTTGAAATCAGCTTCAAGGCTTAGAAAAATATCCATTAAAACTTTAACAAAATCCATTATATCATTATAGGAATTTGAAATAATTTTCAGTCTGGCTTCAACTTTTGGAATAAATGGTAAAAACTTCTCCAATCCATTCAAAGCTTGTTCAATTTACTAAACCCCTTTCATAGTGATTGTTCTTCCAGAATCCGTGTCCTCAGGGAATTGTGAAAGATCACCGAAATGAGTCTCATTGATGATAACTTGATATGGATGGTTCCGATTCTTATCAGATTCTTCCTCTTCCTCTTCTTCCTCTTCTTCCTCTTCTTTATTATAAATCTGAATAACTCACTTTGAGGATAATTTTTTAGATACTCTCTTGGAGGGATGCAGATTTAGAGATGGATAAAAAAAAGATGGTACTTCTGATGACTTTATGGCATGACTTCTCTTATTTGTATTTTCTTTCTCTTCAACTTATATTTCCTCATTTTCCTATTCTTATTGATCATGTTCCTCTTGGAATTATTCTTCTTGTTCTTCTTCCTCTTGTTCAGGTTCTTTAACAAGATATTGTGTAGCTGATTGATATAAAAATTGTTTCTCCTTTCCTTTCCCTATTGGAATAGATTGAGTTTAAAAAATGGATCCTTTATTTAAATTATGGATTTTAGTTGCTCTGCTATTCATAGAAGACTATCAATGTCAATATCCTCATCATTTATCTTCTTCAATCTCTTATTTCTCTCTTGTTCATTCAAAGTTTCTGCATACCTTACTTTCAAATCCAAAGCTTCATCCAGATCTAAGACAAATTAAGGACCCCCTTCCTTCTTTTCATTCTTTCTATTTCTCTACTCAGCAGAAACTTCATCGGATATAGCATTTTTTTTCTTTTAAAGCATTGGAGTTGTATTCCTACCTTTATTTCTTGTATTTGAAGTATACTTTGATGGATTTGAAGGTTTCTCACTACCTTAAACAACTTCCTTTTCTTTCTCAGCATCCAAATCTTTTTCAAAAAAATTACCTTCAACAACTTCCTTTTCTTTCTCAGCATCCATATCTTTTTCAAAAAAAATTTATTCAGGATTGAATCATAAATTGAGCCTCCTTATAGTATCCTTACTGATTAAGGGATCCTTTAAGGAAGTGCTATCTATCTTGATTGAAATATTACACAAGCCCAAAAATTCTTTCAGAAACTTACTAATAATGGTGGGAAACATTATCAGTTGTGATTTTATAACACCGAATTTGTGCTTCTTAATTTTTGGAATATAAACCTCATAAGTTTAAACTTCCTCATGTTCACCAAGTAGTCAAGCACATGCACATTTGAAACTTTTAAAGTTTCCTTATCACCCTTTCTTGACACCAAAAACCCTTTCATCTAGAGGGATATGATTACATTATCTCTTGATAAATGACTTGATTTTCTTTTGTCGTCATGAATAAAAAAGTGTTTCTTCTTCTTTATACCTATAAAAAGTTCCATTATCTTCTGGTAACTTATGAGAAGGACATAATGCATCTGCCTCGAATAGAACACCTAGAAATGTAGATTCCTGTTTTGAGGAGGTTGTATACCTTTTATCTTACAACATAAACGAAATCATAAGATAATTTTATATTTCTATTGATTTGTAAAAATGTAACACCTCATCATGATAGACATGATCTTGATTTGAACTTGGTATTTCCACACAAATTGATTTCCAACCTTGAAAACTTATAATCCATTTTAAAGAAGAATCAAAAGACTCATAAAATTATCAGGATACTAAAATTTCACCATGAAGGGTCATGAAAGAAAATTATTTTAGATACATTTATTTTAGAGAAGAAGTAGTAGACTCAGTCATGAAAGGATAACTCACCCCCTAAAGATTCTACTGATTATGAAAGCTGAGTAGATCTATGATTAATAAAACCAAGGAAGGAACCGATTTCAAACGTACTTTCTACGTATATAGAAACTGATCTTGAGAGAAAAAAATATAAGTTTGATGTGGGATAGGTTATTTTAAAAATAAAATAACAGTCAAGATTAGATTTTGGAGATCCAATGGTCAAGAATGATTTTGAACTATTGATATTTTCTTTAAAAGAAAAACATACCCCGACTGAAACCGTTTGGAATTAAAATATAGAAATGATAAACAACTATTGAAACAACCAAATTGGGACTTTAAAAATTATATGTGTCAGAGTACTGGGATAGATGTATTGGTTTTCATATATTGTTCTCATAGTAAAAAACAATAACAATAATTTTAAACTGATAAGAATTCGAAAACAGATATATTCAAATAGGCTGGTACTGATTACTTGATATCGATAGAATGATCCAAGATAGATAGTCCAATACTGGCAAGGTAATCCAATAGTGATACTTTAGTTCCGATAAAATATTTTAATACCAATAGTATAATATAGTACAAATAATCACAAAACTAATAAAAACATAAAACTGATGAAATCATGAATATAGTGAAAACATAAAGAGTAAAACCAATTATAGTGAAACCAATAAAAAATGAAATCAATAAATAATACAACAAAAAGTGAAACATATTAACTGTAAAACAAAAAGTGAAACCGATTCATGCTAAATCTAAAGAGAAAAACTGATAAAATAAGACACATAAAGAAGTGAAATGTATACCCCCATTTGAAAATGAGTAACTGAATATAAAGAGAATAGTTAAACAAGAAATAGATGTTAATGATTACATAAGAGTGATCATTCCTAGTTTCTATTTAATGTAATCAAATCTAATGGAAGATAAAGGTTTTGTGAGAATGTCCGCAATTTGTTTTTGCATTCTGATAAATTGTAAGAAAATATCTACTTTTTTGTGTGTGATCCCTAAGAAAGTGAATAATAATATATATGTGTTTTGCATGTGAGTGGTGTGAAGGGTTTTATTAAGAAAAGATCTATTTAAAACACGATTTATAGTATAGCATGCAGTACTAATAGATTCAGCCCAAAAATGCTTTGTAATTGAGTATTCACTCAACATGGTTCTTATAATTTCTTGAAGAATATGATTTTTCCTCTCAAAACACCATTTTTTTGAGGGGTTCTTGGAGTTGAAATTTTTTGAGTAATACCTTTCTTATTAAAAAAAGTTTCAAAATCCAAATTTTGAAATTATCTACCATGATCACTAGGTATAGTTATCAATGGTATTTTTTTCTCATTTTTAACATGTTTTTTAAAAGTTTTGAAATAGAAAAAGTCTTTAGATTTCTTTACTAGAAAATAGACCCATGTAAATATAGTGTAGTAATAGACTAAAAAAAACACATATCACTTGCCTCTGATGCTTCTAGTTTGTGTATGAATGAAGATATCTATGCATAATAACTGTAATGCATTAGAAGTTGAAACAACATTGATTGATTTAAAGTTAGTTTTATGTTTCTATCCATACTGACAATGGTCAAAAACTTTTTAATAACCATACCTTAGATCAGGTATATCCTTAAAAAGTCAGTTCGTTGAGAGTTTACAATGGTTCCTTAGGTTAAAAGGTCCTAAAATTATATTCCATAACCATGATTGGTCTTCAATTACACTTACGCAAGGTAAGTCTTGTCTCCTAGGGTCTTTTAAGTTGATTGTGTAAACATTCTCATGCCTATGGGAAGAAAGAATGAATTAATCCCCGGAATTGTGAAATAAACATTTATCATTCATTAAATTCATAAGTTAGACTTCATCACATAATTTACTTATTCTGATATGGTTGCACTTAAGACTTTTGACAAACAAAACATTTAAAATTAAAACTTTTCCTAAAAGTACAATATTACCTATTCCAATGATCTTTCACTGAGCATTATCTTTGAAGGTCACTCTTCCACCTTTCATTTCAATAATCTTTTCAATTAAATATTTTTTTCCATTCATGTGTTGAGAAAAAACAATATCCATGTACCAAATTTTATTTTTGTTGGTACACTTATTTTTTTTTCTGGAAAAAGAAAAAATTATTTTTTCGAAACCTAATTTTTTTTGGATCAAGAAATTTTAGATAACAGAATTTTATGAATCTACATTTGTTTTAAAGAATGGTCTTTATAAAATCCAAATTATTGAGTTCTATTAAGAGAACAATTTCTTTCCCAATGTCGACTACCTTAACTTTTTGTACAAAATGGGGAACTTTGAGGAACAAAATAGTTATGACTAAAAATCAGTTTTGAGTGAGTGTAAACAATTCCAGAACTATTTCTAAGAGGAAGAATTTGATAATATATTTTATCAAATTCTTTTCCTTGCAAGGTTAATTTTTATATAATTTTATTAAGAGAAAATATTTCATATTTTAGTCTAATGAATAAATTATCAATCTCACAAGAAATTGTTTTGGAATTGTTTTCAGTTTCAAAAATATTTTTCTTTAAAATAAGTTGTTCAACACCCTTATAATGTTTATCCTTCGAAGAACATACTTCCTTAATGGGTTTTGAAATATTTTCAAAATCAATAGTTTTCATTTTAATATATTTTGAGATATATAATAGTTCTTTTATAAGAATAGATATTCAAGAATTTTTTTTATCAAGATTTTTCTTGTGTTTAGAATTTTCATTCTCAAGTAACAGGGAAAATATGGAAACTTCTTCAAAGAGAGGTAAATTGTTCCTTACTGAGGAAGATTCTTCATCCGAAGAATAAATTATTTTCTCATCATGGTAATTTTCATTTTAAGATACATTTGAAAGTGATTTAACATTATGTACCTTAGCCATGAAATAATGATTTTCAACAGGTATTCTGTTTATATGTCCTATATTATTTTAACCGGAAGATTCATATTCTGAAAATTCATCTGACGAATCACCACAAATTTCACTCCAAGTATCTTTTTACTTTATGAAATTCTTTTTATTTTACTTGTACTACTTTTTATTATTTATTTAATAATTTTTATCCTTTCTATATTTTTTTTAGTAGAGAACAATTTGGTCTAATATGACCTACTCTTTTACATTTATAATAAGTTATTTTTGAGACTTTCTTGTCCTTCCAATATTTCATTTTGAATCTGTACTAAAAGCATTTTTTTCTAACAATCTTGTTCATCCTTCAAATAAGATTGAAAAATAATTCTTGGAGTGATCACTATCAATTGATTCTGACATGATAATGGCTTTCTTCGACTTGGATACAGTTATCCTTTCCAGTGTATTAACACTGGATGTAGTAGTAAAAGCTACACTTGAATTACCAATCTTATTCTTATTCAAATAAAAATCTCTTTTCATTCTTGTATCCTGTTGAATAAGAGTTTCAAATAACTCATCAAGTGTAATTAGAGTAGCTTTATTGTTCTCATCAATAGTTATCCTTTTTTATTTTCATTCATTAGGAATTATATCAATTATCTTGTCCACGAGTTCTTCATCATCAAGACATTTTTCACCCATTGATTGTATACTATTGACGGTTGTCATAAATATTTGTTAGAGTTTACATACTGGTTCTCTATAGGGAAAAATAAACCCATGATATTATTCTTGAAGCATTTCTCTTCTTGTTTCTATAACATTGGATATACCAAAATATGCGACTTCCAACTTCTTCCAAATACAATTGGCTACTTCACATGATGGTATATGACCATATATATTCTTGGTCATGGAACACAACAAAGTATTTCATGCCATGTAGTTTAATTGATATTTTTTTTCTCTTCATTGGTGAAGGTACTAAATTCCCTGTCTGGGATTTTGTAACCTACAGTAAGCATGATAAAGTGGTCTACTCTAGTATTAATAACAAAAGTCTTCATTCATTCTCTCTAGTACTCGTAATCATTTGCATAAAAAATAGGTGGTCTTTTTGGATTCATATTGTCCATTAATCCCATATTCCTTCCTACCATCTTATAAAAGAATACTTTTCCACTCGACATGCTAGTGTACTAAGTAGTTATAAACAAAAGGTTTGTAAAAGAAATAAAATTGTATTGTTAAAAGAAATAAATTAAGTTATACAAAATAGTGGAAACCTCCACTAATACCAATTGTTGGATCGTAATATAGATGTATATGTATATTAGATGGCACAATACAAGGGGGGGTGAATTGTAGGTTTAAAAACTATGTATTTAAACACTAAAGGAGGGAATTAGTTTAAGAGATCTTAAACTAATTCAATTCAAAATCAATACAATAGATCATATATGTCTTGAATCTGACGGTAATAATATGATGTAATATTACAATTAATTTAAAACAATTATATTTGAATTGAATACAATGATCAGAGTAATACAAATGTTATTAATTCTACCATATAGCGTATAAAATATCTTAATACAATTTGAATTGTAATTGAAACAATTACAATTTAATTAGATATGAAAAGAAATAGGAAACAATACAATTCCCTTTCTAATACAGATAGCAGCGGAAATATAAAATATTACAATTATTTTATCCCAAAAAGTAGGGTATCTTTTCACTTATGATAAAGGTCTGTCTTACCACCTCCTTAGTAATACCTTGATATGATGATCGACATGACTGTCTTCCTATCCCCGGAAGCCCTTGATTAAGAAGGTAATCGACACCTCTGCCTTTCAAGCAATTGAAATCCCTTGATACGATGATCAGCAACATGTGTTCCTATCCTCGTAAGCCTTCGATCGTTATCACACAGATCGGTCACAGAAAGAAGAAACAAAGAACTTATAGATATATAAGAACATGGTAAAATCTATTCACTTCTTATATATTCCAGGATTTTGCACAAAGTAAGAGATAATTTGCAACATCTCTCTCTAGAACATGATAGAAGAAATATTTATTTACTCTGGTTAGAATGACCTCATATTTATAGGATTCAGGTTCCAATGGTCATTTTTACTCCAATGGTCATATTTCTAAGAAAAACTCAGAGGGACTTGGAATCCTACCCTTACAATAGTAAAAATAAATAGAATACATGAAATTGTTTTAATTGGTAAATAACCAACTCAATGACATAATTTTAGTTAGAAAGTAGTAAGTACAATATTATAAAAAAATGAGTATGAGTAAGATGTAATCGGTATTGAAGTTATGATAAGAGTTTAATGCATTAAAAAATACAATAAATGACTAGGTTATTAGGCTTATCAAGAAAACAATTCATATTTTGATTACACTTTATAACCTGGTTATGATTATTAACATGGTTAAGATGCATGATATTTAATCTGATTATGATACTTGAATAAAATGCAGTAATAGGAATAAAAATCTTAACATGGTAACGATTCATGACTACAATACAATACTTTACATGGTTATGATGCATAATTGTGCTGCGGTACATAACCTGGTTAGGATGCATAGGGTTACAAAGACCTAGTTATGACACATGACCATAATGCGGTACTTAACCCGATTACAATACATATGGCTACATTGACCTGGTTACGATACATATGATTACGATGAATGTGGATACAATGCATGTGAAATTAATGCAGTATATAATATGGTTATAAATCCTGATTATGATGATATACATAGTCCGGTTACGATTCCTGATTACGATGTAAGACATAACCTGGATATGATTTCTGATTAAAACACAACACACAATCTGGCTATGATTCCCGATTACGAGATAGTACATAATCTGGTTACGATTGTGAAACAACATATAAAACAATGCAAGTGATCAATATACATGATTATGCTAAAATGAAACATATAATAAAGATAAAGCGAGTGATTACGATAGAAAAACAATACACATGATAAATAGTATATATGATTACGATATGTGTGGTTTTTGATTTCCAAAACAAATTATTTATGGGAAAGTTGAAAAACATCTTCACTCAACACATATGTGTGTAAGTGTAAATAGTGGTTTTAGAACATGAATGATATGGTTTATAGGTGGTTTTACAAATGTAAATACTTATTTGAATGTGTGAATTCCTGGTCAAAACCTTGAAAACATGATTTGATTATTTCATGGGTATTCAAAATTGGATTTTGAAATGGAATTTGTTTCTATGGAAATGATTTTGTATTCTCAAAACTCGATAGTCTTGTTGGTACTTTTAAAGTGTTAATCTTAGAAGTGCACACCTATATGAAAGTATTATAGTTTTGGGAGGGTTATTAGATAAATGGAGAGGATATGTGGTATTAGCATGCATAATGGATTGTAATGAATCATGATTGATATGTTGTATTTGTACTTCCTTCCTCACGTCCCATTTACTGTTATCATGGGATCTTAAGAATCTTAGTGGTAGTCAAGAGACATTTTCTATTTAGTCCTAATTAGACGGACTAGTTATCCCAAGGAAGGGAAAGGCCATGGTGAGATGTTTCACTAGTCTAGATATTTTAGAAAAAATGAGTTGTTCATAGACAATGGACCACATTCATTGGAAAACAGAATGTTTCGAACTGATTAAAACCGTGGTCTGTTCACCTGAGGTTAAGTAAACTCCCATGATATCTATTTTAAATATACTCCACCTTCTTCTATTTTGTGACATAATTATAAAATCATTTAAAAAATTATTCTTTCCTACTAATACACTTACTTTACCACTTTTTTCATTTTAAAAATGGTATTTTAGAAATTATCACTTTTTTAAAAAAACTATATAAAATTTTAAAAGGTAAATGTTTCTTCAGACATATCAACCTTCTATTTTTTTAATGTAATGGAAATCCATATCACTATATATATATAAATTCAAATGATAAATAAGTGGTTTTCTATTTAAATTTGAAGCATATGGTGTGGTTTTAATCTTGGAATACCTATTGAGAATCTTAGTAATAAATCATTTCAGTTTTGGGTTTATATCAACTTTGGGATGCCCAAGAATTGACCATGGTTCTATGGTTGGTGATGAACTAAGAGGTCACAATTAGGTATTCTAGTAATTTTTTCTTTCCGGTTAGTAGTTCTTAATATATTTATTTTATTATTTTTATTTTCTATTTTATATTTATGGTCCAAATCATCCCAAATTGATTTATGCTTGATGTATGATAATATTTTTTAGTTTTGGAGGATCGATAATGCCTCTCAGGCCTTTATTTGGGCTTGATAAGGTACCCTTTTCAAGTTCTAACTATATTGGTTCATTATAAATTACATGTTAAAATATTAAATAGTAATAAAAAATATAAAAATAGATTACTTTCATTCAATGACATTATTTTCTTGAATCTATTTAAAACTACACATCCTATCATAATAATTTTCAAAGTAAAAAATATATATGAAATATTAATTGATTTTTTATATCCATTGTGATAAAATAAAAACATATCTACCCCCATTAGTTAAAAGTAACTTGTATATAGTCCCTAAGCTGGAATAATGACATGAATAAGGAGTAATTAATTACAACCCAAAATTTAAACATTGTGAACATAAGTACCCAAAACACACTCAAAAAAAGTTTTTTTATTTATATGGGTAATTATATAAAATATTTTAACCTCAAATATAGTAATAAATAGTCTTAAAATAATTCTTATCACTATACATAAGGTGATTGAAGTCACATGGTGCACTGGTTTCTATGAACATTTATTATTGGGTTTACACGTCTCATCATCACCCACAATTTTTTTATTATATTAAACACTCATCTTGACCACAATATTTTTTTATATAAAAATGTTTAGAAAATTTTTGTTGGTGATGAAGCAATAATTGAATTGTTTAATAATATTTTTTTGAATATTTTGGTCCCAAAAGTTGAAAAATGGTGAGCATGTGTGTATAAAAAATACTTTAGCATATAAAGTTTTTAATGTAGGTTATATTACATGGGTTTCAACTATTATGAGAGAAAATTTTAGTATGGTTTTTTGCGAAAAAAATATATTATGTCATATATGATGAAATCGAATTCCAGTGAGCATAAAATATTGTAATGTTACAAACTGTAAAAATAAACCCAAATATCACGAGAAACAATATTAGTAATCTTATCCCATTAAAAAATCATCAAATATGATATGGAATTTTATAAACCGTGAGTTATTTATTAAAGGGGATATTTTTGTAACTATATTAGAAATGATAACAATTCAATTATCCTTTTAGTTAAAAAAATAGTTTAAATACCTACATTAAATGATTTAAAAGAATCATCAATATTGAAATATCCTTTTTTGGAATATATCTTATGATTTAGTCATATACGGTTATATCCAGATCTCCTATCACACTGTTTAACATTCACCTATGTCACTTACTATAGAATTGTGTCCAATTAAAAGTATAAAGTTATATAAATTTATTTATTTAGTCACTAGTTAAATATAAATTGTATACTATGATATAAATATATTATCTTCTACAAGATGTTAAATCCTTTATAAATAAGAAGTAATATGATGTTATGTATAACAAATGTAAAACTAATAGTAAAGATCATATTTCATGATAAAGATAAATATATTTTAAATAATTGATTCAATCTTTAATTATTTATATTTTATAATAAAATATATTCAATGATTAAAGAACAAACATAAATGATTTATCCATGTTATATAATTATATTTATGAAAAAAATATATACACTATAAAATATTTATATTTTTATTGAAGAAGTCTATATTAGAAAACAAAATCTTCTGAAACATTTGACCTTGTTTTATAATGAAATATATTACCTACATGTAAAAATTTTGTTAACTCATTCCCTATATCAAGTAATAATTTTGGTACCTTTTTTTTAAGAAACTATAAATTTTAAATTAAAATTTTAGCAATTTAACATAAAATATATTTTTTTTAATTTTGAGAGTACGTGTGATTTGAGATATTAAGGTGATAATGAAGCTACAAGAATTGAATGTGCAATGTAGACCATTTAGAGTACTGTATGATTCACATTGTTATAAATCTTATAGTTCTTTAAATAAAAATCATTAAATGTATAACTAAAAAATAACAAGAAGAGACCTTTAGCATGAAAAGATAATTAATTAAATCATATATGAAAAATTCTAATCATTTTCCACAAAAAAATAACGAAGAAATTATGGATACAATTTTTTTAATAATAATATGTAAATAAAGTTAGATAATTATAAAACATACCTATAATAGTATAAACCCACTATAGAGGAAGTGAAAACTATAGACATGGAGAACTGGGAGGGAGAAGAAGGTATTATAGGAGAGATTGGATGTGCATCTTAGAAGCTGGTGCCGAATCTCAGTTACTACTTAATATTTTGATGGTTATAGGGTATAGTGTTTTTATTTGAGAGTATAAGTGAGAAAATCATGTTGTAGTGATAGGAAAAATTATTATTGATATAGGTTTCCATATAAGATAAGAAACATGGGAATTAGTGGTTGCGATATTGATGAAGTTCTTGAGGTAGAACAATTGAGGTGTGAGGTTTATCATTTCATGTGATTGGGAATAGAGAGTGGGGAAGATAGAAAAAAATTGAGTGAGGGTAATTTTTGGCTGAATAACCCAACAATTACATAAGGGAGTTTCCAAGAAATGTAAACTAAACATAATTTCATAAAGAATAAATAATTTAAAATAAAAAAATAATTACATGAAAATGATAATAAATTTATATATCAATATTAATATAAAAATAACAATACATACTGAAAACTAAAAGTATTTTAAATAATGAATAAATAATTTAAAATAAAAATTGCAGAACACTTAAAAAGTAAATACATTTGAAAAAATAATTAGGAGAATTCAAAAAACAATTGCATAAAAATTGTAAACTAATTGTTGACCAATTAGAGGATAATTCCAAGTCAATTAAAAAATAGAAATTCCAGAATAACTATGACTAAAAATGATTAAAAAATATTAATTTTAGGGTAGGTGAAAATTTGTTTCACAATATAAATCAAACAACATCAATTACATTATGGATAAATAAATATTGAAATTTTTTTGATACTATAAAAATTTATAATAAATACGAATCTATTGCAATTGGTAGTGAGTAGATAATTCAGATGTCCAAAATTCAATGTAGTGGGTAGAGAGTAAAAAAACATTAGTGGGTGGAATCCAAATCAATATAAAATTTAGGATTCTAAATGCTATAGGATGGGTTTTTATGATATGGGAGCGTTTTTTTAATAATCATTTTGAAAAAAATATTTATTTTAAAAATTATAGGTTAAAAATATTTTGAAAACTAATGAGGAAAAGTGGCATCATCATTTCCTCCTTTCAGGAAAAAATTATTTTAAATATATATGTTTTTATATTTAAAAATATATATGTTTTTATATTTTGAGATATATATTCCATTTATATTATTTTTTTAGAATTATGTCCACTAGTATTTGAAATAGAAAATGTAATCTCTTTCAGAAATAAATTTTGGAATTGTAAATTAGATTTTACTTTTTATATTTTTGGTTTTTTATATTTTTTATTATGTTTTATATTCTGAGTCAGTTTATAAAATATCATTTAGATTATATTTATATTTTACAAGTTCTATTACTTTAAATCCAACTATATGAAACATAATAATGTTTGATGTTGGTGGATATGATTATGTATTAATAATAAGGTATAAGTACAATCCAAATAAAATTCGACACAATTACTAAACATATAAATAATTTATTCAAAATGAAAAAAAATTCATAAAAACAATTAATGAAAATTAATTTGAGTGGAACAATATATTGTTGTCTTAAACCATTAAATTTTTATTTATAATTTTTTTTACATTCCCTTGTTTTTCAATTATTTTTTGTATTTATGAATTTTTTTTTATTTACATAATTTTTTTAGATTTTTAGGTTATGTTTTATGTTTTATTTATATTATTTTTATAGTTTATATTTTATAAGATTTTAAAGTCACATACATTAAATTTAATATTTTTTAGCATGTTTCAAGTAGTCTACTTTGAATAATTATAAAATATAAACTATAACAAAATTATAAATGATAAGTGAAACTATGGATAAAGATATTAAAATGCTTTATATTAAAAAAAATCCTCATTTCTATAAATAGAAAATCATACAGAAGATAAATTACCTTATTATTTCAAATCCATTAAGCCAACAAAAAATATATGAATAAAAGAGTAAAACTGATGTATATGATCTATTCCCATCCAACATGTGTTGAATCAAAAGTCTTATTTTCACTTTTCTCTTCCTTATTGTTTCGGAAATAGAAAAATATATTTTAAAATGAATTCATATATTTTATTTACATTAAGGATTTCTATTTTACTTTTATTCATTAGTTTTTTTTTCAATACGAATATGATAATAATCATACCCATATGTTTTAATTTATTACATGAGTATTGTTAAGACCCCAAATATGATTTAAATCATACTCACTAAATATGATTTTCATCATGCTGATTACAATTACCATCGTACGCACTATTCAGTATCGCACTAAAAATATAAATCTTATTCACTATCTTAACTAAAAATCATTATACCCAGTAACTATTCACATTCTATTTTATCGGATGAGAAAAATTCTCTCCGGACTCAATTTATCATATCAAGAGAACTTTATCATATAGAATTTAAAAAATATTATTAAAAATGTTGTTGTGTGTTCTATTTCAATATGTATTATAAAATGATGTTGTTTTTTCATTTACAAGAAGATCATTAGAGTGATAGGTGTCTAAGTCCCTATGAATTTTTTGGAGAAAATCCAACCATTATAATCCATGATGATTAGGAAGTTGGCCTATAAATACCAGATCATTTGAACAAGATCTATGCTAAAGTACTACGATATTTCTAATGAATTTGAGATCTCTATAAATTTTTTGATTTTTGTGAAATACATTGAAGAGTTCATGTTGTGAACTGCTCATTATCCATACTTTTGACTCTCAGGTGTTTTGGTTTGCTTATTGCTACACCGATCATTGGCGATTATTATCAAGGTCTTATGTGGATAGAAAGACAGATGTATTAATCATTTGAAGATCAAGGGCTTATAAGTCTACAAAGGCAGAGGTTCTGATTACCTACTTAATAGAGGACTTGTGGAGATAGAAAGATAAAAGCCGATCATCATATCGAGGGCTTACCCTAGTGTTGGTAAGACACAATTTATTGAAATTATAAATCAAGGGACCTCTATCCAAGGCTATTAGATACACATAACTTTGGGATAAAATAATTTTATTATTTTACATAGCTGATGCATTATAACAGAATGTGAATAATTTTATATATTCATTTTTCTATTGCCTATTTTTATTATCATAAATAATCCGATTACGATACTTTTTTAATAAACTCTGATTAAAAAATTTGTAATTGTGAATGAAGTGTTCACAATATTTTTAATTAATCAAAAAGATTTCGTATAATTTATGATTGAGTCATTTTATTTTTATACTCTAATCATCATAACCACAGTGATTATTATGTTTTACAAGTTTAATCTATTTAAATCATTTCAACCATGAATACATTTATTTTCAATTATAGACTATGGATTACATTATTACAATAAAACAGATTAAAATAATTTTATAACTGGACCTAGGGCCCTCTACGATTATTTTTTTAATACATTAAGGGGTATTTGGAATTTAATTTTTTTAAATTATTATAAAATAATTTCTATTATGGATAAAAATGGAATGTTTTTAAACCTACAATTAACCCCCTATTGTATTTTTCAATATGCATATACATTACGATCTAATAATTGGTATTAGAGATGTTTTCCACTGCTTATATATTTTATTACCTTACATTTTAATGTTAGTTATATTTATTATATAAAATTTTTGTTCATAAACATTTGTTAAACTAAAGTCTAATGTGGGAAAAGAAATTTGGAATTGTTCTAAATATGGCAGGACTTAAAGTCGGTTCAATTGAAAATATTAATCCTACAAGATCACCAATTTTTTATATCAATTATTATGAATAATAGAGAGACAGAATGAATACTTTTACAATCAATACTAGTGTTGACAACCTTTCTACATTGACTGGTGAATATGAAATTCATGACAAGGAAGAAAGAATATTTACCAATCAAGAGAAGCAAGATCAACTAAATTACATGTAATGAAATACTTTACTCTGTTCTATGACTATAAATATATATAAATAGATTTCATATTGTAAATCAGCTCACAGTATTCGGAATAAAATATATATTACCCATTTTAGTACATCTAATTTTTTTTATACTAGAAGATATATGGTAATAGAAGACTATCAATATTTTGAATTTCCTTATAGAGAATCTATTTGTAAGGTACAACAAAGATTTATGAAAATTGAGAATTATTTACAATACATGGGATAAAAATTATAGGATGATGAATCCCTAGTTGATAAGATCATAGACATTATGCCCAATGAGTGATAATAAAAAAATGTTGTTGATGAATAAAAAAAGGTTATAAGTGTTAATCATGATGTGTTGTTTGGAAATATTTTTCAACATGACAAAATATTGAAAATAGATATAAAAAAGACAAGAAAAATAATGGAGTAGTTTATTTTACTTTTGATTAAAATCAAAATAAATCCATTTCTCTTGATAAGATTATTATGTTTACAAATGAAACGAAAGTGGTTATTCAATAAGAATGATGTGAATCAAAACATTCAATGCATGAGTTATCCCATATTTATCAAATAATGAACGATATTTTTGGAAAGAATGATTTTCATTATAGATATAAGAAAATTGAAAAGATAAGAATGATACTACTGTTAATTTTTATGAATATAAGAAAGCTGAACACATCTGAGATGATTTCCCAAAGCTGAAAAGGAAATGTAGAAAAGAAATACATTCTTAGATGAAAAAAGTACTATAAGTCAAAAGTAAAGAAAGTATTAAAGGATAATGACTCTTGGATTTTTAATTGAGGAGACTCTTTAGATGGATCTTCAGAAAGTGTGAATTATGTAAAAAATAATATTGGTCTTTTTTCTAGATTATCTATTGAAAATCAAGGAATCATTGCAATGTTACACAATAATAAATCCTTAACTAATATTTCTTCAAGTGAAAATTATTCTGATGAGAAGAAATCATCATATTCTGATGAATAATCATCCTCATCCATTAGTAATAATATATTACATTCATATGATGATTTTTCTAGATTTTAAAAATCACTTGAAAAAGAGAATTGAAAAGTTAGTATGAAACTTGAAAAAGAAACTGATAGAAAAAGTGTATTAACCCAAGAAGTATGAGATATTTCTAAATATCTTGATAATAAATATTTTAAAATTAATTATATTTCCAAAAAACTTTTGGAATCTAATTCTAAGAAGGATAATATTTATAAAGACTTTGAAAAAGTAATTTATAGGAAAAATGATTTACATTAAAAACTCACTTATAAATCAAATACTAATATGGATAATAATTTAGTTATAAGACAAAAGTCTAAAATATTTTCCTTAAATAAACTTTTGAAAAACTTTACCACTAGTAAATAAGGTTTTAATAAAATGTATAAAAAACTTTATCCACAAGTTAATAGTTCAGGAATATGATATACTCATTCGAAACTATTTTTTAGTAATAATTATTTTATTCTTGAAAATGCCCCCCTTTTCACCAAAGGTCAATGTGGAGGTCATTGGAATAAAAATTGTTCCTTAAATATAATTTAGTATTTTAGATTCCACAAAGCCAATTTTTCCAAAAAAAAATTGGGTTCCCAAATTTTTTTCTCTCAAACTGTTCTGGATATGAGAATAGTTGGATTTTGAAAACCTAATTGTATTATTTTCTTGAAAACAATGACATTTTCAAACAAAAAAATAATATGTTACATGGATAGAAGATTTTCCTGGCATATTATTGGTAAGAATGACTTCTTTGAAAATATTATTTAAATGAAATGTGGAAGAGTTACCTTCAGAGAAAATCATCCAAGAAAGCTTTTTGGTATATATAATACTGTTCTTCTCAAAAAATCTTTGATTTTAAATTTTTTATTTGTTAAAGGTATTAATCACAACCATATAAGAATAATTAAATTATCTGATGAATGTTACCTTATGAATTTTATGAATGATAAATGTGTAGTACACAATTCCTAGGATTAATTCATTATTTATAACCATCGACATGAGAATATATACACACTCAACTAAGAATAAATTCTAATCTAAGACATACCTTACCTTAGTGAAATAAAACACCAATATTGTTTATGGAATAAAAGGTTACGATAGAGTAACCATATAAACTTATATTAATTTTACAAAAAAGACTTGTTAAGGATCTACCAGAATATTGATTTTATTTTTCAAATGTCTGTGATCCTTATCAATATAGAAATCAATATAAGTAAATATTTAAATAAATTAGTGATGTTTTAAATTATTATGATTTATAGTTATTTTACGTGGACATATTCGGTCATACAAAAACTATAAGTATTATAGGAATGTATTAGGTATTTGTTTTACTTTATAAATACACTATATATACATTTGTCTATTTTCTAGAAAATAAATATGAAACCTACTGATATTTTAAAACTTTTATATACAATGTAAAAAATGATAAAAAACTTCCATTGATAAATTTTTGTAGTGATCATGGTGGAGAATTTTTAAATTCTGATTTTGAAACTCTTTGTAGTAAGAAAGGAATTACACATAAATTTTTAGCTCCCATAACTCCTCAACAAAATGGAGTTGATGAAAGAAGAAATCATATTATTAAAGATATAACAAGAACCATATCAAGTGAATATACTATTGCCAAAAAAATTTGGACTGAATCTGTGAGTAATTTTTATTATACTATAAACCATGTTTTGATTAGACCATTTATTAATAAAACACCTTATGTGTTATATAAAGGCTAATTTTTTTTTATAATTTAAAGTATTTATATGTAAAGTATTCATTTTGAAAAAAAATATAATCTACATAAATTCTCACCCAAATTTTATGAAGATATTTTCTTAGGATATTCCACCACTTCTAAGGCTAATGGAGTTTTAGATAAAAATTCTTGTACTATTGTAGAAATTGTACATGTTAAATTTGATGAAACAGATCCCTTTTTTTTAAACAACCCCAAGAAACATATTCTAATGTGTTTTGAAAAATGATGATAAATGTTTGATAAAAAAATATTCTAACAAGGAAAAAACTAAAGAAATTGTTTCAAATATATTCACTCTAGAATAATTTCTTAATTATATTGATGAAAAGGTTTTAAAAAACCCAAGTCAGTTATTTCTTAAGAATCATCCTAGTGATATTATCATTGGTGTTGTAAATAAACTGATAAGGACTATAAGTTCTTTAATAAATGAAGTATAAAATCTAACATTTCTTTTAAAATCCAAACCAAAAAATTCTGATGAAGATTTAGGTGATAAATAATTGATTAAAGGAATGCAAGATGAACTAAATGAATTTGAAAAAAATAAAGCCTATACCTTGATTGAAAGACCTATAGAAACATTTGTAATTTGTTTAAAATGGTTCTTGAGAACAAATTGTGATGAAAATGGAATAATTACTAGAAATAAAGCAAGACTAGTTTCTAAAGGCTATAATCAATAGGAATGAATAGACTATGAAGAAACCAATTCACTGATAGCCTAACTTGAATCTATTTAAATACTATTATCCTTTACAACATTATTAAATTTAAATTTTTTTTCAAATGGATTTGAAGTGTGATTTTTGTAATGAATATGTTCAATAGGAATTTTTTATTAAACAACCTCCCAGTTTTGAAGGTACAGAACATCGTGAATATGTTTAAAAACTTACCAAAGTTTTATATGTCCTTAAATAATCCCATAAATCCTGGTATTATTTATTAACAAGATTTTTTATTCAAAACATTTTTTTAAGAGAACTTATAATCCAATAATTTTTATAAAGAAAGAAATTTTTTTATAATTTAACTTTATGTTAATCAAATTATATTCAGATCAACTCTGCAATCATTAACAGATTTTTTGGTGAATCTTATGAAATTTGAGTTTTTGATGAGTATGATGGGTGGGTAAAATTATTTCTTGGTTTTTAAATTTCTCAAAAACCATAAATTACTTATATATCCCAAAATGAGTATATTAATGATATTCTGAAAAAGTATGGATATCGAAATGATAGAATTATTAGTACTCGAATCAATACATCAAATCCTATTGAAATTGATGAATCTGGACAACTAAAAAAATAAAAAAACTTTTAGAGGGATGAAAATAAGTTCACTATACTTAATATCTAGTCATCCAGACATAACATTTTTAGTATTCTTATGTGCGAGGTATCCGGAAAATACAAAAAAAACCCATTTAAATTCTGGTAAAATAAATTTTTATTTATTTAAAGAGAACTATGGATTCGAGACTTTTTTAATATTCTTCAAATGATTTTGAATTAATTTTTTTTTCAGATGATAAATTTTGAGGTTGTAGAATGGAGAGAAAAAGTATATATAGAACTCATTTCCTAGGTGATTATTTGTTTTCCTGGTCCTATAAGAAGAAAAACTCATTAGCACATTCCACTGATGAAGCCAAGTATGTTGGTACTGGTAGTATTTGTGCTCAAGTGTTGAGGATAAAACACACACTCACTGATTTTGGAATGGGTTTTAATAAATCATGAATACTATGTGATAACACTAGTGGAATAGAATTAAGTAAAATCCCCACACATCACCCACCTAAAAAACACCTAGTTATTAGTCATCACTTTCTTTGGTATCACACACTTAAAGGAGATTTAATTTTACAATTTATCGGAATTAAAGAAAAACTTGTTGATATATTTTCAAAACCATTACATTCTTATAGAATTAAATATATTAAAAAAAATCTAGGAATGATCACTATAAATTGATCATTCATATCCAATTCTTTTTTAAACCATCTCTTTAAATTAAGTTACTCCTTTTAAAATAGGGAGTATATATGTTAGATTTTAAAAAAAATTCATACCCAAATTTTTTCGCAACCAAAACATTATTAACAAAAAACTATTCATAACCAAATATGTTTTCCCATACCCAAAAAAATTCACACTTATTTTCTAAAAAAATTATTGTTTCCAATTTTTTTCTATGAATAATTTAATTAAACCAACAAATCAATCCTGAGATCCCAAAAGGTTCTATTTTTACCCTACACTATTTTAATTCATTTATGTTTGTTGGTTCTTCATTTGAATTTAAAAAATATATTGGATTCATCTTGAATATAATTTTTATAAGAAAATTAATGAAACAATCCTCGAGAGTTCATTTGAACCATTGGATCTCCTTGATCTAATATGAACCATAAAAGTTCAACGGTCATATTTATTTCACATATATAAAGGGACCCCCTCCCTATCCCACCTTGGAAGTCCTCTTATTTTTGATGAAACATTGTTGATCCTAAAATAATCAAGACCAAATATTTCCACACTGTGTGTTCAATCGTACTAATTTGTCAATCATCTTCAACTTATCAAAAATAAATAGAACTGAAATATTACTAAAAAATAAAGTTATGTAGAGAAACATTTCTCACCAGATCATTTTATTACAAATATTATTTTTATCTGAAAAAAATTATTTACTTTCACGGATGTGAGTCAGTATGTTTTGAGAACCCTAAAATCTAAGATTTGATCATTGAGGATGATGTGATGCAATTCTATAAAACTTTGAAAGTTGATGAAAAATAAAAGGTATCATTGTATATTTATGATGTTGAAATAAGTATTTCAGCTAAATAAGAATCCCATTTTCTTAATGTTACATCTGAAGGAGATGAATTTTTTACCATACATAAGTTTCCAAAAGAAAAAGGGAATATTTATAAAGGAAAGGGTTAGGAAAGATATTTTTTAGATATATGAAGATAAAATATAAAACACTAATCTTTCAGCTGACAATAGACTAATCGCACTATGGATGCAAGGATTCTTATTCCCCAGGAGTGCTGATAGAGAAACTTTGAAATTTTAAAAATGTCTTTACACATTATTATCTTGTGAATATAAGGAAGGTAAACTTAATGGGTTACATCTTCAAGACAATCAATAATCTCAAGTCTGGTGCAATCAAGTCACAGTTGATCATGTTTCAAGCAATCCTGATTAAGTTCATTCATGAAAGTTTGATGTTCTGGAATATCCATCTTATGTAAGTACCAATAAATCTGAGAATTATTTGATTTAGTGATGATACAATAATGAGAATGAAATTTTATTTTGATCAATATTCTAAAAAATATATTATGGATTTTGAACTTAAAACTCCGAAAGAGATAATTATAGAAAACTATAGAATTCCAAAATAATCTATAACATTTGTTTCAAATAGATAAAATAAATCCAAGTCTAATTATATTATAAATTTGATGAAGAAAAGTTTTTTTAGTGCAGAAATACTGTCTATGTGGAGAAAAGATCAAGCTGAAAGGAAAGAAGGATATCTTTAATTTAGTCTTAATCATACAGAATCTCTTACTGAATATACTTGGACTGATGAGATTTAAAAAGAAAGTTAGAAGAAAAATAAACTAATGAATAGAAATGCTGATATCTTTGAAATTGATATGTTAATGGGTGGAGTATATAAAGTGCCAAAATTAATATCAGGGAATCAATTCTTGAAGAAACAGCTACTCTATATATTCCAGCTATAGAAAAAGGAAAACAACAAGTCCATGATTCAAAATCAACAAAAGATTATCTAAAAATGTATTTATAATAAAATGAATACATTTAATTGAAAGAAATTGATGAATATGTTGGTGATAAATAAGTAAGTGAAGAATAAAATTTAGAGGAAAGAAAGATGAGAAGGGAGAGAAATAAGAAAAGAGGAAGGTGAAAAAGAAGATGGACAGGATCAAAAGTCTTAGTCTATTAAAATTCCTATGAGATCTTCAGAAGCTACATCTTGAAAGATACCATCCCCAGGAATGGAGTCCTAAAAAAAGGTGGCTTAGAGAACTCAATATCATAAATTAGTTCATATCTCAAGTATAAAATAAGAGACAAAATCTGATGGAAATCACAATCAGGATTTGCATGATGATGATAATGATGGAAGTCATTCAGAAGAACTTCCAGTTTATGAAGATGAAACTAATTCAGACCAGACTATATCTAGAATAATTGAAAAGGAAATTCCATATTTAGAAAGAATATAAGGGAAGATTGATTTTTTTAGAAAATCAAAATAAAATATTGGATTCTATCAAGCTTCAAAGAAAAATACTTTTGAAACTAGAGGCTGATTTTAAGGTATTGGAAGAAAGCACCAAGGAATATAGGAAAGCTTGTAATAAAGATATGAAGTGGTCTCACAAGTCATAGTAATGTATAAAATTTCATGAATACTCAATAGAATATACAATAAAGATATTTAATGAACTCTTCATTTCATTTATCAAGATGGAAAGTGACACTACTCTGAAATTAAAAGCAGAAAGTGGGCTAGATGAAAACCAGTGAGAAGATTTAAAAGTTATCGAAAAGAAGATGAATAGAATTCAGTATTTGGTGGTAAAGGTGTTGTTCTATAAATATGGAATCATTGAGTTGTAAAATCAAAATGACTTAATTATTAATATTATTGAAGTCCAAGAGAAGATGAATAAAGATCAGGAAGCCGTAATTCATACATTGGAAGAGAAGCTAAAATCCTATGAAGAAGTAATTTTTAATTAGGACCAATTATTGGAAGATCAAGAAAAAAAATTAAAATCTCAACAATGATATCTTGATAAGATAATGTAAGACATGAACAAATTCAAGAAACTTAAAATTGTTTTATTAAGACTCATGAAGAAGGATTAGGAGAAGGAAAAGTAAAATAAATGAATCTTTTTTGAACTCTTGTTGTACTATTTTTGAAACTCTAAATTAATTTATATGACATCTACATTTCTTTTTAATGAATGTTTTATATTTTTTGGAAGAATGTTGTGTCACTTTTTTATAGATGATCACATTTTTAATTGCTTTTAATGATTTGTTTCTCTAACACTTTTTTATGTGTTAGAATATCTTCCCCATTCCTTTTTGAAAATCAGAAAGGGGGAGAATGTTTTATATAGGGGATGATGTTTTATATAAGGGGAGAATATATTTGAAAGGGGGATAAATTTACATAAAAGGAAAAATGGGAGAATGGTAATTACAAAAGGAGAATACTTTTAGAAAGGGGATCATTTTTTCTAGAATACAATCCTTAAAAATTTTGTTATCCTAGGGAGAGGTTAGTCATATTCAAATAATATTCAAAAGAGTTTTTAAACTCAAAGGTAGATAAGTATAAATTTCCTTTTATGAATTCAAAAACTAGCTATTTTTTCAATCGTTAATTTGTTTTAACTTGTGGTTTGCGTATTCAAAAAAGGGGGAGATTGTGGAGTCAAAATTAATCTTTTGAATTTTTTATTCTTTTTTGTTTTGGAAATCAGAAACACTCTTTTCAAATTAATTCATATATTTTATTTACTTTAAGGATTTTTGTTTTACATTTATTTATTATGATTTTTTTATATGAATATGATAATAATCGTACCCATAAGTTTTAATATATTTCATGAGTATCATTATGAACCTAGATACAATTTACAACATACTAACTGTATACGATTTCTATCAAGTGGATTACGATTACCATCGTATGCACCATTCTATATCACACTGATAAGATAAATCATATTATCTAATTTAACTAAAAATCATTGTACTCACTTACTATTCACATTATATTTTATCATAAGAGTTAAATTATTTCCAAACTCATTTTATAATATCGAGAAAACAATATCATATATATATATAACTTTTATTCAAAACAATGTTGTGTATTCTGTTTTAATATGTATTATAAAACGATGTCGTTGTTTCAGTTAAAACATGTTCATTGACCTTCTAGGTGTCAATGTCCCACCAAATTATTATGAGAAAATCTGATCATTAAAATCTATGATGACTGTTGGGACATTAGACTGTAAATACCAAATCACTTGAACGAGCTCTATCATGAAGTGTAGCTGAATTTATAATGAATTCGAGCGCTCAGTCAAATTTCTAATTTGAGTGAAACACTCTGAATAGATAAAGTTTTAAACTACTCATTCTACATACTTGTGAATTTTAGAAGTTTTTTCTTTTCTTAGTATGAAACTGATTCCTGGTGATTATGATTGAGGGATTCCGTGGATAGGAAGATAGATGTGTCGATCATTTGAAGATTGAGGGATTCTGAGTCTTGGAAGATAGTGGTGTCGATTACCTACTTAATAGATGACTTGAAAGGATAACAAGACAGAAGATGATCATCATATCAAGGTCTTACCCTAGTGTTGGTATATCATAATTTCTTGAATGTATAAATCAATGGACCTCTATCCGAGGTTATAGGTTACCCTACTCTTTGGCTTAAAAAGAAATGTATTCTTTTATATTTCCACTACATTGTAATTCAAAGTAAATGATTTTATATATTCATTTTTATATTGGTTATATTTATTATTGTAACCAATATATACACTCTAGTTATGATATTTATAATTATGACTAAAGTTGTGATAATCTTTTTAATTACTCAAAACGATTTAGTACACTTTATGATTAAATAATTTTATTATTTTACTTTGAACATAATGACAATAGTGATTACTATATTTTACATGCTTACTTTGTTTAAATAATTTCAACTATTAATTTTATTAATTTCATTTATGACCTATGAATTAGATTATCACAATCAACTAGATTACGACACTTTTATAACTAGACCCAAGGTCCTGCTTGATTAATGTTTTATTACATTAAGAGGTATTTGGAATAGAATTTTTTTAAATTATTTTAAAATAAATTACTTTAGGGTTTAAAATGAATTTTTTTTAAACCTAAAATTCATCCCTATTGTGTTGTGCCATCTATATATATATATATATATTTCGATCCAAAAACATGATGATTTGTAAATGAAATTACCATATTGAGATCATAGAACTATATGTTAGGGTAGAGTATGATGAGACGGAGAGGTCTCCTCCTTGGTCACTAGAACATAAAATGTCAGATAATATAGCCATGTCTCATCAAGAGTTAGTGTCGTCATGTGAACCTAATCTGTCACCCACTTCATGAGTATAAGAACTTACCATCATCTCATGAATGAACTATATGACTCATGAAGGATTTTGAATTAAAAGCAGAGGCATGGTAAATGACCCATTATAGATGCTCCGATCAACTACACCAAGATAAAACAATCTTAAAAAATGAATGGATCCCTTTCCTCCTGATTCACATACCCTATCAGATGAGGTTGGACTACTAGAGGGATAATCTCGTCCTGTAGAGTAGGTGAGGCCTCACATGAAACATGAAATGATATATATCATCCTCATCATGTCTCATCGACATCATTATTAGATGGAGGTGGTTCCTAAGTGGAAACCTCCACTCCAAGGGCAGGAACATCATCTTTTTAGGGTGTCATATTGAAGATAATATCAAGTAAAACATGTTATTATAACACCATCACTTGTGCTGCAGCCTAGTATGATACCTGGATAAAAACATGTTTCTCTTATGGATCAGACTTTTAAGTAATATGATTTTGTTCAGTATGCTATAAAGAGATTAAAAATGAATTAAAAAAAGTACAAAAAACAAACTAATGAAAATTTAATAAGTTACTAGATCATGGATCCCTCTACTGTGTAGAGTAAGATACAATATAGACTTTAGTCTATATCATGTCTCATAATTGAGATTCTCTAATATAGGTAATCACATACTAAAAAAAACCCTTTACATGAAATGAAATTAATCTATGATATAGGTCTAGATACTCTCTATGTCATCAGTACCAGTTAACATCATACCTACCTATAAACTTCACGGAATGAAGCACTAGTGACTGTATCAGTGTAAAGGGAATACATGGAAAAAATCTTACTGAGCACATGGCTCTATCAGCTGGTGCCACTCAACAATGTTGAAGTGAATGTGAGGCACTAAAACTATGGAATCATGAATTCTATCTATATAGTTTGCAGGAAAATCATCTACTAGATCCCAATATAGTATCCATGAAATATAAAATAACATGTGACATTTTTTAGAAAAAGTTGTTACTAAAACCCAACAAATACAATATTATGAAATTGATTAGTCATATAAAGAAAATATATAATTATATCAGTGGGTGCTAGACTGTCCAACATGAGTTGGAACACACCCAATTTGTGCCTCAACATTTTTATAAAGTGATATTCTTGACCCCCCCTATAACGTAAAACATAGAAAGTGATAAACATTAATAAATTAAATTTAATAACCCATTGTAACATCATAAAAAAAATAAAGTTGAGTGATAATACCAATGTACACATGGAGCGTCTTTCAAAACAACTCTATATATCTTATAAACTTAAAAAAAAATCAGAAAGTGGGGAGGGAGGCGATACCATACCCATATCTAAATAAGGATGACACATCACCCAAGATTCGTTCTATATGATTGGCATTCCATGCATAATTATTTGTAAGAGTAATCCAAGAACACATATCCCCAAACATATCTCCAAAACTAATCAAAATCTCCCAGTATTCCAGAATAAATCAAATGCATATGCATACTAGAGTTATCAGTGCATAATGTCCCTCAAATGAGCCTCAGGCTATATGCATGGGCGTGATGCATGATAGTCTTCTTATCAGCATAAACATGTAACTATGAAAAGTTCATATGCATCCGCATTGTAGATATAGATCCACCATCTTTAGCATCATCATCGCCAAAAAATTCAACACCTATCAATAATTGTAAAAGCTTTGGACAGTCTCTATGAGTGTGTCCTATAAACACACACCCTAGATTTGAAGACTAAGAAGAACTACCACAACCTTAAGGGTGATGGCCATATCACCCTTGGACATATGGAATTATTGTGTCTTAGGTCACAATCTATTGGTGAACTCAATAGGGAGGTGATGATAAAAAAAATATAAAATCAAATAAAACAATTATATAGAATCCATTATGGTGTAGGTATGGTATAATGGTCATTGGATTTAGAATTTGATGATAATTCTCTACTCTAAGTACCCTGATTCATTGAACGTCACAGTCCACAAACAAATCATGTGAAACATGCATATATTACTTAGTGAGTAGTGTAATATCCTCTGCATCTATATAAAAAATGAAATAATTGTTAACTGTAAAATTTAATGATAACTTTACGATATAAAAAATGTTATGACTTGTATAATGTGAGACATAACATGACTATTACCATTATTTTATGAAGTTTTTCTCACAAAAAAGTGGTAATTTCTTCATTTTTCTAAGAGAATACTTATATAGTAGTTTTAGATAAGTTTTAACCTTTTAAATGGTGTTTTGTAAGATATGTTTTTATATATTTATATGTACAAAAATTATTCGTTAATTATCTAAAATATTATTAGAAAAAAGTCACCGAATATTTATGAAAGTGAAGTAAAAAGAAGAGAAAATATAAAATCAATTTATTTATCCATGATAAAGAAATTACAATCATATAAAGTGAAATAGACAAGGAAAAAACTATTAAATAACTCATGAATTAATTACAATAGAAAATAAATTCCTTAAAAATTTTCAATATAACAGATTTTGGATGATATGAGTATGACATTAGAAGTTAAGTAAAATCCAACTTATTTTCAAGTGGTATATTAATAACATATTCTATAGGGTTTTACATAATTTTTAAATTTTTAAAAACTATTTTCCTTTTAATTATAGACCTCCCCATATGGTGAAGATTCTATTAGAAGGGAAAAATCTTTTGAAAATTGAAAATTTATGTACATCCCTTTGGAAGAGGTTATTAAGCTACCACATGAAAATAAATTGGATTTCAATTTACATATGATTTCATGCTCATCTCATCTAAACTATATTCTATTTAAAAAGTTCAAGATATTATTTTATCTAAGTTAATGAATTCATGTGTTATTTAATTGGTTTGTTCTTGTCCATTTCATTTTATCTATTCATAATTGTAATTTTATCATGGATAAATATTTTATTGATGTTTCTCTTATTTTTACCACACTTTAATAATAATTACCTAACTTATTTTCTAATAAACATTTAGATAATGAAGGCATTTTTTCCAATCCAACACAACATTTGTTTTACATTAATGTATAAGTTAGTTCTCAAATGGTGTGATTTGTAATTTTTGTATAATTTCTCACATGATGGTGTGTTTCCTGATTATTTTTCTCACATGCTTTCACTATGGTTTATCTATAGATTGTATGATTATGCATTCATGTCACAACACATGTACTTTTTATATTATTGTATTGTTAATATGAAAGGTTTATTGTTATTAAATAGTTAATGTATTCATAAATGTTAGAAAATTCTACAAAATTAAAGATTTTATATTAACACCATGTAATTAATAATACAAAAAGATCATATTAGAGACAATAAATCATTGTGGATAAGAGTGTGAACTTGATCTAGAAATGTTAGGGAATTGTTTCCTGTTATGACCTTCTTGATGACATATGATGTTTCTCAAATGATTACTTTGTATTGGAGGCTATTCTATATCATTATACATCCTAATGGACTTCAGTCTCCCTATTTGGAACAACCTATTGATGTTAAGTATCAATATCTTCCAGTCTTTGGGAATTGGTAAATATTTATACTATTCAATATGCATCCATGGTATGAAAAAACAGTTAATAATGTTGTCCATCTGGTACACCAGATGAAAATATGCTTCCCATGATATGTTCAAATAGGAACATGCTGCGATGGTATGTGTGCATGGAAACTGTAATGCATTGAATTTTACACATTAAAATTGTTCTCTTCCATTAATACCACTAAGACTTGACTGGTGGTTTTTTTGAAGGGGTTCGAACACTATTGTACTTAAAATTGATAATCTTCACTATTGGAAAGGAATAACCGATAAGAAAATGATTATTCAATGTTCATTTCAATATCTCAATGAAAGTATATTATGTACATTATCCGTTGTTTAATCCCTTCAAATTATTGTTTTTGTCTCTCAATTAAGTACTTAACACAATGATAAAATGTCTCCTCAACTATTCCAGTTATAGGTAACATGCGAAGCCCCTTGAAGGCATAATTGATTCACTCCAAATTGTCTGTGGTCTTGTGTCAGTGCCTTTTCCCCCCATCATATCCCAATGTGAATTTTTCTTTGGGAATCCACATCATATAAGAATACACTCCTTGATTAATCTTATAGATTTCTTTGATAAATTTTTCAAACCTTTATTGATCCAACTCAGGTGCTATAAAAATTTGATCATATTTCATATAATCAATTTTATAATTATGTAAAAATAGCATAAAATAATAAAGATTATTCATACCAAACCTCATTATTTCCTTCTTCATAGGTTTATTATCTATTTTTTCACACATTTCTTGGAGTGTGTTGATGTAGTACTGATGATGTGTATTTAGGGGATTTACATGTATCATAATCTACATTGATTGCCTCACTGATTTTTTAGTAATGATAAGATATCAAATAGACACCTTGAATGAGTGTGAAATGGTTGCTGATATATGAAAAAAACCAAATCCATGATTCAATGTTTTATTTCTCCATAATGGAAACTATAAGAAAAATAGGTGAACAATTTCTATCTTGGGTTTAAAAAATCAACAATATTCCCTTTTATTTTTTATAGAAACATTCAATCAATATGTATGAACTTTATTCAGAAATAAATGGCATAAATACAAGGGAAAAATTCCAAGAACAACTGATTAAAGTGAATATGAGAGGGTTCTAGTCAGTAATCTTGAGAAACATGTTCACTCATATAAATATGGAGTAAAACAAGGTCATTGTGTCTTAGTATGGCTATAAATTGTAGAAGCACCTAATAAAAGTCATCATAATCACCATAAACCTTCACAATCACCTTTAGTTTTTTAATCCATGACTTATTATAGGAAATATCATAACCAAAGGTTTTTCATATTGTCTCTTACATAAGGTGTAAAAACATGGATCTTCTTTTGATGTATGGATCTTGTTTTTTGGGTTGTTTGAGGAAAAAGGATGAAAAGAAGATTTTTCTATGTACACGTTGTCTAATTTTGAGTACACACCACGTACCTAGATTTCTATGTAGAACCATGTGCTTGTCGTGTCATGGCTAGATACATGGTTGTGTGGTGACTTAGCAGACCGCTTAAGTAGGGGGGGGGGTCAGTTAAGGCTACTAGATGACGTGTTGTTTTAAAGATCACAATATGTAATTTTATTTTTTATTTTATATATCTGAGTGGGGTCGTGTCTCATGTCCTAAAACACCTTCTTCTTCTTTTTTTTCATATAGAAGTGCTCCAAAACAATAGATGAAGATCAAACCCCCGATTCTCCATCTGAGCTCTGATTGAGACACTTTCTGTTGCATTGGAATCTCATTGGTGAGTTATCAAATAATCTAGAGCCTTTGTTGTTGATTAATTCTCTCTTGTGAGTTATTCACGTTTGGGATTTTTTCACAGTTTTATGGATCTATGCCGATCTAGGCCAATTCAATGGTTGACGTTTATGTATATCGATTGTACGACATTGAGGTAGGTGTTATGTGCCTTTTGTTGTTTTTATTTGGATTATATATGCTAAAACTGTTTCATACCCACATTTTGGGTATTGCATGTTTTGGAATCAAACCATTATTATTACCTGATACAGTTTGATTGATTCATAAAGCATTATTGCTTATGTGTAAGGTTAGATACATTTTTTTGGGGAACTCGTTATGTAACAACCCAACCCCAGTTACCCATAGTCGGTGCATCATTCCATAAAATTGGCATGATCACAAGGGATCAAATCTCAAAAGACCGATCATTTTATTAGCATTTGAATTACTAGATACATACATAAGTTTTACATTTCATCATAAAATAAAACAACAAAAAAAATGTGTCCCCTTTTTAACAGACTCATATCCTTTTCCTATCCCTGCAGGTTAATCATAATATTCTTATTCACATCATTGGAAAAAAGAATACATAAGAAAAGGGTGAGATCAGATGCTCAGTATGGATAACAATATAGCGTAAACATTCATAAATAAATATTTAAGGCAACGTATAAGACTAAAAAACAATCCTTTGAAACATAAATGTCAACATAATATGGAAAAGATATATCAAATAATGGCATTTACTTATTCACATGGATATTCTACTAGTCTAATAATCACATGGAATATCAATAGCCAATTTCTTATTGATAGAATGCATAATGCTGGACATCATAACCACATATTCAAAGTCTCATGCCAAGACTACAAATAAGATTTTTTCAAGGCCTTATACCAAGACACTAGTTATTCTCATGATACCTACTGATGCATCGATGCGCTATAAAGGGCATTACTCATGACTTAATAAGTTCAATGTATTCCTTATATGAGAAGGTTGAAACATAACATAAACATTCATATTAAAACTAGAATACAAAATGTTTATACATTAACTATAAACCATGAATTGTATAAAAATAACCAATCTACAATAAAACATATCACCAAACCTTCAATAAAACATGGAAGATTGTATAATAATAAATCAACTTCAAATAAGTGTAAAATCCATCAAAGGGTATTGACATATATGAAATAAAAACTATTTGAGTGAAATATCTCTTTCCACTTTGAAATCATTTAAAAGTAAAGAAAAAATTTATTTTTAAAATATTCTTACAAGCATGTAAGGGAAGTATCAAAGGTGTTATAATGGTAGAAAATATTCGGACCCACCGTATAAGTTAAAAAACATTCTTTTCTTAATTTTGTCAAAAAGGTCACAATGTACCTTTTTTGGAAACAATGGAAAGATTTCTTTCAAAACATTTTATAAAATTCAAAAAAGGGAATAAATGAAATTAAACCATATTATAGGAAATAGTAAAAAAAATTAAAAACATTTTTAAGAAACATTGATGTTGATTATAAAGAAGCCCCAGTATATACTTACGTATAAACAACCTCGAATAAAAAAAATAGATTATAAAATTAACCCTTAACTTGTAATTTTACTTGATCAAGGGTATATTAACCCCTTGTATAATAGATAAATCATTGTTATTAAATTATACAAGAACAATGTAACATCCCGGCCGCGGGTGCCACACAACGGGTGCCCCGAGCCCGGTTCGCCACGTGACCTCAAGCGCATTTCCCCAAACGCCAGAGGCTGCCAACTAGCAGTGAGGGCCCATGTCTGATAGTGGGGAAACTATGCCCTCATTTGTCAAAGTGTAGCGCAGCAGAATAACAAAATAAACACACAACAAACAGCGAAAGCAGTAAACATACACAACTGAAATAACTACTATAGTAGATATAACCAACAATATATAAGTGATGATGCTACATGTTACAAGTTCTTAGAAAACAACCAGAACATGTTATACATCAATACAGTACAGCAGGAAATAGAGTACAGAAAAACATGCAAAACAGCTAGCAGCAGCATCGCGAGCCTAGGCTCGGTCCCATGCCCTCCTACTCCTCAGCAACAGTCAAGTACCTATATAGAGAATCATTCCCCTATCTGCACCTGCAGCAACGTAATCTGTTTGGTCCGAAAAGCGTGACCCAAACAGGGTGTGAGAAATATATCTCAGTAGGCACCCACCAAAGGCTCGTGCTCAACTGTGTGTAAAACATGCAACAAGCGTGCAGTAGTAAAATGAAATAACTAAGAAGTACTCAAAATTAACTAACTTAACAATTAAATTTCCATTTTATTATTCATTTAATTCCTTTAATTTAGTAACATTTTTGTGCTCAACAGCACCAAGCCCTCAGGATAACCAGAACCGTTCCCTCAGGCTAAAATAGTAACCACGCCCTCATGCTTTCCCTCGGGCCAAACAGAATCCAACCCACAGGTATTTCCCTCAGGTGTAACAGAAGTTCTCGCCCTTAGGCAAATGAAGTGTCACCCTTAGGCATTGAATTCAAGCCCTTAGGCACGAAATCTTTCCCTCAAAGGGAAATAATGACAGCCCTCGGGCTAAAACAGTCATGCCCTCAGGCTAATCACAACAATTCCCTCAGGCTAAACAGGTAACCGGGCCATGCCCAACATATAAAAATGCAGTAAATAAGAAATTCCTCTCAAGGCAATTCTACAGTTACTACATTTAAGGCATACCCTCGGGTATCCTGGCCAAACGGCTAAACAGAGGAACACACCCCTCGAGATGGTCATGGATCCAAGAAATGATCCCAAACATCATTTTATTATCACCATTTAATCACCTATGCAATTCTAGGAATTAAATATAGCAACGACCTCAGCCACACGACACCCCAACATGGGTTCGTGGCACGAAAACGCACAAAAACGCACAACAGTTGGAAAATAAACACACAACCACCTACCTTATACGTCAAAGAATGCTATACCTGAACGACGACTCTAGAAACTCCCAAGAATGGCATAGATCTGACGAAGAACAAAACCCATTCAAATGTAAATAACTTACATTGGGAGAAGAATTGGAAAGAACGGTACCAGGAGGAGGAAGGGCTTACCCGTGCGGTTCCAACGAGATCGTCCGAAGCCGAATTGTATTTTAGAAGAACTCCCGGCAGATCTTCAAAGGTCCGGCCTCCTCCTCTGGCTACAAAATGGCTCAAACGCCTCCTCTGCCAAATGAAGAGGCTATTGCCTATTTTAAGCCGAAAAAACAAAGTACATGGCGTGTACTTCAAAGTACATGGCATGTACTCCTTTCATTTAACTGTTCATTTGGAGGTACCGCCACACTGTTCATCTGCCGACAAGAATACACAGCATGTACCCCCAAGTACACGGCGTGTACTGCCGCCCAGCTGGCGGCGACTTCACCGCCTTACTTTTTAACCTGCCGACTGACTACACGACGTGTAAGGTACCACTACACAGCGTGTAGTCAGTTCCTACACCCTTTGTCGCCGGCATGGCTACACGCCCCATGTACTCATCCCTACATGGCCAAAAGTACATGGCGTGTGGATAAAGTACACGGCGTGTAGTTCCAAAATTCAGGATTTTTCCCCATTTCCCATATTTTCTCAAAAACACTTAAGGAAAAGGAAATGAAGAAGCCCATACCTCTAAAACTAGAACCGGGTTCTTACAAACTTCCCCCCTTATAGAAATTCGTCCCCGAATTTCCCTTTCAAGGGTGGCAAAGAGAAAGCTCAGAACAGCTCTGGACACTGAGCACGTACGTCGGCCTCCCGCTCCCAGGTCTCGTCCTGAACTCGGCCATGCTGCCATAGCACCCGTACGAGAGGAACTGAACGGCCTCGGAGAACCTTCGTGCTCCTATCAACGATACGGATCAGATGCTGCTCAAAGGACGCATCATGCTGAAGCTCAACCTCCTCTGGATGAAAGGCGTGAGATGGGTCTGAATGGTAGTGATGCAACTGAGACACGTGGAAGACGTCGTGCATGGCTCGGTACCGCTACGGTAACTGCAACCGATAGGCAACCAGCCCGACTCTCTCCAGAATCTAAAATGGCCCCACATACCTCGGTGAAAGCTTACCCTGTCTTCTGATCCGTTTGTGTCCCAACCTCGGTGAAACACGCAAGAAAACCTGATCCCCAACAACAAACTCCAATGGTCGTCTGCGGCAACCAACATAAGACTTCTGACGAGACTGCGCGGTAGCCATCCGCTTCTAAATTAACTGGACCTGCTTAGATGTCTCCTGCACGAGCTGTGGTCCCAGTAAAGCTACCTCACCTGCCTCTAACCAGAACAAAGGTGATCAGCATGGCCTACCATATAAAGCCTCATATGGTTCCATCTCAATAGTTTCCTGAAAACTATTGTAATAGGTAAACTCGACTAAGGGTATATGCTTCTCCCAAGAGCCCCCAAAGTCTAGGACACATGCGCGAAGCATGTCCTCTAGCACCTGTATCGGCCGCTCTAACTGGCCATCAGTCTGAGGGTGGTATGCTGTGCTCAGAAGCACCCGTGTACCCTTTTCCCTCTGAAAACTCTGCCAGAAACGATACGTAAAGTGGGCATCCATATCTGAAACGATAGAGCGAGGGACCCCATGTAGACGTATGATCTCTCGGATATACAGCCTTCCGAGCTCGTTCACACCAAAGGTCTCCTTGATCGGAAAGAAGTGAGCTACTTTCGTAAGTCTGTCCACAACAACCCATACAGCGTCATTGCCTCGAGGTGACCATGGCAATCCCATCACGAAATCCATCGTTACATCATCTCATTTCCACTATGGAATGGGCAACTGCTGTAACAACCCAGCTGGTCTCTGATGCTCTGCCTTCACCTGCTGACAGGTGGAACACCTCGTAACAAAACCAGCTATCTCTCTCTTCATACCTGGCCACCAGTACTGACATCTCAAGTCTCGGTACATCTTGGTAACCCCGGGATGAACTGCCCAAGCTGAAGCATGAAACTCCCTCATCAGATCCTCGTGTATATCCCATGGAACCCATACACGTCCATGGAAACACAAAACCTCTTCATCGCCTATCGTGCAACCGGGAGGAGGGTCCTCACTTGCCACCGACTCCCGTAGAACTAGGCCTTCTGAAACTGATAGCTGCCTCATCCTCACTCTGTCCAGGAGGGTTGAAGTCACAGCTAACGAGGAAAGATAAGTCTTCCCCTAACTGTCATGCACCTTTAGATTCATCTCAGAGAACAAGGCCATAAGCTTCCACTCACCACTGGCCTCCTGCACTGTATGTATCTGAGTCTTCCTACTCAGTGCATCGGCTACTGCATTACCTTTACCAGGTGTATAGGCAAGCTCAAAATCGAAGGACTATAGGTACTCGACCCACCTTCTATGCCTCATATTCAGGTCACGCTGAGTAAATATATACTTGAGGCTTTTTTGGTTGGTGAAAACCATAAAATGATCTCCCAATAGGTAATGTCTCCAACAGCGCAATGCATGCACAACTGCAGCCAACTCGAGATCGTGCGTCGGGTAATTCCTCTCATGTGGCCTCAACTGCCGAGACTCGTACGCCACAACTCGGTCACCCTACATCAAAATGGCTCCTAGCCCAATCCCTGACGCATCACAGTAAACTGTGTAGCTCCTCCCCTGCTCTGGGAGTATCAGGATCGGTGCTGATGTCAGCCTTCCCTTCAGGTCCTGAAAATCTGTCTCACAAGCCTTTGACCAAACGAACTTCATACCCTTCTTAGTCAGACCTTTCAACGGTGCTGCTAAGCGGGAGAAGTCCTGTATGAAATGTCTGTAGTAACCATCCAGCCCTAAGAAACTCCGTATCTCAAACACGTTCTTGGGCTTCTCCCAGGAAACTACTGCTCTCACCTTCTCTGGGTCCACTGCAACTCCTGCCTCTGAGATGGTATGACCCAGGAAGTGAATCTAGTCCATCAAAAAGTGGAACTTCGAGAGCTTAGAATAAAGGCGAGGCTCTATCAGTGTACTTAATATGATCTCAAGATGGGTGGCATGGTCGTGTCGAGTGTGAGAGTACACCAAGATGTCGTCCATGAATACTACCACAAATGAATCAAGATACGGATGGAACACACGATTCATCAGAGCCATGAAAACTACTTGCTCATTAGTGAGTCCAAACGGAATAACTGTATACTCATATAGACCATACCTACTTCTGAAAGCAGTGAGATGTATATCAGATGGTCTAACGCGCAGCTGATGATATCTGGATCTCAAGTCAATTTTCGAGAACACTCGTGCTCCACGAAGCTGATCAAAAAGATAATCTATCCTCGGTAAGGGATATCAGTTCTTAACCGTCAACTGGTTCAATTTCCGATAATCCACACAAAGCCTAAGGGTACCATTCGCCATATTCGCAAAGAGGACCAGATAACCCCAAGGAGAAGTACAGGGTCGGATAAAACCCTTTGCATGTAGCTCCTCTAGCTGCCTCTTGAGATCTTGCAACTCAGGCGTGGACATCCTCTAAGGAGGAATGGACACCGGTGCTTCTCCTGGCACATGCTCGATAGAGAAATCCACCTCACGCACTGAAGGAAGACCTGAAAAGTCGTCCAGGAATACATCCCTAAAACGATCAACAACTGGGGGGAAATCCATTTGACAAGTCCCCTATTCATCCAGATATAAGCTCAAAATCTGGGCTGTGACTCATCCTCGCCCATGATGCTCTGGTCCAGCTCGACTCGCCTGAACATCCCACTAACCCTTATATAGAAACTCCCCGCCCTCTGGTGATGTGAAACACACCCTGCGACGAAAGCAGTCTACAAAATCTTGGAAGGGAACCAAACAGTCCATCCCGAGAATGACGTCATAGCTCGTCATCTCCAGAACATAGAGGTCCCAAAGGAAGTGACACCCACCAAACTCAAGGGGGCACTCCTTTCACTGACGCACACCAACCGTCCTAGTCTCCAACGGAGTGTCTAGCGTCATGATATCAGAAGTAGTAGAAACACCGAGCCCAAGGCTCTCCACAACGGGTACTGATATAAAACTATGTGTAGAATCCATATCAAAAAGTACTGAAGACAAGACAGAAGCTACTAGAATAGTACCTATGACTGTCGAATGCCCGGGATCCTGCTCCTGCTGGGTCTGTTGCACTGCATATGCATGTCCAGTGCTGCGGCCCTGCGACACAGCCTGGCTACCCTGAGTTGTCCCGCCCTTTTGCCTCTGAGATCCTGGTGTCTGGCTACCACGGCCACGACCACCATCTCTACCTACACGCCCTGATGTATTCCAGTTCCATGACTGGTAAGAAGCCATTGGTCCTGCTCCCGCACGCGGAGTCTGAACAGAACCCCTCTCACTAGAAACTGGTAGAAACACCCTGCAAAAGCGCTGCAGATGACCCATCTTTTCGCAAGCTCGGCACTCCACTGGGTCTCGTGGACACTGCGGCCTCTTGTACCCCTCTCTACCACACTGGTAGCACCTGATCGGGCCACCTGAAGAAGCTTCCTGGCTGGTACTGCCGCCCTGAGAGAAGTTCATCTGTCTATTCCTCTTGCCGGAAGAAATAGTACCAGTAACTGGGGCCGAACCGCCCTGGCCCACACCACTAGATTCTCGCAGGTTCCTCTCTGTAATCAACGCCTGATTCACAATTGCGTTTATAGTAGGAAACCTGAAAACATTCACCAGCGCTCGGATGTCATACCGAATACCATCCTCAAAATGTCTCGCTCTCAGCGTCTCATCACCCACCATCACGGTTGCAAAGCACTGAAGCTCCGTAAAACGAGCAGAATAGTCCATCACTGACATAGCGCCCTACTGCAGATTCATGAACTCTTGGGCTCTATCTGCCCTCAGCGTCTCGGGAACGAAGAAGTCATAGAAGGCTGTCTGAAAATCCTCCCACGCCATGTCCCTGTGATGCTCTGTCTTGGTGGTAACATCCCACCACCTCTTGGCGGAATCACGCAGCATGTAAGTCGCTAGCTTGATCTTCCTCCTTGGAGGCATCTCAAGATGCTCGAAAATAGTCTGCATCGATCCTAGCCAAGACTCTGCAACCTGTGGTCCTCCATCCCCTGAAAACGTAGGCAGATGCTGCTGCTGAAAGATACGCGTCAGCTCGGCCATAGATGTGGCAGCCTGCGGTGCTCCCTAAAAGGTATGCATGAACCGCAATAAGCCTTCACGGAACTGCACCTCCGCGCCTGTGTCCGATATAACAGCTGGTGCCGCATCTGGCTCTGCTGGTGGATCAACTGGTAGCCCATGGCCCACCATCACCGGAGTATAATCGTCGCCGCTCTCTTGGCGAACAACTCGCGGTAGTCTAGGCTTCATGACTCTACAAGGTCAAAAGCACGCCTCAGATTCAAGATTATTAAGACTGAAATGAAGGAACCACAAATGAACAAGAGGAAGAAGGCATTTCAAAATTTTCAAAACAAGACTACACGGCGTGTACACTGACTACACGACGTGTACTTGACTTCCTTTCCCCTGCCCGGGTCCTTCTACATAGCTAAGCCGCACGGCTTCCGTTCAACAAAACTACACGGTGTGTATAATATCTACACGGCGTGTACGGTGTTATTTTCGAACTTCCTGTGTCGTATGTGACACGGACGACTACTCGGAATAACTCCACATGTTCTGTCCTTGGACAAGACTACACGGTGTGTCCTCCAAAGTTACACGGTGCGTTCAAGGAAAGGTAACATCGGCCCGTGTTTGTTAGTTACACGGCCGAGTCCCCAGGTTTCACTATATGGTGTGTTCATTATTACCATGGCGTGTTTTACCCAAGCCCTTCCCTACCCCGTGTCACCGTCCACACGGTTTGTGACACAGGAAGATACTACATGGCGTGTACTCCGGGTACACGGCGTATACTCAAAAAGTTTATCTTTCTTCCCGAACAGAAGAACATACATGGCGTGTATAATGTACTACATGGCGTGGATACTGGGTTTCCAGACAATATGCCTCAGAAACTTCTCCGGAACCCAGAAAATACCGAAAAACAACACCTAAGTGTCAAATTCCAATCCGTGGGGTCCCATACACCCCACGAATCAAAGTTTGACATCTTATATGTGTTATAACCAATAACCAGTCAATGATCCACAAAATTCTGGTCAATGGGGGCCCATACTCCCCAAAGACCAAAGTTTGGCGTCCATTCTTTAAATAAGCTCAAACAAAAATACCATATCACAAGGTAGGTATTTATTAAGCAGCTATCACAACAGCATGCTTTTATAGCACAACAACTATCACAACAACATGCAAATTTCTAATGCACCTACATGGCATGGAAACTATGCATGGAATGTGATATCTAGCATGTGCCTATATGATGCATGAGAAGGCATACCCTCATCTCATCGGGTTGCAAATAAATAGGACCCATAGATAAAATATAAATATCACAATCCAAGTGTGTTACCCAACGGTGAAAACATATCAACCGTAAAATTGCAAATCAAATAACGCAAAATATGAGGTAGACTGGATTTTCCCTGTACACGGGTTAGCTACGCCCGGGAACAACTTATTACCAACTATCGTTCTGTCCTATCCCCGACTACGGATCCAAACAGTAAATCAAAGAAAACAAACGCCTCTGATACCACTTTGTAACGTCCCGGCCCCGGGTGCCACGGAACGGGTGCCCCGAGCCCGGTTCACCACGTGACCTCAAGTGCATTTCCCCAAACGCTAGAGGATGCCGACTAGTAGTGAGGGCCCAGGTCTGATAGTGGGGAAACTATGTCCTCATTTGTCAAAGTGTAGCGCAACGGAATACCTAAATAAACACACAACAAACAGCGGAAGCAGTAAACATACACAACTGAAATAACTACAGCAGTGGATATAACCAACAGTATATAAGTGATGATGCTACATGTTACAAGTTCTCAGAAAACAGCCAGAACATGTTATACATCAATACAGTACAGTAGGAAAGAGAGTACAACAAAACATGAAAAACAGCTAGCAGCTGCATCGCGAGCCTAGGCTCGGTCCCATGCCCTCCTACTCCTCAGCAACAGTCAAGTACCTGTATAGGGACTCTTGCCCCTATCTACACCTGCAGCAATGTAACCTGTTTGGGCTGAAAAGCGTGACCCAAACAGGGTGTGAGAAATATATCTCAATAGGCACCCACAAAAGGCCCGTGCTCAACTGTCTGTAAAACATGCAACAAGCGTGCAGTAGTAAAATGCAATAACTAAGCAGTACTCAAAATTTACTAACTTAACAGTTAAATTTACATTTTATTATTCATTTAATTCCTTTAATTTAGTAACATTTTTGTGCTCAACAGCACCAAGCCCTTAGGCTAACCAGAACCGTGCCCTTAGGATAAAATAGTAACCACGCCCTCAGGCTTTCCCTCAGGCCAAACAGAATCCAACCCGCAGGTATTTCCCTCAGGCGTAACAGAATTTCTCGCCCCCAGGCATACGAAGTGTCACCCTCAGGCACAGAAGTCAATCCCTCAGGCAGGAAAGGTTTCCCTCAGGAGGAATAACGACAGCCCTCGGGCTAAAACAGTCACGTCCTCAGGCTAAACAGGTAACCGGGCCATGTCCAACATATCAAAATGCAGTAAACAAGCAATTACTCTCAAGGAAATTCTACAGTTACTACATTTAAGGCATACCCTCGGGTATCCTAGCCAAATGGCTAAACAGAAGAACACACCCCACGGGATGTTCCTGGATCCAAGAAACAATCCCAAACATCATTTTATTATCACCATTTAATCACCTATGCAATTCTAGGCATTAAATATAGCAACGGACTCAGCCACACGACACCCCAACATGGGTTCATGGCACGAAAATGCACAAAAACGCACAACAGTTGGAAAATAAACACCAAGACACCTACCTTATACGTCAACGAACGCTATATTCAAACGCCAACTCTAGAAACGCCCAAGAACGGCGTAGATCTGACGAAGAACAAAACCCATTCAAACATAAATAACTTACGTTGGGTGAAGAATTGGTAGGAACGGTACCAGGAGGACGAAGGGATTACCCGTGCGGTTCCAACGAGATTGTCTGAAGCCGAATTGGATTCCAGACGAACCCTCAGCGGATCTTCAAAGGTCTGGCCTCCTCCTTTGGCTCCAAAATGGCTCAAACGCCTCCTCTTCCAAATGAGGAGGTTACTGCCTATTTTATGCCAAAAAAACAAAGTACACGACATGTACTTCAAAGTACACGGCATGTACTCCTTTCAATTAACTGTTCATTTGGTGGCACCGCCACACTATTCACCTGCCGACAAGAATACACGGCATGTACTCCCAAGTACACGACGTGTACTGCCGCCCAACTGGCGGCGACTTCACCGCCTTACTTTTTAACCTGCCGACTGACTACACGGCGTGTAAGGTACCACTACACAGCGTGTAGTCGGTTCCTACACCCTTTGTCATTAGCATGGCTATACGCCCCGTGTACTCATCCCTACATAGCCAAAAGTACACGGCATGTGCATAAAGTACACGGCATGTAGTTCCAAAATTCAGGATTTTTCCCCATTTCCCATATTTTCTCAAAAACACTTAAGGAAATGGAAAAGAAGAAGCCCATACCTCTAAAACAAGAACCGGGTTCTTACAAACAGCATACATAAATATGATATAATATATGATATTTAATATTTCTTTGTTAATAATTTTTCAGTGGTATCATTGTTTCGGGTGTTAACTGATTTTTTTACTAAATATTTTTGGTTACATAAGTATTGTTTTTTATGGAAATGATGTATTTGATTCATATACATAATGATATTAAGGTCATTAAAATTATTTTTAATCATAAAATGAAAATTATTCTTAAATAATTATGATGGGGAATGAATCTCGCCTCATTCGTGGAGACCGTAATCCGTACATACGCATGAGTTACAATATCATCCTATTGGTGGTAAAATCATATAAAATTTGTTAGTATATCATATATAAATATTCATTAACAAGTTATATTTATTATTTACATCATTTATACACATTATTATACACATCCAAATAATTAAGTGTTGAATAACAAACTACACCACGACGTGGTGACGGTAAGCCGTACGTACGCACGTATGGTGACTTATCATTTGTAGGATGGATAGAATAATTAATATGGTTGTACCATATTTATAATAACACCATAGTATGTATAAGGTATTGTATTTATTATTTTGGTTTGTAAACAACAATGAATGATGAAGTGGAAGAAGAAAAGAACTTTGAAGGAGGTGGTGAAATTATTACCCCTTCTTCGGGTGCTTCCTTTTGATTTGATCAAAAGGGCTTCTTAGGTTTGCTTGTGATAAATGTAAGACCTATAGAATAAATTTAGGGTATTTGGGAGGATATTTTATCTGGGGTTGGTCGAGCCAAATGGATTTGGAGGAGTGATTTTGAGAGAAGGGGAAGTACCCTTTTATCAGAGAGGTGATGGTCACTTTAGGAAAAGCTCTAAATATTAATTTGTTATACAATCATATTCAGTTTATAATCGCTAGAAAGGATTTAATTCGAGTATAAGGTGGTTCTGGGTCGAAAACCTCTCAACCAATCGGTTTTATGCAGGTTTAGGTCACCATATTAACCTTATCTTGTATATTTAACTCTTAGTTAAATAGTTTAACTTTTACCAAGTATTATTGTATTATTATAATAAATTTTTAATAAACTTACTATAAAAATCCAAGAGAACCCCATGTGGTTAATTATTGATATATCTAACCTTATATAATTCCTTTGGATGAACCATAGATTTTTATGAATATTATTTCATTTAATAATGTAGTATTCTTTTAAAAAACTCATTTATTTCAATTTTGAAACTATTTGGTATTTTGATTTTGTGAAATTCATAACAAAATTATCACTTCGAAAAGAAATTATTTAATCAAATCTAAGATTTCATATTAACTTATCAAATTCATGGAATATATATAAAGTCTCAATTTACAATTATATTAAAATTTATAATATGAATTATTTAAATATTTCATTAATAAGGTAATTAATGCATCATCATTGTGTAATTAATAAATTTAATTATTTAATTTCTAAAATTATAAGTAAAATACCATTATATAGTAAATAGTTTTAGCTTTCTAATTAATATTTATAGTTGAATGTATCCTATGTATAACCCTATATTAAAAAAGGTTTAGTTATTATACATTGAATTTAACACTTTTAACTCTTCTTTAAATAAAATAATAATAAATGTCCAAATGTATTCCAAGTGGAAAAAAAGAATAATTTTTTATTCCTAAGGTTGATTTTCATCAAAATAAACTAATCCAATAGAATTCAGACATGTGTTAGGGTAATTATAATATCATTTTTACCATTAATTACCCTATATACTTTTAACCATGGTAAATAAAATTCAAAATTTATTATTCACCAAATATTATTTTCATCTTATTAAACCACATTTAACTTACTGATGTCAACTATGTCTCCCATATTTTTTATATTCAATTCCCAGAAGTGGTAAAATTACTTTTTATGCAAATTTTCAAATTTTCCTAGATGGTGGGTAAAAGACATTAAGAAATTAAATAAATTTTTATACATCTAATTTTATTATAAAATGAATTTAATGAATCAAATCAAACTAATATAGGTATTATGTGTCTATTTTGACTTAAAATAAATTTATATAAAATAAATAATTATTTAAATAAAAAGTAGGTTTTAAATAATAACGCAATGTTTTTCTCTATTCATCAAAAATAGAATGTTTTCAGGAAAATACCAAGAATTCACCCTAAGCTAATTTTGATATTTAGAATCCAAAAATGAAGTCCATTTTGAAGAAGAAAATTTATAAAATTTCAAAAAGTCGGTATTACTATTCATACGACTAGTTTGATTGGTCCTCGTGTGCTAAAACTCAAATTTGCGTACAACACAATCTATTGCATTATTCAAAGGGAAGTGTACCATGGATGATTGGGTTGTTAAATTCTTCCATCCTTCAAATAATTTCTTCCTCAAAATTTCTAGAATATTACTACATAAAATGATTCAGGTGGTTCTTCATGAAAAGTTTCACAGGTTCCCACGTTGCCTCTTCCATCTTATGGTTTCTCCATAGAACTTTTACAAGACAAGTAGTCCGGTTTCTCAACACTTTTTATCTTGTATCAAGAATATTGGAAGTCTCTTCACAATAATAAAAATTGGGTTTTAGTTATATTTCTTCCTAGGTGAGTACATGCGTTGGGTCATGCATTTATTTTCTCAACAGTGATACGTTGAACACATCATGGACTTTGGAGAGACTTGGAGGAATTTCCAAATGATAAGTTACAACTCCAATTCATTCTAGAATTTTGAAAGGTCCAATGTACCTGGGACTTAATTTACCCTTCTTAATAATTCGTACAACACCCTTACATGGAGATACCTTCAAGAAAACATGATCTCCTACTTGAAATTCCAAATCTCTCCTTCGGTTATCAGTATAGATCTTTTAAATACATTGAGATTTTTTATGCGGGTTTGGATAATCTTCACCTTTTCCATTGTTTCCTCAACAAGTTCTGAGCCTACATGTTTTCTTTTACTGAAATCATCCCAACAAGTTTGTGTGTGACATCTCTTTCCATATAAATCTTCATATGTTTCCATCTGAATACTTGAATGGAAGATATTGTTATAGGAAAATTATACCAGAGGTAAATATTGATCCCACATACCTTGAAAGTCAAGTGAGAAAGATCTTAACTTGTCTTATGAGGTTTGAATATCCCATTCTGATTGTTCATCAGTTTGAGGGTGGTAGGAAGTGCTCAAATGAAGTTCAGTATCAAGTTCCTTCTAAAAAGTTTTCTAGAATCTTGATGTAAACAGGGATCCAGATCAGAAAAAATTGATAGGGGTACTCTATGAAGTCTTACAACTTCATTAATATATAGTCTTTCTAAACATTCAAGTGACAAATATTCTCTTATAGCAATAAAATGTGCTAAATTTGTAAGATGATCAACAATGAACCATATTGAATCATTTATTCTAGGAGTATTTAGTAGCCTCATGAGAAAGTCCATCGTAATATCATCCCATTTCCACTCAGGTATGAGAAGGGGTTGCCCGAATCCTCCATGATGTGGTATTCCAGCCTTAACCTATTGAGAAACCATACATATTGACACATAATCAGCAATCTTCCTCTTCATGTTGTCCCACAAAAAATGTTACTTCAAATCTCTACACATCATAGTGCTATCAGGGTGTATAGTGAAATTGGATCTATGAGCATCATCCAACAATTCCCTTTTTAGATTAGGTATGTTAGGAACACAAAGTCTCTTCCCAAAATTCAAAAATCCCATCTTTATATTGGATGTAGATCAATATCCCATCATTCACAGCTTTAATTTTCTTTTGAAACTTCTCATCATCAGTCTGAGAACTTTATATCCTTTCTAGTAAAGATGTTTTGGCAACCATTTTAAAAAGTATTGATGTTTCACCTTCCATGATTATGCCCATATCCATCTTTACTAGATCCATGATCATAGGATCCCTTTCAACTCTCATCTTGTTCAAAACTCTTTGATCCTTTCTTCTAAAATAATTTTCCACCTTATTTACCTTCCCTGGGTGGTAGTGTATAGTGAAATCATAATCCTTGAGTAGTTCAAACCATCATCATTTCCTCATGTTGAGTTATTTCTGTGAGAAAAAATACTTCAAACTCCTGTGATTAGTATATATCTCACATTTTTACCATAGTGATAGTGTCTCCATATCCTCAAAGAAAATATTACAGATGCTAATTCATGATAATGAGTGGGATAGTTTTTTTCATGAATTTTTAGTTGTCATGATGCATTGGAAATAACTCTATTATTCTGTATAAGAACAAAACCAAGTCATCTCTTTGAAGCATCATAATAAATAAAAAACCCATCATTCCCCAATGGTAGAGTAAAGATAAGATAATTGAGTAATCTTCTCTTTAGTTTTTCATAACATTATTCACACTCTTTTTTCTAAAATAATTTAACCCCTTTACATGTGAGCTTGGTTAATGGGTTAGCTAGTCGAGAAAAATCATGGATGAAACACTGATATTAACATGCTAAACTAATAAAACCATGTACCTTAGTTATACTCATGAGTTTTGGCCATTCATGTTTTTCTCTTGTCTTAGAAGGATCAATATAGATTCCATGCCTAGAGAAAATATGGATAAGAAAAGAAGTCTACTGAATCAAGAATTCATACTTTCTAAAATTCTTATATAATTCCTATATTATAAGAGTATTTAGAATAGTGCAGAAGTTATTTTCAGGATCTTCATTGACTTTGGAGTATACCACGTTATCATCAATAAATAACACTAAAAATTCATCATTATATTCCATGAAAACTCTATTAATTAGATCCATGAAAATAGAGGGTGCATTAGTCTATTCAAAAGGCAGTACTGTAAACTCATAATGCCCATACCTGGTACGAAATGTTGTTTTTGGAATGTATTCTTTCATCACACACAACTAATGATATCGAGATCGAAGGTTAATCTTTGAAAAATATTGATCTCCATGAAGTTGATTGAATAAATCATCAATAAGGGGTAGGGGATACTTTTTCTTTATTGTTATAGCATTGATCTCCCTATAGTCAATACACAACCTCATAGATCCATCTTTCTTCTTAACAGAAAGAATAGGGGCTCCCCTAGAGAAACACTTGGGAGAATAAATCCTTTATTACTCAATTACTATAGTTGTTTCTTTAGTTCCACTAATTCTACAATGGCCATTCTATAAGGGGTCTTCGATATAGGCCTTGAACACAGAATTATATAAATGGAACACTCAATTTCCCATTTTGGAGGATGTCCTGGTAAATCATCTAGAAAAAAATCAACATATTCTTGAACAATAGGTACATCCTCTATTTGAAAATTCTTTTCCTCACCCATAATTATTTCATTTTATTCTCCCCAGTAATTTAATTTAGTAGACTTACTGGGGTTTGATCAAGATAATAATCGGATGGTGACATTTCTTCTCTAAAGATAAGGTACTCTCTATCATTATTGAAAATTGTAACCTCATTCTTCATACAATAAAATTTCACATCATGGTCTAAAATCCAATCCATATCAAGGATTATATCAAATTCAATCATCGGTCTGATAATGAGATCAGTAGATAAAGCACATTTATATTCCCTAATGGGAACTAATTCACAAAAAATTATTTTAATGATACTTCTATTAGGAGTTTTGACAAACAACTCCCTTGTTAAATTAAGTTGAGAATATCTAATTTTCTTAGAAAATTGGTTTGATATAAAATAATGAGATGATCCAGAATCAAATAAAGAATTGGATAAATTTGAGGAAACCATTAATTTACCTGCCACCATGTCATTCGGAGCATCAACCTAAGTAGTAGTGATTACAATAGCTTGGACTTTCTCCCTTGGCCTTTTCTAAGGTATGTTACCTTGGAACTTTAGACATCCATTTTCTTAATGCCTGATTTCTCTACAATTTTAACATTAAACATTGACTACCTCTTTCTTTCCCTAGTAATCATGAGCATAATGGTCTTTTCACCACACTTGTAATAGACTCCCATTTCCTTCATCCATGTACTGGGGTGTTTCTTCCCACATTTACCGTAGTAGAGATTCAACGTTTTCCATCTTCCCCTTATTTCTATTTCCAGAGTGTTCAGTAGATCTCTTCTTCTCTTTCTTTTATTTAAAGTCGTCAGACTAATAGTATTACTTTTATGTCTTGATAGATATTTCCAAAGCCTTCTCTAGGGTGCGTGCATCCGTCTATTTGATAAGTACAAGGACACATTGAATATTTCCCCGCATTCCCGCTTTCCAAAGGCAGGCGTCATCCGTCACTTATTCTTAGGAGTTTTCTCCTTAATCAAAACAGGATGATGGGATATTGGTTCCTCCTTCAATGGATTACTCCACAGAACTCATCACCTAGTCCGAGTCCCCCTCATAGATTAAAATGTTGTTCGTGGAACTCTTCATAGTGCCATATCATTATGGACTCTGGTTAATTACACTTCTTATGTAAGGAAATTCTGAGGGTTTTATCCATGACAGAAACCTTTGGTCAGAGGAGTAGTCACGTTTGACATCACAAGCATGTCTGGACGTTGGAACACTAGTGAGTTTTGGTTTATTCCCCTTATGATAGGGCTTCTCGATGGAAAAGAATCTCAAGGCATCCTACGTCGAATGTGGGGAATTATATGCCATATGCATGTCTCTGAGGTTTTCCTTAGATTCACATGTTTAACAAAGGGTATGCTGCGAGTTTAACGTCTAGAGGAGACAGATCAGACTGATCGGAACACTAACTAGAGTGGACCCGATGGGTGAAACCACAGGTGGGAACATTGATGTTAAGAGGTGAATTGACATGATCTAACTGAGATGTGGTGGCCCTGGTAAAAATAAAGATAGATAATGGATAGTAAAGTGATGTGGATGGAGAATGAGATGGAGTTGACTCAAGGGAGATGATGATGTTGGTCTTGAGCCTCGAAGAGACCTCCTATGTATCCCCATGGTAGGGAATCAATGTTCACATAGTTCAGGATGGGGTATAGAATCGAGGATTGCACAAAGGACAACAAATCGATGACATACTAGGGCTTATGCGTGGTTAGAAGCCTGAGGCTGGTATGAAGCCACTAGGATAGATCAGGGATATGGGTCCCAACAGAAGGGACACCAACGGATTACTGCTGTGTTTGGGTTGACAATAGTTTACCGTTGAATGGGGGTCAAAATGGCTTAATGCTGTGTGAGGTTCACAAAAGCTTACCATTGGGTAGGAGATCACAATGTCTTTCTACTAGATGGGGGCACAACGACCTACCTCTAGATGGGGATCACAATGGCTTACCGTTGGATGGGTATCACAACATCTTACCAGTGGATTGGGATCAAAACAACTTACCACTGGATGGGGTTGAACCTTATGGAGGCTTCTTACGTACCCTATATAGGGGACAACAATCAAAGACCACATAGTTCAAGCTGGTGAACTGACGCAAAGGGGTTCAGAATAAATGGGTGTTTGGATTTAACCTCTGGGAGGCTTCCTACGTACCTTACCTTGGAAAGGATCAAAGTCCATGTAGTTCGGGAGGGGTTGGAGGACCGATGTGAAGATGGTCGTGACCAATGGATGGTGGGATTGAATCTCAGGGAGGATTTATATATACCTTACCTCATAAAGGATCAAAGTTCATGTAGTTCATGATGGTGTGGGGTTACACGCTATGGTGTCCCGTAGAGGATGCCATGGTCAATTCTTACTCAAAGCCCACGAGAGTCATGCTTAGTGTGAGAAACAAGAGGCAGCAAAGACTTGACTATCACGTCACGAAATGTGTGTTCGTGGGAAGTTGAGTGGGGATGACACATAGTTAGTGGCCCAAAATAGAAACACGGGATTACGTGTGGTCTGAAGCCCAAAGAGGAAACATGAGCTTATGCTTGGTTAGTAGTCCAGGGAGATGGAGATTGGGACTTACTCTTGGGTGGAGGCTCGATGGCAAAAAATCCCATAGAGAGAGGGATTTGGAATGGAAGGGAGGAGGGTTCCAGTTCCCATCCCTCCCTCTCCGGTCTTTCTCCATGAAGAAGATATGAGGAGCAGGGATGCTGCCTCCCTCAAGAAAGGCTAGGGGCTTACAACAAGGTGGTTTCCATTTCCCCTTTGAACAGATGCTGCTCGAGCAAAGAGGATCTCATTCAATGTGAGGAAGATCTCACTCCCATGGAGACCAGTTGGAAAAGATAATGACCAAGATGGGGAACCCCATGTATGATGCACGGGGCAGGGTCATAGTTTAACATCATGTGATGAGGACGATGGTGCTTGGCTGTTTAACGTCCTGCTACTCGGACAAGGAAGGTTCTCTCCGAACCCCTAGGACTTACATAACTGGCACACTTTAATCCTTGGTGAAGGGAAGGCACTAGAAATGATGTGATGAGTGGGTGTTATGGAGTGATCCATTGAGGGTTCCATATTATTGTGTCTATGTGAAGAAGCAATTGTTGTTAGGATGCCTATGTGAAGAAGCATGTGAAAAAAAATGCAATGGGAAGCGCCACCCAAGGGACATTGAAGTTACTTCATTTGAGCATAGAGGGTCATATGAGAGAAGGGGGTTTAACATAGATGTTTTGGGCATAAGAAGTGCCCGAATATGATGCTCGGAAGGGGGACATCGAACACGTGAAAAAAAAGAAAACATAAAGAGGGTGGCTTGTGCTCAAATAGAGCAGCTACGCAGAAAAGGTCAGGGGGAGCGGACTGAGAGGTTTGCTCGGAAATAGGAGAGGTTTGCGTGCAATTGGTGCACAATTGGAACAACATCACACAAAAGGCCAGGTGTGTGCACAATTGATAATGTTTTCGTGCAAAGGGTGGCTGAGGTTTTGCACGCAAGTTTAAGGGTTTGCGTGCAAGGATAGATTGAGGTGTTTCACGCAAGTTGAAGGCGTTGCACGCAAGGACTACCTGAGGTTTTTCGTGCAATGGGATGGGATTGTGTGAAAGGGAACCCACTTTTAGGGACATGGGATAGGGTTAAGAAAGAGTGGCCCCGCGCAAAGTCATACCCATGGAAGAACTGTCATGGAAAATCCCATACTCGAAACCCATATTTTCTTCATGGGAGAGGTGTGTTTCTCTTAGAGGATACGGTTCAGATTCTTTAGCTATCAGAAGTCAAAGGGGAGCCCTTCAATTTATAGGTGTTCAGGGCCACCGAGTCCACATGAAAGTTGATCAACATAGAAAAATATGGTCCCGGTGTCAGCGGTGTGAAATATTATGCACCTGGTGTCCGCGGCGCACAATATTTCACACCCTTTGTCGGCTTTGTGCATGTTTCTGCACCCTATGTCGGCTGTGTGTAAGTTTCTACACCTAGTGTTGGAAGCGCGCATGTTTCCGTGCCTACACACAAAACTCCTTTAGATCCCCACGATTTCTCACGTGAGAGATATGATTTTTTGAGGAGAGAGATGTTTTTCGTGCACCATTTGGACTTTTCGTGCAGAACTTCCATTCCTCCCAAAATTGCACCTCGAGTCGAAATATGTTTTCATTTTATAAAAAAATGCCCTCTTTAGGCCTTAATCACATTTGAGTGTCTACAAATTCCCCCCCATCAGAATCAGATCTAAAAGGGAATTCAATGGTTAAATTCCGAGGGAAACACTGAGACATTGAATCTTCTGAGGTCGGTGCATGCAAAACACTTAAGTTACACGTAAAACCGTGAAGTTATGTGTAAAACAATTTTTGAGTAGGCAGAAACCTCGCTCCGTGCCTATGAAAACCATTATGGGTCCCATAGACTATATGATTTTTCTCGTGAGATAATTTCTGATCTCTCGGGTGCAAACAATCTCCCTGTCTTTGCGCGTAATCTGACTTTTTTTGCCTGTAATTCCTCGAGTTAGGTCATAATTTTACACAAAAAATTGGTTTTTTTCATGTCACTACCTCATTGTTTCACACATGTTTTTTATTTTTTATATTCCATTTCGGTGTTTTTGCGCGAGCACCTTCGGACCTTACCGAAAGAAGATGGATGATAATCGGGCTGCCTCTGAGAGAGAAGACGAATACGCCCTTCAAAGGGATGAGATAGTTGAGAACCCTGAGGTTTATGGTGCCCAGAAGGCTGTATCCAACAACCAAACCCTCTTCTACATGTTAACCCCATCCCAGAAGGAGTATGTGCTGTCTGACAGCCTACCGATATGGGACTTTAGTATTTTAGAGGAGGTAACTATGCAGGGATTCGAAGTTGATACACCGCAGTCATGGGTGACCTGCGAGGATGATCTCCCCTAATATAACATCACTAACAACAACCATAATTTTAGAGAAAATAGGCACATGGATGTTTATGTTCTGAACCCCAGGACCAGGACTATCTTGGGAAATGAGATGGTTTCCAAGGATTTTTCAGATGATTATGCAATTACCTTCCGGCAGAGTATCACTGATGAGAATAAAGGCTGGCTGCAGAACTAGGACATGAGGTCTAGAGGCAATTTCACATGTGAGTGGGCCTGGGAATATTGGGTACACCAATGGTGTGATCAGTTTAGGGATGAACTGCGACACATTAGGTTGTTCGAGGTGGTGTGGACGTCATAGTTCCATTTCAGCTACCAGTATGAACTTGGGCCAGAGCTGTTCACCCAGTGGTCCCCTAATACCAACACCTTCCATCCCCACCATGGAGAGGTTGGTATCAGCCTTTGGGACATTCATTGCATTAGGGGAATCCCGTTGGATGGAACCCAGTATGAAGAATTCCTTCTGACAGGGAACATCAGGGGAGACAGATCATGGACTCTCATCCTGACATGGCATCTGTTTGAGCTGGAAAGGGAGAGGATGATTTTCAAGGAATTTCTAAAGGACATTTCCTAATTAAAGTGGTTCATCATGTTTCTGTATAAAATACCCAAATTTCAAGATTTGAGGGTGAGGAAGACGGTGTCCAACTGAAGAACAGAGAAGCAAGAGCGGATCATACTGGAGGATCCTGGAGGCGGGGGAATATCAATCCAGGGGTTTTAGTGTGAATAAAAGTTGAGACCCGAATGTCTAGTATTCTAGATTTCTTGCAACCTTCCTGAGTGGGTGGCTCCTTCCAGTGAGGGGAAAAAGGACAGGAGTTCATCCAGAAACATTGGTTATGGTTGGTATTATGGATGATAATCAGAGGTTCAACATAAGTGTCCCTGTGTTAGCCCGTTTGTATGACATCCTAGGAAGTATTTCGAGAGGGGGTTCACCGAGGAGGATCTGTGGACCTTTCCAAATCGTTTATGGATGAATCACGACTCAATATGGTAGATACACCTTTCCCAACAACATTAGTCCCCAGAGTAATGGTCTGCGACCCTCCTTGTTGAACATTTCTGGGGTCATGCTGTAAACGCTGAATGAAGAGGGGGTAAGGATCAGGATTGTAAATCACACCAATTTTACCATTAGTTCATTCCCTACCCCGGATGGCCAGATGATAGAAAAAGGGAAAGGATATCTAGAGAAAAGGGAATACTTCTAGAGAATCAGAGGGGGGGGGGGCGGTGCCTGTGGCCCGAGTCGACGAGAATATTCGTTGCGAGCCTTATGTGCCATCAATATTTTCCAGGTAGTTTGGATGACTCTAGAGGATTCCAAATAAAGTGTATACAGTGGTCCAGGAGGAGAGGCATCCCTGTGTTCTCCTCAAATGTGGTTGATGTTTACAACTTACGGCTCTGGTTAAGTCATTAACTCTCCCCTCACCAGATTTGATGCTGGACTTTTGATAAAATATGATAAACATTGGGTTGTGGTATACCCTGAAGGGATTCTACAAAAGTGAGTCTGGTATCTCAAGGTGGCCATTGTAGAACCTGGGCAGTAAGAGTGAATACAAGGTGTCGTCAGGGAGGAAAGGTCGGGAGCAATTTGGGAAACTCACCTAGCACAGGCCAGGACTACAACAATGGGAACGTCACATGGTGTGGTTGTGCCCTTATTGTCTGGGGGGATAGGGTCTCGCGAACAACCTCTAGGAGTAATCAAGGAGCTTCCAGGGAAGCAAATAAAGAATCAGCTTCAACCTTTCGATGATGCAATCTTCCCTTCCCTGTGGTCAGCCTAGTTGACCCTGCAATAGTTGATGGGAAGTGAATCCCTCTAGAAAAAGATAATATGAGATAGAATCCATCTTATAGAGGTCGAACACATTCAGATTGATGACATGGTGAACTTCCATCGCCGACATGAATATTTGACGGCCATGGATACATATGCACGCTAGTGGGGTCAGCGTGAGGAACCATCTCTCTTGGTGATGGTAATGCTCATCTATGAGCATGATCCAGAAAAAATGCCTTCTGAGGGTGATGACGATCACGAGGAGCCATAGGGAAGTGAGTTAGAAGAGGAGGAGGGATAATGAATGGGTGAAGGAGAAAAAGAAGAAGCATGGGAGGTTGAAGAGGAGCTTGCAGGTGGAGGGTCTCAAGGGATAGCCTACCAAGGGAGTCTTTAAGAGAGTGGAGATATTTTTGGCTCTAATATAGACATAACTGAGCTACTCTAGGTATGCCTCAATCCTTATCCATCCTTTTCCTTTTTTCATCGCTCTTAATCTTTAATCAGATTTTTATCCTACTTAGGCACATATTGGCACTGACCAAGAATCCTTATCAATAGTGGGGGAGGATCTGTCAATAGAACAAGGTGGGGAGCCGACACCCATTATTGAGCTCAAAAACACTGAAGGATCTCCCACATGCGGCAATAGAAATACCTGAGGCCGATGCACTGAGTTCTCATAAGTTTTATCACTTAAACGCCTATATTTTCAATTAGAGAGCCCAACTGATCATGGATTCTATTTTTTGTGCAGTAATCGTGGAATTGGAGGATCAAAAGGTTGTCAAATCTTGAACATCTACAAATGACTCGATGGAGAACGTGCAAGCCCACTCGGGACACACTTCTCAAACTGAGACAAACCGGGCACCTAGTGAGAAAAGGGCTATAGACACCAGTGATATCAATGTCGGGGTGGGTCTTGAAGTCAACGAAGAATAATCTACTTAGACTAAGGTGAGATAAGAGGGTCTTCCACACATTGAAGAGCCTAACCCCATGGGAGGAGTACTAAAAGAAGACCATGCCACTGATATCTTGGTCTCTTTACCTGATTATCAGCCAGCAAACCCTGAGGAGATAGATGAAACTAATTTGGATGTAGCCAGTGAGATTTTATGACATGACACAAGGGGTGGTAGTGTATCAAGCACTTCCTTGGTCAACCTCGGAAAGAATGCATAAAACAGATGGGATCACTTCGTAACTGGTTGCGCTTTCTCTATGTTGTAGGGGTTGATTCCCACCATCTTCATCTAACAATCTGCAACTACATGGATGAGAAGATATAGGAGAGCAACCAACACTCTTACATTTCCCGATGCTAGAAGGACTCAGGGAATACCCAAACATTCATTAAGGTGGAGCTGGAGGTTCAACTCTTTAAAGAGAAGACGAAAGAAAGGGAGGCATTCATTGAAAACTACTCCAAGCTAATTGAGAAATTGAGGGCCCAGCTGGCGGACACCAAAGATAATATAGTTGAATTGGGTCACCCAATGACTGAACTTCAAACTGAACAAGCACAAGCACAAGCTAGGACCAATGAGATGCACTCTGTGGCCACTGAGGAAGAGGGGGTCCTCAAGGGGAGAGAAGTAATCCTAAAGGCCACATGATAGAAGGTAGAAGCGCTGGAGTGATCTATCCAAAACCCTGATCCTTAAGTTCCATGTTTTGGATGAACCAATAAACTTTTCCTTCTTTATTACTTCCAACTCTGAATTTTATGCATGGACTAACTATTTTCTTTTTTATTTTAATTTAGTCCGACCACAATACTGAAATAAATAGAAATCCATTCCTAAGCTCACGTTGGTCGTGTCTGATGTGAGAAACAATGGATGTTTTCACTATTACTTTGTTTGAATGTTGGAGTTCCAACCATAAATTAGACACCTGGGGTAGAAACGAACCACTCAAGCTTCTGAAAAGCAATGGGAAGACCTGAATGGAGAATATATTCCTTGGAATAGTCAAACTATCACTTCCCTAATATTCTCTAGCGCACGAGTGGGGTAACACCATGGGTGTTGGGATTGATCCGAGCATAAGGGATTGGAAAGTGTGAATCACGATACCCAAGATTCCGAACATTGTAGGGGTGGCACGAAAATGGAGGATAGCTCTTGACCATGTTCGAAACACATCATCTATATTGCGTTAGACTAAAATGGGGATAACAAATGAGGGCCAACCACTGACCATGTTTGAAAAACAGGACCTGACTCAAAATGATACTCATTAGTCTTCCATAACGTTGGCCTAGGACAGTAGGCTATCCATAGGCCATGCATCCATACTGTTATGGGGTTCCTTTATACATGAGAGAGGATGAGGGTCCAAATAAAGGGCATGAAAAATGTGGAGGGTGGAGTGATGAGTTCTCCGAATGGAGGCCAAAACTCCTGAAATTATGCCACCATGTTGGAAACACTTTTGGTGGATGTACTGGTCTGATTAGGGATCATTCCTACTTCCAGTCAGGACCTCTATGATGAGGAAGATGAAACATCCAATCATTGTCGTGGGGGAATCCAAAACTTGTTCAGGGTAGAGCTGCAGTTACAGGGTTCCCTTAAAGAGTTTGGGACAAGGGGATGAAAAATAGGGGGAACAAGACTTAAGATTCATGGGGATGGGCCTGAAGGCAAGATTCAAAGGTGTTCCTATGTATCCCATGAGGATGGGAATCAAGTCGTACATAGTTCTGGAAGAGGGCTTGTAGTATAACATCTTGTGGAAAGGATGTGGAGTGATATTAGTTTATGGTCATAGTGCTCGGACCAGAGATGGTAGGGAATGATGGAGACACATGGTGAGGTAATTATAAAACACAACGTGAATGAGGACCTGGAGTCTAGATCGCCATGCTTTCCTTGGGGAGATTTTAGTTTGAGGGACCAAAAACGAAAGTTAGGTCGGGCCTGAGGCAAAGTGCATGGGCATTTCATACGTATCCCATGATAATGAGAATCAATCCACACATAGTTTTTGGTATGGAACGGTAAGTTACCAGTGCCAGGGATGATAAGGTTGTGTGGTTCTAGAACACACACTAAAAGAAGCTTCATTTGATAGCTCTTTTTTGTCCTTTAGTATCGATGTGTGTGTTTTTTATGAAGTGATAAACTGAGGACCGAGGATCCCGGTGTCCCCCTAGGAACCAAGAAAAATGCAGGCATTGAAAAAGGGTATGCTGGATGACCAATACCCAAAATGATGTCCCCTCACGTGAGGTCATCACAATGCAGTGTCATTTTTCATCTTGCAGCCAGGACAATAATTGTCATGACCCATCCTCGGGGCCCATGCCGTGACTACCCCAAGCCCGCCTTCCGTAGGCCAGGGGCTGGCGACTAGCACCAAAGGTGTAAATCCCGATAACTGGGAAGGCATTGCCTTTATAAAAGCAAACAAACACCATAGAGTACAAGAGGAAGTAAACAACTAAGTACAAAAGAAAGTGCTGAAAAGTAAATGGGCCAGCATACAAACCCAACAAAAAGTACAGCTACTACTGAACAAAAGAACAACAGAAAAAGACAACAGCTAGAAGAACGGAAGTGGCTTCTAGGTCATCCTCCTCGGATCCTACCTGAAGGGTAGGTATAGATAGCGCAGCTCCTGGATCATCCACCACGGATCCTACCTGAAGGGTAGGTACAGATAGCGTAGCTCCTCAATGCTCTCGCTCGTCAACCTCCTCCTTGTGTCGTCTCATCGTGAAGTCCACCTCTGGATACTGACTCGTCGTGTGGTCCACCTCCGGGTACCGTCCAGTCCTCAAACACTCAGCCTCCGTCAGCACTGCCCGTCATCTGCAACCAACACAACGAGGTGCGGGCATAGCCCGTGCAGGGGTGAGTATAATGATACTCAGTAGGGACCCCGAGCCCCTCAAGGTCTCACTAAAACCAACATGGATAACCACAAAGAAGATCTCAACAGATAACCTCTACTTAGGTATATTCCCATGCATATACCTAAGTTATCAATTAACCCATCTCAATCATGAGGAAAACACCAAGATCATGAAATCAACGGATAACCACTACCCAGGTATATGACCATACATATACCTAAGTTATCAAGTGACCCGTATCAATCATGAGGTAAACACAAAGGTCAAAAGTCTCAGCTCAAACCAGGATTATCGAAACTGTAACTGCTGAAGAGCCCCGTCTCTGTAGTCTACAGTGGTCTTGTCACGACTCTGAGGTACTGCTCACTAACCTAAGACTACTGAGGTACTTCTCCTATCGAGTACCGCGGGCCAGCCACCCAAACACAGTAGTTCTTCCCGCCGGGGTATGCCACCCAAACATAGTAGTGCACACCCCCTAGTAGCATGCATAGGTACTCTCTGGATGAGTACCGTGGGTCTGCACTGTCACATAGGTAGTGCTCCATCCGCCATGGGTCTGCACCCAAACAAAGTAGTGCTCCGTCCACTGGGCTAGTCGACTCACTCCAAGTCGAGTCGGTCAAGCAGTCGTCAGGTCTCAGTCGGCTACATGGTCTCCGTACTCCGCACACTCGTCTCTGGGAGGGTCCGTTCCACGAGCTACAGGTCGATACTCCAAGTATCTCAAAGTCCTACGAAGAAGTATCTAAAAGGACCGCCTTGTCATAGGGGTATCAACGCAACAGACGGTGCATCAATCGGACGCCCGGTCTGAGAGTTATTAGCTTTTTCGTCCCAGGGCCCCGGTTGGTTTCGTGTGTGAACCAACCCGGCCGTATCTCAACTGTACCCCGAACTCCCATAGGGTATACTCATAGGGACCGTTTCTCAACATGATCACCAACGCCGCTGACGGTTCGTCAAACGGACGTCCGGTCTGAAAGATATCAGCTTTTCCGTTCTAGGGGCCCGGTTGGATTTCGGGTACAATCCAACCAGGACACTATCCAACAACAACCAAAACTCAAGAGAAATATGCCAAAAGTTCCATCTCATCAAGAGGAATCCAACAAATTCGAAGACACGTCAATCGGATGTCCGGAGCTCAAGATATAAGCATTTCTGCTCCGAGGGCCCGGTTGGTTTCGTGTGCAAACCAACCCGGCCAAACCCAAAGTTCTCCGAAACCTTGAGTGTAATATACCAAAACTACCATCTTGATCCAAGGATCACATCGCATCTGACGGTGCGTCGATCAGAGGTCCGTAGCCCATGTTATGGGCGTTCGAACGAAAACAATCCGAAATGGGGGGTTTGGGCCCGACCCATCCCCCCTGGGTCGGCCCGAACCGGGTCAACATGACCCGGGTCCGGGTCCGGCCCATCAGGGCCTGGCCGGCGCGGCCCGGCCCGACCGGAACGGCCCGGCCGCATGGTCGGCCGTGGCTCGTCCAGCGTGGCCGAGCGGAAGCCGCGGAGCGGGGGGGGGGGGGGGGGGTTTGCGGACCCCCTCGCCGCTGATTGAAGCCGATGGCAGTTTGCGCCGCCTCTGTTCCTCCGGGATCCCACGCGGCCGCGAGATCACCCGTGCCGCACCGCCGCGACAAGCGCGGCGGTTTGCTTCCTCCGGAGGAGCCCTAGCGCCGCCGCCTCCTAGTGGCCAGACGGCTCCGGCCGCCGCCCCCGGTCACCGGCGGCGCCGCGCCGGCGACCCGCGCGTCCAGAATTTCCGCGGGCCACCGGAGTTTCTCTAGTGGTCCATTTTCAAAACCTTCTGTGCCGGCGTTCATCTCGGGTCCCGAACTTTACTGCGGGAGCTGAAAAATTACCTTGCGGCCCCGTTTGTCGTCGCCCGTAAATCCGCGCTCAACGTTCAATAATCAAACTACGGCCTCTTCGTGGTTTTCTGGCGCGGCATGACGGCGCCGCGGCGTGTTCGACTTCAATGGCGCAGCGCGACTGTGCCGCACTTCTTCGCTCTTTCTCATAGTTTCCGCGCGGTGCAACCACACCGCGCCGCCTTTCACATGCCACAACAAATTCAAACAAACAAGGGGGGAGGAGGGTCGGCCGTGTTCGTGCGGTCCGACCTCTTCCATTATTACGATAACAGGCGGCCCAATTGAAACCAAGAAAGGAAACAGATGAGATCACGGTCAACAATAAAATAAACCCCCACAACTTTCCGCAACAGTTTATTCCCAACCCTCAAGGAAAACATTCACGGATCAACTAGATAATAAATTGATCCGTGCTCTTTGTTTTCTTTAGAATGAAGGAAACAAGGGAATAAAATCATTTCAAATTAATTCCCTACCTCAAGCGTTGTCGTCAAACGAGATTTGTCGCGGAAAGGGACGTCACGGAAGAAGACGTCGTGGAAGGGGGGTCGTCGCGTCACGGAAGGAGTGTCATGGAAGAAGCGTCGTTGATTTCCAAGGATTTGGCGTTCTTCATCGGAGATCGGTGCGTTCTTCGCGTTATTCGCATTCTTCGTCGAAGAAGAACGCTTTCCTCCAAATCCTCTCCACGCAACAAGTTCTAACAGAAATAAAATAAGAACAGTCTTATTTTATTAACGCACAAGCCAACCTTTGAAATTCAAAAAAAAGAAACAATCAATTCAATGAATTATTTGTAACTATTTAACTACCCAAATTAATGAGGTGTTTCTTAACTAGAATAAATGCACTGTTTGACTTCATTAATAGGGGGTGTGGGTGCATTACTTAAGAAGAAAAGAAACGGTGGCTCTTGTGGGTCCCACCTCACAAAATATCCTACTAAGTGGGTAGGATATTGTGGGTCCCACATCATCCACTTAACATAGGTTAAGTGACTTAAATAAAATAAATTGGTCACACCATTTTATTTTATTCATTTACTTAACCGGAAAATTTAAAAACCACACCCAAGCAAACGCAACTCTGGAAAAGGTGTTTTTATGCAATTACCAACACTGTGATTTCATCGGTGCCCTCAGAATTCAATTCCGAGCACCGGTTCAAAAGATAGAAAAACTCACTCATTCGTTCACTGAACGTACCCAAGCTAAACTTCGGAAAATGATTCTGGGCACACCGGGCCTCGGAATCAAGTTCCATCAGGGACTTCATTCTTATAAAATCCCAAAGAAAATTACGAAAAAATTTCCCTTGAAATTTACGGCTCTTTACAATAATATCATAGTTTAGGGTCATATGATAGGACAAACCATGCATTTTAACGTAATGCAATAAAGACGCAACATATTAATGTCATGTGGGACTAGGTGAAATAGTTTAACATCATATGGCTTGAAAATTAGGAATAATGCACATGACTTGATAAAGCATAACAGATGTGAATGAGGATGAGGTCCACATCACACCATGCACAATTCTGTGGAAGAAACCTTGGGCCAAGGGTTCATAAAAGGTTAGAGAATAAGATGCTAGACCTATGGGCGAGGCGTCTAGGTGTTCCTATGTATCTCATAAGGATGGTAATCAATCCATACATAGTTATTGACGGTGAAGTTTAATGTCATGCAGGAAAACATATGGTTTAATGTCATGCAGGATAACATACAGTTTAACGTCATGAAAGACATCATAAAGTTTAATGTCATGCGGGACAAGAGGTAGGAGGGACTAGCTCATATAAGGGGAGTACGTGGTGCAGATATTGCAAACCAGATGTGAACGAAGGCATAATCCCACCCACGCCACACCATGTGGTCCTATATGATTCAGGGCCTAAAAGGATGAATAGAAGAGATTAATTAGTATAACTCGAGGATGACCCAAATAATAGATGTATGGGCATTCTTACGCATCCCATGGGGATGGGAATCAAACCATACATAGTTCTAAATAGAGTATGTATAAAGAGATATTATTTTAAGGTGTTAGAGCTGAGACCATGTGGAAGCAGAACTCTTCCATGTAAGAGCAGACCTCGATCCAATCCCTGATCCCACATGAGTCAAACTCGGTGTGGGAGACAAGGGCAGAAGAGATCTTTGAAACACATGGAATACACATAAAGGGGAAGTCAGTGTGGAGCCCCGAATGATGCCTTACAATGGATTTGTCCTCCTAATGGAAAAATTCACATTGAAGGATAGTACCTAGAGTTTCGAAATTCTACTTGGACATGATGGGGTGGAAAATGATGTGAATCATGTAACTGAAATTTAAGGCTCAGTGGGGTTAGTGTGATGATGGAGGATAACTGTTGACCACGATAAAAACACAACATTCATATCATGTGACCTGAAATGGGAACAACAAATGCGAGTCAACCGCAGACCATATTCACATTGCGGGACTAGTATCAATTTGTTGTTCAAAACCCTCATGGACGTTGGACCGTAATGGTTTGAGAGCCCTTGGGAAAGGCATCCATGCCACTTGGGGGTCCCTTTGAATGTGAAAGATAATGAAAGCCCAAATGAAGGGGAACATGAGGCCTAAAAATGGGTGAAAGCATGTCCAGGTAGTATTCGACACTCTAGGATCTAAACTAGATTACTCTTGTGCACATTGGAGAATCCCTAAAGAGGGTTGAGGGACCCGACTTAAGAGAACCCAACTCGAAAAGATGAGTGTAGGGAAAGGGAGTGATTTGTGATCAGTAGAGAGAGGTATGTGGCATGGTTGTTACAAACCCAATGTGAATGGAGACATAATCCCATACCACACCATGTGTTTCAACCCAATGGAAGATCCTGAAGTTTGGGGTTAGGCCTACGGACAAAATGTCCGAGCATTCCTATGCATCCCATAAGGATGGGAATCAATCAATACATATTTTTGAAGTCCATGAAATTTATCAACATACAGTGAGGATGTGGGATGAAATAAGAACGAGGGAGGTCACATGGCACAATCATCGTGATCCTGACATGGGTGGGGCCAAAGAAGCCTACAATACACCATGTGGGATCCTACAAGAAAACTATACCTAGGGGGATAGTCAAAGAGGAAACATGGGGGCTGGAATCAAGATAAACTGTCTGAGCCTTCCTACGTATCCTATAAGGATGTGAATCCAACTATACATAGTTATTACGATACAACGTCTTACAAGATGACACACAGTTTAATGTCTTGAAGGATGAAACATAGTTTAACATCTTGCAGGATGATATATAGTTTAATGTCATGTGGGATGACATACAATTTAATGTCATGTAAGACATTTCAAAGTTTAAGGTCATGTAGGACATAACATTTTAGGGTCATGAAGGACTGAACAATTTAAGGCCATGTAGGACCAAACAGTTTAAGGTCATATAGGACCCAACATTTTAAGGTCATGTAGGACCCAAAAATTTATTGTTATGTAGGACCCAATAGTTCAAGGTCATGTAGGACCCAACTTGCTTAGGAAAATTATTTCTTGAGGAACTTGGAATTGGGGGGAGGAGTTATACGCTCACCATCCATGGTAACCAGGGAGAATGCACTAATGAAGTAAACCATGTGAATGTTGTAAGGCCCTTCGCATTTGGGCTCCAACTTGGGTGGTTTCCTACCAGGTATCATTGGTGTCTTCAGGGCCATTAATAAAAATTCTCGTTACAAGAAGAAGTAGAGGAGAACTTTCTAGTTGAAAGCTCTATTTATATTGTTCTAATGCCTTTCTAGATTGTGTAGGGCATGAAGCCTATTTTCATCAAGAACTTCAAACTCATATAAACAGATTTCAACTACTTTATCTGGGGCTTGTTGATCATATACAGTTGTGCAGAATGAGGGAAACTGAATCTCGATGGGCAGGATGGACTTTGTTCCATGCACCAGGTAATATGGGGTCACCTAGGTGGAATTACCAGTTATCGTCTGATAATTCCAGAGGGTATTGGGGAGCTTGTTCGTCCAAATCCTCATGTTCTGACCAACCATTTTTGGCAGAATGTTAGAGAGGGTTTTTTTTAATGTCTCGATCTATCCATTTTCTTATGCATGATAATGTGATGTATGGTTAGAACAAATGTTGTACTTAGCATACAGTTTTTTCGGCTCAGATGATCAGAATATTGTTCTATTATTGTTGAGGATGGTGTGAGGGACTCCAAATCGGTAGATGATGTTGGAGATCACAAAGTCAACGATTGAACGAGCCTTGACCTCCTTGAGTGGAACTACCTCTTCCCACTTGGAGAATAAATATGTAGTGGTCAGGATGAACCTGCACTGGAGAGCTGTCACTGGTAAATATGTTCCCACTACCTCGACTCCCCATACCACAAATGGCCAAGAGTACTTGGTAGTTTTGAGAGGCTCTAGTGCCCGATTCATAAGGATGGCATGAATATTTCATGAATGGATCCTTTTAGTGAACTCGATGCTGTCATGGATCATGGAGATAAAAAAATACCCCAGTCTCTAGATCTGGTGAAATAGTTTCGGCCCGGTCTGATGATCCCCACAAGAACCGACATGAACCTCCTTTACTACTTGGGAAATCTTGACTCCATGAATGCAATAGAGGAGAACCCCATCAAACCAGTGCTTGTAGAGGATCTTCTCATGACGAAGACCGCCCTAGAGGGTAAACCGCAACGTGCTATGTCAAATTTTCTCGATATTTCTCTGATCTACTGGGAGATTACTGTTTTGGAGGTACTCGACAAAGGATGTTATTCAGTTAGAAGTCACTTCAATCACAGCATCCGGGTGACCTGGGAGTCCTAACGTGGAGACACCAAAGGTGAGGTGTCTTACATGTGGACTGTAATTGTCATCTAGAGTGACGAGAGTAATGACTCTCTGGTGTACCAAGTGGATAAACAGATCATCATGTTCGGGCTATGCATGTGATGCAGCTAGGATGGCTAGGGAATCAGCCTAACCATTATGAGATCGAGAGACATGAGTAACTTCTGGATGAGATGAGAACTGAGCCATTAGCTAGAGAGTGAATTCCAAAAATGGTACGAGCTATGGCTTTCTGACGACATAATCACCATTGATCTTCTTGATGACTAGTTAGGAGTACCATTTCACATGAAAATGGGGAACTTCTATCTCAAGGGCCAGCTTTAGGCTAGTAATGAGAGCCTGAAACTTTGCCTCATTGTTGGTGTAGCTTTCTGAAAAAATGAATGAATATGCAAGAATCACTTGTGATGGGGTAATGAAGATGATACCCAGGCCTACTCTATTGAGTCTGGGGTTATTGAGCCTTCTGCCTATGGGGCTTCGAGAAGAACCATCGAAGTGCATGTTCCAACATGGGATGGCCTGGTCTAATGAGGGGATTGCCTTATCAAGAAAATCAATGTCCAAAGACTGGTCCATGGGGGATGAATGAGCAACAAAGAAGTCTACCAACACTTTCCCATTAAAATACTTATGGGGAATAAACCTAATGTCAAAATGTTGGAGAATCACTTCCCATCATGATAGATGACCTATCAACATGGGGTGGTTCAGGATGTACTTTAGAGGATCTACTTTGGATACCAGCTGTACCTCATGGTGCTATAAGTAATATCACAATTTTGGTAATGCGAATACCAGCGCAAGGAAACTTTTCTCAATAGGGGAGTATCTGGTCTCTGTATCAAGGAGCATACAGATGAGGTAGTAGAGGCTGTTCTTGGTTCCCTCGTTGTTATTCTGGGCAAGAAGGGTGACGAGGGATCATTCTAAGGTGGTCACATAAAGGGCCAATGGTTTTATGGAAACTAGTGGCATCAGGACCGGAGGCTGGAGCAGATACTGCTTGATTTCCTCAAAAGCAGTCTGAAATTCTTCATCCCACTGGTAAACAACAGCTTTCTTCATGAGCCTAGAAAGGGTCTTACACTTGCAGGCTAGATTCATGATGAATTGGCGTATGTAGGCTAAGTGGCCTTGGAATCCTCAAAGCACCTGGATGTTTCTTAGGGGAGACATCTGACTGATGGACTTGATCTTCTCCAGGTCAATATCGATGCCCCTGTATATGAAAATGAATCCAAGGAACTTCCAAGAGGTGACCCTGAAGGCACACTTAAATGGGTTCATCTTCAGGTGGCGGGAATATAGGAAGACTAACCCTTTAACTAGATCCTTGAGATGGTCCTGAAGATGGTGAGCTTTGACCACCAGATCATCCACCTAACATTCCACAAATGTTCCAAGGATCAGTATAAATATGCGATGCATATCCTGCTGATTGTTGGTGCCTTAATTCTTTAGACTGAATGACATGACTTGGTAACAAAAAGTACCTTGTGGTTCCATGAAGGCTATAGACTCGTAATCCTCAGGGGACATTCAGATCTGGTTATAACTGGAGTATCTATCCATGAAAGAGAGGTCTTGGAATGCAGATATAAAATTGATCAATAATTTCGTCATAGGAAGGGGAATATCATCCTTCGAACACTGATAGTTGAGATCATAGAAGTCGATGCAGACTCTGATCTATCCGTTCTATTTCTTAACTGGCAGAATGTTGGCTATCCATTGGGGGTACTGGACCTCCTTAGAAAAATTGGATCTGATGAGCTTATCAACTTCTTCCTCAACCATGTCACTATGAGAAGGGTGAATCTTTTTGGGAGGCTACATGAACCATCGATGATTTTCCAGGAGACCGAGGTGGTGTAAAAATATCAAATGATCTAGTCCTGGCATCACGTCATAAATCTAGTCGAATATATCACAGTAGTGTTTAAGGAAGTATATGTACTATTGAAGCTATTTGAGAGTAATATCCACACTGATCAATGTAAGTTTCATATTTGTCTCATCACTAATATTCACCTACTCTTGTTCATCAACCATGGTAGAAACACCCTCCTCAAAGGCGGGGGCAACATCCTCTAAATCTTATCCTTCACTTATGGAAAAGGGATCCTTGGTAGGAGGAGGTTCTTCTGAGTCAATAGATCTTTATGGGAGACTCGTTCCATCCTGAGTGGTGATAGATAGTGCATCAGAGGACTCATGTGCTACCGAAACCATAGCAATGAACGTGGTCGATCCGATCCCATCTGGCCTCCAGCCCAAGGAGCCACGCTTGATGATATCGAAGAAATATTGGCATGTCGTCTTGAGCTGGTAAATTTCAGCCTAGCGAGATAAGAAATTATTACATATTTCTATTTCAATAGGGCGTAAATCCCAATTCCTTATGATATTAGGAGGCTCCGGGATCACCAAATCCAGATTAGTGTAAGAGTTTGAGGTGATCTTCCATCATCGCTTAGAATTAGAAATGTGTTCCCCCTTTGTTCTGGAAACAATGAAGCATTGTCTGATGTATGGAGTTGTAGCCTCCAATCAATGGATTGAAAATATGTAGGCGTCATTTAGATCGGTCCATGGGTCAGTTTTGGTTGTGGCATGCTCAACCTCATTAACTTAAATCTGCTTGTCTTTGCACTTATAATAGTCTGCATCCAGATATCAGGATTCACAAGTGGAAAAGGGAGACAAGTCTACTAGAATCACACCCACTCGACCATTAATTAAGTATTTGAGGCACTAGTGATATGACTAGGGTACCGCTTCATATAGGTGGAGCCATGGCATGTCCATCAATGCATTATAGGCGGTGTCTTGGGAGACAACCACAGACTTGGTGCTGGAAACTAGGCCACCGAACTGGGTCTTCAAGAGGATCTTTTCGACCTGTGTCTGCTCCATCCTATCATAACCATGGATTCTTAGGTCAAAGGGACTCAAATAATCCCCAGAGAACCCCAGTTTTCGCAGTGTCCGAGTCGGGATTTGTTTGATCTTGGATCCTGTGTCGACAAGACAGTGGCGAACCTCCACACTAATAAATTAGTCGGTGATGTACAATGGGAGAATGTTCCCCTATATGGGAGAGCCTTCATCTTTCCTATATAATGAGATGATGTATTGGGATTCATTATGCTCAACCACATCAGTATGTAAGGCTTCTACAGCTTCTACCTCTGTATAAAACTGGAGGGGGCTTCTTAAAGCCTCAGCGAAGGCCTCACACATATCCGATGATAGGCGAAGGGCCTAAAAGATTTATAAATTTTCTGGAATTCTAGAAAGATGATTGAGGACATCATACTTCTATTCTAGGAGTGAACTTCTGCTTACAAGAGGTCTCTATATGACATGAGGTATGGTGGGCCCTACCGACTGGATCGACGGATGACTGGTTCTTGGAATATCCCACTAATCACTAGTTGAAGCCTGTGGAGTGACTATCGAGTGATGGGCCGATGACTGAGACTGCTCTGTAGAAAATAATGGCTGATCACGATGCGGTCAAGGTGGCTCTACCTAATCCAACAACAATAATAAAAACGAAGGCAGACCTGATGACACCAGATGACAAGGTTTCACGTTCCGAGACTTGTGCTGGGCCTGCTGTATGGTTTTGGTTGTTGGGTCGGAACAAAACGGAATGATGGCAAGAGGGGGGGTGAATTGCCTTTTAAAAAATGATTAACAATTTAAAAATCAAAGTTAAGATGCAGCGGAAATAAATGAGGCAAGACACAAAATTGATAACGGAGTTCGGCCAAAAACCCGGCCTACGTCTCCGCTCCCAACTCAACCGTTGAGAGATTCCTACCGCTTGCTTTTCAATGGTTTTAGCAAGAAACCCACTAGGGTTTGAGGTAGCACTAGGACCTATTACAGCTTGCTTTTAGTGGTTAAGCAAGAACCCACTTGCTTTTTATGGTTTAGCAAGAACCCACTAGCCTTTTTAACGGGTGAAGGCTAGCTCACCGAAATATCAAGCTATTTAAAGGAAATCTTGGCAACCTTTTCACACCTTAATGGTGATGTGAAACCCAAAAGAAAGGGGGATGAGAAAAGGTTTGGGGTTTGTAGGCACAAACCCAATTTTAAGCTCAAAATAAATAATGCAATAAAAACCGTAATTGAGGAGAAGCCTTGGGCGCCAATTGGATAGATGGAGTTGATGTAGCGTGCTCTCTCAAGCTTCTTGAGGTGCTCCTTGGATTGGAAATTGGTTGGAGCACTTGAGGATCCTTGAAGGTGGAGCGCTGGAGGTTCGCCAAATGTGCAACAATATGTCCGGGCGCTTGGTATATGATCCGGGTAGTGTCCGGGGATTCCTTGGCCTTTATTTATAGGCATGGAACCCATTGGGGGGCTTTGGAGCCATTGGAGAGGCTAAAAGAGCCGTTGGGAGCCAAGTGGGCCAGCCTGGTCAAACTGCAACGGCTAGTTTGACTGGCTCCACCGGCTGGCCGGTACAGCTCCACCGGCTGGCCGGTGCCTTGGCAGAGGAGGAGAGATTTGGTCCAGGCTCCACCGGCTGACCGGTGGAGGAGCCACCGGCTGGCCGGTGGTGAGACAGTAGCAACCACTATTTACTGGATGCCACCGGCTGGCCGGTGGTCAAGCCACCGGCTGACCGGTGGAGCCTGGCAGTGGGCAATGCCTCTGCCAGGTCCACCGGCTGGCCGGTGCTATCACACCGGTTGGTCGGTGGACTGAGTTTCAGTCCACTTGATGATTCTTTCTTGGGCCATTTTCTTGGCAACCTTGAGCCTATCAACACAAACACTTGAAAACAAGTTTAAACACATAATAAGGTGATTGTGATCATGAAAATTAAACCACGAGGGGTACGAGAGGTACAACAGTCTCCCCCTATTTTGATGATCACAATCACCAAAACAATTAAAGTAAAAAACTGAAATTGAAAGGAAATGATAAGCATGATGAAAAGGATTATCCCCCAATCAATCAAGAAATTTCTCCCCCTTTGTGATTATCAAAATAGAATGGGGCATAAAACTTGATTGAGGGAAAGGGTTTGAAAAACTAGATATGAGAATTTAAAAATCAATTGAGATTTTTGAAATTGAAATGAAAATTTGAAATGAAAATTGTAAATACAAATTGATTTGAAAAATGAATTGAAAATTGAATAACAATTTGAATTGAAAGTTTTGAATCAAAATTGAGATGAAAATTTTGAATTGAATGTTTTGAATCAAAAGTTTGAACTGAAAGTTTTGAATGAAAAATTCGAATTGAATATTTTGAAATGAAAATTTTGATACCAAGTGTTGAGATTGAAAGTTGGAATCGAAAATTTTGAAATTGAAATCAAAAGGGCTTAATTTGAAATTGAAAGTTTGAATTGAAACAAAAAGCTTAAACAAACCTAACTCCCCCTAAATGAAAACAAAAAATCACTGGGGAGAGGGATTTTGAAAAGAGACAATTTTAGGCCCGGAGAGACTCGCTAAGAGGGATTTTTCAATCCACACTTGCCTTGTAGCGGGTCTTCTCCTATAGAATTCATCCGAATAAAAAATCGATTTGGGCCTACCATACCGGGCGTTTTTTCAATTACATTCATATATCATGTGCCCGGGTTTTTTGCAATAGTTACAAAATTTAAAACAAGAGCTCCCCCTTACAAAAACAGTTGGAGCATGGGAGGAGGAAGCTTGGTTGGTGTAGCCAAGTCCATTGGTGGTTCTAGATATTCATTGGGAACCTAGGAGATTGTTCAAATTTTGTTCACCTTGGGTGAACTTGGCTAGGGTCTCCCTTAGGTCTTTGATGGTTGATTCCATGGAATCAACATTTGGAAAATTTTGGATTTTAAGGGTCAACTCTTCCTTCTCTTTGAGAAGTTGTTCTTTTTCGGAAGAGAGTTTTTTGAAAGACTTTTTTAAAGCAACAAATTTTGACGATAAAGCATGAAAACCTTTTTCTAGTTGGTCTCTAGCGTGTGAGAGTTCTTCATAAGAAAGATGATTGAAAGAATTAGAAGAACTAGAAGACGAGGAAGAAGAGTCGGAAGATGATACCTCATGATTTTCCATTAGGAATTTTTTACCTTGGTCGCTCGAGGAGAAGGAGGAGAATGAAGAGGTGGAGCTATCACTCCATGTTGCCTTTGAAGCCTTCTTCTTTTTCTTCTTCTTGGCCCTTTTCTTGTGAAGTGGGCAAGCGGGTACAGATTTTGCATCGGGTTCTAGCTTTCGAGCGGGTTCTTGCTTTTGAGCCGGTTCTTGCTTTTGAGCCATGCTAGTACCTTCATGGGTTAGCTCTAAACATTTCCAAATATCATGTGAAGTAGAGCAAGAAGAAATATGATCAAAAACATTATGATCTAACCCACAATGTAGAGCATTCATGGCTTTGCCATCAAGCTCGAAATTTGCAATGTCTACGGGGGTCCATTGAGATTCATCTTTACTAGAGAGAGTATAACCATGCATGAAAATTTTAAAAATAGGATAGCAAATGCTTTTAAGAAATGTGGTCATGCGGGTTTTCCAAAAAGTATAATCGTCTCCATCAAAGAATGGAGCACGATCCAAAGAATGTCCTTCGGGGGATTGAGAGGAAGAAGCGGTAGAAGCCATCAAAAAAAATAGGATCTTTAATTTGAAACCGGTTTAGGGAATTATTCAAATATGTCCTCTGATACCAATTGTTGGGTCGGAACAAAACGGAATGATGGCAAGAGGGGGGGTGAATTGCCTTTTAAAAAATGATTAACAATTTAAAAATCAAAGTTAAGATGCAGCGGAAATAAATGAGGCAAGACACAAAATTGATAACGGAGTTCGGCCAAAAACTCGGCCTACGTCTCCGCTCCCAACTCAACCGTTGAGAGATTCCTACCGCTTGCTTTTCAATGGTTTTAGCAAGAAACCCACTAGGCTTTGAGGTAGCACTAGGACCTATTACAGCTTGCTTTTAGTGGTTAAGCAAGAACCCACTTGCTTTTGATGGTTTAGCAAGAACCCACTAGCCTTTTTAACAGGTGAAGGCTAGATCACCGAAATCTCAAGCTATTTAAAGGAAAGCTTGGAAACCTTTTCACACCTTAATGGTGATGTGAAACCCAAAAGAAAGGGGGATGATAAAAGGTTTGGGGTTTGTAGGCACAAACCCAATTTTAAGCTCAAAATAAATAATGCAATAAAAACCGTAATTGAGGAGAAGCCTTGGGCGCCAATTGGATAGATGGAGTTGATGTAGCGTGCTCTCCCAAGCTTCTTGAGGTGCTCCTTGGATTGGAAATTGGTTGGAGCACTTGAGGATCCTTGAAGGTGGAGCGCCGGAGGTTCGCCAAATGTGCAACAATATGTCCGGGCGCTTGGTATATGATCCGGGTAGTGTCCGGGGCTTCCTTGGCATTTATTTATAGGCATGGAACCCATTGGGGGGCTTCGGAGCCGTTGGAGAGGCTAAAAGAGCCGTTGGGAGCCAAGTGGGCCAGCCTGGTCAAACTGCAACGGCTAGTTTGACTGGCTCCACCGGCTGGCCGGTACAGCTCCACCGGCTGGCCGGTGCCTTGGCAGAGGAGGAGAGATTTGGTCCAGGCTCCACCGGCTGACCGGTGGAGGAGCCACCGGCTGGCCGGTGGTGAGACAGTAGCAACCACTATTGACTGGATGCCACCGGCTGGCCGGTGGTCAAGCCACCGGCTGACCGGTGGAGCCTGGCAGTGGGCAATGCCTCTGCCAGGTCCACCGGCTGGCCGGTGCTATCACACCGGTTGGCCGGTGGACTGAGTTTCAGTCCACTTGATGATTCTTTCTTGGGCCATTTTCTTGGCAACCTTGAGCCTATCAACACAAACACTTGAAAACAAGTTTAAACACATAATAAGGTAATTGTGATCATGAAAATTAAACCACGAGGGGTATGAGAGGTACAACATTGGTAGCATGCACAACTTGGCTGGAAATACTGACCGAGGCTCTCTATTGATGAATATTATCGCGGATTCGTCAATGATGAAGATGGATGGGAACATTGGGAGGATCTTCCTAGTGCTCCTCATCATCTGGAATCATGTAGGGGTTTACCAGCTACACAGTTTTATCCAATGAGTACCCTTGATTGTCTCTTGAAGATTCATCCACTACTGGATGGATTTTGGGAGGAATCACCATCTCTAGGGTCATGAAATTTCCAAGAGTATGGGATGATGATGGAATCAACGAGGGACTTTGTTTCTATTATCCCACTGATGCATGCTCTTCTGGAAAGAGGACGGATGAGAGATGATGCAGAAGTAGTAGCTGTGGCTTCTGAAGGCTCGGGCCGATTCAGGCATGCATGGATAACATCATGGGACTAGGCGACTGTTTTACAAGCCATCTAGTCATCATAATTATGGTACCCACGGTTAGAAACCTCATGATACACCCCTTCGCTGTCACTGCTACTGGTTGGCCTCACGAAGACACATACCACCTGTGCCAAAGCTGGGCCTAACCGGACAATGTTGGTATCCAACAGGTCTCGAAGACAGTCTTTAAACACATATAACTATTTTATGGTATGCCCGAGGATTTGGTGATAGGGGCAGTAATTAGGGTGATCAGTGAGGTTCACCTCTTCTGGCCTCCTACACATAGGAAGACGTACAATCCCTTGCTCTAAGGCACTATGGATGTAACCCAGGAACCGAGCCTCGTTGAATAAGTAGGTCCCGTTTTTATTGACCGGGAAGGGGGACCTTGGAGCTTGACCTTGATGTGGGATGGAGGAGCTATAAAAGAGGTGGATCCTAGTTATCTCGCCTAGGTGGTGGTGGTGCATTGCATGGGGACACCTACTAGTTCTAAGGTGGTCACTACTAGGTCGGAGGCTATGCCTGAGGTGGAGGGCCTCTGCTAGGCTAGGGTGGCAGCTCCACTAGTAACAACTCTTGTTTCCTAAGGCCTCTTTTTGAGCCACTGTTTTGGGATCTACCCTAGCATCCCTTCTCGTATGGATTGTAGGAGACAATGGACGTGGCTAGCTGGCTTGTTGCAATTCTTCTTCTAGGAACTCGGTCTTATCAGAGAAGACTCAAAATCCCCCGGGGTAGTTCTGGGTGATTAAATAGGGGACTAGTTCTATTTTTACATTCCGTATGCACATCGTCAGCAGGTGCTTCTGAGTCAGTGCCATGTCAATGGAGTATGTGATCCCTTTACACTAGGCGAAAAAGTATGCAACATGCTCATCAAACCTCTGCTTTCACTTGATGTGGTCCGCGATACTCGTTTTCCGAGTGGTGGAACTGAATTGGTAGATAAATTGCCTATAGAGGTCTTCCCTACTAGCTACTGATGTGATGGGGAGTTGGCTATACCAGATGAACACTGACCCCTCTATTGTCTGTATGAAGAATCGGAGTTCGGCGGCCTCCTGCTGGGCTGGAGTTCTCAACATGGGTCCACATCTTAAGATAAAGTGGGCCACATGTTGCAGCAGGTCCCCTTTCCCGTTGAAGGGAGAAAATGTGGGATTTCCAAAACCCGTGGGTGCTGGAATATCATCCACCCATGCGGGATAAGTCTTTCCATCAGGATGGATTTCCACCTGTCGTGTCTCCAATGCTTCGAGGTGGGAAATGAGTGCCTCTATTAGATCATCCAAGCAGGGGTTCCTGTCTTGATGGGGATCCCTGAACACCAATGTGTTGGTAGGTTCTTAAACATGATAAGTAGGACTAGAATGTCATGAAGTGGTAAGAAGAATGACCCGTAGAGAAGCTGGGGGAACTTGAACAGGGTCCCAGAGATTGTATCGCCACTCGAGTGGATTTGGCGACACAAACCACACCCTCTTGCCGTAAGTTCCAGCCTCAAACATATTTGTTTGGGAAGTATGGTCAGGTTCACCTAGAGGAAATTCTCCAAGGGGAAGTGGTGCCTGCCCCTGTTTCCCTGGCTGAGGATCACCGTAGTTTGGCCGTCTCTCTATAGTACATTTAGAAATGAGGTCTTTGACCATCTTCTTGTGTTCTGCAAGTTTCTGACGCAACAGAGCTTTTTTGGGATCGTCTTCCCCCTTCTTCATTGATCTAGATGGGTTAGAGGGTTTGACATCTCTGAGGTGCTCTTTATCATTGTTGGGATTTTGGATGAGGAATAATGCCTTGGTGGGAAAAGGAAGACCTATTAGATTCCTCTATTGACGATTAATCCTTCCTAAAAGATCCAATAGGTGTGATACTACCTCCGGGGGGGAGGTCCTCTCCAAGAATCTCTAGCTCATTCTCACCCCCTAGAAGGTCTTCCATGTTAACCACGACCCTTCTTGGAGGCATATCCTCTATGTCACCCGAAAAATTGGGCTGGCACAAGATAAAACTGAAATGGAGGGCCTCGTACTGCCCCATCTACTGATCTGTACGTGGGGGGGGGGGGGGCTCCTTGATTATCCTTCAGAGCACTTTAAAGCTCTAGAAACATCATTGTTTGAGAGTCATATGGAGGAAAAGTGACTCAGGGCACTGGGCCACGAGGATTTCATCCAAATAAGCCAAACGACATTATTGGCTGATGTCTTCGATGTGCACCTGACTCATGGGGTTGACCACTCATCGATGAAAAAGATGGAAATGAGTCATCCAGAAGGTCTGGCAAAAATGCTCGACCTCTTCCTGGGTGAGTGATTCCGGAACACTAAAATTTGGTGCTGCAACTAGGAAAAACATCTTAAGAAATCCATTGTGAGAATATCCCCCAATCTCCTTGGTCAAGATTCGGGGTCCGGCCCTTCATTTACCTACTCGTCAACCAGATGAATCTGGGGAACCGACAGCGGTACCGAAGCAGACTACTGAGATGGTAGGATGGCCGACGGGGAATATGACGAAAGAGGTATCAAACTGCAGCATCTCGGGCAATCCTCCAAAGAGTGTACTGACATAGCAACCACATCGCGGTAAGACGGGCTTCGGACCACAGTTTCTAGCGTATGGACTATAGATACTAGAGATGGATCACACTAATAATAGTCTTCCATCAGTCCCCAGAATAGCTCTTCGTGATCTACAGGCGAGGTAAAGAGTGCTTTTGGTGATGATGGTGGTGATTGCACAGCTAGAAATTGTGGAGTTGCCAAATTTTAATCCTCTTGGATATAACTGCGGAGGGAGGCAGGAATCTGATGGACCTCACATTCTTAAAGTATGAGGCTGATGCACCTTGTTCCTACCCCCACCCTTGACACAGAGGATCTAGGTGAGGGTTCCATCACCGAGTCATATTCTGCCTCAGAATATAAGAAGCATCATAGTTTAATCTCAGTCTGAATCTTCTCGGTATTTTTTGTGTGGAGGCGACGACCCGCCATCCTTCCCTAGGGTTGTTCTTGGAGACAAGGTAGATTTCCAGCATGAGGAGGTCCTTTGATCATACTGGTGCTGGGGCAGAGAGGATTTATACCTATTTGAGATGGGGTGTGAGGAGAAACCAGACATATATCAAAGGAAACACGGGGATGACCTCCGTGTCCACTAACTGATGTGCAGAGGAATCTTCTGTGGAAAGTGTTGGAGTGGGTAGGACCTCCGCTGGAGCTGGCAGAAGTATGGGTAGGACCTCTGTGATTGGTGCTGGTGAAGCAAAGCAAACCTTCACCTGTAACACCCCCAATATTTCACGGTACGTTTCCCTTTGAATAATTCAATGGCGTGCATTGTACGCAACTTTGAGATTCTAACACACCACAACCAATCAAACTAACTGTTTTGAATAGTAATACCTATTTTTTGAAATTTTATAAATTATATCTCTCAAAATAGACTTCATTTTTGGATTCAGAATATCGAAATTATCCTAGGGTGAAATTTTGGTACTTTTCGGATAACTCTTATATTATGATGAATAGTGAAAATTACTAAATTTTAATTAAAAACAACTTTTTTAATCGAAATAATTAATATTGATAAATTATGAATTTGAGTGGTTTTAAAGTATATTTAGAATATATTTTTACCATTTAATTCAATTTTTTTCATTGGACATAATTTCACAATTAAACTAGACATAAACAAGTGTCAATCTTTTGATAGTTATTATCTCTTAAAAACACGCTTTTTGTTTTGACATCGGGAATTAATTTTAAAGTCATTTCCACCACTTCTGTGTTTGGAATTTGTAAAAATGGATTCCATATTTGGAATCAGGATGTTAAAATTATGTAAATAGGTAACTTTTATTTTTAGACATTTTGAATAATTAATTCGGTAAATATTTTATTTACCATGGTTAAAGGGTAAATCCGGTAAATAAGGGCTAAAAAATAATATTACAATAATACAAAATTACCCTAAAATGTGTCCTAACCTTATTTGTTGATACATTTCCGACCATGGGAATATTTGGGTCGATTTTGGGACCCCATGGTGCCACATGGAAGTGATAGGGACATTTTATTTTAATTAAGTTAAAATGAATACAAAAATGACACAAGCATATATCTTTTAGAAAAACAATTTTTACATAGGGTTATATATGTTGGATTTTAGACTACACATATTAATTAGAAATATAACAATATTTCCTACATAATGGTATTTTATTTATAATTTTTAGACAGTAAATAATTTAATTTATTTATGACACAATGGTGATGTAGTAATTACTATAATAGTGAAAAATTAAAATGATTGATATTGTAGATACCCAAATAAATATAATTTGAGACTTTTTATGAATTAAAATAATTTTCTCGGTTAATATGACATGTTAGGAATGCTTTAATTAACTTTGTTCGAAGTAATAATTCTTTTATTATTTTTTAAAAAATCAATTATTGAATAGTGTCAAAATTGACATAAAAGAGTTTTTAAAACAAATATTATATTATTAATTGATATTAAATTCATAAAAATCTAAGGTTCGGCCAAAAGACTTATAAAATGATATTTGTATCATTAATGGACTAATTGGGGGGTCTCTTGGATGTATATAGTATGTTTATTAACCATATAATATAAAATACAAAGAGACATTGTAAAAGTTAAACTAATTAACTAAGAGTTAATACTTAAAGATAAGGTTAATATAGTAACCCAAACCTGTCTAAATTCCATTGGTTGAGTTTTTTTCGACCCATTACCACATTAAACTTTAAATAATCCACTTTTGAGCCATTATAAACTGAATATTAATTTATTATAAAATAATATTTCTAGCTTTTCCAAAGGTGCCCCTCACCCCTCTTATAAAAGGGCACTCTCCCTTCTCATTAACTCACACCTTCAAAGCCTTTTGCTTCGGCCAAACTCTGCCCAAATACTCTCTCAACATCCCTAAATTCATCCTAGAGGCCCTCCTTTAGTCATAAAGCCAACTTAAGGAGCCCTTTTGATAAAATCAAAAGGAAGAACCCGAAGAATAGGTAATGATTTCACCACCCTTTTTCAAGTTCCTTTCTTCTTCCATTTCATATTTCTTTGATATTACCATTATAAAATAATAACTCCAGTATATTATATATACTTTTATGTTATTATAAACATTTTCCAACCATATTTCAGTATTCTATCCATCCATTCAATAACATGTCACCATACATGCGTACGTACGACTTACCGTCTTCACGTCGTGGTGTAATTATTATTCAATAAATTATTATTTGGATGAGTATAATAATGATGTGTAATTCAGGTAAATAATAAATATAAAACTATAATGATTTTATATATATGATATACTATCCAATTATATACTATTTTAATATCAAATGAATGATATTGTCCCTTGTGCGTACGTACGGACTACCGTCTCCACAAACGCGATGAGATTCATTCTCCATCGTATTCATTCAAGTATAATTATCATTTGATTATTTAAAAATAATTTTTAAGGACTTGATATAATGCTGGATATGAATAAGATACAACCTATCCATAAAAAACATGGCTTATGTAACAAAACATATAAAATAAAACGAGTAAGTTAACACCCGAAACAACGATAATACTAAGATATTATTAACAAATCAAGGTTAAAAGATCATATATGATATCGTATTAATTAAAATGATTCTTGTATAATTAAATAACAATTATTTCACCATTATACAGGAAGTTAACCTACCGTTGACCAAGGAAAAAGTACAAAATAAGGGGTTTCTTATCTCACTTTTAATTCAGTGAGATTTCCATTGTTCACCACTTATTTATTGCATGTGGTGTGTGTATTGCCCATGATTGTATTCATAGTGTAATATACTTAAATTTATGGGTATTTAAATCATCATTTTATGATTCTTCATTCATAGGTGCATGTTTCATAAGTTACCAAATCGATAAGGGAATTTGAAATTTCAATTTCCACTCATTCAGCTTTACGAATATTTCATTGATTATTTTACTCCAAGATTATCTGTGGAATCACTATTCATTTGATTATTTCATAATTTCCGCTCCCCTTTCTGTGGATATACTTTTTATACACATAATCACTCTATTGATAAATTCTCAAGTCATCGGTATGAACTTGATAAGAGTAATTTTTACTCAATCTCGATTTGTTGAGATAAACATCCAATTCATTGGTGTTGTTTTTACTAGAATATGTTTGAATGTCCTTTGATTGTTTTACACTGAATATCCAATCATATTTAGTGTATTTATATTTTTGACACATAATTATGTCGTTAATTTATCCTTAACCTAAGGATACAACCTTTATGAGAGATTTCATCTCAATTTATATTCCATTGAGACTTATTTGTTGTTATACACCAAATCACTTTTATGTGGTGTATATAACGTACTTTGACTTAGTATATCATGAATCCCTTTATTCTCATGATATTACAATGTTTTTATTACCTCAATTATTTGTATTCAAGTGTCTCTCTTTTGGTTAGAAACTCTAACTAAAATACCATTTTTAAATGTTTTAAAGACTTATTCTTCTAAATATTGCTCATTAATGTCCATGTTTTTAAAATGGTTTTAAGGATTTATTTATATGGACATTAAAGTTTTAAAATTAAAACTCCTTTTAAATGTTTAAAAGTGGTATGGGACACTTTTATTCAAAAATCTATTTTTAAATGGCTTCTTGACAAATAGTGTGACTTTTAAATGATTTCAAGAAAAAGGGGGATATTTCTCTCAAATAGTTTTTATGATTATTTTCATCTATGTCAATATCCTTCATTATTCTAGATTGAGGTTAATATGATACAATAAAATCTCTCATATTGTGTCAAATGAGTTATGTTTGACTGTGGATGTGCTATTTTTATACCATTCATGGTTTGTGGATAAGTATTGACATTTCGTATGCTAGTTTTAATACAAATGTTTATGTTATGTTTCAAACTTTTCATATGAGGAATGCATTGGACTTAGTAAGTGATGGGTGGAGACCGCTATAGCTCCTCGATGCATCGGTAGGTCTCATGAGACAAACTAGTGTCTTGGCATAAGGCCTTGGAAAAATCTTTTTTGTAGTCTTGGCACGAGGCCTTGGCTATGTGGTTATGATAGTCTGGCATTATGCATTCTGTCATTATGAAAGTGGTTGTTGATATTGCATGTGATTATTCGATTAGTAGAATATCCATGTGAATAAGTAAATGGAATTATTTCATTTTATTTTTTCCATACTATGTTGAAGTTCAAGTTTAAAAGGCTTTTGTTTTAGTTATACATCGCCTTAAATGTTTATTCTTATTTATGAAAGTTTCCACTATATTGTTATCCTTACTGGGCATTTGATCTCACCCCTTTTCTATGTTTTATTTTTCCCAGGATATAAAGAAGTAATTTATGAATGACCTGCAGGGATAGTATGAGGGGATAAGAGTGTGGACTATGGAGAATATATTGTTGTAGTTTTCATTTATAATGTAAAACTTTATGAATATATCTAGTGTTTCCAAGGATACTAAACTAATCGGTCCTTCGGGACATGATTCCTTGTAATCATGCCAATGTTATGTAATAATGCACCGACTCTGGGTAACTGGGTTCGGGGCGTTACATTTGGTATCAAAGGAAGTTTAGTACAAACCTTGGAAGCCAGATTTAGAAAAACTCTGATTAGAGCACGCAAACCTAAGATGAACTTTGAGAATTAGTATATAAGAACTTCCTAAAATTTTGGTATTGTAGAGATTTTTTGAGTTTTCCGAGCAATACATCCCTATCTGGATACGAGCAGGTAGAGGCGGCTCTGGCACAGATGTACCTAGGGGTAAAACTGGAAAACACTTCTTTGAGCTAGACTCGAACGGGAACTGGTGCAGGACAACGGGCCATGCTGTGCTCTTGGTTACGAAACTCCTGGGGGATATGCTTAGGATAATTTAAATTTTCTTTACAAACCGATTTGAAGTATTATATATAAGATGATAGTAAATAACCTTGGTTAATCCTAATGTGTTTCAAAATAAGAATATGGTGACATGTTAATCTCAAAATGATTTTATGACTACTATTACTCACACAATGCTTTCTGGTTTTAGTCAATGGCTGGATTCCAAGGAAGTCATAGTGACTTTGAGAATGATGTACAAGGTGGGAACATTGGTGGAAATGAGCAACAAAATGGAATGTTGATAGGCGTAAAGGATATCGTCTTTATTCCAAATCAATTTTCCAAAAAATATGATCAACAATATATATATTAACCAATTCCCGGACTCAACAAAGAAGAGAAAGGTGATGAATGATAAGAGCTCCAGTAGTGGAGACCATGGAGAAAGAAATCCTCAATTTCCATCATGCAGGAAATGTGGAAAGAGACACCCATGAAAGTGTCTCAATGGGAAAAAGAAATTCTTTACGTGTGGGAAGGAAGTACATAAAGTGAAGAATTTCTGAAGAAAAATGAAGAGTACTATGGAAGAAGATAAAAATGGTCCCAAGAATCCATTTACAGTCATTTTTCGTAAATGTAGGGGACCTGGACATTACCCGAGTGAATGCCCTATTCTATAGGATATTTTCTTGGTCAAAGAAGAAGCTATGTGGAAATAAATGGTTGGAGAAATGTTTAAATAGTATTAGTGCTCCTTGTTGATCAGTTTACTTTGGAATAATTTTCTCTTGTATTTTTAACCCTAAAGTTTTCCATGTGAGAATGATATTTGAGGAAGAATTATCTTTTGTCTTGTGGATATAGTTATAAATAACCATTTGGTTTTATATGAATATTGGGTTTGAGGCAATTATAAGTTATTGTAATTTGGGATGAAAATGCAAGGCATGAGATAAGATTTGTGGTTAAATTATGTTATGGTTATTTTGAGAAATTTATCTCATTTTGGTAATGTTATAAAATATAGTTTTTGAAAAAGGACAACACGCAGACCGTGTGACAACCCGTCGCATCGGACAAATCTGTGGTAATCAAACCCACAACCGAAGTGCGATTGGGATTTATCAGCTACCACTAGACTACGTGACGTCCCTGGTTAGTGTGACTATTATTTTTTAGTTAAATTATTTTATTGATCAATAATAATTTGATTTGGGATCTTGTGTCTTATCAAATTAATACCCTTAGTATATGATAATGATTTGGTGATTAAGTGATAAATGTTATTTTGGAAGTTGTTCGCTTGGTTGTGAACACTATATGCCCAAGGAAAATAGAATATTATGGGATTTCATTTGAGCAGTAATGGTGGATTTTTATCTATGTTTTTATTGTGGATTTATAGTGATTTGGGTTATTTATGGAAATTATTAGGTTAATTACTTTTAAGTATGTGAACTTAAGCGTAATTAATGTCATTTGGAGATACAATTTAACATGCAAGACTACATTCTTATAAGTTTTCAGTTTCAATATTAGTTTGGATTATATTGAAGGATTTTAAGGAAAATTGATTATTGAATGGTATTTATTTAACTTTGGGGTATTGATGGTTTAATTTTAGAAATTAAGATTAGTGTTTTTTTCTCTCTAATGGAATATCCATTTGGGGGATCATCAGATATTATAATAACAATTTTGGTTTTGATTAATCTCTAAAGACAAGGTAAATATATAGTTTATTCAACATGGGTCATGTATTTGTATAGAAGTTTATTCTAGCTCTTCCATTGTGACCAAGTCTTCTTGAATACTCATTGTTCAAAAAAATGAGTTAGTGGTAAAAATTTATTAAAGAATGAAACTCTACTTAAAAATTAAGTATATCTCTTTATGTTCTGATTAAATATCATAAATGAATTCTTTGTCCTTATGTAATGTAACTTAAAACTAAAAAATGTTATCCGTTTACTTTTCCTACTGGGAGACTAAGGACCGTTTGTCCCAACACAAGTTTGTGATTTTCTTATTGTTAACTTTCTCCTGATCATGTTTTCTATCCTTCTCCATCAGAACTTAACACTTTGTTTATCGTCCATATCCATGTTTTCCTACATGGAATCCTAGTATGGGTTATCTTGGGTGACCTTTATACCTCTCTTCCTTTCTTTTAAAGTGATAGTTTTATTGACTCTTTTTCCGATGTGGGAATTTCCATTATATTCTCAAGCCCAATTTTAAAAAATTGCTAGGACACAATTTATTGAAGGAGGAGAGAATGTAACACCCCAAGATTCCACGGTACGTTTCCCTTTGAATAATGCAATGGTGTGCATTGTACGCAACTATGAGATTCTAACACACCACAACCAATCAAACTAGCCGTTATGAATAGTAATACACACTTTTTGAAATTTTATAAATTCTATCTCTCAAAATAGACTTCATTTTTGGATTTGGAATATCGAAATTATCCTAGGGTGAAATTTTGGAACTTTTCGGATAACTTTCATATTTTGATGAATAGTGAAAATTACTAAATTTTATTTAAAAACAACTTTTTTAATTGAAATAATTAATATTGATAGATTATGAATTTGGGTGGTTTTAAAGTATATTTAGAATATATTTTTACAATTTAATTAAATTTTTTTCATTGGACATAATTTCACAATTAAACCAGACATAAACAAGTGTCAATCTTTTGATAGTTATTATCTCTTAAAAACACGCTTTTTGTTTTGACAGCGGTAATTAATTTTAAATTAATTTTTGCCACTTTTGTGTTTGGAATTTGGAAAAATGGATTGCATATTTGTAATCAGGATGTTTAAATTGTGTGTATAGGTAACTTTTATTTTTAGACATTTTGAATAATTACTTCGGTAAATATTATATTTACCATGGTTAAAGGCTAAATCTGGTAAATAAGGGTTAAAAATATATTATAATAATATAAAATTACCCTAAATGGTGTCCTAAACTTATTTTTTGATACATTTATGACCATGGGCGTCTTTGGGTCGATTTTGGGACCCCATGGTGCCACTTGTAAGTGATAGGGACACTTTATTTTAATTAAGTTAAAATGAATACAAAAATGACACAAGCATATATCTTTTAGAAAAACAATTTTTACATAGGGTTATATATGTTCGATTTTCGACTAAAAATATTAATTAGAAAGATAAAACTATTTCCTATATAATGGTATTTTATTTATAATTTATAGACATTATATAAGTTAATTTATTTATGACACAATGGTGATGTAGTAATTACCATAATAGTGAAAAATTAATATGATTGATATTGTAGATACCCAAATAAATATAATTTCAGACTTTTTATGAATTAAAATAATTTTCAAGGTTAATATGACATTTTAGGAATGATTCAATTAACTTTTTTCGAAGTAAACATTCTGTTATAATTTTTTTAAAAATCAATTATTGAATAGTGTCAAAATTGACATAAAAGGGTTTTTAAAAAAAATATTATATTATTAATTGATATTAAATTCCTAAAAATCTTCGGATCGTCCAAGAGACTGATATAATGATATTAGTATCATTAATGGACTAATTGGGGGTCTCTTGGATGTATATAGTATGTTTATTAACCATATAATATAAAATACAAAGAGGCATTGTAAAAGTGAAACTAATTAACTAAGAGTTAATACTTAAAGATAAGGTTAATATAGTAACCCAAACCTGTATAAATTCTATTGTTTGAGTGGTTTTCGACCCATACCCACCTTAAACTTTATATAATCCACTTTGGAGCCATTAGAAACCGAATATTAATTTATTATAAAATAATATTTCTATCTTTTCCAAAGGTGCCCCTCACCCCTCTTATAAAAGGGCACTCTACCTTCTCATTAACTCACACCTTAAAAGCCTTTTGGTTCGGCCAAAATCTGCCCAAATAATCTCTCAACTTACTTCACTTCATCCTAGAGTCCCTCCTTTAGTCATAAATCCAACTTAAGGAGCCCTTTTGATCAAATCAATAGGAAGAACCTAAAGAAGAGGTAATGATTTCACCACCCTTTTTCAAGTTCCTTTCTTCTTCCATTTCTTCTTTCTTTGTTATTACCATTATAAAATAATAACTCTAGTATATTATATATACTTTGATGTTATTATAGACCTTTTACAACCATATTTCAGTATTCTATCCATCCTTTGAATAACATGTCACCATATGTGCGTACGTACGGCTTACCGTCTCCACATCGTGGTGTAATTGTTATTCAATAAATTATTATTTGTATGGGTATAATAATGATGTTTAAATCATGTAAATAATAAATATAAAATGATAATTATTCTGTATATATTATATACCATCCAATTATATATTATTTTAATATCAAAAAAATGATATTGTCACTTGTGCGTACGTACGGACTACCGTCTCCACGAACACGATGAGATTAATTCTCCATCGTATCCATTCAAGTATAATTATCATTTGATTATTTAAAAATAATGTTTAATGACTTGATATCATTTTGAATATGAATAAGATAAACCTATTCATGACAAACATGTCTTACATAACAAAACATATAAAAGAAAACGAGTAAGTTAACACCTGAAACAACGATAATACTAAGATATTATTAACAAATAAATGTTAAAAGATCATATATGATATCATATTAATGCAAATTATTCTTGTATAATTCAATAACAATTATTTCACCATTTTACAGGAGGCTAACCTACCGTCGACCAAGGAAAATGTACAAAGTAAGGGGTTTCTTATCTCACTTTTAATTCAGTGAGATTTCCATTGTTCACCACTTATTTATTGAATATGGTGTGTGTACTGACCATGATTGTATTAATTGTTTAATATAATTTAATTTATGGGTATTTACATAATAATTTTATGATTCTTCATTCATGGGTGCATGTTTTATAAGTTACCAAATCGATAAGGGAATTTGAAATTTCAATTTCCACTCATTCGGCTTTACGCATATTTCATTGATTATTTTACTCCAAGATTATGTGTGGAATCACTATTAATTTGATTATGTCATAATTTCTACTCCCCTTTCTGTGGATATACTTTTTATACACATAATCACTCCATTGATAAATTCTCAAGTCATCAGTATGAACTTGATAAGAGTAATTTTTACTCAATCTCGATTTGTTGAGATAAGCATCAAATTCATTGGTGTTGTTTTTACTAGAATATGTGTGAATGTACTTTGACTATTTTAAACTGAATATCCAATAATATTTAGTGTATTTATATTTTTCACACATAATTATGTCTTTAATTTATCCTTAACCTAAGGATACAACCTTTATGAGAGATTTCATCTCAATTTACATTCTATTGAGACTTGTTTGTTGTTATACACCAAATAACTTTTATGTGGTGTATATAATGTACTTTGACATAGTATATCATGAATAACTTTATTCTCATGATATTAAAAAGTTTTTATTACCTCAATTATTTGTATTCATGTGTCTCTCTTTTGGTAAGAAACTCTAACTAAAATACCATTTTTAAATATTTTAAAGACTTATTCTTCTAAATCATGCTCATTAATGTCCATGTTTTAAAAATGATTTTAAGGATTTATTTATATGGAAATTAATGTTTTAAAATTAAAACTCCTTTTAAAAGTTTCAAAGTGGTATGGGACACTTTGATTCAAAAATCTATTTTTAAATGGCTTCTTGACAAATAGTTTGACTTTTAAATGATTTCAAGAAAAAGGTGGATATTTTTCTCAAATAGTTTTGATGATTATTTTCATCTATGTCAATATCCTTCATTATTCTCGATTGAGGTTAATATGATACCATACAATCTCTCATATTATATCAAATGAGGTATATTTGACTATGGATGTTCTATTTTTATACCATTCATGGTTTGTGGACAAGTATTGACATTTCGTATGCTAGTTTTAATACAAATGTTTATGGTATGTTTCAAAATTTTCATATGAGGAATGCATTGGACTTAGTAAGTGACGGGTGGATCCTGCTATAGCTCCTCGATGCATCGGTAGGTATCATGAGACAAACTAGTGTCTTGGCACAAGGCCTTGGCAAAATCTTATTTGTAGTCTTGGCACGAGTCCTTGGATATGTGGTTATGATAGTCTGGCATTATTCATTCCGTCATTATGGAAGTGGTTATTGGTTTTTCATGTGATTATTCGATTAGTAGAATATCCATGTGAATAAGTAAATGGCATTATTTCATTTTATTTTTTCCATACTATGTTGATGTTCAAGTTTAAAAGGCTTTTGTTTTAGTTATACATTGCCTTGAATGTTTATTCTTATGTATGAAAGTTTCCACTATATTGTTATCCTTACTGGGCATTTGAGCTCACCCCTTTTCTATGTTTTATTTTTCCCAGGATATAAAGAAGTAATTTATGAATGACCTGCAGGGATAGTATGAGGGGATAAGAGTGTGGACTATGGAGACTATATTGTTGTAGTTTTCATTTGTAATGTAAAACTTTATGAATGTATCTAGTGTTTCCAAGGCTACTAAACAAATCAGTCCTTCGGGACTAGATTCCTTGTAATCATGCCAATGTTATGTAATAATGCACTATCTTTGGGTAACTGGGGTCAGGGTGTTACATCACCCCTCTGATTACTGAGGTGGGGAGGACCTTCACCAACTATTTTCAGGACATGGGGAATTCCCCCACGCAGTAGATTGAACGAATGTGTAACTTCCCCACAATGGTGACCTGTGGAAGGAGGAACAAACCCATACATTATGTAACGAGTGCGGGAGAGGATTCTGTACTGAGTATCACTGCCATGGGGAGGACCCTCATTTGGATTGAAGGTAGCATAGGGTAAACCTCCATGTCGAGCTTGGAAGCAGGGAGGAACCACGTTCTCAATGGTGGCAGTATGGGGAGGACCTACATATTAGGTGTCGTTGCTACGGGTCAGTACATAGTGGCCACTACCCACGCCATTGACCAAGAGAGTCAACCCAGCCTGACCGTGGGGCAATTGGGTCCTCGATCCTCGTCCGGTATATAAGTTCCCCAAATCATCATACAAAGTAGGATGATGATATACGTCGGTGGTGGCATGATCCACAATAGTTGTTGATAAAGACGCCCCTTGGTGGGCATCCTCCTCAGCCAGCACTTGATGTTGGTGTCAGATCAACTAGACTGGGACCAGAGGTGCAGTCACATGGCTTACCTACTCCTCGACTCATGGGACTGAGTGGTGACGTCAGTGTGGGATAGTGGGAGCCCTCATTGGGAGCCCCTGAAACGGGATCCCGACCTGGCTGGCCCAGACATCCCCGACCTCATCGGCGTAGGGGAGGGAGTCATCGAATCATTCTAGGGAGATGCTCTTGAAATGTTTGTATGTTAGAGTGGGTAGTAGTGGCTCCCTACGCTTCCCTTGGGGGAAGCGGTGACAACAAGGCGCAGATTCCTCTAAATCTTGGCGGGCCCTATCCCGAGTCGGGATAATCCCTTCCTCCTCGTATCGGCAAAAGATGTTGTTTACCACCATTCATTGTATGAATTTATAAAGGTATATGGGGAGTGGGCACCCAAAAGCTATTATTGTGGATATTTTCACAGATGTGGTGGAGCCATACGGGGTTGTCGCGTTGAAATTTCCCCATCCCCTATGTCGATGGATGGGAGTTGACCGGTTTCCTGTAGTGGTAGCTTGGGTCCTAGAAAGTAGGTTGATTAAACCATTAGTGATGAAACAAAGAAATCAATTTCTTGTTACCCAAGCCCATTTTTCCTTCCATGGATGGTAAGAAGGATCCACGCTGACAACGTCGTTGACCGGGATGTCCAATGTTCAACTACCCCATCTTCTGGAAAGTTTCACGCTAGGCCCAATATTTTCTTGGAAGGACTTTAGCACCAGATAACTGGATCTGGCGACACACTAGTCTATCTATTCCTCAAATGATACTAATATCCACATTGAGGAGAATAAATTCATGTCAGGTTAACCATTTCTATTTCTGATGCTTTCGTTGGGGGGAACGCATCCGTCTATTTGAGGAGGATGAGGATGCATTGATTGTTTCCCTGCATTTCTTATTTCCAAAGGTGGGTGACATCCATCACTTATTTAGGGACGTTTCTCCTTGATCTAAAATGGATTATGGGATGTTGATTCCTCCTTCTATGGATTCCTCCTCGGAACTCGTCACCTAGTTCGGGTCTCCCTCATAGATTAAGAAGTTTTTTGTGATACTCTTACTGGTTCTATATCTTCATGGATGCTGCTTAATTACACTGATTATGTTAGGTAATTTTGAGGGGTCCATCCAAGGCAGAAAATGAATAATGGATGGTTAAGTGAAGTGGATGGAGAATGGGATGGAGTCGACTTGAGGGCGACAATGATGTTGGGCTTGAGCCTCGAAGAGGCCTCCTACGTATCCCCGTGGTAGAGAATCAAAGATCATGTAGTTCAGGATGGGGTATAAAATCGGGATGTGCATAGAGGATAGCGACCCGATGATATTCTAGGGCTTACATGTGGTTAGAAGCCCAAGGTTGGTCTAATGCCACCGGGATGGACCAGGGATATGGGTCCCAACAGAAGGGATGACAATGGATTACCACTAGGTTTGGGTTTACAATGTCTTACAACTGAATGGAGATCACAATGACTTAATGCTGTGTGAGGTTCACAACGGCTTACAGTTGGGTAGGGGATCACAACAACTTAACACTAGCTGTGGGCACAACAGATTACCATTGGATGGGAATCACAACGACTTATTGCTGGATGTGGATCACAACATCTTACCGCTAGATGGGGATCACAACAGCTTACCGCTGGATGGGGTTGAAACTCATGGAGACTTCCTACGTACACTTTCCAGGGGACATGGATCAAATCCCACGTATTTAGAGATGGTGAACCGACGTGAAAGGGGTCAGAATAAATGGGTGTTGGGATTGAACATTGGGGAGGCTTCCTACGTAACTTTTCCTAGAAAGGATCAATGTCCATGTAGTTCTAGAAGATTTCGTGAACCAATGTGAAGATGGTCTAGACCAATGGATAGTGGGCTTGAACCTTAGGGAGGCTTCCTACATGCCTTGCCTTGGAAAGGATCAAAGTCCACGTAGTTTGAGATAGTGTGGGGCTTACATGCTAAGGAGACCCGTAGAGGATTCCATGGTCAATGGTTACTCTATGCCCATGTGAGTCATGCTCAGTGTGCGAAATAAGAGGCAATAAAGACCTTTCGATCAGGTCGTGAAATGTGCATCCATGGAATGTGGAGTGGGGATGAAATGTAGTTATTATCCCAAAATGGAAAGAGGGGCTTACACATGGTCCACATCACAAAGAGGAAACATGGTCTTACGTGTGGTTAGTAGCCCAGGGAGACGGATATTGGGACATACTTCAGGGTGGAGGCTCGATGGCGACAAATACCGTAGGGAGAGGGAATTGACATGGAAGAGAGGAGGGATCTGGTGCACATCCTCCCTCTTGTCTTTGTCCAAGAATAAGATAGGAGGAGCTGGGATGCTTCCTCCTGCAAGAAAGGCTAGGGGCTTACACCAAGGTGGTTTCCCTTTCCCCACAAACAGACACTACTCTAGCAAAGATGATCTCATTTCATGTGATAAAGATCTCACTCCTGTGGAGACCAGTGGGCATAGAGAATGTCCCAGATGGGGCATCCCGCATATGATGCATGGGGAAGGGTTATATTTTAAACTCATTTAATGAGGACGATGGTGATTGGAAGTTTAACGTCCAACAGGACGGGCGAGGTGGGAACTCTTTTCACCCCTAGGAAATACATAACCGGAACACTTTAACCCTTGGTGAAGGGAAGGCACCGGCAAAGCCACGGTGAGGGGGTGTTATGGAGTGATCTGTTGAGGGTTCCATGTTAGCATGGATATGTGAAGAGGAAATAACAGTTAGCGTGCCTATGCAAAGAAGCATGAGGTGAAGCAACACAACAGGAAGTGCCACCCAAGGTACTTTGACGTTACTTTGTATGATCCTAGAGGGTCTTACGAGAGAAGGGTGTGTAATAAAAATTTTTTGGGCTTAAGAAGCACCCGAAAATGATGCCCGGAAGAGGGATGTCAAAAACATTTGAAAAAAGAACACATCAGGAGGGTGGCTTGTTCGAAAATAGAGATGTTGTGTGGAAAAGGTTGGTGTGAGCAGACTCGAAGGTGTACTCGCAATAGGAGAGGTTTGCGCGCAATTGGCGTGCAATTGGAATAGTTGCGTGTAAAAGGATAGGTGTGTGCACAATTGAGAATTTTTGCATACAAAGTGTGGCTGGGGTTTTGTGTTCAAGTTTAAGGGTTTTCATGAAAGGAAGGGATGAGGTATTGCGCTTAAGTCGGAGTCATTGCGCGCAAGGACTGCCCAAGGTTTTCCGCACAAGGATAAGAGATCACACCCAAGGGACCAAAATTTTAGGGACTTGGGGGAGGGTCAAGCAAGAGTGGTCCTGTGTAAAGGCGGACCCCTTGGAGCTATGTCGTAGAAATTCCCGTATCTAAAATCCATATTTTTCGCATGGGAGAGGTGAATTTCCCGCAAAGGAGACGATTCAGATTCTTTAGCCATCAGAAGTTAAATGGGAACCCTTCTATTTATTGGTGCTTGAGGTCACCGGGTCTGTGATGAAGTTGATCGACAATGAAAAATCGTGTCCCGTTGTCGGCGGTGCGAAAGATTACATGCCCGGTGTCGGCGACACACAAGATTCCGTACCCTTTTTTGGCAGCATGCAAGTTTCCATGCCTGGTGTTGGTTGCACACATGTTTCCGAGCCTGGTGTCGGCAACGTGAAAGTTCCCACGCCCATGTAAAAAACCCCTTCAGATCCTACAGTTTTTCATGTGGGAGATATGTTTTTTGTGCGCCGTTTGGATTTTTTATCACAACACTTACATTGCTCACAAAATTTATCATTGATTTGAAATATGTTTTCATTTTATCTGCAAATTCCCACTTTAGTCCTTAAGCACATTTCAGCATCTACAACAGCACATGAGAAAATATCTTCATACGATGAGAAGGATTGTGAGACTAATGCCTAAAGAAGAAATGGTTTTAACCCATAAATGAATTGATAAATAATACTCTTTGGGATACGTATATAATCTGTTGCATGCCTTTCTATCCTTGTAAAGTTATCCTCATACATTGCGACATTCCCAATCTCCTTAGGCCTTAGACTCAAAAATTGTCTTTCCATATCCGATTGATGGTCATGAGGAAATTATTTTTCTAAGAAACTATCTTTAAACTCCCTCCATTAAATATTTGATACTTCTTCATCCTCCTTTGTGTTTTGAATTAATGACCACCATTGATCTGCATTTTTTTGAGGTGATAAAATTCCATGAAAACATTTTCCTATTTGCTACTAACCGAAGAATGAAATATTTTCTCCAAGGAACTTATCCATTACCCATATAAAAATGGATTTGTAGTCTCATTGAATGTTGGTGGTTGTTACCTCATGAAGCGGTCTAACATCGATCCTCCATGTTGTGGATCAGGGTGCTCTATATAGGTAAGGTTATTATTAATAACCTGAGTGAGTTGTCCCAGTATAGTGATAACTGATCCACACCAGTTACACCTCCATATCTACTATAATTATCTGAATTAGGAGGGAAATACCTACATGGATTACGTGCGTTGATATAGTTTCCATTCCTTACACTAGGAACCATTTCTAAAAAATGGCATACAATATATTAGTTTATAAATTGAAATACATAATTCAAACTTGTAAAACACTTAACATAATTGGAACAGTTTATGGATATAATCCATAATCATAAAAATGTTTTCTTTGAGGAGGTATATTCTCATAAATCCTTCATAATAGTTTGTAAATAAAATTTGAATTATACTAAGAATATCCCCTGGGAGTGTCATAACCAAGAGTACAGTAAGGCCCATTGTCATGTACAAGGATACCCTAGGTCAAGCTCGAAACTCTTTGTCAGAGTTTTCACTCTTAGGTACATCTATTCAAGAGCATCCTCTACCTACTAGTATCCAGATAGGGATGTATTTCTTAGAAAATACACAAAATATCTACATTACCAAAATTATATGAAGTTATTTTATAGTAATCCTCAAAGCCTATCTCAGGGTAATGTTCGAAAATCAGAGTTTTTCTAAATCTAGATTCCATGGTTTGTACTAAACATCCTCTAATATCAACTGTAACTCCCCAAACCTAGTTACCTAGAGTCGGTGCATTATTAAATAACATTGTCATGATCACCGGGGATCAAATCCCGAAATAAAGATCAGTTTAGTAGCCTTGGAATTACTAGATTCACACATAAGATTTACATTACATCATGAAATAAAAAAACAACAGACTTGTCTTAACTTTTGAACACACTCATATATTTGGCCTATCACTGAAGGTTAATCATATTATACCTCTTCACATCCTAGGAAAAATAAAACATAAAAAAGGGGTGATCTCATATGCTCAGTAGGGATAAAAATATAGAAGAAACATTCATAAATAAATATTTAAGGAAATGTAAAAGACTAAAACACAAATCATTTAAAAATAAAATTCTGCATAATATGGAAAAGATAAATCAAGTAATTCCATTTACTTATTCACATAGATATTCTACTAGTCGAATAATCACATACAATATCAATATCTAATTTCATAATGATGGAATGCATAATGCAGGACATCATAACCACATGGTCAAGGCCTCATGAAAAGACTACGAATAAGATTTTTTAAAGTCCTTGTTCTAAGACACTTGTTTGTCTCACGAAACCTATCGATGCATCGAGGAACTATAGCGGGCTCCACCCATCACTTACTAAGTCCAATGAATTCCTCATATGAAAAGGTTGAAACATAACATAAATATTTGTATTAAAACTAGCATACAAAATTTTAATACTTTAACCATATAAAATAAATGGTATAAAAATAACACATCCATAGTCAAAATTATCAAAAAACCTTCAATAAAATATGGATGATTGTATCATAGTAAATCAAATTCAAACATGTGTAAATTTTATCAAGGGATGTTGACATAGATGAAATAAAAACTATTTGAGTGAAATATCAATTTCCATTTTGAAATCATTTAAAAGTTAAGAAAATATTTATTTTGAAAATATTATTTAAATCTTATAAGGTAATCTTCGAAGTTTTTACAGTGGACAAAAATAGCCACACCCACCATATAAGTTAAAAAAATATTCTTTCCTTAATTTTGTCGAAAAGGTCATAAAGTACCTTATTTGGAAAAAGATGTAAAGATTCCTTTCAAAATATTTTATAAAAGTAAAAAAATGGTACAAATGACATTATCCCATATTATAGGAAATAGTAATTTTTTTAAATTCATTTTTGAGAAACATGGATGTGGATGATAAAGAAGTCCCAGTTGATACTTATGTATAAACAACCTTGGATAAATAAATTTTTTTTTTAAACTAACCCTTAAATTGTACTTTTCCATGATCGAGGGTATGTTAACCTCCTATATAATAGTTAAATCATTTTTATTAAATTATTCAAGAGAAATATACATAAATATGATATCATATATGATCTTCTAATGTTGAGTTGTTAATAATATTTCAGTAGTATCATTGTTTTGGGTGTTAACCGATTCATTTTCCTTTATATGTTTTTTATGTATGTCATTTTTATTATGGATAGGATGTATTTGATTCAAATAAATAATTATATTATGTTCATAAAAATTATTTTTTATCATAAAATGAAAATTATTCTTGAATGATTACGATGGGGAATGAATCTCATCTCATTCGTGGAGATGGTAATCCATACATACACACGAGCAACAATATCATTATATTAATGGTGAAATTGTATGTAATTGGATGGTATATCATATATACAGAATCATTAAAATTTTATATTTATTATTTACATAATTTATAATCATTATTACACCCATCCTAATAACAAATTGTTGAATAACAAACTACACCACGACGTGGAGATTATAAGCCGTACGTATGCACGCATGGTGAATTGTCATTCATAGGATGGATAGAATATTGAATATGGTTTTACCATATTTATAATAACATCACAATATGTATAAGGAACTGAAGTTATTATTTTTTTATAGAAACAAAATAGAAATAGTAAGTAGAAGAAGAAAAGAACTTTGAAAGAGGTGGTTAAATTATTACCTCTTCTTTGGGTGATACATTTTGATTTGATCAAAAGGCTACTTAGGTTTGCTTCTGATCAACGTAAGTCCACTAGGATGAATTTACGGTTGTTGGTAAGATATTTGAGTAGGTTTTGGTCGATCCAAATGGTTTTTCGGAGTGATTTTGAGAGAAGGGGAAGTACCCTTTTATAAGAGCGGTGAGGGTCACTTTAGGAAAATATTGAAATATTAATTTATTATACAATTATATTCAGTTTATAATGGTTTAAAAAGGATTAATTTCGAGGATAATGTTGGTCTAGGTCGAAAAAATATCAACCAATAGGTTTTAGATAGGTTTAGGACACCATATTAACCTTATCTTTTAAATTTAACTCTTAGTTAAATAGTTTAACTTTTACCATATATTCTTGTATTATTATAATAATTGGTTAATAAACATACTATAAAAAGCCAAAAGAACCCCAAGTGCTTCATTATTGATATATCTAACCTTATATACGTCCTTTGTCCAAACCATATATTTTTATGAATACTATATCGTTTAATAATATCATATTTGTTTTAAAAACTCATTTATGTCAATTTTGACACTATTTGGTATTTTGTTTTTGTTAAATTCATAACAACATTATCACTTCGAATTTTTTTTAATCAACCCTACCATGTCATATTAACCTATAAAATTTGTGTAATACATCTAAAGTTTCAATTTATAATTATATTAATGTTTATAATATCAATTATTTTAATCTTTAATTATTAAGGTAATTACCGCATCATCATTTTTTAATAAATAAATTTAATTATTTAATTTCTAAAAATTATAAATAAAATAAAATAAAACAGTAAATCATTTTATATTTTTTATGAATATTTATAGTCGAATTTATTTTATGTATAACCCTCTATTTAAAATAGTTTAGTTATTAAACATGGAATTTAACACTTTTAACTCAACCTTAAATAAAAAAATAATAAATGTACTAATATATTACAAGTATACCAAAAGGACAATATTTTATTCCTAAGGATGACTTTGGTCTAAATACACATCTCTAATAGAATTAGGACACGTGTTAGGGTATTTATAATATCATGTTTCCTTTAATTACCCTATTTACTTTTAACCGTGGTTAATATAATTCAAAAGTTAAAATTTTAAAAAATTATTATTAATTATATAGAACCACATTTTATCTATTGATTTCAACCTTGTCTCTCGGATTTTTGAAATTTAATTCACATAAGCGGTAAAATTACATTTTATGCAAATTTTCAGATTTTCCTAGAAGGTGGATAAAGGACAATAAAAAATTCAATAAAATTTTATACATATAATTTTATTATAAAATGACTTTAATGAATTAAATTTAAATAATATAGGTATTATTTATCTATTTTTATATAAAATCAATTTAAATAAAATAAATAATTATTAAAATAAAAATTAGGTTTTAAACAATTACGCAATGTTTTTCACAATCCATCAAAAATTGAATGTTTTTAGAAAAATACCAAAAATTCACCATAAGCTAATTTTGATATTCCAAATCCAAAAATGAAGTCCATTCTGAAAAATAAAATTTATAAAATTTCAAAAAGTGGGTATTACTATTCATAACGACTTGTTTGATTGGTCGTGGTGTGCTAGAACTCAAAGTTTCGTAGAACGCAAGCAATTACATTATTCAAAGAGAAGAATACCGTAGAAGATTGGGGTGTTACACATTGGGTGTGTTTCCCTTGATTGATTGTGTATATCTTTTTGGTCTATGATGAATGTTAGGCTTTCCTTGTTTTGTTAGGATGAAGTTGTTGTTGATATGAAATGCATATGATATTGTTTGCAACTATTTATCCTTGTTTTAGTTATTGATTACATGAGATGTTTTGATATGGCATGGAAACTATTTTTCTAATTGACCATGAGAGCCTTGTACCATAAAGAGTTAGAGGACTTCCAAATTATTTGCACAAGACCGTGAGATCCTTGGTGTAGTTGATTGACCCAGGTGGTCATTTTTAATTTATTTATTCTTTATTTACCAATGGGTATTGATCGTGAGAGCTACCCATGTGGTCTTTTTTAATTGATCTATACTATGAATACCCAAAAGGGTATCACCATGAGATCTTCCCAGAGGGTCATTATTAAATAAATTGGTTTTATGTTAAGCCAAAGGGGTTAGACTGTAAGATCTTTCCTAGAGGGTCATTTTTGAATAATTGAATGATTGCAACGAGTCTTCCAATCTAGAGAACAAGATTGGAATCAGTATTACATGATTGTTTAGATTTAATTTTGAGACATATGTTTGGTTACATACATACGTGATATAGATCATAGGCTATATTCCAAGGTTTACATGATTTAATGGATTTGATAGTAACTGTAAATAAATGTAATTGAAAACTGTAGAATTATTTACTTTTGAGTAATTTCTAGTTTATTGCTTCATTTATGCATATTGCATGATATATATATTCACTGATAGTTAGGAACAAATATTTTTGTGGTTGCCTAATGGGATTCATCTCTCACCCTATTTCGGCCATTCTTTTGTAGATAGACAGATTATATGATTCTAGGTGTAGATATGGGCAAGCACCCTTCTTCATCAGGTACTTGATTGTTATTAGAGTTGGAGAGCATGAGAAAAAGCTGAGTCTTGCGATGCTATTGGATTTTACTTATTTATTTTTTTAATTTGGTTTTTGTATTGATTTCTATAATTGTGACATGTTTGGATGGTTTTATAGAAACATATGAAATGCATCATATATATATTTATTGTGTTTTCTGTTGGATTTACATTCAGTCTTCCACTGTTTATTTTTTTTGGTATTATTGCTTCTACTATTGTTTACTATTTTTATTCAACTATATATACTATTCCAATGAGAACTTAGTTTCCCCAATATCACACCTTGGTCCTCACTGATAGTTGGAAGCTTTTGTAATATGGGGAAATGTGCTTGAGGTCATGTGACCAACCGGGTTCGGGGCACCTTTGGGTGGAACCCAGATTGAGGACATTACAAAGTGGAATCAAAGGAGGTTTCTTTTATGGGTTGTCTTATTATTTGGAAAAATTATAAGGGGGTAGGAAGGAAATGTATTTTGGTAATTATCTATTTCTGGGAGTAGCTACCCCATGTATAGGGAAAATAAAAGTTACCTTAAATATTGAAATTATTCTTGTTTTGGAATTATTATAGTTGATATGATTTCACTATTGGGTGATTCACTTGATTTGTGTTGTTATGATTGATATCCTTGTGGTTATTTTTCTGTTGCAACCCAATGATATGAGGGTATTCTATCTCATTCATCATATAATCACTTTCTAGATATCACACATCATCTACTCTTATCATGCCATTTAGGGAGAATCAATGTTTGTATGCGGTTGTGATATATTTTTTTCTAGATATGCAAGCAGTTGTGATAGATGTTGTGATAGAAATAACTTCTATTTTTTATAAGGTATTGGTTTCTGTAATGTTTCATTTGGATGGATGCAAATATTTGGTCCCTGAGGTGTTATGGGTTCTCTTGGATAAGAATTTTGTGGATCATGTTTGATGATTAATTGAATTATGTTAATATGATATGAATAATGATTCCAAACATTGATTCGTGGGAAGTATGGGATCTCACGGATTTGAACATGGCATTCCGTGGGAAAACATTATGATTTTGGGGGTTATGGAGAAGTTTCAGAGGCTTTACTATCCAGAAAACCTAGAAAACACGGCATGTGATGTTATGAACACATGCCCTGTGTTCTTATTTTATGGAAGAAATGAATTTTCTTAAGTACACATTGGGTAACATATGTACCCACCATGTAGTGGTTGACTATGTGACTGACTATGTGAGAAGAGACATAGGGTTGGTAAACTCTTGGTAGAACATGCAGTGTACTGTAAGTACACACCGTGCTATATTCAATCGTGTATCTGGACCTGTGACTAATGACACAAGTGGATATAACTTTTGAGTACATGTCGTGTCTAGGGTGAACATGTCATGTAGTGTTACACTAGTAGGACCATGTAGTTTTTTCCATGTAGAAGTACTTGGGTAAGAAGAAATATTCAAGTATACACTATGTATCAGGAGGAACATGTCTTGTGTATGGGTTGTTGCATGACCCTATTGGTAGGGGTACATGACCATGTTAAATCTTAAGGGAACATGACATATAGTGTTTCTACACACCGTGTATCAATATTTTATAAAACTTGAATGATTTATTTCACCTATTCAATTCTTCCAGTCCTAAGTTTTAGTTTTCATTAATCATGAACTGAGGTGTGCACTTAAACTTGAAGAGTCATGCCACCAAGATGACCTTTAGTTTTATGCCAGGTATAGGGTGGTGATCAGACACCAGAAATGGTAGATCAAGGACTACCAGTAGATCCTACCGTCATGCCCATCTTGGAACTAGCTGTTATACCAGACGTAGGTTCTAATGCATAGTTCTGTGAAGGCTTTATGAGGATGATTCAGAATTTTTAGAGAGAACCACATCCTTCCCAAACAATGGTAGAGATGACGACGGTCTTCCAGAAGCTTCATCGTACCACTTTTCAGGGGATGGAGGAACATATGATGTAGAGTCATGGATAGATGCCATGATTTATATGATCGAGCATCTGAAGATGCCTCATGGGAGGAGGGTGAATCTTATGATTTACATGCTACGTGATTCTCCCAAGAGATGGTGGTATGTTGTCTCACAGTCAGGACGTTATCGAGATATGTCTTGGGAAGAGTTTCAGAGTACCTTCTATGATTACTTTTACCCCGAGATATTGAGGGCCGTCCAAGCCTAGGAGATCATGCATTTGGATCATGGAGCTCTTTTATTGATGGATTATTTTTTCTCGCTTTATAGAGCTTCATCACTTAACACCTATTTTTGGAGGTGATGAGTTAGCACTGGCTAGGTGATTTGAGGATGACCTCATGTATGACATCTGATCACAGGAGAGTGTTTTTAGGTTAAATTTGGTGATTATAATAGTAAACCAGGCATTGATTAATAAGGGTAATATAAGGAAATTTGGAGCTACGATCAGGGGAAGTTTAGTATCCATATTTGGTACTCCTTAGACCAATATCAAGAATCACCACATAGAGATTTCATGTGAAGGTTCTTCAGGTATCCATGTGGTGTGCTACCAGTGTAGAAAGTGTGGTCACACAGAACCGCAGTGCCTAGGAGACCTAGTTTAGTTTCGATCATACATCAATATCGGTCATATACAACATTTTTTCTAGATGTTCTCAATAGTATCTAGTGAGAGAGGATCTGTTATGACTCTACAATCAAGATAATTACCACCGATTTCTTATTATCCAAGGAACTATATTTTGTTAGGCCATTTATGCTAAGAAGGTAGTCGAGGCCATGGTAGAAACATAATAGGTTTTTTGAAATAGTAGGGCGGATCAGCTCATGGTAGCCAAGAAGGGTCAAAGGGCCGTAGTATAGTTAAAACTTTTGTAAAGGAAAAGACCCAACGAGAGAAGGATCCTGAACCCTCTACGGTTAGAGGTACGATTCTAGTTGCCTCAAGTTTAGCTTCTTCTCTTTTTGATACATGGGATTCCCATTGTTTTATATCTATTTCTATTATAGAGAGCCTCATTATTTTTATGTTTACTTATGATGATGTTATAATTCTAGACACTCTGTTGGAGATTTGGATGAATAGTGAATATCTGTGCAAGGAGTTTCATCTTGGGGTTGGTGTGTGTCACTTATTATAGGACCCCTATGTATTAGATATGAAAGGATTCGATGTAATTCTTGGAATGTACTAATTGGTCTCCTTTTAGGCCTTTGGTGACTACTATCATCTCAAGGTGAGTTTCATGTCACTAGAGGGTGGATGGTTTCTACACAACGAAGGATGGGATGTCCAGGAAAGCCGAGTGGGACCCGAGCAACATGGTTTGGGAGGAATCACAACCCTGATTTGTAGTTTATATCTTGATGACAAGGGGACTTTACAGATGGACCTACCTCTAGTGGTGGATCATTTTAGAGATGTCTTTCTAGTTGAATTTTTATGGTTACCTTTAAAGAGAGGTGGATTTCTCTTTTAAGGTTGTCCCAGGAGAAGAACTAGTGTTTATTCCTCCATATAGGATGTCTACACCAGAGTTACATTATCTCAAGAAGAAATTAGAGGAGTTTCATGAAAAGGGTTTCATCTGACTTAGTACCTCTTCCTGAAGTTCGCCAATATTTTTTGCAAAGAAGGAGGATGATACCCTTATTGTTTTTGTGGATTATAGGAAGATGGACCAGTTGACAGTCATGAATCGATATCCCTTGCTGTGTATTGATGATCTCTTTGATTAGATTCGAGGATCCTGAGTGTTCTCGAATATTTACATGAGACATAGTTATCATCAGTTGCATGTCAGACCATCAGATATACCTCTTATAGCCTTTAAGAGAATTTATGGTCTATATTAGTATTTTCTTATGCCATTCGGTCCAACGAATGCACCAGAAGTTTTCGTGGAACTGATGAACCGAGTGTTCCATCCGTGGATTATTTTTTGTGGTAGTATTCGTGGAAGATATCATGGTGTACTCTCATAGTCAATATGACCATTCCATCCATCCTTAGATCATATTGAGTACAATGAGAGAGTATCAGCAAAATTCTAAGCTCTAAAAGTGGATCTTTTGGATATACCAGATAAATTTATTGGTTTATGTTATCTCAGAGATAGAAGTGTCAATAGTTCCAGAGAAAGTGAGAGCATTAGTTTACTGGGTGCTGCTGAATAATGCCTTTTAGAAACATAGTTATCTTGGCGGTCTGATTACTACAAACAGTTTATTCAACACATTTCATGTTTAACAGAACCACTGATGATCCAGATGAAGAATGGTGCAAAGTAATTGTGGACAGATTCCTATGATACAACCTTTGAGGAGTTGAAAGAAAGACTGGATTTAACAACGATATTGATTTTTCTGGAGTTGGGAAAGAGTTACACTATTTACTGTGATGAATTAGGTATCAGGTTGGGAGCATTGGTTATGTATGGGTAAGGATTTGTTGCATACGAGTATTAGTATTTGGGGCCACATGAGAGGAATTACCTGATGCACAATATTGAGGTGGCCGTAGTTGTTCATGCTATATGCTGTTGGAGACATTACTTATTGGGAGAGAATTTTGGGGTATACACTGACCACAAAATCCTCATGTATATCTTTAATCAATAAGATCTAAATTTGATATAGTGAATTGGGGTTTATTACATTCAGTCTTTTGACTTTGAGGTTGCCTACATTCTTGGAAAAGGCAATGCAGTGGATGATGAATTGAGAAGGAGGACTCAGATATATGCATTTTAAGAGGCTAGCAGTCAATGGAAGCTAATGGATCTATTATCCAAGATGTATTTTGAGGTACATAGAAAATAGGGGAGGAGTTTATTCCATATATGGTTATTAATTCTACTCTTCTAGATCAAGTGAGAATGAGGAAGCTATCAGATTCTGAAGGCCTAGTCCAATGGGAGAGGATTTCAGGCGACTACCCTACTCCTGGTTAGACCGTTGGAAAGGATGAGGTTTTTTGTTTACATGAACGTATTTGGGTGTCGACAGACATACACAAGGATATGTTGTGATATTTTCATGACTCATTATGGGTTGTTCATTCTAGTGTCACCAAGATTTATCAAGATCTACATTGGCAGTGTTGGTGGTTAGGAATAAAGAGTGTTATAGTTGGTTTTGTTATGAGATGTTTCACCTATCAGTAGGTGAAGGTGGAGAAATGGTGACCGGTAGGGTTATTGTAGCCATTACCCATTCCTGAGTTGAAGTTGAATGATTTCATGATGAATTTTGTGAAAGGTTTAACGAGGTCTTAACGAGGAAATTATGTGGTTTGGGTTGTTATAGACAACCTCATGAAAGTTTAACATTTCCTGCAGATAAAAGGAATTTTTAATGTTGATGATCTTGGAATGTTTTAAATCTGAGAGATAGTATGTTTTCATAGGGTTACACACTCTATCATTTTAGAAATGGATACCCGATTTACTTCTCGTGTCTGGTAGGGACTATAGAGGGCATTGGGTGCACTGGTATTTCTGAGTACAACTAACCATCCCCAGACAGATAGCCCATCCAAGGGTACAATTCATGTTTTTGAGGACATGCTTCGAGCCTGCGTCTTGAATTTCATGGGCTCTTGGGAGAGACACGTACCCTTGGGGGAGTTTTAATTCACTAATAGTTTTCAAGAAACGATTCAGATGCCACCTTATGAGGATTTGTACATTAGTCCATGATGATCACACTTATGTTGGATGGAGGTAGGAGAGGAAGCTATGCTGGGACCTTGTCTTGTCCAGGAGACCACTGATAAGGTAGATTTGATTCAGAAGATAATGGATACTGCACAATCTCTAAATAAATCTTATGATGATTGATGGTGATGACCTATGGAGTTCAAGGTCCGAGATTTTGTTTTCCAACGTGTCACACTGATGTTGGGACACTGAAGTATTAGGAGATAAGGAAATATTTCACCAAGATGCATCTGTCCGTTTGAGGTTTTGTAGAGAGTCATGATGGTTTCCTATTGGTTCAGTTACCTCATAGGAATCGGGCTATGCATGACGTCTTCAATGTTTATCAGCAATGATGTTACTTTTCAGACACATATCATCTTTCTCAACCCAAGGAGGTTTAGTTGAAGGTGGATTCATCCTTCGAGGATCACCCTATTTAGATTTTGGATTAAAACATGAAGGTTCTATATATTCGGCCTATTCCTCTGGTACGAGTTCTATGGAAACATATGCATGTTTAGGATGAGACCTGGGAGAGGGAGGCCGATGTGTGATCACAGTGGTTAGAGTTGTTCATAGATTATTCTTCTCTAACCTTGGAAGGGAAATTTGAGGATTGATTACATTAAGGGGGGATGTTTGTAAGAACCAAGATTTTCCTTTTAGGTATGGATCTTTTTTTTTGGTTGTTTGAGGAAAAAGGAATAAATTAAGATTTTTCTAAGTACACACTATGTTCTTATGAGTACACACCATGTACCTAGATTTCCTCTTACAACCACATGCTGGCCAGGTAACGACCAAATAAATGTCCATGTGGTGACTTGGAAGACCGCTGAAGTTAGGGGACTATTAAGGATACTACAGATTTTTTATTTTTAAAGAACACGCTATGTAATTTTAATTTTTATTTGATATATAGATTTATGGTCACGTCTCATGTTCAGAAACACATTCTTATTTTTGTGTTTTATATAGGAGCACTACGGAACAAAGAACATAGATCAAACCCCTAATTCTCTATTTGAGCTCTGTTTGAGACACCATTAGGTGCATTGTGTAACACCCCGAGCTTCCACGATACGCATCTCTTTCAATAATGCAATAGCTTGCATTGTACGCAAGTTCGAGTTCTAAAAAACCGTGACTAATCAAAGTAGCCGTTATGAATAGTAATAACCACTTTTTAAAATTATAGAAATCTTATATTTCAAAATGGACTTCATTTTTGTATTCGTAATATCGAAATTAGCCTATGTTGAATTTTTGGTATTTTTCTGAGAACTTCTAATTTTTTATGAATAGTGAAAAATACTTAAAAACAACTTTTTAATCAAAATAATTTATAGTGATAAATTATACTATATAGTGGTTTTAAAGTATAATTAGAATATATTTTTACAATTTTATCCGATGGTGGTCATTATAATTAATTTAACATTGAAATTGGACATAAACAATTGCCAATCTTTTGGTATAAATTGTTTCTTAAAAACACGCTATTTGTTGTAACAGCGGGAATTAATAATAAAATTAATTAATGCAACTTATATGTTTGGAATTTTTTAAAATAGACATCATTTTTGAATTCGGAATATCAATTATAGCTTAGGGTGAAATTTTGGCTTTGTTCTGAAAAACTTCAATTTTTGATGAATAGTGAAACCACTAAGTGGTAGTTAAATAACTGATTTTTCATTTAAATGAAATATTACCACTTTTGTGATTTGATTTTCGAAAATCCGACATACATGGTTTTCATTAAGAAGTAAAATGTGGTTCAATAAGATTAAAATAATTTTTGGTGAATAGTAACTTTTAAGTTCTTAATCGCGATTAGAGGTAATTAGTGTAGTTTAAGGTAAAAATAATGTTTTAATAATATGAGATGAGCATGACACTTGTCCTACTCCTATTGGATGAGTCATGGCCGACCAAGACAACCCATGGGTCAACTTGGGGACACCATTGAGCCACTTTAGTTAGAAAATGACATAAACACCTTTTATTTAATGTTAAAGTAAAAAAATGACACAAACATAAAATGTTTTACTAAAACAATTTTTACGTGGGGTTAAACAAGTCCAAATTTTGATTATAAATATTCATTAGAAAGCTAAAAAGATTTCCTACATCATAGTATTTTTATTATAATTTTTAGACATTAAATAAATTAAATTATTTATGACATCATTATGATGCAGCGATGACCTCATTATTTAACGATTTAAATAAAATGAGAAGATAATGCAAAATCCAAGGCTTACACTTGTCCAAAACCTATTGGATGAAGCTATTTCAAAACCTTATCACCTTATACGCGAATTATATAAGTGTGGGACCTTTATAAACCGAAAAGCATTGTATAATTGAATAACATTTCATTACTTTCCAAAAGTGCCCCTCCTCTCCACTTATAAAAGGCCCCCACCTCTCCCACCTCATTTACACTTTCAAGCCATTTGGCTCGGCCAACCTCTTCCCAAATACTCTCCCAACTTCCCCTCTTACTCCTAGAAGCCTCACGTTGGTCAGAACTCTTTCCAAGGAAGCCTTTGGCTCAAATCAAAAAGAGTTACCCGATTTTGAGGTAATGTCTTCTCTAATGTTGTTTTGTTTTATTTTTCTTCTCCAACCCCCTAAACTCTTTTTATTCATTTCTTTTGTAACAAAAACAGTATCCTCAATATACTAGTATTTTGTTATAAGAAGGATTCGAGCTACACTTACACACACCTACATCTAATGGTTAAAGAACATACGGTTTCTGTGGATGGCGAATTTCTGCCTCACGAAACGATGATTGTTCAACACTCATATAACACCTTCAAAGGTGGCCATTAAGATGTCACTATTTTTATATATGATATATAATATGTTTATGTTTTACTTATGCTTCTGTATTTCTCATTTATGGCATACTTTATGATTTCCATTATGGGTAAAACGCGATAATTTCATTTTAGGAAGTGCGGACTACCGCCCCCTCAAAGTGATTTGAATCGTTAATGCCATATGTGGGATGTATAAAGGATGAAGTAAATGGTATTATACACTATATTATACTGGAATTATATTATACACTTATATCATTATTATTTCGTTCCATTAAATATGAAATAGAAATGAAAGTAGCGTTCATGCGTACGTACGGCTTACCGTCTCCATGAACGGTGCATTTCATTTCTTACCTCTAAATGTTACGTAATATTATAAATGAATGTATATACTGGATATATATGATATATATGACATCTAAATCATGATTATAATTCTGGAGATAATGGATATTTCACCACATGAACAACTTGTAATTATAAGAAGTTTATTGTTGACTCAAGTACCAAATATCGACAAAACGACCGTTATTAACTTAAATAATTAAATAATGTTCATAACATTGTAATAAGTGATATAAAAAGGATAATGAAATTAAAAATGGTTCTTAATAAGTTATATATTAACTCTAGTTTATTATTCAGGAGGTTAAAGAACGGTTGAGTCAAGTCGGACACGAGGTAAGGGAATTTCTTAACCCAACTTCCATTCTTTGGGTTAATATCCTACTTTCCAATTATGTAATGATATTATTATGTATTATTTTGTATTTTTACTTTCTTTATGTGTACCTATAGTGAATACACATAATAGATCTATTTTATTTTAAAAATGATCTTTTTAAGGACTTCATCTCAATCTCCTTTCATTGAGTCATATTTGGTTTTATACACAACTCTCTTTTATACGGTGTATAAACCCCTTTGACATTTACGTTTATTCAAAAGGAATATTTTTTATACGAAGCGTTTTGCTAAACGACAAAAGGGAATGTTTTTATTTCCGTACTTATGTGGCGACAACGACTTCTCCGCCGCCGTGACCATTATTTGAGTTTCGTCTTCCTCTACAAGCCATCATTTTTTTATGAAAAATAAATACAAAGTTTTAACTTTCTTTTATTTTGGTATTGAAAATGGTTTTGAATGAGTTTTTATATCAATGTGTTGTATTGATATCTTGTGATTGAAATGTGGAAATTTTATGTTTCCTTTATGCATGTTTTATGTGATACGATTATGTTATGGTTTATGATATGTTTAAACCTATTCATATGAGGAATGTATTGGACTTAATAAGTGACGGGTGGAGCCCGCTATAGCTCCTCGATGCATCGGTAGGTCTCATGAGACAACTAGACGTGGAATTGGCCGAGGCCCTTTCCCAATTTGATTTATGGTTTTGTCCGAGGCCTTAATCATTTTAGACGTCTTGGCCGAGGCCTTGACAAAATGTTTCAGAATGTCCGGCATTATACATTCCCTCATTATGAAAGTGGTTATTGATATCTCATGTGATTATTCGACCAGTAGAATATCCATGTGAATAAGTGAATGGCATTATCTCATTTTACTTTTGCCATATTATGTTGAAGTTCAAGTTTAAAAGGCTTTTGTTTTAATTATACATTGCCTTAAATGTAAATGTTTATTTATGAAAGCTTCTGCTATATTGTTAACCTTACTGAGCATCTGAGCTCACCCCTTTAAATGTTTTAATATTTTTCCAGGATGTGAAGAAGTAGTTTAGGAGTGACCTGCAGGGGTAGTCAGAAAGGGATATGATTGTGGACTATGAAGACCATGTTATTGTAGTTTGTTTACTTTCTGATGTAATGAAAGAATTATGAATATATCTAGTGTTTCCAAGGCTACTAAACTAATCGGTCTTTTGAGACTTGATCTTTTGTGATCATGCCAATGTTACGAAGTAACGCACCGGCTCTGGGTAGCTGGGGTCGGGGCGTTACAGTTGGTATCAGAGGCAGTTTAGTACTAACCTTGGAAGCTAGATTTAGATAAACTCTGATTAGAGCACATAGCCCGAAGATAGACTTTCAGGATTAGTATAGAAGAACTTCCTATAATTTTGGTATTGTAGAGATGTTGTGAGTTTTCCGAGCAATACATCCCTATCTGGATACGAGCAGGTAGAGGCAGCTCTGGCACAGATGTACCTAGGGGTAAAACCCAAAAACACCGCTTTGAGCTAGACTCGAACGGGAACTGGTGCACGACAACGGGCCTTGCTGCACTCTTGGTTACGACACTCCCGGGGGATATGCTTAGGATAATTCTCATTTTCTTTACAAACCACTATGAACGATTATGAGTACATACTTCCTCAAATAAAACCTTTTTATGATTATGGATTATATCCATAAAGAGTTCAATTTATGTTAAGTATTTTACAAGTATGGAATTATGTATTTTGATTCATAAACTAATCTAGTTTATGCCATTGTTTAGAAATGGCGCCTAGTGGAAGGAATGGAAACCGTATCAATGCACGAACTCCGTGTAGGGATTGCCCTCCTGCTGAAGATAATTATTGTGGATCTGGAGATACAACTGGTGTTGATCAGCTTCTCACCGTACTAGGACAACTCACTCAGGTTATGAATAATAACCTTACTCGTATGGAGCACCCTGATCCGCAACGTGGAGGATCAATGTTAGACCGCTTCATGAGGCAACAACCACCAACCTTTAATGGAAGTACAAATCCTATAGTAGCTGAGCAATGGATAAATTCCTTAGAGAAAATATTCCATGCCTTGGGGAGTAGTGAAAGGGAGAAGGTTTTCATGGAAGTTTACCGCCTCACTGGAGATGCCGATCAGTGGTGGTCGCTGATTCAAAACACAAAGAAAGATGATGACGTATCGAATATGGAATGGAGGGAGTTCAAAGAGCTTTTCTTAGAAAAATATTTTCCTCGTGACCATCGAGCAGATATGGAAAGGCAATTTCTGAGTTTGAGGCAGAAGGAGGATGAGAATGTCGCAAAGTATGAGGCTAACTTTACAAGGTTAGCGAGGCATGCTGCCGATTATATACGTAACCCAAGGAGTAAGATTGATCGTTTCTTTGATGGGTTAAAACCATTTCTCCATCGAGCTTTAGTATCACAATCCTTCTCATCATACGAAGATATTGTCTCGTGTGCTATCAAGACAGAAAAGGAATTCTCTAAGTCTTATGACAACAAAGTAAAGCAATAGAAGAAGAGAACGGTGGAACAAGAGACAGATAAAGGGAAAAAGGGAAAGAAGGGTTTTCCATTATGTGATAATTGTGGGAAGAATCACCCTGGTACTTGCCTAAAAGGAATGGGAGTTTGTTATAAATGTGGAGAAAAGGGTCACCAGGCTCGTGATTGCAAGGGAAAGAAAGAGGCTGTCAAAGTTGAATGCTACAATTGTAGGAAAACAGGGCATTATGCAAATGAATGTCCTAAGCGTCAAGGAAACTTACCTCAGAAAAGGCCAAGGGATCAAGGCCAATCTTATGCTGTGACTACAGTTGAAGAGGAATAATTAATGTATTGGTGCTTTTGGACTCAAGGATTATATTCTGGTTATAAGAATAATGTGATATATATATATATGGATTGTACTGCAGTACTTGTTGATTTCAGTAAGGTTTTAATATGATTAAGGTAATCATATTTTTAGTATGTGACAATAAGAGAAACTTTTCCTTGTTTGGGGAATCTGATGTTACAATTGATTTTGGAATTTAGAGACCTTTTAGAGAAAGTCTAGACGAAGATATTTTGGATAACTATAAAGGTTGGAGTGGATTAAGTTGAACTTTGGATAGTATTGTTTAAGGTTAAAACATTTATGAAGATTATTTTTGGAATAGTATAGTACTATATTTTTAGGAAAAGGACAACCTGCGGGGTGGGGAATAACCCATCGCGTCGGACAAAGCTGCAGGAATCGAACCCACAACCATAGTGCGACAAGCCTTTATTTCCTACCACTAGCCTACAGGAAGTCCCTGGTTATAACAAAATAGTTTTACTAATCTAAATGGTATGTGTTAACATTTATACAATTAGGATAAAGAGAATATTTTTGAGTTCCGTTACCATTTGGAGTAAAAGTTGGGTTTGTGGTAAAAATATATTAACGAATGAAAGTATACATAACGAGTATGTATATTCCCTTACGTTCTTAGTAAATCTCCTAAATAAATTCCTCAACATTATAAAAGTTAACTTAAAACAAAAATGTTTTTGGTTAACTTTTCCAACTGGGGATTCAATGACCGTTTAACCAATCACAAGTTTGTGATTTTCTTGTGGTTAAACTTTCTCCTAATCCTGTTTTCTATAACTCTCCATCATACCTTGATGGTTTGTTTTTCTTCCATATCCATATTTTCATAGAATCCTAGAATGGGCTATATCGGGTGACCTTTGTACTTATCCTGCCTTCTTTTAATGTTATATATTTATTAACTTTATTTCCGATGTGGGTTTTCCTCAAAGGTATTTTCTCTTTTCAAACTTTTATTTTCAAAGAAAAATATCAAATTGCGAGGACGCAATTTATTGAAGGAGGGGAGAATATAACACCCCGAGCTTCCACGATACGCCTCTCTTTCAATAATGCAATAGCTTGCATTGTACGCAAGTTCGAGTTCTAAAAAACCGTGACTAATCAAAGTAGCCGTTATGAATAGTAATAACCACTTTTTAAAATTATAGAAATCTTATATTTCAAAATGGACTTCATTTTTGTATTCGTAATATCGAAATTAGCCTATGTTGAATTTTTGGTATTTTTCTGAGAACTTCTAATTTTTTATGAATAGTGAAAAATACTTAAAAACAACTTTTTAATCAAAATAATTTATAGTGATAAATTATACTATATAGTGGTTTTAAAGTATAATTAGAATATATTTTTACAATTTTATCCAATGGTGGTCATTATAATTAATTTAACATTGAAATTGGACATAAACAATTGCCAATCTTTTGGTATAAATTGTTTCTTAAAAACACGCTATTTGTTGTAACAGCGGGAATTAATAATAAAATTAATTAATGCAACTTATATGTTTGGAATTTTTTAAAATAGACATCATTTTTGAATTCGGAATATCAATTATAGCTTAGGGTGAAATTTTGGCTTTGTTCTGAAAAACTTCAATTTTTGATGAATAGTGAAACCACTAAGTGGTAGTTAAATAACTGATTTTTCATTTAAATGAAATATTACCACTTTTGTGATTTGATTTTCGAAAATCCGACATACATGGTTTTCATTAAGAAGTAAAATGTGGTTCAATAAGATTAAAATAATTTTTGGTGAATAGTAACTTTTAAGTTCTTAATCGCGATTAGAGGTAATTAGTGTAGTTTAAGGTAAAAATAATGTTTTAATAATATGAGATGAGCATGACACTTGTCCTACTCCTATTGGATGAGTCATGGCCGACCAATACAACCCATGGGTCAACTTGGGGACCCCATTGAGCCACTTTAGTTAGAAAATGACATAAACACCTTTTATTTAATGTTAAAGTAAAAAAATGACACAAACATAAAATGTTTTACTAAAACAATTTTTACGTGGGGTTAAACAAGTCCAAATTTTGATTATAAATATTCATTAGAAAGATAAAAAGATTTCCTACATCATAGTATTTTTATTATAATTTTTAGACATTAAATAAATTAAATTATTTATGACATCATTATGATGCAGCGATGACCTCATTATTTAACGATTTAAATAAAATGAGAAGATAATGCAAAATCCAAGGCTTACACTTGTCCAAAACCTATTGGATGAAGCTATTTCAAAACCTTATCACCTTATACTCGAATTATATAAGTTTGGGACCTTTATAAACCGAAAATCATTGTATAATTGAATAACATTTCATTACTTTCCAAAAGTGCCCCTCCTCTCAACTTATAAAAGGCCCCCACCTCTCCCACCTCATTTACACTTTCAGGCCATTTGGCTCGGCCAACCTCTGCCCAAATACTCTCCCAACTTCCCCTCTTACTCCTAGAAGCCTCACGTTGGTCAGAACTCTTTCCAAGGAAGCCCTTGGCTCAAATCAAAAAGAGTTACCCGATTTTGAGGTAATGTCTTCTCTAATGTTGTTTTGTTTTATTTTTCTTCTCCAACCCCCTAAACTCTTTTTATTCATTTCTTTTGTAACAAAAACAGTATCCTCAATATACTAGGATGTTGTTATAAGAAGTATTCGAGCTACACTTACACACACCTACATCTAATGGTTAAAGAACATACGGTTTCTGTGGATGGCGAATTTCTGCCTCACGAAACGATGATTGTTCAACACTCATATAACACCTTCAAAGGTGGCCATTAAGATGTCACTATTTTTATATATGATATATAATATGTTTATGTTTTACTTATGCTTCTGTATTTCTCATTTATGGCATACTTTATGATTTCCATTATGGGTAAAACGCGATAATTTCATTTTAGGAAGTGCGGACTACCGCCCCCTCAAAGTGATTTGAATCGTTAATGCCATATGTGGGATGTATAAAGGATGAAGTAAATGGTATTATACACTATATTATACTGGAATTATATTATACACTTATATCATTATTATTTCGTTCCATTAAATATGAAATAGAAATGAAAGTAGAGTTCATGCGTACGTACGGCTTACCGTCTCCATGAACGGTGCATTTCATTTCTTACCTCTAAATGTTACGTAATATTATAAATGAATGTATATACTGGATATATATGATATATATGACATCAAAATCATGATTATAATTCTGGAGATAATGGATATTTCACCACATGAACAACTTGTAATTATAAGAAGTTTATTGTTGACTCAAGTACCAAAGATCGACAAAACGACCGTTATTAACTTAAATAATTAAATAATGTTCATAACATTGTAATAAGTGATATAAAAAGGATAATGAAATTAAAAATGGTTCTTAATAAGTTATATATTAACTCTAGTTTATTATTCAGGAGGTTAAAGAACGGTTGAGTCAAGTCGGACATGAGGTAAGGGAATTTCTTAACCCAACTTCCATTCTTTGGGTTAATCTCCTACTTTCCAATTATGTCATGATATTATTATGTATTATTTTGTATTTTTACTTTCTTTATGTGTACCTATAGTGAATACATATAATAGATCTATTTTATTTTAAAAATGATCTTTTTAAGGACTTCGTCTCAATCTCCTTTCATTGAGTCATATTTGGTTTTATACACAACTCTCTTTTATACGGTGTATAAACCCCTTTGACTTTTACATTTATTCAAAAGGAATCTTTTTTATACGAAGCGTTTTGCTAAACGACAAAAGGGAATGTTTTTATTTCCGTACTTATGCGGCGACAACGACTTCTCCGCCGCCGTGACCATTATTTGAGTTTCGGCTTCCTCTACAAGCCATCATTTTTTTAATGAAAAATAAATACAAAGTTTTAACTTTCTTTTATTTTGGTATTGAAAATGGTTTTGAAAGAGTTTTTATATCAATGTGTTGTATTGATATCTTGTGATTGAAATGTGGAAATGTTATGTTTCCTTTATGCATGTTTTATGTGATACGATTATGTTATGGTTTATGATATGTTTAAACCTATTCATATGAGGAATGTATTGGAATTAATAAGTGACGGGTGGAGCCCGCTATAGCTCCTCGATGCATCGGTAGGTCTCATGAGACAACTAGACGTGGAATTGGCCGAGGCCCTTTCCCAATTTGATTTATGGTTTTGGCCGAGGCCTTAATCATTTTAGACGTCTTGGCCGAGGCCTTGACAAAATGTTTCAGAATGTCCAGCATTATACATTCCCTCATTATGAAAGTGGTTATTGATATCTCATGTGATTATACGACCAGTAGAATATCCATGTGAATAAGTGAATGGAATTATCTCATTTTACTTTTTCCATATTATGTTGAAGTTCAAGTTTAAAAGGCTTTTGTTTTAGTTATACATTGCCTTAAATGTTAATGTTTATTTATGAAAGCTTCCGCTATATTGTTAACCTTACTGAGCATCTAAGCTCACCCCTTTCAATGTTTTAATATTTTTCCAGGATGTGAAGAAGTAGTTTAGGAGTGACCTGCAGGGGTAGTCAGAAAGGGATATGATTGTAGACTATGAAGACCATGTTATTGTAGTTTGTTTACTTTCTGATGTAATGAAAGACTTATGAATGTATCTAGTGTTTCCAAGGCTACTAAACTAATCGGTCTTTCGAGACTTGATCTTTTGTGATCATGCCAATGTTACGAAGTAACGCACCGGCTCTGGGTAGCTGGGGTCGGGGCGTTACAGTTGGTATCAGAGGCAGTTTAGTACTAACCTTGGAAGCTAGATTTAGATAAACTCTGATTAGAGAACATAGCCCAAAGATAGACTTTGAAGATTAGTATAGAAGAAATTCCTAGAATTTTGGTATTGTAGAGATGTTGTGAGTTTTCCGAGCAATACATCCCTGTCTGGATACGAGCAGGTAGAGGCAGCTCTGGCACAGATGTACCTAGGGGTAAAACCCGAAAACACCGCTTTGAGCTAGACTCGAACGGGAACTGGTGCACGACAACGGGCCTTGCTGCACTCTTGGTTACGACACTCCCGGGGGATATGCTTAGGATAATTCTCATTTTCTTTACAAACCACTATGAACGATTATGAGTATATACTTCCTAAAATAAAACCTTTTTATGATTATGGATTATATCCATAAAGAGTTCAATTTATGTTAAGTATTTTACAAGTATGGAATTATGTATTTTGATTCATAAACTAATCTAGTTTATGCCATTGTTTAGAAATGGCGCCTAGTGGAAGGAATGGAAACCGTATCAATTCACGAACTCCGTTTAGGGATTTCCCTCCTGCTCAAGATAATTATTGTGGATCTGGAGATACAACTGGTGCTGATCAGCTTTTCACCGTACTGGGACAACTCACTCAGGTTATGAATAATAACCTTACTCGTATGGAGCACCCTGATCCGCAACGTGGAGGATCAATGTTAGACCGCTTCATGAGGCAACAACCACCAACCTTCAATGGAAGTACAAATCCTATAGTAGCTGAGCAATGGATAAATTCCTTAGAGAAAATATTCCATGCCTTGGGGAGTAGTGAAAGGGAGAAGGTTGTCATGGCAGTTTACCGCCTCACTGGAGATGCCGATCAGTGGTGGTCGCTGATTCAAAACACAAAGAAAGATGATGACGTATAGAATATGGAATGGAGGGAGTTCAAAGAGCTTTTCTTAGAAAAATATTTTCCTCGTGACCATCGAGCAGATATGGAAAGGCAATTTCTGAGTTTGAGGCAGAAGGAGGATGAGAATGTCGCAAAGTATGAGGCTAACTTTACAAGGTTAGCGAGGCATGCTGCCGATTATATACGTAACCCAAGGAGTAATATTGATCGTTTCTTTGATGGGTTAAAACCATTTCTCCGTCAAGCTTTAGTATCACAATCCTTCTCATCATACGAAGATATTTTCTCGTGTGCTATCAAGACAGAAAAGGAATTCTCTAAGTCTTATGACAACAAAGTAAAGCAAGAGAAGAAGAGAACGGTGGAACAAGAGACAGATAAAGGGAAAAAGGGAAAGAAGGATTTTCCATTATGTGATAATTGTGGGAAGAATCACCCTGGTACTTGCCTAAAAGTAATGGGAGTTTGTTATAAATGTGGAGAAAAGGGTCACCAGGCTCGTGATTGCAAGGGAAAGAAAGAGGCTGTCAAAGTTGAATGCTACAATTGTAGGGAAACAGGGCATTATGCAAATGAATGTCCTAAGCGTCAAGGAAACTTACCTCAGAAAAGGCCAATGGATCAAGGCCAATCTTATGCTGTGACTACAGTTGAAGCGGAATAATTAATGTATTGGTGCTTTTGGACTCAAGGATTATATTCTGGTTATAAGAATAATGTGATATATATATATATGGATTGTACTGCAGTACTTGTTGATTTGAGTAAGGTTTTAATATGATTAAGCTAATCATATTTTTAGTATGTGACAATAAGAGAAACTTTTCTTTGTTTGGGGAATCTGATGTTACAATTGATTTTGGAATTTAGAGACCTTTTAGAGAAAGTCTGGATGAAGATATTTTGGATAACTATAAAGGTTGGACTGGATTAAGTTGAACTTTGGGTAGTATTGTTTAAGGTTAAAACATTTATGAAGATTATTTTTGGAATAGTATAGTACTATATTTTTAGGAAAAGTACAACCTGCAGGGTGGGGAATAACCCATCGCGTCGGACAAAGCTGCAGGAATCGAACCCACAACCATAGTGCGACAAGCCTTTATTTCCTACCACTAGCCTACAGGAAGTCCCTGGTTATTACAAAATAGTTTTACTAATATAAATGGTATGTGTTAACATTTATACAATTAGGATAAATAGAATATTTTTTGAGTTCCGTTACCATTTGGAGTAAAAGTTGGGTTTGTGGTAAAAATATATTAACGAATGAAAGTATACATAACGACTATGTATATTCCCTTATGTTCTTAGTAAATCTCCTAAAAAAATTCCTCAACATTATAAAATTTAACTTAAAACAAAAATGTTGTCGGTTAACTTTTCCAACTGGGGATTCAATGACCGTTTAACTAATCACAATTTTGTGATTTTCTTGTGGTTAAACTTTCTCCTAATCCTATTTTCTATAACTCTCCATCAGACCTTGATGGTTTGTTTTTCTTCCATATCCATATTTTCATAGAATCCTAGAATGGGCTATATCGGGTGACCTTTGTACTTATCCTGCCTTCTTTTAATGTTATATATTTATTAACCTTATTTCCGATGTGGGTTTTCCTCAAAGGTATTTTCTCTTTTCAACCTTTTATTTTCAAAGAAAAATATCAAATTGCGAGGACGCAATTTATTGAAGGAGGGGAGAATGTAACACCCCGAGCTTCCACGATACGCCTCTCTTTCAATAATGCAATAGCTTGCATTGTATGCAAGTTCGAGTTCTAAAACACCGTGACTAATCAAAGTAGTCGTTATGAATAGTAATAACCACTTTTTAAAATTATAGAAATCTTATATTTCAAAATGGACTTCATTTTTGTATTCGTAATATCGAAATTAGCCTATGTTGAATTTTTGGTATTTTTCTGAGAACTTCTAATTTTTTATGAATAGTGAAAAATACTTAAAAACAACTTTTTAATAAAAATAATTTATAGTGATAAATTATAATATATAGTGGTTTTAAAGTATAATTAGAATATATTTTTACAATTTTATCCAATGGTGGTCATTATAATTAATTTAACATTGAAATTGGACATAAACAATTGCCAATCTTTGGGTATAAATTGTTTCTTAAAAACACACTATTTGTTGTAACAGTGGGAATTAATAATAAAATTAATTAATGCAACTTATATGTTTGGAATTTTGTAAAATAGACATCATTTTTGAATTCGGAATATCAATTATAGCTTAGGATGAAATTTTGGCTTTGTTCTGAAAAACTTCAATTTTTGATGAATAGTGAAACCACTAAGTGGTAGTTAAATAACTGATTTTTCATTTAAATGAAATATTACCACTTTTGTGATTTTATTTTCAAAAATCCGACATACATGGTTTTCATTAAGAAGTAAAATGTGGTTCAATAAGATTAAAATAATTTTTGGTGAATAGTAACTTTTAAGTTCTTAATCGCGATTAGAGGTAATTAGTGTAGTTTAAGGTAAAAATAATGTTTTAATAATATGAGATGAGCATGAAACTTGTCCTACTCCTATTGGATGAGTCATGGCCGACCAAGACAACCCATGGGTCAACTTGGGGACCCCATGGAGCCACTTTAGTTAGAAAATGAGATAAACACCTTTTATTTAATGTTAAAGTAAAAAAATGACACAAACATAAAATGTTTTACTAAAACAATTTTTACGTGGGGTTACACAAGTCCAAATTTTGATTATAAATATTCATTAGAAATCTAAAAAGATTTACTACATCATAGTATTTTTATTATAATTTTTAGACATTAAATAAATTAAATTAATTATGACATCATTATGATGCAGCGATGACCTCATTATTTAACGATTTAAATAAAATGAGAAGATAATGAAAAATCCAAGGCTTACACTTTTCCAAAGCCTATTGGATGAAGATATTTCGAAACCATAATACCTTAGCCTAGAATTATATAAGTGTGGGACCTTTAGAAACCGAAAAGCATTGTATAATTGAATAACATTTCATTACTTTCCAAAAGTGCCCCTCCTCTCCACTTATAAAAGGCCCCCACCTCTCCCACCTCATTTACACTTTCAAGCCATTTGGCTCGGCCAACCTATGCCCAAATACTCTCCCAACTTCCCCTCTTACTCCTAGAAGTCTCACTGTGGTCAGAAATCTTTCCAAGGAATCCTTTGGCTCAAATCAAAAAGAGTTACCCGATTTTGAGGTAATGTCTTCTCTAATGTTGTTTTGTTTTATTTTTCTTCTCCAACCCCCTAAACTCTTTTTATTCATTTCTTTTGTAACAAAACCAGTATCCTAAATATACTAGGATGTTGTTATAAGAAGGATTCGAGCTACACTTACACACACCTACATCTAATGGTTAAAGAACATACGGTTTCTGTGGATGGTGAATTTCTGCCTCACGAAACGATGATTGTTCAACACTCATATAACACCTTCAAAGGTGGCCATTAAGATGTCACTATTTTTATATATGATATATAATATTTTTATGTTTTACTTATGCTTATGTATTTCTCATTTATGGCATACTTTATGATTTCCATTATGGGTAAAACGCGATAATTTCATTTTAGGAAGTGCGGACTACCGCCCCCTCAAAGTGATTTGAATCGTTAATGCCATATGTGGGATGTATAAAGGATGGAGTAAATGTTATTATACACTATATTATACTGGAATTATATTATACACTTATATCATTATTATTTCGTTCCATTAAATATGAAATAGAAATGAAAGTAGTGTTCATGCATACGTACGGCTTACCGTCTCCATGAACGGTGCATTTCATTTCTTACCTCTAAATGTTACGTAATATTATAAATGAATGTATATACTGGATATATATGATATATATGACATCTAAATCATGAGTATAATTATGGAGATAATGGATATTTCACCACATGAAAAACTTGTAATTATAAGAAGTTTATTGTTGACTCAAGTACCAAAGATCGACAAAACGACCGTTATTAACTTAAATAATTAAATAATGTTCATAACATTGTAATAAGTGATATAAAAATGATAATGAAATTAAAAATGGTTCTTAATAAGTTATATATTAACTCTAGTTTATTATTCAGGAGGTTAAAGAACGGTTGAGTCAAGTCGGACACGAGGTAAGGGAATTTCTTAACCCAACTTCCATTCTTTGGGTTAATCTCCTACTTTCCAATTATGTCATGATATTATTATGTATTATTTTGTATTTTTACTTTCTTTATGTGTACCTATAGTGAATACACATAATAGATCTATTTTATTTTAAAAATGATCTTTTTAAGGACTTCGTCTCAATCTCCTTTCATTGAGTCATATTTGGTTTTATACACTACTCTCTTTTATACGGTGTATAAACCCCTTTGACTTTTACGTTTATTCAAAAGGAATCTTTTTTATACGAAGTGTTTTTCTAAATGACAAAAGGGAATGTTTTTATTTCCGTACTTATGCGGCGACAATGACTTCTCCGCCGCCGTGACCATTATTTGAGTTTCGGCTTCCTCTACAAGCCATCATTTTTTTTAATGAAAAATAAATACAAAGTTTTAACTTTCTTTTATTTTGATATTGAAAATGGTTTTGAAAGAGTTTTTATATCAATGTGTTGTATTGATATCTTGTGATTGAAATGTGGAAATGTTATGTTTCCTTTATGCATGTTTTATATGATACGATTATGTTATGGTTTATGATATGTTTAAACCTATTCATATGAGGAATGTATTGGACTTAATAAGTGACGGGTGGAGCCCGCTATAGCTCCTCGATGCATCGGTAGGTCTCATGAGACAACTAGACGTGGAATTGGCCGAGGCCCTTTCCCAATTTGATTTATGGTTTTGGCCGAGGCCTTAATCATTTTAGACGTCTTGGCCGAGGCCTTGACAAAATGTTTCAGAATGTCCGGCATTATACATTACCTCATTATGAAAGTGGTTATTGATATCTCATGTGATTATTCGACCAGTAGAATATCCACGTGAATAAGTGAATGGCATTATCTCATTTTACTTTTTCCATATTATGTTGAAGTTCAAGTTTAAAAGGATTTTGTTTTAGTTATACATTTCCTTAAATGTTAATGTTTATTTATGAAAGCTTCCGCTATATTGTTAACCTTACTGAGCATCTGAGCTCACCCCTTTCAATGTTTTAATATTTTTCTAGGATGTGAAGAAGTAGTTTAGGAGTGACCTGCAAGGGTAGTCAGAAAGGGATATGATTGTGGACTATGAAGACCATGTTATTGTAGTTTGTTTACTTTCTGATGTAATGAAAGACTTATGAATGTATCTAGTGTTTCCAAGGCTACTAAACTAATCGGTCTTTCGAGACTTGATCTTTTGTGATCATGCCAATGTTACGAAGTAACGCACCGGCTCTGGGTAGCTGGGGTCGGGGCGTTACACATTGGAATCCCACCGGTGAGTTCTCAAATCCTCTTGATCTTGTCCTTCAGATTACTCCTCTCTTGTGAGTTATTCAAGGTTGGGATTTTTTCACCATTTTGCAGATTTATGCTGATCTAGAACGATTCAAGGGACAACATTCAAGTATATCGATCATACGATATCAACGTAGGTTGTTTGTGAATTTTGTTGTTTGTATTTTGATTATCTATGCTAAAAGTGCTGCATACCCATGTTTTGGGTATTGAGGGTTTTCTAATTAATCCTTGTTTATTACCTGCTATAGTTTTATGGATTGATAAAGGGTTGTTACTTATGCATATGGTTAGATACCTTGTTTATGGGACACCCTTTGGGTGTGTTTCCATTGATTGATTGATTATGGCCTCTTGGTATAGGATTCCTGTTAGGATTTCCTTGTTTTCCGTACTATATCTTGTTAGAATGGAGTTTCTATTTATATTAAATGAATGTGACGTGCTTTGTAACTATTTATCCAGGTAGTAGTTATAGATTACATGATCATCTTTGATATGGTATGCACATAATTTCTCCAACGGACCATGAGGGCCTTGGACCAGGAAGACTGAGGGGACTTCCAAACTATTGGCACAGGACCGTGAGATCCTTGGTGTAGATGATTAACCCAGGTTGTAACACCCCAATATTCCACTGTACGTTTCCATATGAATAATGCAATGGCGTGCATTGTACGCAACTTTGAGATTCTAACACACAGCAACCAATCAAACTAGCCGTTATGAATAGTAATACCTACTTTTTGAAATTTTATAAATTCTATCTCTCAAAATGGACTTCATTTTTGGATTCGGAAGATCGAAATTAGCCTAGGGTGAAATTTTGGAACTTTTCGGATAGCTTTCATATGTTGATGAATAGTGAAAGTTACTAGATTTTAATTAAAAACAACTTTTTTAATCGAAATAATTAATATTGATAAATTATGAATTTGAGTGGTTTTAAAGTATATTTAGAATATATTTTTACCATTTAATTCAATTTTTGTCATTGGAAATAATTTTACAATTAAACCAGACATAAACAAGTGCCAATGTTTTGATAGTTATTATCTCTTAAAAACACGCTTTTTGTTTTGACAACGAGAATTAATTCTAAATTAATTTCTGCCACTTATGTGTTTGGAATTTGGAAAAATGGATTCCATATTTGGAATCAGGATGTTAAAATTGTGTAAATAGGTAACTTTTATTTTTAGACATTTTGAATAATTACTTCGGTAAATATTTTATTTTCCATGGTTAAAGGGTAAATCCGATAAATAAGGGTTAACAAATAATATTATAATAATAAAAAATTACCCAAAAAGGTGTCCTAAACTTATTGGTTTCTACCTTTCCGACCATGGGCATCAATGGGTCGATTTTGGGACCCCATGGTGCCACATATAAGTGATAGGGACACTTTATTTTAATTAAGTTAAAATGAACAGAAAAATGACACAAGCATATATCTTTTAGAAAAACAATTTTTACATAGGGTTATATATATTGGATATTCGACAATAAATATTAATTAGAAAGATAAAGAAAATTCCTACATAATGGTATTTTATTTATAAATTTTTGACATTAAATAATGTAATTTATTTATGACACAATGGTGATGAAGTAATTACCATAATAGTGAAAAATTAAAATGATTGATATTGTAGATACCCAGATAAATATAATTTGAGACTTTTTATGAATTACACTAATTTTCTAGGTTAATAAAAAATGTTAGGAATGATTTAATTAACTTTTTTAGAATTAATCATTCTGTTATTATTTTTACAAAAATCAATTTTTGAATAGTGTCAAAATTGACATAAAAGGGTTTTTAAAACAAATATTATATTATTAATTGATATTAACTTCCTTAAAATATAAGGTTCGGCCAAGATACTTATATCATGATATTTGTATCATTAATGGACTACTTGGAGGTCTCTTGGATGTATATAGTAAGTTTATTAACCATATAATATAAAAATACAAGGAGACATTGTAAAAGTGAAACTAATTAACTAAGAGTTAATACATAATGATAAGGTTAATATTATGACCCAAACCTGTCTAAATTATATTGTTTGAGTGGTTTTAGACCTATCCCCACCTTAACCTTTAAATAATATACTTTGGAGACATTAGAAACCAAATATGAATTTATTATAATATAATATTTTTATCTTTTCCAAAGGTACCCCTCACCCCTCTTATAAAAGGGCACCCCCCCTTATCATTACTTCACACCTTAAAAGCCTTTTGGTTCAGAAAAACCCTTCACAAATACTTTTTAAACTTCCCTAACTACAACATATAGGCCTTATTTTGATCATAAATCCAATCTAATGAGCCCTTTTGATCAAATCAAAAGGAAGAATCCGAAGAAGAGGGAATGTTTTTACCACCCTTTTTCAAATTCATTTCTTCTTCAACTTATTCTTTCTTTGTTATTCCCATTCTAAATTAATGAATCTAGTATATCCTATATAATTTAATATTATTATAAATATAGTACAACCATATTCATTATTCTATCCATCCTTTGAATGAAATGTCACCATACGTGCGTATGTACGGCTTACCGTCTCCACGGCGTGGTGTAATTGTCATTCAATAAATTATTATTTGTATGGGTATAATAATGATGTGTAATTAATGTAAATAATAAATATAACATTATAATTATTCTGTCTATATGATATACCATACAATTATATATTATTTTAACATCAAAATAATGATATTTTTGCTCGTGCGTACGTACAGACTACAGTCTCCACGAACGCGATGAGATTCATTATCCATCATATCCATTCAAGTATAATTATCATTTGAATATTTAAAAATAATTTTAAAGGACTTGATATCATTATGGATATGAATAAGATACAACCTATCAATAAAAAACACGGCTTACATAACAAAACATATTAAAGAAAACGAGTAAGTTAACACCCGAAACAACGATAATACTAAGATATTATTAACAAATCAATGTTCAAAGATCATATATGATATCATATTAATGTAAATGATTATTTTATAATTCAATAACAATTATTTAACCATTATATAGTAGGTTAACCTACCATCTACCAAGGAAAAAGTACAAAGTAAGGGGTTTTCATCTCACTCCTTATTCCCGTGAGATTCATGCCATATTGCCACCATTACCTTTTGTGTGGTGTATGTACTGCCCATAATTATATTCTTTGTGTAATACACTTTAATTTATGTGTATTTACATATTCATTGTATGATACCTCTTTCATGGGTTGTATGTTTCATAAGTTACCAAATTGGTAAGGGTTTATTTCACAATCTCTTCATCATCCGAGGTTGTTTATACGTAATAATCTACTGGGATCTCTTTATCATCATCATCCATGTTTCTTAAAAATGTATTTCAAAAAATTATTACTATTTTACAGAATATGGGTTAAAGTCATTTATACCCTTATTTGACTTTTTATAAGAAGTTTATAAAGGAATCTTTCTATCATTTTTCAAACAAGGTTCTTTTTTAACCTTTACGACAAATTAAGGTAAGAATGTCTTTTTTTTAACTTATACGACAGGTGTGGTTATTTTCCACCATTATTACACCTTTGAAGCTTCCCTTACACTCTTATAATGATATTTTCAATATAAATTTTTTCTTTTATAATTATGTGATTTTTAAATGTTTTCAAAAAAGAGATATTTCTCTAAATATATGAAAATCCAGTGCAAATGTATACGTATTTAACGCAAGCTTAAAAATGTTTTTAGAAAACCTGACTCTCAAGTGTGGTAGACAGGAAGGGATTGTGCGTGGACCCATCATGGAATGTAATTAGTCGAGTAGTCCCAGAATTAGTTATTTTGTTTTCAGAAGCTTGCATAATGTTTCAGAAAAACACTGGAGTATATTTTAGCAATTTTAAATGTAAGTATCTTCTAAAAAAATTGAATCGGTAGGTCTCATGAGACAAATTAGTGTCTTGGCACAAGGCCTTGGCAAAATCTTATTTTTAGTCTTGGCACGAGGGCTTGACTATGTGGTTATGATAGTCTAGTATTATGCATTCCATCATTATAAAAGTGGTTATTGATATTGCATGTGATTGTTCGACTAGTAGAATACTCATGCGAATAAGTAAATAACATTATTTCATTTTATCTTTGCCATATTATGCTGAAGTTAAAGTTTAAAATGATTTTTTTTTAGTTATAAATTGCTTTAAGTGTTTATGATTATCTACAAAAGCTTCTGGTATATTGTTATCCTTACTGAGCATCTGAGCTCACCCATTTCAATGTTTTATCTTTTCCCAGGATGTGAAGAAGTAATTTATGAATGACCTACATGGATAGTATGAAGGGATATGAAGACAAGATGTTGTTGTAGTTTTTTTACATTATGATGTAATGTAAGACTTATGAATATATCTAGTGTTTCCAAGACTACTAAACTAATCGGTCTTTTGAGACTTGATCCTTTGTGATCATGCCACTATTATGTAATATTGCACCGACTCTGGGTATCTAGGGTCGTGGCATTACAGTTGGTATCAGAGGGAGGTTTATTACAAACCTTAGAAGCTAGATTTAGATAAACTCTGATTAGAGCACTTAGAACTGAGATGAACTTTAAGTATTAGTATAGAAGAACTTCCTAAAATTTTGGTATTGTAGAGATTTTGTGAGTTTTCCGAGCAATACATCCCTGTCTGGATACGAGTAGGTAGAGGCGGCTCTGGCACAGATGTACCTAGGGGTAAAACCTAAAAACACCGCTTTGAGCTAGACTTGAATGGGAACTGGTGCACTACAATGGGCCTTGCTGCACTCTTGATTACGACACTCTCGTGGGATATGCTTAGGATGATATACATTTTCTTTACAAACCAATTTGAAGTATTATATATAAGATGAGAGTAAATGACCTTGGTTAATCCTAATGTGTTTTAAATTGAGAATATGGTGACATGTTAATCTCTAAATTATTTTATGAATACTGTTACTCACACAATGCTTTCTGGTTTTAGTCAATGGCTGGATTCCAAGGAAGTCATAGTGACTTTGAGAATGATGTACAAGGTGGGAATGGTGGTGGCAATGAGAAACAAAATGGAATTTTGATAGGCGTAAAAGATATCGTCTTTAGGCCAAATCAATTTTCCAAAAATATGATCAACAATATATATATTAACCAATTCCCGGACTCAATAAAGAAGAGAAAGGTGATGAATGATAAGAGCTCCAGCAGTGGAGACCATGGAGAAAGGAATCCTCAATTTCCATCATGCAGGAAATGTGGAAGGAGACACCCAGGAAAGTGTCTCAATGGGACAAAGAAATGCTTTACGTGCGGGAATGAAGGACATAAAGTGAAGAATTGCTGAAGAAAAATGAAGAGAACTATGGAAGAAGATAAAAATGGTCCCAAGAATCCATTTACAGTCATTTTCCATAAATGTAGGGGACCTGGCCATTACCCGAGTGAATGCCCTATTCTATAGGATATTTTCTTTGTCAAAGAAGAAGCTATGTGGAAATAAATGGTTGGAGAAATTTTTAAAAAGTATTAGTGCTCCTTGTTGATGGGTTTACTTTGGAATAATTTTCTCTTGTATTTTTAACCCTGTAGTTTTCCATGTGAGAATGATATTTGAGGAAGAATTATCTTTTCTCTTGTGGATATAGTTATAAATAACCATTTGGTTTTATATGATCGTTGGTTTTGAGGCAATTATAAGTTATTATAATTTGGGATGAAAATGCAAGGTATGAGATAAGATTTGTGTTTAAATTATGTTATGGTTATTTTGAGGAATTTATCTCATTTTGGTAATGTTATAAAATATAGTTTTTGAAAAAGGACAACACGCAGACTGTGTGACAACCCGTCGCGTCGGACAAAGCTGTGGGAATCGAACCCACAACCAAAGTGCGATTGGGATTTATCACCTACCACTAGACTACGTGAAGTCCCTAGTTAGTGTGACTATTATTTTTAGTTAAATGATTTTTTTGATCAATAATAATTTTATTTGGGATCTTGTGTCTTATCAAATGAATACCCTTAGTATAGGAAAATGATTTGGTGATTAAGTGATAAATGTTATTTTGGAATTTCTTCGCTTTGTTGTGAACACTATATGCCCAAGGAAAATAGAATATTATGGGATTTCATTTGAGGAGTAATGGTGGATTTTTATCTATGTTTTTTTATTGTGGATTTATATTTATTTGAGTTATTTATGGAAATGATTAGGTTAATTACTTTTAAGTATGTGACTTTAAGAGAAATTAATTTCATTTGGAGATACAATTTAACATGGAAGACTACATTCTTATAAGTTTTGGGTTTCAATATTATTTTGGATTATATTGAAGTATTTTAAGGACAATTTATTATTGAATTGTATTCATTTAACTTTGGGGTATTGAGGGTTTAATTTTAGAAATTAAGATTAGTGTTTTTTTCTCTAATGGAATATCCATTTGGGGGATCATCAGATATTATACTAACCATTTTGGTTTTGATTGATCTCTAAAGACAAGGTAAATATATAGTTTATCCTACGTGGATCATGTTTTTCTATATATGTTTATTCTAGCTCTTCCATTGTGACCAACTCTTCTTGAATACTCATTTTTCAAAAAAAAATGAGGTAGTGGTAAAAAGTTATTAAAGAATGAAACTCTACTTAAAAAGTAAGTATATATTTTTATGTTCTTAGTTAATATAATAAATTAATTCCTCGTCCTTATGTAATGTAAATTAAAACAAAAAATGTTTTCCGTTTACTTTTCCTACTGGGAGACTATTGACCGTTTGTCCCAACACAAGTCTGTGATTTTCTTATTGTTAACTTTCTCCTGATCATGTTTTCTATCCCTCTCCATCAGAACATAACACTTAGTTTATCATCCCTATCCATGTTTTCCTACCTGGAATCCTAGTATGGGTTATCTTGGGTGACCTTTATACCTCTCTTCCTTTCTTCTAAAGTGATAGTTTTATTGACTCTTTTTCCGATGTGGGACTTTCCATTATATTCTCAAGCCCAATTTTAAAAACATTGTGAGGAAGCAATTTATTTAAGGAGGGGATAATGTGACACCCCAAGATTCCACGGTACGTTTCCCTTTGAATAATGCAATGGCGTGCATTGTACGCAACTTTGAGATTCTAACACACCACAACCAATCAAACTCGCCGTTATGAATAGTAATACCTAATTTTTGAAATTTTATAAATTTTATCTCCCAAAATGGACTTCATTTTTGGATTTGGAATATCAAAATTATCCTAGGGTGAAATTTTGGTACTTTTCGGATAACTTTCATATTTTGATGAATAGTGAAAATTACAAGATTTTAATTAAAAACTACTTTTTTAATCGAAATAATTAATATTGATAAATTATGAATTTGAGTGGTTTTAAAGTATATTTAGAATATATTTTTACCATTTAATTCATTTTTTGTCATTGGACATAATTTCACAATTAAACCAGACATAAACAAGTGTCAATCTTTTGATAGTTATTATCTCTTAAAACATGCTTTTTGTTTTGACAGCAGCAATTAATTTTAAATTAATTTCTGCCACTTCTGTGTTTGGAATTTGGAAAAATGGATTCCATATTTTGAATCAGGATGTTCAAATTGTTTAAATAATTAAATTTTATTTTTAGACATTTTGAATAATTACTTCGGTAAATATTTTATTTACCATGGTTATAGGGTAAATCCGGTAAATAAGGGTTAAAAAATAATATTATAACAATAAATAATTACCCAAAAACATGTCCTAACCTTATTGTTTGATATATGTCCGACCATGGATATATTTGGATCGATTTTGGGACCCCATGGTCCCACTTGTAAGTGATAGGGACACTTTATTTTAATTAAGTTAAAATGAACACAAAAATGACACAAGCATATATCTTTTAGAAAAACAATTTTTACATAGGGTTATATATGTTGGATTTTCGACTATAAATATTCATTAGAAATATAAAAAGATTTCCTACATAATTTTAGTTTATTTATAAATTTTAGACATTAAATAAGTTAATTTATTTATGACACAATGGTGATGCAGTAATTACCATAATATTGAAGAATTAAAATGATTGATATTGTAGATACCAAAATAAATATAATTTCATAATTTTTATGAATTAAACTAATTTTCTAGGTTAATATGACATTTTGGTAATGATTTAATTAGATTTTTTCGAAGTAATCATTCTGTTATGATTTTTACAAAAATCAATTATTGAATAGTGTCAAAATTCACATAAAAGAGTTTTTAAAACAAATATTATATTATTAATTGATATTAAATTCCTAAAAATATATGGTTCGGCCAAGAGACTTATATCATGAAATTTGTTTCATTAATGGACTACTTGGAGGTCCTTTGGATGTATATAGTATGTTTATTAACCATATAATGTAAAAATACAAAGAGACATTACAAAAGTAAAACTAATTAACTAAGAGTTAATACTTAAAGATAAGGTTAATATAATAACCCAAACCTGTCTAAATTATATTGGTTGAGTGTTTTTCGAACTATCCCCACCTTAAAATTTAAATAATCTACTTTGGAGCCATTATAAACCGAATATGAATTTATTATAAAATAATATTTTTAGCTTTTCCAAAGGTGCCCCTCACCCCTCTTATAAAATGGCACTCCCACTTCTCATTACTTCACACCTTAAAAGCGTTTTTGTTCGGCCAAACCCTGCCCAAATACTCTCTAAACTTCCCTAAATACAACATATATGCCTTAGTTTGATCATAAAGCCAATCTAAGGAGCCCTTTTGATGAAATCAAAAGGAAGAACCCGAAGAAGAGGTAATGTTTTTACCACCCTTTTTCAAATTCTTTTCTTCTTCAACTTCTTATTTCATTGTTATTCCCATTCTAAATTAATGAATCAAGTATATCCTATATACTGTAATATTATTATAAATATAGTACAACCATATTCAGTATTCTATCCATCCTTTGAATGACATGTCACCATATGTGCGTACGTATGACTTACCGTCTCCACGTCGTGGTGTAATTGTCATTCAATAAATTATTATTTGGATGAGTATAATAATGATGTGTAATTCATGTAAATAATAAATATAACATGATAATTATTCTTTCTATATGATATAGCATCCAATTATATATTATTTTAACATCAAAATAATGATATTGTCGCTCGTGCGTACGTACGGACCACCGTCTCCACGAACGCGATGAGATTCATTCTCCATCGTATCCATTCAAGTATAATTATCATTTGATTATTTAAAAATAATTTTAAAGGACTTGATATCATTATGGATATGAATAAGATACAACCTCTCAATGAAAAACATGGCTTACATAACAAAACATATAAAAGAAAACGAGTAAGTTAACACCCGAAACAACGATAATACTAAGATATTATTAACAAATCAATGTTAAAAGATAATATATGATATCATATTAATGTAAATGATTATTTTATAATTCAATAACAATTATTTCACCGTTATACAGGAGGTTAACCTACCGTCGACCAAGGGAAAAGTACAAAGTAAGGGGTTTTCATCTCACTCCTTATTCCTGTGAGATTCATGCCATATTGCCACCATTGTCTTTTGTGGGGTGTATGTACTGCACATAATTATATTCTTTGTGTAATAAACTTTAATTTATGTGTATTTACATATTAATTGTATGATACCTCTTTCATGGGTTGTATGTTTCGTAATTTACCAAATTGGTATGGGTTTATTTCACAATCTCTTCATCATTCGAGGTTGTTTATACGTAATAATCTAATGGGATCTCTTTATCATCCACATCCATGTTTCCTAAAAATGTATTTCAAAAAATTCTTACTATTTTACAGAATATGGGTTAAATTCATTTATACCCTTGTTTGACTTTTATAAGAAGTTTATAAAGGAATCTTTCTGTCATTTTCCAAACAAGGCGCTTTTGTAACCTTTATGACAAATTAAGGTAAGAATGTATTTTTTTAACTTATACGGTAGGTGTGGTTATTCTCCACCGTTATTACACATTTGAAGCTTCCCTTACACGCTTATAATGATATTTTAAATATAAATTTTTTCTTTAATAATTATGTGATTTTTAAATGATTTCAAAAAAGAGATATTTCTCTCAAATATATGAAAATCCAATGCAAATGTATACGTATTTAACTCAAGCTTAAAAATGTTTTTAGAAAAAATGAATCTCGAGTGTGGTAGATAGGAAGGGATTGTGCGTGGACCCATCATGGCCTGTAATTAGTCGTGTAGTCTCAGAATTAGTTATTTTGTTTTCAGAAGCTTGCATAATGTTTTCAGAAAAACACAGGAGTATATTTTAGCAATTTTAAATGTAATTATCTTCTAAAAAAATTGCATCGGTAGGTCTCATGAGACAAACTAGTGTCTTGGAACAAGGTCTTGGCAAAATCTTATTTGTAGTCTTGGCACGAGGCCTTGGATTTGTGGTTATGATAGTCTGGCATTATGCATTCCATCATTATGAAAGTGGTTATTGATATTGCATGTGATTGTTCGACTAGTAGAATATCCATGTGAATAAGTAAATGGAATTATTTAATTTTATTTTTTCCATATTATGCTGAAGTTCAAGATTAAAAAGGCTTATGTTTTAGTTATAAATTGCTTTAAGTTTTTATGCTTATCTATGAGAGCTTCTGGTATATTGTTATCCTTACTGAGCATCTGAGCTCACCCCTTCCAATGTTTTATCTTTTCCCAGGATGTGAAGAAGTAATTTATGAATGACCTTCTGGGATAGTTTGAGGGGATATGAAGACAAGATGTCGTTGTAGTTTTTTTACCTTATGATGTAATGTAAGGCTTATGAATATATCTAGTGTTTCCAAGACTACGAAACTAATCGGTCTTTCGAGACTTGATCCTTTGTGATCATGCCAATGTTATGTAATAATGCACCGACTCTGGGTATCTAGGGTCGGGGCGTTACACAGGTTGTTTTTTATAATTTATTGATGTTTTTTTGACTAAGGGGTATTGACCATGAGAGATTACCAGGTGGTCATTTGTAATTGATCTATACTATGTGAAACCAAAAGGGTTAGACAGTGAGAACCTCATAGAGGGTAATTTTTTAAGGAATTGGTGCTATGTTAGACCAAAGGGGTTATACTATGATAGATTTCAAAAATGTTCATTTGTGAATAATTGGTAATTGTGATGAGTCTTCCAAGACAAAGAACAAGTTTGGACTCAGTCTTTCATGATTGTTTAGTTGGTCTTATGAGATATTTGTTTGGATACTTACGAAGGGGTATAATGATTAGGATAGATCCAAAGGTTTACATGATTCAATATATTGGATAATAAATGAAAATGAATGTAATGTAATACTATAGTATTGTTTACCTTTGAGTACTTCCTAGTTTATTACTTCATTTATTCATACTACCTGCTATATATATTCACTGAAAGTTAAGCACATGTATTTTGGTGGTTTCCTACTAGGATTCATCTCACACACTATTTAGGTCATTATTTTGGACCCAAATAGATTTTATGATTGTAGGTATATATAAGGTCAATATCTCTTCTTTATCAGGTACTTGATTGTTGTTGGATTTGGAGAGCATAAGACCAAGTTGAGGCTTGCGATGCTTCTGTAGTTTTCTTGTTTAGTTTTTAATTTAGTTCCTATATTTCTTTCCATCATTTTGACTTTTTTGGCTATTTTCTTATATTAATATTCCATAATTTTATATATATATATATATATCATGTATTCTGTTGGATTTACATTCAATATTCTGCTGTTTATTTTTGTTTTGTATTACTAATTTTTCTATTGTTTACTATTTAGATTGCGATGTGTATACTCTACCAATGCAGGAATAGTTTCTGCAATATTACACCTTTGACCTTGCTTCTAGTCCGCAATCTTTTGATTTTGGGGAAATGCGTTTGAGGTCATGTAACCAACCGGTTTCGGGGCACCTTTGGGAGGCACCAGGATCTGGGACGTTATATAAGGGTTATTGGAACATCCTAGAAGGTACTTATCATATTGATGATAATAGATGACATAGATTCAGAATCCAATGAAGTATGAACCTTTTTCAGGTTTTTATGAATTAATGTTAGATCTTTTTCAATATTCCAAATTATATAAACTCTAAATACAATGTCACAAATCACCCTCAAGTGTAATATGTAATCATTCCCATATTTATCACCCCGTATGATGTATTTTGTAAGATTTGATTCCTAAACTATATATCTACAATGTATCTCAGTATTTAATTTTTATAGTATGTTATTGAATTCATATTTACTTGGAAAATACCTTTCAACATATATTTATTTGTCTATATCACTTATCATATCCTCTAAAACTCCTATTAATTCACTTGCAGGAGTGATTACATTCTAGTAGAATTTAGGAAAATGTGTCATTCATTCTGACCAAGATGTTAAGAGTGGTGGATGGTTTATCATGGTTTGAGGTTGATGTATAACTACAACATTTCTAGAAACTTCTCTCCCCAACTTCTATATCTTCCACTTCGTCATTACTATTGTCTCCATCTATTCCATCATTAGAAAATTCCTCATTAGAAGTTAGATTTACATGTATACCCAGGATATGAACTAAGTTATCCTCTGCCACGTCATAGGTAATAGCCTTAATTTCTCGGTATGGGCCTTATTCAACCATTGTTGTATGTCTACGTCTTCTTACAGTCAGATGTTATTGTTGTAATATAGATACATTAACATATAACTCCTTCATTGAACCATATGAGTGTTGGAAAAAATGAATTTATTACTTTGGTCAAGTTATCATAATCAACTATTGGAAAATATAGATTCCATAGTGTAGCTATGAATTGAAAATTTTTATAGCCAATAGACAAGTTCTCTTAACCAGGTTTCAGATTTATGCAACCATGAAATATTTCTTGAATTTATCTTAGAGTGACACAATATGATTTCCTAACTATTATCATTCATTGTGTACTATATTAAGATCCATGCTTGGTTTTAGTGACCTCCCCATAGCAGTAGACATAATAAAACATTATTCTCTTCATTATAAATATTTTTATCAAGATTATGATAGTGTAAATAATATTTAGAATGGTGGTTGATTGTATAATCCTTATGATACTAACATTTTAGAATGGATTCTTATATCCTAAAAGATGACACTAATGTTTCACAGTATACTTTTTAATCTTCATAAATATATTTCATTAGTTTATAAAAAAATATGAATCATCTAAAATATATCCCTCATCAGTGTCAAACTAGGTGTGTAGTAAGGCCTATTTTCTTGCACCAGTTCTGATCGAGTCTAGCCCAATGTGATGTTTTTGGGTTTTATCCATAAGATCTATACCAGAGCCACATCCACTTTTCGTATCTAGATAAATATTTTATTTCATAGATAACTATATAATCATTATAAAACAAAAATTTTATAACATCTTGTTTTATCCTAAAAATGACATTAATATTTCATAGTATATTTTTTAGTTATCCTAATGGTATAGTCAGTGGTTTATAATGAGAATGTGATTCATCTAAAACATATTCATAGAGTGTAACAAACCAGGTGTTTAATAAGGTATGAATCATATAAATCACGGGATTAAGAAATCATGTGTGCAGTTAAGCCTCATTGTCATCTAGTTATCCATCTTTGATCTGATGTTAATTCAATGTTAATCCAAATGTAATCAATATCTAATCATTAATTAATTATTAGTTACTCATTATTTAATCATTAATTAATCATATAATAATTAATCTTTAATCATTCACTAATCAGTATTTAATCATTACTCCATTAATAGATATCAAATGATTGCTTTATATCTAATTATGAGTTAATTAATAGTTAATTATTAATTAATTATTAGTGAATCATTCGTTATTCATTAGTTAACCCTATTTTATTAATAAGTTAATTATTATCTAATAAGTAGTTAATAATTAGTTAATCCTATATTAATTATGCCTCAGTCATTATTTAATCTTTAGTTAAACATTAATTAATCATTAATTATTCATTATTTAACCATTCTTTAATAATTACTGAATCATTATTTAGTAATTAATTATTAATTATCTAATCACTAGTTAAGAAATATTTAATCATTACTTGATCAATAGTTAATCATTAGTAAATCATTCTTTACTCACTAGTTAAGCATTATTTTATAATTAGTTAAGTATTATTTAATCATTAGTTTATCATTATTTAATAATTATTTAATCATTATGTATGTATTATTTAATAATTAATTAAAAATTATTTAATCATTAGATAATCATTAGATAATAATATATTAATTATGAATTAATATTCCTTTAAACATTAGTTACGAATTCTTTAATCATTATTTAATAATACTTTAATCACGAGTAAATCATTATTTAATAATTCTTTAATCACTAGTTAAAAAGTCATTAATCATTACTTAATAGTTATTTAATCATTAGTAAGTTAATCATTACATATTCGTTAAAAAATCTATAATAATTAGTTAAGAATTCTTTAATAATTAGTTAATCATTCTTTAATAATTAGGTAATCATTATTTAATCATTAGTTAAAAAATCATTAATCATTTTCTAATCATTATTTATTCATTCTTTATTCATTATTAAATAATTCTCTAATCATTATTTCAACAATATTCAATCATTAGTTAAACATTCTTTAATCATTTGTGAAGAATTAATTATGCATTATTTAATCATTATTCAGTAATTTATTAATCATTCTTTAATCAATTGTTAGAAATTATTTAATCATTAGTAAATCATTATTTAATCATTTGTTAAAAACTCTTTAATCCTTAGTTAATCATTATTTAATATTTATTTAAACTTTCTTTAATAATTAGTTAATTTCTATTTAATCAGTAGTTAATAAATATTTATTCATTTGTTAATTAGTTTTTAATATTTCGTTAAGCATTGGTTAATCATTCATTAATCATTAGTAAATCATTATTTAATCATTATTTAATAATTAGTTGACCATTATTTAATAATTTGTTAATTAGTTTTTAATCATTAGTAAATATATATTTAATAATTTGTTAATCAATATGTAATCATTATTTAATCATTAATCATTAATCATTAATCATTAGTTAATTATTATTTTATAATTAGTGTCATTATTTAATGATTATTTAATCAAAATTCAATCATTAGTAAATAATTCTTTAATCATTAGTTAATCAATAATTAATAATTAATTAATTAATCATTAATAGTTATTTAATAATTATTTAATCAATCTTTAATCAATCTTCAATAATTATTTAAACATTAGTCAATCATTCCTTAAAAATTCCTTAATTATTCATTAATCACTAATTAATAATTCTTTATTCATTATCAAATCATTAGTTAAACATTACTTAATCACTAATTAATTATGGATTGCTCATTAGTAAATTATATGGTATTCGTTTGTAAATAATTTGTTATTCATTAGTTAATTATTATTAACTAATCATTTTGTAATCATTCTTTAATCCTAAGTTATTCATTTGTTAATCAATACTTAATCATTACTAAAAATAACTATTATTTCTAAATATTTTTAATTAACTAAACTAGAAAATAAATAACATATTTAGAACAAACTAAAATAATATCAAATAATTCAATAATCATTTTTAAAATAAATAATAAGAAAAGCTCTAAATGATGCTTCACAAAATTTGGCACTCCTTTAAGGCTACCGAAACCACCACACATAAAGGAAGAACCATCATGATTATTTTAGAGATACAGGGAGTGCAACATAGAGAGATGAAAGAAATTTGGAGTGAGGAAGGGGAGCAATTTTATTGTAACTTCAGGGAAAGGCAACAAGGGTTCAACCACCTTTTAGCTTTATTTATGCAAAAGAGGGCATCACTCAGGCCACCTTTTCTATGTTATCGATCCATGTCAAGAAGAGTAAAAGGAAGAATTACCTATGCCAACTTTTAATTAATAGGAAGGGAGGTAGGGTCTCTACCACCATTCAACATTAGTTTTCAAAAAAAATTAAAATAGACTTATTAAAAAAATATATTTTAGAAAAAATAAATTAAAAAAACCTCACTATGGGAAGGGGAATTTGGAAAATTGGGAGACGGGGGTGGGGAGGCTAGGAAAAACGGGTGCCACATTGGGGACTCGAGTAGTGGGTGATGAAAGATATAGGGAAGATGGTAAACAATATGGGTGGAGAATAGGTCAAGTGGCATGGGGGAGAATGTGTGTGGGGTAGGGGCATTGGGGTTAGTTTTTTTTCTTACATTTTTTAAATGGGAGTTTTACTATAGCTATAAAAAAATCCATCATTTCAAACCACTAATGGAAGTCACCAATTTTTTCCCTCCAGTAAAGCTATATTCTACAGCAGGGAATGATATCATAATATATGATATGATAATACTATAAAATATGATATTTCATATTGAACTATTAACTTTTTGATTTATAAATAATATAATATGATTTTTTTTATTTCATAAGTTATGACAAAAGTATTCTAAAATGACTAGAAATATTTTATTGTGTGATATGAGAATTTGTTACATTTTTTAGAGAATAATATCTTATAATACCTAACATCATAGAGAAAAATATGATTAAATCATATATTTTTAATTCAAATTGTTATACTATGATTATAATATCACCATTACTATTGGGGTGTAGTAATTTATGCTTAAATTTCATCTTAATTTTTTTTAAGAATAATCATTTTCATTATTAATATTTACATGTCTATTATATTTTTGTGGAATATATTTTTATTAATAAATTTTTGAGTTTTGGAGAAAAAATACATCTATTGGGGAACAATTATATGAAAAAGAAGAAGAAAAAATGATGAACAGTCAAAGGACACCACGTACCACGTACAATTCAATCATGCATAGAGGAGTAAAAGTACTTCATGATGAATTATTATTTACATGATAAAATTACTTTCATGTTAAACATGATATACTATAATATCTAAAAGTATGGAATGTAATTTAAGAAAAAGGTATAATTATTTATACACACCATGTACTATTAGAAATGATGTCATACATTCCGTGTTTCTTGATCCCAACAATTGATGTCCAATTAAATGGTAAATATTAAGGGGAAACCATTAGAAAACGTGAATATGACTTAATATATGGAATATAATTTCGAAACCTATCAATTATAGCCCTGATATTCAATAAAAAGGAGTATAGATCCTCAAATTGTTGTTAAACATCATTAAACACGTTCTGATTATAGTTATTTCCCACTTATTTTATATATCCTTAATTAATCATTATATTTTACCATTCTCTATTTTGATTGTTTTGTACCCATGGGAGGAATTTTGTTTATTCTCAAACCCATTATTTCTCACGTGAGCATTAAAAAATATTAATCCAAGTTATGTTATTTTATGAAATCATAGAATACAATTCTTCCAATTGATATGTATATTTAATATAAGAAACACGGAGTTTATCTTTTATATTATTTTTGTTTTCCATCATAATCATTAATTATATGTGTATTAGGTGAGTTTAAAGATAAAAAACTTGTATAATATGTTATCTATTTTTTAAATCATAGACATTGGTTAAAAAATTCATCTAAAAAAAGTTCTTATTAATGTTTTTTGATTGACGAAGTATTTTAATAAATAGACTTTTAAAGGAAAAATATATATAAAAGTAGAATCAATCCGTAATTATACTTTTGAAATATGTAAACATCATTAAAATAAAATAAAATTTGATACATTTTAACAATTTTAGAATGGAAACTAATTAAAAATTAAAACCCCATAAAATTTCTTAATTTTTATAAACCAATAAGCAATTATCACTTTTCCAAATACGAATTGATTTAAAATTCATAATCTTAAAAGTTAAATTATTATTTTTCCAAAGATTTTATCATGGATCGACACCCTATATAGGCCATTACATTACTAATTTAGTATTGTACATGTAAAATGCTATATTATAACTTCTAAAACTAATGTAAGGTGATTCAATAACATTGTTGTACATGTAACAATATTTACACATATTTTTTTTACATTATCATACCATATAATATGGTATGAAAATATCATTTGATGTGATTTTATGTCATAACATGGGATATGTGTTACTGGTACTTCATTATTGTCTATATCTTCTTAATCATAAAATACAGCCAGACTATGTCATTGAAAACTTGTCTTATAAAGAAATATTTCCATTGTAGAACATATTATTAATAAGGGGTTTAAAGGGATTATCTATATCATATCTTCTGATATAGGGATATCATAAAATAAAACATTTAGGAGAAAAATATTTTAATTTATATTAAAAAATATAATTTAATGTATAATTTTTATGCAAAAATTATAAAATATATGAAATATAAAATATAAAATATTAATTTATGAATGGTTCATAAAAATATTCATGGGAATTATTTTTTGAAAAATTTATATTGTGAAATTTAATAGAATATTTATTAAAATATATATTAATTCTTCAAATTAAGTTACTTTTATATAAAATATATCTAATTCAAAATATTTATTTAATTTTATGATATAAAAAAAAGATTTATTAAAAGGACCCCTTAGGTTGGCCTTCTTCCAATAGTATGGACACTAGAATGAATTGAGGGATTTAGGGAGGAGAAATGGGAAATTTTTGGAAAATCCAAAATGAATTATAGGTGTGAATAAAAGAGGAGGAGAGGTTCCCTTTTATAATAGGTGGGAGGGGAATTTTAGGAAACTCAAAAAAATTAATTTATTATAAATTGTTTTTTTATTTAAAATAACTCCAAAGTGATTTATTTCGAAGTTAATATGAGGATGAGTCGAAATCTCCTAAACCAATGAATTTTAGACATGTCTAGGTCAAAAAATTAACCTTTCTTTGTTATCATTTACCCTTAGTTACACAATTTAACTCTTACAATGACAACTTGTATTTTTACACTATAGGGTTAATATAGTTAGAATAAAATTCCAAACGAACCCAAATTGGATAATTTATGTTTTATTTAACATTATAATAGTTATTTGGACAAAATATATAATTTTATAAATTTTATATCATTTAATAAAATATTATTAATTTTAAAATCTCATTTATGTTAATCTTAACCCTATTTGTTATCTCACTTTTTATAAAAATCATAACAACTTTATTTTTAGAAAAAAACTACATTTAATCACCCCTAAAATGTCATAAAAATCCAAAAAATTCGTGTATGGCATCAAATATTTCAAATTATGTATATTTTAATATTATTAATATCACTTATTTGATTCCCCCTTTAATAAATTAATTACTACATCATCATTGTGTCACAATTTAATTTATTTATATATTTTATAAAATTATAAATAGATTTAAATGATATAGATAAATTTTTTATTTTTCTGATGACTATTTATAGTATAATTTATCTTATGTATAACCCTATATTAAAAATGATTTATTTCTTAATATTAAGAGTATGACATTTTTAACTTATCATCAAATAAAACATAATAAATGTCATATTCTTACCCAAGTGGAATAAAAAAGTTATCATTTAGACATTAGGTTTATTTAAGTTTAAAACCAATCATCCAATGAAATTAGGACAAGTGTTAGCATAATTTTATAATTTTATAATATTATTTTTAACCTAATCTACCAGATATACCCTTTAACTGTGTTAAATAAAATACTAAAGTTAATATTTAGAAAAAAAATATTTTTTTCCTATTAGAAAATTTTTCTTGGACTGATTATAATCATGTATATAGATTTTTCAAATTTTAATTCATATAAGTGGTAAAATTAACTTTAATTTTAATCCCACAGATGTGGCTAGAAGGTAGGTAAAATAGACATTCAAAAGATCAATAATTTTTCTCGTCTATTTTCAATATATAAATTATCCCAATAACCTACATTCGACTAATATATGTATTATTTATCTATTTTTTCTTTAAAATCATTTTGAATTAAAATAATTATCTACATGAAAAAAATACCATTAACAACGATGCATTATTTCTCACTATTCATAAAAAAACTGGAACTTTTTAGAAAAATACAAAAAATAAAACCTTATCTAATTTTCATATTATGAATTAAAAAATGAAGTATATTTTGAAAACTAAAATTTATAAATTTCATAATGTGGTTAATACTACTCATAACCTCTTTTTAAACAACCAGTTTGATAGGTCATGGTGCACTCAAACTCGATGTTTCCTTTAATTCAAGCTGTTGAAGAAAATGAATTTATTTAAGAAGAGGCATACTGCAAAATCTTAGGGTGTTATATTCTATCCCACTTAAACTGAATTTATCCATCCAGATTTGTCACTTAAATACAAATATATGGGGATACCTTTGCCTCGTCACATCCTCATGTTCCCTCACAGCTTCCTCAAATTGGTGGTTCCTCTATAAACCATTAACCAAGAGAGTGGTCTTGTTTCTTAGAAATCTTTCTCTACAATCTAGAATCTCTATTAGTTATTCTTATTAAGAAACATCATTCTCTAGAGGTAAGAATTATGAGTTTATTACATGTGAAGTATCATGTATGTACATTCTCATGAGAGGTACATTGAACACATAATGAACTTGTGAGAGATTCAGTGGAAGTGCCAACCGGTAAGATACCATCCCAACACAATCCAGAATTTCAAAAGACTATATTCCAAGGGCTCAACGTTCCCTTATTTTTAAATCTCCCGACTCCCTTCTAGGGAGATATCCATAGAAACACTTTATCACCCACTTTAAACTTTAGGTCTTTTTATCGGTTTTCAGTATAGTATTTTTGTTGACTATGAGATGATCTTATTTGTTTTTGAATAGATCTGACCTTTTTTTCCATTTCATTAACAAGATTTGGTCATAATAACATTCTTCCGTAACTACATCCTAGAAACTCTGAGTTCTACACTTCTTCCCATAGCGGGATTCATAAGGTTCCATTTGAATAATGGATTGAAAGCTATTACTATAAGAAAATTCCACCATGGGTAGGTGTTGATCCCAAACACCTTTTAAATCAATTGAGAAAGCTCTCAACATATCTTATATAGTATTTATAGTCCTATCATATTTTCCATCTCTCTGAGGATGATAAGTAGTGTTGAAACTTATCTTTGTATCTATAGCCTACTAAATAATTTTCCAAAACTTTGAGGAAATCCTCAGATCTTGATCAGATACAATATAAAATGGTACTCCATGTATTCTTACCCTTTCCCTTATATATATTACAACAAAACTTCACTTTATATCATATTTAAACATTATTTATTACCTAAAATTTCACTTAATACATCTCAAAATATCGATAGGTCTATTGTATTTTGGAAATTTGGTTCATTATGTAACAACTTAAAACATTAAATATAACATCTTTATTGAAAAATTCTTTGACATAACCAAAACATTCATTTGTACTTAACACGTCATGGGATAACTTGAGGACATGAATAAGAAAGGGATGAGATACAAATACTAGTAAGGGAGTAATCATGAAATAACATGAGTATAATAGTACATGTTAGACAAGGAATATAAATGAGTAATAATGTAACATGGATAATAAGACGTGATATAGAATGATAATCATAATATGTGAAATGTGGAAACAAAATACAACAGGGTGTAAGCATGAGCCAAGGATCATATCACATGGAGGAGCGTGCATGAAGGATCATTTCACATCGAAGAGCATGGGTTGAAAAACATTTCACATGGAGGATCATGAGTCAAGGCTCATTTCACATGATGTATCATGAAACTAAACATTACCATATGCATTGGAGAACTATCAGGGTACACCCTTCATATTCACTACATTCTCATGTTTAAGTGTTCCACATAGATCATATAAATTGGTTTCATTAAAAATCATAAATTATTTCATGATATTATAATTTGGAATAAAAATGTACATACCCAATAATTAAGTATTTGTGAATGATGTTTAATACCCTTGATAGAGAAATGGATATGATATTCACTACATGGTGATTTTGTCTTGGAAAATCGTATTGCAATTTCGGCAGCATAACAACATCATATAAAAATTCATAAAATGGGTTTATGGGAGAGAGATGGGTGTATCATCATTTAGTCATGAAATTGATAAAAATAGGGATATTTATTAATATATATGAAAATAGGAAAAATTAATTTATAAGACATACCATAAAAGTAATGTCTGAAAAAAGAGGAAGGAGAAATATTCCTTACAAAATTTCAGTATAGTAACAGGTGTACATAAGAGCTCATAAGAGGGATAAATAAGACTGAAAGGGGCTATAATAATTTAAAACTAAAAAATATATAAGGCAGATAGGTAATAAGGTATACCAAGTTAAGAAAATGGGAATCATAAGGGTATATTATAAATAAAGTGCATAATAAAAAGAGGAGTGAGAGAACCCCATACAAAATTTCGACAGACTAATAGCTCAGGTAAGGTTCCAAATGGGGGGGGGGAATAAATGATATCTAATACATATAAAATAAATTGGATATTAAGTTAATTATTATAAATTTATGTAAATATTATGAATTGAAATTAAAAGAACTAATCTGAAATAAGCTACTTGAATTCAAAGGAGAGGAGAGAAACTCGTTACAAACTTTTGACACCGTAACAACTTAGGTATGGGTAAAATTGAGAGATTATAATTGTTGTAACATTAAAATAATATAAATTTTAATGTAAGGTAATCATAATAACTGAATGAAAATATAAAAAATTGAAATTATAAAGTCTAATTTCAAATAATGTTCTTGAATTGAAAGAAAAGGACATAGGCGAGAATTTTTTACTTGAGTATGTGACTACAAAGGCTTGGGAGGAGCTTATTGAAAGATTTGAGGTTCCTTGTGTGGAATATAGAGAATATAGGTAAGATTTTGGATGTGATTCAATGAGTTTTAGTGAAGAGAAATGGGAGATTGGGTGGGTTTATATAAGAAAGGAGGGGGATTTCTTTATTATTTTGGTTTTGGATAGTACATAATAAAATATTGAAAACCACAAACAATACCATGGTTTTTCTCTATGATTTATACCAAGGGGAAGTTTTATACATTATTTTATAAGGCCAAGAGCCAAAGGTAATAAAATATTTCCATTTTTTATGCGGTGGTGAGTCACACATTCAAGAAAATGATTTTAAAATTATAAAATAAATTATAAGCCTTGGAGGATTTAGTAAGGATTTATAAAATAAATAAAATAAACCGAAAATAATATTATTTTAAATTAATAACATATATTAGAGAATAAATAACTTCTATAGCATTTATTACATTACTATTTTTCTAATATTATGTCATAAAAAAACATAGTATATTTATACGGTATTTAATTTTTAAACAGAAATTTGACTACCTCAGAATATTATGAGAAATTAACCATTGGATAATTTCATTGTCCTAATTAACAAAATGATATTGATTTTATATTAATAATATTTTAAATATTTCATTTTTATGTTTTAAAATAAAAACATACATTTATTGAAAATGATGGGTATTTGTAAATAAGAGCTTTCAGACCCTAATAAAAATTACATTTGACTTCATAAAAAATTATATCATTGTTTATATTTGAAAAAAGTAATTTAATAATAATATTTTAATTTTAATTTATTTATTTAATAAATCCATTAATTCTCCAAAATATATTTCTTAATTTAATATGAATATTAACCAAAAATACTATTTTTCCATTAAAGTTCATTTACTAAGGAACAAAAATAGGAAGAAAATATATTACATATTATATAAAGAATAATTTACATATTATTATTTTCATGGTATTGATACATATCCATTTATTACACCAGTATACGCCCTAAGACTAAGGTGTGTGATGGTGGGTATTTCATGGGGTCATTCAGTGAACATGGTTTGGGCTGTGATCTCAATGATATTAAACTTATTGGATAAATATTTTTGATAATGATTAAGTTTTCGGATCTTGGCTTGGGGTTAGTATATGGAAAATCACAAAAATTATATCTCTATAGGAATCTATGATAAATGGGCTTCATAAGGCTTGATCCTACTGGTTGAGGCAATCACTTCCTTTGTCTGCGCTAAAAGGGTTTGTTAAAACCCTATATTTATACTAGTCATGTGATAATTATTCAATGACTATATTATCAATGTAAATGATACTTAACAATAATTTAAAATCCAATTGGATAAAATAAAATAAGTGCATGTCTTTTCTATATCCATAAAACATTAAATCAATTCAAAAAGAGGAATTCTATTCATAAAAGGTCATATTGTCACAATATTTCCCCATAAAAAATTTCACCATTGAATTTTCCTTTTACCACACTAAAGAATATGAGGGAAACTCTACTTTATCAACTTCTCTAGTTCCCATGATTATTCTACAAACATGTCATTTCTCTACAACACTTTGACAGGGGGCATTGTCTTATTTCACAGAAACTTTTCTCTATGATCTTATATATTCAGCAGATAATACTCATAGAAAATGTCATCATCCAATTGTACTAAATATGGATTGAGTACATTCGATGGTTATGGTATGTACTTTATTAAGAGGGATATATAGAACACATCATGTATTTGAAGATATGTTTTGTGGGAGTGCTAGTCTATATGCCACTGCTCTGATGCGATCAATGATCTCAAAAGGGCCGATGTACCTTGGACTAAGATTTCCCTTCTTCCCAAATTTCATCATTCTATTCCAAGAAGTTATGTAGAGGAATACAAAGTCTCCAATATCAAAATCTTGGTCATGTTTATGATTATTAGCATAGCTATTTTTTCGACTCTTAGAAACTTTGATGTGCTGCTAGATGGTCTTAACCTTCTACACCATTTCGTTGACCATTTTAGGACCTAGAAGATTCCATTCCCAAACATAATCCCAAGATTCTGGTGTTGTAAACCACTTCTAAAAAATAGCTTCATTAGGGGACATTTTTAATCATTACTAGAAACTATTATTGTAAGATAACTCCACCAAAGGAATATTTTGGTCCCATACTCCATTGAATTCAATTGAGAATTATCTCAATATGTCATCATGTTTTTGGATAGTCTACTCAGATTGACCATTAGTTTGAGGGTGATATTCCCTAATTAAGTTCACCTCAATGTTTGGGGCTTGTTGGAGAATTTTCCAAAACATATAGGTAAATCATGGATCTTGATTAGACATAATAAATAATGGTACTCCATGTAGCCTTACCACTTCTATGTTGTATATCCATGACATTTGATCCAGTTATAAATCCTCTTTAATCACAATGAATTGTGTAATTTTTGAAAGTCAGTCTATAAAAATCTAGATATCATTGTTTCCCATGTATTTATTTGGATGTTCAGTGAAAAAGTCCATGGTGATGTTTTCCCATTTCCATGTTGGTATGACTATTGGTTGAATCATCCCCTTTGAATTCTTCATTTCATCCTAAACTTCTTAATATACTGAGAACTATGATGTATATTAATTTATCTTCTTCTTCATGTTATCCCACCAATAGTACTGTTGGAGATCTCAATACATCTTTTTGTTTCCTATTTGAATAGTGAAAGTCAAACTATGTGCATCATCCAAAATTTCTTTCTTTAATTGAAGATTTTATGGAACACATATTCTTGACCCAAATCTCACAATTAATTCCTCATTAACATTTAACTCTAAGGATTTCCCTTTCCATATAGTTTCCACTATATATTAAATTCCCACATTATCTTTTTGAGCATATTTTTACCTTTACAAAAGAGGTGGTTGCGAAATAATTTGTGAAAGGATTGATGATTTCACTTTATTTATGATTCCCATGTCCATCCTCTTCAAATATATAAAGATAATTTTTTTTTATCAATTCTCATTAATGATATATTTTTTGGATCCTTTCAACGTAGAAAATATTCTACTTTGATCACTTTCCTAGGATAGAAGTGGACTGAGTAGTTGTAATCTTTAATGAACTCCAACCATCCTTGTTGGAATATATTCAGATATTTCTATGTGAATATATATTTAAGCCTTCTATGATCTGTATATATTTTACAAATCTCCCCAAAGAGATAATTTCACGAAATTTTCAATGCAATGATCACAAATCCCAACTTCATATCATGTGTGGAATAGTTTTACTCATGAAAGTTCAAATTCCGTGAGGCATTAGAAATGAATATTTCATTTTTCATCAACACACATCCCAATCCCTTCCTTGAATAATCCCTAAAAATTATGAAAATATCCCCACTTTTGGGTAGTGTGAGCATATGGTCAATGATAAGCCTCATTTTCAACTCCATGAAAGTTTCTTCATGATCTCCATTCCAAACAAATTTGACTCCATTATGAGTTAGCTTGGTGAGAGGGTTTGAAAATCATGATAAATTTCTCAAAAAATGATGATAATATCTAGATAACCTAAGAAAAAAAATAATATCCATCATTAATGTTGGGATCAATCATCACTCAATTGTTTTTTTTAAGGATACACAGATATCCCATTTCTTGTGATGATATTCCCAAGAATGAGACTTATTTCCACTATAAATCACACTCTCTATACTTTTCATAGAGTTTCTCCTTTTGCGAGGTCTTTGAAATGGTGCTCAGATGCTCCTCATGCTCCTCCATGGTTTTGGATTATATTAGAATATCATCTATAAAGAGTACAAAAAATTTGTTGAGGTATTCTATGAAGAATATATTCATCAAGTCCATGAAGATTTTTTGGGAATTAGTGAATCTGAATGGAATCACTATGAACGCATAATTCTTATACCTTGTATGAAAAGTATCCTTGGGGATATCCTACTTGTTCACCCTTACTTGGTAATATCCCAACCACAGGTCCACATTAGAGAAGTATTTTACTCCATGTAGTTTATCAAACAAGTAAATTTTTTTTGGAAGAGGATAATTTTTATTTTTTTGTGATTCTGTTGATGTCACAATAATCAATGAAAAGGCACATTGACCCATCATTATTACTAATGAAGGGGATTGGTGCACCCCATGGTGAAGCACGTGGGGGTATACACCCTATATCCAGATTCTCTAGTTGTTTTTTCTTCATATCCTCAAGTTCCATAACAATCATTCTATATTAAGTCTTGGATATTAGAAATTCCCTTGGTATAAGTTTAATGAAAAAATCAACCTCACTACTTGGAGGAAGACTAGTAAGCTCCTCGGTAAACACAACAATGAATTATATCACAATAGGCATGTCCTCAAGGATGGTTTGTTCTTCATACTCAATCATTTGAGATAGATACACTTTCTCATAGGGAAAAAATATCATTATTTTAGATGATGGTTCTAAAGAATATTAATCATTCTCTTTTCACTTGTATAGAATCTAGGGTCGATTCTCTATATAGAGAGTGATTTCCCGCTCACAAAAATTTATGTTGGATCTATATAGGGAAAGACAATCCATGCCAAGAATTACATCAAATTTAACCGAGGTATGTATGAAAAGTTTTTATGGGAAGTTAAATCCAAAAATTTTGATAGGGGAAGAGTTATATACATAAGATTCAATAATTTCCCATTTTTTCATTTTCACTAACATCACTAATTTCATGCTTCCAGGTGGTGTTTGAATAACTTTACTAAACTTAGATGATACAAAGAATGTGTAGAACTATGGATGATAACCCTACCTTTCACATTTTGATTTTAGATATACTTTATTTAATATATACTTAGGGATGCGGACTTTTAAAATATCGAAAACATAAAGGGGAATCCAATGACATTAAAGGGATAACTTATAAATTTCATTTATTTCCTTAACTTATGAAATTCTAGGCTTTGATATATGATATCCATGATATATTTACTAACCCACATTCTTATGGACATATTTGTTCCCATAATAATGGTTTGTAATGAGATTATGAATTTAACAAATAATATCCCCCAGTATTTTCAAACCAGGTGTGCAGAATGGCCCATTATCATGTACCAAGTTACCCTGAGCAAGCTCCGGTACACCTTGTCAAAGTTGTCACTCCTAGGTACATCTATGCTAGAACCACACCCACTTATAGTTCCCCAATAAGGATATATTTTCTTGAAAAATTACTTTATATATAATCACCAAAATTTAGTGATGTTTCTAACACTTAGTATTATCCCAAAGAATGTTCACTAGGGTTTTATAATCATAATCCCAAAAATAAATAAACAAATCCTCTGATACCAATTATAAAAACACTTCACTTTATATCATATTTAAACATGATTTATTATATAAAATTAAACTCAACACAAATTATAAGATCAAGAGGTCTGGTGTCTTTGGGAAATTAGGAACATTACATTATAAATTAAAACATTAAATAAAACATGTTTATTAAATGATTCTTGGACATGACCAAAACATTCATTCATACATAAAACCGCATGGGATAACCCGATGACAAACACAAGAAAGGGGTGAACAATAAAGCCAACTGAATAATAATGCCATAACATTAAGATAATAGTATATGTTATACAAGGAATATCGATGAGGTATAAAGGAACATTAACAACAAGGAATTATATTGTATGATAATCATAATATGGGAAATGCGGAAACAAGAATCCACATGACGTAAGCATGAGTAAAGGCTCATTTCACATGAATGAGCATGAGTCAAGGATAATTTCACATGGAGGAGAATGGGTAGAGGCCCATTGCATATGGAGGATCATGAGTCAAGACCCATTTCACATGAAGTATCATGATACTAGTCATTACCCAATGCATTTGAGTGCTATCAAGGTACAAACATCATAATCATATCATTTTCATGTTTAAGTGTGCCTCATAGATCATATAACATGGTTTCATTCAACATAAATATTTATTACACAATCTATGAATGTGGAACACATACATGTAATTCCCCATTCATTTTTTATATGTTAATTAAGGTTAGTACCCTTGACATGTAAATGGATGTGGTATTCACTACAGGATGATTTTGGCATGGAAAATCATGGTTCAATTTCGGCAGCATAAAGATGTCATATAGAAATTCATAAAATGGGTTTATTATAGAGAAAAGGGTATCTCATCATTTATACATGAAATTTATAGTATGATAGAAATTTTGGAATATATCCAAATGTAATAGAACATAATTTATAAGACATAACATAAATGGAATTCTTGATAAAATAGGTGGGTGGAAGATTCCTTACAATATTTCAGCAAAGTAACGGGTGTACACAAGAGTTACTAAGAGGGATAAATAAGAGTTAAAGGGTCTCCCATAATTTAAACATAAAATGTAAAGTAATGGGTATAGGTAATAATGTATCCAAAATTAGTAAAATGCAAATCCAAAGGGTATATCATAAATAAAGTGGTTAATAAAAAGACGAGAGAGAGAACCCCCTACTAAATTTTGGCATAGTAACGGCTTAGGTAGGGTCCAAATGGGGTGAATAACTGATAAATCATAAAAATAACACCAATTGTATAGTAAGGTAATGATTATAAATTTATGTAAATATAATCAACTGAAATTAAAATAAATAATCTCAAAGAAGGTGTTTGAATTCAATTAAGAGGAGAGAAATCCCTTACAAAATTTCTGCATAGAAATGACTTAGGTATGGGTCAAAATGAGAGACAATAAATGGTCTAACATTAAAATAATATCACATGGAAAATAAGGTAATCATAATAACTAAATTAAAATATAAATAATTGAAATTATGAATAAGAATTTCAAAGAAGTTTCTTGAATTGAAAGAAAGAGAAGAAGGTGTGGATCCCATACTTGAGTGTGTGACTCCAAAGGCTTAGGAGGGGCTTCTTAAAATATTGGGGTGACTTGAGAGGACACTAGGGAGTATAGGGAGGATGGTGGAAAACCATATATAATTTTTAGTGAAGATAAATGGGAGTTTTGGTGGGTTTATATAGGAGTGGAGGAGGATTTTCCTATTATTTTGTTTCTAGACACTAAATAACAAGATATTCAAAACCAAAAACCATCCCATGGTTTTTACCATGGTTTATACCAAAGAGGTGTGGTATATATTAATTTTTAAATCCAGGTTCTTAAGATAATAACATATTTCACTTGCTTATTTGGAGGTGCATCACACTTTCAAAGAAATTATTTAATATCTTAAAATATATTATCTATCTCGGAGAATTCACTAAGGCTTTATAAAATAAATAAAATAAACCTAAAATCACATTATTTTTAAAGAAAAACTTATATTTGGCCGATTATACCTTTTATATTATTTATTACATCACTAATTTTCTATTATGATGTCATAATAAATATATTATATTTATATGGTTTTTAATTTTTACACAAAAATTTGAATGATTAGAAAATTATGAAAAATTAATTGTTGGATAATTTCGATATACTGATTCCAAAAATGTTATTAATTTTATCTAAATAATTATATATATATGTTAGTTTTCTATTTTAAAATACAAACTGACATTTATTGAAAACGATGGGTTTTTGTCAATAATAGTTTACAAACCCTAATAAAAATTACATTTGAATTCATATAAAAATTATATGATCATTTATAATTATTAAACATAATTTGATAATAACATTTTATTAAAATTTTATTATTTTCAAAAATCCATTAATTCATAAAAATATATTTTTAATTTAATCTTAATAATAACCAAAAAATTATATTAGTGATTTATAAATTATTTACAAAGTAAGAATAATAGGAAGAAAATATATTTAATATTCTATAAAAAATAATGTACAGATTTCTAGTTCTAGGGTCTTTATATATATATCCCTTTATTACACCAACATATACCCTAAGAGTAAGGTCTGCAATGGTGGGTCTTTCATGGGGCCATTTGGTGAACATGGTTTGGGCTGTGATCTCGATGAGCTTTAACTTCTACCATAAATGGTTTCTCTGATACTTAAGTTTTTGTATATATACTTGGGAATGTTTTAGGGAAAATCCAAAAAATGCTATCTTCCTCAGAATATCTGATAAATGGGCTTCATAGGGTATTATCCTAGTGGTTGAGGCCATCACTTCTTTTGTCTATTCCAAAAGGATTTGTTAAAAGCCTAAATTTATACTAATTAAGTGATCACTATTCGACGATTATATTATCAAAGGTAATGATACTTAGTTTTCATTTAAAATCCAATTAGATAAAAAAATATATGTGAATGTGGTTTCTATTTCCATAATACATTAAAGTAAATCATAAAGGGGAATTTTATTCATAAATGTTTGGACCATTACATATAACCCGACTAGTTGATTAAGAGATAGAAACTCTCTAATTATAATTATGTTTGTGTACTTTGTAAGGTGATGAAATATGACCCATATATAATTATATTCTTTAAATGTATTGGGAAGTCCGATGATAAAGGCCATAATTATTTTTTTCATTTCCATTCTGGTATGTGTAATGGTTGTAACATCAACTTATACTTCTATCTCTCTGCCTTAACTTGCTGAAAAACCAAGCACCAAGAGACATACTTGGAAACATCTCTTTTCATGACATCCCAGTAATATCAATACTTCAAGTCCCTATACGTATTTGTGCTTCCAGGATGAATAAATAATTGATAACTATAAACTTCATCCAATAACTACATTAATTATTCTATAAGAGGAATAAAAATGTGGTTCCTAAACCATATTATTCTATAACAACTAAGGTATAATTCAGAAAAAATTTATTACCTTCTTTTTATCACTACATATTCCTTCTCTGTTTCCTTAAACTTTAATGGTATAGATGGTCAATCATTCAATTGAGAAAGACAACATTTCTCTGATTCATTTAAAATATGAAGATTCTTCCTTCAAAAATCTATAAATATTGGTCTTTTGTGATCCGCATCATGGATAAGATAGCATGGTCCTTTAAAATCAATATATATTCCACATTGTTCACTTTCCTAGGGTGGTAGGGTATCGAGCAATCAAAAATCATTATTCAACTCTAACCATCATCTATGAAGCATATTCGACTACTTTTTTTGTGAAAATATACCATAAAATTTTAGGATCAGTATAAATATCACACAGTTCACAGTAAATATAATGCATGTATATCTTTAATGAAAATATTAACATAACTAACTCCAAATCTAGAGTAGAATACTTTTGCTCATGGATTTTCAATTGTTGCGAGGAATAAGCTATCCCCACATCTTTTTGAATGAGGAAATAATCCAACCCCTTATTGGATGTATCATTGTAGATCACAGACCTTTATCTACTACAAGGAAGTGTGAGCACATGTGTACTGTCTAAACTTCTTTTTATATCTTTGAAATTCTATTCAAATTCTTATTTCCACACAAACATAACTCCTGTTCATGTCAACATGGTGAGTGGATTAGATAATCCTGAATTTTTTTCAAAAAACATTGATGATATCCATAACAACCATGAAAATATCAGAGGTTAGTTACCATTTTCAGTCTAGGCCAATATTCAATAACTTCTATTTTTTATGGATAAAAAAATATCTCATATCTTGATATTATGTGATCTAGAAATGAATCTTTCTGAATCCAAATTTCACACTGGGTAATTTTTTCATAAAACATCTCATTTATCAAGGACATTAGTACAACTCTCAAGTGATCTTCACATTATTCCATATATTTTGAATATACAAGAATATTTTCTAAAAAGACTACAAAAAACCGATCAAGATAGTCTATAAAGACTATATTCATTTGATCCATGAATATTTCGGGGGAATTAGTAAGACCAAAAGGAATCAGGGAAAATTCAAAGTGTCTATACCTTGTATGGAATACCGTCATAGGTATATCTCCTTTACTAACCCTTAATTGATGATATACTAAATGAAATCATTATTTGAAAATATTGAGATCTGTATATTTTGTTGAATAAGTCATAAATGCGGGGAAGAGGATATTTTTTCTCGGCAGTGATCTTGTTTTGTTCTCAATAATCAATTAACATTCTAATTGATCCAACTTTATTCTAAAAAAGTAGAATAGGTGAACCCCAAGGTGATTCACTAGGTCATATAAATCTCATGTCAAGATTCTCTTGGAGTTTCTTATTCAATTACTATAACTCAATTGGTTCCATTCTACAAGGTGTCTTTGAAATAGAAATATCCTCTGGTATGAGTTCTATTAAGAACTCCACATCACGATTTGGTTGAAGAACTAGCGAATCATCTAGAAGTACATCAAAAAATTATTGTACAATATGTGGATTCTTAATTGTGGGTTTATTATTATCTATTTGAGATAAATAACCTTTATTTATAAGAACCAAGACACATAAGATAGAAGAAATTTCAACTAGAAATTCATACTCATCCTTGAATCTATATGTGAATATAGATTGATATAAAAGATTAAATGTGACTTCCATTACTTGGAAATTGATATGAGAACCATATAGAGAAAGACAATCGATGCCCATAATCATATAAAATTCCACTAAAGGTTGGATCTAAATATTTTCATGAAGCACATTCCTAAAAACTTCAACTGATGAAGAGTTATAAACTTTTTATGCGACCATTATTCTATTAAAAGATTTCATAGCTAACTCAACAACTAAATATTGAGTTAATACAATGATACCCTTATAAAATTATATATGGATAAAAGAGTGGGTGGATCCAGAATCAAATAAAACATTTACTACATTAGAGTGGATTATATGTGCACCTTTCAACACTTCATTATCATATTCCAAATCACTGATAGTGATCACATGCGTCTTGAATTTATCTTTAGCCTTAAGAGTTTTCTGATGTTGATCATCATCGATAACCATTGGATTAGGGCATTGGTTGCAATAATGCTCCATTTATTTCACTTGTATCATTGAAGTGTAGAAAGTACTTTCTATATATCCTTTTCAATATCCACATCACTAGAAATCCTTTCCCATGACTTCAGTATTCAAATGCCCGATAAACATCTATCCCACACTTAAAACATTTCAAAGTAATTTTAAGGCAATTTCCTCCATGTTTTTTTCCAGACATTCAACATATGGGAAAATCATATTCTTTTCAGTGTGGTCTTTATATTTTCTATTGAATTAAATTTTTCTATTTTTTTTCAAACCCATTGGATTGATGGGTTACTCTAATTCCCATCTAAACATTGAGATCCCATCGAATGATTTTCCCATAGATATTGAAGTCCCTTTTGGGTAATTCCCTATGAAGGATTGGTTTTAAGCCACTAAAGAATTGATCAATTATACTCTAAAGTTGGATAATAATTTTAGATTCATACCTTGAAAGTGTTGTACAATTTTGTTCTTAGGTACCAACAGATTCATCATCATTTTTCTTAAGATCAAGGAACTCATTCTCCATCTTTTTTTGAAGAAAATGATGGAATTACTTAATTAAAAATAATCTCTTGAAATCATCCCATTAGATGATTTCAATTTCATCTATTTTCCTCATATTCTTGATAAGGTTCCAGCCTTGGTCAGATTCACCTTCCAAAAGATAGAATTGTATGAGTAATTTATCATGTCATAAATATTTGATAATTGATAATATCCTTTCAGTGGTACTGATCCACTGTTTGGACACTAGTGGATCTGAAGACTCACTAAAAGAAGGTATATACTGCTGCTTAAAGGACACAACAAAATGTTGTTCCCTCATTTGTTCATTTGGAATTCCTCCATGATTCATAGCTTTAAAAGTATATGTGATCATAGCCACATGATTTTTCATTCATGCTCTTAGATAATTTAGTTTCTCAAGAGGACAATCATTTTATTTCCCCTCACATTCATCATTAATGCGGTTGCATAAGGTTCCATCCATTGACTAAAACCAAGAAGAGTAGTGTGAGACACACTAATCATAATAAGAAAACAACATATTCAAGAATAAAATTTCAATTCAGAAAAATTTAGGTTTTATCCTAGGTTATTAATGATCATTTATAAAACACTAGTATCATAGCCTATACTTTATTATATCCTCAGGGTTCCTACTAAGGTTTTCTCATCCTAGTTTCCTATGGTTAATTATACCTTCACTATGATACCAACTATAATAGACCACACTTTACATACATATAAATTATTTAAACATTGATAAATATTTATTACAAAATATAACAAAACCACTCCAGGACCATATAGGTTTAATGTATTTAGAAACTAGGAAACATAAACAACTAATTCATAAAACAACTAAATTGTCTCCAAATAATTTATTCAAAATCAGACCCCTTTTTGATATATCTTAATTAATAAACTTATTCATTTCTTAGTGAAAAGGAACACAAGAAAAGGGCAAGACTAGATTATCAGTAAGTGTGAACAAAGGGAGATATCAATCATATCATAATAATGAGACATAAAAAAATAAAATTTAAAAATATTATCCTCCATATGAAAGATCATGATATCATGTCATGGGATAAATAATAAAAATTCATCAAAAATAAATTAAAATATTTCTAGGGTCATAGAATAAGACATGATTTTTTTGGGATAAACATAATAATATAAAATCATTTCAAATTAGTCAAGGATCAGTGCCAAGACTATCATAGTGGACATAGTCCATTACATAACTGAGTTAAATCCTCATTCTTCCATGTATTACTGAAACAAGATTATTTCATGTTCTACACCTATATGTCTCATGAGATATAAATTTTTACCCATTGGTGTTGGAAAAAAATCCCTCAAGGTAACATTGCAGTATTTTTGGGTTGATTGTGTTTGTTGACAAAGCAGGTTTCCATGGAAAATTGTCTAGTTCCAGATAAGTTTTTGACAATCGATATTTACAAAGAATGATGAAAAAGGATTAGACTATCTGGAGGTGGTACAAAAGAGCAGTACAAGGTGGCTCTATTTCCCAGTGTTTTCCAAATTTTTGGGGTCCAAAATTTAGAGGTTGGTGAGCATCGCGAAAAGGGGATATCCTTGAAGAACATATTCAAATATGGAAAAGGCATGAATTTCATGAAGATAGGCTTCATGGATTGGATTTTGAGAAGTTAAGAAAAATTTTTACGATGTTGCTTCACGTTTATGATGAGCTTCATGAACGGTAGTGTTGAAAGGAAACGTGAGGGAGGTTAGTGGTGGCGGTGCGAGGTAATTGATGGAACACTCCGTGATTACGACGAGCTCCGCAATCCAAGAATTTCCAAGGTGCTTCGCGATTTTGAGATAATTCCAAAAGAAATTTCGGAGCTTCACGATTGGTGATGATGTGGTGCTAACTTCTCAGGGAAGGGTCGAGGGTCGGTGGAATTGCCTATAAATAGAGGTCGACCCCCTTGAAAGAATTAGAGTGTTTTCAAAGAAAATATTTTGATCTCAGTTTGCGAAGGTGGTTCGCGAAGGTAGGGTTCTTCGCTAAAGAGAGGTGCTTCGCGGTGGCAAGTCTAGCTCCGTGAAGGAAGTGCGCTTTGCAAGGCTGCATTCTCGAAGGAGTGTGCTTTGCAAAGAGGAAGAAGCTTCATGACAGCCTAAACTTTTCGAATGCTTGAGCTTTGCGAAATGGAAGGATCTTCACAAAGTCTTGTTTGAGCTTCGCAAAATTGGGTTCCTCGTGAAGTAGGGTGCTTTGCAAAGGTATTTTCCAAAGGAATTGCTCAGTGTTCTGGGGAAAAGGGGTATTAATTAGTGGATGAACTTTGCACTTTAATAAAGTATCTATCAACAGTTTAGGATGCATTCTTTCATGAAAATTAAGTGACCTACAGATCTATAAACTGTGAGTGGATATTCTGAAGAAGCAGTGAGCTCACTTCAATTGAGAGAGTAGTGAGTTCTCAAATTGTGAGTGGTTGTAAACCAGGAGGGATAGTGAGTCCACTTCGAACTTGTAAACAACAGTGGACTAATAGTGGAATTGGTACATTGTCACACTGCTGGTGTATGATCCTTTGACGTAGCCTAGTGAGGGTGAACCAAGTAAAAATCGTTGTGTCGTTTTCATGATTTAAATTTTGATCATAATCTGCATCGGGAAGGAGAGAGAAGAGAGTTTTTTATAACATCAAAACAAGATGAAAAGGGGCAGTTGTTTTAATCTGTCATACCCTAATACACCCCCCTCTCAGGGTATCTAGCCTAGTGGATCTAACAAATGGTATCAGAGCGAAAGGTTAATATCATTGTTTCTCTCTCAAATGGATGTCACTAATCATAAAGGAATTCAGATATTCAACATGAAAAATTTCTAGCTGTGGAAGAATCAGATGCAAAACTACTTATGATTATTAGGAATGGATGTGTTTATAGCAGCAATGCACAGTATCATAGCTGATATTAATAGTGGTGCTTTATGAGAAGCTCAGCGAAGAGAATTGGATGCTGATGCAAAGGGAATCAATTCTCTAGGGGGAACCCTATCCAATTCTATATATACAAAGGTGATGTCATGCAAAACATCACATGCTATGTTGGAAAAGCTTTTGAATATATATGAAAGTGATACAAAGGTTAAAGAAGTGAATCTGCAAGTGTTGTGGAACAAGTATGAAGATCTGAGGATGAACCTGAATGAATCTATTGATGCATTCTTTGATAGGGTAAATGTTGCTGTCGAGGACATGTGAGGTCTCGGTGAAGTTATTGAAGACATAAAGATTGTGTAGTGTATCTTGAGAAAACTTCCACCTCGGTTCAATCCAAATGTTTTAGTTTTGGAAGATAAAGACCTGAAAGAGCTGACAATGGATATCCTGCACATAACACTTGTGGCATATGAAATGAGAAATGATGATAATGATGCTGTGGAAAAGGGGAAATCAAAAGAAGTGGAATTCAAGGCCATGAAGAAGCTCACCATTAAAGATTCTCAAGAAGAAGAAGAGACAGATGAGGTGATGTCATTCCTTTCTTCAAATCTACAAAGAGGAAAATGAAAGTTTAAAGGGAAACTTCCACTAGCATGCTTTAGATGTGGAAATATTGGTCATCTTGTGGCAAGGATGCCCAAGAAGTTTCAAGATAACGATAATGATGATGAAGAAGTTGAAATTCCCAAGAATAAGTCTTTAATGTTTGTGAAAAGGAAGAAACAATTCAAGATAAATTTCATCAAGAAGAATAATCTTCTTTTAGAAGAATTTAAAAGTTCAGTTGAGTCTAAGGATGAAGAGGATAAGGAGATTGAAAACTGAAAAGATTGTGAGGAAAATGCTATGGTGGAAGTTGTCAGTAGTATTCAGAAGAAGGAAGAAACTGACATTGATGAAGAAGAAGAAGATGAAGGAAGAGTTGATTTGAAAGCTGAGTTAGAAGATTCTCTTGAGGAGATAGATGTTTGGAGAGCCAAAAAAAAGAAATCTAACAAATTTGTTCCTGACGCTAAACTCTATATGCAACAGCAGGAAGAAGAGAAGTCTGAGTTGATGGATGAAATTGTGAAACTCAAGTCATCAACACCAAAGAACTCAGAATCAGTTAGTTAGTATAAAATAAATATTTAAGAACATAAAAGGGAGATTTATGTCTTAAAAAACACAAAGAAATATCACATCAAGCGTATTGAAGAGCTTGAAGAGGAAGTTGTCAGTTTGCAGAGAAATGTTAAAGACCAGGAAAAACCATTGATTCCCAACACATTCTTGGGAAAGCAGGTCATTCCGAAGACTGAAAAGATGAAAGAAGAGTCTATTAGTTGAGAAGGAAAGAATTAGAAATTGAGCTTAGACGTTAATGCTAATTCAGGGCTTGAACGAAAACAAAAAGCTGTGAAAATTGAGGTCAGACTGCAAGAACCCACTCCAATATTGAAGGTTGATTTGGGAACAAGGCAGAATCAGAATATTCAGAGATCCCAAGGGGAAAATCATTGTGCATAATTCACTCAAAGGAATGCACCTTATATCAGGTGTTATTGTTGTAGAAATATGTAACATTCATAGTAGGTGTGTTCCATAGCCAAGAGATATCGAAGGGCACAAGAACAAAGGTGAAAACTAAACAGAGAACGGTTCTCCAGAACATATTTAGAAGGACACTATTTTTGGTGTGGAGGATTTGGGCACATGGCTAGGTATTTCACTTCAACCCTACAGAGTAATGTGCCAATGGAGAATCAAAATGTCTGCAATTAGCAGATCAATGAACCAACAGGTGAGTTGAAAATGAAAAATAGATTTTCAGCCTTACAAGATGAAGCAGGTCTATCAAACTCTGAGAAAGATCAGATGTCTCAATCCATGTCAAGTATGAAGGCAAAAATATAGACCATGAAGAGAAAGGATGAGAAGGCAGTGGTGGCGGAAATTGCCATTAAAGCATCAGATCACTCTGGTGTGTGGATCCTTGACAGTGGTTGCACATCTCACATGACAGGTAATAAGGATCTTGTCACAGGTGTAAAATTCAACAAAGAGGGAGTTTTCAAGTTTAGAAACGATGAAGGCTTGAAGATAATTGAATCAGGAAAGGCCAAGTTTGGGTGCAAAGAGATGAGACGTGTTGATGTCTTAGTAGTAGAAGGCCCCAGTCACAATTTTCTCAGTGTTAGTACACTATGTGACTCAGGACATTCTATAAGGTTTAAAAAGAAGGTGTGTATTGTCAATGGAAGAGAAGGGTCAGTGGTTTTATAGGGAAAAAGGAAAAAGGTAAATATCTTCCTGGTATGTGGAGAAGAAGATATGTGCTTTCTGTCAAGAGTGGAAGAAAACAAGCTGTGGCATAAATGACTAGGTCATCTATTCCAACCATCCCTGAAAGATCTGGTAAAGTGTGATACATCAAGAGACCTTCCTAAGCTATCACGTGATCGTACTCACATGTGTGATGCGTTCCAACAAGGGAAGCATATCAGAAAGACGTATAAGGAAAAATAAAAGAAGTCAACAAGAGTGATCTAATTGGTGCATGATGATGTTTGTGGGCCTATCACACCAAGAGAAATTGATGGAAATAGGTATTATGTTCTTTTCATTGATGACTACAGCAAAATGGAATGGGTATTTATTATTTCCCATAAGTCCGATGTGTTTAGATGTTTAAAACAGTACCAAAGGGAGTTTGAAAGGATGCTTGGACAGAAAATTTTGAAGTTTCGTACTGATAATGGTACGGAATTCACAAACAGTCAGGTGGAAGACTATCTCGAGAAACATGTGATAATAAATCAAGTTTCTTCAGTAAGAACTCCTTAACAGAATGGAGTGGTTGAAAGGAGAAATCAGATCATCAACAACATAGCCAGAACAATGCTCACTGAAAAAGAACTACGAGAGAAATTTTGGAAGGAAGCAGTTTTGACATCGGTCTACATTTCTAACAGGGCTCTGTTGTGTCTGAAGAAAGGAAAGACTCCATACGAGATGTGGTATGGAAAGAATCCAACGGTGAAATACTTTTGAATATTTGGAAGTAAGTGTTTTATCCTCAATAAGGAAAAACATAGGAAATATGAATCACGAGGAGATGAGGAGATATTCCATGGATAGTAAGGAAAAAGAAAGGCATATAAATGATTTAACAAAAGGCTGGGAAAAGTAGTTGAGATAAATGATGTCCCTGTAGTGGAGAATGAAGAGATCATTCAAATTCACAGTGAACAATTTCCTAATGAGAGTAATGAGGAAGAAAGCAACACAGGGGAAGTACAAGTGGAAAATGTTGATTCGGAAGAAGATACTGATGATGTTAATGGGAAAGAAAAATCTGTATCTGCAAAAACGCCAAGGAGTCAAGCTGAAATTGAAAGGAAGAATATCATTGGTTATTATTCTACTCCAGTTCAGACAAGAAGAATGAAGTCACTACAACATCCATCTTTCCTATCTCAGATTGAGTTTAAATGCTTTGCTGATGCAACTGAAGATGAAAATCAGATTCCAGAAATGAATGAAGAGCTAGATCAGATTGAGAAGAATCAGGCATCGAAGATTGTTTCAAGGCCAATAGATAATAATATCATCGAGACTAAATGGTTCTATCGAAAAAAATATAAATGAATATGGCATAGTGATTTGGAACAAAGAAAAACTACTGTGTAAGGGGTACTCCCAGATCGAGGGAATAGATGTTGATGAGACATTTGCACTGGTTGCAAGGCTGGAGATAATCAGATTATTCCTAGCCATTGTAGTGAAACATAAGTTCAAAGTGTTCCAGATGGATAAAAAATATGCATTTTTGAATAGGTTTCTAGAGGAGGAGGTGTATATTGAGCATCCAGATGGTTTTCTCATTCATGATGATGAGAACAAGGTTCGCACACTGAAGATGGCATTGTATGGGCTGAAACAAGAATCAAGATCATGGTACTCAAGGCTTGATTAGTACATGAAGAAGCTTGGTTTCCAGTGTGGGGGAGTTGATTACAATCTCTATTTCAACAACAACAGTAATCAAAGGATGATGGTCTTTGTTTATGTTGATGACATAATATTTGGTGGATCAGATGAAGATCAGTGTAGAAAGTTTTCCAAATTCATGAAAAGTGAGTTTGAAATGTCAATGATTGGAGAGATAACATTTTTCCTTGGTCTACAGGTGACACAAAGAAGTAACAGAACATTCATTTAACAATCCAAATATGCCAAGGAGGTTTTAAAAAGATTTTTAATGGAAAATTCCAAGGAGATGAAGACTCCGGTAGATACCAGGATGAAATTGTCCAAATATGAGAATAGAAAGGTAGTTAATATCACAGAATACAGGCAAATCATTGGAAGTTTTCTATACCTGACTGCAACAAGGCCTGACATTGTATTCGCCACATGCCAAGCATCGAGATATCAGAGTAATTCCAAGGAAAGCCACATGCTTTCCGTGAAAAGAATAATTTGGTATATCAAGGGAATAGTGGACTTTGGCTTGATGTATAATGAAAAATCCCAGTCAGAATTATTGGGATATACTGATGCAGATTGTAACACCCCGAGCTTCCACGATACGCCTCTCTTTCAATAATGCAATAGCTTGCATTGTACGCAAGTTCGAGTTCTAAAACACCGTGACTAATCAAAGTAGCCGTTATGAATAGTAATAACCACTTTTTAAAATTATAGAAATCTTATATTTCAAAATGGACTTCATTTTTGTATTCGTAATATCGAAATTAGCCTATGTTGAATTTTTGGTATTTTTCTGAGAACTTCTAATTTTTTATGAATAGTGAAAAATACTTAAAAACAACTTTTTAATCAAAATAATTTATAGTGATAAATTATACTATATAGTGGTTTTAATGTATAATTAGAATATATTTTTACAATTTTATCCAATGGTGGTCATTATAATTAATTTAACATTGAAATTGGACATAAACAATTGCCAATCTTTTGGTATAAATTGTTTCTTAAAAACATGCTATTTGTTGTAACAGTGGAAATTAATAATAAAATTAATTAATTAAACTTATATGTTTGGAATTTTGTAAAATAGACATCATTTTTGAATTCGGAATATCAATTATAGCTTAGGGTGAAATTTTGGCTTTGTTCTGAAAAACTTCAATTTTTGATGAATAGTGAAACCACTAAGTGGTAGTTAAATAACTGATTTTTCATTTAAATGAAATATTACCACTTTTGTGATTTGATTTTCAAAAATCCGACATACATGGTTGTCATTAAGAAGTAAAATGTGGTTCAATAAGATTAAAATAATTTTTGGTGAATAGTAACTTTTAAGTTCTTAATCGCGATTAGAGGTAATTAGTGTAGTTTAAGGTAAAAATAATGTTTTAATAATATGAGATGAGCATGAAACTTGTCCTACTCCTATTATATGAGTCATGGCCGACCAAGACAACCCATGGGTCAACATGGGGACCCCATGGAGCCACTTTAGTTAGAAAATGACATAAACACCTTTTATTTAATGTTAAAGTAAAAAATGACACAAACATAAAATGTTTTACTAAAACAATTTTTACGTGGGGTTACACAAGTCCAAATTTTGATTATAAATATTAATTAGAAAGCTAAAAAATTTCCTACATCATAGTATTTTTATTATAATTTTTAGACATTAAATAAATTAAATTATTTATGACATCATTATGATGCAGCGATGACCTCATTATTTAACGATTTAAATAAAATGAGAAGATAATGCAAAATCCAAGGCTTACACTTGTCCAAATCCTATTGGATGAAGATATTTCGAAACCTTATCACCTTAGCCTCGAATTATATAAGTGTGGGACCTTTAGAAACCGAAAATCATTGTATAATTGAATAACATTTCATTACTTTCCAAAAGTTCCCCTCCTCTCCACTTATAAAAGGCCCCCACCTCTCCCACCTCATTTACACTTTCAAGCCATTTGGCTCGGCCAAACTCTGCCCAAATACTCTCCCAACATCCCCCTCTTACTCCTAGAAGCCTCAATGTGGGCAGAACTCTTCTCAATGAAGCCTTTGGCTCAAATCAAAAAGAGTTACCCGATTTTGAGGTAATGTCTTCTCTAATGTTGTTTTGTTTTATTTTTCTTCTCCAACCCCCTAAACTCTTTTTATTAATTTCTTTTGTAACAACACCAGTATCCTAAATACACTAGGATGTTGTTATAAGAAGGATTCGAGCTACAATTACACACACCTACATCTAATGGTTAAAGAACATACGGTTTCTGTGGATGGAGAATTTCTGCCTCACGAAACGATGATTGTTCAACACTCATATAACACCTTCAAAGGTGGCCATTAAGATGTCACTATTTTTATATATGATATATAATATGTTTATGTTTTACTTATACTTCTGTATTTCTCATTTATGGAATACTTTATGATTTCCATTATGGGTAAAACGCGATAATTTCATTTTAGGAAGTGCGGACTACCGCCCTCTCAAAGTGATTTGAATCGTTAATGCCATATGTGGGATGTATAAAGGATGGAGTAAATGGTATTATACACTATATTATACTGGAATTATATTATACACTTATATCATTATTATTTCGTTCCATTAAATATGAAATAGAAATGAAAGTAGCGTTCATGCGTACGTACGGCTTACCGTCTCCATGAACGGTGCATTTCATTTCTTACCTCTAAATGTTACGTAATATTATAAATGAATGTATATACTAGATATATATGATATATATGACATCTAAATCATGAGTATAATTCTGGAGATAATGGATATTTCACCACATGAACAACTTGTAATTATAAGAAGTTTATTGTTGACTCAAGTACCAAAGATCGACAAAACGACCGTTATTAACTTAAATAATTAAATAATGTTCATAACATTGTAATAAGTGATATAAAAAGGATAATGAAATTAAAAATGGTTCTTAATAAGTTATATATTAACTCTATTTTATTATTCAGGAGGTTAAAGAATGGTTGAGTCAAGTCGGACACGAGGTAAGGGAATTTCTTAACCCAACTTCCATTCTTTGGGTTAATCTCCTACTTTCAAATTATGTCATGATATTATTATGTACTATTTTGTATTTTTACTTTCTTTATGTGTACCTATAGTGAATACACATAATAGATCTATTTTATTTTAAAAATGATCTTTTAAGGACTTCGTCTCAATCTCCTTTCATTGAGGCATATTTGGTTTTATACACAACTTTCTTTTATACGGTGTATAAACCCCTTTGACTTTTACTTTTATTCAAAAGGAATCTTTTTTATACGAAGCGTTTTTCTAAACTACAAAAGGGAATGTTTTTCTTTCCGTACTTATGCGGCGACAATGACTTCTCCGCCGCCGTGACCATTATTTGAGTTTCGGCTTCCTCTACAAGCCATCATTTTTTTTAATGAAAAATAAATACAAAGTTTTAACTTTCTTTTATTTTGGTATTGAAAATGGTTTTGAAAGAATTTTTATTATATCAATGTGTTGTATTGATATCTTGTGATTGGAATGTGGAAATTTTATGTTTCCTTCATGCATGTTTTATGTGATACGATTATGTTATGGTTTATGATATGTTTAAACCTATTCATATGAGGAATGTATTGGACTTAATAAGTGACGGGTGGAGCCCGCTATAGCTCCTTGATGCATCGGTAGGTCTCATGAGACAACTAGACATGGAATTGTCCGAGGCCCTTTCCCAATTTGATTTATGGTTTTGGCCGAGGCCTTAATCATTTTAGACGTCTTGGTCGAGGCCTTGACAAAATGTTTCAGAATGTCTGGCATTATACATTCTCTCGTTATGAAAGTGGTTATTGATATTTCATGTGATTATTCGACCAGTAGAATATCCATGTGAAGAAGTGAATGGCATTATCTCATTTTACTTTTGCCATATTATGTTGATGTTCAAGTTTAAAAGGCTTTTGTTTTAGTTATACATTGCCTTAAATTTTTATGTTTATTTATGAAAGCTTCCGCAATATTGTTATCCTTACTGAGCATCTGAGCTCACCCCTTTCAATGTTTTAATATTTTCCAGGATGTGAAGAAGTATTTTATGAATGACCTACAGGGGTAGTCAGAAAGGGATATGATTGTGGACTATGAAGACTATGTTATTATAGTTTTTCACTTTGTGATATAATGTAACATTTATGAATGTATCTAGTGTTTCCAAGGCTACTAAACTAATCGGTCTTTCGAGACTTGATCTTTTGTGATCATGCCAATGTTACGAAGTAATGCACCGACTCTGGGTAGCTGGGGTCGGGGCGTTACACAGATTGGGCTGGTTCAGCGGATGACAGGAATTCAATGTCAGGAGGTTCTTACTATCTTGGCAGACTATGTGTTTCTTGGCTGAGCAAGAAGCAAGATTTCATTTCATTGAGCACCATAGAAGCTGAGTACATTACATCCACTCAAGGTTTCATACATTTATTGTGGATGAAACAAAATCATGATGATATGGGCATTGAAGTGAAGTCTCCGATCAGAATCAAGTGCGATAATTCAAGTGCTATAAATCTCAGAAAAAATTCCATCCATCACTCAAGGACAAAGCACATTGAGATAATGTATCATTTTATGAAGGAGAAGGTTGAGAAAGGAATGGTGAAGTTGGAGTATGTGCATACTCAGCTACAGGTTTCAGACATTCTGATAAAGGCCTTACCCAAGGAATCTTTTGAGAGGCATCGACTAGCTCTGGGAGTTCAGTCGACTCCCCGCACTTGAAAAAGTGTGGATGTGGAACCCCCACCCCCTATAATTGAGGTATGGTGTGTTTTTCACTAATGTGCTGATTTGTGTTCTCTAATCTGTTACAGACTACAAAAGAGTGACCATTGGGTTTGTTAACAAAGGGGGAGAAACTAGTGATTGTTTGTTCAAGGGGGAGATAGTGTGGCAATTTGATAAATCATGATTGATATGGGGAGAAGATGACAGGTGGAGCAGCGAAATAGGGAGAGAGAAATGAGATAGGGGGATCATTTTAAAACTGACGATGCTAGAAGTGATCAATCAAAGAATAGATATCACGACAGTTGAGGATCATGATAAAAGAAAAAGAGTGATGTTGGAATGGTGAGAGAAGGTTTCCACCTATCACCAATTGGTATCAGTGTGGTTCAGTAATTGGTATCAATTTTGCAATTGGTATCAGTTTGTAATTGACAATTGGTGTGTGACATGAAGTGATTCGTTGATGAACTTCTCATACTACTCTTGTTTCTCACACCGAGCATTGCTCATGTGGGCTTAGAGTACATGTTAAGTGAATCTTTTAACGCTACCTGAATCGCAAGAGGCGAATGGTGGTAGATGATGGAAGGAGACTCATTGAGGTATCAATGTGCAGAAAATCATTCTGAGAAGAGTTATAAAGAGTTGTCAACAAACCCAAAGAGGGATATTTTTGGACAAAAATCCCTCAAGGTAACTTTGCAGCATTTTTGGGTTGATTGTGTTTGTTGACAAAGAAGGTTTCCATGGATAATTGTCAAGTTTTAGCGAATTTGCTGACAATCCACATTGACAAAGAATGATGACAATAGATCAGACGATCTGGAGGTGGTATAAAAGAGCAGTACAAGGTGGCTCCGTTTCCCAGTGTTTGCCAAATTTTTGGGGTCCAAAATTTGGAGGTTGGTGAGCATCGCGAAAACGGGATATCCTTGAAGAATATATTTAAATTTGGAAAAGGCATGAATTTCGCGAAGATAGGCTTCATGGATTGGATTTTGCGAAGACAAGAAAAATGTTGATTGTGATGCTTTGTGTTTACTACAACCTTCGCGAACGGTAGTGTTGAAAGGAAACGTGAGGGAGCTTGGCAATGGTAGCGCGAGGTAATTGACAGAATGCTCCACGATTATGATGAGCCCCACGATCTATGAATTGCTGAGGTGATTCACGATTTTGAGAGAATTCTGGAAGAAATTTTAGATCTTTGCGATTGGAAATGATGTAGAACTAACTTTTAACAAAAGGGTCGAGGGTTGGTGGAATTGCCTATAAATAGAGGTCGACCCCATCGAGATAAGTAGAGAGTTTTCAAAAAAAAAATTTAATCTCGGTTCGCAAAGGTGGTTCACGAAGGTAGTGTTCTTCACGAAAGATAGGTGCTTCGCGGCGGCTAATCCATATCTATGAAGGAAGTGCGCTTTTCAAGGTCGTGTTCTCTAAGGAGTGTGCTTCACGAAGAGGCAGGAGCTTCGTGACGGTCTAAGCTTTGCGAAGGCTTGAGCTTCACGAAAATAAAGGAGCTTCATGAAGGCTTGTTTTAGCTTCACAAAATTGGGTGCCTCATGAATTAGGGTGCTTTTCAAAGGTATTTTCAAAAGGAATTGCTCAGTGTTCAAGGGAAAAGGGGTATTCATCAGTGTACGAACTTTGAAATTTAATAGAACATCTATCAATAGTTGAGGATTCATTATTTCATTAAAATTAAGAGACCTATAGGTCTATAAACTTAGAGTGGATCTTTAAAAGAAGCAGTGAACTCACTTTAGTTGAGAGAGTAGTGAGTTCTCAATTTTTGAGTGGTTGTAACCCAAGAAGGACAATGAGTCCGCTTCGAACTTGTAAACAACAATGCTCTAATAAAGGAATTGGTACATCGGCACACTACCAGTGTATTCTCCTTGGACGTAGTTGTGTGAGGGTGAACCAAGTAAAAAACGTTGTGTCGTGTGCATGATTTAATGTTTGTCCATACTCTGCATCACGAAGGATAGAGAAGAGGGTTTTGTATAACAAAAAAACAAGATCAGAAGGGGCAGTTGTTTTAATCTGTCATACCCTAATTCACACCCCCTCTTAGGGTATCTAGCCTAGTGGACCTAACAAATGGATTGGAGGGATATATAGATCCCAACCATCCCATAATGAAATCATTCTTAAATTCTCCATAAAAACATAAATCATTCATTATAACCCAAGGAATTAAATGGGTTTCTTAAAAAGAATTCAATCATAATATTATCCCTGAAAAAAAATTGGATTAAAAAATATTATTCCATTATACACATAATAAAACCATATAAATAATAGGGATATTTTACTTGAAACATATCCTTATTAAATAATTTTATCCTAAAATTAATTTTGGTCAAACAATTGATATTAATTATTGAGGAAAATATGTTTTCTACTTCAAAAACAATTTATTTTATCATAATGATCCAAAATTTTATAAGAAAATAATTTATTTGAAAATAAACTTGTAATAATATAAAGTAATATTCATTGAAATAATGTGTTTTAAAAATTTAAAAATCTATTCATGCCGTATATGTTATTTTTTTTGTTATACTTTTTTCGAAAATGTCAAAAATTACCATTTTTCGAAAATGACAAAAAACAATCATTTCATACCATTTAATAAAAATTCACCAATGGGAAAATTTTAATATAATGAATTTTAAAATAACAAAAATAAAATATTGGAATACATATTTATGAAACTTGGACATGAATGATAAATATACCCCAGCAAATACTTAAATATATGAAATCTCATAAAATAATGAGATTGTGAAATAATCCCATACCTTAGGTCCTATTTCTTTTATACAAGTTAAAAAATCCTATATAATGGTTTTAGAAATGTTATTAAAATTAAAAATAATCAAAATAATATTTATTATATCACATATGATTCATTTATGACTTTATATTACCCGTTCACTTAACAATTTCCTATTAATGCAACGTTTCATGTAGTAATCACTTTGTTTATCGTACCTGTTTTGAATTACTATTACTGATCTTATTATTTAGATAATTATGTACTTACATATAGAATGTAAATAATGATTTATATATCATATATATTATATATATAAATATATATAATAGATAGATAAATGAAATGGAAAACACCATTCATAGAGATGGTGGGTTATATGTATGCATGAACGCTGTTTCAAGTTTCTTATTGTATTTAATGGAAGAAAGTAAATGAATTATATATATATATATATATATATATATATTTCCAGTAGAATTATTATTTCATATAATTCATGATTATTTTTTATATATAGTTTATAATAATTCTTTAATGGTCAATGTGGAGAATGAATCTCATTGTGTCGTAGAGACGGTAAGTCGTACGTAGGCACGAGCGACACTATCATTACTTTAATGGTTTAATGGTATAAAATTGGATGGTATATTAATTATAAAAAATAATTATTATGTTATATTCATTATTTAAATCCTAAATATTAATTTTTTATATGCATTGAAATAATGTATAGATGATAAACAGTTTACACCACAACGTGGATACGATAAGCCATACAGACGCACATGCGGTGATATTGTTTTTCACAGGATGGGTAAAAAGAGTAATATGGCTATAAAATAATAAAAAAAATAAAATAATATATTATATTTTTTATTTATTACTTTATTATGTAATTTTTTAAAATTAATTAGATGAAGAAAAGATCTTTGAAGGAGTTCGTAAAACAATGACCTCATCTTTGAGTGTCTCCTTTTGATTTTCACAAAATGAATCATTATGTTGAAATTATTCCAAATGTATGGCCTCTATAATTATGTAAGAGACGTTGTGAGGAGAAATGGTAAAGGTTTTTCCAATCCAAATGGCTTTAAAGGTGTGAATAAAAGGGAAGGAGAAGTGCCCTTTTATGAGGGGGGGGGGGGGGAATTTAAGAAACTCCAAAACTATTAATTTATTATAAATTTATTTTCGATTTCAAATAACTACAAAGTGAGTTATTTATATTTTTATATTATTATGGGTTTATATAACCTCAAATAATGAATTTTATACAATTTTAGTTTATAAAATTAACCATATCATTTAGATAGAACCCTTTGTTATGCACGTTAACTCTTATCATGACAAATTATATTTTTTACACTATAGGGTTAATATAGTAACAATTAAATTCCAAAAAAACAAAAATTGGATTATTTATGATATATTTTAAATTATACAAATCATGTGGATGAAATATAAATTTTTATGAATTTTATATCATTTTATAAAATATTATTTATTTTAAAATATAATTTATATCAATTTTGATACTATTGATTATTTGACTTTTTAGAAAAATAATAAAAAAAGATTTCTTCTAAAAAACTACATTAAATCATCCCTAACATGTCATAGTCATCCAAAAAATATATTTTTGGAATCAAATAGTTCAATGGTTTTTTATTTTAATGTTATTTATATCATTTATTTTATGCTTTAATAAATTAATTAATGCATCATCGTTGTGTCCCCATGTAATTTTTTTATATTATTTCTAAAATTATAAAAAAATTAACATGAGTTATAAAAAAAATCATCTTTATAATGTGTATCTATGGTAAAATTTATCTAATGTATAACCCTATATTAAATATGATTTAGTTACTAAAATTATGAGTATGACATTTTTAACTTATCTTTAAATAAAACATAATAAATGTCATATTCTTACCCATATGGAATAAAATGATATAATTTTGACATAATGATTATTTTAGTCATAAAACACTTTTACAATAAAATTAGGACAAGTGTTAGGACAATTTTATAACATTGTAATATGACTTTACCCTTATTTACCCGTTTACCCTTTAATTATGGTAAATAAAATACTAAAGTTACTATTCACAAAAAATTATTTTGATTATATTAGACCACGTTTTCTATACTAATTAAAACCATTTATTTTTATTTTTCAAAAATAAATTCATAGAATCAGTAAAATTATGTTTAAGGTTAATCCCACAGATGTGGCTAGAAGGCAGGTAAAATAGACTTTTAGAAGATCAATAAATTTTTTAATCTAATTTCAATATAAAAAATATCCCAATAACCTAAATTGGATTAATATATGTATTATTTATCTATTATGACATTAAAATCAATTGAAAGTGAAATAATTATATAAATGAAAGAAATGTTGGTTAACAACATTGCAGTATTTTTTACTGTTCATAAAAAATTGATACTTTTATGAAAAATTCCAAAAATTCAACCTTATATAATTTTCATATTACAAATTCAAAAATGAATTCTGTTTTAAAGAATAAAATTTATAAATTTTATAACTTGGTTAATACTATTCATAATCTTTTTTTAAACTTCTCATTTGATAGGTCATGGTGCACTTCAACTCGGTGTTGTGTGCAATGAAAGCTATTGAAGACGAATTAATTTATTTATGAAGATACATACTATAAAATCATAGGGTGTTAAACCTCATGTGTTAATTTAAGAAATATATTGAATAATCTTCTAAAAATATGTGATATTTATGCATGAAAATCATGGGTCATTTTATTGCATCAGCCACTCTACGATCCTTATGGAAGTGTGAGGATATCTATGTAGACATGATCATAATTTTACCACGATCTTAGTGTGTATATGACACTATATGATAACTCCAAAGTCTCAAAACCATTTAAATTTAATGAATGTATCACCCCTTTATTTTTTAAAATATTCCTTTGAAACACCACACTCCCATCTCCAAAATAGAACCAGTATTAAACATGATTTCAAAACATTGAAACCCCTTTAGAAAAACCACTCAAGAATTGTAATGAACACTTGGATAGTGACCTATGTTCTTGAAAAGTGTCTAAAACATTTGAAATCTATTTATAAAAGAATAATAGTATGATAGGAACATTTTATTCCATACATAAACATTTCAAAACACATGAATCATTCTAAAAATCCACTTGGAAATTTTCAAATGAAATTTTCATGTGACAAAGTGATGCCTTGGGGAAAATCAATTTGAAAAAAAATTCAATCCTACCATAGTTATTCAAAATTTATCTAATTTTATAAGAAATAATTTTTAATAAATAAAACCAATTTTTATTATGTATTACATGGGACCTTAAAAGATACTCTAAACACATTCAAGTGGAATCACAACTGAAACACATCACATTAAATGGAGAACGAACAACCCAATGAATATACATTCTTCTCTAACCATAATAACCCAAAACCCATCATTATTACCTCCCCAAACCATAATTAAAATCCATAAAATAGTTTAGGATAATTCTATTGAGAGAAATCTAGAGAGAGAAACATTGGAGTGGAGAAGAAAATAAAGGAGGAGGATAAAAGGAATAATTCCTTGAAATAGAGAATAAGAATCCCCTAAATAAAGCAATGAGTAAGTGGGGAATATCCAACATGTAAACCATGGTGCGAGCAAAACATATTAGGAGAAATGGTAGCCAAAACATAAATCCAAAGAGGGGAAATATGAATTCTTAAACTTTAATGAAAACTAGAAAAGTAAAATGGTTTGGATACACATTTTTCCAAACCATTCACCAACCATGTAGATAGAAGTTTATAAGAACAATATACATAAATAGTTTGTCCACATGTCTAAAAAGAATGATCTAACCATGGAAAACTACTATGTTAAAATATACAAAGTTTTTCATAGCCACCATAGAGTTTTTACTAACTATGAGCATGTCATGCACCAGTATCCTTATACCCCAAAGGACCTGCACAATTTATATTAATACTTTTATTTTAGGACTAAATTGTGGTTCACTTTTTTAGAAAACCCTTTAATTGAACAAAATGAATTAAAAAGTTCATTACGTAAGTGTAACCACATGGTTTAATATAAACCATGCATGAAAATCGCGAACATAGGAAAAAATTCCATATTTTCCAATTTTCATGTTGAAAATTCATAGAAACATAAAATACACAATGATAAGATATAATAAAACAAAAGATAAGGTAAAAGTGACATGTTTCTGTCAAAAATATGTGTTTGGGTGTGTTTTGTTCAAAAATAATGCATGATGACTTATGGTGACACTTGGTGGTTTGTGTTGGATCATGGTGGTGGGAATGAACATTACTGGTGGTGATCAATCAGGGAGTACTCATGGTGAGAAGTACCTTTATAGTATCTTATGTTTTTCATATTTAGAAACTTATATCTTGTACAATTCATATATATTTTTATTTTTAATTATGTATATGTAAATGATGGACCATTTATACATTTTATACCTTAATATTCATTTTAGATTAAATAATATATATTTTATCGGTGTTTCTAGTTTTCTTTTCTATTGAAGTTGTGTTTATATAGGATTCCTAGGAAAAGTCCTCTTATATTTTGTTATATCCCAACTCAATTCTATTCATAAGACCTTGTCCTATATGAGGTAGGATTAGGGTGGCACTCTTAGTACACTTCTATCCTAAGAGTGGCCTTGGTGGGTTGAGTTCAATCATAGTGGTACGAGATTAGGATTTCCATAGGAACGAAGATTAGAGTTAAATGTCATGTTTGGACTAGTTTGGGAATAGTACAAAAATTAATTCAACTAGGGATTGAGTTTAGCTATCAAACCCGGGAGACAAAAAATGGTACGGTGGATCACATATCATTTTCCCCAAAATATACTAACTTATTTTCCAACCCAATGCTCCAATACATCATTTCCAAGTATAATAAAGTTTTTACCAGCATTATATAGTAGTTAGTTATGATTTTTCTTATATTTACTACATTATATCATCTAGATATGATGTAATCCTTATGGTTTTACCCTATTAATGAAGGGTATTATCTCAAATAGACAACTTGAGTGTTGGGGTAGGGATGTGAGTAGACCATACATATTTTGGCCATCTAAATGAATTTTAGTGAGGAGTTATGCATTTTTTTCTAATACTCAGTAGATATATTTACTTTCCCCATGATCTGAGGTAGTTTTATCCCATTTCTACTCTTAGTACATATCTTTCATTAAATTTGATGGTATTTTTCTCTGAACTAGAAGAGAATACCAATAGGATGGATATGATATGTCTGGTATGATGATGAAAGGCCTCATGGGTTAGAGATTTGATATTAATAATCGAGTGATAGAGGATTAGTTATATAACGAGAAATGAATTTCAATCTTTCTTGGACATTTTTTTACTAGATTTTTATTCTTGTGTCAATATTCTTATATATAAGAGTGGTTTGTTAGTGGTTGATTTTTCTCTAAATCATTATGGGAATAATCCGTTATGATTGGAGTTTGAGATCTTCTATAGAATAGAGTTTTATTAAAGGGTTTTGAATCTTTCTCTAGGTGGTGTTACCATGTTTGAGTACACACCAGGGCCCAAAAATGTCACATGATATCCTCTAGACATATCATGTATTGAAATTGTTTGATCCTAACAGTTTGGGTAGTGACTTTGGGGGATGAGTCATCAAGTTGATATTTTTTTCATTGATCATATTTTATGTTTGATACTCTCTTAGGTGGGATATAATAGTTATTTAATCTTGGAATATATGTAATATAGTTGTGGGAAGTGGTTAACAATTCACCTAAATATTGTTAGAGGGTTACCTTTGATGGTTGTATATGTTATAGATTATGGTGTGATCAGTAACCTCTTTGTTTTAGGCCATGTTCACTATCGATATATTTTTTTATAAGAAGTGGGTGGAGTAAGTGTAGATGGTGACGAATGAAGCTACAATCCTTTACCATCTCCACAACATTAAATTAGTTCCTATCAAATGTAGAGGGATGATAATTGATTCTAAAATAATATTAACATTATTGATGGATATATTAAAGCATCAATGGGTGTAGCATAGATTATGATTTATGTTTTAATTCCATATAACCTCATACTGGATAATGTATACATGATTTATTTTTCCAACATTGTAGGGTTGGAAGTTGAAGATAACATTTTAACCCATATCTATATCCTTGGCATATTGAGTGTCCACTAGTAGTAATCGTATTTCACCCCCAATTCTAGTGAAGTGGTGTCATTATGATATGGAATGATGTTAGTTATATGTTGTTTCATATTGTTTTAAATTTTGACCCTAATTATACATAGTGGCCCATAAGTTTCTTGAGGAGAAGTGTTCAACAAAGTTTTTAGTGATAATTCTCTACCAAAGGGGTTAGAAAATAGAGATAACCCTCTAAAAGATGATTCTAGATACCCATTAGATTGTATGGATATCTTATTGTGATATGTTAATGGAGGATAAATTCACTAATAGTCAATGTGGATAGATTCTTGAATTTTTATGAAGGGGGATATATAATTGTCCCTTTGAAAGAGACCAATGTATGTATGAGTTTTCATTCATAAGATTAAGTTTAAGTGTTTTGGATTTGAATTATGGACATTAGTATGATGTTCATAGAGAACCATATTTTATTCCTCACTTATTTAAGTTCATGGAAGGTCAAGTTAGGAATTCTAGGAACATTTCCTTATCTTACTACTATAACACGAACTTTAAAATGGTCTTTCATAGTAAAGGATCTCAATTTATATAGTAGTATTAGTAATTTTTGAATTGAAACTATAGTGGTTGATGAAATATTTGTGGAATAAGTAGTGGCATGGTGGTTGGAACATATGGTGGAAGAATTCATGTCTGGATTATGGGTGAGGTACATGAGCTTCTAGCTCTAAAATAGTTGAATCATTCTTGTGAATAGATATGATTCTAATGTCCCTTTAAAACAATTCATCAAATTTACTTCTTTATTTTCATTAAATGAAAAAAATAAATTTTTAAACACACCACTAGTGGTCAAAAAATACTTCACAATTAAGAACTAAATACTTTTTAAAACAAAAAAATCTTCCAGATTTCATTACAAAATCATCTAATTTTTAAGACAACAACATCCTCTCAATCCATTAAAAAAATTAATTCATGTTTTCAATCATTTCCAAAGACTTAATTTATAATAGAAAATATTTTCATAAAAATACAAACTATTTTTATAAATAATACATGAATATCTTTTTAAAAACCAAAAATCATTTCCCATAAAATTCACTTTTTTTCATGCAGAAACATAATTTTAAAAACAATCAAATATAAAATGTGTTTCACCAGAAGTCCAATAAAAATCCATTCCTTATCAAAAACATATAACAATACTAACATGATTTATTTTATACTAGTAAGAATCCATTAAGACATGTTTAAACAATAAATCTAATGGGATATAGAACCATGGTTCACTTTGATACATGGTTTATGGGGCCATAGACCGATCATGAAAAATCCGTATAATGTTTTCAAGATCAAGAAATTGATTACTACATGGTTTATTAAGATGTGAAATATAACCTCAAACAAACTATATAATTTCTATTCCAATCCAAAAACACCCAAATATCCCCAAGGAAACTCACATTATTCAATAAAGATCAATAAACCAATAACACTAAATAAAAAAACTTCAAATTAAAATTTTTAGACCCCACTACCTCTAGATAATGAATCATTATCACGAAGGGTGTTGATTAAGAACCTACTCATGACTGAAATTCTAAGTCCCAATCTTAATTCTAACTCAATATTATCTAAAAAACCCAAATAACATGATATTGATCTCAAGAACCTAGGTCCATAAATAGAAACCTAGTATCCGATACCATTTTAATTGAACCTGCCTAAGCTACCACCTAAAACAACACCTAACCCAACCTTCCATTGGCTAAATGGTATTACAATTCCCCACATGATAGAAACTAGTTTTTTGGAATCTTAAAAGACTGTTTGGGAATGATTTCACCCAAGATAACATTATAAAATGAACAAGAAATGGAAATTATAAATAAACCAATCAATCATGGAAGAATTAATAAACATCTATAAAAGGATAAAAAACTAATACAGATACATAGAAAAATATTATATTGTAGAATTTTTAATGCTTAATTTCCAAGAAAACATTCCAAAAATAATTAAATAAAATGAAACCTAGGAAATCCAATATCAATACTAGTGAAACCCAAACACTCATCACATTTGACTATCCATCCAAGGATGGAACCAAAATCTCAAGCACTAAAACATATCTGACAACCTAAAATAAAAACATTAGAATTTCATACACACCCTATCACTAGTGCATATGAAGTCTCAAAGATAAATGTTCCCAACAAGATCCCATAATAGTTTATCTATGAATCTCATTTTAATAATGTTCATATATTTATAGTTTTAACAAAAAATATAAAATAACTTTTTATATGATTTATAAAATAAAACAAAAAATTATGGAATATGAACATTTCTAAATAACCACCCTTTTTATCCGAAAAAATGATGAATAAAATTTTTAATAAATCATTTCATTGTAAGGAAAAATGAGCTTTAAAACTGTTGAAGAAAATACAATACATCGTTTATTACTCCTTTCAAAAATTTCTTTAAAATATCCTTTTTATAGACAACCTCATGGAAAAACCATTTACTAAAACCCATATATTTAATAAATAAAATACTTTTATTTTTAGAGAAAAAATTAAAAACATTTTAAAAAATCATTTAACAATAAACCAAAACACACTCAAGATGATACATGAATCATAAATAGGAACCAAAGTTCAAGGAAGCATATTACAAGAAAAAAACAAGAAAATGGTGCCATATAATCAAACAAAATACATGAATAGAAACAATCCAAGGAATGAGAACACCTAAAGTGTTATAAAAACGAAATATATATCACAATTAATATTCTAAGACGCACATGTTTATCTTTTACTAGAGATACATAAACTAGACCATCCCTAAAGAACATGTATTATCATTTAATTTTTATAGATCCAACCCGGATCAATATTGATCAAGGACCTCAAGAGCAATAGCCGAGGCTCTTTTAATATATTATATGGTGGCGGAAAAGATCCTATTAGCTTTGTTGGTCTAATAAGTTCCTTACCATAGGTAAAACACTCTACACTAGGGATTTAACTTATATGGATTTCCAACAGTCATCCAAGATTCCCATAAAATGAATAAAATGGAGGTGAGAAACCAACTAAGAAATATATCATCACATAAATACATTTTGAAGCATTTGAAATTAAAAATTAACTAACCACCTATACCCTCACAAGTAACAACCCATTTTCACATCCATGCATAAGAATCATAATAATAATAATAATTTCTTAATAGACTCAAATTACCAAAAGACATAATAGGAACAAGAAACACACAAGTCTCAATTGAGGGTCTCACACATTTATAAAATAAATTCTCTTTAAGTGAAAAATAGTATTTTATAAAATTTCATGGGAAGCCAATCCATTTTAAAAATATTTAAATTCCATTTAGAATTCCATTTGAAACCCATTTATCAAAACAAACATGAAATCCAATTTAAAAACCAAATTATTTTCACATATCACTTTTTAAAATAAAAAATCTACTTCTATTAAGATATTAAGTGGTGCCAAGAACCCTTTCACCACACCTATCTTCCCTCTTAAACTCAATTTTAAACCACTATTATACCCCCATGGTCTAGAAACCATTTATATTTATTAAAGTTCAACATATTTAATTTTTTTACAACATGAATATAAAAAATCACAAACCCATATATAAAATAGAACTGGTATGAAACATGATTTAAAAAATTTTAAATCCCTTTAGAAAATCAACTCAAGCATTTAGAAGAACACTTGGTGTGTTTATTAAGTTCATTCCAAGTGTTTAAACTATTTTAAATTCATTTAGAAACCAACATTGGCATTTTTTACACATTTTCTTCAATAAGTAATCATTTCAAAACACATTAATCATTTTAAAAGATACACTCTATAATTTCTACAAGCATGCACCATGTGATGCATCCATTGCAAGTGGAATAGTCAAGGAAGAGTAGATGAAGAGAAAATAAAAGTATAGCATGTATTACTTATTTGAAATGTAGAAAAAAAAATCCTCCAATTCAAAGGGAAAAGAAGGAAATGATATTTTAGATGCACACCATTATGGGACCAAGAAAGTGGAGGGGAAAGGGAAGCCAAAAAATAAAAACCTAATAGGAAAAAGTATAATTTCACCAATTTAATGAAAATGGGATATGACACACAGTTTGGATCCATAGTTTTCTAAATTGTGTTCATTATATGATGATGAAAGTACATAATAATAATTGTCATGCATGATTTTTATGCACATTTTACAAACCATGAACCAACATTGAAAAACTTCCCTATTAAAAATTACAATGCTTCACATAGTCACCAACATAGTTTCTTCTAACTATGAACATGATGTACACCACTTAACTTATTTTCAATAGGTCTAACATGATTTCTATTGAGACTTTTAGGGTTTTTACAAAACCATGTGATACATATATAAAAAAACCATGTGAAGAGGAAAATAAACTAAAAATATACTTTTCAGAGGGTAACCACACAATTTCCCAAAAACTGTGCATAAAAATAATACATATAAAAAACATATTTTTTCCACATTTCAATATAAAAATTCATGGAAATGTAAAATAACCAATAATAAGATAGAAGAAAACAAAATATAGGTTAACAATGACATTTGGGTGTCATAGAAATATGTTTTGGTTGTTGTTTGATCAGAGATGATGCATTATAATGTATGTTGATGCTTTGTGGTATGTGGTGCCTCATGATGGTGGGAATAGACATTGTATATTGTGACCAATAAGGGAGTACTTGTGGTGGGGACTATATTTATAGTATTTTATGATTGGAATATTTAGAGACTCATTGCAAGTATAGTAACAATGTTACTTTATTTATAATTATATATTTATACCAAATATATCTTATATGAAATATATAGAATAATATTTAGTTTAGTTTATGAAAAATATGCCCGTATAGTTTTTCTAGTTATCTTTTGTATTGGAGATGTATTTTTTGTAAGTTTTCATAGTCAAAGGTCTCACATTTTGTGTGATATCCCTACTTGGTGCTATTTCATAGCCCTGCACCAATTAGATATAGACTTTTGGTGGAACTCTCAACTTACTTTTGGCTTGGGAATGCCCTTGGTTGTTTTACTTCTATCATAGTGGTATCATATTAGGTTTTTCCTAGGTATGGTGTATAGAGTTAAAATTCATGTTATAAATGGTCTTGGAACATTAGTCAAATGATGGTAAGCGGGGATTATGTTTAGTAATCAAACTAGGGATACTAACATAGGTTCAGTGGTAAACGTATCCTTTTTTATGGATATTGACAAAAAATTAGTCAATTCTATGTTCTAAGACATAATTTCATGGTATAATCAAGTTGTTATATGCATCATATATATTTGTAATCAATGATTTCTCATACCTCTCATATTCCTACTCCATAGGATATGTTCTTATCCTTAGGGTTATATCCTATTAATGAAGGGTGTTACCTGCTAATAGATAGATCGCATTTAGGGGTTGAGATGTGAATATCCCATCCCTATATTTGAGCCACATATTAGAAGTTAGTGAGGGATGAGCTGATTTTTCAAATACTCAGTCGATATATTCACTTTATCCATAATCTGAGGTAGTTTGTCTTGCCTTCTTGAGCTTTGTGATGATATTTCTTGTAATTTGTGGGTACTTATATATGATATGGAAGAAAAAACATATATAAAGGGTATGATTTGTGTGTTTTTATGATGAAGTCCACATGAGTTATAGGGGAGATCTAGATTCTAGAGTGATAAGGGATGGGTTAGATCCCATGAAATATGTTTCCATCTAAATTAGACATTTACTCACCAAATTTATATTCTTATAAGGAGATTATTATATGGAATAAAAAACCATTAGTGAATGATTTTTTCTCAAACTAATGATGATTATAATCTAATGTGAACATATTTTGAGCTCTTTTATGAGATATTGTTGTATTAAATGGGTTTTGAATCCTCCATATGGTTGTGTGACCATGGTTTATTACACCTCTGGGCCCATATACCTCATATAATTTCCCCAAGAATTGTATTAAAATTAAAATTTTCAATCTTAGTAGTTTTTTCTGTGAATTTGGAGGATTAGATATCATTTTTTCTATTTTATTTCATGAATCATCACATAAATATGTGAATCCATTTGTTGGTATTCTTTAATAGAGTATTCTTGGAATAGATGCACTATGGTTGAGGGAAGAGGTTAAAAATTAACTAAATTATAGAAAGAGGGGTTTTGTAGATGGAAGTATATGTTATATAATATGATTATTCTAGTAACCTACTTATTGTTAGAAATGTTGATTATTTGTGTCATTTTATGGGAAGTGGGTGGTGTAAGGTTAGATAGTGATGCATGATTCTACAGGAACAACCATCACCATGACCTCAGGTTAGATTCTATCTAGTAAGAAGTAAAACCAATTGATGCCTTAGGAAGAAGAACATAATGTATGGTTGTGGTAATGCATCGAAATTTGTATTTTAGAGTATGATTCATGTTTAATTTTCTTATAACCTCATACTGGTTAGTGTAGATACGAGTTATTGTTACTACACTAGTTTTTTGGGAGTTAGAGATTCTATTGGAACCCCTATCCAGAACCACTACATCCAGAGAGTTTCCACTGATTTTGAATATCTTCCACCAATGAATTATAGTAAATTTAGGTCATTATATTCTAGAATGGTATAATAGAGCTATATTTTTTTCATGTTTTAAATGTTGAACCATATCACACAAAAATGATTGTCTGGGAAGATAGGTAATGCCCACCTTTGGGCATCAGTAGTAGAAAAATCAGTGAAATTTTCTATAAATGAATTTTTTTATGTATATTCATTATGATTCACATGCCACTGACTGAAGTAATTTTTATTTGTAAAATAATGTGATAATCATGTATTAACATGTTTATATTCATGATTTTTAGGAGATGGTGTGGTGAATGTATTCTATTCCTTTGGTTCATGTCATGAGGAAACATAGTGGCTTAGAATATTATATTTTGAGTGTAAGTCATAATTATGTGCTCAATATCTGAAGTTGTTTATTAATTGATTTCATTGATATAATATGGAAAACCATGATTATTTATGACATGATTAATTATTTTTTGTAATTTTATTCTTTATCCTTATGATAAGTTGGTTATACTATGTTTTTAGATAGATCCCTGATAGGTATCTCATAGGGTTGTTGTTAATGGATTTTTTTTTAATTTCTGTTTTTTTTATTCTGAAGAATTAGAATCATTTTTAGGTATCTAATGTAAGGGATTAGATTTTCCAAAATACTTTCTTAATAATTTCATAGCTTTTTAGGTATTCCTGAGTGTACTTTTTGGTGATATTGGGGTTATGGAAATGGAGGATTTGTTAGGTCTAAGGTTTCTTCTAGAAGGGTATTGTCAAGAAGTGATAGTGTGTGTAAATTTGTGAGTTTTAATTGGTAATATGAATCATGGAATGGGAAAGTGTTTTTAACTAGGTTGGAAACAATAATAGTATGTTTTCTTACTAAATTTTAGGTTGGAAATATGTACATGGAATGACCGTCTTTGGTTATGCTGAGTCATGTTTTCAAAGGAATTTAGAAAACTGAAAACCTCATGCATTAGTGGAGAACATTTTGTATGGATTTAAAAGCACATGTATATAGTTGGATATTTTTATAGTCCTGACATGAAGAAGGTTTTTATAACTTTAATGGTCCGAAGTTTGAACTCCTTGGTTTTTTAATATTGGAGATCATGACACCCATAGTCAAATGAAATTTTCTTTATAAAAAATAGCTTAGTTTTTCATTTTTGATCTATGAGAGATATCCAAGTGTTGAATTACTAATTTACTATATTATAAAATTATATCAAATCTAATGGTTATATTGAATTTAGGGAGTAGTATTTTCCCAATGTTCAGGACAATATATAATTTCCAGCAAATTCAATCCTCAAAAATCATATATATTGAAAAAAATAATTATTTCTTGTACAATCCCATAAATTTTTGGTGAATTTCATATAAGTATGTAGTGGATTATTTAATGAAAAACTGATCCCAAATTTTCAATTTGGATTCCAGATTTATACTTGGGGTGGTATAGCTCTCATGCTCATCATGGAACATGGGGGCCGTCTATCATTGAAGGATTGCATAATTTAAAGTAAAATATATAATTAATTTTATTAATTCGGTCAAAAGGGGTAATCAAACCCTATACTATGAATTTATCCATATTTAAGAATTGAAATCACTAAATACTAGGGATATCTACATAAAAAATAGGATTTGTGAACACCAATAGACGTATTTTAGATAAAATAAATAACTCCTTTTATGATCGTTAATGCCAAAAAACTTGAACATAACCTTCATCACCGAGTTATCTATACCTGAGGCAGTGCTTTGTAATTTCTTATTCTATGTTCCTCATATGATTTCAATTTTTAAATTATATATATTTTGTAGTTCCTTTTTTCTTCATGATTTTCTTACTATTTTCATGATATAGATATTCTATGTTTTCTTATTGATAAATTTTCAATTGAGATATTACTATATTTTTGTCTCTAACCTATTCCCTTTTCTTGATGGAATTGTAAATCCCTAATCTTATTCCTTACTAAGCTTTGATTTGATGGAAAAAATGGGGGTGAAATGTGTTTTGTTTTCAATTGAGATAGATATATTATAATTCTTCTATTTAATCTTCCAATCTCTCTCAATAATTATTTCTCCTCCATTATCCTTTTCTTCTTTTGTATGGGAATCAAGGTTCACTTACAACCGAGGGTGGCCAACAATGGTGTGAGGTGAGATAATGGATTTTTTCAAAGAGATACAACACAACAAGGACCATTTTATCATGAATTTATAGGGTTATAGGTTTTAGTCTAATCGAAATTAGAGAGTTAGTCGACCACTTATGGTAGTGGCATCGAGGCTAACAACATTGTGGACGTTGAAGCTGGAGGTTATGGCTTGTGTAGTTATTTTTGCATAAAGGTAGTGGAGGCCTAAGGCCTCTATGATTACTAAAGTGTATAATGAGGGAGAAAATACCTAGCCATACATGGATGTTTGATCCATCTACGTTAAGATAGTTCTCTACCTTCCATGGGGTTGGTAGAGGTGAGACCAATCCAGTTATCCAGGTGGCATGACAATGCGGTCTAGGTGAATGAAGAGCTATGTGGGATCAGAATACGAGGTATGGTGGTTCGGCCTAGTGTAGTCATTTTAATTCATATCATGATGTATTTCTGGATTGTAATATGTATAAACTAGGATGTTTTTCTCTTGACTCAACTTGGGGGGGGGGGGGGGTATTGTCAGATGTGTGATGCAATTCCAAACACAAGAACATATGGGAACCATGTCATCAAAAACTATGCAATATATGGGGCCCAATTCACTCAACTGGACACATCCTTCCTATCTATATTCCCCACATGCTATTCCTAGGATCTACAACATGGTGTGATCAATCTTTCATGGGTATTTGTTTAGAATTTATTCATAATTTTTCTATTTTGAACAAGTAAATAGCATATATGGAGTATTATTCTGGTTAAATCATGATTTAACATTTTGGTTATTCCAGAATATTTTTGTGGAAATATATTTATCTTAAATAATTAACTCCATTGAACATAGAATGGATTTCATGCGTGATGATCAAATATTTCAGGGGGTTAGGTACTTTGCCAACATTTTTTCTGTGTTTTTTTGTGAGGTTTGTAACACCCCGATATTTTATGAAAAATATTCTTTTTAATTTCATTAATGTCTTGTGTTGTATGCTACACCAAAAGGATATTGTACAACATGCATCCCTGACTTACCTTGCATTACACGCAATCACGACCTTCCTCGATAGCGTGTGTAGTACGCAATACCGAGTTTCACTAAACGAGATATTATTATAATATTATTATGAACTAGCCATTATGAATAGTAATACCCACTTTTTGAAATTTTATAAATTTTTTTTTCAAAATGGAATTCTTTTTAGGATTCGGAATATCGAAATTAGCTTAGGGTAAAATTTTGGTACTTTTCAGATAACTTTCATATTCTGAAGAATACTGAAAATTATTAAATTTTAATTAAAATAAAATTTTTTAATCGAAATAATTAATAGTGATAAATTATTAATTTAAGTGGTTTTAAATTATATTTAGAATATATTTTTACAATTTAATACAATTTTGTTCATTGGATGTAATTTCAAATTTAAAGCAGACATAAACAAGTGTCAATCTTTTGATAGTCATTATCTTTTAAAAACACGCTATTTGTTTTGACGACGAGAATTAATTTTTAAATTAGTTAATGTAAATGATATGTATTGAATTTGGTAAAATAGACATCATTTTTGAATTTATAATATCTAATATATCTTAGGCCTAATTTTTTGTATTTTTCTAGAATCTTTCATTTTTTTGATGAATAGTGAAACCACTAAGTGGTAGTTAAAAAACTGAATTTTTCATAAAACATAATTTTACCGCTTCTGTGAGTGGAATTTCGAAAATCCGAGAGACATGGTTAATATCAAGGACTAAAATGTGGTTCAATCAGATGAAAATAATTTTTGGTGAATAGTAACTTATTACTTTTTTTACCACGGTTAAAAGTAAATTGGGTAATTAAGAGTAAAAATGATATTATTATTACCAACACATGTACTAATACTATTGGATAAGTGTAATTCGACCAAAAACAACCTTAGGAATAAACAATGACCATTTAGGCCCACTTGGAATATATTAGGAAATTTATTATTAATTTATTTAAAGAAGGGTTAAAATAGTTAAAATCAAAGATTAATAAGTAAATAATTTTTAATATGGGGTTATACATAAGCTAAATTCGACTATAAATATTCATTAGAAATATAACACAATTTCCTACATATTGGTATTTTATTTGTAATTTTTAGACATTAAAAAATTTAATTTATTTATGACACAACGATGATACAGTAATTATCTTATTAATGAAATATTGACATAATTGATGTTATAAATACCCAAATAAATGTAATTTGAGACTTTTTATGAATTACAATAATTTTCTAGGTTAATATGACATGTTAGTATTGACGTAATTAACCTTTTTCGAACTAATCATTCTGTTATGATTTTCGAAAAAATCAATTACTAAATAGTGTCAAAATTGATATAACATAGTTTTTAAAACAAATATTATATTATTAATTGTTATTTTGTTCCTAAAAATATAAGGTTAATCCAAATGACTTATATAAGGTTATATATATTAATAATAAACAACTTGGGGTTCGTTTGACTTGTTATAGTAAGTTTATTAACCTTATAGTGTAAGAACACAAAAAGACACGGTAAAAGTAAATTTATCTAACTTAATGTTAAATCTAAATGATAAGGTTAAAATATTAAAATAAAATTGTCCAAATTATATTGTATGAGAGTATTTAAACCCATCCCCACCTTAGCTTCTAAATAAATCAATTTGGAGCTATTTAAAACCGAATATGGCTTTATAATAAAATAATATTTTTAGTTTTTCCAATGGTTCCCCTCTCCTCCCTTATAAAAGGGGACCTCCTCCCTCTCTTCCTCACAGCACTTTAAGCCTTCAATATCGGAAAAACCCTACCAAATTCTCTTCTAAACTTCCCTAGAAACATCCTAGAGGTCCTGGTTTTCTTCAAAGACCAATTTTAGTGCCCTAAGAGGAGGTCTCAAAGAGGCGCTTCAAAGAAGAGGTAAAGTCTGTTACCGATTCTTTCAAATTTATTTCTTCTTCCACTTATTCTTATTTAGTTGTTTCATTATGAATTAATAACATCAGTATCACTCATATATGGATATGTTATTACAAGTATTAAACAACCCCATTTCACCTTCTATCCATCCTACGGAAAACGAAATCACCGCGCGTGCGTACGTATGAAATAACGTCTCCACGCCGTGGTGTAATCTGTTTTTCCAATACCACCTTACTTGGATGGGTATAATGGTATAAAGAATAACTATACATATTAATTATAACATAATACTGATTCTGATATATTGTATCATCCACTCCAATTTAATTCAATAATTATGGAAACGATAGCATCGCTCGTGCGTACGTACGGACTACCGTCTCCACAACATGATGAGATTCATTCTCCATGTTAACCATTAAAGAATGATTATAAAGTATATATAGGAAATAATAATGAAATATATGACATTATAAATCTATTGGATTTATGTATATATATATATATGTATGTCATCTACTTAATTCCATTATACTCAATAAGGAAACAGAAACAGTGTTCATGCGTACGTACGGCCAACCGTCTCCATGAACGGTGTATTTCTTTCCATTTATTGATCTATTATATATATGTATATTCTGAATATATATTATATATAAATCATGTTTTATATTCTGGAATTAATTAATCATGATCTAATTAATCATATGAATAATTACAAGTCAAATCACGGACCATAAATGAATCGATTTTACCCAAAACGCAACATTAACATGAATTTACAAAATAACGGGTAATATAAAGTAATAAATGAACCATATATGATATCATAACAATGAAGATGATTATCTAATAAGTAAATTACATTATTTAAATCATTGTACAGGAGTTTTGGATACATATGAAGCATATCGGACATAAGGTAAGGGATAATTTTGCAAATCTCATATTTATCTGAGATTGCTTATTCGTAAGTATTTACTGGGGGTTATTGATATCATCCATTTCCATGTTTTATAAAAGTGTATTCATGTATTTTTAACATCCTTTTTACCCATTTTGACTTTTACCTCATGGTATGGAAGGAATCTTTCTTTTATTTACCCTACAAGGTACTTTTTGACTTTTCCGACAAAAGTACGAGGAGAATGTTTTTTTACCTTATACGGCATGAAAGGGTTTTTACGGTTTTATAAAGCCATATTTTCATGAAGCTTCCTCCAAAATATTTCATGACTATTTTAAACAAAATATCCTTTTTTTAAAATTGCATGATGTTGTGTGAAAAGAAATTGATTTTGAAGAAGAAAGGATATTTTCCTCAAGAATTCATTTCAAATGTTTTATCAAAACCATTTTCCATATAAGATGTAATTATTTAATATGTGTATGTTTTAAGTTTAATGTCTCTATGATTTAAATGGTTTCACTTTTCTTATGATGAAATGTCCATTTGTTTTATATGGATTATGAGATGATTGGATGATGTTTATGAAACCCATTTTATTCTTTGGGTTATGGTGAATGTTTTAAGTTTATTTTGTGGAACAAGTAAGACTGATTTCATTATGAGATGGGTGGGACCTATATCTCCCTCCAATCCATTGGGTAAAGATTTATATCTCATGGGATAGACATGGCTGGAACGGTAAGTTAAATTCGGTTCAGTGTTACAGGACTGAAATGAGGAGTGAACTCGATTCAGAAAGGGACTTTGTCCACTAAGATGGCCATGGCAGCAATGTCTTGGATACTGTGGAAATCATTACATGTGCATAATGGATACCACAATTACATGTTTTATTCCAATGCTATTTTATCATGATTAATGTTTCTTTATGATCTATGCATTATGTTCTTCCATGTTTTATGTCATTGCTCAAGATTTTGTTGTTTAAACATTATGTTCATGTTTTTATGTTCAAATGTATATGATTTGTTTTATTTTATCCATGCTTACCCTTACTGAGCATTTGAGCTCACCCTTTATATGTTTTCTTTTCCCCAGGATATAAAGAAAGGTTTTAGGTAAGAAAACAAAAGGGGAAGATCTTTGTGGGAGATGTTGAAGATCTTTCACCAAGATTAGAAGATTATGTTCCGAGTTTCCAAAGACACTAAACTATTACGATCCTTGTGTGTCTGTTTTTGTTATGTATTAAGTATTACGCAAAAGTAATGTAATATCCATGTATGTCATGCTTTGGGTATCTACATTTGGTATCAGAGGAATGGTTTAGGGAACCTTTGGAAACTAGGATGCGAAAACGTTAGTGAGATCCCTAGATATATTTCTAAGGTATATCTAGGGATGTCCCTAAGGATAAGTATACGTATAGGATATAGTCCTATAACTATGGTAACGATCTTATAATTTAACCTAAGTTGTTAGATATTGAAGTTACTCCCCATTTATTATGATTTTTTCCTCTCACACTATTCTTTTTGGGTTTTAGAAAATGGCTGGAAACATGAAGATTCACGATAATGGAGGATATGACAGACAATAGAGTGATATTCTTAATGAGCAACCAAATGAAACGGGGTTTGGAAGTCCAAACATCGTTATTATGCCTAATCAGGAATCTCATAATATGATCAATAATCTCAACTTTGGTATGTTTCCCGACTCAGATAATAAGAGAAAGATGGAGTTTCATGATGATCATAGAGGAAAGAAAGTTAAATTTCCCTCATGTAAATCATGTGGGAAGAGGCATCAGGGAGATTGTTTCAAAGGGACTGGAAGATGCTTTGGGTGTGGAAAAGAACGACACAAAGCCAGTAAGTGCAAAGGAAAAGGTTCAGTTAACACCATGGACAAGGATAATGGTATTGCTACGACATCAAAAATGATTAAATGTTTTAAATGTGGAATGTACGGGCATTATGCAAACCAATGCCCTAAGGGAAAATTTCATGAAGAGAATCGGCATGGTCATATGGGTAGTATTTATGTGGATGATGATGAGGAGACTACAAATTATATATGAGCTGAAAGAAGTGTTGAAGATCAGTCAGTTGTTTTAGAAGGTAGTGGAATGATTGTATATTATGGTACTATGGAATAAAGAATCATCTAAGGATTTTTACACTATTGTTTTTCCTAAAGTATTTGAAAGTATATGTTGAATGGTACCAGTAACCATGGAAGGTTATTCAGGTATTTTTTTGGAAAGTAGATGATATTCTCATAATGAAGGAATAAGAAGATAATGAGATGTTTGGTTGTATTCATGATCTCATGATTGATATAAGGACTAAGTGATATCATGGTTTGAGTATATATAATTTCGAGGATTTTGATATGTGGAAAGTGTTAACTTTTAACTACATTCATGTTTTCACTAAGGTTCAATGGGTATTCATTTTTCAAGAGAATACATGATTAAGGCCTTCAAATGTTTGGAATGTGACCAACAGGACATATCTCATGATATATGTGGATCAACGATGGTATTAACATGCTTGTTATATGAACTCTTTGGTAATCGTTTTCACTATAATATGGGAGTGGACTGCAGTATTATGGATAAGCCTAAAGATTGAAATGGATTATGTTGGACATAAGTTAGTATTGTTTAAGGAAAAAGTTTTTTCGATATTATTGATGGCATTTTATAGTAATGTAGTTTTAGAAAAAGGACAACCTACAGGATGGGCGACAACCCATCACGTCGGACAAGGCTGTGGGAATCGAACCCACAACCGAAGTGAGACTGGCCTTTATCGCCTACCACTGGCCTACAGGAAGTCCCTGTTGAGTATAAACTAGTTTTATTATATTAAGCAGTATGATATATGAATTATTAGTACATTTTAGGAACCATATATGATTAATCTCACTATAGATGGACTTATGTATTTTTTGATAACTTTTCTAACCATTTGATTGAGACAGATGGAATGACCCATCATTATATCACATGATCTGCTAACACATCACGAATGAAAAATTCAACTTTACTTATTTAAGAGATGAAGTGGAAATTGTCCAAAGAATGAAAAACGGTGAGACTGTACCAAAATCACAAAAATATTTCTTCTAATTCCAATTTCATCAACTTTAGGGAAATGATCTTGAAAACCAAAAATGTTGTCCTAGTGATCTTATATATGATGAATCATATGGTACCATAGATCGTCAAAAATTTATGGCTTTGTGATTGTTTTCTTTTTCATATCCATGTTCTCTACCACTCTCCATCAAAACTTGAGGGTTATATTTTTCTTCTATATCCATATTTTCACCTATGTTCTCCTACGTGGAAACCCAGTAATGAGTTAATTTGGGTAACCGTTACGTTTCATACTTTAGTTTTTAAAGCCAAGTTTTGGTATTCCTTTTTACGATGTGGGTTTTTATTAAAGAAAATTTCGAGTAGTAAACCATTTATAACCCCGACGAATTTCGAGGGAGAAATTCATTTTAAGGGGGGTAGAATGTAACACCCCGAGATTTTATGAAAAATATTCTTTTTAATTTCATTAATGTCTTGTGTTGTACGCTACACCAAAAGGAGATTGCACAACAAGAATCCCTGACATGCCTTTCATTAAATGCAATCACGACCTTCCTCGATAGCGTGTGTAGTACGCAATACCGAGTTTCACTAAACGTGATATTATTATAATATTATTATGAACTAGCCGTTATGAATAGAAATACCCACTTTTTGAAATTTTATAAATTTTATTTTTCAAAATGGACTTCATTTTTGGATTCGGAATATCGAAATTAGCTTAGGGTGAAATTTTGGTACTTTTCAGATAACTTTCATATTCTGATGAATAGTGAAAATTATTAAATTTTAATGAAAAAAAACTTTTTTAATCGAAATAATTAATAGTGATAAATTATTAATTTGAGTGGTTTTAAAATATATTTAGAATATATTTTTATAATTTAATACAATGCTGTTCATTGGATGTAATTTCACATTTAAACAAGACATAAACAAGTGTCAATCTTTTGATAGTTATTATCTTTTAAAAACACGCTATTTGTTTTGACGACGGGAATTAATTTTTAAATTAGTTAATGTACCTGATATGTATTTAATTTGGTAAAATAGACATCATTTTTGACTTCATAATATCAAATATAGCTTAGGCCTAATTTTGGGTATTTTTCTGGAAACTTTCATTTTTTTGATGAATAGTGAAACCACTAAGTGGTAGTTAAAAAACAGAATTTTTCATAAAACTTAATTTTACCGCTTCTGTGAGTGGAATTTCGAAAATCCGAGAGACACAGTTAATATCAAGGACTAAAATGTTGTTCAATGAGATGAAAATAATTTTTGGTGAATAGTAACTTTTTACTTTTTTTACCATGGTTAAAAATAAATAGGGTAATTAAGGGTAAAAATGATATTATTATTAACCTAACACGTGTCCTAATACTATTGGATAAGTGTAATTCGAACAAAAACAACCTTAGGAATAACATATGACCATTTAGGCCCACTTGGATTAGATTAGGACATTTATTATTAATTTATTTAAAGAAGGGTTAAAATAGTTAAAATCAAAGTTTAATAAGTAAATCATTTTTAATATGGGGTTATACATAAGATAAATTCGACTATAAATATTAATTAGAAATATAAAAAAATTTCCTACATAATGGTATTTTATTTGTAATTTTTAGACATTAAATAATTTAATTTATTTATTACACATCGATGATGCGATAATTATCTTATTAATGAAATATTGACATAATTGATGTTATAAATACCCAAATAAATGTAAATTGAGACTTTTTATGAATTCCACTAATTTTATAGGTTAATATGACATGTTATTATTGATTTAATTAACTTTGTTAGAACTAATAATTCTGTTATGAGTTTCACAAAAATTAATTACTAAATAGTGTCAAAATTGACATAAAATAGTTTTTAAAACAAATATTATATTATTAATTGTTATTTTATTCCTAAAAATATAAGGTTCAGCCAAATGACATAGATAAGGTTATATATATTAATAATAAACAACTTGGGGTTCATTTGTCTTTTTTTAGTAAGTTCATTAACCTTATAGTGTAAGAACACAAAAAGACACGGTAAAAGTAAAATTATCTAATTTAATGTTAAATCTAAATGATAAGGTTAAAATAGTAAACTAAACTTGTCCAAATTCTATTGGATGAGATTATTTCTACCCATCTCCACATTATCTTAGAAATAAATTAATTTGGATCTATTTAAAACCGAATATGGATTTATAATAAAATAATATTTTTAGTTTTTTCAAAGGTGCCCCTCTCCTCCCTTATAAAAGGGCACCTCCTCCCTCTCTTCCTCACACCACTTTGGGCCTCCAAGCTCGTCCAAACCCTGAAAAATCCTCTTCTCCACTTCCCTAGAAACATCCGAAAGGTCCTGGTCCTCTTCAAAGACCAATTTTAGTGCCCTAAGAGGAGGTCTCAAAGAGGCGCTTCAAAGAAGAGGTAAAGTCCATTACCGATTCTTTCAAATTTATTTCTTCTTCCACTTATTCTTCTTTAGTTGTTTTATTATGAAGTAATAACATCAGTATCACTAATATAATGATATTTTATTAAAAGTATGAAACAACCCCATTTCACCTTCTATCCATCCTACGGAAAATGAAATCACCGCGCGTGCGTACGTATGGAATACCGTCTCCACGCCTTGGTGTAATCTGTTTTTCCAATACCACCTTACTTGGATGGGTATAATGGTGTAAATAATAACTATACATAGTAATTATAAAATAATACTGATTCTGATATATTGTATCATCCACTCCAATTTAATTCAATAATTATGGAAACGATATCATCGCTCGTGCGTACGTACAGACTACCGTCTCCACGACGCGATGAGATTCATTCTCCATGTTAACAATTAAAGAATGATTATAATGTATATATAAGAAATAATAATGAAATATATGACAATATAAATCTACCTGATTTATGTATATATATATTTATGTCATCTTCTTAATTCCATTATACTCAATAAGAAAACAGAAACTGCGTTCATGCGTACGTACGGCCTACCGTCTCCATGAACGATGTATTTATTTCCATTTATTGATCTATTATATATATATGTATATTATGAATATATAATATATATAAATCATGTTTTATATTCTGAAATTAATTAATCATGATCTAAGTAATCATATGAATAATTACAAGTCAAATCATGGACCATAAATGAATCGATTTGTTTTTACCCAAAACGCTACATTAACATGAATTTACAAAATAACGGGTAATATAAAGTCATAAATGAACCATATATGATATCATAACAATGAAGATGATTATGTAATAAGTAAATGACATTATTTAAATCATTATACAGGAGTTTCAGATACATACGAAGCATATCAGACATAAGGTAAGGGATAATTTTTCAAATCTCATTTTTATCCGAGATTGCTTATTCGTAAGTATTTACTGGGGGTTGTTGCTATCATCCATTTACATGTTTTATGAAAGTGTATTCATGTATTTTTAACTTCCTTTTTACCCATTTTGACTTTTACCTCATGGTATGGAATGAATCTTTCTTTTATTTACCCTACAAGGTACTTTTTGGCTTTTCCGAAAAAATTACAAGAAGAATGTTTTTTTAACTTATACGGAATGAAAGGGTTTTTACGATTTTATAAATCCTTATTTTCATGAAGCTTTATCCAAAATATTTCATGACTATTTTCAACAAAATATCCTTCTTTTAAAATTGCATGACGTTTTGTGAAATGAAATTGATTTTGAAGAATAAAGGATATTTTCCTCAAGAATTCATTTCAAATGTTTTATCAAAACCATTTTCCATATAAGATGTCATTATTTAATATGTGTATGTTTTAAGTTTAATGTCTCTATGATTTAAATGGTTTCACTTTTCTTATGATGAAATTTCCATTTGTTTTATATGGATTATGAGATGATGGGATGATGTTTATGAAACCCATTTTATTCTGTGGGTTATGGTGAATGTTTTAAGTTTATTTTGTGGAACAAGTAAGAATGATTTAATTATGAGTTGAGTGGGACCTATATATCCCTCCAATGCATTGGGTAAAGATTATATCTCATGAGATAGACATGGATGGAACGGTAAGTTAATCCGGTTCAGTGTTACAGGACTGAAATGAGGAGTGAACTCGATTCAAAAAGGGACTTTGTCCACTAAGATAGTCATGGCAGCAATGCCTTGGCTACTATGGAAATCATTACATGTGAATAATGGATGACACAATTACATGTTTTATTCCCATGCTATTTTATCATGATTATTGTTTCTTTATGATATATGCCTTATGTTCTTCCATGTTTTATGTCATTTATCAAGATTTTGTTGTATAAACATTATGTTAATGTTTTTAAGTTCAAATGTGTATGATTTGTTTTATTTTATCCATGCTTACCCTTACTAAGCATTTTATCTCACCCTTTATATGTTTTATTTTCCCCAGGATATAAAGAAAGGTTTTAGGTAAGAAAACAAAAGGGGAAGATATTTATGGGAGATGTTGAAGATCTTTCACCACGATTAGAAGATTATGTTCCGAGTTTCCAAAGACACTAAACTATTACGGTCCTTGTGTGTCTGTTTTTGTTATGTATTAAGTATTCCGCAAAAGTAATTTAATTTTCATGTACGTCAAGCTTTGGGTCTCTACAAGGTATAAGTCCTCAATATTTATGATATAGTTAGATTCTCTTTATACCACCTACTACGTGTAACCCTGTATTATAGGTTTTTGATATGTGCTACCTAAGGTGTTAGTACTCTATCGTTGAAGTCAGATCCTTATCACATTAACTATGTTCTACTTATCATGTATTTATTATACATTGTTTGGTTACCCCATGACCATTACATTTCCTCATGGTGGCATGGATTCCTGTACCATGGATCACTATGAGGTGAAATGGGTTTGATCATAAACTAGGGGTAAGGGTGCTAGGAGTTATTAGTCCCTTAACAGACATCTGACCATAGTGATGTGTGTTTTCCCTATGGGTTACTAGAACTATGAAATAATATTGGTGAATAGTATGTGGGTAACTTCTTTGATTGAGGTACATTATTCAATGAGAATAAAATTACCTCTTAATATATTCTAGTCTTTATAGTAGAACAATGGTTGGAAAGATTGGATTCTTTAGGAAATTTGATTCCTCAAGAACCCCTCAGTTTCCATTGAGTTGCAATTTACAACTAGGATATTGATTTTAAAGTGTATAAGAGTTTCATTTGTTGTAATTATGGATTTAAGTTCATAAGAGTTGCATTTTTTTTAATGAGAATTCAATATTTTAATGAAAGGTATTGAGAAATAAGTTGGTGAAGCCTTAGAGAATTGTTGTTGATTCAAAACATTTAATGCAATACTTTATCAATTATCTAAGAGGATAACACTAATTATTGTAAAAATGGTCTTAAGTTCCAAGACTTGTATCAAGGTGGTACATTGTTACAACACTTGAAGAAGACCATGCATTACTAAAATTCATGAAGAGAAAGAACCATGCATTATGCCTTAATATATGAAAATGAAGAAGTGATCTATTGATCATCAATGATTTGGCTAAAGGAACATGGAATATCATATATTTTTTATTTCGAAAAGAAAAGGAGGATGATGTTTGATGATGTACATGAAGTGAAGAAGGGCTTAATGTGAAAGCTACTAAGTGAATTTACCATGCACGGGAATGACTTTTGAAGGTGTACATGCATATTAATTCATGTTATCATTTTTTCTAAACATTATATATGGTCATTCGCTAAAAAATAAGCCATGCATGGAGGACAGCTGAGGTCCTCACCCCAAGCACATGCAGGGCCCGAGGGTTAACCGCACTTTAGGGAAGCCCTCAAGGCCAGCCCCGTATGAGCAGTGCATGAAGGCCATGTGTACATGAGGTAGGGCGTGCCGGCCGTGTGTAAGCCTACATAGCATGCATGGTGTTCAACCCATGAATAAACTCAGATGCATAGTGGGTGCTAGATGTACACCCAGAGGAGTAGAGTGGTTTCTAAGAGTGCACCCATTGGGAGTAAATAGTACGGGGCAGTATCGTGGAGGGAGAGTGGAGAATTCTGGAGAAAGGATGCTGTGAATTTTTATTTAAAGAAGGCGCTCTTGTGTCTCCGTTTCGATGTGGGATGACATTTTAAAAATTAATAAATTATCCTTGTCGTCCATCTAATCCCGTGCCTGATCAAAGACACATGATCTATCCCGTGACCAACATTCTAATCTCCACCACCCATCTATCTATGCCGCGTGGTGTTTAAACCGTGGTTGTATGATCTCTTCAGCGAGGTTGTCTTTATCCCCCAGAAATCCGAGCTCCCCCCATGAACCAGTATTCAACCAGAGCATCAATATAATCACAATGGCCACCGTTGAAACTCATGAAAAGGGAATAATGATCATTTGTACGAACCGAACCCATGCATTCATTAAAAGTTGAATGCATTCTATTTATATGTGGAATTCACAAAAGGAAAAAGAAACTGAAGGTGCAAGGACACATCAGAAGCAATAAGTGTTCAGAAAGAAGCTTCTCATGCATTCTCAAATGCATGAACATGATGTTCTCGTATGAGGATTATACTCACCAAGAAAGAAGGATCCCATGTTTGAAACAAAATGAAACAACCAAGATTTGTGGGATATCTCATCTGTGTTTGAAATATTCAATGCCAAAGATCTCATACGTTTAATGTGTCGATTCACTCAGTATATCTCATGGGATTTAAATGAGAACGAAGGAGTCATCTGTTATCTATAGAAGGTGGAGTCCCTCGACTCATTCTCTTGTTGAAAATATTATGAGAAAGATCTTGTTTCTCCAAGAAATAGAGCACTACGTGAAAGGTTCCGTGCAGCCCTGCTACATGAAGGAGAACCAGGAAACTCTTGCACGATGTAGTCCCATTTGTTCCTTGCACGAAGAGAAAAGGCACAAATCACCCTGGATTGCGAAAGAGGAGATCTACACCCTCTTTTAGAATCTACCCACAAGCGTGAAACATGTTATTCGAACCCTCTCTGTGCTTCGTGCGTGATGAAGAAACCACAGACATACAATCAATACCTTTTCACCCTTGTTTTTCTCTTAGAAAGATATAAATAAGAACATCCTTAGTTATGTGAAAAAAGTTCCACACTCTTGGTGTGTAGAAGACCCATGCTCCATATTTTTCACAAAGAAGAAGAACCATGCCCTATTGTTTTTCATGAAGAAGGAGAACCCAAGGCCTTGTGTTTTCACAAAGAGGTACACATGCATGAGGCTGAAGCTTTGACAACCTTTTTGAGAAGAAAAAATCGCACATAAACCATCCACACAACCATTTTGGTTGTGTGTTATTTACTTGAAGAAAAATGAGGGTGCATGCATGGTAGAGTTAATGTGCATGAAAACATATGAAAAAATTGTGTGTGCACATGTGAAGGTGGAAGAAGAAAAAAGAAAAACACACCCTTTGAACTCTAATTAAAAATAACAAGTGTGTGTGTGTGCTAATACCCAAAAGAAGAAGACAAATATAAAGTGAGAACAAGAAAGAGGAGGTGCGTGTGCTCAAAAGAATACACCCTTTTGGGTTTTCACAAAAAAGGGAAGAATGATATTGTGAATTTATGTATGGATGCACATGACCACGTAAATAAATAATCAAAAGTCTGTGTGAATATTGAGAGAAGAAAAAAGTTAGTTCATGTTCAAAAGAAAGAGACCTATGCATGAAATCATGCATGAACACATGCATGAGTATCAATTGAAAAGATGAAAAGTGATATGATTTTAAGTGTTTTAATAATCACATAAGTGTATGTCATTATTGTCAAGTAAACTAGATGAAGTTTAAGTGAAACTGGCTATTTCAACAAGGAAGAAGAATTTGATATACCCATGCAATCCATGCATAAAGTGAATGGGAACTGAAACTGAATCCAAACTGAATTAAAGAAGCTCTTGTATTTGAGTATTCGGTAATTGAGGATCCTAGAAGAGCGACAGTGCTAATATTGTAAAAGATCATTCTTGCATATTATATTCTTGTAGAAGTTGTGTGCACAATTGACACAAATCTTAGTGAGGCCAGGTCTTCATCAGAAGAAGAAGGAACTACCTGGGCATTGTTGAGCTAAGGAATTATCATCTGAAGTGATCATAAATGTTGATCAAGGCCAACAGACCTTATCAAATGTTCTTTAAGGTCCTTGAATAGATTTAAAGGAAAGTGTGATTCAGCAAGCCTATGTGAAGAGATCAGAGTATCATCTATAGTGAATCCAATAACATAAAGAAGAAAGATGCTCATGTGACTCAAGATCTAGATGAACCCTGTGAGATTTAGGGAGGAGAATAATACTTTAGTGAGACTCTAGAGCAAGCCAGCGAGACTCTGTTACACTCTTTGAAGCAGTATAAATAACCTTCTGTTGGACTTAGGAGAGATTCTGTGGGACTCTGTATTGACCATTGTAATTACTAACCTAATTATAGTGGAGAATCTGTGTTGGGGAGAATAACTAACACAACAAGGAGTAAGTATTTTAACCTAACGTTGTAAATACTTGTGTTTAGTGCCTTTATATTTACAACATCATTCGATGTAAGGCTAAGAGACACAAGAAGAGTGGATCGAGGCTTTAACAATCCATAGAGGTTTAATTGAAAGGAATCAATTTTTAAAAGGATTCAAAGGGATCACTAATTCACCCTTCCCCCTCTCAGTGATTCAAACTGATGTGGGCACTTCAATTGGTATGAGAGGGAGGTTACCTCTAAAAGATCCAAGGGAGTCTTTAAGAAGTGCATATTTGAGGAGATGATTGAACAACCTCAAATGGACATATCTTCCAAGACATAAAAGAAAATAAAAAAGAAAAATGCATGGAAGATGAAGAATAAGCTTACTAATACTAGGTAGACACCTTCTACTAAAGATAATCTGAAAGGTACAACATTTGATAATACTTATTTTTCTTCTAATGAAGCCCGTTCAAGATGTAATGATAATTGATCAATTAGGGATCCTCAGACTGCACTCAATGATCATCTGCAAAAATTCCCTAGAGAAGGGGTAAGACACATTGCTACAAGAATTCGTGCTCTTCAATATAAAAAATTACCACTAGAAGAAGAAGCTAATTCTATAGAAGAAGAATTGGCTAAAAGGGTTGGCATATCCAACACTCTCACAAAACTGGTGAATGAAAAAGAAGAAACAATTTCTCTTTGCAATAAAAGATATTCTCAAGTTACTAAAGAATTGTAGGTAAGTATTTGTGAGAAATAATTCTTCGAGATTGTATTTGTAGAATCTTTACATGAATTTGAAAAGTTACACAATGTTTTTATGGTTTTCAATGTAGCTCTACTAGAAGACAACACAAACAAGCTAAAATAATCTTGTCATCTCATTGAAATAATTAAGAAATGTGCATGACTAACAAATAAAAATTCTGAAAGAGAATTGGGAAATTAAACAGAGATAAGTTGAGGGTGATAAGAAATATCTCCACATGACGTTTTTATAGTTGGAGGTGAAATTGAAGAATCAACAATCACTCCAAGCTAGAAAATCCAAATTAGCTTAAAGAAGAGATGCTTCCACTCATGTTTTCATTAAGGAATTTGATTCCAAGAGGAATATCAAATTTTCATCTAATCCAATGGAAACATCTTCCAAGAAAAAGGTATCCCATACCCCAGTTACTTTTTTTTCTACTAATGTAGTATCATCTGCAAGTACATGTTCAAATCCAAAAGATGGGTAGATGTGGATTGATAAAAACTTCAATACATCGATCAAAACATCATGGGTGGATACCAGAATGATTAAAAATAGAAACTCATAGAAGGATGACCCAAAAAAAGAAAGACTATTCCAAAAACAAAAATGCACAAAATCTATCAATACTGGTACTACAGGTAAAAGAAGGAGATTTGTTGGCTATTTTTTGTGTTGTTGGAAGTTTGAGAATCTGGCCAATGATTACTAGAATAATATGTCAGTATATAAAAATTATGGAAGTCCTAAATTTATGGAAAGTATATGTGAATAAATAAAGCAACCTACAAAGAAAAAGTAGAATTCATAGATTAAAATGAATTTGTCTACTAAGAACATATTTTAATATCTTGAAGACTTCGATGATAATTCCAATAGAAGTGGTCATTGTCATGATGAGTACTAGTTTAGTCCTACCATGCCTCAAGAATATGTTGATAAGAAGCATAGACCACAACAAAGGTAGGAGAAATAAAAATTAGTTGAAAGGTATTCCATTGGGAATATGCAAAACAATAAAGTCGCGAAAATTGTGAAAGAAATTATTCCCAAGAAGAAGTTCAAACCAGATTCCAATAATGTCATCTCAACCAAGAAAATATGTTTCTACTATGGAAAGAAAGGTCATACGTGGATCACTGCAAACAAGCCATGGAAATGAATTTAAGAAAGCTGAAAATAAAAATAGAACCAATCCAGAAGAAATTGGGATTTATTGATGACATTCATAAAGATATTCTTAATATGTTGCCTAAGAAAGGTAACTTGAAGACAATTAAGAAGTCATGTGGAAGCTCCAATTTAGAAAATGGTAAAGAGTTTTTAGTTATTGGGCCTAATAATTTTCAAATTTCTAGAGAACTGCAAAGAGATGAAGATGAAATACTAGCTAAAGCTAAGGAAAAGGGAAAACAGGTCATTCCACATGAAATAGAATTTGAATCTCATGAGTGGTTGTCAATACATGATAACCCAAATATCTGACAACTATTGTGTGGAAGCAACAAGAATTCTGGACATTATGAAATCAATTGTTTAACTATTTTACTAGGACAAATGGATAAAATTGAACAACATGCACCAAAAGATACTTCACTACTGATAGAAGTTAAGAAAAACAATCCAAACAAGTTTAAGGTGAATAGATATAAAGAATCTATGCTAACAATGAAAAATAAAAATTCCAAATGGAGAGTTGACATCATCATGAAGAGTACCAGACACTTTAGAGCTATAAGGAAATGAGTTCTTGGGTTGAGAGAAAATTCTCTTCCCCTGTTCTTCAATTAAGAATCTCACAAGTGTTCCATCTTATTCCCATATACTTTTTTATAGATGTGTTCATACATTCCAGGGAATTGAAGATGAATGTCATTCTTAAAATGAAAGTTGAATGAGAAATGTGGATAACTACATCTTAAACTCATTATTCATGATTTGGTAATTATTTTATGTGATCCACAGTTGAAGAGTATCAATATTCACATATTCAAGCATATTTGATGATATTATCCACCAATGAAATTCAAAGGGAGTTCACCCCTTGAGGGGGAGAAAATATGAAAGAGATGATATCATGGATTATGTCATGACAAATCTTGAAATTCATATCATCTCAGAAAGATGAAAATGAGGTCTTCCAATCACACTTTCATCCTTTGGTATTAATTGTATTTATCACATCAACTAAGGGGGAGTTCTTGATTGATGAAAATATTGGATGAAAGGGGGAGATTTATATTTTCACTTGAAATTTTTAATATGTTTGGTGAAGTTTGTGCATGATCTACCATCTCATTAATAAATCTTATTTTTACCCCCTAAGATAATATTTGATACAATTTAAGCATGATTTCACAAATATGGTTTTTTATGGACAACATTGAAATCATTGGTCATATCTCTGTTTTTTTCTACATTGGGTTAGCCCAAGTAGACTTAGAGTTGTTTAACTAAAGGATCTTTACAAAGTGAACCATGTGACATTATCCATCTCTCAAAAGTATTCCAAAAAATATTATTCAATGGGAGGAGGACATGTTTTTGAAGAGACCTCACTAACACCTTTGTATTTGGTTTCTAATAAGGGGGAGAAAAGTTTGGTATGCATATTTACCCATACAAAGTGTGCTTAAGTGATATTGATAATGAAATACAAAGGGGGAGATTGAAGTGCATAAGATTTTCATTTTTTGTCAATATGGATTGAAGTGCATAAGTGATTCATTTGTTGTCAATGAGAATTCAATATGTGAATGAAAGGTATTGAGAATGATGCCGGTGAAGCCTTGGAGAATTTTTGTTGATTAAATGCATTGAATGCTATACTTGATCAATTCTCTAAGAGGATAAATCTAACTATTGTTGAACTGGTCAAAACTTCCAAGACTTGTATCAAGGTGGTAAATTGATATAACACTTAAATATGACCATTAAATACTCAATTGAATGAGGAGAAAGAACCATGAATTATGCCTTAATGTATGAGAATTGAAGAAGTGATCTATTGATCATCCATGAGTTGACTATAGGAACATTGATGATATAAGATTTTCTATTTCAAAAAGAAAAGGAGGTTGATGTTTGAAGATGAAGATGAAGTGAGGAAGAGAAAAGTGTGGAAGCTTCTAAGTGAATTTCCCCTGCATGGGAATAGATTTTGAAGGTGTCCATGCATTCTATTCCATGTTATCATTTATGGTAATATTTTTATATGGTCCTTTGCTAAAAAAATAATCCATGCAGCCATATGAGGTCCTTACCCCAAGAAATTGTTGGACCTGAGGGTCAACTACGCTTGAGGGAAGACCTCAAGGCCAGCCCCACACAATGTCGGGCGTGCGGGCTGTGTGTACACAAGGCATGTCATGCAGGCTTTGTGTAAGCCCACAAAGCACACATTGTGATCAACATGCGCACACACTAGGATGCATAGTGGGTGCTAGATGCATACCTGGAGGAGCAATGTGGGTGCTAAAAGTGTGCCCGTAGGGACAACACGGTAAGAGGAAATACCGTGGAGGGAGAGGGGAGAATTTTGGCGAAAGGATGTCGTGGATTTTTATTTAAAGAAGGTACTCCCATATCTCCATTTTTATGTTGGAAGACATTGTAAAAATTCAGAACTTATCCTAGCTGTCCATCTAGTTCTGCGCTCAATCAAAGTTGCACGATCCATCCCGTCACATATGTTCAAATCTTCACTTCCCATCTATCTATGCCACGTGGTGTTTAAACCGTGGTCATTTGATCTCTCCACTGAGGTTTCCTTCAACCTCCCGACACCCGAGCTCCACCCGCGAACTAGTATTCGAGATGAGCATCGATCTCATCACTCTATCCACTGTTGAAGCTCAAGATAAGTTCATAAGGATCATTCAGACGAATTGAACACATGCACACATTAAAAGTTGCATGAATGCAATTTAAATGAGGAACTCATGAAGGACGAAGCAACAGAAGGTCTGAGGCCACATCAGAAGATCGGCGTGTTTGGAAAGAAGCTTCACATGCGTTATTAAACCCATGCATGTGATGTTCTCACGTGAGGATAATACAAACCAAGAATGAAGGATCCTGCGTTTAAAACAAAAGGAAACAACTAATATTTGCATGATATCTCATCTGCATTTGAAATATTCAATGCCGAAGATCTCATACATTCAAAGCATTGATTCACTCAGCATATCTCATGGGATTAGAATGCGAATGAAGGAGTCATCCACTACCTATAAAAGGATGAGTTCCTCAACTTTTTCTGTTGTTGGAAATATTAAGAGAAAGCACTTGTTTCTTCTATAAGTAGAGCACTCTGTGAAGGGTTCCGCACAACCTTGCTACGCAAAGGAGAACCATGAAAATCTTGAGTGAAGCAGTCCCACACGTTCCTTACATGAAGTGAAGAAGCGTGGATCATCCTGGTTTGTGAAAGAGGAGATCCGTACCGTCTGTAGGAAGCTACCCACAAGCGTGTGATAGGTTCTTCGAACCCTCACCATGCTTCATGCATGGAGAAGAAACTACAGACAAACAATCGCTTCCTTTTCACCCTTTTTGTGATCTTGACAAGATTGAACTAAGAACATCCTTAGTATTGTGAAGGAGTTCTGAACTCTTTGTGCATTGAAGACCCATGCTCCCAGGTTTTCACGAAGAATAAGAACCATGCCCTCTTGTTTTATATGAAGAAGGTAAACCCGAGGCCTTGTGTTTTCAAAAAGGGGAACACATTCATGAGGCCAAATCTTTGACAACCTTTTTGAGAAGAAAACCTCACACATAAACCATCCACATACCCATTTGGGTTATGTGAGCTTTAATTGATGAAAAAGGAGGGTGCATGCATGTTAGAGTTAATGTGCATGAAAACATAAGAACAAACTATGTGTGCACATGTGAAGGAGGAAGAAGTAAAAAAGAAAAACACACCCTTTGAACTCTAATTAAATATAAAAAGTTTACATGTGCTAAGAACCAAAATAAGAAGAGAAATATTAAGTGAGAAAAAGAAAGGGGACATGTGTGTGCTTAAAAGAGTAAACCCTTTGGGGTTTTCACAAAAAAGAGAAGAAAGATATTGTGCATGAATTATTTCATGCACATGAACTTGTAAATAAATAATCAAAAGTGTGTGTGCATATTGACAGAAGAATAAAATGTAGTTCATGTTCAAAATAAAGAGACCTATGTATGAAATCATGCATGAACACATGAATGTGTATCAATTCAGTTGATGAAAAGTGATATGATCTTCAGTGTTTTAATAATCACATAAGTGTATGTGATTATTGTTAACTAAACAAGATGAAGTTTATATTAATTCAGTTATTTTACTATCGATGAAGAATTTGAGAAACCCATGAAATCCATGCATGAAGTGAATGAGAACTAAAACTAAAGCCAGACTAAATTAAAGAATCTATTGTTTCTGAGTGTTTAGTATATGAGAATCCAATAAGAGAGACAATGTTGATATTCTGAAAGAACATTTTTGTAAATTATATTCCGGAATATGTTGTGTGGACCATTAGAACACATCTCAGTGATTCTAGGACTTTATATGAAGAAGAAGGAACCGCATGAGCACTGTTGAGCTTAGGACTGATCAAAAAAAGTGATCAGAATTGTTGAGCATGGCCAACAGACCTTATCAAAGGTTGTCGAAGATCCTTGAACTGATTCACAGGAAAGTGTGATTCAGCAAGCTTGTGTGAAGAGATTAGAATATCATCTATAGTGAATCAAATAAGAACATAAATAAGGAAGATGCTCGTGTGACTCAAGAGATAGAATAACACTGTGAGATTCAGGGAGGAGAAGATGACTTCAGTGAGACTCTGGAGATGGCCAGTGGGACTCAGGTAACACTGTGTGAATTTGTATAAAGAACCTTCTGTGGGACTCAAGAGAGACACAGTGTGACTCTGTATCGACCATTTTAATTACTAACAGAATTATAGTGGAGAATCTATGTTGAGGACAATAACCAACATAGTAAGGAGTATGTCTTTGAACCGAACCTTGTAAATCGTTATATTCAGTGCCTTTACATTTACAACATCATTTGAGGTAAGGATGACAGACACAAGAAGAGTTGATCGAGGATTTAACCATAGATAGAGGTTTAATTGAAAATAATCAAGTTGTAAAAGGATTAAAAGGGATCACTATTTCACCAACTCCCCCTCTCAGTGAATCACACTGATCTGGGCACTTCATATTTCATACGATGTGGCTTCTTTTTAGTACTACAAGAAACCCTAGTTTATTAGGATTCTGAGAATTTTATTTGTGTGAATTATATTTTTTTGTATATACTTCAGTTCCCAAGGATTCTATTTATATATCTTATATATATTATCTTTTTTATACTTCTTTTTAATTATTTTCATGGATATCAGGAGCCTTGAAATGATTTTTTGGGATGATTCTCCTTTTTGGTTTTAGGGAATCATACTAGGTATGTTTACACTCAGACATTCATGGGAATTATTTCTAAACATGTTATGTTTTTCTTTATGATGAAAAAATTATGTATGGTCCAGGAATACTATAAAAACCCATCATTGGATACTAACTGAACCAGAACCCGACCCAACCCACAATTGTCCCGAAGGGAATTCTTGAAACCCATAGGATGGAAACCTTTTTTTTTTGGAATATCATAACTTACATTGTGAATTATTTATCCCACGATAGCTATATAAAATTAACATTAAACATAACTAATAAATAATACATCCAAACATGACCTAACCAATAAGAATCAATGTAAGGATACACTATCGAGATGAACACATGGTGAAAGAGGATACAACAGAACAAAAAAGGATAAAAGGATCATTCAACACCCCAAAGGGAATAAAATAAGAAAACATAAACATGTAAAACATAAACACTAGTATCCCCTAGTCACTCATCAAATCCAACCATCCATCTAGGGACTAGCCTGAAAGCTCAAGAACTGAAACAGAAATAGGCACCTGAAATAAAAACATAAGATTTGTATATGATCCTAAGAATAAATGGATATATAGTGTGTGAAATAAATATTCCCATTAGTATATCATCAACGATTCACTTTTAATCCCTTAATAATACAGTTCATATAGTGATAGTTTGAACATAAGTTATAAAAGTAGTTTTTTCACATGCTTTACGAAAAACCTATAATCATTTCAAATGCACATTTCTTTTTTTTATTGAGAAGTTGGGGACATGAACTGGTTTCCCACTTCATGTCACCAATTAAATTTATTAAAATCAAAATAGTAAAAAACAAACCTCAAGGTGTAATTAGCTTACACCAGCATGGATTAAATGGATTACAATAAAATAACTCAAGAAAAGAAAACCAAAATATAATGTCAGCCAAAGAAAATCACCAGTCTTCTCAATGCTTCAAGGCTGGTTCATTATGAGAGAGATCCATCCAATAAATCTGGTAGGTTGCTTACCAGACTGAACTTTTCATATTTGAAGACCACCTGCACTTCTTGAAATAGATAGAGAAGAATTGATATCCAACAAGAATTCCAGGAGTCATGGAAAAAAACAGAAGAAACAAACTAAAAACAGAGCAGAATTCCAAAAATCCAGTTCTGTTTCAGAGTAGGTTTTGGCAGATCAGATGTTGAGCAAAAAATAAATCAGAAAAGACTGAAAACTGATGAAAAATGAGAGAAATCTGTATTGAGTTGAAACCAATAGCCATCTCGTCTCATACCCATTTAGAATTCCACTGACTAGATCAGAACCAGTTCCAAGAAAGAGAAAAGGATAACTGGGCAGATTCAATTAATCCAAACCATTTCATCCAGATCAAGAAAAAGAGCTGACCTTTGTAGGAGGAAGAAGAAAACCAAAAGACTCAGGATCCAAATCAACTGATAGCATTCGGATATGTGAGACAGTAGTCTAGGCCATTAAAAGACCTTAAATTGAATCCCCATACTGATCATGACTGCCCAGAAAAAATCCAGAGACACAAAATCCAAAAATACTCAACAACATTACAATATATAGAAGCTCAAGACAACTAGAAGTAAATGTCTATCATAACAATCAGAAGTCAAGAGAAAGATATCCAGCAGAGTAAAACCAATCAAGTAGCATAAATGATACCAAAAGAAAACAGGCTCTTTCTGAACTAACTTGAAAAAAAAAACAATCAATAAATCTGGAAAAAGGGGATGAAATCTCTAAATCAGGGATGTTCAAGGCAAGAGAAACATCCAGGCCAGCTTCAAGTTGATTTTCTGTTCATCTTTGATTTTTCAGTGGAGATGGATATTTTAATATAAAGATATTGCTCATTTGAAATCTTACCTTCCTGAAGCTCTTGATGAGAAATCTCTTGTTGTCTATCCATATGCTTGATCCATTCCTGAATATCATGTTCATCAAAAAGTGGCGAGAAGTACTACAGAACAGTACTGGAAACTTGCATTTGAGGCATTTCCTAAGGATCATTAGCAGGTTCTGATTTGGGAGTCTCGGCTTGAGACTTCTCTTGGGAGATTTCTACATGCTCAGCTTTATATATGTCCACTGATCTGGTAACAATGGTACGTTCTATGTTTGAGTAGTCTTTACGTCTTCTAGTTTTTCTTGGGTGTGGAGTGATGTACCCATCCTCATCAACCATAGGTTTTTTTTCCTTTTTTGGCCATATTATTTAAGTAGGATTCTTCCATCTGAACTAATTTTTCAAATTCTATAAATACTATTTAATAAATAACCAAGACATTTTCATTTTTTAAAACATATTTTATAGTATTTAATAGAATCTATTGAATGTACAAAATATCACAATAAATTTTATTAATGAATCATAAATAGACACCAAATACTCATGGAAACATAATCCCTGAGAACTACGAGACCATGTTTCTCTATAATTAAATAAAATAGGTGAATAAAGACAAGAAAATTAATTGAATTCTCTAAATTATCCTAAATAGTGGATATGTGAGATGAGAAACATACTAAGACTCACATATTTGGATCATGAACTAGTGATGAGAAACCTAGACTATCACTACTAAACCTATAATGTCTTATTTGTCTTGAAGAACTAATCAGACACTATCATGATCATAGAGCTTAAAATAAATCTACAAAACCCTTACAATATGTTATGGTGCCACATAAAAAATCCTATGATCACCTAGGCTAACCGGGTCCTTTCTATAGGAATCATACTCTATACTATGGATTTCACATATACAAATCCTTATTTGTCTTATAATACTCCTATAACAAACATAAAATAGTGGAAAGTAACCAATGAAATAATAGACAATCAAATAAATTAAATTTAAAAAAATTTAAATTAAAAATCACATCATGGACTACAACCTCACAAGAAACAACCCCTTTTCAATCAATGAATAAGAATCACAATAAGTATAAAAATTTCTAAACATCTCTAAGGTATTACAAGTGACCACATGAACATTACAAAAATAGGTATCAATTGAGGGTCTCACACATTTATAAAACAACATCATTTAAAGTTCCAATGAGGATTTCAAAAATGTTCTTAAGAAGACAATTAATTTCAACACCATTTGAAAATCCCATGTCAATTGTCACATGAAAATGATTTATAAAACCACACTATAAATCCCATTTATAAAACCAACTATATACACAAAATAAATTATTAAAATAATAAAAATGTTTTATTTACGAAAACTATTAGGGATAATCAAAATTTAAAACACATCTATTACCTTTAAAATTATTTTCAAACATCTATGAGACCCCACAGTCTCAAAACTATTTAATGTGAATGAATTTTAATTCCATTTTTTAAACTGATTCTTTAAAATATCACACACCCAACTATAAAATGGTACTGGTTTCAATCCTCATTTCAAAAAATTTAAATCCCTTTATAAAATCTTCTTAGTAACTATAAAAACCACATGGCATGTGACCCAAGTCCACGAAAAGTGTTTAAATCATGTGAATTCCATGTAGAAACCAACAAGGGAACATCATACAAATTTTATTCCATAAATACAAATTTATAAACTCTGGAATTATTTTAATAGAGTGACTCGTGTATTTTCACAGGGACATGGCACAAAACACACTAGTGGAATTAACATAATTTTTTTAAGAACCACTTAAAGAATAATATGGTCATAAAACACGCTTCTAATTTCATAATAAATCATATAAAGCATATAAAAAATTTATAACATGTATTTCTAGAGATTTTTAAATAAAATCATACCTTATTCAAAAAGAATCACAACCAAAACTCATTTCATTCTAGTGAGAGCACATAACTGTTCCCAGACAAATTTTTTTCTATCATTAAGAACCCAAATACACATCATTATATCCTAATTTAATAATAATTAAAACACAAACAATAGTTAGAGTTTACATGGTTGGTTGAAACTAATAAAAAATTGAAAGGGATAGTAGAGGAAGATAAAAGAGTTGGAAAATAATTCTTACCTTCTTGAAATCCACAGGAACAAGCCCCCATATTAATAGAGGAATATGTGAGGGATATTCTCTATGTGAACCATGGGTTGTATGTGAAATAGTAGGATAATGGGGGAATGAATAAAACCCCAAGGGGGAAAATGTGTAATTTTTAATCTTTAATGAAAACTAATAATGTTGTGTAGATTTCCACACCATGAGGACAAAACATCCCAAGCACAATAACCATTCATAGTTTGGTCACATATATTAAATAATATGTTCCACTCATAAAAAACCATTATATTAAAAACTACATAGATTCCCATGGTCACCCACATTGTTTCTCCTAACCATGAATAAATTGTACACTATTACCCTTACATCCTAAAGATCCCTCATTATTTATATTAATGCTTAGATTTTTTTGACCACACCATTTGCTACCATGGAGGAAACCCATGTGTAAAAAAAATAAATAATAAACTCATTTCATAATTGTATCCATATGGTTTCCCCTAATCCATAGAAGGATGGAAAAATCCATATTTTCTATGTTTCGGGTAGAAATTTCTTAAAAACATAAAATAACGAAAGTTATGATAGAATAACACAAAATATAACATAGAAATGAAATTTTGGTGACACAATTATCCCACTATTACACTTTATTCCACTATAAATACCCAAGTAAAAGAAAAGTTAATGAAGGCAGAGAAAATACTACCAATCCCTCATAAGAAATGGAAAGGGTCAGAGAAAATGAAAATATCCTATGACCATGAGAACAACAGTCATTCCCCATTATCCGAATTAACCCACCAATATACTCATCCAAATATTATCAACATTATATAGGAATAAACCATCTACATTTAACAAATGTTTATAAACAAAGGGATATTGAATGAGGGTCTCTCCACTATTTAGAATTGAACTAAATGGTAAAGCAACAATAATACATACATTGATGACTGTGTCTAATAAAACTAAGATTTTACAAATAAATAAAGGAAACAATTGAATTACCCTATCTAAAATAATATATAAAACTAGATAAACTCCAAAAAGGAATAACCAACTATGAAACCCTCAAGAGACCACGAAGCTATAAATAATCTATGATCAAAATATCGGGTCTCCAAAAAAATAAATAGTCATTATATCCACAAAAAACGTAGGCCCTGAGACATGGATAGAAAAACAATATATCTAATAACACTCAAATCATGTAGTGACAAAATTCATGCCCCACATAGATAAATGACATGGTCTCCATCCTGAGATCTCAAGTTGAGAGAAAAGGGGTGAACTAGGACCTCATACCCTGGTCAACTTTACATGAAAATACCCACTATTTTTAAACCAATACCATAGAGTGTATAATATCGACTAGTTCCATGCCTATACATACACCTATATCTCACATGGAAGGTTATACAAATTTCTAAATAATGAGATAATGAACACAAATTACTCTCATTAAAATAAAACATTATCATGAGCAGCCATATAATACACAATGGACAATGAGGCATGACCTAGTAAAAATGACCACTTCTCCTATAAAAGAAACATACATAACACACAAGAATCACACAAAATAAAAGACACCTCAATTATACAAGGCTCTATACTTTTTAGTCATGAATTCCAAAGAATCACATCATACGAAGGACAAAATAATTTGGACCTCATCAATTCATCCAAATAGCTAGGCAGTGACCACCTATTATAGTATAAAAACCCAATAGATAAAGTGATACCACACAATAAAAAATGGACACAACACTTTATAGACTATTTTGAGTCTATAGATGAGAAAAAAATGAAAAAGTAACTTTACCTAGAGATAAACACCATACCTTATTAAGATTTTTTAACAGAAAAAATAGACATAAAACAAAACATGAACTCCACCGTGTCATTTTAGCCAAACCAAATCAACTAGTTCCAAAAAAAAGGGAAAAATCCAGAAAAATAAATCAAGGATATAGAAATTTTAAAATCATATTACATTAAAAATAACCACATCCCCAAATAAATAAAAATTCGTTTTAAAAAAGTACAAATTCCACTAATGTAACCAAACTATTAGAAATAATTTCACTTTATTTAAAATTTCCAATTCACAAATGGAATCCCAATACTTTATAATTGTCTTAAAGAAAACTAATTTTTTGTACAAGGAACCCCCTCGAGTTTCAAAAAGATCATTCTTTAAAATATTCCAAAAAACAGCCCATACCTTTTAAAAATTTCAAAAAAAAATATACTTTATTTTCATTAATTTAAAATAATCACTACCCTAATTATTCAAAAAATCCTTTACAATTAATCAACCAATTGGTTTTAAAACCATAAAATATTCAAAATTTCATAAAAAAATCATCCATTTTTAATAACTAAAACATCCTCTAAAATAATTTGGAAACTAATATCATTTTATAAACAATCTGGAGGCTCATTTTCAAACCCAAAAGTTCTCATAAAAAATACAAACTGGATTTAGAAACACACCAAGAGGCTCATTTTCAAAATATTGTTTTTTATAAATTGATCATTTTTTCACAAAACAATCTAATTTTCAAAAAATCCGACAAAAAAGGGGGTTCACCAAAAGTCCAAAGAAAATCCAATCCATGTGATTAACATATTAAAAAAACCAATTGATTTATTTTCCATGGTTATAAATTCTTCAAGAGTAGACATAGTAACAAGTAAAAAAAGTTGAATAACCTTTTTTGACTCTGCAGTATGGTTTTATGGTCCATTTAATCATAATGATACAATCCATATATTGTTTTCATGATCATTCATTAGGTCACTTCTCAGTTTATCAAGCCACATGAACCACCAAAACACCATTAAAACACATTATATTTCCAACCCTAATCACTAAAACAACCCCCATGTATACTAACACCATTACATGGGGATTAATGGACCAACAATAATAAACCAAATTAAATTGAAAAATCAAAATTTCAAACTCCACTACCCTTATAAACTCAGCTGTAACCTTCAAGAGTGGTAGTCAAGCACCAACTCATGACCAAACACCTGATTCATGATGATAGTCCTAATTTAATTTTTCAAAAGAACCCAAAATAGAAAGAGTGTTATCCAATGACCTTAGGTCCCTTAAGAGAAACCTGTCCTCTAATAAAATTTATAATTAACCAACCAGAGCTTCCATTAGAACTGATACTGAACCCAGTGTGCCATTAGATTGAAGGACATTACAGATTCCTATGGGATGGAAGCCAGTACTTGGGAATCTTGAAACACACCTTGGGAATGATATCACATAAGTTAAAAATATAAAATTTAGAAGCATAATAAATAATAAATAATCCAACCAAACATTAAATAGACAAAAAACAACCATATAAGTATAAAAAAGAGATAAATACATAGAAAATGAAGATATTGTTAAATATTTTATGTCAAAAGGGAACGATAGTATCCCAAAATGAATAAAATAAAATGATACCCAAACACATCCAACATCAAACCTAGTGACAACCAGTTACCCATCACATCCCACTGTCTATCTAAGGACAATCCCAAATTACCGATCCTAATAATTTACATGGTTACTAAAAATAAAAATAAAAAGAGTTGTATATTCACCCATGAACTTTTCCATATATAGATTGTATGCTAAATGTAACTAGTAGGACCTCACAACTGAGTGTCTATAAAATCCATTCATAATATAATTCATATTTTTTTTGTTTTAATATAACATATAAAATTTTATTTTGAAGTGTTTTTTAAAACAAGTCCAATAGTCATTCCACATCAACATTTGTAAACACAGACCCTTTTTATTAAAATAATAAGCATGTATACAGATTTTATTAAATTATTTTACATAAATGAATGAGAACCTATAAAATAATAAAAATCAATTAAAATATTCATTTATCCATCTTTTCGAAAAATTATTCAAATTTGTATTTTTGTAAATAGCCTTAGGGAACCACTATTTGTTATAACCCATTTAAGAAATAACAAAACCATTTTTTTGAATCAGAAATTCACACCATTTAAAAAAACCTATTTGAAATTTTTGAAAAAAACTCAAAAAAATAAATGAATCATAAATAACCAATAAAGCCTCAAGAAAACATAATCATAGATAAAAACTAGAAAATAGTTCAATATAAAGAATAAACTACTGGAATACAGACAATATAATGGATGAAATACAATAACGAGTTCTAAAAAAAGACTTATACATTATGAGAAGCATCCCAAGACTCACATATAGAGGTCAAAACTAGTGACAATGAACATAGGAAAACACTACTAAACCATCAATGGAATGAAAGTCCTGCAAAAATATAAGGATACAACAAAATTGAGGGGATGAAAAAAATCCCCATGTTCCTTTTACTATGTTCTGGGGATGTAGAAAACATCCTATTATATCACACAGTCTAACTTGGTCCTTACCCATAGTATCACACTCTATACTAGGAAATACACTTATCAAGATCTAAGGACTCCTATAACAAGAATAAAATAGAGGTGAACTACCAATGAAAGAATATATAATTAGATAAATACATTTTCAATAATTTGAAATTTGAATTCACCTGACCTCCTATATCCTCAAAAGAAAAAACCAATTTTCAAATCCATGCTTAAGAATAAAAAAATTCTGAAATATCACTATGCCTTAAAAGAAATAATGGGAAAATTAAATTCAAAAGGATAAATGGAGGGTCTCACACAATTTTAAATTAAATTCACTTACGGTTCCAACCAAGAATATATAAAAGATCTCAGGAATCCAAACCATTTTTACACCATTTGAAAATACCATTTTAAATGTCCTTTGAAAAACATATATAAAATCACACTTGAAATCCCTTTTGGAAAACATCTATCTCAAAAGAATAACTCCTTATCATAAGAAACCCATTTTTATTGAAAAATTAAAATTTCCCATAAACTCTTTCATAAAAATTCTATTCAATTTTAAAAGTGATTTAAAACCACCATGATACCCACATGGTATCAAAACTATTAAAATCCATTAAATATCAACTCATTTCGTTTTTCATAATATGGATTTAAAACCTCACACACCCATCACAAGAACTAAATCGATGTTAAAAATGATTTTATAACATTTAAATCCATTTTGAATATCCATTTGGGCATTCTAATGAACACTTGACATGCAATATAAGGGCATTCGAAGTGTTTAAACCAGTTTAAATCCAATAATTAATAAAAGTTATATTCCTTATATATTTTATTCTGTAAGGAAACATTTAAAAATGTTTGAATCATTTTAAAAGAGACACTTGGGTATTTTTACAAGCACTTAGAAGGAAGAACATCCATTCTAATTGAAAAATCCATTTGAAAACCATTTCATGCTTATTATGGGCATACAACCTGATTTTATGTTTATAAGAAATAATTTATAAAATTTACATTTAAATTAGGTATTGTAGGGGTGTTCGGACTATAATCCTGCCTCTTTTAAGTGTAATTACTACAAAAAATCATCACTGTTGATTGATAACACACATTCAAACCTAGATACATCATTTTTCTCCCATAGAAACCCAAAGAACCATTATTATAAACTACCCTAACCATAATACCTACCTAAAAATAGATAGGGTTTACATGAGTGAGATAAAATAAGAGATAAGTGCAAGAGAGATGAGGGGAAGAGAAAAAGAGGTAAAATAAGGCTTAATTACTTGAAATAGAGAAAATAGACACCAAGTTTAAGTAGGAGGAAGAGAGAGAGTTAACCCTTGTTTAACATTGTGTGAATGTGAAAGGTAAGAATAAAGGGAGGCCAAAACATAAAACCCTCATAGGGGAAAAGTGTAATTTCACCACTATAACCAAAACTATGCTAGTCATATAGTTTGGATTCACAAATTTCCAAAATATGCACTTTCTATGTATATATAACTACCTATAAACAATATACATGCATGGTTTGGAAGCATGGTTTACCAATCATGTACCAACCATGAAAAATACCCTATAAAAAGTTTCAACGATTTTCACAATCCCCCTCACTGTTTCTTCTAACTATGTACATGGTATATGTCACTACCATTATAGCCCAAAGTTTCCATAAGATATCTACTAATAATCTCTTGGTTTGGTCTAAACCATGTGCTTCCTATTTAGATAACTCATGTTATGAAAAAAATAAATTGAAAAAATTATTACACAAGGGAAACAATAGGATTTAACTCAAACTATGCTTAAAACATATGCATCGAGGTAAAAATTCTATGTTTTCAATGTTCTAGATAGAACTTGTGAAAAATGTAAAATATTCAAATATATGATAAAATAAAATAATATATATGACAATAGTGGCATGTGGGTTTCTCATAAATGTGGAGTAGGTGAGGTTTGTTCAGAGATGATTCTCGATGATACATAGTCGTGCTTGCTGGTTTGTGATCACTCATGACGGCTAGAATGACCATTGCAACTTTTGATCAATTATGTGGTACTCACGATGAGGAGAATCCATCTCGCATCTTATGTATTTAATATTTAGTTACTTATCACTTGAAAATTTCTAATTTTTTAATTTTTAATGATTTATTTATACATAATGTATCATGTATGAGTTATATATAGTGTTGTTTATTTAAATTAAAGATATATAAAAATATACATCTAGTTTTAATAGTTATATTAGGTTTTGGAGATGTGTTTATTGGTTGTTATCATAAGATAAGGCCTCCCATATTGGGTGATATCCCCAATCCATGATATTCACTACCCCTTGGATAATTAGAAGTATACATGGGTTGGCACTCTAAATTTACATCTGCCCTGGGAGGGCCATGATTGGTTGAATTCTAATAGAGAGGTATCAGATTAGGTTTTTCCAACATATGGAGATCGGAATTATAATTCATGTTAGGAATTCTTTGGTAACACTAGGTAAATTTTATTAATGTGGTATTGTCTTCATTTATCTAACCAGGGAGACTGGCATAGGTGTAGTGGGTGATGTATCATTTTTCTCTGACATCGATGACCTTTTAGTCAACCAATATCTCTAAAACAACATTTAAATGCCTAAAAAGGTATTTATATTCAACAAATACTAGTTATTTTGGATTTATTATATCTTTAAAATGTAAAATCCTTGAGATATACTAAAATTAATATGGAGTTATCATATTAAGAAATGTTTCAACCATTGTTTTGGATTCTTTCGCTGGGGCACGTGCATCCATCGGTGGAGGATGCATAGCTGTTGCCCCACATTGCCTCTTTCCAAAGGTGGGCGACATCTATTCCTTCTTAAGGGATGTTTTCTCCTTAATCGAAACAGGATGATGGGAAGTCAGTTCTTCCTTCAGTGGATTCCTCCTCAGAACTCTTCTCCTAGTCTGGGTCTCCCTTATAGATTAAGACATTGTTCAAGAATTTCATCCCAGTTCCATATCTTTGTGGACTCCGGTTAATTACGCTGCTTCTATCAGGACATTCCAAGGGGTCAAGCCATTGTAGTAACCTTCGGTCAGAGTAAATGGAAATATCATTCTTGTCGAGGCATCTCTAGATGTGTGATCATTGGGGAACATGCATTCTTCCTCATTAGAGGGCATCTCAAGTGTGGAGAACTTGAGGAATCCCATGTCAAATATGGGGAATCATATGCTATAGGCATGTATCAGAGGTTTTCCTCAGCTTCCCATGTTTAACATGGGGTATGACACGTGTTTATAATCATAAGAAGACGGTTACTCCAAAGGCCTATCTCCCGAGGTTTTCCTCAGGAATCTCATGTTTATCATGAGGTAGGCCGCGAGTTTAACGTATTGAGGAAATAGAATGATGGTGATCAGAAATTCCTATATTGGCATATCAGATTGGTACATCCCTAGGAGGGAACACGTAGAAGTATTACCGGGTAGATGGATTAGAAAACTCAATAAGAGCATACCGAAGATGGTGTGTCCCATAAAAGGAAGATGTCACACTGTGAAGGTTGATCTAGACACCACTGAGGGCGGATCAGAGAGTGTGCACCCCAGAATGGGGGAACACCAAGGTTTACCATTGACTATGATTGAACCTCATGGAGGTTTCCTACGTACGTTGTGTAGACGACAGGGATCAAAACCCACATAGTTCAAAGGGGTAATTAAATAGGGTATTAACAATTGAAAACAACCTGAATACATGCTGGGGCTTACACATGGATAGCGGCCCAAGTAGTTCTAGGAGTAGAGAGGAGGTGGATGACATGATCCCACCGGGATGTGGCTGCCCATGTAAGAATCAAAATGGATGATGGAGAGTTGAATGAAGTGGAGGGAGAATGAGATGGAACTGATGTGAATGATGACTGTTATGTTGGGATTGAGCCTCGAAGTGACTTCATACGTATCCCAGTGGCAGGGAATCAATGTCCGCATAGTTTTGTGGGATCATGGGACACCTGAGGAGGCGGCTCGTGAGAATGGACGCATGGATGGGACCCAGATGAAGTAGAACCTTAGGGATGGGGAATTATCTTCTAGGAACACATGGGATTGGGGGATAGATCAGGATGAGAATTGGGTGATGGTCTTGAAACTCATGGAGGCTTTCTATGTATCCCCATTGTAGGGAATCAATGTCTTCATAGTTTATTTGACGATGACTTACTTTTGATTGGGGACTTCAATGGCTTACCACTGAATGAGGTTGACAACAGCTTACCGCTGAATGGGGGAACAACGACTTACTGTTGATTGAGGTCCATAGTTTAACGTCATGCAGGACAAGGGTGAACCGACATGAAAGGGGACTTGGGGCCCAAATAGATGGTTGTATTTAGCCTCATGGTGGCTTCCTACATACCTAATCTTAGAGAGAAGGATCAAAGACTTTGTAGTTCATGTGGTGGGAACCGACGTGAAGGTGGTCAGAACTAATGGGGTGTTGGGCTTGAACCTCCGGGAGACTTCTTACATACCTCGCCTTGGCAAGGATCAAAGTCCACATAGTTCAGTAAACGTGTGGGGAATACACTCTGGGATGACTGAGGTGTTGGTGAACCAATGTGAAGATGGTAGGAACGACCGGGGAGGTGGGATTAAACATTGTGGAGGCTTCCTACATACCCTTCTTTGGCCAGGATCAAAGTACTCATAGTTCAGGTGCGAGGAACCGACGTGAAGGGGGTCAGAACCAATGGGTTGTGGGCTTGAACCTCGTGGAGGCTTCCTACATACCATTCCTTGTAAAGGATCAAAGACCACATAGTTCTGGTGGGCATGGGGATTACACTCCAGGCTGCCCAAGGAAGTTGTCACGATTGATGCTTTCCCTAAGCCAACATGAGTCGTGCTCGGTGTGAGAAACAAGAGGCAGCAATGACCTGACTATCACATCACAAAGGTGTGTTCATGAAGGGTAGTGAATTTGTGTCATGCAGGGAAGCTACCCAGGTGCCGCTATAGAGAGGCCATGGTGAATGGGGCTTATGAAAGGAAGCTGCCCGGGTGCCTCTAAGGAGAAACAATGGTGAATGAGGCTTACGCAAGGAATCTTCTTCGGTGCCTCTATGAATCAGCAATGGTGGTTGGGCTTACGTGAGGATGTGGCATGCGTACTGCTATGGAGTGGTAATGGTGGATGGGGCTTACGTGAGGATGATTCCCGGGTGCCGCTATAGAGCGACAATGGTGGATGGGGCTTATGCAGGGAAGCTGCTCAGGTGCCGCTATGGAGCGGAAAAGGTGGATGGGGCTTATGCAAAGAAGCTGCCCAGTTGTCAAAATGGAGCGACAAAGTTGGATAGGGATTATTCAAGGAAGCTTCCCGGGTGTCGCTATGGAGTGGAAAAAGTGCATGGGGCTTACACAAGGAAGATGCTAGGGTGCCGCAATGGAGTGACAAAGGTGGATGGGGCATACCCAAGGAAGCTGACCGGGTGCTGCTACGGAGCGCCAACAGTGGATGGGGCTAACGCAAGGAAGCTGCCCATGTACCACTCTGGAGAGGCAATGGTGAATGGGTCTTATGCAAGGAAGCTTCCTAGGTGCTGCTAAGGAGTGGAAATGGTGGATGGGGATTACACAAGGAAGCTACCCCAGTGCCGCAAAGGAGCAGAAACGGTGGATGAGGCTTACGAAAGGAAGCTGCTCAGGTGCCGCAAAGGAGCGGTAACGATGGATGGGCCTTACGCAAGGAAGATGCCCAGGTGCTGCCATAGAGCGACAATGGTGAATAGGGATTCTGCAAGGAAGCTGCCCATAATATCATCCTCATGTCTAGCCATGAGGGCATCCAAAATCATTGGTGAGTTGTGGAACATAGTTGAGGCTTACAACTATGTGCTAGTGCACAAGCGGGATAATGCCAAGGGCATTGTAATCAGTCTGAACAAAGGAAGATGAAATGTGTGAATCACATACCTGACATTTGAAATGCGGTGTGGGTGGCGTGACGATGGAGGATAACTGTTGACCATGTTCAAAACACAGCATCCATATTGTGTTAGCCTGAAATAGTGGACAAAAAAATGAGGGTCGACTATAGACCGTGTTCGAAACAAAGGACCTGACTCGAAGTGTTTTCAAAAGTCTTACGGGTCGTTGGCCCAGGATGAAAGGGGAGCCAATGCGGCATGGGACCAGGCCTTTATGGGGTCCCTTTGTAATAACCCGAGATTTTATAAGATATATTCTTTTTAATTTCTTTCATATCTTCTGTTGTATGATACACCAAGATTATCTTTCACTATACGCAACACCGTATTAGTTTGCAGTATACGTAAAATTATTATTGGATCTTGTTACACACAATTTCAAGTTTGTTTGATAGTTGTTTTTCTATGCAACATTGAGTGTGTATGTATATATATATATATATATATTCAATGTATAAATGAAATATGGTTGTATTTTGTTATACACAACAAAAAAGGAGTCTTTCACTACACGCAACCCTGATTTGGCTTGCATTATACACAATCACGACCTTTCTCGATAGCGTGTGTTGTACGCAATACCGAGTTTCACTAAAAAACGATATATGGTTATAATATTATCACGAACTAGACGTTATGAATTTTATTAACTATGTTTTGAATTTTATAACATTATTATTCATCTTACACATTTTCTAGAACATGGTATGAGAACAAAATAAATTTTTCGGGTAAAATAAGTATTTTTCAAAAAATGCAGTTTTGCCGCCTTTTGATGGCGCACCCACATGGAATCTTGTTTTTACATGTTTATAAGTTCAATTTGACAAAATAAAACTCTTCTTTGGAATCAGTATATAAAAATTTACTTTGGATAAACTTTTCATATTATTCTGATAACTTTCATATTTTAATGAATAGTAAAAACACGCTATATTTTAATTAAAAACAACTTTTTTTCATCGTAATAATTTATATGGTTAAATTATAATATTTAATATTTTTAAAGTATAAATAGAATATATTTTTACAATTTAATATAATGTATCTAATTAGAATTTATTTTACATTGAATTCGTAGGTTAAATCAATTCAATCTTTTGCAATGTTTTAAACAAAAACCCGTTTGCATTCGACAACGAGATTAATTTTAATTTAATTTTTGCAAATTATTTGTATTGAATTTGAAAAAATGGATTCCATATTTGGATTCAGTGGGTCCAAATTATGTTAATAGGTTACTTTTATTTTTTTGATATTATGAATAGTAACTACGGTAATTTTTATTTACTACGGTTAAAGGTAAATCAAGTAATTAAGGGTAAAAATAAGATTATAAAATTACCCTAACACTTGCAAAAACCCTATTTTATGACTAAAAGTCGACCCATATCACCTAAGGGTCGGATTATATTCATTTAATGGACTTTTTTCCATGAAAATAATTTAAATATTATTAAAACCAAAGAAAGTGACAACATGTCACTCTCTTAAATCTTATAAGTATATTAATTTTAATTTAGTGATAAACTTCATGAAACATCAAACATGAATAGTCTCCCGAATTATAAATAAAATTATCTACATCATATGAATTTATTTATAATTTTTAGGGATTAAATAATTATCATTAAATGTGACATAATAGTGATGCTGAAATTATTTTATTAAGACAAATATCAAATAAATGGTTTTAAAAATATTAAAATAAATATTATATGAACTATTTAATGTTCTCCACTAATTTTCTAGATAAATATGAAAAGTTATGAATCTATTAAATCTTTTATTTCGAACATATCTTCTATATATTTTTTATTTAAATTCAAATAAATGAATATTGTCAAAATTGACACTATTGTTATTTTATAAAAATAACATATTATAAAATTGTTTAAAAATCAAAAAAATATTTAAAAATTATAAATTTAAATTTATATGGTCTAAAATGTTATAAATTATCCAATTATTAACAATTCACAACAAATAAGTAATTATTTATAATAGTTTAAAATTTATAATGTTATTACCACAAATAAAATTAAATTGATTAAATAAAGATAAATCAAGTTGATAATGTTTAAAATAAATTCCTAAAATGTCTAAATTTTATTGGATGATGATATTACAACCCTATATAATCTAATATTTGGGTTTCAGTCATTTTGGATGTTTTTATGTGGGGTTGGGATTTAATATAAATTAATATTTTCTTATATTTCCAAAGGTGCCCCGCTCCTCCCTTATAAAAGGGCACCTCGTCCCTCTCCTCATCACACAAATTTGAGCCTTGAAGCTCGGCCAAACCCTACCCATTTCCCTTATCAACTTCCATATAAACATACTAGAGGTCCTGGTCTTCTTCAAAGACCAATTTTAGTACCCAAATAGGAGGTTTCAAAGAGGCATGTCAAAGAAGAGGTAATATCCGTTACAGATTCTTTCAAGTTTCTTTCTTATTCAACTTCTTCTTCTTTAGTTGTTTCATTATGAAACAATAACACCAGTATCAATAATATAATTATATGTTATTATAAGTATGAAAAACCCATATTTCACCTTCTATCCATCCTATGGAAAATGAAATCCCCGCGTGTGCGTACGTATGGAATACCCTCTCCACACCGTGGTGTAATCTGTTTTTCCACCACCACCTTACTTGGATGGGTATAATGGTGTAAATAATAAATACATATGATTATTATAACATCATACTGATTCTAAGATATTATATCATTCACTCCAATTCGATTCAATAAATATGGGAATGATATCATCGCTCGTTCGTACGTACGGATTACCGTCTCCACGACGCGATGAGATTCATTTTCCATGTTAAGCATTCATAAATTATTATAAAGTATATATAATAAGTAATAATGAAATATATGACATAATATTGATACTGGATTTATGTATATATATATGTATGTCATCTACTTAATTCCATTCAATTCAATAATGAAACGAAAACAGCGTTCATGCGTACGTACGGCCTACCCTCTCCATGAACAGTATATTTCTTTCCATTTATCGATCTATTATATATATGTATATTCTGAGTATATATTATATATAAATCATGTTTTATATTCTGGAATTAATTAATCATGATCTATGTAATCATATGAATAATTACAAGTCAAAACACCGACGACAAATGAAACGATTTTACCCAAAACGCTTTTTAACATGGAATTTATAAAAGAACGGGTAATATAAATTCATAAGTGAACCATATATGATATCATGACAATGAATATTATTCTTTAATAAGTCAATGAAATTATTTAAATCATTATACAAGAGGTTCGGATACATATGAAGCATATCGGACATAAGGTAAGGGATAATTTTGCAAATCTCATTTTTATCCGAGATTGCTTATACGTAAGTATTTACAGGGGTCATATTTATCATCCATGTCCAAGTTTTATAAAAATGTTTTCATGTATGTTTAAAGTCCTTTATACCCATTTTTTACTTTTACTACATGGTACGTAAGGAATCTCTTTTTTTTTATACGAGGTACATTTTGACTTTTCCGACAAAAGTACAAGAAGAATGTTATTTTTAACTTATACGGTGAGAAAGGATTTTTACGGTTTCATAACGCCTCATTTTCATGAAGCATACTCTACAAGATTTTATGAATATTTTCAACAAAATACTTTTATTTTAAAAGTTCATGGCATTTTGTGAAAAGAAAATGATTTTGAAGAAGAAATGATATTTTCTTCAAGAATTCATTTCAAATGTTTTATCAAATCCATTTCCATCTAAGATGAAATTATTTCATATGTGTATGTTTTAAGTTTAATGTCTCTATGATTTAAATGGTTTAACTTTTATTATGATGAAATGTCCATTTGTTTTATTTGGATTATGAGATGATGGGATGATGTTTATGAAACCCATTTTATTCTTTAGGTTATGATGAATGTTTTATGTTTATTTTGTGTCACAAGTAAGAATGATTTCATTATAAGATGGGTGGGACCTATATCTCCCTCCAATGCATTGGGTAAAGATTTATATCTCATGAGATAGACATGGCTGGAATGGTAAGTTTATCTGGTTCAGTATTACAGGACTGGAACGAGGAGTGAACTCGATTCAGAAAGGGACTTTGTCCACTAAAATGGTCTTGGCAGCAATGTCTTGGCTAATATGGAAATCATATCATGTGCTTAATTGTTTCCACAATTACATGTTTTATTCCAATTATATTTTATCATGGTTTATGTTCCATTATGATATATGCCTTAGGTACTTCCACGATTTATGTCTTTGCTCAAGATTTTGATGTTTAAATTTCATGTTCAAGTTTTTGATTTCAAATGTTTATGGATTGTTTTATGTTCTCTATGTTTTCCCTTAATGAGAATTTGAGCTCACCCTTTATATGTTTTCTTTTCCCCAGGAAATAAAGAAAGTATTTAGGTAAGGAAACAAAAAGAGGAAGATTGTTATTGGAGTTGTTGAAGATATTTCAACATGATTAGAAATTTATATTCCGAGTTTCCAAAGACACTAAACTATTATGGTCCTTGTGTGTCTATTTTTGTTATGTATTAATTATTGCACAAAAGTATGTAATGTCCATGTACGTCAAGCTTCAGGTCTCTACACTTGGTATCAGAGGAAAGGTTTAGTCAACCTTTGGAAACTAGGATGCGAAAACTATAGTGAGATCCCTTGAGATATTTCTAAGGTATGTCTAGGGATGTCACTAAGGATAAGTGTTAGTATAGGTTATAGTCCTTGAATTACGATAAAGATATTAGAATTAAATCACAGATGTTTGATGTCGAAGGTACACCCCCTTGATTATGTTATTTTCCTTGTATGATTTGTGCCTCTCACATAATTCTTTTTGTATTTTAGTCAATGGAGGGAACCAGAAAGAATTTGGTTAACATTAAATCCAATGGAAAAATTGGTGGCTATGAGCAACAAAATTTTGTAATGCCTATAGAGAAAGATATTGTGATTATGCCAAATCACTCATCACGATATATGATTAACAAGGTAAAATTTAGTGGTATTCTTAATTCATCAAATAATAGGAAGATATAATTTTATGCATGTTCACATGTTGAGGAGCATAAAGGAAGGAATATTGATATTTCTAAAGAAGGGAAGAATAACCTTGAGGAATACCTCAAATGGAAGGACAGATGTTATCTGTGTGGAGAAAACTGTCATAGAGTGGCAGACTGTTATGGAGTTCAATGTCTTATTTGTGGAGAACATGGGCATTACCCAACTCAATGCCCTGACATGAAAAGTTACTTCTAAATCAAGGAAGTACTTATTCCATGACAATCATTGAATAAGATGGATTGATTTTTTTATGTATTGGTATTCAAGAATAATGTTGTTGAGTTACTTTTATGGTGTATTAGAATATTTTTGTATTAGTCTATTGTGGTTTTCAATAATTTTTTGGTACCGGTAACCATGAAAAGTGAATTCAAATATTTTGGAAAGTACATGATATGCGCATAATGAAGGGATAAAGAGAAAATGAAATGGTTGGAAATATTCATGAGCTCATGATTGATATAATGACTAAGTGATATCATGGTTTGAGTATGTAGAATTTTTGGGATTTTGGTATGTGGGAAGAGTTAACTTTTGACAGTATTCATGTTTTCACTAAGGTTCTATGGTAATTTATGTTTCAAGAGAATATATTACTAAGGTATTCATGTGTTTTGAATGCAACCAACAAGATATATCTTATGATATATGTGAGATAAATTCTTGTATTCACATTCTTGGTAGATGACCTTTTCTAGTAATTTTTTTCATTATACTATGAGCTTGGACCGAAGTATTTTATATAAGGCTAAAGATTGGAATGGATTATGTTGGAAATAAATTAGTATTTTTTAAGGATAGAACTTTTTTCGATATTATTGATGGGACGTTATAGTAATGTAGTTTTAGAAAAAGGACAACTTGCAGGACGGGCGACAACCCATCGCGTCGGACAAGGCTATGGAAATAGAACCCACAACCGATGTGCGAGATGACTTTATCTCCTACCACTGGCCTACATGATGTCCCTGGTTAGTATAAATTAGTTTTAATTTTTTTAAGTGGTATGAGATATGAAGTATAAGTCCATTTTAGGAACCATATACGGTTAATCGACTTATGTATATTTAATAACTTTTGCTAACCTTTTGTTTGAAACAGATGGAATGACCTATTATTCTATCACTTGATCTATTAGCACTTCAAGAATAACAAATTCAACTTTATTTCATTAAGAGATGAAGTGGAAATTGTTCAAAGCACGAACAAAAGTGAGGTTGTACCAAAATCAAGCAAGTATTTCTTCTAATTCAAAATTTTCAACTTTAGGGAAATGATATTGAAAACCAAAAATGTTGTCATAGTGCTCTTATATCCGATGAATCAGATGGTGCCTTAGATCATCGTAAATCAATGGCTTTGTGATTGTTGGATTTTTCATATCCATGTTCTCTACCACTCTCTATCAGAACATGATGGTTAGATTTCTCTTCCATATCCATATTTTCCGCTATGTTCTTCTATGTGGAAACTTTGTGATTAGTTTATTTGGGAAACCGTTACGTTTCATAGTTTAGTTTTTAAAGATAAGTTTTGGTATTCCTTTTTATGATGTGGGTTTCAATTAAAGAAACTTTCAAGTAGAAAACCATTTATAACCCTGACGAATTTCGAGGGTGAAATTAATTTAAAGGGGGGTAGAATGTAATAATTCGATATTTTGTAAGATATATTATTTTTAATTTATTTCATATATTCTGTTTTACGATACACCAAGATTATCTTGTGCTATACGCAACACCGTATTAGCTTGCAGTATACGCAACATTATTCTTGGATCCTGTTATACACAATTTCAAGTTTGTTTGATAGTTGTTATTCTACGCAACATTGAGTGTGTATGTATATATATATATATATATATATATATATATATTCAATGTATAAATTAAATATGGATTTATTTTGTTATACTCAACAACAAAGGATTCTTTCACTACACACAACCCCGATTTGGCTTGCATTATACGCAATCACGACCTTCCTCGATAACGTGTGTTGTACGCAATACCGGGTTTCACTAAAAAATGATATATAGTTATAATATTATCACAAACTAGCCATTTTGAATAGTATTAACTATGTTTTTAATTTTATAACATTATTATTCATCTTACACATTTTCTGAAACATGGTATGAGAACAAAATAAATTTTTCGGGTAAAATAAGTATTTTTAAAAAAATGCAGTTTTGCCGCCTTTTGATGGCGCATCCACTTGAAATATAGTTTTTGACATGTTTATAAGTTCAATTTGACAAAATAAAATTCTTCTTTGGAATCAAGATATAAAAATTTACTTTGGATAAATTTTGTATATTATTCTGATAACTTTCATATTTTAATGAATAGTAAAAACACGCTATATTTTAATTAAAAACAAATTTTTTTCATCGTAATAATTTATATGGTTAAATTATAATACTTATTGGTTTTAAATTATAAATAGAATATATTTTTACCATTTAATATAATTTATGTCATTAGCATTGATTTTACATTGAATTCGTAGGTTAAATCAATTAAATCTTTTGCAATGTTTTAAACAAAAACCCGTTTTCATTCGACAACGAGATTAATTTTAATTTAATTTTTGCAACTTCTGTGTATTGAATTTGAAAAAATGGATTCCATATTTGGATTTAGTGGGTCTAAATTATGTTAATTGGTTACTTTTAGTTTTTTGATATTATGAATAGTAACTACTGTAATTTGTATTTACTACAATTGAAGGTAAATCGAGAAATTAAGGGTAAAAATAAGATTATAAAATTACCCTAACACTTTCCAAAATCCTATTGGATGACTAAAAGTAGACCCATATCACCTAAGTGTCAGATTAGATTAATTTAATGGACTTTTTTCAATGAAAATAATTTAAATATTATTAAAACCAAAGAAAGTGACAACATGTCACTCTCTTAAATACTATAAGTATATTAATTTTAATTTAGTTAAAAACTTCATGAAACTTCAAACATGAGTAGTCTCCAGAAATATAATAAACTTATCTACATCATATGAATTTATTTATAATTTTCAGGGATTAAATAACTATCATTAAAGGTGACATAATAGTGATGTTGAAATTATTTTATTAAGACAAATATCAAATAAATGGTTTTAAAAATATTAAAATAAATATTATATGAACTATTTAATGTTATCCACTAATTTTCTAGATAAATATGACATGTTATGAATCTATTAAATCTTATAGTTCGAACATATCCTCTGTATATTTTTATTTAAATTCAAATAAATGAATAGTGTCAAAATTGACACTATTGTTATTTTATAAAAATAACATATTATAAAATTGTTTAAAAATTACAAAAATATTTAAAAATTATAAATTTAAATTTATATGGTCTAAAATATTATAAATTATCCAATTATGGACACTTCACAATAAATAATTAATTATTTATAATAATTTAAAATTTGTAATGTTATCACCACAAATAAAATTAAATTGATTAAATAAGGATAAATCAAGTTGATTATGTTTAAAATAAATTCCTAACATGTCTAAATTTTATTGGTTGATGAGATTACAACCCTATATCATCTAATATGTGGGTTTGAGTCATTTTGGAAGTTTTTAAGTGGGGTTGAGATTTAATATAATTTAATATTTGTTTATATTTTCAAAGGTACTCCTCTCCTCCCTTATAAAAGGGAACCTCCTCCCTCTCCTCCTCACACCAATTTGAGCCTTGAAGTTTGTAAAAAACCTTCCAATTTACCTTATTAACTTACATAGAAACACACTATAGGTCCTGGTATTCTTCAAAGACCAATTTTAGTACCCTAGGAGGAGGTTTCAAAGAGGCGTGTCAAAGAAGAGGTAATATCTGTTACCGATTCTTTTAAGTTTCTTTCTTCTTCAACTTCTTCTTCTTTAGTTTTTTCATTATGAAATAATAACATAAGTATAAATAATATACTGATATGTTATTATAAGTATGAAACAACCCTATTTCACCTTCTATCCATCCTAAGGAAAACGAAATCACTGCGCGTGCGTACGTACAGAATACCGTCTCCACGCCGTAGTGTAATCTGTTTTTCCACCACCACCTTACTTGGATGGGTATAATGGTGTAAATAATAAATAAATATGATTATTATAACATCATACTGATTCTAAGATATTATATCATTCACTCCAATTCGATTCAGTAAATATGCGAATGATATCATCGCTCGTGCGTACGTACGGATTACCGTCTCCAAGACGCGATGAGATTCATTTTCCATGTTAACCATTCATGAATGATTATAAAGTATATATAAAAAGTAATCATGAAATATATGACATAATAATTATACTGGATTTATGTTTATATATATGTATGTCATCTACTTAATTACATTCAATTCAATTTGGAAACGAAGACAACATTTATGCGTACGTACGACCTACCGTTTCCATGAACGGTGTATTTATTTCCATTTATTGATCTATTATATAGATGTAAATTCTGAATATATATTATATATAAATCATGTTTTATATTCTGATATTAATTAATCATGATCTAAGTAATCATATTAATAATTACAAGTAAAAACACGGACGACAAATGAAACGATTTTACCCAAAACGGTATTTAACATGGAATTTACAAACGAACGGGTAATATAAAGTCATAAGTGAACCATATATGATATCATAACAATGAATATGATTCTTTAATAAGTCAATGACATTATTTAAATCATTATATAGGAGGTTCAGATACATACGAAGCATATCGGACATAAGGTAAGGGATAATTTTTCAAATCTCATTTTTATTCGAGATTGCTTATACGTAAGTATTTACTGGGGTTATATTTATCATCCATGTCCAAGTTTTATAATTTTTTTTTAATTTTTGTTTAAAGTCCTTTTTAACCATTTTTTACTTTTACTACATGGTATGTAAGGAATCTCTTTTTTTGTTATACGGGGTACTTTTTGACTTTTCTGACAAAAGTACGAGAAGAATGTTATTTTTAACTTATACGGCGAGAATGGATTTTTACGGTTTCATAACGCCTCATTTTCATGAATCTTAATCCACCAGATTTTATGAATATTTTGAGCACAATAATTTTATTTTCAAATTTCATGGAATTTTGTGAAAAGAAAATGATTTTGACGAAGAAAGGATATTTTCTTTAAGAATTCATTTCAAATGTTTTATCAAAACCGTTTCCATCTAAGATGACATTATTTCATATGTGTATGTTTCAAGTTTAATGTCTCTATTATTTACATGGTTTCACTTTTCTTATTATGAAATGTCCCTTTGTTTTATATGGATTATGAGTTGATGGGATGATGTTTATGAAACACATTTTATTCTTTGGGTTATGATGAATGTTTAAGTTTATTTTGTGACACAAGTAAGAATGATTTCATTATGAGATGGGTGGGACCTATATCTCCCTCCAATGCATTGGGTAAATATTTTTATCTCATGAGATAGACATGACTGGAACAGTAAGTTAATCCGGTTCAGTATTACAGGACTAGAACGAGGAGTGGACTCGATTCAGAAAGGGACTTTGTCCACTAAGATGGTCTTGGCAGCAATGCCTTGGCTAATATAGAAATCATATCATGTGCTTAATGGTTTCCACAATTACATGTTTTATTCCCATTATATTTTATCATGTTTTATGTTCCATTATGATATATGTATTACGTACTTCCACGATTTATGTCTTTGCTCAAGATTTTGATGTTTAAATTTCATGTTCAAGTTTTGCTTTCAAATGTTTATGGATTGTTTTATGTTCTCTATGTTTTCCCTTACTGAGAATTTGAGCTCACCCTTTATATGTTTTCTTTTCCCCAAGAAATAAAGAAAGGTTTTAGGTAAGGAAACAAAAAGGGTAATATCGTTATGGGAGTTGTTGAAGATATTTCAACATGGTTAGAAGTTTATATTCCGAGTTTCCAAAGAAAATAAACTATTACGGTCCTTGTGTGTCTGTTTTTGTTATGTATTAAGTATTCCACAAAAGTATGTAATGTCCATGTACGTCAAGCTTCGGGTATCTACACCCTTCAGACATGGAAGAGGATAAAGATCCGAATAAAGGAAATGATAAGCATGAGGTGGAGTGATGGAATGTTTGAATGGATTCCAACTCTGTTGAAATTACTCCACTGTAATCATGGCATGAGAAACCTTATTCTTAGAACATAAGGAATCTCTTATTTAGAACAATAGGCATCCTATTATTGAATAATAGGGAATACTACAGTTTATAGTCATGTAGAGAGTACTGTTCACATATTATGCTTGGTGCATAAGGCATCTCTTGTTTGGAGTAAGAGGCATCCTATATTTATCATATAAGGCTTACTATAGTTTATAGTCATATAGATAGGACTATTGGCATCTTATTCTTTGAGTATAAGGAATCTCTTTATTAGATCATGAGGAATCCTATATTTATTATATAAGTTTTAATATAGTTTATAGTCATGTATATATGACTATTGGAATAAGGCACCTCGCAATGACAGTTGTTGAAACTTATGCAAGGGCGGCCCATTATAGTTCAACCTGGCATAAGAGTCAGGTGATGGGGTTTGGATGAGTACTTGAGGAATGGTTTGACTCAGGGAACTCGAGAATTGATGATGTGGATCTCAACTCCTGACATGTGAAAGGGACCAAGAGGAATATGTCAACTGAAGGTGTTTCATGGTGTACAGAAGAATATCTCGAATCAGGGTATTCCATATGTGGAAGGTGGTTTGGCAATGGAAAATCCCGATGTCTCGGCCCAAGAAGTTCACTGCGTGACTCTTGATTTTTCATGGTGGTCAATGACGATAGCAAAGTGACCAGCCCAGCACTGACCCCGAGCAGCGGTGTGGTGGTGCAGCTGCCGCGGTATGGACCGGTGGGCACGAAGGTAGGAGCCTCTCAAAGGATAGGTCTTCATGAAGTAGCTTCGCGGAGCAAAGGGGATCAGGGAACATGGGGTCTTGTGGAGAATCTTCTTAAAGGGAAGATACTTGCAGAGCATGGACTCCCGAAGTATCTTTGCAAAGGAAGCTACTTGCGGATCAGCTTCGTGAAGGAAGCTACCCGCGGAGCATGGACTCCTAGAGGAGCTTCGCGAAAGATATCAGAGCTCCGAAAAATGAGAGATCGATCGCCCAAGGGGCAGAGTGGATGTCCGTTTGAAGGGGGTGAGCTAGGAATTTATAGGCAAGAGGAACCGTGATGCAGAGCTCACTCGGCGTGAAGGAGGAGCTTGCTCCGCGGCGGGTTGACGAACATCAAACTGGGTTCGCAGAGCATCCTGACTCCTTACTCCGTGGCAAGTTCAGAAATGTATAAGGGGTTCACAGAGAATCCTGCCTCTTTGCTCCGTAGCAGGTTTGTGAATGTAAAAGGGGTTCGTAGAGCTTCCCACCTCCTTGCTCCGCAGTCACGGATGGAGCTTCGTGAATGGGCTCTGCGAACCAGTTTCTAGCCCGACTTCAAATATCTAAAACTCCTAATTAGTAACACCATTTGGGCCCTATGATCTATCAAATCGAAGCCTCAAAAATGGTATAGGATATTGGATCATGTTTGGAAGCAGTTGGAAAATTTTGGGGACGCATTTTCCGGTGTCAACAACTATATAATAGTTATCTTGAGTGGAAGAGTAGGGATATGACTAGATAATACCTATAGTTTTTCATCTTATTCAAATTTAGTGAGTTATGAAGAATTATTTTCCATGTCTCATTTGATATATGTTCTTGCCCCATGATCTGTGGTAGTTTATCACAATTTTTTGATCATAGTATAGAGATTTCCTGAAAGATGATGGTAGATTTATCTAAGATAAAAGAGACAAACTATTAAATATACATTTTATGTGCGTTATAATGATAAAGGCCTTATGGGTTAGAGATCTGATCCTGACCATCAAGTGACATAATATTGGCATGATCATGGTACATTTGTTTCTATCTGTCTAGGAAATTTAATGACAAAATGGAAATTATTTTATTGATTTTTATATATGTTAGTGTAGACAATGAGTGGATAACGTTTTCTCAAACATATGACGGTATTTCTCTACTGTGGCTAGATCTTGGGATCTTGACCATGATGGAGTTCTGTTCAGCAGTGTTAAATAATCTATAGGGTTCTATAGAAATGTTTGACTACACATCAGTGCCTATTGACCTCATAGGATATCCCTAGGACATTTCTTGTAATAAACTTGTTCAAGATTATTAGTTTGGACGACTAATGTAGAGGGTGAGTTATCAATTTGTGTATTTTTTTCATTAGACACCACATATATTATAGACTCCACTATGTAGGTTTTTTCAGTTGATTATTCATGGTAGATATAAAACATGGATGGGGAAAGAAGTTAATGATTCAAATAAAGATAGCTTTATGGGTGTTTTAGATTGAACTATATGTTATAGATGATGATGATACTGATCACCTAATTATTCTAGGCCTCATCATCTATTGATGTGTTTTTTATGGGAAGTGGGTGGTTCTAAGAAAGATGGACATTAACGACACTAAAGTCTCCTCCCATCACAATGAAAATGGGTTAGTTTCTATTAGGTGAATAGTTATAATAGATGATTCTATAAGAAGATAAACATAAAGGAGGACTACGGTTTGGAATCAACATGGGTATATTAGAGTATTTTTTCATTCTATTTTCTAAAAACATTATATTGAATAGTGTATACTTGAGTTATATTTCCTTCACTCAAGTTTTGGGAGTTTGAGAATATGTTGGAACCCCTAATTAGAACTATGACATATTGAGGTCTTCCACTAATAGTGAATGAATTAAACCAAAAAATATTAATGTGGTTTGATTATCATATTAAATAATGGTATTAAATATCTACAGTTTCATTAGGTTTTAAATGTTGAACTAGATTAGGAATAGTGGCTATTAAGTTTCTTCAGGAGAAGTGGTCACCAATGTTTTTAATGAGAATTCACCACTACTGGGTGTTATGAGAGATTACATACTGAATATAAAATAAATTATCAATTTCTTGGTTTTGAGGGATTTATTTTATATGCGAAAATATGATAAATTCACTTTCATTCAATGTAGAAGGATGTATGGATTTTTTTAATGGGAGACCTAGGGTTTTCACTTGGAAAGAGACCAATATATCCATGAGTTATCATTTAGTCCTCATTTATTTTATTTTAGGGATGGTAATGTTATGTGTTTGATAATAATTACTTAATCCAAATATAGTAGTAATAGATGTTAAATGAAATCTCATTATAATAGACCTCGATTAATATAGAAGTATTGATAATTGTGGGATTAAAACTATGGTGGTAGATGAAATATTAGTGGTGTATATAGTCGCATCATGGTTGGAAAATTTGGTAGAGGATTCCATATCTTGATGATGGAGGAGGCACATGAGAAACTAGCTCTAAAAGTATTGAATCTCTCTTATGAAGAGTGAAGATGATCATATTTTATAAAAATTAATTTTAAGAATAACAATATATTATTGGTTTTTAGCTTTAATAATTTTATTTTTCCACTGCATTTGAATTTGAAGTGACCATTATTTTTATTTCTACTTATATTTCCTAATTTGATTACAACTATTTATGACTTATAATTTAAAAACTACTTTATAACTGTTATATTTTTCTTAATATAATGTATATTGATTAATTTTGGATTGGTTTTCCATATGAAACAATCTATTCAATAAATATTTATTTAAGAATAAATATATACAAAAACCCAATGGTTCTACATTCTACACCATTAAATAAATTACATCCTCGTAATTTTTATTACCATTCAATAATAGAAATGGATAAGTCTCTCTATAAGATTGAAAAAATTCCATACATAATTTTTAATGAGATATATGCCTCACTATCTTAGGACAGACTAAAAAACACATTTTACCTCTTAATAAATATATTTCTCGAATTTTACGTCACAAAAAATATGTGATAAATATTTTTCAATAGTTGGCTTGTAAGACAAATGGGTTTCCAGAGATATACATTTCATAGGTTCATTTTTATGATATGAATTGCAATAAAATATATAACCCAAATGGTTGTAATAATATCAGATAATAATAGAGTAATTCAATTAAATTGTAAACTTATCCTGATATTTGTGGTCCTTTGAATCCATTAATTAAACCTATCATACTTTATGACTATTTTCATATTAGGTTCCCTAACCATACCGTAATATTGTTTCCAAATCCAATATATTGTTATTTATAGAGAATGTGAACAAAAAAATACCCCACAATAGTGTCAAATTTAGTGAGCTATTATAGCTCATTGCCATGAATGATGTTAACATCGAGTTAATACTCAACTAGACTTTCTAGGTTTATTATGACTAAGTGAATTTGTGTCAAATAAAATGTCGACCTATATGTATCTTGATCGGGATTTCATTGCGGGAAAACCAACAACTTTATACTTTATAATTTTTTTTGGATTTTTTGATTTATTTAGAACCATAATTAGGTTTTAAACTAGTGTTTTATTTTATTAATTTATAATAACATTTAAAAAAATATATTTTTTATAGAATCATAAACCCAAAAATTCATGGAAAGAAATTATTATAAAATTTATCCTTATAATTATACCAAAATAAATTACAATTACTTACCATTCAATATATACCTAATTCAATTTATAATGAAAATATATATTAGTATTTTCCTAAAATAATATGAATATCCATGACAATAAATATATACATTGTTCATGCACTCTTCCTAACCTATAAATTTATCTAAACAATATTTCGATACCAAATGTGACTTCCCAAACCTCTACTCCAAGAATCCAGTGAAAATAAAAAACATATTTTACATATTTACTATTAAACCAACAAAAGTGACACAAAAAATACCACTAAATATTACATTATCAATGAAAAGAGTTGAGTCACTTACAAACCACATACCATTTAGATTTAGAGTTTTAGAGATTTTTGAAATATCATTACATAAAAAACCTCATATCATATCCATCCAATGGAATGTTTTCCTATTATACCAAGAATTTGTTTTATAATAAGTCTTTATCCTATTGAAAATGAATCAATAAACATTATATATTCTAGGTATATCATATGAATTTGTGTTCTTCTAAACCTAGGAAAATGAAAACAAAATAAGGGTGAGATCAATCGATCAGTAAGGGTTAGTATATATATGAATCTACAACATAATTAAAAAGGAATACATAATATAGAATGAATGAATAAGAATAAAATTATTCTATATAATATATCATATGAGTTTGAAATAAATCCATGGATAACATAATGATATAAATATTCAAATGGATAACAACAACTAATTTCATAGTGTTGAAATGCATAATAAGGGAAATATTAATCTTAGATCCATACATAATGATCTTATCATCAAGGAATTATGTGGATACATCATGATCTTATTTTCAAGGAACCGTAATTATCTTCATGAATAAATATAATCCATTATTGTTACCATTATGAACACTACTAAGACATCATTAATAAATGGACATGTATTCCCTAAATAGAAAAACATGTTTGTCTTATGTGACCTATCAATTGATTTAAGGGATATATAATTATAGTCCCCACACGTAACGTAATTAAGTGTAATCTATTAACCACATGAATGAAATAAAAAATTATATAATGCGTAATAAAATTTTTGTAGTAGTTAATAAACAACTGTATTGGAAAAAGTAACAAATCATATTTCAAATATTTTCCCACCTAATTAATGGGATAATAAGATCATAATCCATATAGAGAAATAAGGTGTATGAAATAATTAGATCATATCCCTAAAAAAACCTGGAAAACTATAGTTGATGTTAACATATATGAAAAAAACTTTTATGATTATTAGATAAATCACATTGAAAATCATGAAGAAATACCTCTTTTCTAAAATTCATGAAAAATACTCAAAAACGTTTTCATAAAAACTAAATATTTTAATTTTGATAAAAATTTATAGAAATATTACATTATAAACAAATAGTTTTAAAAAAATATATATATAATAAATATTTTTGGATAATGTTCTTTGAGAAGACATATTAACATCAAATATATATTTCTTAAAAATAGAATCATTTAAAATTATTTTCTTAAAAAATGTAATTATTTTTAAAATAAATTATTTTATTTTTAAAAAATATAACAACATTTATATTTATTTTAAAAATAATTAATAATTTAAATTACATGGAAAACTATTTCAAAAATGGAAAGGATGCTTCGTAAAGAAGAATCCTCATAACAATGAATGAAAATTTTACTCCTTTGATAAATTTTAAATTCAATGATATTGAAGGAAATAACATGATATGTCACTTTAAATATCATGAATATAATGTCAATAATAATATAATATACCAACGAGGTAGCATATAAATCACACAAGATAAAATATGTGGTCAATATGGTATATGTCTTAAAGATAGAAAATTGAGATGAGAACCCTTGATTATTTAGAATCATTTAAATTAGAATTAAATGATGGAAAAATATGATATAGAATTTCAAATAAAATAAATTTCATGAATTTTATGGTAAAATATAGTAATGGGTATGTATATATACTCTACATAATGAAATAAAGTTCAGAATATAGAATATATCTTAACAAATGAAAATTGATATGAGAAAACCCTTAACTTTTACTTTTGACTTTCATGAATGAAATTTTACATCAATTATAAAAACCTTTACCATTATAATAACCAATTTAAAATAATTAATTATATATATTAACTTTTTTATTATTCAATTATACTCATTTACTATACATGTTTTAGGTAGAAAATGTATATTATTATAATTGGATGTCATTAATTAGGATAGTTTCATACATGTTTAATAACAGTGATATCAGACCATGTTATTTGATTTAAATTTCATCATTACCATATTATTTAATATGTTATAATATTTTTCAATTAAATATTTAAAGAAATTCTCATTAAATGGATTTCATAGGAATGATTTGAAAAAATGAAATCCATGATAATTCTGTTTTAGGTATTTAATGATATTGACAAGGTAATTTATAATATCAATTAATCCTTTTTATCCAAATATAATCTTATAAAGAAAATATATTAATCCTTAATACCATTCATATTCATAAATTAAATTTCAATAACCATTCATGCAGGGAAATGATGAAAAAAAACAAGATGCTTCATGGAGGTGGTAATCCGCATGTACACAATGTTGATGTTTTCATTTCTTATAGTATAACAGGTGGGTAAAAAATATATTATCTCACCAAAATAATTAAAAATTTATAAATATAATATTTATTCATTATGTAAAATTTTTACACCTTACATTTAATGGTCTCATGAAAAATGAAATACATCTCTTTGTTTAGCCTGTAGTCCGTACATACGCACTAATGACATTCTAAATTTTCTAAAGAGGTGGGTAGAGTTAACAATTGTTTTAATATTCACATAATAAAATATTAAAATAAAGATAATAATAATATAAAAATATTATTATCTTTAAAAATATATTAGAGTAGAAAGGATTTGAATGATAAAGAAGAAATGATTATGGGTGGAAATTACCCAAGTTGAGGATTTGTGTCCTCTCTTAAATGAATTATTGGAAATAGAATACTTGGTCCTCTTAATTATAACCATGGGATTAAAAAAATTAAATGGATAATATTATAGGTAAAATTTTATATATTTATTGTGGAATTCAATGTTTTTTGATTATATGTAAAGGGTTGTTGGAAGTCTGTTTTTTATGTGAGGGGAGTGACATTTTTATAAATAGCATTTCATTCTCTTTGAAGCCAAAGAATATTTCAAATGAATAAAACCAAAATTATCAATTAATAATGATTGGTTAATTAAAATATTATCTAGACAAATAAGGGATATGTTTTGATATTTTTATTCAATTTTCCCTTGATTAGAATTTTTACCCAAATTTACTTGTACCATAGTAACATATTTTGTTACCACAATAACCTATTTTTATGCCCAAAAATAATATTTTTCGTAATATTTAATTCAGATATTTTTATTCGAAATATGAAATATATTTTATCATATTCTATTTTCTAGATTCGTTAAAAATTTATTTTAATAAAAGTTTCCATAACCCAATAAATATGTATTTTTTTAAAAATATTAATCAGGTCCCAAAATTCCAATCATAGGTTTCTAAAATAAACATAATATTTTATATGTATACTTTTAATTATTTAATATAGATTTTACTAGGTAAAATATTTTTGATTTTTGAAATTCATGCTTATATAATAATAATTTCTTAAAAGTCAGATTATTTTTAAAAACAATGTTATTGAACTATTCACCAAATAATCTATCTATTTATAAAAATATAAAAAAATATTTGAAGATAATATTGAACTTATGAATCAAAAAATATTTTTTTAATTCAAATTACAATATTTTAGAATTTAATTTTTAAATGGAAACATAGAATATATTAAAAAACAAATTTTATAGGAAGATAACTTGAAATATTACCTATTATTTTTTTAATTTTAAATTAATTGACAATTAAGTTATTGAATATATATTACTCATATAAAAAATAAATTTTACCATAATTTTACCATAATACAATTAGTTTCTTGAAATAAAAAAATAGAGAACATAAAAACCCAAATTTAGAGAAATATATTTTTAAGAATAAAATAATATTATTAGTTTTTTAACTATACAAATTCAATTTAATAATTTATTTATTATTAAAGGTAAAAATATATATATTTATTTATATATTTCATAAATAATATACTTATATTTATAATCACCAATTCAAAATATCCTTCAATATATATATATTTATCTTATTTTCTTTTCAAGTTCATTTTTGTTCGATGTTTCATGTGAAACAAGATATATAAATAAAAATTTATTTGGGAATAAATATTTAAAAAAATAATATGTTGTCACACATAGAGTAATGGGAATAATAATTGAAAAAGAAGGGGGATAAATTCTTGTAGTAGTTAGAGGTTGTGACGTTGAGGCTGGCCATATCCATTAACCAAACAGTTGGTGGCAACAACTTATGTGGATGTCATAGTGCATATATTATAGTTGTTTTGGAATTTTATAGAATTAAAAGTAAAATATTTATGGTTTGAGACCAAGAAACACCAAATTATCCAATCTTTCCAGTGGAATATAATACTCTACCCACGATATGGTGGGTAGAGGTGCAACCGATGAAGTGGACCAGGAGGCTCGACCACACGAGCTAATAAAGAAATGTAATAAGTGGGCATATCCCACTATTCTAGGCTATAGGGCCCAAAATTTTCCCCAGAAAAATATCATGGCATGCACTTTTTGAGGGAAAACGGCTGAATAGGGATGAGTCCCACTCTAATAAACAGGGGGGCACTATTCCCGACTGAGGGTAAAGATGCATTCCACACACCCACAAGATAAGACATGAAGATAGTACATCAGTCCCTACTGGCCACATACACCCATGTAGCACTACATGTGACACACCCGTAGGATTCCATGTATTATTCTCACACCTCTGTAGGCTGATTTTTAGAATTTATTCACTTAATGTTTGATTTGAACAAACAAATAACCTAGAAAGAGTATTTCTTTCATGTAGATAATGATAAATATATATGATTTATTATCTATGTCAATTTTTATGGTGATATATATAGTTTAATAACTTAGATCTATAGGTCTAATAATGATATTTGGAAGTAAAAATCAGAACATTCATGGGGATATGCACTTCCCCTTGTCTTATATGTGTTATTTAGTGAGGTGGGGGTCTTATGTATTTCTAGTAGAGTAATATTATCTTCATACCACCTATTATATGATTCCCTCAGTAGTTTTGTGCTTTTTGTACACTACTCAAAGAACTTATCTTCTACTAGGGTCAAATACCCCCTATCCATTACTTTTCCCTCATCCTGGAATGGGTTTGTTTATACTCACCCATATATTGGAATTATTTTCACACTTGGTAACCCTATACAAACATTTCATAGGTTAGAGATAGTTCAAGAAGACATAGAGCATGCGTGGATTCTTTAGAGATGACACGTAATGATTTATAGTGATGTTTGGTGGTGTATGGTGGATCATGATGATTGCGATGAACATTATGGATGGAGATCAATTTTGGAGTAATCAAAGTGAAGTAGAGTATTGTTGTTTTTTGTTTATTAAATTCAAATAAGTGTTTCATGTATAATTTTTATGTATTTTACTCTTTGATGAATTATTTATAATTGATGACTCATGAATTCATTATATACATTACAGCTTAGTTTAGTTTATTACATGTATATCCTTATAGTGCTTTATGTATCTTATATTTTATATATGTCTTTATTATTGGTTTTTATATGAAAAGCCCAAAAATATTATGTGATATGCTTAACTGGTGCTCATTACCATACCATGTATTATTAGAAGTGGGCTAGATGTGGCAATCTCAACTTGCAAAAATCCTTAGTGGAGTATTAATGGGTTGTGTCTTATTAACACCATAGTGATTGAGTGATGTCATGGTGTTTTTATTGGGTAAATTATTATGAGAAGGAATGGTGGGTGACATGCATTGATTCTACAGGATTTTAATACAACAACAAGAGAACTATATTCCCACCTTTAATTTCATTATTTTGATAGAATAAAATATTGACAGTAATATTGGGGGAGTCATGTGGGGAAATCTCATAATGATATTTGGATTTGGACCCATCATTGTGTGATTGATCACTATCATTTCGTGACATTAGTTTTGACATTCCTAACCATAAATTTTTTGTTTCTCTTGAATTATTCCCATTTCCTCCTTCTCTGGAGATATATGTGGTTGTGGGATTATTTTTGACAATCATAGGAATCTATATAAAATTCTTTGGCATTTTCTTGTGAGTTGATGATCCTCAAACAAGGTAACTCTTTATCTCTATATTTTTCATTGTTTTCCCCTATTTTTCTCTCTTTCTATTCTATATTAATTATACTTTTTTGGGGATTCATATTGATGTTTTATAGAAAATCCCTAAGGTTATTATGTCCTTAGATATCATTGATTCACTATAAGTATTCATGTTGTTGTTCGTTGGACCTTAACATTTTTTTCTAGATATCATTGGATCCTCAAATCTAGGTAGGGTCTTTGATGCTTCTGCGTTATATTATGTGTTTGTGTGGGATTATAATGCTAATGTTTCTATGATTAAATGGTTGGGATTAACTTTAATAAGGATATGAATCTTGAATTTAATATTTTAATGGATGGTGGAGATATTTTTCATGTGCAGTTTTATCATAATTAAAACATCCTCATGTAATTTTATGGATAGTGTTAATTATTAATAATGTGATTAACTATGATTCCATTTAATATTAACTTTTTTAAAATTAATTAAACAATGAAAAGATACTAAAGTAATATTGAAAATAAATGATGCATTCAATGAATTTTCTATCTCTTCCATGAAATTGTATATCACACTTATGTATTGCATGAGAATGTATAATGGCTAAATATAGTCAATATTAGTAATTATTCCTTGATTTCATGTTTGGTGAGAATTTCTCATAAAAAATAAATAAATATATATGGTAATGAATTTTAATTGTTAGAAGAATTTATAATTAATGGATGAATGAGTCCAGATTTGGTTCTCTATAAGATTATACACCACAAATAATGTAGTATTGATTGCTTAATATCTTTTATTGCTAAAAATATGATTTCATACATTTATATATTGAAATGATAGAGAACCTTTTGTGGATATAAAATATCCCCCATACATTTTGATTATTTGATGAGGCTTGGGATATTTTAGACTCATTGTGGTAGTTTATTGATGAGATTGATGATTATATATGATGGATGACATGGAAAGGTGTTAGGTATGACACTAGAAAGGATAAATCAATTTGGTATACATGTTTGATTAGTATATTCTTGTTTCATCATTGCTAGTTTAATTTTTAATAATTTTTTTCTAATTATTTTACTGCAGGTGGGTAAAATCTTTGAGATGGGCATGGATATGTCCAAGAATACATGATAATATTAAGTGATAATGAATAATATATGAACTACTAGAAATTTGTGTTGATTATGGCATGATATATAGAATAGTTAGGTTTGTGTGAATTTTAAATGAGAAAGTGATGGTTATTAATTAGGAATTGAAAATGTGGATTATGAAATCACATCAAGTCTATATGATTATGAAATTGTCGATCTATAATTAATGATGAATTATTACAAATTATTGGTAGCTAAACTATAGTAAATCACGGTGGTTATTGATGAACCTTGACGATTGTATTATTAAAATTATGTTAGCTTTTTTGGCTATAGTAATTATAGTTGGTAATTGTTATTGGAAATTACATATAATTTAATTATATGGATATGTGGTTTCCCCTAGAATTGTTTTTATGAAATATATAATATATATTATTTTATTTCTTATGATCCTACACCTATTTCAGTAATGATAAATGATGTCGATATTTTTTCTTAGGTTTTACATGTTCTCCCAATATATATGATATCAAAGATATATATGGATAACTACTCCCCTACCCCCTCTATATTCAATATATATTATTTTAAATAGGTATATCTTGAATATGGTGGATTAATGTTATATAGTATGTGATCATATAATCTTTAGTTGATCTTTGTTATTTAATACATGTAAATAAATCTTGTGGGGGTTATATGTCATAATATATTATTATATCCCTGTTGTAATGGATTATAAATACATGTGTAATTATGTAGGGGATGAACTTGATTAAGGTATAGTTTATACTTACACAAGCTATAATGAATCTCATCCTAACTATTTTATTATGGTAATGTGATGAGGATAAGGTTAGGGTATGTTTATGTTGATGTGTCGTAGGACTCCAATAATGGTTTTATTGTAAACTTTTGTCTTAATTGCAATTTTGGAATTATACAAAGGATGAGAGAAACCAAAGATAAGAAATTTTATTTCAGGGTTGAATATTTTAGTGTGAAAGATGTATCAAAATACTTTTCTTATATATATTCCTTATTATTATTTTATTTACTTAGGTTATTTTCTAGGGGAGAGGGATTTGGTAAGGTTTGGAACATAATTTACCATATTTAGGTGACAATTTTGTTTCTTTTATTTTTTTTATAGGGATTTAGTATGACTTTTTCACATTTAAATTATATTTTTCGGTGAGGGTCCTTTTTATTATTCTTATATGACCACACCATGTAGTTATACATTAACATTTTTGGTGCATGGGAGGGTGTCAGTGATCAATTCAGGCATTACTAGATCATGTGGGTTGTTTAGATGTTTCTAGAGTTCATGGTCACTTCCAAGGAGTTTTTCATGGTATATTTCCTTCTTTAGTTTCAATTGTATGAAATTACATGCGTTGGAATTTGTTTATTTATATTATATAATTATTAGTGTATATTTTATCATTTTAGGTTAATTATGAAATTAATGACTCTCATGATTGTTAGATATATACACTCAGTTCTATTTTAAAAACCATGTTCTGTTTAAGGATTCTTTAGGGTCCTTCCCACTTTAAATGTTTTCCTATGAGGGGTATAAGTATGTGTGGGTAGTGACATTGTAAGTGAATGTTCAAGAATAAAATCAATCGATTAAGGAGTGCATATTCTAGAAAAACTTTAGAGTATAATCCATTGACTAAGTGATATATTTTACACCATTGAAGAGTAATAATGGGGGTAAATATCAACCTAGTGAACATAATGAAATAAGTTTTAATTTCTTATATGAGTAAAATCAGGAAGGATTAAAAAATCCTCATAGGATAGAACCATCATAGACTATATACTACTATTCATTGATAGGCTTTTCCCAATCATTGTTTTACCTCATATTTAGGTGAACAGTTTTTAGATTAATCCTAGTGTTCTTCACATGAGAAAAATACATAGATGGATGTAATATAAGAGACATACATACCTTTATTTAATTTCGTAGAGTTAACAGACATATTTAATAATAATATAATTTCAAATGATGGTATAAGATTGAGAGAATTTATGTTTGTAATCATGGATGTTTAGAAATACATGTTATATATTTTTATAGATATTTATATAACAACTTGGTACATGATGCATAAATTGGTTTTGGGTAAATACTTCATACCATAAAAGATAGTGAAATAGTTTAATGATTTTGAAAATTATTTTCAGGAGATGGGGAATCCATTTCTGAATAATAATATAAGTTTACAGATTTGATTACAAAGTCCCCATTCCCTAATTTTTACTTTTGGATTTAAATATAATTTTCTTTCTTTGGGATTCAATTGAAATATCTATCCATGATGATTCTTTAGATAATGTAGTATTGATGTTAGATACTAAAAATTATTACAATTCATTGTTGATGTAATCTCTTATAATGAAATAATTTTAAAAAGTGATAAATGACCAACAAAGATAAAAATACATCAAGTAGAAGGTACAACATTCTTAGATTCCCAAGTGTTGAGGTTATAAAAAATTACAGATAATTTTTAATTGATATAACTTAATTATCCACAAAATTTACCATTCATTCCAATTTGATAATATTGATTGTTTTAGGAAGTGAAACATGGTTACCAAGAGTGTTTAGATAGTTTCTAACACAATTAAACATTAGATATCAATTATTTAAATTATAATCAATCTCAATAATAATTTCATAATCCTTTTAGGATGCAAGTGAATCTCAATAAAAACCTAAATTTGTCTTGGAACCAATATTAATGTTAAAGAAAACATCAATATAATCCATGGTACATCTAGATATAAACCTCAACCACATGGTATGAGAAATTTTAAATAATTATTTTAACCTCTTAAACTCTATGTTAATGGTGCTTTACAACAGTTTGAATCATAAAAAAATAAAAACATTCTATTAGGGACGTTATCATTTCTTATATTCAAATTTTAAATTAGTAGATGATAGACCAGTAATATTATAGGTTAATTAGTAATACACTCTATATAATCATGAGCATCTATTTGAAAAAAAAATAAACATTTCTGGAGTGATTACCCAATATACGTCGTGGTAATATGGATAAAACCCCAAGAGGGGAGGTGAAAGAAGTGAAAGATTATATCCGATGATAAAAAAAGAAATGAATACAAGGGAGGATGAAGAAAAAGTTGAAAAAGGAAATAATAATAGAGATATTAATGACATGGAATATGAGAAAGGGGAGATTAAAAAATAAACAAAATTTGGAAGAGAAAAGAAAGTAAAGAGTTTAGGGTAATTAATAACTTCCAAGATATACAATTATGACATACCCTTCATAGAGATGATGATTAAATTATGAATATAATTTTAGTATAATAAGTTTGTGGATATATTTAAGAAAATTTATATCTATATAACCTTCATCAATTCAATATCTTAAATTCATATAAAGATGGTACATGGGATAATTTGTTTAGTGTACCAACAATAATGCTAGGTTTGATTATAAAGTTCAAGGTCTTGTGGTATAAATGGTTCATTTTATGGAAGAATTGTGATTGATGTGTTTTATTTTTCAAATTGACTACAAGTACACCATAATTTCAGAATTTTAATCCTGATTTTTCTATGAATGTATTTGAATTTTGTTTGTTTGAATTTATTTGGTTTGGTTGGTCATTTGTATAAAGAATACTTGTCTATAAAATGAAAGGTTTCCCAATCAATATAAAAGATGTTTTTATTTTAAAATAATTTCAAAAATGGAAATTATAGATATGATTAATCCATTTTAGGCCATAGGAAAATACCACCAATGATAATTTATTTACGTAGTTTTTTATCGCATATAGATTTGGATCATGAAATATGGAAATAAATTGTATGAATTGGGAGGAATTTCCAATTTTATGACCCTATATGTGTTTATTATAATATATTTATATAAACCTAAACCAATAAAAATTTTACTTTAACTCACTGAATGTTTAAACAGGTTGCATCGTGGGATTATATAAGATTATCTAATAATGGTGGAAAATTTAATCATTCTAATTGAGTTTTTAATTATTAAAATAAATGAAAAATGGGATATTATTATTATATTTATAAGACCAAATATATCCATGTTAAATTTTTTTACTTATGTAAATAAAGGGACATCTTTTGTTTTTAGTTAGGTACAAACAAATCACCTTTGATCAAATGAAATTTGATAAACAAGGGTCTAAATCAAGGGATTTACATGCTATTTTATATATTAGTGATTCCTAAATAATTTTGTGTTTGGAACATGTTAATGAAAAAAACTTGTTGAAACTCATTGATGACTTGGTGGATAGTTAGTGTAATTACTCATTTTGAGGATGAATAAGAAGTCGGAGAAATATAGTGGATAAACAGCTATCAAGAAACACATACAATGAGTTGATCCATATAATCAAAAATTAATTTATTATTAAGTTTGATAAAATACTAGAAACACTATGTTTTATGTTTTTTGTGTGAAAAAGAGACATTTCCAGAGATTATTGTTGGACTACTAATGTTCCTCAACATTTCCCCTGTACATTATTTTTTTTATGATCTAAAAGTTACATTATATATTAATGATTATTTTTTAAGTGTGTCAATTTTATTTTATCATGTTGTAATATATTATTTTTTTTATTATTAAAATTCTTGTGGTTTTATGAAATTTTACTAAGTATGGAAAATTAATTATGTAATGATATTTCTTTACTGAGTAATTGGAAATGTTAGCTGGGAGTGTAAATAGTTTTCCTAAAAATGACTAAAAATAATTTCCCTACATAGATGAATTTATTTTGTGAGAAATCAAATATATAAATCAAATAGCTATGTAAATTAGTCACATAGAGTAATCAACTGCCTAATTTGGGTACATGGTGAAATCTACTTTGTCGTATTAAATAGAAATGTGACTTGTTTAGTTACATCCAATTTGGCTATTTGAAAAATAAGGATATGTGAATAATTCAACTATGTGAGGAATACCTAAGTAAATTGAACACATGAAGAAATTGTCAATGTGAAGAATAAATACATGTATTAGTTCTCATATTTTAATTTAAAATAATGGAAATTAGTTATGTGGTGATCCAGAATTAGGTACATTATTATGTAATCTAAAATTTATTATTTTTGATGTACTTTTAGTGGAAGTTTAGGATTCCATGCATGAATTAAATATTTTATTACCTATTTATGTTAAAATTTATTATAAAATGGATGTAAGAGACAAGATTAGAAAATAATAAAAGAATAATTTAATACTTTGTCATATTGCTAAGGAATTTAAAAGAGAAGGAAATTTAGAATTAAATTCCATGACCAGATTTTCTGGATCAATTACTGAGAAATTAAAATAGAATATTTTTGTTTTATTTTCATATATGGTGAATAAGTGAAATACATATAATATTCTTATGGTAAAATCAATCACTTTCACTATAAAACTCTGTCAAAAAATATTTTAGGAAACTACTCAGTCTCAAGAAAGAGAAGAAGAAGATTTAAATTATATATAACTATGATATCAATATTATCAAGTATATTTTTTATAAGTATACCATTGAGACTATTTTTATTCTTATATTCTCTCTTGATGATTTTTTATATTCTATAAGTTTTCTCTTGAAATTGTGATATTCATCTATAATCCATCTTATTCGTTCCTTTTATTGGTAGTGTATATGTTCTTGGAAAAATAATCATGAAGACTGTTGTGTTATAATGATTTATTAGAGCTTAATAAAAAAACTTGGTATTTTACCAAGTGTCAATTAATTTTACTCAGTCATGTAGTCATTGGTAAAAAGAATTCAAATACCATGTAAATGGAATGGTGTAATGAAAATCACTGAGATCTAGGAGTGAAGAATTGGTGGAGTGGACTATGTTATTTATTTTCCATGAACCACTATAGATCTAATTTGTTATATCTTCTATTTACAATTTTATTTCTGATATTTTTTTAAGAATAGATCAAAAGACATCATTCCTTTAAGAGGGTTGTTTTCTAAGTCTAGAAAATTTCATGAACTCAATTCATCACCCTCTTGAGTCTTAGTGTAGCTAGTCTCTGAACAAAAACTGGTATTGAATGAAGTGAACTTTGAGTTACTATATTTCAACAGTTAAAGACTTAATACCATATTGAAAATGAATTCAATGAATGAACATATAGGGGGTAGTCTATAGTAGTATACTTCTTCTTTAGTGGTAGAAACTTTTAATATTTGAAGGATTTAATGATCATTTACCTAAAAAATATTGTTCTAAATCTCTACATAAAGGATATTAAGTATTATAAAATTTTCAATATTGAATATGAGTCATGGGATAAAATACATATGAATGATATTATTTGAATTCTAAATAAATGAATTATATTATTTGTGGACTAAGAACAAATGATTTTAATATAGTTTTAACATGTGTTATAAGTTATGAGATATAAAAATCCAAAACAACATCTTATGAAGGTATTGATAATGTCTGTCCACTAAGACATAAAATTGCTAAGTTAAAGTTCAATACATTAAGAATGGTTGATAGTGAAACAATAACCCATATTAATTATAAACTAATATATTGTAAATAATTTTTCTTCATTAGAAGGTCCAATTATTGAGATGAATCAATCTCTAAATGTTATAGGTGGTCTATCATCTAGGTTGAGTGTAATTTTAGCTTCTATTAGTAAATCCTCCAATCTAAAATACTTCAGAATAAAAAATATCATTGGAACTATTATAATTTATGAGGTTCAAATGGAATAAATTTTCATCCTAAAATGATTAATGAGGGTAATTTTTCTATTAAGGTATCCATTTCAAAATATAATTAGAATATTAATGGAAAACAAATTTTTGAGGTATCCAAGGAAAATAAATTCAATTTTAATAATATATATATATATATTTAAATTTCACATTTTAAATGTATGCTTAAAATGGGGTTTTAACAATATAATATGATTTAATAAATTATCTATCACGTACAAGAAATTCGATATGAATTCTTAAGAGATATGATTCTATGAATGTAAAAATCTTGGTAACATCAAAACAGATTATCAACTGCTATAATACATTTTTTTTAAAATAAGTATTTTAATAGATTCATATATAAGATTAAATACATGACATCCATGAAATCCAAATATAGTTCTTTAGAATATTGTAGCGATTTCACATCTTCATAATCTGAAGCAAAAAATTCTAATCAAAAGGGGAACATTTTGTTTAAGGAACACTCTAATGAGGTACATTATTTTTTCTCTTGGATGCCTGAATCTAATTCATAAAATTCAAAATTTATCATTTGAATAAAAAAATAAATATTTTAATTTTATTTGAAATATGAAAGGCTAAGGAAGAAAATTTTAAATATGAAAAAGTTCTTTGATAATCTTATAATTGAAAAAGAGGATTTATAAAAATATATTTTTGATTTGAAACCCAAGCTAAAAAATTATTCTATTTTAAATATGGAATATGGTAAAAATATTAATATATTAAAAAAATAATTTCATTAATATAAATATGATTCAATTATATTCAAAAATGGATAAGTTTATTTAAATCAAATTCTTATAAATTTTAAATCTCATGAAAATATGATTGGAATACAAAGTTAAAAAGAAAAACCAATGCTTTATAAAAACTATTTTTGTACTTAGATCTAAGAAAAATAAACATCAAAAGATACATGTTTTCATTAAAGAGTGTAAGTTAACTGTACTTAAAATTATTCTTTAATAAATCCTCAATTTTTTTGAGTTAAAAACGTTTTTCATTGTATTTTTTCAATATTTAATTTTATATTTTCTTGACAGCACCAACAGATTTTGGTTCCCAAATATTTATTTTATAACATTCCGAGTCCTAAGATAATATGCATACCAAAAACATTTCTTGTATGATTTGTTTTTATATAGAATCATTTATAATTCCATCAATTATTAATATTATATGGACAATGGATGATTATGGCATACTTGTTTTTATTTTTATAATTTTCAATCATTATCAAAAATCGATAGAGGCTATGACACTCTTGTAAACACTTATAGAGTAAATATTATGTAAGTTGGATCAGTTGGTAATAAAATTTTAGTCATAATAAAAAAATTTATTTATGCTTAAATATTGAATCATAATATGATAAGTATTTCACAACATTGTGATGAAGGTTTTGTTATATGTTTCTAGAAATGCATGTTCTATTTTCAATGTTAAAATTATTAAATTTAAGTCACCTAAAACTATAAATGTCTATAACATAGATCTTAATTCCTTGAGTAGAAAAAAAGTGAACTATATAAATTTCTAAACAAATAAATTTTTTATTTGACATAGAAGACTTGGTTATTATAATGTTTACTCATTTAGAAAATTTTCAAAAAAAAATTATTTTCATATTTTAATCAATATAAATTAAAAAAATATAAAGTAGGTGATATATTTAATATAGTAAATAAAATCATGTATTCTTTTAATATAAATAAAAATATTTATACTTCTAGAATCTAATATATTATTTATATAGTTTTTTGAGCTATCTAGAATAGAATTCCTATAATGGAAATAATTTATTTATGTGTTAGTTGATTATTTCTCTAGATTTACTTGGGTTTTATTATTAATTGTAAGGAGTAAAGTTTTTTATATGATTTTGAAATTTTGTTCAAAAATAGAAATATAGAAAATTATTACATTAATAAGTGATCATAGAGTAAAATTTGAAAACCATAAGTTCAATTAATTTTTTTGTAATTTCATTATAAATAATACTTATTATTCCCCTAGAAACCTCTATAGAATAGTGACATCGAAAGGAGGAAGAATAGATTGTATTATATTTCTATAACAATGTTATGTGAATATAACTTTCTCTAAAATTTATTTGGATAATGTTATAAATAAAAAATGGTATACCATTAACAATGTTCGAATTAGTCTTATTTTATAGAAAATGACTTATGAGATATGGAAGAATATAAATACAAAAGTTGGAAAATTTATTGCATTTGGATGAAAATTTTAAATTTTTAACACCAAGGATAACATTGGTAAATGTTATCTAATGATTTTGAAGGAATATTTCATGGTTTCTCAATGTATTACAAATAATATATGTTTTAAAAAAAAGGTAAATTGTTTTTGAATATTAAAATCAAGTGAAGTTTGATCGAATTGTTCCACTTTATAATAAAATTACACAAGTTAATGATCTGAATGATTCTCTTAAAAATATGATACCTAAAAGTCTTTTTTACAATAAAAAAGATGATGATTTAGAACATGATTTTAGTTAACTAGATCCTTAAAGGATGATACCAGTGGACCAAAAAGTGTTCAACCTAGGACACATAGAAACTTAAGAAACCATCCTATAGAAAAAAGTAGAGGAATTTTAGATGAATGGATTAAGAATAGAATGTGTTTAGGAAAACCCTTATAATTTCATACCTTTTTATATGAACTGGAATATAAAACTATAGAGTAAGACTTTGTTCATGAGAACTTGGTATTAGAAATTCAAGAAGTGTTAAACCTATTCAATAGAAACAAGGTATGACAATTAGTTAATAGTCTATATGACTATCCTATTATAGGGAAAAAATGGGATTTTATGAATAAATAGAATGTTCATGTTGTGATCCCTAGAAATAAGGCTATACTACTAGTAAAAGGGTAATACAAAAATGAGGGTAGATATTATGAAGAGACGTTTTCACCTATAGCTATGTTAGAATACATTTGGATTCTCTTACCATATGAATAAAACATGAATTTAAAATTATATTAGATGAATGTTAAATTTTCTTTTTAAAATGGTTTTTTATAGAGAATCTTTAGGTTTAAAAACATCATAGTTTTAAAATTAATATTTTTCATATTCTATTTTCAAACAATCCATTTGTATTTATGGCCTTAAATAAGCACTCGATGATTGGTAAGATTGTTTTAATTATATCCGTTTATAAAATGGATTTTTAGGAGTAGACGATTTAACTTTTTTTTGGAAAAATTAATCTTAAGATATTTTTTTTGTTTTGATCTATGTTTACTATGTCATATTTAGTTATATAAAAAAATTATTTAATAAATTTTAGAATTTATCTAAAATTAATTGGAAATTATAAAGATGGGTGAGTTAAATTATTTAAAAAGGTTTAGGTTTACTAAAAGACTTTGGGAATGTTATAAAATAGAAAAAATACATACATTACCTAATTAAAATACTTGGACTCAAAAATGGTAAAGTACCTACAATGCCTATGAGTTCTAATAGTAATATTAATATAGAAGAAGTTGGGTATTTAGTTTATCACAATCTATACAGTGAAATATCTTTGATTCTATAGTATTTTTCTACTAGTAGATTATGAATTATGTTTTTTGTATACTTATGTGAAAGATTCCAATCCAATCCTAATGAATATCCTTATAAATATTCCAATAATTAATATATTTAAAAGATACATTTTTCTCCTTACTTTTTCCAAAAAAACATACAATTTTAATTTGACTTCATATTAAGATGCCAAAAATGGTGGTTATTGAGTATATAAGAAGAGTACTTCAGTAAGATAACACATTCTTAGAAAACCCATAGTATCCAGTATATTAAGAAATAACAATCTATTTCATTATCCACTAATGAAGTAAAATATTATAGATTACTGACTCAGAATCCACTATGTGGTGCCCCAATATGGTTAGCCACCTAACCTTAAGCATGCCTCCCTATATATAATTGGGTACAACTAGTAGTGAGGGCCTAGAGAGTGTTCATGGGTTACTATTCCACCTTGATTAATGTGTAGTAAAATGATAAATAATAATGATAAGTAGTGAAAATAGTAATAAATAACCAAAGATTGGATAATAAGTATTTTAGATAAATAAATAGGTAGAATATGAATCATAAATAGATACAAAATGATTATGATCAAGTCATGTATCCATAAAAATATGATGTATAAGGGATATAAGGGAAACATTCATATACCACATCTTAAAAAAGGAAAAAATATTCCTCCACTGGAATAAAAAACATAGCCTTGGTGTCTAGGACAATATTATTTACATGGGAAACATGTATATATTATTTCCATATATTATATACAGGAGAAACATGAATATACTCAATATGACACCACCAATGATGTCAATGAAAATCTAGGTTGTACATATAAAATGAATAGTTTGAAGTTAAATAATATAAGGAAATGAAAAGATAAAAACCACACCAGACCAGGTTCTAAGTGATATTCACGACCAATAACACATGCTTCAACCAATGATTGATATTTCCGAACCATTTTATCCTATACATATTTTATTTGGGGTATTAATGGGTCTTCATTTAACAAGTATCAAGAGTTGACCAAACCTGATCATGTTATTCGGTTTAGATGACCTGTCCTTAGAATATCATTTATGAATTCCTTGTCATTAATATAAAATTCATCCTTAGAATTTGATAAGTGGAATCCTAAGTCTGTCCAAGGATATCCATAAAAATAATCCCAAGTATCCCTCTAGGATAGCTATAAATAACTATCACTATAAGATTCCATCAAATTAAACTCATTAAAGGAATACTAAGTATCACTCTCAGCATGGCTTAAATCGTACCCTATGAGCCTGCCCTTAATATCTCATGAAGAGGACGGCGTATCACTCATGGCACGGTATAACCATCTTGCCACCGGCCAATCTAAGGTGACTCCCCTTGGGAACTGGTATTTCTCCTAGGTAGGTAAGTAAACCACCTAGTTAGCCCATACAAGGAATTCTATTGGTAATCAAAGTATCAATCACTTCATATTTGAAATACACAACAAGTCTTAATTATAGTGTATGATGAACACATCCAAGTAACCCTTAAATAAAGACCCTTGTATAACCCATGGAATGTTACGATGGTATGGATTAGATATTGATAAAATATAACTTTTCATAAATGAATTACAAAAATACTTTTAATCACATTGGCCATTTCATGTTATCTATATAATTCAAGCTATATCATAAATCACAAAGTCCAAACTCATGTTCAATCATTTTATTTAGATCATTTCATGATCCCATTTATTTTTTATAAGGAAATTCATACAACATAATTAATAATAAATAAAATCATTACCAAAGCATAAATATATTAAGAATTTAATGTGGGGAACACCCATAGGGGTGGATCTTGTTGAGGTAAATTCCCCCTGATGTTTATTTTAGGGTAGATAGAGTCCTGTTACATATGATAATAACCTTTTATTTAATGAATTAAACATTAAGGAGGGACACTAAAAATTATTGTGTTTAGAACAATGTTTCATAATGAAATACAAATATAATTTGGGGGAATATAAATAAACCACAAACCTTCATCCTATAATACTCTCCCTATCCATTGTCAACCCTTTAATCATGATTCAAAGGGTGAAATCCAAAGAAAATTTCAAGCACCGTGAAAATAGGGCATATATTTTCACACTAAAATATCATAAAAAGGATAAATAAACTATTGATGGAAGGAAGGGGAAAAATATATTACCACAAGGAATCCAACTTGATGAACAAAATTTTATTCCAATATCAGATGAAGGAGCAAAGGAAAATCCTAGCATAGACTTTTTATAGAGCTTCATGATGTAGAGGATCAATCCACTAGAGCAGAAAAAAGAGGGTGAGGGTTTATAAAATTTTAAGGGAAAATCTTAATTTACCCTACATTAGAGGGTTGAATAGTTTTGAAACATGGTTGAACAAACCGTGGACAAAAAATGAGGCGTCTACTACCCAAGTAACCTCCTCTCATAAAAGAGGAACAACATTTGACTAACCCTTCAAATCCCTTGTAGAATGCGTCTGCAACTTTTATGGAAAAAACTATACAACTATATTTTGTATGTTTCATAGTTTAGTAAAACCATGTATTACCCTACTATGAAATGTTTACCCTTCATGGATGAGTTTCATGCTTAGCACTAATTGTTCACTAATCACGCGACTCAGTCCTCCAATCTAAAATATAGAGATTCGGGCTCTAAACGAGCCTAGAACTCTCCCAAAAAACTCATTATACATTAAAGAAAATTATTAAAATAAAATGGTTGATTTTAAATTGTTTCATAAGTTCCTATACCTATTTAAAAATCTTGGAAGTTACAACCTTCTCACATTGAAATTATTCATCCCCAAGTTTACCTTCTGAAGGTTTTAATGAATCATATGAGAATTGTTCTCATCACTAAGAATGTACATCAGCCTCTCACTCCCATGTCTCATCTTTTACACCTCCATTCTTCCATGGAACCCATACTAGAGGGACCGAACCACCTTAGAGATCCATCGTGCTCTGATCAATGATATGTATTAGATGGTTCTCAAAGGAAACACCTACCTATAGATCAATATCTTTAGGATTTGATAAATGAGATGGGATAGAATGATACTAGTGAAGTTGTGATGCTTTGGAAACATTATCTATAAATGGTATATCTGAGATAACTACAATGGATAGGCTACCACCTAACTCTCTCTACAATCTCAAGAGTCCTGACATAATGAGGTGATAGCTTTCCATGTCTCTGAATCCATCCATGACCCAGTCTAGGTGATACTCACATGAAGACCTTATGCACCACCATGAACTATATATGTCGTCTATGATGTTAGATATATGAATTCTTCTAGGACTAATTAGTAGCCACATATTTCTGAATCATTTCCAGATACTCTGAAGTCTCCTGAACGAGACGAGGACCATGTAGTGCTACCTCACTTGCCTTGAACCTACATAGTGGTGAACAACATAGTCTACTATATAGGTCCTCATAAGTATCCAACTAAAAAGGTTACAAAAATATATTATTGTAAGAAAAATTGGCATGAGGAATATGTTTTTCAAAAAGAAAATCTGAAAACAAGGATGAATGACCAGATCATGTCTTCCAACACTTGTATCATATCTCTGACTGACTTTCAGACTGAGGGTGATATTATCTACTCAATAGGACTAATGAAACAATGAATTTCTACAATTCCTGTGAAAATGAAGATGTAAAGCAATAACTTTTATCTGATACTATATAATTATAAACACCATGGAGGCATACAATCTCCCAAATATAAATCCTTCTGAGGTCATAAACTAAATAAGTGTATTGGATATTTTGGAAGTGTGTAAACTTTATCAATGTATCAATGATCACCCCTACTACATCACTTCCTCAAGGGGATAAAATAAATCACATCAAAAAACCATGGCAATGTCACCCCATTTACACTCAAAAAATAGATATAGGCCATATAAGTTCAGCATGCTACTACTGCTCCACCATTACATGATGACATATGAAATAACCAGTGATAAAACCTACAATTTACCTTTTTATACATAACCACCAATATTGATGATGTTTGTCTCAGTACATCTTGGAAATAACATGGTGAACTTCCCAAATAGAGGTTTTAGAATCCCATGTTGACTCTTCTCATATATCCAAAGGGACCCAGATACATCCATGGTTGTGCATACACTTATCCTTATCATTAACCCAACCAAGAAGTGGGTCCTCAACTGGGACACTTTCCCTCAGGACAAAACCCATGGTATTAGAAATATGCATCATCCTTACCCACTCTAGATGGGAATATGTCATTACAAAATATGATAAAATTGGATGATCATGATATTCATGAACCTCTAGGTGAATATAAGAAAATAGGGAAATCAATTTTCACTCACTACTAGCCTAATTAATAGCCTATTTCTGAGTCATTCAACTCTGGGCATTGGATACTATATTTCCCTTTCCAAGTGTATAAGAAAGCTCAAAGTCAAATGACTATTAGTATTCTACCCACTTGCGCAACATAATATTCAAGTCATGCTACATGAAATATATGTTATACATTTACAGTATAAAGAAACAATATAAATGACCACCCAATAAGTAACACCTCCACCTGGTTAAAGCATGATTCTCGAATTCTAGGTTGATTTCATATATATGGTATTTCTACTATTTAGATCTTATATAGAGGGTCCCATAAAAAATTAATCAATCTTCATAAATCATCACTACTCCAAGCCTAATAGCTCACATATGTCAATAAAATTTATAGCCTTTTCCAAGATCTAGAAGAATCAGAATCGATAATGAAGTTTGTCTCCCTTTCAACTCCTGAAAGGCTATCTCATAGGATTCAAACCCAAATAAAATCACACCCTTTTTAGTGAATCACATAATAGGTGTTTCTATTCATTATAATTCCTTAATAAAAACCAATAATAACCAAATATCTCTATGAAATATCCTATTTCAGTGAAATTTGTGGGATCTTCTAGGAAACTATGGTTCCCACCTTCTCTGGGTCAATGGGGACTCCAACCATAGAAATGATATGACCCATTAATTGAATATTATCAATAACCTATCTATATTTTTTATTTTCAAATGACACTTCTAAAAGGGTAAGTGTGAACCAAATAAAAAGTCAACCAGTACAAACCAAGCAAACCCCATTACCACCCACAGAAAGAATCCCACACACAAAATCCAAAATTCAAAACAATGAAAAATATTTTAACATTAAAAAATTAAAAATTCAAAAGGGATTCTCGGACTACGAGACAACCCGTAGACCCGCAAGCACCATCAGTCACGTACCTACCTACTGTCATCATCATCAATTCCGAAATCAAACCCAGCCTTACCGTCACCTGAGAATTCGCAACACACTGACCACCATCTTCCCTGACACCATCCAGTCGATGCTCACCTTTGCTGCTACCATCCTCTTCATAGCACAAGATCCACCCAAAATCATCACAGCTTCACCATACAACACCAACATTGAACCAGAAAAATAGATAAAAACCCTCAACCGGTGATAACCCAAAACCACCAAGAACGATAACGAAGAAACGATATTGAACACTTGAAAGAACCAGGGAAGGACCATAAAAAGAAAAGTGATGTGGGGGGGTGAAACCCTAGAAAGAGACTGAGGGTTGAACTGTCACACAACACAAAACAACAAGATTCATAGAGTAGATTCATCCAAATAAAACCAAAAAAAAGATGCAGAAATCGAAAGACAACAACAGGCGAATCCAAAATTGAGAAAGAAGAAGAAAGGTTGAGAGAGAGATCCCATCACCAAGCTCGGTTGCAATAGATCAACCAATCATATCCCGTCACCGCCAAAAGTCTGGCCATAGAAGACCACCACGAACCTTGAAAGCATTCAATCTATAGTATCATGAACAAAACCCTCAAGCTTTGACAAACCAGGATGACGCCATGCCACCAGAAACCACGATCCCATGGATGCTCCAAAGAGTGAGCCGGCGAACAAATCTACCTTGTCGCAAACCAGTCTTACGCCCGAGTAACGTGAACCATAGTGGAACAGATTCCATTATTGAAACCACAGTAGGAGGGAGGGCTACAAACACAAAATAGAGAATGATGGAAGAATTCATAGCAGATCCACCCGGGGGGGATAAAGGCGGCGACGGGGGAAATCCTAGCTCCGAAAGCCCCTTACAGGCTCATCTCACCCAATAAATAAAAGTCTTATGATCTTTAAAACATTTTGAGTTATCTTATATAATAGATGGACCGAACATTATCAATCCAAAAGTCAAATTTAGTAATATTATATTATTAATGCAAGTCTCTCTTTGTATTCAATAAGATCTCTAGATGTTTGGCATGGTCATGTCGAGTATCAGAATGCATCAAGAAGTCATCTACAATTACTACCATGTAGGAATCTAGATACAGGTGGAAAACCTGATCTGTTAGAGCCATGAAAAGTATTGGGGTGATTGTAAGTCCAAACAACATAACCAGATACATGTACAAGCCTCATCTTTTATAGAATACTATACATTGCATGTTTGATGATCCAACACACACATGATTGTATCCCGACCTCAAATAGATCTTATAGAAAACTATATCTCCTTGGAGATAGTTGAATAGGTCATCTAAATGAAGTAGTGGATACCAGTTATTAACTATAAGATTCATCAACCATTGATGATTCATGAAAATACAAAGGGTATCATCAGCCTTCTTGGTGAAGCCCAGGGGGAAGTACTGGGTTGTATAAAACCCTTAGATTATAAGTCTTATTACTTCCTTTTGAGTTTATGGGGCTCGACAAGTTCTATCATATATGGTGAAATGTACACTGGGGTCACTCTTGGAACATGATCAATTGTTAACTCCACCTCTCCAAATGGTGATAATCCAAAACATTCAACTGGAAAGAAATCTCTGAAATTATCCACCACAGGAGTGGATTCAATACGCAACATTCCCTGATCACTCATAAAGAGACTATAGATATAGGATGTCACTTCACCGAGCCTATTATGCTCTGGTCCATCTTGACTAGCCATGAAATTTCATTTTCCCTTAGGAATATATAGACTGGCCTCATGTAATATAATAGATATACTCTAATGATAGAAATATATAATGGTATGGAATGGACCCAACCTGTATATCATAATAATAACATTGAATCCATTCATCTCGAGTAAATATAAATTACAAAAGAATTGGTACCCACTTATCTTAAGGGGGAATTCCTGGAATGGTTTGTATTCTTTGATCAAAACGCTAACAGTGTGTCGTGATTCATCATGATAGATATGTACAACATTTATAGGCATATAATTTCCATAATAGTCGTAGATATAAAATACTATGATGCACCAATGTCAAATGTGGAAAAATATAAAGAAATGACTACAATAATAGTTTATCTTACTATAGAAGTCCATGTACCCTGCTCCTTTGGAATATGATACACTATATAAATATATCCCAATCTATTTACGTGAGATGTATCCTTACTAAGCTGGGTATGCGTAATCTATTAGAACCGAACCTCTGACGACTGAATACATAATCCATAACCACCACCTAATCCGGATCGTCTGATAGTTTACCAACACCCATTTTGATGTGGAGCAACAAATCTTGTACCTGGATATAGTGTCCATGAATATCCCTTCTAATTAAATAATGGAGGGAAAATTTGGAAGAATTGATGAAGGTGACCCATTCTGCCAAAATCCCATCACATGATTTGGTCCCTTGTGCACTAAGACTTTTTATGGCCCACCCTAACACACTATTGACACAGTACATAGATATTGGTGCATGTCATATGTTGGTAAATTCCCCCAGATGCACCCTAGAAATGATATTTACTGTCTCTAGATGAACCATCTACCTATCTTGTAGTTGAAATTCCCTAACTCACGCTACTAATGTCCCTATGGTTCTCATTAGTGATGATGTTTTATTTTAAAATCTCTAAAATAGAGGACACCTGGAAAACATTCACTTATCATCATATGGAGTATGCAATCCCATCCTTGAATTGTCTTACAATCATCAATTTTTTTTCGGTCAGTCTTGATGAATAACACTAAATCTTGGTAAAAAGAGATGAATAATCCATCATATACAGAACACTCTAGTGAAGGTGAAAAAAATATCATAGGTTTTTTTTCAAGGAATTTTAAAAGAATTAGTCATAAAAGGATGTTTGGATGTTCACTGAGACCATACCCTAATGATGATTAGCCTTAGAGATGACAACTCACCAACTTTAGGCAGAGTCCTAGAGCGTGTAGGTGGAATGATTGAACCTTTGTTCTCAAGGAATATCCAAATGTTTGAACATCATTAACATGGTCTCTCTATAGGACTCATCACCCAGAGGAACACCATTTCATAAAAAGGTTAGAGTATGCTTATATTGGAGTTCATTTTTCAACTCTTCAATAGTAGGGAAAGGTCACATGTTTTCCTATACTGACTACATGAACTACAAGAATCTGTCTCAGAACTTAGAATCATTTCCCAATGGAAGATCAACAATAGGGGACCTTTGTGACACTATATAAGTTAATCCTAGTGTCTTAGGAACCACCACCTTAAGAGCATGGTTGTCTCCACCCTCTTAGAGTGAGACTCAAGGATGTCATGGGGGGAATAACTCTACAACTTCCAAACACACACATAAGATAATATTTAAAAAAATATAAGAACTGATATAAAAAGAGAGGATAGGAAAAAAGACTTCTTATAAATGAGTCACACCTATTTTCATGCACCTAAATGCAGGTCTAGGTGATAAAAATATTACAACAGATCAAAAGAGACATGAATTACTACCCACTACTATGGTCAGTTCAGTGTTAAGGTCTCACAACACACAATAGGGGTTTCGATAAATAGAGTTTCAATTGTAAGGTATAGATTACGGAACACTCTTCATTGCAATTAAAATCCCCATTTAATCATAAAATATCATTTAAAGGATTAATTTTTAAGTTCATTCTAATTTATAAATATCTAGTTATCATAATCCTATTAGATTCATCTCTATTACCAGTTTATAAAGGTACAAACACATTATAAATTGAAATCAATACATTATATATCTATGAAATGACCATTGAATATGGTATCAAGATGCAACATTTCAAGTTTAATGATTTTATTAAATAAAATACCATTCCTAGTTTATAGAAGTACATACTTCATAAATTACAATTATCATTAAACAGTCTTATAAATTAATTTTTCATCCCATAGAACCAATTGTTCATGGATCAAACAATGAATAAACTGGTTTATTAAGGTTCCGTCATTAATCTATATTGGGAAACACCATTTATATTGATTCATACACTTTAATTAATCCAAATATATTATTTCTGTAAGAAATGATAGAAAATTTCCATATATAGTCAAGGGAATCACAAAAGTAATAGGAAATAAAAGAAATGAATGCAGTAATATAAATATGGAATAGAATAATGCATGACAAGTGAATCCTTAACTGTGTTATATGATTCATGATATGAAACCTCTTTTCTATACTAGGCTAAGGAAAAATAATTCCATAATAATTACATTAACAAAAATAACATCATAAAACATGCGAGTAACCCAATACTGAAATTAGTATAACTGTAACAGGCCCAAACCAAAATAACAATAACCCATCCCATGTAATTTTTGGTTTCCCCTATACTTGGTTTAGATACTCCCATACATAGGTTCCTTACAAAATTATGATACATCATAGTCTCTATTATAATATCAAAATAGTAAGATAAATGAAAAAAAACACGTATACCAATTTCTAACATCTTGATCCGGAATCCACTCAGAGGTTCCCTAAGTTGGTATTCCACATGACCTCATGTTCACCTCCCCAAACAATATATGCTACTAACTAATAGAAAGGAACTAAGGTGTTTCCATGGGGAGAATATTCCCTCTTATATAGAGTGTAACACAATGATAAATAATAATGATAAGGATAAGAAACATTAATAGATAGCCCAAAGTGGGATAATAAGTCATCTTATAAAATAAACAGGTAGAAACTGAATCATAAATAGATAAAAAATGTTTTTGATCACATCATGTAGCTATACAAAGAGGAAGTACCTAAGATTCTGTAGAAATAGTCATATACCACATGTTAAAAAAAATATAGAAATCCCAAAATCTTCATCTATTAGCATCACAATCATAGGATTGGTCCTATGCTCATGGCACTCTATCCGAGCATGGAAAATTAAGCATTAGAAGCTAGGTTATTCCATTTTTCTACACCTACATTCATTAGGTATGTTTGAGTAACATAAGTGGCCTAGAAAGTGTGTGAGATAAACTCAGTTGGCCACCACCAATGGTGTCTAGATCTATTTAGTCTATGCATATTAAATGAGCAGTTTTTATGAAAATAATAAATTGATAGAAATAAATAAATAATCCACAGAGTGATGGGTTACTCATGGGATACTATACTGACATTACCTACTTTAGCCTGAGATGAATATCTCTGAATGAAGTCAACCTATAATGATATTATTTTGGGTCTTAATGGGACATCATAAATCAAGTATATAGAGTAGACCGGACCAAATATTTTTATCTTTCTTAGTGGATGCATACCTATTATATTATTTATCAATTCCCTATATTTAATATAAAACACATTTTTAGAATTTAATAAGAGGCAACATGATCCAATCAAAAGTGATCTGTAAAATAAATCCCAAGTATCGCTCTAGGACCTCTATAAGTACCCCACACCATAAGAGTATGTCCAAGGAAATCCCTAAAAGGTGAAATGAGTATCACTTTTGGAATGGGGTACAACATAACCCTCTTAGTCGGTCAATGATATCACATGTAGGGGACCAAGTGTCGCTCCTGGCGTGGTGTAACCATCTTTCCATTGGGCCCATCCAAGGTGAATTTCCTAGAGAACCAGACCAGTCATGGATAGTTATGTAATGTACCAGGTAATCCCATCCTATGAATTATATAAAAAACATAAGTATCACTTCTGATATTTTTAAAATCTCCAATAAGTCTTAATTATAAATCACCATGAACCCATCAAAGGAATCCTTAAATTAGGACCCTTTTATCACCCATATGCTTGGTATGATGGTATGGATTAGCTATCATAAACTCATAAAATTTGAATTAGGAAGTATAACCATAATAATAATCAAGTTGTCCAATTCATTTTATCCAAGTAATTATTGCTTTGGTATGAAGCACACAGTACCAACAGAAGGACAATAACTTTTCTTAGATCATTTCATATTACCATACATTTATTACAACACAATTCATGAACCCAAATTAGTAATAAATAAAATCATTACTAAATCATAAGTATCTTAATCCTTTAAAGAGGGGAATACCATTAGGGGTGGCTCTTGTGTAAGAAAACAGCCCACAACATTGATTTGAGGGTTGGTAGGTTCCCATTACATAAGAGAATACCCTCAAAATTAATGAATTAAACTTTAAATAGATGATTCAGGAATGTTTCATTGACGACATAGTAGTGCAGAATAAAATACAACTAGATATAGATGGAAAATAACTATACGACCTTTCTTAGGCATTTATTTCCCTTCTTATCAAGTTCCATCCCTTGAATAAATATATAATGGGAGAAATTATAATAATTTTCAAACACACAAAAAATAAGGCTTATGATCTCTCCCATAAACAGTAGAGAATAAGGAAAGATAAATCGTTATTATAAGGAAAGGGAGTAGAGAGATTCCCAGTAGGGATCCAATAATATGAACAATGGTTGATTTTGAGGTGCGATGTAGGAGAATAGTTAGAGACTATCATAGGATTGGGAGAGAGATTCATGCAGTAAAGGAACTTTCCATTAGAGGAGATAATAATGGGGATGAATATTTATAAAATTTTACGGGAAATGGGTAATTTACCCTTCATTAAAGGTTTTCATGGTTTGGAATCACAATTAGAAAAACTATGCACTAATGGTGCAACAACTACTACACATGGAACCCGCTTAAACATATAGAACCATAGTTCAAAAAATCATGCACATCCCATTAAAAATTCCTCTATCCCTTTTCTGAGAAAAATTGCAAGGCCATGTATCCTAGTTCACATAGTTTAGTCAAACCTTGCAGCCCCTTACTGTGCACTGAGTACCCTGCCTGGTTGAGTTGCAAGGTTACCACAAATAATAAACTAATTATACAACTCAATATTCCTCTAAAAAATTGGAGTTATAGGTTCAATATAATCCTCAAACACTCCCAAAACACTTGTTATAATTTTGAAAACATTATTAATATAAAGTGATACGTTTTTAATGATAGAATAAGGGTTCATACCTCTTCAAAAATTGAAGATGTTAGAAATATATATTTACTATTAGTTATTGTGAACATGTGTTGTTGATGAAACACACGTTAATGAATTTTATATTTAATTATAATCAAGTCTATATCAAATTTGACAACTATAGTGATATAATTTTTTTAAGAATCGAATAAATCACTCATGAACAAATAATATAAACATGAGATATCATTTCTTGAAAGATAATGCTAAAAACGGGATATATCCCTCGAATTCATCTCGAATGAGAATCAGTTAACATATATATTTACTAATCCACATAGAAGTTAGAATATTTATCTTATAAAATGATAATTGAGGTCATTTAAATTTAAATGGGACTTATTTTAGTTTAATTAATTATATATTAGTTGTGTTTTAAATTTTAGAAATTATTATGAAATTATTAATTGTTTAAATGGATTGTAATATATATTCTTAATTGAAAGGTGTTTTATATTTTTTATAAAGTAATTATTGACCCAAAACATAAATTGGGTATGTATATATCTTTTGAATCAGGTGTGTGATCGAAATCTCCAAAATCGACCATCAAAACATTCACTCCTTTCCTAAATTCCTTCATTTAGTGGTCGAACCATTGCCTACTTACTCATTTATCTCTCAATATTCACCCTTAACCCTATCCCGACCTTCTGCAATGCAAAATATTATATGAGGAGATGATGCTAGTTCTAGTTATTATATGAAATATTACTCTATTAGGGCACTGTGTAAAGTATTTTTTGGTAAATACCTGGATATATATTTTCTACGAGGAACTGAAATGCTACTAAAAAATGTATTTCATTTGCAATGATGGGAGGTTGTGTTTTATTAGAATAAATCTAGTGTTTTATTGTAATAGAATAATGAGTTCATAAGGATTGAAAAAATTTAGTTTTTTAAAGTAGAGGATGTGTTGTCATAAAACCTAAAAGAGAAATCCCGGATAATTTCTTAGTGGAAATGGATGGAATCATTTATTTTCATCACAAGGGAAAGATTAAATTTATCTAGACTATAGTTGGTATAAGTTTAGTGAGACAAAATAAGTTTTTCATGTTCTTGGTTGGAACAACTACTTTTGAAAAGAATTATTTAAAGTAAATAAAAGATGAATGTAAGTTTATTTGAAAATTCATCTAGAATTGGATTTCGCAAATATTTAGATAGATGAAAAAGGTGTGGTTTCATGACATGTATCTCTTATATGTCTTGATAAAAAATGTTTGCTAATATTTTCAAGGTATATGATGTAGTATATATGTCTCTATTTTCAAGTGAAAGTGATGTTGAATTACTATCCCTATGTAGGGATTATCTCCATTGTTCTAAAGAAAAAGGATTTTGACTTGAATGAGGGAGAAAATATGAAAGGCCATAGAAGTAACACCCCATCAATAATTTTCTTGAAGGCTTAGACCTATAATTGGAATTGTAATTACAATTCAATATGGATTTTTTGATAGGAAGGTGTAGCTTAGGTGGTTATACCACCTCTTACATTAGATCAGGGGGAGCCATCCCAAACCTCACCACCTAAGGATGAAACACCTATTGAGACGATGTATGCTAGTGGTTGGAAGAGCCTATTGTTTCCAGACAATATCTTCATGTTTTATAGACCTAAATACCTGTGGATGTTTTGTTAGAATTAAAGAAGTTAAAGTTGAGGGATATTTATATAATGTAAATCTATTTCTCCCTGCTCTTTATAAATGATAAGGAGACCATGATGAAGGAAGGACAACTGATTATGTTCCAAGTGTGATAGCTATTAAAGAAATAGTTAATCCTGAGGCTGGGACCCCTATAGATGATCCAATTCTTCCTAGATCACTTAAATATAAGTATTATATTGGGGATAAAATATTGGAAGAATTGGAGTTATTTCCCATAATATATTGGTTTATCCATCACCTCATCACGAGAAAAATGTTGCACCATATGTTAGTAAAGGTTCTAAATGTTTTTGTTTGAAAAACTTTTCCTCTACTATAATGATTTAATTTGGAAATATCATAGTTGATTATGATGAATTGAAAACTTATATGATATCATATAATTATGAAATTAGATTGATCAATGAGAATTCTATTTCAATAGATTATTTTGAGAAGTAAATTGAGATCCTTTCCACTCAAATGGACTTAATTAAAAAATTTAATTATATTTATACTTTGATACCTTTTTCCTTTGCTATGACTGGCTAGGAAATTGAATTAGTGAATGATTAGGTAGATATACATAGAAAATTATGTACTACTATCTTGAGGTGAATGAGTTAGGCGTTCTTATGGAATCTCAAAGGGAAATGATTCGAAATCATACCATGGTTATATATCTTATAAATTAAGACCCATTTCATGAGATTAATATTTTAAAGAATGATATAGAGGCTAGTATGACAAAATTTATAAGTGTAGCGGTAATCCATTTGGAGTTTAACAAGTGGTTTTATCCATTTTCTACACAAAAATTAAAACCCTCAGTGATTCTAAACATTCAAAATAAATTTGACATGCTTTCTCTAGACATGAATTACATTTCCTCTAAAGTACAATATTTATAGTGTGTTGTGTTCATACCTTTCCAATTGAAATAATTCAAAATGGATATGGTCACTGAGTTCTGGGAAATTAGATAATAGTTTAAAATCATAGTGTTGGGACTGATATATTTTTAGATGAAATGATATGTTATCTTTAAGAATTATAGGGTTATAAGTTGAAAGATATTTTAGAAGTGGTTCATGTTGTTCCAAGTATTATTTCACATTCTATTAGTCTATTAATCTATAATCATAAGATATTTATAGATATTTGAGTCCTTATATTTGTTGAAGTTTAAGGACTATACACAAACTCTTTAGAATGTAAATCTAGTTCCTTAGAGTGTGAAGAAACTATATCTATTTTAATTGCTCTTATAGAAAGAGATATTTATGTCTAAAATAATCTCATGGTTATCCATTTAGTAAAATCAACTGCTATAATCCTTTTGTATCTACTCCAATTTCACCTACAACATATTCTACTAGTACCTCAGTTCTGCAGGATCTTTCTTGTGTTTTTCAGGTGGTAGATCAAGTTCTAGTAGAATAGCTAGAAAATGTGGATCATAAGATGACATATTTTGAAGGAATAATAACCAATTTAAATGTTTCAATAGGAATATTTAAGAAAGGTTGAATATGGGACCTCTTATTGTTCCCTCACGTTCTCATCCAACTAGCATATTTTGAACTTCATTGAGTTTCTTAGTGAGTTAGTTTGAATCAGTGAAAGGATTTCTAAACAATGGTTTCTAAATAGTGTTCAAAATTCACAAATAATCCCCTAATTATATTATGGATTTCTAAAAGTTAGATATCATAAAGAGAATAGATACGTGTACAGATGCTCTATTTTATCACAAATGAAGAAGAATAACAAGACTAGATACTTTAGATACCCTTAGAGGTACCATGAAAATATTATATGTTTTTTATCCAATAACAATTTATTAAAAAGTTAATTCCAAACTTTATGATTCCTTTAATGGTAAATAGTCTAGGAAATAAGCTTCACCATAACGAACTCAAAATAATCTGGTCTTTTTCACTGTCTGCTCCTTCAATTTCATTATGTATTATTTAAAACATGGAGGAGTTTTATACACACCTTTTTAAATAAAAATGAATGAAAAATAGTTGTAAGTGAAGACAGTGATGTTGTAGAAGTTTGAAATTCTACATTCCCTCTAGTGATGGACCCTGCTAATACCTCTCATATATCTTCGACCATCAAGAATCCTACAAAAAAAACTCCATTTGAGTTTGATCCTATTCATAAAACTCAGTCTATTATCGTAGTCATGTATGTGTAATTTTTTGGATATTGATTGGAAATATTATATACCAATGTTGATAATTAATTAAATCCTTATCTATACATTTCATTCATGTTTCATAATGATTTTATTCATTTACTGTGTTTTGTAGAGATTTTTCATTTAATTATTTTGTTAATTTTTTTTTTCATGAATGTTTTACTTTATATAATTTCTAAACTATAGTATTTCAACAATTATCATTCAATTTCATCACTATAATTAACTATTTTTCACACTATGTGGTACATTAAGAACATTATTACTCTCCTTACCCTTCATTTAAAATAATAAAAATGGATATATAACTTTATGGGTAGAAGTGTTTGATTAAGGCAGAGAGGAGAGGATAAAAACAACATTTTAAAAGAAATATGTATTAATTATATAGTCTTGTTTTTTTTAATTCCTTTAAAATTCCATGTTTAATGTTTAATATGTTTTCTGATCATCTAAATGGGGGATATTGTGGGACTAATAATGTTATTCCAACATTTACCAGGTTATTTATGGTTTGATGATCTAAAAAATGCTTCACATGTTGCGGATGATTTTGTTTTTATGTGTGTCCATTCAGTTTTATCCTAATTTTATCCATTCTACTATTGGTTCTAAAAAATTTGGGATTTTTTCTAAAATTTTCCTAAGTATGGAAAATCAAAAATTTGAAGATTTAGCTACATCAAGAAATCAGATACATCAATAAAATACATAATGATTCACCAATTTGAAAATGATACATCATGGAAATAGGTATATAAAAATTTCCTACATCAATGAATCGCATATATCAGAAATCAGCTACATCGATTAACTAACTAAGGGAATCCATTTCTTGGAGTAATACACTATATGATTTGGATATGTTGTGAAATCTACTTGATAGTCTCAAATTACATTATGATTCATTCAACTGCATAAAATGTGAAATCCGGTTACTATTTTAGGTATTCATAAACCCATATTTCGAAAATTTCATGGTTTGGTTTTGTTTTTAGTCGAATCAGGTGAAATTATGAAATTTTTAGAAGATTCTAGGCTAGTGCATGGTTGGCACAAGGAAGGCTAAATCGGGCACCCTGCTAAATCAAATAAGAAAAATTCGAAAGTGGGATTCAAATAAAGTGAATGTAGTTTTAAAAACAATGAACCCTTTTTGAAGAAACTATGTAACCCATATAAAATAGGTTCATGGCTTGCGCACTGTTTGACTAAACCATGCACCTCTACATAAGAAAATGTGTGGATGAGTTTTTCATTAATCGGTTTTTTTAATCACAGACCCTGTATTTAGGTCCCTAAGAGACCTCCTTCTATAAAAATTAATTTCATTCTTCCATGGAGCCCAAAAGGATCATTTTTAGTCCCTCAGATCCCTCTCAAATGTGATTCGAAGCTTGAGGAATGACCTTTGATCTTCACAGGGTAGGTTCCTTTTCTTTTTCTCATTATCCCATGGTCTCTCATCTCCTCTACAGGGTTCCATGGATACCCAATTGGTTTTTGGATCTATTACCCAATATTTTGGATCTAAACCTAGTTTTTATTCATATATCCTTTTTCTATCATTCTCCATTGTATTTTTCTATTTACATATTTTTGATTCAAGATTCACCGATTCTGAGGTAGGCTATTCCATTATGATGGACAATTTACATTATCCCAAATTTTGTTTGTTTAATTTAATTTTTTTGAATTATTTATTTTTTTGGGGTTTGGATTAAATTTATTTATATTGTTTTGTTTGAAAAGTCCAATTACATTTATTTAGAGTTTTAATAAAAAAATGGGTTTTCGGCATGGCATTGGAAGACCCCAGACTCCATTATTTGGGGTGTGTTTATGGAGAATTTTTTAAATTTCAATTGTGGATTTTATAAGAAAATTTTATCTTCTAAATTACGGAATTTAATTGTGGAAGCTTAATTTGATGGAAAATTGTAAAAACCCTAATTTTATTGAATTGTGTGTTTATAATGAAATTGATGGAATTTCATTGATAAATAAATTTTTAGTTTAATTTTTGAAAGTGGATTGAAAAATTTCTTGATTTGGATCAAATAATTATTTGTGAGAAGTCAATTAACAATAGTTTAATGGAAAAATTAGGGTTTCATCTTTGTGAAAAGTCCTTTTTTAATTAAAAACTATTTATACTTTTTTAAAAAAGGAAATTAGAATCTTTGAAATAGAAAAATGGATGTTATTTTATTTTAAGTAGTCATAAAATAAATTTTACATCATTGTTTTTTACTAGAGAACATATAATCCTTAGGTAGTTAGTGAGTAATTTTGGATAGTACAATACAACATACAATGTTTTAAAACATCATATCATCACATCACATCCCTTAGGTGAGGGTGAAGAGTTTCCCTTGCCTAAGGCCCAAAAAAGAGTATGTAAATATTTTCCATTTCATAGTGTCTAGTCCCTATAGTCTAAAACTATTTTACCACTTAGGAATAAAACCATCTTTCTCGTTTGTTTGTATTTCAAATGAATATGTTCCATTTTTGTGAACTAATTTTCTTCCCTTGTGAATTTATATAAACTTTTTTATATAAAAGTGTTTATTTAACCCATTTTTTAAAAAGATCCATTTTTGTAAAGCAGCATTTCGTTAATGGTATGTTCTATCATTTGAAATGTATTTTATATCATTTGAAATGCAAATAAAAAATTTTAAAATTATTTCCATATTTTGAATTATAAAGAATGATTTTTCAAATATTATTTTTTTGTTATAAAAAACCTATTTATTTAAAAATTGAAAGAACATTATTGATTAATTTTATATTAGAATATTGTAATGAAAAATTTGGTGAAATCATACTAGGATTTGGCTCTCATCATACCTATAACATCAGGTGTTTGTAGATTATCTCCCTCTAGGCTTGAGTATAGATAAATAACCACTAGGAGGCGGTTCTAGTTATTGATCCATGGACTTGGTGAGTTGCCTTTGATTTGGGAATTAGGTTGTTTTATAAATTTTTGTACTTTTTTATAGTACTTGAGATTTTCTATGCATGTTTGACATATAGTACATTACTCTTAGTAGACATTATTTTGATATGGATACTATCCAATTTCTTTAACTTTTGTATTATTAGTAAAAAAATTGTTCTCACATAGCTTCTGTATGATACCAAGTGTTATTCGCCAACCCATGGGCATCAGGAATTCCCTTTTTTATTTGTTAGGAAATGATCAGTTATTAGGTCACCAAGGTACCCAATATGGTTCATAAATATAGTGGTATTAGAGGGAGATTTTTTTTTGAACTTACTATCATGAATTTAGAATACACTATGAAATATTGTATGGACTAAAGGCGTAGTTGATATTGAGTTTATGGATAGCTACCACTGTAATGAAACTTATGTTTCTAGGGTTGGTAAGGTAAATATTTCTTGTGGATTACTTCTAGTATTTTCCCAGTTTTTATTTGCATATAGTGAAGTCCAAATCATGGTTGTTCTATCCATTCGGATTAATTTACCTTGTTTATCTGGTTGAGTGTAACATGATGTCTTCCTCATTGTATACTGATGTTGTATTGCATAATGGCTCCAAGAAGATGTATGAATTGGATCTAAGAGGGAGCTGTTGCTGAACCCCAATAAGAACATCCAATTGTATATATAAATATTGTTGAGCTGAGTGTGTGAACTGTACCTACTCTGGGATAGTCATCCCCTCTAGTTCCTATTCAGGATCCAGTTGTGCAGCCTTAGAGGGACATTCTCAATTTTTTTTTTGAAGATTTCCTTCACTAGAATCCAAATCTGTTCAAAGACAAAAACAATCTTCAATGTGATGAGGAATGGTTTGAATAATGGATTGATTGTTTGTGTTCTTATACACACCCAACAAAATCTTTGTGATGTGTGACACTTTCATGCTTGAAGGATTGAGCTAGAGATAGTGGGACACAATAGTGATGCTGATGAAATATGAGGTCTTAGAGTGGAAAGCATTTAAGTTTCTTTTCATCGACTAGTTATACCAAGAGTCAATTTTATTGGACAAGTCCATTGAGCTTTTCTAACTTGACATGGTAGATATGATCATGAAAGAGTATACAAACCATTTTTTTGAACTCATACATTTTTCACATGGTATTGTATTGAATGAGTAGATGAAGGGTCGAATATTTGATTTAATACTTCTTAAAGATATTAATTATTTTGTTTTATTTCTTGAAATTCCTTCTTTTGATTATGTGACAGATATTCACTTCTGGTTGAAATGGATATAGCTTGAAAGTTAGGGTTATCTGGTGTTTTTTCTCCCCATTGGCAGTGTGAGTTCCTTCAAGGGAAAGTGGAAGCATGATTATTATCACAATAGTTCTCAAAAATAGGGTAATTCTATAACACATTTAGTTCCTACCAGAGGTCCGTTGGTTTTCTATTAGTATAGAATGATAGGGAATTTAGTGAGGGTTTGCACTGAGGCCCCAAGAACTATGGATACTGCAGATGCTAGTAGAACTTATAGAAATTCTACCCTATTTGTTTCACTCAGTGTAGTGAAACATAATCATCATATCATCCTAAAAATAAGGGGAAATCAGATTCTTCAGATATAATAGGGTTCCATCAACATAAATTTGGAATAAAGAAACTTCACATAGTGGAAGATTATCTAAAGGAAGACGATATGTGTCTAAAAATCGTGAGAGGTACCATTACTATAGATTCTTTATTAGTGACTAATATTTTTGGTACTGGTACACCTAATTCATTTATTTCAACCCATATTCTTAATATTAATAATCTCTTTATGTAAATTTTATGTTGTGAAATGGATATTATTACAATCCTTAGTATAAATAGAGATCATAGTATATGTAGTCCCTCATGTGTTTTCCCTTTGTTAGATGTTAAACTTTCTTGGAGTTTTATAGTTCTTGACATGAAACCTTTTAATTTTATATTCAGACTAGATGAGATCATTTCTAATAAATACAAAATTTATTTTTATCTTTGACAAATCTCATTTACTACACCAAGTAGTGTATGTTGTATCTTCCGTGGAGAATGGGACCCAAGTTCAAGAAGAGATAGAGCCTCTTATCTAGATTTGGTGAATGTAATATTGGTGTTTTCCTTTTATATGTGATGAGGATACTTGAGTGGTGAACTACATCTAGTTTTCATTTAGTTTCCCAATATGTTTCCTTGTGACTTCTCTGGTTTTCCACCAGAAAGTGAGGTTGAGTTTTCCCTTGACTTACTTCTGGATAATCAAGAAGTTTCTATTCCCTCTTACCACATGGATCTACCTAAACTAAAAGATCTGATGTCTTAGTTGGATGTGATTTTAGAGAAAGGCTTTATATGCCTTAGTATGTCACTATGGGTGATGCCAATTCTTCTTTCTAATAATTTTGATAGATTGCATTGAATATATTTTTATTACCAAAATATCTATAAATTGATGATAACTAACAAGTATATGTTCCAAGAAATTGATGATTTATTTGATCATATGAAAGGGGTGAAGTGGTTTTCAAAGATTGATCTTCGTTTTGGCTACCATCAGTTGAGGGTAAAAGAATATGACTTTAAAAACTGCCTTTTAGGGAAGTTAAAGTCACTATGAGTACCTTTTTATACCCTTTGTTCTAACCAATTCTCCTGAAGTATATATGGTGTTAATTTATAGGATTTTAGACAAGTATATGAATACCTTTTTGGTAGTTTTTTGGATGAGATCCTTGTTTACTCAATGATTGAGGATGATCATGTGCATCATCTGAGAATAGTTCTGAGTTTTTAGAGAAATAACCAACTTAATAGAAATATTTTGAAATGTTATATTTGGATTTGGGAAGTTATGTTTTTGGGATACATGGTGTTGGAGGAAGCAATATCACTTGATCCTGAGAAGTTGAATGTAGTTATAAAAAGGGAGTAACCAAAAAAATTCTATGAGACATAGAGATTCTTGGGCTTAGTCAGATATAATCATTAGTTTCCGAAGGAATTCTCATAGTTGGTTTCTCTGATGACTGAACTAACATGAAAGAGAGTAAATTTTCTAGGGAAAACAAATTTCAAATTGTTTTGTTGAGATAAAGTGTCATATGGATAATATGCTAGTGTTGACTCTTCCAGAGGCTTGGTAGGGCTATATATTCTTTTGTGATGCATCATGTTAAGGTTTTTGTTTCATTATTATGCATGGGGATCATGTTTTTTCTTATGGATCTCATCAGCATTGGCCAAATGAGAATAATTATCCTAAAAAATCTTTGAACTAGTACCTATGATGCACACAATTAAAAGTTTGTGGGAATTACATTTAAGGAGAAAGGTTTATTGTCTATTAAGATCACAAGAGAATGGGTTATATCTTATCTCAAAAATATTTAAATCTCTTATAGAGGAATTTGGTTAGATACATGTAGTTTTTCTATTCCCAAATCGCCTATACCTAGAGGAAAGGGAACATTGTTTTGGATGCTCTTTGTAGAAAACTTCCATACTAGGTCGTGAACGAATCATCCGAATAGTGGAACATGATGGATCCCTTGGAACAGTTACATATAAGAGCCATGGAATCAAGGGTTGGAGTTTCATTGTCTTGTGTTCAATTGAAATCATCTATTATCAAATTGATTCTTCAATAACAACATCTTGATGCTGAATTCCATAGCATTTGAGACCCTCTTAATTGTGGGTAGACCACGATTGATTATTCATTCACCATTGAGGGAATTCTATGCTTTCAAAAACCATTTGTGGTTCCATCTTCATTAGGGAAATCTATATTGGGGGATTTACATTGTTCCTAGTGGGTGTTACACCCTAGATCCATTAATATGTTCTATGAAATTCAGAAGCAGTTCTAGCGGCCAGGTATGAGATGGGGAATTTTTGAATTTATTTATCATTACTATATATACCATCAGTTTTAGTCCAAGCACCATAAAACTTCATGTTTGATTTATCCAATTATAGTTCCTAATTAGATGTAGAAATAGATCTTTATAGACTTAATGTAGGGTTTTTACATACCTAGAGAGAGAATAAAGAAATATGGATTGTGATTGGTTGGAGGATGAAATTGGATCACTTTTACCCATTTTTTATTCAAAAAATTTTAAAGTGTTTGGAAATATTTATGTGAAAGTGATTGTTCATTTTCAAAGAGTTACTGGCAATAGTTTTTGATATGGATAATCATTTATCTTCTAATTTTTGGAGTGGTCTTCAGGAGGAACTGGGATATCATGTTCATTTTAGTATTATATACCATCCATAGTCAGATGTATAGATATAAAGAACTATACAACTTCTTTAGTATATACTATGTTCCTATGTTCCTGACTTTGTTGGAGATTAAGACTAACATTTGGGGTTGGTTTAGTTTTTTTATAATAATAGTTAACAGTTCACAACGAGGAAGGATTCTTATGAGGCCTTGTATATTTGACCTTGTAAACCACCATTGTGATAATTGGAGATTGGTGGATGTTCATTAGTTGGAACGATCTTGGTCCAAGATATGGAAAAAAATATCCAGTTGATTCATCATATAATTTTGATGTAACATAGCTGATATTAGTCTTATACTAATCATCACTATAGACCTTTGTAATTCTCAACTAGTGACCTGGGGTTCTTGAAAGTTTCACCTCATTTGGGTCATCGATGACTTTGGGAGGAAGTGGAAGCTCACTCCTTGTTTTGTGGGAGATTTTTTGGTTGTTGAGAAGGTGGATAAAATTGAATATAATTTAGAACTACCACTTCTATTTACATCCATATATAGAATGTTTCATGTATCTCAGCTTTGGGTGTATCTATAGGATCCATTTCAGGTTCTGAGATGGAGTGATCTTGAAGTTGAACCTAATTTATTCATGAAATGAAGAACCAGTCTGTATAACTTATTCTAAAAACAAGTTACCTTATAGGAGGATAAAAACCTTGTTTTGTAATCTATGAATCAAAAGTTCTTATTCTTCTGAAATACGGGAGATCGAGGCATTGATAAGAGATAAATGGCATCATATTTTTGATAAAGATGGTTTATTATAGGATTTTTGGGGATAGAATGTTTCTACAGTAGGGAGGTTGTAACATATTATTATAGTTTTTAGGTATTCCTAAACATCACTTTTTTTTGACATAATTGGGTTTTGTTTCATTTGTAGTTGAATCGGGTGAAATTCTAATTTTTTTTTGATGTTTTTGGGATAGTGCATGGATGGAACACATTTTTCCAAACCATGCACCTTGATAAAAGAAATTAGAAAAATTAGATAATGGGATTCAAATGTCTAGAACACAATTTTACACCCTTGTGACCACTTTGAAGAAACCATGAGGCCCATACAAAATAATCACATTACTTGTGCATGGTTTGACTAAACCGTGCACCTCTATCTAGGAGACCATGTAGATGGGGTTTTCTATAATTAGGATTTTTATTAAAAACTACCAAACCCCCCATTTGGGTCCCCAACAGACCTCATTTGTTCCAAACTAATTTCTTCCATCCTTGGAGCTCCAAAGAATCATTTTTCGTCCCTCAAATCCCTCCCGAAGCTGATTTGAATCTTTAGGAACGACCTCAGATCTTCACTCGGTAAGTTAATTTTCCCATTCTCATTCTCCCATGGACACTCTTCTCCTCTCTAGGGTTCCATGGATCCTAATTTTATTTTATGGATATAATATTCACTCTTTTGGATCTAAACAAAGTTTTTATTCATAGATCTTTGTTACCATAATTCTCCATTGGAGTTTTCCATTTATTGATCTATGATTCAAGATCTGTTTATTCTGAGGTAGGTGCATCCGTTAAGATTCCTAATTTATAGTAACCATAAATTTCATTGTTTAAAAATTCATTTTTTAAAATAAATTATTATTTTTTGTTTTGGATTAAATGTATTTAAATTATCATGTTGTAAAATCCCAATTATTTTGAATCAGTGTTTTAATGAAAAAATGGCTTTTTGGAATGAAATTGGGAAACCCAAAATTCCATTAGATTGGGGGTGTTTATGGAGAATTATGAAATTTAAATTGATGAATTTAAATTTTGGATTTGAGTGAAAATTAATTTAGTTAAATTATTGAATTTAATAATGCATAATGGTTTTGATGGAAAATTGTTGAAACCCCAATTCTATTGAATTAGGAATTTATTATGAAATTGATGGATTATTTTTGAAAATTTACATTATTGAATTTAATTTGAGAAAATTGATTATGAAATTTCATGAATTGGTATAAAATTATTATTTGTGAAAAATGAATTAAAAATGGTTTGATAGAAACCTTAGGGTTTCATCTTTTTGAAAATGTATGTACTTGATTAAAACCTAGTATGGTTTTTATGAGGGAAAATTGGCATATTTTAAACAAATATTGGGATTTGATTCTATTTTAAGGAGTATTAAAATAATTTTTCCATAGTATTTTCTACTAGAGATTAAAAATGCCTTACGAAGTTGTTGAGTTATTTTGGGAGGAACATTACAACTTATATAGTTCTAAAACTTCATATAAGCATATCACATACCTTTGGAAATGGTGGTGAGTCTCCTTTTTCTTAGGGTCAAGAGGAATATATACATATTTTTCATTTCGAAGTATTGGTTCCTTGTATCCTGGAAGTATCATACCTATTAGGAATATGACCATGTTGCTCGATTTTTTGTACATTGAATGAATATGTGCCATTATTGTGAACTATTTTACATGATTTTGGAATTAATATAATATGTTTTATATTAAAGTGTTTATTTAATCTATTCTATGAAAAGTTACATTTTTTACTGAACCCTTTGATTAAATGTAAATTCTATCTTTTAAAATGTATTTCTATCATTCTAAAAGTGATGGATGAACTGCTAATGAATTTTCATATTTGGAATTATAAATCATGATTTTTTAAATCTGAAGAAGTTATGCCAAGCTATTTTATTTAAAAATTGAAAGCACATTATAGGTTAAATTTACATTGGAATCTTGTTATAAAACCTTTGGTGAAATCTTATTTGGTTTTGGATCACACCCTACCTGTGATTTTGGGTGTTTGTAAATTATATACATCTAGGTACATGTATGGGTAAATAACCACATGGAGGTGGTTATAACTCTTCATTCATTGACTTGGTGATTTATTTCTATGTTGGGATGTAGAAAATTTTCTTATTTTCCAATTTTTGGTTGTAGTACTTTGTCTTGATTAAGCCAGTTTGACTTCTGGTACATGATCCCCAGTGGGGTTTCGTTTGATATGAATACTATATTGTTTATTTTTCTTCCACATTTTTTTGTAGAAAAATAATTTATACGTACATTTTTTATGATTCTAGATTCTAGTCACTGGCCCATGGGTATCATGAACTCCCTTTGAGGTATAATAGGATCAGCTCGATTATTGTATTACTTGGGTACCCAAGCTGGTTCATGATATCTAGTTTGGATATATAAGAAATTACGTTTCACGAATGATTCATCTATGTGAAGAGTTCCAATATAATTTGTCTATATAAATAAATCATATACATGAAGATAATCAACATTGGTCAATTTAGATTTGTGAACTCAAATCAGTGGAATTCAACTATGTGGTAATCCATAACCATTTTTATCATTATGAAACCTATTATTTTTTATCATTGGTTTACTTTTAGTTGAAACTAATTATCTCATAAATTAATTAAATATTTCATGAAATACTTTTTGTAAAAAAAATTATAATATCTTTTTAAGTAATGAGAGATGAAAATAAAACAAGTATAATTTAATACTCAGTCTTTTTCCCACTTATGTTTAATAAGAAAACATTTATAATTTTATTCCAAGAACATATTTAATAGATATGATTCTTTAAAATTTAAATTGAATCTTCACATTTATTTTTTGGGTGCAGTAATGAATAAAAATATATTCAATATATCATAGATAAATATAAATCACATGAACTCTAAATCTATCTCAAAAAAATATTTCATAAGGCTGATTTGTTTCGATATTGAGAAGAATAATATTAAAATTACATGAATATAAAATGTAAATATTATCATTTATATGTTTTATAACACTTTTCTTGAGTTTATTTGATTTTATATATTCACTCTTAGATATTTTATGATCTTCTATCAATTACATGTTGCAATAGTGAGATTCTATGTAATGTTTCATATCATTTCCTTCTATTTGAACTATGTAGATTTTTAAAAAAAATATACTTAAAGGAAATTTTTTTTTGAAAACCTTTTGGATCCTAGTAAAAGTTCTTGGTTTTATACCAATCATTGATTGGTTTCACCTAGTCATGCAGTATTTGGGAAAGGACTGTAATGACATGGTAAACAGATTAGTATAGTGAAAATCACCATGCACGAGGAGTGGAGAACTAGTGGAGTGGACCATCAGTATTCCATTTCCCAAATATCCTAATATTTTATGATTTGTTTTCAAATATATTTAATTTTTTTAATAGATTTAATTATACTTAACATTGATTTTATATTGTGTTACATGCAACACCGAGTTTTAAAGAAACGTGACATACTGTTAAAATATATTTATTTTGTATGATAGTTATCACTTAGCCATTGGAATGGAAGGTATTAATATGATTTAATAAATTATGGAAATATATAGTATGCACCTGTATATAAAATTAATTCTTTGGTGACCAATTAAATATATATAAAACTAAGGATAAATTGAAAATAATTTTTTTTTCTAAAAAGCTAATTTTATAAACGCATAAATGTTTTAAATTAATTAATTATTAAATCACAATTAGAGAATTTTTTAAATTTAAATTTTAAATTATTTTCTAAATATTATATTTTAAATTAAGATTTTGTGTTTTTAAAGTATGTTATTAGCATAAATACAATTTTACACTTATAAACTGTATTTTTTAAAAAGAAGTTGTGTCACATTTATGTTAAATTATATTATATTTTTAATTCTGACTCTTCTAGAAAATTTATGAGAAAATTTGAAAGTTATTTTTTAAATTTTGACATAAAAATTATTGTAGGGTAATTTTTTTTATAATTTTCTAAGAATAGAAATTTCTTGATGCATAATAAAAATTACTGGTTTTTATTAAGAAATGTAAAATCTATTAATGTTTCTAAAATTTAATAATTGTTTTATGATGATTTGAATAATTCTGTATAAATATATATCTATTAATATTTTTTTCTTGTAGTAATTTTTATATTGAATTTTTGATTAAAAACATTTTAATCTTTAAATGATTTTTCCTTTGGAAAACCGCTTTTTCATTGAGTCCACGAGTTTAATTTTAAATTCAATATTTTCCCTTTTTATAAGTTGAATTTAGAAAAAAATTGATTAAATATTTGTAATAATCAAAATTTATATTATTTAATAAGTTCAAATAAATTTTTTAATGATAATTAATAGTAAAAATAGTAAAACATATTTGTGACGGTTAAGGTAAAAATGTGTTTATCAGGGGTTAAACTAAAATGATAAAGGTTAAAAATGATCCAAAACTTTTCATAAACCCACTTCATGGACATATTTATAACCTATGACTTATAATTTTAGATAATGATAACTTTATAAACATATTTATCTTTGAAAAATGTGGGTAAACATTTTTATTTTAAAAAATTACAAGTGTGCCACCCACCTCACTTATAAAAGACCACCCAATATCCTAACTATTCAAAGATAAAAAAACAATTAGTTTATTAAATATTAGTCCAAATAACTTAATTAATTCCATAATATCATCCATGAAGACTTTTTTTTCAAATATATATCCTAATAATCCTTTTGGTGAAAACCATAAGAAGTTTTCTGAAGAAGCCGTAAAATCTATAATCGAGTGTTTTATTTTACATCTTCCACCTCCCCATAAATTCTTTATAAACATTAATGATACAATAAAATTATTTTATAATATATAAAAATACGTTTTTATGCTATTTTAAGGACCTAAAACCATCTCAAATTTAATCAATTTGGATAAGAAAAAATTATTCATGTGTGTGGAAGACTACGACCTCACAAAATGATGTCATTCATTTTCCATCACAACCACTCAAGGGTGTATATAATGATACATTTACATTTTATAAATGATATTTAAGATATTAATATGCTTTTTTATCATGATATTAATATTTATTCTTATTTTTCATTCGATGGGAACACAATAACATTATTTATATATATAGAAGACTACTGCCTTGTAAGCGATGTGATTGTTTTTCTAACACATGTAATTAAAGGAAATTAGGTTAAATTTAAAGAATATATGTGATATATATGAAATAAAAATGATTATATAAGTGAAATATATTATTTACATTCCAATTATTTCATCGATTTATAAAGTGGTAAATGTATTCATGCATAAATATGACCTACCATCTATATGAAAAAAATATTACATTTTATGTATATTAATTTTATAGATAAATATAAATACATATATAAATAATATATGTTATATTTATATATTTTTAAACATTATATAGGTGATTAAACCATATCAAAATTAATAGTATCAAAAATACCAAACCAAAACATATGTGAAAAATTGTAGCAGATATTACTCAAAAAGAAATTTTAACAAGAAATTATTAATAAAAAAGTAATAAAGGTCAATAATTAAATAATATATTTAATAAAGAACAAATATATGTTTCTTTATTATATATATAGTAAACATATATTTATTATATAGGAGAATATAACATGTATGAAAGATGTTGTGACTTAATGTAAGAGATTTCTATTTCGCTTTTTTTACTTCTGTGAGACGGATAACATATTCACTAAAATTTACTTTTATATGGTGAATATACTAATCATTAATTTATTTTATGAATATTATAATGATAATTATTGAGATTTAAATATCCATTTTATTATTTTTTTTCATGGGGTTTACGATTCAAATGTTACCAATGCAAAGGGGATTTTTGTCTCAATTTTCCTTCTTTGGGACTCAGGTCTTATTACACACATATCTTCATTTACAAGGTTTATATACATAAAAATAAAAAAAATATTATCATGAAATTATTTATAATAATGATATATTAATTTTCATTCAATTTTAGACTTTTATTTGGCTAAATATTCAATGTAACCAATGTTTTAAGTGTTTTATGACACAATCTTATCATTTATCAAGATTGTTTTTGTTTTTATCCAATGATAAAATATTATAAAACATTTCTCAAAAAATTATAATATTTTATTCCACTATATTTATTTAATTATAATACACATTGACATTAATTTCACTAAATTTATGCACTCAAGAGTTTAAAAAAAGTTTTTTCTAAAAAATCCGTATTATTTCTTACTTTAGTTGAATTTTTATTTTCCAAAACCATGTTTTATAATTTTTTTTAAAAAAATGTTATCAAAATTATTAAAATAATTTATTAAATAATTTTTTACCATTTTTAAACTTAATATATTTTAATTAATCTTGATGTTTTTTTTTCAAAAAATTATCATTTTGACTTTATAAAAAATTTGAAGGAAATCCTTGTTTTGGTGTATATATTATGATCGATATTTCAACCGTCATTGAAACTATTTTCTCTAAAGATTAAATTATACGTTTTCAGGTTTTTTTTCAAATAAATAGTTATTCAGGATTTATTATTTTTTTTAAAATGTTTTTGAAATTAGAAAAGATATTTTCCTCATGAAATGTTTTAAATTATTTTTAGGTATTTATTTTATATGATTAAAAGGTTATTTTAAAGAAAAAGTATTTTCACAATGTTTTGTGAAATTTTATTTCCTAACAGGTTATTTTCAAAGATATTTATTTTTAAATTTTTTTAATATATTTTGAAAATGTTTTTTTCAAAGGGGAAATGTTATTTTCCTAAACACATTTTTGAAGAGAACTTTACAAATCAATTTCAATCTATGATGAAATAATTTGATTTTATTTATGATTTACAAGGGATATGATCCAAGGATAACATTCTTATTCTTTTTATGAATGTTTTATATTTATGTTTACAAGGTTCTTAAGAAACCCACGTCTTTATCCACGACTTATGTAATGATGAAATGTTGAAATGATTATAGAACTTGTTTATTTTCCACAGTTTTTGATCTGATAAAATGTTTATAATACCCAATTATTTTAATTAGTTATGATATGATGATCATTTTATAAACTTATGACACACATGAGTGTTATTTTTATTATGTGATAGGTGGAACCTACATGTTCCTCTATTTCATTATGTAATGATCGATATATCATGATATAAAAATGAATGAAATGAGGAGTGTACCTAGTTTCGTATCAGAATTTATTCACTAATATTATCTTAGTAGTCAACTTTGATTACTACAATGGTTTGGGGAGTGAACTCATTCCCCTATGATATTATTTTCGATGATCATTTAGAATTATCTAGAGAGAAAAATTAAGAGTATAGTGAATATCCAAAATTAATTAGTTCAAATAAATGGGATCTTGGTTGTATTTTTATAGAATAATAGAGAGGAGTTATTTATTTTATTGGAAATTTATGTTTTAGACACTATACAATAAAGTAAAAAAAACCCAAAACACTAACCATGGTTTTTTAACATGATTTATACTCTAGAGGATTGGTTTTAATTATTTTATAATATCATGAATTGAGACCATTAAATTAATTCTCATTGTGATGTGTACGTGAGTAAAGTTCCCAAAGATAGGATTTTAAAACTATAAAATATAATATAGGTTTTGGAAGATTCATAGAGGGTTTATAAAACTAATAAAATAACATAAAACTTATATTTTAATGGTCAAAAATATATTTTCTCATGTATACATTTTATGGAACATATTATATTAATTTCGGTTCATTATGATGTCACAATACACACCATATATTTATATCGTATTTAATTTTTACAAGAACATTTGACTATTTCAGAAAATTATGAAAAATACACCATTGGATAATTTCAACATGTTGATTCCAAAAAATAGTATTTATTTTATCAATAATCATTTTCTAACTTTTATATATTACAATTTTAACTAAAAAATCTATTCATTCAAAAACACTGGTTTTTTACAATTACAATTTTCCGACCCTTGTAGAAATAAAATTTTCATTTTTTAAAATTATATTATAATTTATATTTATCATATATTATTTAATAAAAATATTTTATTAATGTATCATTTATTTAAAAAAATTATGAATTTATTAAAAAGAATATCATAATTAAAATTTTATATTACCCAAAAATATATATATTTTGTTATATTGCATTAAATTATAAATTGTATCCAAATCATTTATTAAATAATGTAAAAAATATAGAATAAATATAATAATATTTTATTAAAGATAAAATAATTATATTCATACTCTTATGGTCAACATACATTTCTCTTTATTACACTAGAAAAAATTCTAGGTGTAATGTCTGCGACAATGATATTTTCTTGGTCATGATACATTGCCCTTTCTATCTCCCTAATATGTTATGATAAATTAGATTCATATGGTATGATCCAACTGGTTAAGGACATCACATATTTTGTATGTGTCAATATGAATTTATCATAAAAATTAATATTTTGTATTCAGATGATCACTATTTAATGGAGATACTATTAAAGAACGTGATATTTAATGGCCATTTGAATCTGACATGATATAACCAAATAAGTGTATGTTTTTCTAAACCACATTACATAATAAGACATTTAATACAATACAAACTGGAATTTCATTTATAAAAATTTAGGTTGTAACATTTTCCCTCCCTTCAAAAAATTTTCCCGTGAAATTTTAATTCTATACACAATAATAGGAAATAGTACTTCTCTTTCATCACCTCCTCTAGTTTTCCAGATTCTCCATAAAACTTGGGGTCATTCTATAATGTAATATCATATCTTTTTCAAGGTATGTCTCTCTATGAGTTTTTCTTTGATCTTATTTTGGATGAGTTTTGCCTCAAATTTAATCCTTGGTGGTCATCTCTCATCATGGATGTCTGTTTGTTTATTAAACAAAGACAAGGGTTATGAGGAATCTTGAAAAAACCTGTGAGAACCCCCCCCCCCAGGAGAATAGTTCGGGAATTCTATGAGAATTAATGGAGTTTGGGTATAAATGGGGAAAGTCTAACATACTATTCTTAGTAAGTTGAGATTCCTTAAAGGGGGTTCAGGTTTTATAAAAAAAATTGGGATGAAAACTATATACAGAAAATTTTGATGTCATGTAAATTGGTTACACAACATCAAAAAGCCACATGACTCATGTTGTGAACTAATTTATGATGTGAAGTGGTTATATATCATGAAACAATTACATGAAGTGGAATGTTTGGGAGAATTTAATATTCAATTGAGGGGATTTTTTTGGTGTATGACTATAAAAATAAATACACGACATGTAAAGGGATTACAATCCATTTCTTCTTCTTCTGAAAAACGATTTTAAATTACTCCATTATTTTTAGGATTCTGTAATATCACATGAATCTTTCCTCTCTCAACCCTAGGGTAGTCTGCAGGTTATTTTGGATTGCCTCCATTGATTCTAGTAATCTTGTTTGAGATATAAATCCAAAGTAAGTGGTTATATTTTTTCCCTTCCTTTTCCATATTTCTACGTCTGTTGTGGTGTAATACATTGTCTTTGGCCATTGTTGGTTTTGATATTGATAAAATTTCAAGTAGGCTACCCTTGTGATCTTCTCCACCTTCACCTTTTTGGTATTTTATATTGGATTCATTGTGTTTATTTACAGTGAAAGGTAGGGGTCTATATCCAAAACTTATGGTCTAATTTTAATTATCGAAGTATTTTCAATATTGTGAATACAATAAAACATTAGTGAAATAATTAATTAATTGAATAGAATGATGATAATCCTATGTTGGATTATTTGTTGGATCCCTTTGGATTCAATAAGAAATGTTACACGGCTTATGGATATGTGTTGGGTGAGAGAACCTTCAAAAAGTTTGAATTTATAATGGATTACAAATTATTTTAGCATGAAAAGTGATTTAATAGATTTATTGATATAGATTCACAGTGGAAAATGGAATAATTGGGTAATTAAAATAATTTGTAAATTAAATGAAAAATTGTAATTATCAAAATTAACCATTTGGTTTTATGTGTTCATATAGTGATATGATTGTTGTTGTGATATTCACTTGTGACACATGATGAGAGTCTTATATACCGGGATATTCCTTTACACATGCTGAGAGTCTTATATATTAGTCTATTACCTAACACATGTTGAGATTCATATATACCAGGATATTCCATAGAACATGATGAGATTCTTATATATTAGAATATTTCTTGATACATGATGAGTTGCATATATATCAGACTATTCCATGACACATGATGAGATGATTATATACCAAGAAACACCCTAACAAATTCTATGGTTCTTATATACTAATCAAGGAACTGGAACATGTTAAGATTCTTATATAATGGGCTATTCCCTGACACATGTTGTGGTGATCATATAGAGGGATTGGCCCAATGACTTGTTATACCATGGTTATATGGTTATGGTTGACATTGTTGAGAGACACGTTCAAAGAAATTATGAGATGGTGATGAGTTAGGTTATATTTTATCATGGTTATATGGGTATGGTCGGAATGGTTGTGAGACATTCATAGAGATAATCTTGTATAGTATTGAAGTTGGATTTTGATGTATTTTGTTAATTATTGAATTAATTAATACACATGTTTATTTAATTATTTCAAAAACTTTTTATTGAATGTTTTGTTTATATAAGGTATTGTCGGCCTTATGAGTTTTTCTGACAACCTATTTGGGATCACATTTGGTACCCGAGAAGATTGCATGGATGTCTTTTTAAATAAGCTAAAAGGATCATATTAATGATTTTGTTTATTTTTCGATGGGATGGAGTTGGGAGATGATACCTACATGGGGTTTGGGACCAAAGTATTTTAGGTTTATCTTATTTTAGATGAATCTTTTATTTGTAATTTTTTAGTTTGAAATTTTGATATATATCATCCAATCATTACGTGTTTCCTAATGTTAGGTATATAAGTTTCTCTTTTATTTTCCTAGTTCCTTTATATATTTCAACTACATATATCACTCTGATTTATTTTATTTATATTGATAATTTATACTTCTATTAAACTTCATAATAGGTGGTATAGTCTTCCCACTATACATATTACACCATTTCTTCTATTTAGAAGTCTATGGTGTATAGGGAGGTATACTTGAAATCGCACAACCAAACCTTTTCAGCCACGTGCGAGAGCTATAGATCATGTGATGTTACAAACTAGTATTGTATCCTAGTTTTCTTTTATACCATTTTACTATTTGGGAAAGGTTGAAAAGAGAACACGTTTTATAGGGGAGTATTAAAAATATTTCACATGGCAGTATCAAACCAATGTATGGGGGAAAACCAAGTACCCTGGCATGGTATTGTCATTCATGATGTTTTCTTGTTACAATTTTTTGTTACTTCACATTGAATGATTCATATTTTATGTGATGTTTTTCATTCATGATAGTAAAATTCATGGCCTAGTATGACATGATTTGAATATGAAAGCATAATGAAACAAATAATTTAGGTCATGCAACACTCTTAATCATCAAAAAATTGAGTGTGAGGAGAGTGGAAATTGGAACACTCCTAATGTAGATGAGACAGAGTATTTTGTACCTCATAAGGATGAGATGGATGTTCATCTTCATGATATGTTTTTGAGGGTCATGCGATCCATGGAGAGGGAGAAAATTTGCATATTATATTAAATTCCTAAGACAATTAGAGAGTTTCTGCTATAGAATCTATATATGTTCACTGGGGAGGGAGGATCTCAGTTATCCATGTTATGGATTGAGTCAGTCTAGAAAATCATTAAGAAACATGAGACACATACAAATAAAAGGGTGAAGATTTTTTCATATATTCGTGTTGGTCAAGCGAAGTGATGGTGGGATATTATGGAGAAATTTGGGTAGAAATAAGAGTTATCTTCTAAGGACATTGAGATAAAGTTCCAGGGACACTTTTTTCATGAGATGTTGAGGGATGAAAATGATCATGAGTTCAAGCATCTAGCACAAGAGGGCATATTAGTGAAGAACTAAACTAGGCATTTCACCAAACTTCAGTGATTTTCCCCATACTCAGATAATTATGAGATATATAGGGAGAGATGTTTAATGGATGGGAATCACTATGGAATTAGGTTTTAGGTGATCTATTATAGTTTCAGCAATTTAGAAGATGTGATGAATCAGACACTCATCACAGATAGCAGTCTGATATAGGGCCTAAGAAGTGGTCATGTTATTTTAACAGAAATAATTAGGCATTATTCATAAATTTTTACGAATAACTACTATAAGAGTTATTTCTAAGGTAGTAGTTAGAATATAAACTCAGATAGTTGATAGCTATATTAGTACCATGATTCATTATTATGCTATAAACATGGAAATATTTTCCACAAGTTCCCACAATGTCCTTACCCTATAGTTGAGTGTTTTTTCTATATAATATTGGGTCATCTATAGATGTTTTGTTAAAAATTTCCTTAGTAGACTGGTGGGAGGAATCAGGACATGGGCCTAAGTTTGGAAAGGGACCATCTACCCCTCAAAATATAGTTAGCTAGAGGACTACTAGTCATTATGGACAAGGTAGTGGATGTGATACACTAGAATATGAACATTAGTACAACTTATAGGTAATAGTAGATGGGAGTCAAACTGGATCCAAGGATATATGGTCGATCCATCTATATTCTATATCATCTTCTCTAATCAGTTTCAATGTCAAATTTTCTATAATAAAAGGTACAATTATTGTATCAAATACCTTATCTCTTTTTTTGATACAGAAGCATCACATTCATTTTTGTCTTACATTTTTTTTAAATGATTTTGGATTTGTCTTGGAAGGCTTGGATGATTCTTTTACCACCGATACCTTGTTTATATTATGAATAGAGAATATCAAACAATAAAAGATGCATTCTTTAGAGATTAGTGGTTACCATTTCTTTTGTGAAGAATTTGTGCTGGAGATGACATATTCTATTTCTATATAATGTATGGATTGATTAGTTCTATACTAGGATCAAATAAAATGTTATTAGAATAAATTCACATTTATATCTCCACAAGGAGGAATATTTTCTCACTAGGGATAGTTGAATATTTATGATGGTTATGCTTGGCCAATTCAGTGAATATTGGGTTTTCTCACAACTCAAATAGCTTATATTTCACTATATGTTGGTGGAATATAGAAATATTAATTTAACCCATTTTTAGATAATTTTAAGGATATATTTCTTGATGAGTTATTTTTTATACCCATGAGCAAGAGATCTTGTTAACGATCGAGTTGGTGTTGGTAATAGAGCAAGATCTATTCCGCCTTACATAATGACACCAGAAGATCTTAAAGAGTTGAATGTATAGTTGGAATATATAGAATAAAATGTTTCACATGTCCTAGTACATCACCAGGATATTCTCTAGTTCTCTGTTCCAAAGAGGCTGATGATACCTTTCACTTATGTGTTGATTATCGAAGATTGAACCTAATGATGGTCAAAAGCCACTATCCCCTTAAGGGAATTAATGATCTTTTCAATTAGCTGAGAAGCACTTTGATCATCCCTAAAATAAATTTGAAAAATTAATACCACTATTTAATGGTGATACCAATAGACATAACTAGTACTTATTTTAGGAGCAGTTAAGGATTGTATGAGTTTTTTAGTGATGTAGTATTGGTTGACTAATGCACTGTCGGTATTAGTGGACTTAAGGAATAGAATATTTCATCCATTTCTGGAACATTTTGTGGTGGTTTTTGTCAATAATATATTAGTTTATTACCATATAGTAGACGATCTTTCCAAATATATTGTGATGTTCTTGAGAATATTAAAAGATCATTGCATTTACAACATGGAATCAAAATATAGTTTCTAGATTGATAAAGTGGACTTCTTGGGTCGTGTCACCTCAGAGGTTGGAGTTTTTTTGGATTATAAAAAGGTTATAGAAATGATATCTTAGGTGTAACAAAATAATGTATTTAATTTTTGGAGAACATTGTGGTTGGAAGATTATTATTGACACTTTATCCAGGTATCTCCCATCTGAAAACACTAATGTTTTGACTAACCAAAAAGGGAGTGAAGTTTATTTACTCAGACACTTGTGAGGGATATTTTTAAGAGATGAATGGTAGGTTAAAATTATAACCTCTTCTAACTTTACCAATTTTAAGTAATTTATATACCCATTACTGTGATTCATTAAGAGTTAGACTCAGAGAAATCCTAATGTAGGAGGATTGTGTGGTTGTATATGGCTCTATCTAGTTGAGACTACATGATAAGAATTACCCAACAGACAATTAAGAGTTAATTTTAGGGGTAAATTCCCTAAGATGATGGAGGAATTATCATAATGGAAAGAGGCTTATGGTGTTCATAGACTATAAGAGACTCAGGTAAATATTTTATCAATGGGGCCTAAACCATTGGTATATGAGGATGTTCAAGTATATGTACCCTTTATACATCGATTTGGATTATGCAAAGGGAAATAGAAATGTTATTGTCAATGAATTGAGGAAAATGATGTAGAAATAGGCAGGGATGGAGTCTTGAAATGAGTGGAAGATGATGAAACTCTTTTTAGACATGCATCAAGATGTTCAATAGTTTCATGGATGAGTTAATCTAACTTAGACCTCTATTAAACACATTTTTTTTGACCAAATCAAGAAAATGTTATCTAAACTGAAGAGATAATTTTTGAGATATAAATTTTATATTGGTGGAGATTCCATCAGTATGTTGTCTAGGTAGTAGAAATTTTCATCTTATACATGGATGAGTATGGGTTCCTACGGGCTTACGTGAGGAGCTGGTAGGTATTTTGATCCTTCTATATGGATGATATATACTTTTTTGTAAAATATTTCTCATGATTTCATAGATAGTAATAGTTTTCAGAAATGATGAAGAAGGTTGTAGGATTTATGGTGAGATGCTTCACTAATTAGTAGGTGAAATATAATCATTAGAGGAAACTTGTTACTTTTCATCTTTTCTTATTCGTGAGTGGAAATGGGAAAATTTCACTATGGATTTAATGTATTATAATCCAGGAAATCCCATGATAATGATATAATTTGGGTGAATATGGATCGATTTGCAAAGGTATCCCACTTCATTCCAATCATGAATTCCTTCATAGTTGATGATATTAGTAGTGTTTATGTGTGTGAGGTAGTTGGATAAAACAATTTTCCTAGGAGTTTAATTTATAATAACGATAATAAATTAACTTTATTTTTTGGAAGGTTATTTAGATGGATTTGGGATCACATTTTATTTTTTATGGCATTTCTTCCTCAGACTAATAGTTAATATGAGTGGACTATTTAGGGTTTGGGGGATATGTTGGAAGTTTTTGATTTAAATTTCAGTGGTTTATTAGAGAAATATATGGAAATCATAATGTTTTAATTTAATAACAAATTATATAAAAATATCTAGATGGAACCTTTCGGGGATTTGTGTAGTAAATCATACAGTTCGCCTATTCATTTGTTGGAGGTAGGTGAGTCAACGCTTATTAGAACTATTCTATTGCAGGTGACATTTGAGCTGGTTAAGTTATTCAAAAAATGGTTGGTGACCACACAAAGTGGGAATAAATCATAGGATAACCATCAAAGATGACCTATGCAGTTTGAGGTTGGTAGTAGTGTTTTCCATTGTGTATCACCTAAGTTGGGGAAACACCATATCTGAATACAGGGAAGGCTAGTTCCTAGGCTTGTTAATCCATTTGAGATAGTCGTAAGGGTTGGTTTAGTGGTGTATAGGTTAGCCCTTCCATAGTGTTATAGTTCTATGAATTATCTGTCTAACATGTTTGAGCTATGTAGATATCATCTAGATCCTTCTAATGTGATATATTTAGTCGGCATTGAGCTCGATTTAGATGTATCCTTTGAGGAAAATCTAATACTAATTTTTGAAGATAGTGAGAATATACCATTAGTTTTAGTGCTATGGAAGAATGTGTCAGGTTAGGATGAGACCATGGATAGGGAGTCTGATATGAGAGAATAGTGGCCATTCTTGTTCAATGAGATCCCAAAATGATTCTTAGATCATCTCGGGGATGAGCTGTTATATGATAAGGGGTTGTAAGATCCCATCTTATTCCAGGCACATTTCTCTCTAATTTTTTTTCATTAAAATTATTTTGGTTTATTTTTTTCACTCCTTTAATCCTTGGTGGTCTTGTTTCATTAAGATTATATTTTTTATGTTATTAAACAAAGACTTGGGTTTTGAGGAAACATTATAAAACCAAAGAGAATCCACACATTAAGTGATTTTGGAATTATATTTGAATTAATGGAAATAGGTTTTAAATGGGTCATATTTTACCAAGGTTCCTCATTATGTATTTAATAATAAAAAAGAATTTGGATTTCTATAATGAAATTGGGTAGAAAAATATCTGTAGGAAATTCAAATTCAATGTAAATGGGTTACATGACATGTAAAATCCACCAGTCTCATGTCACAAAATATTCATTATGTGAATTTTCTATAAATTATGAACCAATTAAATGTCATGTAATGTTCATATAAATTTAATATTCATTCTAGGTGATATTTTTTCCATTGTGTCCCAATAAAATTAAATACACGATGTGTAAAGGGATGACACAACAAGTGTTTTCCTAAGCATCAGGCTTAAGGTATGACATGTGTTTGATGTTTCCTCACTATCATGTTAATATTTCCTCTATCACCCCTAGTGTGGTCTCTAGAAGATTTTTTATAACCTCCCTTGATTCTAAACATCATTTTTGATAAATAAATCATTATTAAATGGTTATAATTTGTTTCCATCCTCTTTTTTCATTATATGACTGTTACATTGTAATCTATTTACCACGGTCAATGTTGGGTTTGATTTGGATTGTTTTTTTTATCAAGGTTGTCCTTGTGATCTCAGGCACCTTCACATTTGTTTGTGTTTTCCATTTAAAGGATTTCATTCTTTTCCAGTTAAATGTATGGGGTCTAAATCTAAACGATATGGTATGATTTTCGATTTCAATGTATATGAAATATTATGATCATGATAATGAATTTTCACAATAATTCATTAATTTTATATAATGATGATAATACTATGTTGGTTTGTTTTTTGGATCCCTTTATATTAAATGAAAAATTTGACATTGATTATGGATACCAATTGGGCGAGTTAACCTTTGAAAATAATGTATTTGAAATGGATTACATAATTTTTTATCATGATATGTAATCTAGGAGATTTCTTGATATAAATTAATTATGGAAAATGGATTAATTGAGTTATTTAAATAATAGGAAAATAGAATGAAAAATGGTAATTAGAATAATTAACCGTTTGGTTTTAGGTGTTCATATTTTGATATTATTACTATTGTGATATAAACTTGTGACACATGATGATATAATTATATACAAAGATATACCCTAATAAATGTCGTGATGCCTATATATCAGGCTATTCCCTTATGTATTATAAGATTCCTATATACTAAACTATGTCCTGACACATGATAAGATTCATATATAACAAACTATTCACATGCACATGTTGAGATTCACATATATCGGTATATGTCTTAACACATGTGGAGATTATTTTATACTGGGCTAGGCCCTGAAACATGTTTGATTCTTATATACCAGGATAGACCCTAATACATGATATTCTTCTTATATAGTGGGCCTAACCCAATGAATTTTTATTCCATGGTTATATGGTTGGGGTTGGCATGGTTTCAATATATGCTAAGAGACATCTTGGCATGACAACGAATCATGTTATGTTATATATAGTTATATGGTTTTGATTTTCATGGTTATGAGACATGATCAGAGATATTCTTGTGTAGTTCCAAATCATGTTTTTTTATACTTTATTAATTGTTGACTTAATTACTACACGTATTTATCACTTTATTGTATAAAATTATTATCAAAAAGTTTTGTTTGGACATGTTGGTGTTGATGGAAAAAATATTTCTATCACCCTATTCAGTATATCATTTGGTACCTGAACAGATTACATAGATGTATGTTAAAATATGATAAAATGACCTTGTTGTTGATTTTGTTGATTATTAGATGGTCTGGAGTTGGGAGACGAGATCGACCAAGGTCTTGAGACCAGAGTGTTTTGGGTTTATCTTGTGTTTGATGTCTCTATAATTATTAATGTTTTTAGTCTAACATTTAGACACATTTCATAATTTCATTACATGTTTCCTCATTTTGGTATATTTGTTTCTCCTTTATATTCCTTATTATGTTATATGGTTTCTCCTATGTCTTTTACTATGATTTATATGATTTTTTATGGATTATTTACACTACTACGGAACTTCATACCAAGGTGTATAGTCTCCCCACTATACATATCACTCTCCCTATGCTATTAAGTAGCCTTTTATATAAGGGAAGGTGTTATAAGAAATCGTTTTTAGTCAAATAAGATATTTCAGAAAAGGGGATGTTACCCCCAACACTATGACTAGGTGATTTGTTTTATTTTTTCGAATATTGTCTCTATTATCTAAGATATTCATTGACTTATCCTCGTATAAAATTTCATTCCCCAATGGTACCACATATTTATATAGAACATGTGAGGGGTCCCATGTATACTTTCCCATTAGGTATACATGGAACATATCATGTACATGAGATAGGTTAGGTGGGAGATATAATCGATAGGCCACCACTCCAATGTGATAAAGTATCTTAAAGGGTACAAAATATCTTTGAATAATCTTTCCCTTATCATAAAATCTCAAGACATTCTTCTATAGAGATATAGAAAGGAAAACATTGTCTTGTATTCATATATTTTCTATTAGCTTTGTGCATATTTTATATGATGCTAAATGGTTTTGAATCTTTTCATTCATCTCATGAAATGTATTAGGTCTCATTAGATTCGTCTATGAAAATTCATCCAAGAATGTCCAATTATGAAAACAATTCCAATATAGAAATTCATAAAGATCCATTTGAATAATAGAATAGAAACTATTATTGTATGAGAACTCCACATGGAAAATTTTCCAATCATAAAATCATTGAAAATACATTTAACGTGATATCAATATAACTTCTAGAGTTTGAATGGTCTTTTTAGTCTAAAAATGAATATAAGCATGATAACCATTTTTGAACCTTAGTTTTATATTCAATTAATACTAGATAATTATATAGAACCTTGAGGTAAACCTTGGATCATGATTAGATACAAAAGAGAATGGAACTCCAAATAGTCTTACAACTTGCCTTATGTATATCTTGGCTAGTTGGTCAAGATGGAATTATTTCCTGAGAGTAATTAAATGAATATACTTGGTATGTATATTGACTATGACCCATATGGAGCCATTACCTTTAGGTTTTTAGAGAGTCTTATTAAAACATTCATGGTTACATTTCCCCATTTATATAGTAAAAAGGTCAATGTTTTCATCATAACCGTATGATTTTTCATTCATCCTGGATTTTATTGAATACCAAGCATTAAAATAAAAACTCTATAATATATGTCTTTATGTTATCCCACCAAAAAGTTTCATCACATATCTATACCTAATAATTCTTCCTAAATTAATAGAAAAGGATGAGCTATTCATATCATCTAGAAGTTTTCTACTTATTTTTAGTTTTGATGGGATACATATTTAGGTTAAAAACCATATTACTCTATCTTTATTTTATTTAAACTCCAGAATATTCACAAACCATTTAATTAGTAACTCATTCTCTTTCTAAGCCTCTATTGTTTTTATCAATAATATATGGTTAAGTATTTATTCAATAAAATTAGGATGTATATAATTTCATTATTCCCATATACATCATTTTCTTGTATAATACGACTCCATACCTTTCAGTCCATATCATGGATAGAGTTATGAGATCTTTTATACTCAGAGAATCTTCCACTCTGTTCAACTTCCTTGGATCCTAGAATATTTAAACTATCATAATCCTTGAAAATTTATAACCGTATATATTTATTCATATTAATCTCCATTTAGGTGAATATACACTTGAGGATTTTATGGTAGTTAAACTGATCATGCTTCTCCCCATGGAGATAATATCACCAAATCATTAATGAAAATATCACTGTATACAAATCTAAATCGTGATTTGGGTAGTTATTCTTGTGAATCTTTAGTTGGTGGGAGTCATGTGCTACCACCTTTTCTTTTTTCATGACTACACAAACTAATTTTTTTTGTATGAATCGCTGTAGATTATAAATCCATCCCCAATATTAGGTAATATAAGCATAGGTGCTGTAATTATCCTATTACTCAAATATTTATAACTTTCCTCACATTTATCATCATTAAAAATATTTACTCCATTAAAAGTTATCTTTCTTAGGGGGATTCAAAATTGGGATAAATTTCTCACAAATCAATGATAATATCCACCAAATCCAAAGAAACTAATGATTTTTATAACATAGATCAGCCTAGGGCACACTTCCATCATCTATATTTTTTATGGATCCACTGATTTTCCATTTCGAGTAATTATATTCCCAAGGAATGTAATATGGTCTACGTATAAGTTCAATGGAGAACTCAATAACTCTTATATGAGGGATACCAGAAAATTATTTCAGAAACAGATCTGTTTATTCCCTCATAATGGGTATGTCCTCAGAGATGATCATTTCCTTAATCTCAATCATTTTTTATAGATACACTTGATTTTAGGGTAAAAATATAAATTCATGATAATATGATACCAATGAAGATTCATCATCTTCTTTTTACTTTTATAGAATTGATGTTTGATTCATGGTATAGAGGGAAAATTATTTCTCGTAGAAATTTATGTTATCTTTAGAAAAGAAAAAATATTATATTACAAGGATGACATCAATTTCTACTAAAGGAATATTGATATGATTTTTATGAAAAAATTAACACAATATTCAACTAGTGATATAATAATCCGAGAATGTTTCCCTGATAATATCAAATAATATGGGTTGTGACTTGATGTTCTTAGAAAAATTACAGGATATGCTAATACGGAATGAACTGAAATAAAACCTGAAAAAGAAAACTTTGTGGTAGAGGTCAGATATTCTCCTATAATCATGATATTTCTAAGTATAAGAATTTTTTATTACTTTTTACTTTGATATAGTTGGCGCTCATCATACTTTTTAGTCCTTTGAAGTGATAATTGTCTTGGATAATTCCCATCTTCTAAACATTTTTAACATAAAAATATATATGGTACCTATACTAATATTTATTACCATCCATTTAATTATCCATTTTTTCATGTAAATATGGTACCTTATGATCTATTTTTCTACATATAAAACATCTCCCAATTCCTTGGTGTCAATTCTATTGGTACCTATTTAAAAAAATCACAAGGTAAATTGGGTCTTTTTTCCATCATCACTTTTATCTGATGACCTTACATGAGACAATGTCCTCCTATTCTTTGACATATTTTCACATTCAATTATATGCCAATGTTTGATCCTTATATTTGATAGAGGGTTTTTTCTAACCAAAATATTTATTATTTGATCTCCAATCAAATAATAAATCTCAATTGGGAAGTCATCATATAGCCCCTCACATTGGTTGTTTACTTGGTTCCTTCTATTTCATGACATTGACAAGAATAAAGGGAAAATTAGGGATTAAAATTTTTAATTTGTTAAAAATATAGAATGTATACTATTGAAAATAAAGGTAAACTCATTAATGACATTTATTCCTCAACCTATTAAGTTCTCGGCTTCAAAATATATTATCCATGATGTACTTCCTAAAATAAAATGTTATGGGAATTTTTCTTCCCTTAATAAGGGTTCATAAAGAGATGGGGAGTTTACTAAAGAAAATACCATGGGAGTATAAAAAAAGGTTTTTATCATTGATTTTTATTATAAACCATTTCTCAGATTAGTCTAGATCAATATTGTGTTTTTATGGTTGTTACCCCTAGGTACATCTCTTCTAAAGCCACATCCACTTGTAGTATCTCAACATGGATTTATATTCCTGGAAACCACTTACTCTATAGTTTACCAAAATTTATGGATGTGTTTATATGTTTAGTATTATATATAAATCTTTACCTATTATTTCATAATCCCAATCCCAAAAATAAATATACATTAATTAGATACAAAATGTGAGAAACCTTTTATCTTGTAAACATTATTTCATGATTTATTAAATGAAATAACAAATAGTATAACCAAATAGATCAATAATAATAGTGTATTTTGTATATAAGGTACATATCACATCAACTTGTTATATATATACAATAATTATTTTTGAAAACTTCCATAAAATTCTTCTAATATCCCACTAATCCTTTAAAACTACTCAGGACAATATATGGGAATACATTATAAAGGGGTAAGATATAAATACTAAAAAGATGGTAAAAAAATAATAACTCAGTAAAAATAATTACATGTTATAAAATGGGGTTTTTAATGGAATAAAAAATATGTGAGAGTCATAATATTGATAAATGGGGCATGAAACAACATTACAGAATAAAGGCAACATGAGAAATTTGGAAAAAACATTAAAAATGAAATCATAAACATAGGTCAAGGATAAATGTGAAGACCAAATAACATGGTGGAAAAAGTCCCATGATGTATTATTCTAACTAAATAATACTATACATGAAATATAATGATAATAAAACATCACCCAATTCATTGTAGTTCTATATAATTCTAGGTGCACCAATCACTTTAATATCATGTACATGCATTGTATAGATCATTCTATATATGACAGTATTTCATCAAATTCAATCCCATGATTAAGAAGTGTGGAATATATACATGTAATTACCAGATAATAAAATTATATGTACGTCTATATTAATACCCATTAGTGAAAATGGTGATTGTATTTACAATACAATGGTTTGGCATGAAAAAATCATTGGATAATTTTAGTAGAATAATGGGTGTACATATTGAATCACAAGAGGGATTAATAAGAGTGAAATGGGTGTCTCGTCATATAGAAATAATAAGGTACATAATATTAATATTTAATAAAATCATTGAACATGAACTATTTGGAATTAAAAGGCATAAGACATAAAGCGTTCCTGAATAAAAGTTTGGCATGGAAAAATCACCAGATAATTTTGGGAGCATAACGAGGGTGCATAATGAATCATACAGGGGATTTATTGAGATTAAAAGGTGTATATAATTAAATATAAATCATAAGTTTATAAATTTTATTTTTTGGTTCACATCCCATTGATCATAATCGAAATATAAAAGGCATTACATAAAAAAATTCTTCTTGAATAAAGAGGAGAAGGAGATGAACCCTTACCTTATGAGGCTATTTCCAAAAGATTGTGAGGATCTTCTTAAGAGATTGGGGGAACCTTGGGAGGGGTAAGAAGACTAATGGGAAGATTATATTTATTCTATAAAATTTTTTAGTGAAGATAAATTGTATCTTTGGTGGGTTTATATAGGAAAAGAGAGGGGATTTCTTTATTCTTTTCAAAATTTAGGTTTTTCACTTTATAAAATAATGTAATCAAAACACTATTCCATCCAATAATTTTTTCCATGTATTCTATGAAAGTATTGTTTTTTTTTTGTTTTTCATAAGGAAATGAATTTATAACATTAAAATAATACACTTGGTTATGTAAAAGTGAGTCAGGTTAACGAAGAATTGATTTTAAAACCATAAAATAGAATATTCTCTATGAAGAATTCATAAAGGGTTTATTAAATTAATAAAATAAACTAAAAACAAATTACATTAAATTTGAATCATATATTTGGTTATTTAAACATTTTTTGGCACATATTACATAAATATTTGGTCATTATGATGTCATAATGCACATCGTATAGTTTTAGCACATTTATTTTTACTCCAAAATTTGATTGCCTTATTAAATTATGAAAAATAAAAAATTGAATATTTATGACATGATAATTATAAAAAATAATATTTATTTTATTTACATTATTATCTAACTATTATAAATTACACTTTAAAATTTAAATATTCATTTTTTTTTTGAAAAACTTGTTTTTGATAATAATTGTTTACTGACCTTTATAAAAATTAAATTTCACTCAGTAAAATTAATTTACCATATTTATTTATTATATACTATTGAATACTAATATTTTATTAAATTAAAACTAATTAAAAAAATACATGAATTAATAAAAACTAATTATTTAATTGAAATTTCATGTTACCCAAATATACAATTTGTGTTTTATTGCTTCAAAAAAAATTATCAAATTATTTTTCGATTTAATGTTAATAAATAAGGAAAAAATGTAATCAATATTTATTTAAAATAATATATATATATATATATAAATATATATATTCACATATTTAGTGTCAAGATATATAGACCATTATTACACTAATTATCACTCTGAGAGTATCATTTATGATGGTGAGATTTTCTTTGGGTGGTTAGATGAACATAGGTTGGACCGTTATCTCAATGAGAATGAAATTCTCCAATAATTAGTTTTGACTTTGCATCATTTTTTGAATATTATATTAGGATTGATCAAGTTAGAATCTCAAATATAGTATATCCTTTAAAATCCATGATAAATGGGATTAATAGGGTATTATCCTATTAGTTTAGGCCATCACTTTTTTTCCTTGTAAATATGATATTATAATAACCCATAATATATTCTAATCATATTTCCACATTTGGTTCAATATAATATCAATATAGATTATTCTATATGGCCTTTTAAATATGAAAATATAAAACCAAATAAGAGTATGTGTTTTCTATAACCACATTACATAATAGGGAATTTAATTTAATCAAAATTGGGAATTTTCTTTATAAACGTTTAGGCGCTTTCATTACAATATTAGGGAGTCCTTGAAATAATTTTGAATGAGTGTCCTAGAATATCTAGACGGTGTTCAGAATGTTTCATATATAATTTAAAATTTTTTCCACTGATTCTAAAAAATTTGAGTCTAAAAATTTTGTGGAATACAAAGGTTGATTTTTGAGAAATGGACTGTTTTTTTTTTTTGCACAAATGAAAAGTTGTATAAATCAGGGAACATTTGTGTGAATGTTGTGATTCAATGATACCTCATAAATATTTGTAAATGGAAAGTTTTTCTTGAAAGTTTTTAAATTCATATAAAATTGATGTTTCACAAAAGAGAATAAAGTTACAAAACTCTAGTGCATAAAGAAGGGGAGTTATGTAAAGGAAGTGTGTTGTGAAGAAAAACTTGATGATGTAGTGAAATGTTTTATAATAAGATAAATTCATGTGAATAGTTTGTCGAAATAATATAAGTTTCATTAAAGTTCATCCAAACCTATACATTGGTCTCCACCACCTTTTTCATTCAAAAGACAAAGAGGATATCAAGGATTATATTTCTCATTAGGATTTTTTGAGCATACTTTTGTCATGAATAATTTTACCTGTCCATTAGTTATTTGAATAATAATAATTGTCTATTTTTTTCCAATCAAAATTCATGGAATATTAATATTTTAAAAAATTAATGTTTTAAGGAAGTATTGATGTTTCATTAAATTTTTCTAGGTTTTCATGAAGATGGAAATTGCATGAACCCTGGGGAAATTCGTAACCATTTTGTGGTAAAAAATATTTCACCATTTAAATGAGAGAAGGGTTTTGTGAAAAAATATTTTTTGTGTAATCATAGGTGATTCATAACATCATATAATATATAAAAATAAATAGTGAGTAAAATTCCATAGAGATAGAAGTGTGATTTCAAATAGAAAATAGTTGTAATCTAGGAGAAAAGTGTGTCCACATCAAACATTATAATATAATTTCACTCTAGTGGATACTAGTATATAGAAAAAAATAACTTCGTATTCCCCTTGTATTAGCCCAATTAGGGTGAACCATATAAAGATTATATGAATTTTTTATGCTTTCATTTCAGTTCATGAAAAATTTTGGAAAGAAGAGAGATGTGTATTTTTCTAATCAAGGAAACAATATTAGAAGGGTTTATTGTTTAATCCAACATACATAGATTCAATGAACTCTCAACATACATAACCTATTATGAACAATAATTGGTATCAGCGATAAATGATATGTATATTGAAACTATCTTACCAAAATCCATGATAACCATCAATTAGAAATAATTCTTGATCTTAAAAGGAAACAATTTTCAAATGTGGAATAATCTGATACAACACTATAATTAATAATTATGAATATATATATATATATTATGTGAATGGTATTTCAGTTTCTATGGACAATAGGGATTTATCTGATATAGAACAAAGTGAATAGAATTATGATTTCATGGGTATCATTATGTTAAAGGGATATTCATATAAATTTTTTACATGAATATTAGGTCATTTAAATTTTCACATACCATGTGGGAAAACATGATCAGTATATTTGAAGGTGATTCAAAATATTGAGAAGATAAACTATATGTTCTGTTCAATTAGTATTATGACCTGTAGATGCACTCAAATGAATTAGTTGACACAACCATTGATCAGGAGTATGTAATTGTAGTGTGTATGAATGGTCTCAATGAAACCCTTGATAACATAAATATCATTAAGTTCATCTTGACACTATTTACAGCTAGTTTTAGTCTAAGAGTTTCTTTAATCATTAGTTAATATTAAAAATATCTGACATTGGCTAAATTTAAAAACACTCATACATTGAATGAGATGATAAATAATATATTATAATAGTATTTTGAGATGAGAATTAAAATAAAGAAATAAATCTAGCATGATTGGAAGTCTAAATATTGATAATGTCGCTGGGAAAAGGGAAAGTCTAAAAAGGTGGAATTCAAGGCCTTAATGAACCACACCATGAAGGGTGTCTAGGAAGAAAAAGTGGCATATGAAGTCATTAAATTACTTTCCATAAATATGTTAAGAGAAAAGTGAAAGCTTAAAGGGTACCTTCCACTCATGTGAATTCAATGTGGAATGGTTGGGAACCTTTCTACCAAGTGTCCTAAGAAGATTAAAATTATGCGGAGGATAATGTAATTCACAATAACAAATCTTCATTCAATGAGAAATGTGGGAGGGAAATTATGAAAATATTATCCAAGAAGAATAAAATTTTTTATATGAAAATAATTGTATATAATAAATTAATATATATAATTTAAGACAAAAAATACCAAAGAGAAAATTCTAAGGTTGATGTCATAAGAAATTACCATAAAATGGAAGTGACTAAAAATAAATAGGCAGAATTAGAATAATGAATTTATCTCTGGATCGAATTATAGGATCCTATTTAAGATATATTTCTATGGATATCAAAAAAATCCAATATAGTGGTTCATTATTCCAAAATAAATATATAGCAGTTGGAAGAGTAGAAGTTTGAGATGAATGAAGTAATTAAAAATATCAAATCTATATAGCTATAAAACATGGAGAAGGCTGTTGAGTACATGTTGTATGTTGAATAATAGAAAAGGGTTATATATGGATTCATCTAGAAAATAAAAATGACGGTTTAAACATATCAAATGTATAAGGGAGAATGTTTTTAGTCTATATTGAGAAGATTAAGATCAGGAGAGAGTATTAAATCATATAATGACATTGGAAAAGTTTATAATATATGTAATAAAATATTTGAAAGTGGATCAATAAGGTTCAAAAAAATGGAATGGATTTTCTGGAGAAAAAAAATTAATATAATAGTGAAGAAGATGATATTTTATCTGATCACAAATAGAAATCAGTGATGGTTTAAGACGGGACACAAACAATCACCCTATAATTTATGGTATATTTGGGAATGGATCATACTAAAGATACTTAGAAGGTCCTAGGGATAACCAGTGTTGTAGAAAACCAATGTAGGGATTCACATCGAATATAGTGTAATTATTGTGGAAATATGAGATAATAAAAATGTATAGTCCATAGATAAAATGTAGGTGAGGTTATCTAATCCCTGAAGGAATCTACATATAGATTAATATTATAAAAATAATTTCAATGGAAACTATTTATAGTGTATTGGATTGGGATATATGGTCAAGTATTACTCATCGATATTGTATATAAAATTAAATATGAATACCCAATGTGTGTCTATGATGAAAATTCAGGAAAAACCAAGGGGAATGAAAATTCCATATAAATTTGTATCATTGAAATATAAATTCATCCCATCCTATTTTGATGAAGATAAAGGATTTTGATCATTAATATCTGTAAATATAATGACATGGAACAAAAAGAAAAGAGTTTTGAATAAAACTATTAGAATGATTTCCCCGATAAAATAACATCGTTTCACTGTATGCATCCTTTTTTAGTGGATACTTTTTATTCTCATATTAGCAGGGTTTTAATAATTATATTAACCCGTAAATCTTATATATTTAACAAGTTTCGTTAAGAAATTTCATATTTAGTATCTCAATATTTTTATTTTATATATGATGAAATATAGAGAGGATTTTTATGGAGGTTATTCCATTGGAAAGATAATAATATTTATTCATTTCATATATTTATGTCAATATCCAATCCATTTGGTTTGATGTTTTAAAAAATCACTGAATATTTGACATTCTATTAAATGATATTATAGTTTTCAATATTAAAGTCACACTTTTATTTTTATTATATCTTATGTGAAATTGAATTTATTCATGTGAGACTTGTTCTAATTGTTATAGAAGTGATTTATATAAACTTTTTAATTTAATGAGGAAGTGTGAAAATTCTATTTTTTACTCTAAAAAATCACCCAATATTCTATAATACTTTTGAAAATCTAAAGTGAAAACATTTTAAATAATGATATCTTTATTTTACTTCAACTTTTATAGATATTAGAATCATAGAAAAACTAGAAATATAAAAATAAATTAATATTATTTTGATTTCATTATTTTATATAAAAGGGAAAACGAATATTTTTTATGGTTAATAAATTATCCTATTTTTTTCAATGATATTACAGAACATCAGTTTTTCAAGATTTTATGTCTCCTATCTTTCAAAGATATATTGTTTTGTGGAATTTGGATTGACTTGATTTTGAAACTGTTGGAATGGTATAAGAATTATATTAAAATATGTCTTCTATTAAATATTTATAATGTAATTTTATGGGCCTCTAAAAAATCGTAGAAATCTGTAATAGTAAGTTTTTTAGTTTTTTCATGTGGTTTATTTTAACACTATGTTTTTATCCATAGTTTCATTGAAACCTAAATTAGGAAAACCATATGGTTGAGGAAAAATATTTTATACAAAAAATTATTATTTTAGAACCATATTATTGAATGAAATAAATGATACAATACTTTTCAGAAACCCTATGTTGTTGGATTATCAATACACTATGTTGCTATAATTATTTGGCACTATTTTAATCTGAAAAATAGAAAACTGTAAATAGTATTAATGGAAGTTATATTGAATTATGAGTATAAGATAGCTGTGGTATAAATAGATTATCACATATGAAGAGGATCATGTTGGATGGTATGGTTGTGTCATGATTTGTGGCACAAACTAGAGATAATTCTTAAGGAATGAGTTATCATGCCAACCTGGAAACATCTTAACATTAAGAAACTATCTTTTATAATTCACCTTGTTTTAGTCACAATAGAACTGAATCTAAATGTCCATATGTTGAAATAGAATATTATATTTGTTTCATTATCCTGAAATACTATACATTGTTGTGTTCTTTTCATTATTTATGTCCACTACTAATTCATTTTTAAGAGAGATGGAAAGAGTATATTTCATTCAAGAGGGGAATTTTAATTTTATGATGATTCTTAAAATGACACAATTTACCCCACTATTTTTATTAATCATAGTCATTATGACACAACAAGTGGTGTCAGTGGTTGCGTTCTTTTAGAATGTTGAAGATCTGCATTGGCTCTAACGACACTGAGTTAATGATTCTGATGAAGAAAAATATAAATTGATGATCTTAGAGAAGTTATGTCGATGATACATGGTACTTATTTTAATAGATATAATTATTGATGATGTAAAGCTCGTATGAATAAGTATTTTAATATTCTTGGTTTCCAATCATACATTAGGATTTTCAAACTATATAAAATTCCTGGAGAACCAGAAAAGTGGGATGATGGAAAGGAAGATGAAAATTATTTTAATTGAAAATACATAAATAAAATTTTATGTGGTCATTGTCATGATAAATTTAATCATGCTTATTAATTACCTACTTTATATTAAATGTGAGAAATTACTATAGTTTCACTACTATATACCACCTTGATCCTTTATTTTTTTATGATTCCATATGGTCTTTCATTGTTGTGGTAAATTCTTTTAAATAAATGTAATAAAAAAATTTATTGCCGAAAATTAATGAAAATTGTTTTATCCTGAAAGAGAAATTTGAATCCTTAAAGAAACTATATAAAAATCTTATGAATATTATTATTCTATTCTAATTAATAATGGGATATTGTTAAAAATGATTTTACATTTATGATCTAATTCATAAAAAAAGTTCTTACAATCTATTTCAAACTAAAATTAAATTATTATTAGATGAAGTTGATACTTTAAAAAAAGAATATTGTATTCTTTTTATGTGAGAAAAATATTTGAATCAAATTATTTGTTAAAAAAATTGAAAAAATAAATATTGGTATTGGTAGTAATGGAGAAAATTGAAAACAATATAATAATTATTTTTTCTAGGTTCTAGAATAAAAATCATGTCTACTGTAAAATTATTTAATTGTGGTATTAATAGACAATATTCAAATGAATATTAATATAGAAAAGCTAAAATTTAATTATTTTAATCATGTTCATTATTCAAAATCCTTATCTAAATCTATGTTTGATATTGATGTTCAAAATAAATATATTTGGTTACCTATGTATTTAGTTTCTGACACTTCTAAACCCAAAATAATATTAGTAAAAAATGTCACTTTAATTTGATATTTTTGTGGTTTGTTCCACTAGTCTTTGTTTTCATATCATTCTGTTGCTACTTGAAAATTTTGTAGATTTATTATATACCTATTCTTTTAAATGGGAGCTTAATTACAAATAAAACTGTTAAAATCTAGGATTTATTTCTTTTCTATTTTAATATTCAATTTAAATGAACTATCTTTTTTATAAAGGGGTGAAAAGGTTTGAAATGTTTTATTTTTTGACATCTACATTTAATTATCCATATATTTAATCATTTAATATATTCTCACACTATTATTTTAATTCATAAACTAGTTTCATGAACAATTTTTTCATCACAGAAGATCTTTGAAATATTATATTTACATGTATTAATTAATATTTATCTTGTATATAATCATGTGTTTTAATTTTTTAATAATTAAATTAATTTCAGGTAAGAGATTACTAAATTATTTTATATGATAAAATATTAAATAACAGTGTTTTCTTAATTAATGGCATGTAGAAACTATAGAATTATTTGTACTTATTTTATGTAAAATTATTCAATTTTTTTTAAAAATTCATTACAAATATGTTGTTTTAAAATCCTTGAATTATTTTAAATATTTATTCTTATACATAGGTAGGGTTATTTTAAATATTTATCATGTGTTTAAAAATTTTACTATTATTTAATGAGTTAAATAGGTCAATATATTCATTTAATTAACTTATTATTCATTGAATATTATTTTTCTTTTTTTGGGACGCCTTTTTGATATCTTTTAATATATTTTTAAAGTAATCAATAGTTTATCAGGTGTTTTATTATTTCATTTTTCCAGAATATATTTTGTATACCATTCACAATAAATAATTATTTTTTATATTTTTTATAAATTGGGGAATTTTTTTCTATAATAATTTAAATATATTTTATCATACTTCTTAAATTTTGAATTTTTATTCATTATATTGTTGGTAAATATACTGTGTAATTTAATAGTCTCAAGGAATCTCCTTTTTTAACGTTAAAAAATGGTAAGATAAAGTTTTGATATAGTTATATTTTTTTAATTATTAAAAACTAGAAGATTATTGAGTGAATCCTTTCCATTCTCGTCCTTTTTAGTTTTGATAATTATTTCGACCCATCATTTTTTGTTTAATAATAAAATTTTTATGTTGTTTAAGATTTAATATGTTACTAAATTTATTTTATATCTATATATATAGTGATTGGATTTTAATGGTGTTTATTTTTTCATAAATATAATAATTTTATCTTCATTTCAACATTTTATGTCGAAATCCAATTTAGTTGTGTTGATGGTGCAATAGAACACCGAAGTTGTTACAAGTTGTTTAGTGATAGTGATGTTTTCCTACATAATTTCACCTTATTATTTTGATTATATATTAATAAAAATTTAATGGATTCATGTAAATATTGTCCCATTAGATAGGTAATATTTTTATCTAAACATAATTAGTTTATTAGGAAGTATGAAAGAGGTTTTTTGATACTATAACAATTCACCGAATTTCCAACTCTAATTTAAAAACTTTATCATTAATTGATATGAAAAGATATTGTTTTTAATTTAATATATATTCTAAGGATATCATAATCACTCTAATCCTTATGATATTTATTTATAAAAACATTATATATATTTATTTAGCTTACATTGAATGCTAAACAAATTTTTTGATGGTGAATAAATTATTCAATGCTCTGGGATGATTTTACAGAGGCGTGGTTTTTCCATATTTTATGAATTCTATTTTTTTAATATATCTGATTTTGTGGATGTTTTATTGATTCTTTCTTGATCAATTAATATGATTTTGAAATTATCTAAAAATAAGTCTTCTATGATGAAGGCCGACTCTGAAGTCAAGGGCCTCTATAAAATTCTTGAATTATTTAATTTTAAGGTGTTCTATTTTTTAGGAGGTTTATTTGCACCCTATTTATCAATATTTTTTGTGAAATATCCATTTATAAGTGTTTATGGTTAATGAACCATATATCATGGAAAAATGAATTCATTGTTAACTATATTCAGGAATGAAATAAACCACATTTTACTTTTCCAAAACCCTATGTTGTTGCATCATCCAAATGCTATACTGATTCCATTATTTTACTCAATTTTAATTAAACAATGGAAGATCGTTGTTATTCATGATATAATCTAGCATTATGAAAATAATCCATCGATGGTATGAAGATAAAATAACATGCGAAGAAGATCACGTGGGATACTAATGAGATATCAAGATATATGACACAAACTAGAGATGATTCTCATGGAATGAGTTATCATGTCATCATAGAAAGTTCTCAACCTTCAAAAACTAGATCCTATAACTCACTTTAATATTTTCACTACATAATTGAATTTCAAATATAAAATTATAATATACAATCTTCTATGTACTACATCATCCTGACACACTATACATCATTGTGTTTTTTCATTATTTATTTCCACTACTCCTTCTCTTTTAGGGGAGAATGAAAGTATATCTTCATTTTAAGAGGGCTGTTTTAATTATTCAAAGATTCATAGATGGACACAATTCCAGTACATTTTTTCTTCATCATATTTATTCTATCATAATATCCCTGATAAAATATTCACTTTCTACATAATAGTAAATATGAATATTTTCACAGACATCAAGAATAAAATAGAAGCGACCATCAGAATTTTCAATAAATAATTTCTAAATATTATTGGAACCAGGGAAAGAAATATTGGGGGAAAATATGTGAAAAATAAACTGGTGTTCATTATTGATGGTCTTAGTCATAACATGATATGTTTCAGTAAATTTTTTAACATATGGCATGTAATATAATTCAATAAAAATAAATGTATCATTATTGGAAAGGTTGGTGTATTATTTTATTTAGGGGAAGGACATGAAAGGGAATATATTCCTTTTCAGTGGATATTTTGATTTGGAATGTATATTCAAGGAAAAAGGGAAACATAATGTTTAATAAACAACATTTCTATTTAATACAACCATAATTGTAATATTTTATCGAAATTGATAGATGACGGGATCTCCCAAATCTATCAAATGATCCTAAAAACACATACATGACCTATCAAAATGTGAATATTGCTAGAAATATTTATAATGGAAAAGAGAAAAATAAAAAATGAGTCATCAAAATTCTAAATATTGATGTGTGGGGTCCTATATCATCATGATATATATATACAATATATGATACTTAACAATTTATTTAATTATTTCAATATGATGTTATTGAATATGCTTATCACCCACAATATAGAGGTTTTTAGTTACATAAAAAAATATTGGGGGGAGTCTGAAAAGATTTTTGGAAGAAAATTGTGATGTTTCAAATAGATAATGGAATATAATTTACCAACAACTGGATAGAGGATTATCCTAAAAAAGGGGTAAGTCACCACGTCTCTAGGATGAGAACCTTTTAATAGAACAGTGTAAGTGGGAGGATAATACAGATCATAAAAAAATTTAAAGATTGATTCTTATTGAAAAAATAATTCCATTAATGTTTTGAAAGGAAATAATAGTGGTATTGGTGGATATTTTTAAAAGATATTTTTTGAGTTCAGGGAAGAAAAAATTCTATAAAATATTTGGTATGGAAATAAAAAAACTACAAAGTACTTGATAATATTTTAAAGTATAATATTCATTTTAAATAAAGAGAAACACTGGAAGTCAAAAATAATGTAGAGATAAATGGATTTTCCATTACTACTTAGGAAAGATAATAGTATATAAATGCTGTAAGAAGAGGCTATGAAATTTATTTTAATTCAATGATGTCACTGTTGTGGGTAGTGATCAAAATCATTAGACAAATAGTAAAAAAAATTAGGAGGATAGTGATGAAGAGTTTTGTAGATAAGGGGGATTACAAGTACCTAAGAAAAATTCAGAAGAAGACATTGATGAAGGAAATGATAGAGGGAGAGGACTATCATTACAATAACTGAACATATGAGATGATATCGATTTGAATAATATTATGGATCATCAGACATCGCCATTTTAGATATGGAGAATGAATTTCCTACAAAAATAAAAATTATTCTCACATATAGGGCCATGAAAAATGAAATAATCTTCAAAAGATAAGAATCAGGTCCACGTGGTGAATGAAGAGATTGACGTAATTCAGAAGAATCAATCACGATGCATTGTTTCAATGAAAAAAAAATTAATTCCATCAAGAATAAATAATTCTTCCATCATAATCAAAATGAAATGACATGGGATTTCAAAAAGATGACTCATGTTTAAGGTGCACTCCCACATATAGGGCGTTGATATTGATAAGACACTAACTCCTATTTCAAGGATTCAGGGAATTAGACTATTATTAGCTATTTCAATGTAGGAAATTCAAACTTTTATAGATGTATTTAAATTTATAGTTTTATAATTGAGTAAGGTGGAAGAGTGGTACATTAAACATCCATATAAAATTTTCATATTTGAATATGATCATAGACTTTGTTATACAAAGAAGAAACATTAGGATTATTGGAAGCACCAAGTGTTTTGTGTTCAATACTAAATAATTTCATGAAAAAGTTATATTTTAAATGTATTGGAGTAGAATAAAATATATATGTGAACAATGAGAGTGATCAAAATATTATTGTGACAATTTTTGTGGAAAAAATATTATATACTTGATAGAATGAATATCATTGAATTGTTTTTTATGAATTCATGAAGTGTTGATTGGACATGTCGATTATTATAGAGCTAACATTTCTTTCTTATACTATAAGTAACTCAATGAAGGGACAATAATGTATTCTCCCAATATAAATATGTCAAAGATTTGATGAGATGAAATGAAATTGAAAATCTCAATGAGATGATGACTCTAGATGCTACCCAAATGAAAATGTGAAGGGATTATGATGTAAAAGAAGTTAATGTAAAATAATAAAATAATATCCTTAGGATAAAATTTTATATAATAGTGAAATAAATTCATATTATATTTTTCAAAAGTAAAATCGCTCATTATCAATCTAATATTAAATAAAGTCTCTTTTTTGTAATAAAAAATAACAATAAGGTATATTAATAGTATGATTTATTTTGGTTTACTATAAAATAAATAATTATTAAAATATTTATTGGGATATTAAAATATAGATTGGGATATTTTAGTAGATGATAGAAAATAAACATCTTATAGTGAATTATAGCATTGAATAATTTTCATTTCTGGGCTTATAAAGAAATGATATAAAATTTCCCTGAGAACTACAGAAGCTACATATATTACATATATTCATGATTTCATGTTGGTACGTTAAATAAAGTATCATCTTGATGATATAAGAGATGATGTGAAGTATTTAATGAAAATAAACTGTGAAAATTCAAGCGCTTTTAATCTTATTAAAAATATAATCCACTGCTTAAGGAAAAATAAATTGAAATCAAGTATATTTTAATAATAAATAATTTGGATCATGGGTTGGTGACATAGGATATCTTAATCCTAAAATCATCATGATAAAGGATTTACACAAATAAGTATTTTAATGGAATGTTTTTGATCTCAGAGTCCAACTGACTCTCCACATTTTATAATTACAGATAAATAATACAACTCCTTGATGTATATTTTAAATTTCAGTGAGTGATGATAATTATTATTTTCACAATGTATACCTTAAAAGGTGTGAAAATTGTATTAATTAACAAAGAGGGATATTTTTTACAATAGTGGGGAAGAGTTTTTCATAGAATATGTTATAGGCGAGTGTAAGGTCATGAAATGGGATTAGATTTACTTGTAAAATAATGGGTGATATTTTTCCTATTGAATTTGTGTTTATGCTTTTTAAGGGAGAGTATGTATATGAATGGGGAGATAATTTCTATGTTGAATCAACACTACAATACTACATGGGAAAGTAATGTAAATAAAGGGTAGATTTTTTTTTCATTTTGAATCTTTGGAGGAAAGGATATTGAAGGATTTTTTTATATGAGGATGTTGAATTTGTTCAGTCATAGAATATATATCTCAAAATAATGTTTCTATGTTCATGATAATTTTTTAATAGTTATTATTGAGGTAGTCTTCTTATTGAGTGCTACTATTTGTGCCAATAATTTTCATTAATCACCAACAATAATAGATACTATCCAATACCAATTTGTATCGATTAAAATTTTGGTATTTCTAATGAATTGTTTAATTGATTATATTTTCTTGTCAATCTTGTTTAACATTTTTATCATGAAAAATGTAGACATATAGTACATATTGATTTAGTTTGTAATTTATGTCTGGAGTACCAATATGAAAATAATTATTATATAAGAAAGTGTTAATGTTTTGTTAAAATAATGTCTTAGGTGGTTTTTAAGTATTGTAAATAAACACAAGGGGGGGGGACATTTTTGAGACAAATATCTCAAGGTGACTTTTTTATGTTTGTAGATTATTTTGTTTGTTTCCAATGATATTTAATAACATTATAGAGGGATTGTTAACAATTATCCAAGATTTAGGAGACACTAAATTATTTATGAATTTATGGCCTATAAGTTCATGAAGGTGTTATGGTTTTTTCAGGGATAAAGAAATAATGTTTCCTAGTGTTTGGTAGATTTTTGGCTAAATAAATCTATCAGAAGATCAAAATTAATTTTATTGAGGAGGTGGGGATTTCATGAAAATAAAAAATTTCACAAATAATAGAAAAGTTACATGAAATTATAAATTTAAATATATATCATAAATGTATTTAAAAGTAAGGAGTTTTATAAATTTTTAAAAATTCATTGAAATAAAATTTGAATGATCCTAGTTCATACAGATATAGAGTTACCCAAAGGTAGCGAGTTTTACATAAAATGTAAAGACATAAAAAACAAAAAATTCAGGCATGTAATGTTTACCAAAGGGTAGGTTCTAAAAATAGATTTAAAATTAATACTCCAAAATTCATATAAATAGGATACCAAGCCCATATTTTATGTGCCTATTAATTATAGAATACATGGTATTTTTTTCACATAAGACTTATGAGAGAACACTTGATGTATGAAAAATTTTCAGTGAACTTCATTTGTTTAAGGAATGTGAATTATATCTACTTGACCAATTGAGTTTCATAATATATTTTATGTTTTATGAAATTGTATGTTTCAAATGTATTTGTTTCATGGAATTTTTCAAGTTATGATAATTTTTTTCAATGTTTGTGTGAAGAGGTAATGATTGATGAACCATGAGACATTTCCTAGAAATTATTTTAAAATTAGGATTATTTATTTTAATGAAATAAGTGATTCATGAAAAAAATAATTACAGTAATAAAATTTTATTCATATCATCGTTGTATATTTGATTAAAGAATATTGAGTAAACATTAACCAAGAGACTAGTAATATTTAAAAGTGTGAATTATCTTAATAAAAGGGGACAAGGAGTCTTATCTGAACATTTTTTAGTAGTGAACTCTAGTGGATTCAAATTACCTTTTTATTCTATATTTATTATAACATTTAGGTTTAAAAAACATAATTTATAGTGTCTCATGCATGTTTTCATTTCAATTCAAAAATTATTGTTGGAAAAATAGAGAAGACTGTTCTATTAAACCAAGAAAAAAATATTAGAATGGGTAACTATTTTATCTGATATATCCGGATTCACCCACTCTATGGGTAATTAATCTTCTTTGTTCTATCAAACGTATAGGTGTATTATTGATATCTTATTCTTTAATCTCTTTATTTACTTCATCTTAATAATTTCAATGGTGGTTAAATTGATTACGGTGAGCAGAAACCTCATTTTATCTACTATTGATTTATTATTCCTTATTTTCAATGGTGATTTTCTTCATTGTATAATCTATACATATGATAAAGTATGACTTACATATCTTTTATTGATGTAGATATATTCTATTTTTATTATAACTAGTATTACTCTATATGCAGATTCTCTTGGTTTATGGTAGTCAATTTTTTTAAAAAAGTGGGTGTTGTGCGATAGTTCTTGATCTCAACATTAGATAAAATATTGTGGATATGTTCATAAAATTATGATAAATCCATCTTGAATACCTAATAATAACAACTCATATTCACTAATTTCTTCATTTTTTAAATTCTCTGTGCTTTTTTATAATTTAGTTTCTTATATTACATACCTTGATAGTAATAGTATACAATTTTTTAGTACATTAGATAGATAATAAAATGCAAAAAATATAAATTCATTGTGTGTGAGATTCCTCCTCGAGACAATGACCTTGAGGTTTCATTATATTACATTATTATGTTATGAAAATATTGATCATGGATTAAAAATATCATTGTGCTTCAGTTTCACATAGTTGATGGGGGATGAAAAGATCCTGTATAAAACATTTTTCATAAAAACCTTCAAATATGAAACAATTTATGTCATATATTCCATTTCATGTGTATAGAATAATTTTCAATGGTTTTTAATTATATTTTATATATTAACAATTTTTATGAGTCCAACATGGAAGAATAATTGAGGATTCGCATGAAAATACTTTAAATTGATCGAAGAAGATATAAAATAATAGTTATATAATTAACTTCACTCAATGATATCAATTTTTTATAGTAGGATCAATAAAAAAGCAATATAAAGATGATGTGAGGCTCATTCAACCAATATTAATTGTTTAAACACCCATGGTGGACTTGAGGGAATGCATATGAGATCAATTTGAACTTTCTCAACCATTTCTAGAAGTGGTATATAATGATAACATTCTAGCTAATTCATATGTGAGAGATTAATATTATTTGGATATTTATTTTAATTATTTTTTGATACTTAAAAATTTAAGTGATTATCCCATCTTTGATAATGAAAAATCGACACCTCTCTACCTTTATCTCACTTTAGAATAAAACTGTAAGGTTTGAGTTTTTCGTAGGAGGTATAGATCTTTTGAGTTTTAACTTAATTCTTTGTGTTTTACCTATGTCACCTTGTTAAAAGGGGTAAATATCCATTTTCATTATATGGATTTAAATGTTTAGACTATATTATTATTTTCATTTCACCAGCAGATGTTCTTATCTTGTTGATATTTCAGCAAGCCTATGCTAGGATTTGGGGATGATTCTTTATCTGAAGTCCCTTTCATCTTCTGATTGTATCACGATATCCGTTTCGATGAGTTATTCAATCCGTAAGATAATTTATTTATTTTTATTTATATAATTAGTGTTATTTTGGTGAAATATAATATAAGCAATCTTTAGTTTATTCATCTATTCTTCTATTTTCTATTTATAAGGGTTGAGTTTGGAGCTAATAAAGATGAGTATGCTACCATATACATAAATTTTATGGTTTATACCTCTTCATGAAAATCCTAGTTGTTTAATAGTTATTTTTCATTGTGCCTCTCACTAGACCTTCTAGGAATTTCTCCTAAATTAATTAAATGCCTTGAATAAATTGTTGGAACCTGGATATGTTTCCAACTTATTACTATGATATTGTTGGTGTTTTCAACCAAAACCCAGACCACCAGGGAAATGTGTTTATGTATCTAGCTCACATGTTACAACCACATTGGTTGTGTGTGATTGGCCACCATTTTAGTGGGATATACAATGAATTAAATGAGATAATAAGAGAGGGACTATACTTCCTTTCCTTGTGATATATGTATTAAAATAAATTAATGGATTAAATGGAAAATATAGAATGGTTTTGATGAACTCGGGGCGTCTATATGATTATGAATGAATTATGAAATGTGTTAATGAAATGGTTATTATTAAATTTAATTCCTTGTACATTTCTACTTTTTTGATTTAGAACGGTATCAATGTCTCAGTACATTTCTAGTCTATGGATTCAAGATTGTATAAGATTCCATTGAAATTTATACTAAATACATATTAAATGTGTTTCATTGGAAATTTATACTCCTTGGTTCCAAATATTGTGTATGAAACTTAATTACATGTCATAGGTCATTGAGGATTCCTTGGACATTTATACTCCATCAATGTGGCCCCTGTGGTTTAGACACTAGATTGCTCAGAATATTCCATTGTGGATATTTTACAATTTTCCTACAGATAGTCCTTGTTTATTATTAGTTTTTTACCATGAGCCTTGGTAGGTTGAACAGTATGATATTTAAATGTATCACATATACTAATTTATTATATTAATTTTATATAATTCGAAATACTTATTCACATATACGCATACTAGAATAATTATTGACACTATTGATGGTGGAATTATGAGTGTTATCTCACACTATATTTAAGATACCATTGGGTACCCATACAGACCTCATTGATGCATTTAGGGACCATGTAAAGTGGTCATTTTTCAATTCGTGAAATATTATTCTTAGTAGAAGGGGAGCACAAGACCATGTTATGCTCGTGATGCTATTTGGAGATATTTCTTTGTTGTATTTTTTACCTTTGATACATTTATTGTATTGTATTAATATTTAAATGTATTGACTACAATTTATTATATATTTATGAAATACATATTTTATATTTGGTACAACATGGGTAAAACATTTATTATTATAATATTATTATTGATTTTTTATCTTATATAGTTTAGTCTTTTGATATATATCCACTATTTATTTTCATCATTACATGGTTGTTCTATAGTTTGATCAAGATGGTACTGTCTCCCCACCGTACCACCTTAGACCCTCAATTCTAGTTAGCATCCTCTGAAATATGGGGTGGCACACTTGCAAATTTATGACCCATCCGCTTTGGGAACCATTTAGTAGAACCTAGGTCAAGAAATTACAATGTTGTATAAAAGGGTGTTTCTTTACATTTCATTTTCTACCATACTAATTGGGATAGTAGAAATGTTAAATAGGAATGTGTTGGAATTTGGTAATCATTTTTTTTTGGGAGTAGCTAAACCACGTATAGGAAAATAAATATTTTATTAGGATAGGATAAGGTGTTCTTATTTGTTTCTTTTATAGTTAATTTGAGTCAACCATATGGTTACAAACATGACATATGATGGGTTTTTTTATAATATTGAGGAATTTTATTTTATCCTCAACATGATATGGAAAGAAAGCCTGGATCATGCATCATTTTAGAAACCTTATTGGATTCATATTCCATTTCATATAGGATGTATTGCCTTCCTACATGAAATTATTATGTGTATAATGAGTGATATACATGTTATTTGATTTAGATTTTGCAAAGGGGAGTGGGAAACATAATTTTCACTTATTTTTTTTCATAACCTAAATAGAGGTTTCTTGTATAGGCTATATTAGACACCTTAAGCAGCCAATTATGGAACATTAAGTCATCGACCATTGGTCGCATGTGATGGAACATGTTATAGTTGGGATTAAATGGACACCACATTTCATTTTATAAGGTGTATGTTCCATTGAAAACTTGAAATGGTAATCCATATAATTCAACCATGTAATGATAATGTTAATATAAATATGAATTTAAATGATTTTGAAATATAAAATGGAATTATTTTAAAATGGATTTTCCTATTGATCTTGATAGTACATATACTAGGACCCATTCTTGGAAATAGAGAGATAGACCCAGACCCAAACTTTTTTGTGGGAAGTAGGTAGTGACTATAGTGTTATTTATAGTTTTCCCATTACCCATTAATAGATTTTTGAGTATACAGAGGGGTGTTTCTTGTAAATAAGAAGTCTTGTACATGTCCTATTATTATGTATTTATATGGTTGTTACTGAATATTTTCCAAGGCATGTGTTCTGTGTTTGTAGAGATATTTCACAATTAAAGTGTTGAGTTTTGCACCGTGACTGTGGAGGAGATGATGTGGTGCACCTAATTCGCCAATAAAACCTCTAGTATCTTTTCTTGTGGCTCCACCAGTGATTCCAGAAATGGGTTTTGATTCCTAGTTATGAAATAAATTCATGTAATTTATGTAGATCATTCTGGATGTCCTATAGCCTACCTTGTATATGGAAGAGATGACATGTCTGTTCCAATAGGTATATCCACCCTTGTTTTTATGGGATGGTGGTCCATAGGCTGATGCGTTTTTGATTGAGATAGTTTTATTGATTTTAATGAATCGTGAGACACCACTTTATAAGAGGGTGAATCTTTCTATAGAAATTCTATTGGTGCTTCTATGTGATGGTGGGATGCTCTGAACTAGGATGATAGGATTTAATATATGGTTTATATGGATTTACAATCCATATTTTATGATTACTTATTTACTAATACTTTTAGATATGATTGGTACATTGAGTTTATGTTTCTAGAGAATAGTGTGATGACCATTATAGATTATTGATCTTAACTTAGAGAGATTCAAAACATTGTGGCTTTGAATCTTACTAATGTGACATATATGGTTAGATGCTTTGAGGAAGGTCTCAATAGTGGTGTTTGATCACAGGTGAATGTGTTTTCATTGAATTCAAAAAATGAGATAATAACTCATGCAATTATTAATGAACACAACCAGAGGGTATCTGGGGGCCCAGAGTAGGGTAGTACAACTTCTTCATCTAGTGGTTCCATGTCCGCTACTATAAATCAACTTTTTGAGACTTCTTGAGAGTGGAATTATATCCAAATATTGATTCCAAGTAGTTTTACCTTCTTCCATCAGTGTAGGATATAGGGACACATGGGGAGTAAGTGTGATAGATAATTTGTTGAGTGTAAATAATGTGGTAGGGTGGGTTTTATAAAATGGTTCTATATGATCATTCCTCTTGTCTCCAATGAGAGGGGGTTTCCACCAACTGTAGGTTCAAGATAGGGATTTGAAGCTCCACATCATTCATGGATCTAGAGTATTACCGATCATTCCGACAGAGGGTGTGGTCATGGCCAGGGGATGCAAACACCTACTGTACCTCGATAATAGAATAGGCCTACTACGGGTAGGCTAACTATTTCTTAGGGTTGTGGTTTGGGATAAATTTATTTACTAATCCCTGTACATAAGGAGACAAGTGTTGGGATTTCTATAAAGATAGGTATGATCTTAGTACATTTTACCCTAGTATCTTTATGTTTTGATATATATGCTTCTCATAGCTTTATATCTGAAACTTTTTTGGGGAGACATGGTCTCAATATTCCTTATTTAAATTGGATGATTACACATGACATTTCATTGCAAATCAGATCAGATAGTATATGCCATCATAGAGAATTAACCTTGAGAAAGGTAGGTATTTCTTGTTATTAAATCTCCTTTTTCTCGAGATTCTAAGATTTGATGTCATATACAAAATGGATTGGTTGGTTTATTATTATGACTATGTTGATTTCTATCATCGAATGGTGATCTTCACATCACCATAGGGTAGTATGTTTATCCATAAGGGTGAGTGCTTTGTCCATATTGGTAGGGCTGGACTAAAGACTTTTGGTTATGTGGCATGATAGTCCATATTACTATCCCTTATCTAGATGAATGGGGAATGAAATAAGGTAAATTAAATTCAATATTATATAGTTTAAAGAATGTATTTCATGATTAATATCCTGATTTACCTCTTTAGAATGTAGTGGTTGTCACGACCCGTCCTCGGGGCCCGTGCCGTGACTACCCCAAGCCCACCTTCCATAGGCCAGGGGATGGCGACTAGCACCAAGGCGTAAATCCCGGTAAAAAGGGAAGGCATTGCCCTTGTAAAGTAAACAAGAACCACAGAGTAAGCAAGCAGAAAAAGTAAACACTAAGAAAAAGCTGGTACAACAGTAAGTGCGGAAAAGTAAAGGGGGCCAGAAATACAAGCCCAACTGTAAAGTACAACTAAAAGGGGAAAAACAGCAACTGAAAAGTAAAGCCACAACGTCGAGCCGTCCACTGGAAGTCCCACCTGAAGGGTGGGTACAGATCGCCTCCACTGCTCCTCAGGTCCAGCCGATCGCTCCGAGTACGTCCTACCCAGTGGTCCACCTCCAGGTACCGTCATGCTCCGCAAGCCTCCACCACGATCAGCGTTGTCCGTCGTCTGCAACCAACACAACATAGTGCGGGCATAGCCCGTGCAGGGGTGAGTATAAGCTACTTAGTAGGGACCCCGAGACCCCTGAAGGTCTCCCAGAATCTACAAAGGATAAATCACAAAGGAAAGATACAATCATGAAGTAACATCCGACACGGCTTAGGTATATGCCCATACATATACCTAAGTCATCAATTCTCACTCGGCTCCAAAATCCGAGCTCAAGTACAACCTAGTCCACACATGAAAGAAAAACGTAAATCCACACAGGATAGTACAACACAATCCACATAGGAAAGTAAAACGTAAATCCACACAGGATAGCACAACACAATCCATAAAGGAAAGCAAAATAGGGTTTCATCTCACACAGGTATACTTCTTCGAATGACGATAGATATGACCACTTATCCATCTAAGCCGTCGGACCCACAAAGGATCGATAGGTACTAACCCCCGCAATGACCCACAAAGGATCTGACCCACAAAGGATCAATAGGTAACTAACCCCCGCAAAGACCCACACAGGATCTGTAGGCGCTGGCCCACACAGGACCGCTGAGCACTGACCCACACAGGATCGGACCCACACAGTATCGGTAGCACTGACCCACAAAGGATCACTGAGTGATGTAGTCATCGCTATCGAATCCACTGAGGATCTCTGCACAGTCGTCGTCGTCACTGTAGCAGTCGCAGCCAGCTCTAGGGTTCCCGCACACAGCAAGCTCGTTCGGGAGGGTCCTCTCCATGAGCCAAGAGGCTGATAAATCAACTGACTCATAGTCCAGAGATGATGTATCCAAAAGTTCCGTATCATCAACAGGAACTCAACGTCACAGACGACGCGTCAATCGGACGCCAAGTCTGAGAGTTATTGGCTTTTTCGTCCCAGGGGCCCGGTTTGTTTTTAAGGAAAAACCAACTTGACCATACTCCACCTGCATCCAAACCTCAGGAGGAGTAAGCCAAAAGATCCGTCTCACCTAGAGGAAATCAACAAATTCGACGGCACGTCAATCGGACGTCTGAAGCTCAAGATATGAGCGTTTCCGCTCCGAGGCCCCGGTTGGTTTGGTGTACGAACCAACCCGGCCGAACCCAAATTATTCTGAAACATTGAGTGTGATATACCGAAACGACCATCTCGATCCAAGGATTTCATTTCTACTGACGGCACGTCGTTTGGATGTCCGTAGCTCAAGTTATGAGAAAAAGACCGAAAAGGTCCGGAAACAGGGGGTCTGGGCCCGGACCGACCCGGCCCGACCCCCCCTGGGTCGGCACAAACCGGGTCGACCCGACCTGGGTTCGACCCGGTTGGGCGCGGCCCGGCCTGTCCAGGCGGCCCAGCCTGGCCTGGGCACGACCCGGCCCGGCGGGTCGGCCCGGCTCGGCTCGGCCGAGCGGCCGAGCGGAGGAACCGCAGGGTGCGCTGCCCCCGCGGGATGAGGTGTCGTGGCCCCGCGTGGGGCCACGCTTGGTCAGCGGGCACGGCTTTGCCGCATCCCGTGTGTCACCAGACCCACGCGGTCACGGTTCTGGTCAGCAGCCGCCGCCGTGGCTTCAGCCGCGGCGGCTCCATCCGGTGGCGCACCGGGGCACCGCCGTCTCCAGCCGCCAGCGCTGCCGGCGGATTCCGCGGGCCACCGGAGTTGCTCCGGCGGTCCGATTCCACTTCTGTCTGCGCCGTGGCTCCTCCTGGGCCCCATTCTTCACTGCTAGGCCCTCAAATTTCCATTGCGGCCCCATTTGTCATCGTCCGCCGTTTCGCGCACCAAGAACGAAAAAGTGCGGTGGGTTCGGACTTGTTCGTTAGTCTGCACCCATCGCATTAGCGGTTTTTAAAAAAAAACATAAATCCCAGAAATTGATAAACCACATCCCGCAATAATAATGATCCGCGAACCAACTTGTTAATTTGGATGGTTCGCGTTCCTGCCATGGAGGAAAACAACATGGTAAAAACATTTCCAAAACGACCCATACCTCGTAGCTGTCGTCGGACGAGAGTTCTTCGCGGAATTGACCGTCGCAGTAGGAGGTGATCGTCGCTTCGCGAAAGGGCGTCGTGTCGTCGCGGATGGGCGTCACATTGACGATCTCCGAGGGGTAAATAAAACACATGGATTTAATTTACACGAATTCAATCCATGTCAAGTATAAAAACCACAAAGGAAATTTAAAAGATTCTAAATCTCCTACCTCAAGCAGATGTTCAAAGATTTGTCGCGGAAGAAGGGACGTCGCAGAAGAACATCGCCGGAGGAGAATCATTGGCATCGCGGAACACGGAGGCACGTCGTTGATCTCCGAGGGTTTGGCGTTTTTCTTCGCCTTTCATCGAAGGCCGGCGTTCTTCGCATTCTTCGTGTTCTTCGCATTCTTTACAAAGGATTATGAAGGACTTAAGGCTTCTGTCAAATCCTCTCAACGAACAACACTCAAAAAGAAAAATGTTGGTCTTATTTTATTACATACCAACAAATGAAAAAAAACTAAGTAACGACCCATTAATTCAGAGAATTAATTTCAACGAATAAACCGCCCAATTAATAGGAGCATTTAATAGTTTAAGAAACTCCCCAGTTGACTTTCATTTAAAAGGGGTTTTCGCGGGTGTGTTACTTAGCAGAAAAGAAATGGTGGGGTTCATGCGGGCCCCACCTCACAAATATCCTACCAAGAGGGTAGGATATTTTGAATTGTACCCTATCCTCTTTATCTTAGCTTAAGCAGCTTTAAGTGGATTTTAAGTGTCTTAAGTGAAATAAAAATAAAGTTGTCGTACCACTTTATTTTATTTCTTAACTTAAAGCCCAAAAAATTAAAAACCACACCCGAGAAAACGCAACTCCGGAATAGATGTTTCTAAGAAAGTATCGGCACTGCGATTCCATTGGTGCCCTAAGAATTCGATTCCAAGTACCGGTTCAAAAGTTAGAAAAACCCGCTCGTTCATTCACTGAACGTACCCAAGCCTAACTTCGGAAAATGATTCCGGGCACACCGGGCCTCGAAATCAGGTGCCGTCAGAAACTGTGTTCATGTAAAATTCCAAAGAAAATTAAGAAAAAAAAATTCCTTGAAATTTACGGGTCTTTACATCACTCCCACCTTAGGGCTTTACGTCCCCATAAAGATACATCATAAGCTAGGGAAACAAATGTGGGTACTGAGCACACATCTGAGCCTCCCGCTCCCAAGTACTATCCTGGAGGTTCTCGTGCTGCCATCTGATGCGCACTAGAGGAATCGACCATCCATGTAGGACTTTCTCCTGTCGATCCTCGATCTCCACTGGGACCTCCACAAATGTCACCCCATCATCAACGTCCAGCTCCCCATGGTCAATAATGTGCATCAAGTCGTGCACGTATCTCCTCAGCTGGGATACATGGAAGACGTCGTGCACCTGGTGCAACTGAGGTGGTAGAGCCAGGCGATAAGCCACCTCGGAAATCCTGCTGAGGACCTGGAATGGTCCGATGAAGCGTGGAGACAACTTGCCGCCTCGGCCAAATCTCTGTAATCTACATCGAGGTGAGACCCGCAAGAAGACGTGGTCGCCATCCTTGAACTCTAGTGGCCTCCGCCTCCTGCCAGCATAAGACTTCTGCCGGCTCTGAGCTGTCCTCATCTGCTCCTGGATGACCTGGATCTTCTCTGTCATGGCCCGGTCCATCTCTGGTCCCACAAGTGCTGACTCCCCAGGGTCTGTCCAGCACAAAGGAGATCTGCAAGATCTGCCGTACAACGCCTCGTATGGTTCCATCCCGATGGTGGAGTGGTAGTTGTTGATGTACGCAAACTCCACCAAGGGTATGTGGTCCTCCCAGCTACTACCAAAGTCGAGGACACATGCGCGGAGCATGTCCTCGAGAGTCTGAATGGTCCTCTCCATCTGACCATCCTTCTGAGGGTGAAAGGCAGTGCTCAGACGTAGCCGCGTCCCGAACACTTCCTATAACCCCTTCCAAAGCCGGGAAGTAAAGAGAGCATCTCGATCGGAGAAGATAGACGATGTCACACTGTGAAGCCATACAATCTTTTGAACGTAGAGATGCCCCAAGCTCTCCACTGAGCCCTTCTCTCTGATGGGTAAGAAGTGAGCCGACTTGGTGAGTCGGTCGACAATCACTCAAATGGACTCGTGACCTCTGGAAGTGTGTGGAAGTCCAGTCACGATGTCCATAGATATCTCATCCCACTTCCACTCCGGGACCTCCAAGGGCTGTACCAAGCCTGCTGGTACCTAACGCTCTGTCTTCACCTGCTGGCTGGTGAGGCATCGAGAAACGAACTTCGCCACAACCTTCCTCATGCCTTGCCACCAGTGCTGTCGTCTGAGATCCTGGTACATCTTCGCCACTCCAGGATGTACTGCCAAAGGAGAAGTGTGAAACTCTCTCATCACCTCCTCTCGTAAAGCGACTGGTACCAATGTACGTCCTCTGAAAATGATGTCGTGCTCTGCTCCAAAAGAGAATCCATCAGGTGCCTGTCCTGAGGATATCTGTGCACGCCGTGTCTCACAGTCAGCGTCCCCACGTTGTGCCTCTCTGACCCGCTGTAGTAGTGGAGGGGTGACTGTGAGAGACTAAAGGAAGGCTACTCCATCTCTATCCACAAAGGATATCTGCAAAGCGGCTAGCTGCTATGTCGCCTCCTCAAGTAGCTGAATGCCCGTCCTCCTGCTGAGAGCATCGGCTACCACGTTCCCCTTCCCAGGAGTATAGACTATCTCAAAGTCATAGTCCTGGAGGAACTCGAGCCATCGCCGATGTATCAGTATCAGGTCCTTCTGAGAGAAGATGTACCTGAGACTCTGATGGTCAGAAAATACTGTAAAGCGCTCGCCCATCAGATAGTGTCGCCATGTCTTCAGAGCGAAGACCACTGCTGCTAACTCCAAGTCATGGGTAGCGTAGTTCTTCTCATGCGGCCTCAACTGACATGATCCATAGGCGATCACTGCCCGCTCCTGCATCAGGACACATCTAAGTCCGGTCCCTGATGCATCGCAGTAGACTACGTACCCTACTCTCTCCTCAGGCAACCTCAAGATAGGTGCGCTGGTCAATCTCTGTCTCAGCTCCTGGAAGCTCTGATGACATCTGTCTGACCACAAAAAGGGTCTCCCCTTCTTTGTCAAATCTAAGAGTGGCGTCGCAACTCTGGAGAAGTCTGGAACGAATCTCCGGTAGTATCCAGCTAGTCCCAAGAAACTCCGCACCTCCGTCACGCTCATGGGTGGCTCCCAAGCTAGCACTGCCTCGATCTTCGCAGGATCCACTGCAACTCCCACCTTAGAGATGACGTGCCCCAAGAAGTGGACCTCACGTATCTAGAACTGACACTTCTAGATCTTTCCATAAAGCTGGTCCTCTCGGAGTGTGTCTAGTACAACCCGTAAGTGGTAGGCGTGCTCCTCCTTAGTCGTCGAGTATATCAAAATGTCGTCGATGAAGACCACGACAAATCGATCAAGGTATGGCTGAAAGATTCTGTTCATGAGGCCCATGAACACTTCTGGAGAATTGGTTACGCCGAATGGAATAACCAAGAACTCATAGTGGCCATACCGACATCTGAAGGTTGTCTTCTGCACGTCCTCATCTCGAACTCTGAGCTGATGATAGCCTGACCTGAGGTCTATCTTCGAGAACCACCATTCTCCCTTGAGCTGATCGAAGAGTTAATCAGTCCTCGGTAGCGGATACTTGTTCCTCACCGTCTCCTGGTTCAGGCGATGATAGTCGACACAAAGTCTCAAGCTCCCGTCCGCCTTCTTGGCGAACAATATCGGGGAAGCCCAGGGTGAAACACTGGGTCGGATGAATCCCTTGCCCTGCAAGTCCTCCAACTATACCCATAGCTCTCGAAGCTCAGCTGGGGACATATGATATACTGGAGTCGATATCGGGGTTGTCCCAGGGTACAGGTCAATATAAAAGTCTACCTCTCTGCGAGGAGGTAGCCCTGGAACGTCGTCGGGAAAGACGTCCGCGTACTGATCCACCACTGCATGGAAACTAGGACTCTGCACGTCAACTGCTCCTAGGATGAGGCTATCCAACTGATGAGTGATGGGATGTCCTCTCCTCTACGGAAGTCCATCCTGTGCTGCGAAGGCTCCCTTCTCGCCGGTGAAGGTGAACCTGCTCCCGTCGGTGCATACACATCGCACCTTGCGCCTAATACAGTCAATCTGTGCATGGACTGTAGATAACCAATCCATGCCCAAGATGAAGTCGTAAGGCCTCGAAACCGCTACAAGAAGATCCCAGCCGGAAATCTCGCCTCCTAGAGTAAGCTCACTCTGCCGGCACCAGTGCGTAATCATCGAGTCTGCTCCCGTAGGAGTCTCTAGCCGTAAGGATCAAGCCAACGGCTCTGTCAGAATCTCTGAGCTCCGAACAAGGGCAGCGGCTATGAAAGAGTGACTCGCTCCTGTGTCTATAAGAACTGCAGCAAGGGTGGAATAGACACAGATCATACCTCGAATCATCTCGGGCGCGCCGTGGTCGTAGGCCTCCGCTGCCTGGAGCTGTGCCTGTCTCTTCCCGCCAGCTCCCTGTGGTCGGGGTGGACCTCCTGGTGGTGGTGGTGGTAGAGCCTCAAAGCGTCACCCACCACCTGCTGCTCGGCCAACTCCTCTGCCTCGTCCGCCTCCTCCATGCGGACCGCCACGGTCGACGCTCTGCCTCTGCCAGGGTGGCCCCTCGACTGTCTTCTTCTCCTCGGCACGGTGGGTCGGGCAGTCACGAGCCATGTGACCCTGTCCGTCGCATGTGTATCACTGTCTGTCTCTCGAAAGACTGGCTCCGCGCTGTGTGCCTCGCACTGCTGAGCCAGTGTCCTGAGGCCATCTGCGTGAGGGTATGGTCTTCCTGGACCCCTGAGTCATCCGTCGGCTGCCTGCTGCGGAAGACTCTGCTACCTGCCGCCCTGTGGTAGGTCTCGTTGATGAGGAAGGCTCAGCAAGGAAGCTCTCGATCAAAAGAGATCGCTCCTGTACTCCTGCCTGAGTCGGAATGCTGAGGGAGATCAGTGATGCCCTGATCTCATTTCTCAATCCCTGCTCAAAGGTTCGGGTGCGGAAGAACGGGTCCCATACCATGTCTGTCGAGTAGCGTGAGAGATCGGTAAATCTCGCCAAGTACTGGCCGACCGTCAAGCTGCCCTGCCGCAGATGAAGAAGCTCCTGGATGCGCACCGCACGGAGGGTGGCCGGGACGAAATCTGAGTGGAAGAGGCCCTCAAAGTCTGTCCAGAGGAGAGATGCCTCATCGTGCACCTAGAGCATCAAGCTGCACCATCGGCCCGCTGCTGCGTGCAGTAGGCTCACTGCAAGGATCACCATGAGGTCTGCTGGTGTCCTCACTAGCCTGAAAACTCGTACAACAGCCTCCATCCAGTCCTCGGCTGCCTCGAGGTCCGTCTCCCCACGGAACCTAGGTGGTCGCTGGCGCTGGAACTCATGTAGTGCACTGAGGCGACGTGCATCGTCAGCGGCTGGTGCTGGAAGCATCAGTGTCTCGGAGGGTAGAGGTATCGCCGGTGCCTCTGCTGTCAAAGGGCCCTGTACCGAGGCCTCGTCACTCGGCGGGCTGTCGTCACGTACGACTCTCGGAACCCTAGCTGGCTGCCGTCGTGGGGCCATCCTGAAAAGGAAACAGGTGCACCACAGTCAGAACAGTATACCTGGTGAGTTGATGCAAGTAATCACAAGAAAACTTGAAACACACATGCAATCAATGTTTTCGTGCATTAAGTCGGAAATCAGAAGTCAGGGTCCTGGTGTACGGATACGTCAGCCGCCGCATCAACACTGGACTCCCTGGACTGATAACCACACCCAATACGCTAAACACTATTTATTCACATAGAAAAGATCAAAGTCCACGATAGAACCGAACTCTTCTGATACCAATTTGTCACGACCCGTCCTCGGGGTCGGTGCCGTGACTACCCCAAGCCCGCCTTCCATAGGTCAGGGGATGGCGACTAGCACCAAAGCATAAATCCCGATAAAAAGGGAAGACATTGCCCTTGTAAAGTAAACAAGCACCACAGAGTAAGAAAGCGGAAAAAGTAAACACTAAGCAAAAGATGGTATAACAGTAAGTGCGGAAAAGTAAAGGGGGCCGGAAATACAAGCCAAACTGTAAAGTAAAACTGAAAGGGGAAAACAACAACTGAAAAGTAAAGCCGCAACGTCGAGCCTTCCACTGGAAGTCCCACCTGAAGGGTGGGTACAGATAGCCTCCACTGCTCCTCGGGTCCAGCCGACCGCTCCGAGTACGTCCCACCCAGTGGTCCACCTCCATTTACCGTCCTCCTCCGCAAGCCTCCACCACGATCAACGATGTCCGTCGTCTGTAACCAACACAATGTAGTGCGGGCATAGCCCATATAGGGGTGAGTATAAGCTACTCAGTAGGGACCCTGAGACCCCCAAAGGTCTCCCAGAATTCAAAAAGGATAAACCACAAAGGAAAGATACAATCATGAAGTAACATCCGACACGGCTTAGGTATATGCCCATACATATACCTAAGTCATAAATTCTCACTTGGCTCCAACATCCAAGCTCAAGTACAACCCAGTCCACACAGGAAAGAAAAATTTAAATCCACACAGGATAGCACAACACAATCCACATAAGAAAGCAAAACGTAAATCCACACAGGATAGCACAACACAATCCATAAAGGAAAGCAAAACAGGGTTTCAGCTCACACAGGTATACTTCTTCGAATAACGATAGAGATGATCACTGATCCATCTAAGTCGTCGGACCCACAAAGGATCGATAGGTACTAACCCCCGCAATGACCCACAAAGGATCTGACCCACAAAGGATCGATAGGAAACTAACCCCCAAAAGGACCCACACAGGATCGGACCCACACAGGATCTGTAGGCGCTAGCCCACACAGGACCACTGAGCGCTGACCCACACAGGATCGGACCCACACAGGATCGGTAGCACTGACCCACAAAGGATCGCTGAGTGCTGTAGTCGTCGCCATCGAATCCACTGAGGATCTCTGCACAGTCGTCGTCATCATAGTAGTAGTCGCAGCCAGCTCTAGGGTTCCCGCACACAGCAAGCTCGTTCGGGAGGGTCCGCTCCATGAGCCGAGAGGCTGATACATCAACTGACACATAGTCCAGAGTTGATGTATCCAAAAGTTCTATATTGTCAACAGAAACTCAACGTCGTAGACGGCGTGTCAATCGGACGCCCGGTCTGAGAGTTATTGGCCTTTTCGTCCTAGGGGCCCGGTTGGTTTTTAAGGAAAAAACAACCCGACCATACTCCACCTGCGTCCAAACCTCGGGCGGAGTAAGCCAAAAGATCCATCTCACCTAGAGAAAATCAACAAAGTCGACGGCACGTCAATCAGACGTCCGAAGCTCAAGATATGAGTGTTTCTGCTCCGAGGGCCCGGTTGGTTTTGTGTACGAACCAACCCGGCCGAACCCAAAGTATTCCGAAAACTTGAGTGTGATATACCAAAACGACCGTCTCGATCCAAGGATCGCATCTCCGCTGACGTCGCGTCGTTCGGATACCCGTAGCTCAAGTTATGAGAAAAAGACCGAAAAGGTCCAGAAACGGGGGGTCTAGGCCCGGACCGACCCGGCCCGACCCCCCCTTGGTCGGCCTGAACCGTGTCGACCCAACCCGGGTCTGACCCGGTTGGGCGCGACCCGACCCGGCCGGGCGGCCCGGCCCGGCGGGTCGGCCCGACTCGGCTCAGCCGAGCGGCCGAGCGGAGGAACCGCGGGGCACGCTGCCCCCGCGGGATGAGATGTCGTGACCCCGCGTGGGGCCGCGCTTGGTCAGCGGACACGGCTTTGCCGCGTCCCGTGTGTCTCCGGACCCGCACGGTCGTGGGTCTGGTCGGCCGCCGCCTCCGGCCGCCGGTGGATTCCGCGGGCCACCGGAGTTGCTCCGGTGGTCCGATTCCACTTCCGTCTGCGCCGTGGCTCCTCCCAGGTCCCATTCTTCACTACCAGGCCCTCAAATCGCCATTGCGGCCCCATTTGTCATCGTCCACCATTTCGCGCACCAAGAACGAAAAATTGCGGTGGGTTCAGACTTGTTCGTTAGTCTGCACCCATCGCGTTAGCGGTTTTAAAAAAAAACATAAATCCCAGCAATTGATAAATCACGTCCCGCAATAATAATGATCCGCGAACCAACTTGTTAATTTGGTTGGTTCGCGTTCCTGCCTTGGAGGAAAACAACATGGTAAAAACATTTTCAAAATGAACCCTACCTCGTAGCTGTCGTCGGATGAGATTTCTTCGCGGAATTGACTGTCGCGGTAGGAGGTGATCGTCGCATCGCGGAAGGGTGTCGCATCGTCGTGGAAGGGCGTCGCGTCGACGATCTCCGAGGGGTAATGAAAACACACAGATTTAATTTACACGAATTAAATCCATGTCAAGTATAAAAACCACAAAGGAAATTTAAAAGATTTTAAATCTTCTACCTCAAGCAGATGTTCGAAGATTTGTCGCGGAAGAAGGGACGTCGCAGAAGAACGTCGCAGGAGGAGAATCGTTGGCGTCGTGGAACACGGCGTCGCGTCATCGATCTCCGAGGGTTCATCTTTTTTCGTCGCCTTTTATCGAAGGCCGGCGTTCTTCGCGTTCTTCGCATTCTTCGCGAAGGGGGATGAAGGACTTAAGGCTTTTGTCAAATCCTCTCAACGAACAACACTCAAGAAGAAAAATATTGGTCTTATTTTATTACATGCCAACAAACGAAAAACAAACTAAGTAACGACCCCTTAATTCATAGAATTAATTTCAATGAATAAACCGCCCAATTAATAGGAGTGTTTAATAGTTTAAGAAACGCCCCAGTTGACTTTCATTTAAAAGGGGTTTTCGCGGGTGCGTTACTTAGCGGAAAAGAAACGACGGGGCTCGTACGGGCCCCACCACACAAATATCCTACCAAGAGGGTAGGATATTTTGAATTGTACCTTATCCGCTTTAACTTAGCTTAAGCAGCTTTAAGTGGAATTTAAGTGGATTAAGTGAAATAAAAATAAAGTTTTCGTACCACTTTATTTTATTTCTTAACTTAAAGCCCAAAAAATTAAAAACCACACCTGAGTAAACGCAACTCCGGAAGAGGCGTTTCTAAGAAAGTACCGGCGCTGCGATTCCATCGGTGCCTTCAGAATTCGATTCTGAGTACCGGTTCAAAAGTTAGAAAAACCCGCTCGTTCGTTCACTGAACATACCCGAGCCAAACTTCGGAAAATGATTCCGGGCACACTGGGCCTCGAAATCAGGTGCCGTCAGAAACAGCGTTCATGTAAAATTCCAAAGAAAATTAAGAAAAAAAATTTCCTTGAAATTTACGGGTCTTTACAGTGGTGTTCTCTATTGATCATGTTCATAGAGATATACCAGTATCCTTTAATCCTTATAGGATGACCACTACTGAGTTGCAGGAGCACAAGAGACATCTACTGGACTTGGAAGTAAAGGGGATTATACAACTCAATAAATCTCCATGGGGTTTACTGGTCCATTTCTCAATGTGTTTGGATAAAGTCATCAACATATTGGTTCATTATCATAAATTTTATCAGTTGATTGTTAAGAGTATATATCCCTTACCCTGAATTGTTGACCTCTTTGACCATCTTCGAGGATATCAGGTTTTATGAATGATTGATTTGAGTTCGATTTATCACTAGGTATGTGTTAGGATAAAATATACCTCATAAAACTATTTTTAGTTGGTATGGACTTTATGCGTATCTGGTTATTCTATTTAGTCTCATGAATGGGTCATCAGTTTTCATGGAACAAATGAACCATGTTTTCTATCCATTTCTGAATTCAGCTATGGTTGGTTTTGTGGATAAAATCTTGTTGTATTCTCATGAAGAAAATGATCATGAAAACCATCTTGACATTGTTCTGAATACACTAAGAAAGAATAGGTTGTATTCTATGCATAAAAAATTCCACTTTGAGATAAATAAGATTCACTTACTGGGTTATATTACCTTAGATATATGAGTATCAGTTAACATAGATAAGGTGAGGGGTAAAATTTATTAGGATCATCCAAAGAAAATCATTGATAAATGGATTTTCTTTGGGGTATCTGATAATTACAGGTGATTCATATATGAATTAACATGCTTAGGAGAACATATTATGAGCATGACTTAGAAGGGTGAAAACTTTTTATGGTGAGATACCTATGAGAAATATATTAATGAGATGAAAGGTAGGATGAATTTATAGATTATATTGATCATTCCAGATCTTGGTAGATAATATGAAGTATATTGTGATCCATCAAGTATTGGGATAGGAGAAGTTCTTATGAAAGAGGATTAATTTTTGGTGTGTGAGTCTCATCAATTAAGGACACACGAGAGTAACTACATGACAGAATATCTTGAGTTACCTACAGTTGTTCATTTTTTATGATTTTTGGAGGCATTATTTACTATGAGGGAATTTTTTGATGTATATAGGCAATAAAATATTCAAGTATATATTTACACATCTTGAATGTAATTTGAGGCAAAAAGGTGGCTTGAATACCTAATGTTTATTGACATTGAGTTTATATATATTCTAAAAGGGAAAAGTTTTTTCTGATGAATTCACAAGGATAACATAGATACATGTGTTTCAAGAGGCCACTAGTGAGCGGATGTTTATAGAATAGTTTTTAGAGATTCACTTAGAGGCATTGTATAGTCACCGGAAGGCTCCTCTATCATCATTAATGATGAAGAAAAGTCTCCTACAATGGGTAAGGATGATAAAAGTCTAATTTGATGAAGCCCTATTCTTATGGGAGATAATGGAAGGAGAGGACCCACATCCTGGTGTTCCATTGTAAAGGATGATATTTTATGAATACTTGGCCACATTTGGGTTCTAGCCGATATACATGAGGAGTTGATGTTCGAATTTCACATCACAACTTGTGTAGTACATACTGATATTCTAATGGTGTATCATAACTTGTTCAATCAATACTGGTTGTTGCGGATGAAATTGGAAATCATAGGATTTGTCACTAGGTTCTCAACCTATCATTAGGTGAAGGAAAAAGAAATATCAATCAGTTCGTATCGTATAGAAGTTACCAATTATTGAGTGGAAATGGGATGATATTGTGATATATTTTATGATTGGGTTATTAATATTGACTATTGGAAGTGATTAAATATGGGTTTCTGATGATAGGCTCACAAAGGTCAGAATCTTCTTACTGGTTAGGTTGACATTCTCAGTAGATGATCTTGGGAGAATTTATATCTCTAAGATTTTATGCCTTCATAGGATTCCTTATAATTTTTTACTAAATAGGGATGCCTGGTTTACCCCTCGCTTATGGAAAATCATACAAAGGTCATTGGGTACACAAGTTCTTTTAAGAAAGGTATACCACCCTCAAAATAATTTCTAGTCATAGAGCACAATATAGGTTCTGTAGCACATGCATAGATAATGAACTCTTGATTTTGGAGGTTCTTGGGAGAGGAAGATACCCCTGGTTGAATTCTACTACAATATATATATATATATATATATATCATACAACTTCACACATGTCCCCCTATGAGGATATATATTGTAGTCCATTCTAATCACCATTGTGATGGTTAGAGGAAGAACAAGAAAACTTGCTTAGACCACATCCCATTTAAGAGAGTTTGGAGAAGGTCCAGTTGATCAGAAAGTGGGTGTATTTTGAAAATTATAGATAGAAATACTACCTGAATAATCGACGATCACCCCAAGATTTCATGTTCGAGGACTGAGTATACATATTACTCTAAGGATGGGGCACAAATGGATTAAGAGACATGGTATTCTATCATAATGAAATTTCATGCCTTTCATGATTCTAGAGAGAGTCATGCTAGTAGCATATTAGTAGTAGTTACCTTATAGGTGTCGATCCATGCATGAAATAATTCATGTATCTCATATATTACTTTATCACTTAGACACATCTCATATTATTAAGAAATATGAAGTCGATTTATAGGTATATGTGTCCTTTGAGGATCATCATATACATATCAATGATTAGAGCACTAAAGCTCTCTATGGATGGTCATTTCCCTTTATTAGGGTGCTATGGAGGAATTTTCATGTTCAAGACGAGACATGGTAGAGATAGGCAGTTGAATCTGATCAATGGCCAAAACTATTTTCTGATTCTTTACCATAGTCGCGAGAGAAACTCAGGGATGAGTTTTCATAACAAGGATAGACTTTAAGATCAAGAGTATTCTTATTTGGTATAAATATTTTGATATTCATTTTAATTCCTTGTTTTTACATAATTTGATAACCTAGTGAGGATATGAAGGAAACATGGGTGTCCAAGGATTGTTTATATTTTAAGCTCAATTTTTGGAATAGGTAGCTAAGACACATGGTTAGTAGAAACCATTTTGTCTAAGCTGCACTGTTCTCGAAAACAGTGTGGGGGTGGTCTATGACTCTACCCTAGGACACACTATTCAAAGAAACCATATATCCATGGCTTCACACCATTGTGAACCAGAAATATATTTTAGTAGAGGAAACCCAATTCTTCATGCATGGTTTCCCAAATCGTGGACATAAACCCAATAGGGTCCTTCCTTGGACAGTGAAGGGTACTTGATTATTCCACAATTTGACCAATCATGTACCCAAAATATGTGACCTATTTAAAACTGTTGAAATTTACCTTTACCACATGGATTTAAATCTTTTAACCTCCCTTATATTTTATTTTGTCCATCAGATATTCTTCACACTTTGATAATTCTTCAAGCATATTCTTGGATTTGGTGTCGATTATTCATTTAAATTCCATTTCCACTTCTGGTCATCAATATAGATCTTAAATAGTGAGTTATTCATTACTATGGATAGTTTATTTCATTTTTATTTGTATCAAAAGAGTAATTTTAGTTCTAGATAATATGAAAAACTTTTTGTGTATTAGTATTTTAATTCATTTTCATCCAATCCTTGTCATGTTTGGAGTATATAATGGATGAGTGTTCTACCAAAGGCATAACATAGGTGGTGTATACTTATTCTCACAAACATATCTTGTTTTATAACTAGTTTACATTGTGAAGAATTCCAGACCAAACATGTGTTACTGACAAAAGAATTAAAAGAAATGATTAATTTTTTGAAACAATTGTTACTTTCCCACTTTTTTCCATGATATGTTTGGAAGATTTCAACATCAATATAGACCCCCTTGAGGTGTGTTTATGTATCTAATCAATTTGTTATTCCCATTCTAGGTGTGTGTGTGATTGTGATTTTAGTGGGAGCCATATTGAATTAAATGTGATAATAAGAGATATACTATGCGTCCATTCCCCGTTATTACATGTGTTAATATGATTAAATTTATTAAATAGAGAAAGTGGAAATATTTGGATAAACTCTTGGGATTGTATGTAATTATGAAATAAATAACTAAATAGGTGAATGAAATGGTCATGATTATATTGAATTTCATGGATAGTTTTACTCCATTTATTTAGAACAATATTGAATGCCATTGACATTTCTACCCCATGGATTTTTGATTATATAGTATTCAATGTAAATTTCTATACCACGGATCCATATTGCATGGGAATTGTTGGACTTACCAACTCCACAAACCTAACCATTGGGTTAGATACTTGATTACTTGACATAGGATGCTGACAAGTCCATAAAAATTACTACTCATAGGATCCAACCCATGTGGGTATGACAATGGATTACTCAGCATATGAAATAGTTGATTTTTAACCTTCTTTATAGATAATCTTTTTTTATGATTAATTGTTTATAGTGAGCCTTTGTAGGATGGAAAGTATCATACTTACATATATCACACATTATTATTCATTATATTATGGTTATATATTGCGCACTAGTTTTTCATATATACACATACATGAATTATTATATACACCACTGGTAGTGGACTAATGGATGTTATCTTACACCTTTTTTGAGCCACCATTGGGTACTAAGACAAATATCATGGATGTAGGTATGGACTGGGGAAAGTTTCAATTGTACAATGCGAGACTGATTATGCTTTAGAGAAGGGGAGCATAAGACCGACCTATTACCGTGATCCAATATAGAGATATTTTTTTATATTTTTTACTTTTGATACATGTATTGTACTAGATTCATGTATCCAGGTATTTCTTTCTATTTTTTAGAGATCCATGACATTCATATTTTGAATTTGATACTACCTCGGTTTGAATTTATTATTATTTTAGTCTTTTTGATATTTTATCATCTACTTTTCATTCTTTTGGTATGATTATACTATAGATTGTAATTATTACACCACTTTAATACCCTCTTACCATTAGTTTATATTCTCTTCATTGTGCTACCATAGACCCCCACTTCTAGTCATCTGCCGCTAGTGTGCAGGGTGACATTTGAAGGTGGTGTGAACCGCTGGCCTGAGGAACAATTTGGTGGAACCAATTTGGGATGTTAGAAATACACCACCCCAATGGGTGTAATTTGAATAAAATTATAGTATAATGACTAAATATGTCTATCTCCAAGAAAACAACACTAATACAAACTATGAAAATATGTAGAATTAAAATTTGAGCATATCCAAGGAGATAATATTTTCATGAACTCATTTTACTATGAATTTATTGAAAATAATATTTCTAATTCCGTTAACTAATTTGATTATTTATATTTCAATAATTCATATATTTATTTTGAGTATGAAGAAAAAGAAGATGCCCATGCAGATATTGATTTACCTATGGCCTTTCCTAAGTAAATCATATTCCAATATGATCTGTTAGAAAGGGATGATTTTTATATTAATTCATTCTATATTAATTACATTAAAATAAGTCTTTTTAATAAACATTACATTAGGAAAATTGTAAATTAAATACACATGGAGAAATACATAGATGATAATGATGTTATAAAAGATGCTATGGACAAATAAAATGATATTGTATGATTCATTATCATTCAAAACCTTTTATGTTATACTAAATTTATTTGGGGATGGACCACAAATACTCTATTTGTGGGTTCCCATAAAACTAGTTCATGATAAGGAGAACTAAAAGAAAGAACATGTGGTGGTTGAAATCACATAATCTGTTTCCATCATTATATTTAGGGTGATAGTTGGAACTAAAAACTGGAGGCATTAGTAAAACCTATACCTACTTGGGGGGGGTTTCAAACCATGTTATATCACTTTTATTATTTCCCCTTATCATTATTTTTCTAATGATTTTTTCATTCATTATTTTTGGTATAAAGTTGAAGAATATAAGATATTAACTCAGGGTTTCCATTGATGAATAAATTCATGTTGTATTTTTTACTTCTCTTTAGTTTCATTACCCTTTTTATTTTATTTTTGTTGATTTGAAATAAGGTTTAGATAAAATTATAAGTTGGGGAGTTACAACATACAGAAAATTTATTTTTATTTTATATTCATTATTTTGAAATTTTAAGAACATTGGAAATAAATGTATTCCCTTTATTATATTTCCAAACTGAATTAAATTTTAATTATTTTTTATAATGTTTTATTTGAAGGATTTTTATATGAAAATTAATGTTGATTTTCTTTGGGAATATTAATTTAAAATTTTATTTAAATTTTTTTATAATTTTTTAAATCCTTTCCCATGAAATTATAAATAAAATTTTAATCCTATACTATGAGTAAATATTTAACTTTTTTACCTATTCTTATTAATATATACACTTTCTTGAGAGAAAAATTGAATTTGTGCGAGAACAAGAACATAAGATTTCTTTTTCAAAGATTTAAAATTTAAAAAAATTTATTGATGTGATTGAACCCTTTCACTGGATAATTTTATTTAAAATTAAGACTTAACATTACCTTAATTATTTTTTACCCCATATAATCCATGAAAAGTATTATTTGTTTAAGCCACATTATAAGCCATTTTTCATTACCTAAATTTACTCATAATATTTTTTCCAATAAAATTTGATGTTTGAGTGTGGGGAAGGGATTTTTTGTGTGTTCTTTAGGGTGAAACTCATTGCGATGTGTTTAGGGGTCTGTCAAAATTTTTGGAAACTGAAAATTAGGAAAAATCATTATTAATTTTCATTAATTCATATCATACAATTATTCTCTAAAAAAATAAATTAGAAAAAAATATAAAAAAAATATAAAAATAGAAAAATGGGTATGATATTAAATTATTCACTATAAATACTATTGTGACTCACTGAACTGTCAAAAATAGAGGGAATTAATTGGTATATATTCACTAAATTATATTTTAATTTCATTATCCAAGATAAAAAAGAAAACAGAAAAATGTGAAACATTTAAAAAAATTGTGAAAAAGAAAAAATAAATAAATGAAGAGTAAAATTAGGATGAAATCGTTAGTTTTACTCATTGATCGAATCTGGTCTCATCCCTTTTCACAAAAAATGGTTTTGGTGTATGTATTTTATGGTGAATTTACTGTTTCATTTAATATGTTTTAACTCGAATATTCATGCAATATACCCAGGATTTCAAACTCCTCTTTTATCTTTAAATTAATAAATTTTTAAACCACCAACAATTACCCACCAAATAACCTCAAAAAAATCTGCATGATTGGAAAAAGTTTTATGTCGAACATTGTAAAGTGATGAGAATGTTCACATGCCACTGGTGAAACACTCAATTATCAACTATGTTTAAGAAATTAATGCACATGTGGAAAGAGTGACATGAATTTCATTTTGAGGTATGTATAATTGGGCAATGAATGGATTATTGAGTTCAAAAAAATCTCATTGTGAGAGATAAAAGTTAAAGGTAATTGTTTCCATAGAGGATACATTATTAAATTATATTTTTCAAATGATCATAGAAATTTTAACACTTTTTATTCTTATTTGAATTATGATTTGGATATTTTTTGATTACCTCATAGGGAAATTATTATGTTTGGGGAAATGATTAATATCATAATTTTGAAAATTTTATTCTATAATTAATATTTTTTAATCCCATAAGTTTATCATTTTAATGTTAAATACTAAATTTTTGGAGTTTTTAAATAATTTTATCTTCATTATGAAAATGGTCAAAATGTTTATTTATAAGTATTTTAATTAAGTTTTTAGTTTCATCCATAACATACAGAATACAAAACATTTCAAATTATTTTTCATTACTCATTTAATGAGATATATGTTTTCTAATTAGACCATGAGGTGAATCTAATATTATGATTCTAAAATGAATCTCCCAAATTTGTCCATGGAATCTTTTACTTGTATGAATTAATTTTGATGATGGGGACATATCTCACACAAAAACAAATAAAATGAGAAGAAATATTTAATTATGATAGTGTGTATTATTGGGAACAAATTTAATAAATTAGAACACCAAATATTTAGATGTTTTGAAGTAAATTAATGGATGGTAAATCAAATAATTTGAATATTATTTGTTTTAGAGGACATCAATATTTACTTTAATAATAATATTTTTTCTCTAAATCTCTAAATGAGATGATATTTTATATCAGAACATAAAATACTATTCTATAAATAATTTTATAAGTAAAATATTATATATTTAGTAATTTACATCACCAAACATACATGAAATTTTGATATATAGAAATAGAGTTAATATATTCCCCACATTTTCCTTATCAATATGTACCTATTTTCTATTATAAATTGTTATCCATTTTCAATATATAAAATGAGGTTTTTTCATAATTTATTAATATATATATATATCACTATTCTCTTATATTTTCTAATTCAATATCATTTCCTCTTGTTTTCCCCCATTATACTTTCAAAACTCCATGAAAATGGATTAACATATGTATTTGTTTTATGTAAAGTAGTAGTTGATTGTTGAGTTCTTGTATTATATTTTTTTCAAAGAATATCAATAGTGTTCAACTAAATTATTTGTAGTTGTTTCCCTATTATTGGTACTTTTATGATCTTCTTTCTTTTAATCAGTGTTCCTTCCCCTAATTTTTTGAGCTATGTATATGATGGTGTATGTACTAGACAATGTTGGATGATGAAGATATATCATGTCTATATTTAGATTGTGTATTTCCCTATTTATAGTAGAATCATGGTAGAGAAATTACAATTTAAATATAGAGAGTGTTGAGTGATTTCTTTTCATCTTAGCATAGGAGAAAATATTGAGAAAATATTTATAAAATGATGAAATATCAATCATGAATTCCAAATAATAAAAAACATTCTTTACTAACTACTCAATGGTTTATATTTTTTTTAGATTTTATTAATTTTTATATTATGAAAATATGAAATTATATTTGTATATCATTTAGTTGTATATTAGTTATATAATAAGTTGTGTAAAAAGAAATTACGTCTATGAGAGGACTCATCGAGTTAATTACCACAGGAGTGAATTATATAACTTTATCACTTGATAATATTCAACAATGGTTTGACACAAACCCCTACATGTAAATCATTGGTTGAAATTTTTCCTATGACCATTAACGTGTAACTAAAAAAATAATACCACATATATAGGATACCTATATCAACAGTTTATCCAATGATAGTGGATAATAGCACCCTATGGTTGTGATCATGTCCTGACCATGACTATTGGGTTTACCATGAAAATCTATAAGAAATTACCTCTAGTCCTAGTCTGAAATTTGATAATGGTCATAGAAGTTGTATGTCCAAGGTAAATCATCCAACCATGGTTATATTCTTCCTATAATTATCTGTATATGTAGTTATCAATTTGACAAAAAATAATAAAATTTATTTCTAACTTTTTGAAATATATTCATTTATCTATAAAAAATTTTAGTATATATATGTGTGATGTATGATTTAGTGGAGTGGTAGTATTCTTTTCACATCTGAGTAATATTGTTGGGTTTACATCCCATTGGGTTTATATTTTTCACATCTTATAGAAGTAGTCAAGTAATTATAGATATATGGGTGTCCTTGGGTAGCCAATGATGATGAGGGCATGGACATGGGCTATATTCATGGTTGTGGTCACATATATAACATCCCCAGGAAGTGTGGTAGTGGCCATAATCTATGACCATAGTCACATGGGCTATATACAGAGGATCCAATTGTGTCAATAGTGAATTGTTCCAATAGTGCATGCTGAACATATATGGGTTGGAAGTACTAAAATGAACTTAATATCCCATTCAAATCTATCACTAATAAAAGAAACCATATTTGATTTTCTAAAATCTCATTTTAATATGCCAACCAATACTCATACGCCATATGAAAATTCATATGTCATCCCATAGGCTCACTAATACTCAATTCTCGGTGAGAATCACCTTCCCACTAGACCTCTTGAGTTTGGTTGATCAATTTATCAGTAATGTTTACCCACATTGGGTTCCAATTTCACTCTATTCATGCCTCCCATTCAATAAGACTAGTATTAGTGGCTAGAGAATCATACACACTAGTTGAAAACCTTTTAATATTCCACCATTTTTACAATATTTATCATGCATAATGGTAACCATCCATATCCCCCTTTTATGTCACATGCATCCACTTACCTCCTCTATAATTCTCGTAATATATAAATAACTACATAATAATATATTATCAGTCACCACCATCCTCATGCATGGTTTTTATCCCTCATGAAAACATTTTTACTTGACCATGAAATATCCATGAAATAGAATAAACCACAATAACATAACACATATAATAAACATCTAAATAAACTATAAATAATTGATAACTAATTTTATAAATTTCCTTAACTTTTTCTGTTTACATATAAATTAGGCAATACACATCGAGTGATGTATTCTCATTGAAACCTCGAAAAGTAGTTTACATATAACTCTAGAAAGAACCCTAATTACATTATGGAGAAAACTCCCAACCCGAAGTACCAATTTTTAATTGAATATTTATCTTTTTTATGAGGAACCAAAATTAATTATGGATATTACTTATCAATAATGAAATTATACGCATCAACATACGTTTAATCTCATGGAGACTCCTTTAATATACATCAATGGAATCCCTCTTAAACAATGAATATTACACCATGATCATGTTTAATCACCATTAAAACAGTAATAAAAATCACATCAAATAAGAGGAATATGGGAGGAAGACTAGAAAAAAATAATGAGTGTGTAAGAAACCTTAATAATTAAATGAATAAGATTTAACCTCCATTTATCGTGGAAGAAAAGGAGGAGGAGAAGAGGGGATGAGGGGCACAACCTACCCCTGCTCTAATAACCAACAAATGTGGAACCCCAAGTATAATAATTATTTAGAAATGTAAAATGATCCATTTTACACTTATTAATAAACCATTTTAGGAATCTCTGGGTGTTTGGTCCACCTACCCTATCCACTTGATTCTACTCTAAGCACTCGGTTCAAGTAACCATCAAACTTGTTTTCCCATCTAGAGGGAATTCACCCATCAAACCACCACCAAGTACCTAGTTTACCATTATATTGTACTCGATAACCATATAAAACCATTAATCTTCTATTTTTCATTCATTAGGGACCCCAAAACCCATATGTGGCCTTTCCTACCCAAGTTTTCACTTATGAAACACCCTCTTTAATATTATTAATGTATCAATGATTCCAATTCCAGATCCATACTTGAAAATTTAAATAATCACAATTTTTATTCTAATGGGAACCAATATTTTCTCCGGGATCATCAAAACACACTAATAAAGGCCATTAAATTATATATACCAACCATTATTAGGGATCTTCTCCATGATTCTTTCTAATTTTCATTAACTTACAAAAACAATGAACTACACCCCACCCCACCCTTATTTTATCTTTATTTTTATTCAACCATTAATTGAAAATGGATAATTAATAACCAGAAAAAATCATGTTGATACATACCCATGAGAAAAATGTAATAATTTATGAGAACCAAAAAATCGACCACATTGTGGTGAAATATGACTTCGTGTTTTTATTTAAAGGTTATGTAAGTTTTGTTATCATAATTTATTGTCTTTGAAATTATTAAAAAAAATTATTTAATTATTAAATAGTATATAAATGTATATTAATAAAATTTCTGTAAATTAGTCATTGTATTTATTATTATGACATATAACTAAATCATGTTATAAAACATTGATATGGGTTTTCATTTGAAAAAATATGTTTTATTTTAAACTATTTTATCTTGTATTATGTGGTATTATTTAAAATTTAAATTTCCAAAATTAAGAAATTTAATTTGATCAAAATAAAATTATTTCTATATTTCGAATGAAAAAAATATATTAGGGTTATTTTTTTTGGATTTTTTTTTGAAATGGTTGATTTTTTAGATGAATAGTGAAAATACAGTTTTTAAAAATACAGTATATAGTATACCCTCATTATGTAAAAATATTTATATGATAATTTATAAAACCATTTTATTGACCAAATTTTTTATTTTATGTGTAATATAAAATATTTAAAAATAGTATATTGAATTTAAAATTGATATTTTATATTTCTTAACCAAAGTGAAATTTTATTTTAATAAAATCACCTTTTGTAATTTTACTTTAACTATGTTTTCATAATTACCCATCTAGTTTGGATTTCTATTAAATTCAATAGAATATTATTTTTTAATAATAAAAAAATAATTTCATAGTAATCAATAATATACACTATTTTGGATTAAATACATTTTTATTCATAAACAATAATTTTTTGAAAATTGTTGTTGTTTTCTTGAGGGAAATTTTCTTAAAATAAATTTATACCTCATATATAAATTTAATATATTAAAATGGTTTTATAATTTTGATTAATCTTTTATAAATTTTTTTATTAAGGTCTATTTGATTTTTAGTCATAAAAATAAGTTATCGTAGTAAATGTTTATCACCTTGATAAAGGATACTTGTGCTAAAAAGGCTAAATTAAGGGATACAGTCACAATATATCAATAAATATAATCCTAAAATGGATGGATAGAGTATTGATCAATATCCTCATTATATATTTTAATTTTTATCAATATTTTATCCATATTACATAATAATGACTTCACATTATTGTATTAATAAATTAACATGAAAAAATCACACCGCACACTTCTATGATGGGAATGCTTCGCAACACATTTTATACACACCCCATGAGCTCCTTAGAAAAACCGATGACTAAAAAAATAATTATATAACCCTCTTTTCCACATCCCATATTTTCTAGTATCACAAAAATACCAATCTAAGAAGGCATAACGTGTTTTATGAGTGGGGAAATCCAATTAATAAGTAATTATCTTAATCTATTTATTCAATTTTATTTATTCTTCCACATCCAAAAAAATATATTATAAGTATACTAATACAACATCATAATTATCATCAGTATACTAAAATTTTATTATTTTCATAGAACAAAAATTATATTCATTCCTTTAATCCCTGAAAAAAATCAATGTATCAACCGTGTTATGTGTGGATTACACACACCATGAACGATGTATTTAATTTTTCATCACTTCCTTAAATGAGAGGTTCTAAAAAGTGATTTAAGGAATAAAAAATATATTTATAACATCATTATTTTTTTGAAGTATATATTTACCTTTATATAAATTAGATTAATAATAAAAAATCATTGTAAAATTGAACTACAAGACATGAGTATACCAGTAAAATTTTTATAATTTTAATGTATTTTAGAAAACCTATTGAATTGTATAAATTTTGATCTACTAGTTTGATATGATATTAAAATTTAAATAATTTTTTATTTCATCAAGAATTATATTATTAATTTTTAACTAATTATTAAATTACAACCATTATTTTGTCAAAAATTTACGAATCAAGATTATTATATGTTCCGTATTTAAAAATCATACCCAAAACTCCAATTGAATGAAGTTAGAACTTAATGAATAATTATAGAGAATTATTTCCAATACATTGGATACTTTTAAAATAATTATATCCTAACAATGGTGATAATTAAAATCATTATACAAAAAAAGGAAGGAATAGTTAAAAGTACAAACACCAATGATCAATTTTAACTAAAAATAGATAAAAAATACTATATAAATTAATAGGAAATATCAATGTAAAAGGTTTTAAGTATTAATAAAGTATTGAAATATATATTTATAAGTATTTGTTTTTTATAAATTTATTAATAATGCATCCGTCCTTACAAGAATCTAATGTACGAGTTATTTGTTTCACATTCCATTTTAGCACAAATTAAAAATTATTCACTTTATTCATATATAACATGATTTAATTAATGAATATTTATTTTTTTCCATAAATCACATTTTATATGATTTTAATGTTTAATTAATTTTTTATTTCCATGTTTTTTGGATTTAAAGGCTACGAAGTCCATAAGGAGTTTTCTTCCAAACATTCATTATCTAAGAGATATTTTTTATTATACACTTGTATTTATTTATGTGGTGTATGTAATTAATATTTTTCATATTATGTAATTTTTTTATTTTATTTATTTAATTTAAGGATTTATTTTAAGTTCCTTCCTTTAATAGGGTTTTAATTTTAATATTTTGTATTAATTTAATTTAAAATCAATTTTGTAAATGTTTTAAAGTACTTTACCCAAATAGTTTCCTTTAATTTTCATATTCTTTTAGATGATTCAATAATGTTCTTCTCTATGATTAAATTAGTAATCAAGGAAATTTTCAACTATTATTCACTCTATTTTTATAAATAATCTTTTTATCAGTTTTTGCACTGTTCGCTTTGAATATCTTTTCTAAATTATGAAATGATTGTTTTTAATGTGCAACACATGATGAAAATTTTACAATTTATGGATATTATTAGTTATAAATAATCCCATCAATATTCAAATTATTTTTGAAATAAGAAATTTTTTTAAAAACTCTGAATTTTTCTATTTATTACATTAGAATATTTTATAGACTATTTTCAAAGCCTGAAACATGGATGGCATGAGTTTACAAAGACCAGTTTTCTCAAAACTAATTTTTGAAATATTTTAATTATATTAATATCACATGGGGGAGTTCTCTTTAAAAGTTGTAATAACTCGTAAATGGAGTCTAAGATTATAAATCTAAGGGAACCAATTATTTTTGAATTCTATTTTTACCAGAGGCATACCATAACCTTTATCATTGTCAGGAGTTTGTGAAAATATTGTCACATGAGTGAATTACAGAAATAAGTGAAATTAAATAATTTAGTTTTATTTAATAATGCTATGACTAAGATATTATTAAGAGGAACTATTAGAGAGGATCTATTAGAGGAATGTGGGAAGACGATGTCAGATCAAATTTGATTCGAGTGTGTTCATCAATTAATTTCATGATCCTTCCAATGATGAAAATGAATAACTATTCCTCCTCATTGATTAATCCAAAATCTATGTATAATATTTAGTTTTTATAACTCTATCATGTTCTTTTGTCACAATCTAATACAGATGAATTCCATGAACAAGAATGGATTCACACATTGATGATAGATTTAATTGATGGATTTATGATGTCCTTTGATCTTTATACATATTATTTGATATAAATTTATGACAATATATTGAGTCCAAATGAAAATGGTTGAGATTCAATTCTAACTTCTCATGGATTATTGATTTCATCCCCTATTTCTTCACATGTTTAATGTAGGAATTTTATTTGGACTTTGGTTTGACAACTAACAATTATTATATTGTTTGACATCCATTATTCTGAAAAATGAATCAATACTGTTAGTATGGTACTTGGCTAAGGAGTGATGGAAATATATAATTATTATAGGTGGATCAAAATGGATTTGTGGTTTTTTTTCATACTAGTTTTAGTGGTGCATCTGCAGACGGTGCGGGTGTATGTTTCTAAAGAAGATTCAAATCCCAAAATATAGATCTTTGGTGATGGGAGTGTTTGATGTCCCCATATATACATCTATATTAAGTATGGTGGATCCTATGTCAAACATTATAGCACGGAGAAGATAGTAAACGATCTAGAAAATCACATATTACAGGACCTATTATTATGGATCACACACTGTGTATGGACCCCTAGATGATGCACTAGGGTTTCAATATAGATTTAAATATCACACACCACATGACACTATCACATTTTTTTTCTTGTTTATGGTTTATCATTGTGTAACATAGTGGTCAAAATTTCACAGGAAGGATAGAGTAAAAGGAAATAGAAACTACCTAGTGTACACGAACTTGACCAGTCATACACATGATGGGACATAAAAATAGCCAGCGGTACACATGTACAAGAACAAAATATGGGAAATGTACTAGGGGATATCCACACTCTGGTTACTAAGTCCTAAACATCATGTCAATGTATATTTTCATGGAATGTGATGAAGCACCACACAAGCATACCATAGGCTCGCTGAACACACCATGTATCCTTATGTACACATTGTGTACCCACTTTTATTGTGTTTTATCCTATAATTTATTCAGTATAGATCAATATTAGATGATCATGTTTCCTTAGTCCATACCCTCTAGGGTACAATGCAAAATTATGCACACATCTTAGGATTTTGATTCCCTATAGAGGATGAGTCTTATATAGAGTTTGTGGTGTCCCTTTTTGAGATTGGAGTGTGATACTCTATAATTTTTATACCCTATATGGGGTTTCTGGAATCGAAGTGACCTTATTGAGTAGGGTCCTTATCCTCCAACTAGAAGTCCAATTCTGTAGGGTTTATGGTACAATCTGGTTGTGATCCCCTACATAGGCGGTTGATCCAGATTGGGTTTGTGGTGTCCCAAGTGGTCCTGGGTTTGATCCAATATCTAAATATCGAGGTATTTTGAGACCAATGAAATTTATTGGGAATGACCCAATGATCATAAAATCTTGTATGATTTCTCTAGTGATAATATGGGTCATGGAGTGGATTTTTTTGGAACGAGTATCGCCTTTAGCAGAATCCTATGGATGGATGATTGGTTGTGTCTTCCTGGAGGCTTGAAGTCCCTCTTAAGTATATCTGGGTACATATTGGGAATAAATATCTATATCATAATAAGCATATGAATATTTTTTATTATTCATGTTTAGTATTTTTTGTTTGTATTAATGTGTATTGTTTTACTCACCCCTACAATGGCTCTGCCTGCATGATTCATGACTTAGGAAGATGATGACTGATTTGATGGTGTTCTTGAAGGATAGAGAGATGGTGGATCATATATTGAGCTTGATATACAATGGTTTTTTGGGTGGTTTATTTCAATAATATCCCTCTCCCATGGAGCAGGTTGGACTCTCTATATATTTTTTGGTTGGGCTTGTATTTGATCCTCTTTATCACTTTTAGTGATTTACTTTCATACTCTGATTGTTGGATCATAGATGAATAAATGAATTGGTATCAGTTGTTTTAAATTTCAGGTTTTTTCAGTCCTGGATAAGTGTGAATGTGTATAGGTACATCAGGATAATCCCTCCCATGTGTTTTATATGCCTACTCAATGCTTGTCACTAGCCCCTGGCCCATTGATGGAGGGATTGGGGTAGTCACAGTTCGGGCCCCTTTTGGTGGGATCATGATAGATTGGTATAAAAGGAGTTGGTTATTCCTTAGTATTAGAGTCATTGAGATGGGTTTTGGTTTATAGGTTTAAGTGTATTGATATCAGATTTTAGGACATGGACCCTAGTGCTTGTGTGGCAACTGACGTATCCATACACCTAGGCTCGAATCACATTCTATTCAGCTCACTAAATATACAAATTGGTTACTAGGAAAACCATAGTAAATGAATCATTTAAGAATGGGTTTTGGGTTATATTTTATTTTTGAGCTATATATCATGATTTTTTCTTTGACCATGGTCCAACATATTTATTTCAGTATTCCTCTATGAAGAAAGTCATCCTGGATTCCACTGCATGATCATGAGGATGATCTCTTGAGTCACGAGGCTTTAGTTTAGGGGCCTATACCTAAGATAGAACCTATTTCTTGTTTACCAGTTATACCATCACCTGTTGAGTAACATCTAGCACATCCTATGCTAGATGAAGATGTACATAGGCTGAGTGCACTATATAAGTTTTAGAGGGACAAACCTCCCAGGTTGCTGGGTGGGCTAGAAGCCTAGGTTCTAGGAGACTTGTTTGAGGCAGTTACTCAAATTTTATTTATTATGTGGGGAAAAATGAATATCTAATGTTGGTCCTCACAATGAGTATTCTTGAGGGATATTCATAGATATGGTGGAGTTTACTAACATATTCTCATGATGAGACAACTCTTTCCTAGCCATATTTTCATGCATCACATCAGGGAAGAGTTTTGAAAGACATGTTTTGATCAATATGAATCCTAGATCATCTCCATCGGTATCAGGGAACTATAAATATGAAAAATTATTTAGTGAATTTTACTGACATATAATGACACTCCATGTATATGGTGCGAGATCCTTTATTTAAGAAATAGACATTTAGATAGGTCTTATAACATGGTATCCGGGCTTCAATGATGTATCTCTACATTCTCTCTTATGTTAGAGTATTGGAGTGAGCCTTATTGGTCGAGGGATTCCTAATTGAGTAGGTACCAATATTGGGTGATGTTATTGGGAACCTATTAGCCGATACTTCATAGATGGTAGCCGATGATAGTTGTAGGTACCAAATCATGTTAGAGGCTTTAACATGGGACCCTATGATACATCTCAATGGTGTATGAATCTTAGTGTGGTTCAGATCATAAAATGAAGAGACAATTATTCTCCAAGAGATAATGGAAGTGAAACATGAGGTGCATGAAGGTTTGAACTATTACCAACACCATCCCTAGGTGGTCCTTTTGAAGCTCATGGAATTGATGGTTAGGGATGAGGAAAACTGCAGCATATGAATGCCAATGTACCAAAGTCTCAAAGGATGGTATGAGGTAGGATACATGTATTTTCTATGATAGTTGTAATATTTATAGAAACATGCATGAGTTATTACTTTTTTCAACTTCTTTTTCTCAATACATAGACATTAAATTTGATCCTTTCGCTCTAACCTTGAAATTAGAGACTTCGACAAGAGGTGACTCGATGATTGAACACCTATGTCGATTGTGAAATATAATTCTTGTTGGAGATTTCCTTTTATGAAATATATTTTTAGTAGTTATGGGCCTTAGGAAGACATCCTGTGTAAGGAATGGATATCAATAGTTCATGGCCATACTGACCGTTTTAGCCAGTAGATGCAGTGTGTACACAATGATGGGATGAGGTTTTCCATTTTGGTTGAAAATAAATCCTTGGAAGATGAGGACAAGACTAGAAATAACAAAGTTGAGATAATTTTCACAATTTAGATGGTATGACTATTAGAGTGGTTGATTCTATAGTCTACTAGTTCCCTATGGTAGTGAAAATGTATGCAGATGTTTTCTGTAAGGATGTGTTAAGATTACTACCCCTCCAAGAGTTGGACATATTATTTGAATCTAATCCATAATTCCCTAATAATTCATAGGATCCAATGAACCATGGACACAATTTTTCCTTTTTACCTAAATGAATCACACCTTTACATAGAGATACTTTGAGAAATACATGATCACATAACATTAATGAATGTAATTTTCTATAGTTATCCACATATATTTTCTATATTTTCTAGGCCATCCTCATATGTTGATGAGAGAAATTCACCTTATCGACTATTTCATCTACCAAATATAATCCCATGAACATCCTTTGTCCTGTTTCATCACAAAAAAATGATTTGTATCACCGATTTCCATATTATTCATGAAATGGTTTGATCTATTTATTGAAATGAAAGTGGTTATTATAAGAAAAATCTAAAATGAATTTTATTTTCAAATTCCCTTATAATCCATTGAACAAGAAAGAAGAATATCATCAAGGGGCTAAATAATCATGTGGATTATCCACAAAATTGAGGATATTTTATTTTACTGAAATGTAAGTCTATAACCAATGACTTCTAATGGACTTTCTAAAAATTATATGTAAACATAGGATTATGGTCTGATACAAAAAAGAGAGGAATTCCATATAACCCAACTATATAGATTATATACAGTAAAAAAAGATGATACCAATACATAATATCTCAAATTAGAAGGAATTGTGTAGATTTATTTAATCAATCAATGATAACCCAAATTGCATTATTATCTCAAGATTTCTTTGGCAATCCTACCCAAAAATGCATTGATATATTCTCCCATTTACACTCAAAAACTGGAAAAGGTTGAAGCATTCCATTCATAAATTTTCATTCTAATTTAACATGCTGATAAGTTAAAAATTTGACAGTAAACTCAGCAATATATGTTTCAAACCATCTCCCAAATAATACTTCTGAAGTTCTCGATGTATCTTAGTGCTTCCAATATAAACACAAATCAGATATCTATGATTTTCACTCCACAACGCTAACATCAACTAAAAATCATGCCGAATAAATTACCTTTTTCTAAATTTGATAACACCTTCCCCATCAACATTAAACATAGGTAAATTATCCTTATTAATATATTCCATAAATTCCTAAAAAACATGACCCTCCTTCCAATATTTCTTAATAATTTTTAACAATATTGACTACATTTAAACCTAAAACAAAATAAAGAAGTTCCTTATATCTACAACTTCTAGGAAATAATTCATCAAATTAGATACTTGAGGGTCATGTTCCAAATGTAAAATTGGTAATGTGGCATTATTTTTCTGATTCAAAGCATCAACTACTTTTTTACTTCTCTAGAATGGTACTGAATCAAGAAAAAAAAATCTTTAATCAGCTCTATCCATTTTCTCGGTCTCATGTTGAATTCAATCAGAGAGAACATATACATCAAAATTATATGGTTAGCATATATTTCACACATTAATATAAAAAAAATGATTACTCAACGCTTTTAATTCAAAAACTCTATTAGATAATTTTAGATAGTGTGTAAGATAATTTAAATCATGAAGATTCAACTGAATTTATGCATATGAAATTACCTTATCATTATTTACTAGGAAATCACCAAGTCCCATCAATGAATCATTAATTTAGATTACAAATTCACCATATCTAGAATGAATGTCCAAAATAATATTATTTACCAATGTTCATCCCAGTTCTTGAAAAAATCATCACATTATTATTTCCAATGTAATTTACCTCCTTCTCAAATTAATTTACTCAGTTATATTGAAAACTGGGTAATGTTTTCAATAATATACTAGTAGTAACCTACTAAACCATGAAAACTACAAATATTTGTGAAATTTTTTAGGTCTTGTCCATTCTTCAAGAAATTTAGTTTTATCATCATGAACAGTAGTTACATCTTTATAAATAACTTGTTCAAGAGAAAAAAATCAGTTGTATCCCAGGTTCAAACGTGGAAAATTTTGAATATAGTTTGTTTTATTTTATGCTTTGGAAGACAATTGTTATATCCCGGAACCAAAATCCACTGAACTGGTTTTCTGAGATGGGTCACCACATGACCTCAAGAACACCTCCCCATATACTAAAGGTTGATGATGAGAGGTGAGGGTCTAATAATCCATGTGGGGAAGCTATAAAATCTTTACCAATGTAAAACACAACTGAAAACGATATAAATAGTGGAAAAATATGAAATAACAAATAGACATGCATAATCAGACATCTCAAAAAACTGGGTAAAAACAATAAACCAACAATCACTATGTCATGTCATGCTAAAAGTGTGAAAAATGAAGGGAACCCAAAATAAATATGAATTGAATAATTCATAAAGTGGTCCTGAATCCATGTATGAAACATCATCCATGCACATCCCTAGCCTGACTCAACTCCAAAGCATAAAGACTTTTCCATCATCTTGTCCAGTAAGAAGGAATTATTCTCAGGTATCAAACGGTTCCCAAGCAGGGTGAGAGTATAACATTGTATACAACCACAAAAAATGTATACTAAATATCCAGTCTCACAGATAGTGCATATAATGAGTAAATAAAATTTAAAGAAAGAAAAAAACAACTTAGGTTCCATTAGTTAAAAATATTTACTTTACCCTTTTTTAACTTTAGTAATATTTTCATCATATGTGTCATCTTCATTACCTAATTCATTAGTAACTTATGTTCCATGGGTTAGTAACTTATATCATTCACATAAGGGTTTAAAGAATTCATCATCGTGAATAAGGGAATATTTAATGTACCTATCACACTAAGGATAAACACATAAAAACAAATACATTATCCTCACCACAAAGACTTAGGCTGGGTGGAATGAAACCATTTAGGGAATAGAGCTTTATCCCCTTCTCTAACCTATGCATTGTGTGATGGAGTTTAGATCCTCAATTTAACTCAAACCATGGGTGTAGAATTTTATTAAATAACCCACAATACCATTTCATGTTCACATTCGTATCTATCCAATCATAAAACACATAGAATACCAAAAACCATACTAAAAAAATACACATAAAATAACAATACATAACAATAAAACTGAGAATTACTATTATACCATAACCCAATAAAATATTTACTATTTACATTACGTAACCCATTTAGCCTAATTCCCATTGTCATGCCCTATCCCAATAGGAATGTTTCTTACATTCTTTTATATCAACACATTTAACATTTTCATTAATTCACTTTTAAAATAACATTCACCATATTTCTCAATTCGCAATCCATTACCCATTTAACATGTTAATTATTCTATATACACTATAACTCATAGGATTTGTTAACATTATTCATAGATCATTTGACACAATCATCATTAACACAAATAACCCATTTTCTTATCATAAAAAACAACCCCTTATGGCATGATCTAACATAACAACAACAACCATTATCCCATTTTCAAATCAGCCCACCATATAAATATTTCATTCTTGGGATCTACATTATAACACATCAACTCAATAATTAAGTTCATCAATTTCTAAGTTTAGAAATATCAATGCATCCCCTGGGTGACCCTAATAGTTCTATTCAACCTCAACACATTCTTTATAGATCATGAGAGGTTAAATTAAACATTTAGACACCCGTTTTATGAAATTTCACCAAAGGAACAAATATAAAAATAAGATATAACCAAGAACGCAACCAATCATGCACAAATAAACTCAACAACTATGGTATATAACTTGTAGACCACCTACCTCAAATATGGTGAAGAACTCACCCTTAAAATATTCATTAGATCCATATTTAAGCACCCCTTGAATCCTCAACTATAATCCACTTGGAAGAGAAGGTTTTACAGCTTCAGAATAAGATAAAAGACATTATAACCCTAATATGAAAAGGATAAGTAAGGGAGGGATTACACTTTCCCAGAGCTTCGATCAATAACCAATGACACTCCAAATATCCTATAAATGAGGGATATTTATCTTTGAAAGTTGTTATACTTATTTTTCATCAAAAGGGATGGAGGAGAATAAATGGGAAGAAAAATAGGGTGAGGAACTAAAAATCCTACGGTATATAAACAATAATTTTCATCTTTTAATGGGGTGCACAGTTTTCAAAACCATGAGAAAATAGTGCAGCATTATTTGTTAAGGGAGGTTGGGTCAAATAGTTAACTAGGGATGCTTAAAATATTTAAAAATGTCTCCATTTGTGTGGAATTCCTCTATAATAAACCAGATGGTTTAGTTCCCCCTTGCACAGTTTTCCCTAACCTTGTGCAAATAATTGGACTTCCACAAATTGACCATTTTTATTTTTATTTCATTTCCGGAACTCTTGGACACCACAGATATTCCTCATACCCATAGTAAACATATAATTATCCACAATTATGGGATTAAATAAATATCAGGAACATACATTTATGATGTCCTTGATCTTACAACATCCCACCTTATAATAGATCATCCTTGAGAAGCATTCCCAAGAATCTCAGAGCCATCGATGCAAAGATATCAGGGAATGAGACATGAATATCAGATTCTTTCTCCCAAGTTTCTTCCTGAAAATTCCCATGAAGCGATAGGACATGATCTAATGGAACAACCATTCCCCAAAATACATTTTCACTATGATATACTATATGAACCAGATGATCATAGAATGACGCATCAGCCTCAAACTAAACATATTCAATATCAATCACATGATATGGATCAAGGTGGTACTACTGAAGTTGTAGAACATGGAAGAAATTGTGTATCCCACTATACCACTATAGAATATCCATTTAGTATGACACTGGTCTGATCCTCTCCAAAATAAAAAATGGCACCACATAACTTGGAACCAACATTCAATGTTATTTAATTTGATAGTGACCCAACCGTGGTGAGACTGGATGAAACATATGATTACACAACAAATACTCAAGAGGTTAAATATTCCTATCCGAATAATATTTCTACCTACTTTGAGCTATTTTCATACATTTTCATATTAATTGTTCCCACTCTAACATCAAATTCATGAGACTCGTCACCAATAACTATAATTCTCCAATTTCCATCCAACACAATAGTGATTGAAATGATATACCATAAAGCACATAAAATGGTTCCATTTGAATCATATCCATAAGAATATTATTGTAAAAAAATCAACAAGTGCCACATGTTTTTTCCATAATCCACCAAAATACAGGATAAAAGCACAGAACATGTCCTCTAATTCTGGGATAGTATGCTCTGAACACCAATCATTCGGTGGGTTAAAATCCTTACTAAAAAATGGTTGGGAATCAAGAGGCTTCTATAATACCTACCTGAAGTGTGATGTGAAACACACTCCAAATCCTTTTTTTCATTTTAAAAATATACACTTTATGGAGAAGTGGGAACCATTACAAATTAACATTCAGAAGTCGAACCCATCACAAAATCCAAATTCAAAATTTAAAATATACCAAAAAAATCCACATTCATAATTCAAAATTCAAAGCTCAAACCTTGCATGAAACAAGGCCACACGCCACCCAGACCATCATCATCACTACTGCTATGGATGTTGACACCATCGTCACTAGAATCGTTGCACCACGCCAGTAACACAAAAACAACACTGAAGTCTGTCTGAGGCCGCATCAATGCATCAATGTTGTCGAACTTCCATTGTGGAACCAAAACCTACCCCATCACCGCATTATCATGTCGCTGGAAAGACACTGAATTCAACATCACCATCTAATCAACATAAGATGCACCGGGGAAGACCATAACCGGAGAAATAATGCTGACGAGATCACCGGGACGCTGATACTCTCGAACTCATGACCCAAGGCACCATCAAGACTACCCCGTAGATCTGCCTCAGATAGAGTGGTGGAGTTTTGGAGAAAAGAGCAGAGAAACAAGTGGACAGAGAATGGTCATAATGTCGGTGAGACTCACCAGAAATCGTCGTCACCAAGAGACAAAAGCCATGCTACTGAACACAAAAACTACCATTAAAGAAAATTCTATCAAAGAACAAACCACCATCAAAGAAGAAACACTATGAAACCAAGGGGAAACTAGAGTGATGAAACCCTAAAATAAAAGGAAAGAAGACGCCAAGAAGAACCGCGACTACCAAACCATTAATCCCAAAACCTATAACAATTCATCGCTCCAGATACAACCAGGAGAGGACCGGTGAGATGTGAGGTCAGAGAAAAGTTGTGGTGGCTAGGGAAGAAAACATAGCACCTTCATCAGATAAAAATTGAAGAACGAGACCAGGAGCAGACCAACTGTGGGAGAGTGAGAGTCGGGAAAGAAAGGGATTCGCCAGAAGTCACTAAGAAAGGCGACAGTAGAGAAAAGGAGGAAATCCGGATAGATCTCTCACCGGGAGTGACTACGAGAGGGAGGGAGTGGCGGTGCTGGGGGGAAACCCTAGCATGAGAGGAGGAAACCCGGAGACTCGGGAGACATTTGCCTACGATGTGAAACAAAGATTATGATATGAAACTATTTTTCTCGATACTCCATGAAACTACACTTTTTCATAAACATATATCTCACCTAACTGATCAATTGTGAAGGTCTCCCAATTCAAAAATAAATGATCCACTTTAGTTATCTAATCCCAAACCACCTAGATGACATCATTAATCCTTGGAGTGCTTAGAAGAACCACTAAAAAATCCATATTTACATCATACCACTTCCATTATAGAATGGGAAATAGAAGTAAGAACCCACCTGGGAATCGATGCTTGACCTTTATCTACTGACAGGTGAGGAATCATGCCACAGAATCTTGTAACCCCTTTCTTGATTTTTGGGCACCAATAATGCCTCCGAATATCACAACACGACTTAGTTAAACCAGTATTAACTACCAACATCAATACCTTAAACTCATAGATCACCTCTTCCCGCAATCATACTTGTTCAAAAAAACTACCACAAAAAACATCCATCATCAACAAAATTCCAAGTAGAAGATGACTCCCCAAATTTAATTCCTTCCCCTATTAAAAAACACTTCGAACCCTCATGTTTAATTTCCTTGACTAGGCTCAAGAATGTGGAATCAAATGCACAGTGGTATGGGTTGTCTGCTCGGGTCCATCCCATACCACCATATGCATCTCAGAAAATAAGTCCATCATATTCCACTTAATATAAGATTCATGAATTGATTGACTTTGAGTTTTTCAACTCAATGAATCTACAACCCAACTCCTTTTTCCATGTGTATATACCAACTCAAAATAGAAGGATTGGGGGTACTCAACCATTATTTGATGATGATGATTCAAATCAAATTTTCTGATGATGTACCTCAATATTTTATGATTAGTATACATTGTAAACCATTCTCTTAAAAAGTAATTCCACCAACATTTTAGGGAATAAACTAATACGACCAATTCAAGCTCATGTGTAGGGTAATTTCATTTTTGAGACCTTAACTTCTATGAATCATATGGAATAACACGATTATCTTGCATCCGGAAAGATCAATGAACTACACCAAATACATAAAAAATATGATATACCCTTTTCCCAACTCAAGTAAGATCAAAATCAGTGTGGTATTCAACCACTAATTCAAATCTTGGAAAGAATTATCAAATTCCCTGGTCCACTAAACCATGATGCTGTTATTGGTCAAAATAAAAAGTGGTTCTTACAATTGGGATAAATCCTTGATAAACCATAGTTAATTACTACCTAACCCTAGAATAATTTGGATACCAGAAAAATTATAGAGATTTTTCCAAGATACCACATCCTTCATTTACTATAGATCTACTAAAATAACATCTTTAGAGAAAATTTGACCAAATAAATTAACCCTATAAATCCACAAATTAAATTTATATATCATAGATTATATATTATTCCTTGTTAGTGTAATTAAGATGATTTCAAAATGTCTAGCAGGATATTCATGAATTTTTTAGTACACTGATATTTCATCAAAAACAACAACTAAAAAGTAGTCTAGGAAAGGATGGGATATTTGCTTCACTAGAGAAATAAACACATTCAATGCATTTTTCAATGTCAACAACATCACAAAAATAACTCATAAAACCCATACCTTTTCTTGAAGTGTATACATGCTATATCAGAAGGCCTCACACATAAATACTGATTCCCCAATATCAGATAAATTTTGGAAAGCATTGAAGTACAACTCAGTTGGTCAAAAAAAATATCAATCCAAGGAAGAGGGTATCTATTATTAACCATTACCTAATTTAGATTTCTAAAATTAATTCACAAATGCAACAATCAATCATATTTCTTGGAAAAAACCCAAGAGAACCCCATGGTGACATGATTGGATGGATGAACCCTTTACACTCCAACTCCTCGAGATCAACCTTGTGTTCCTGGAGTTCTTTTAGTTCCATTATATATGCTGGGATGGAAACTTCCTCCACTCCCAGTGGAAACTATATCACGAAATCAACAAACTATCTTAGGTGGAAACCCTAAAAATCCTTAGGAAACACATCATTGTACTGATCCACTGTAAGAGGGAAGAAAAGCTTCCATAATCCCCTGTCATCATTTATAAGAAAATATATTTAGGATATGATTTAACCCAAACCATAAAAGACTAGACCTGAATGGACCTCCAAGACATCCCATTCACCGCAATAGGCATACTTATCACCTTCGAGATTCATGAACATTACTAGATGATGGTAATAATAAATACTAGATTGGTAAAATAGTAGTGAGTTCATACCTAGATTCAAATCATAATTTTTCATTTGAACATGAACAAATACCATAGTAAACAATGTCCACCAACCTCAAGGGAACACCCCTAACAGACCCAATATCCTCTGTTCACACCCCCAATGGTGTATTAATTGATATAACCCAAAATAGGTTTCCACCACTATGCCTAACACAACAACAATATGTGAAGGCCCAATAGAATGGAAGGAACTAGTATCAAATAAAATTATAGAAAGAGAATAAGAAACACATTTTATACCTTGAGTAGTCGATGGTCTATCCTTGCTTCTTATAGGTGTAGACTAAACTGAATGAAGAAGACCTGCACCTTTTCCCCAGGCTTCAGGCTGAGTGCCCGGTGCTGCACTGTCTCGTTGATACATGCATTATCATCCTTGTTTACCATGTCTATCACCAATACACGTATCACTCATAGATCTCCAACTGCTTACCTTATATATGGTAACCAACCACCTTCCCTCACTTGACTTCAACCTAAAGCCTCCATCCCTGCCCAACGGACAAGCGTTCCTATATAACCTAAGTTTTTGTCCCAACCTTCCGTACAATCGACACTCAAATGTTGTTCAAGGAAATTGTTTTCATATGTTCCCGAAACTACCACACTAATAATAGAACCCATAATCTCAACACTGAGAGGCTGATCAATTATTTTGACTACTCTTCACACTTCCACCCAGATGAAATCTCCCAAAATGATGATTCTTTCCCTTAGAAGCCACACTGCTGGTCCACCCATCTGGTACCATAGTCCCACTACCTAAAGTAACATTTAGATTCTTTTTTTTGAGATAAGGGCATGATCCATCAGCTCTATAAACATCATTAAAAATAATGAATTCACCTAAAACATGAATTCATGTCTAATCCCATCCTACAAACATTTCTCCGTAGATGCATCAACCCCTGCCAACATTGAAATGAAGTGTCATACGTTAGTGAAATGACTAGAATAATACATTACTATCAAGGACCCCATGGTCAAACTCATAAACACTATGGCCTTATCCTACCTCAATTTGTATTGATAGAAATTATCTAGAAACATTTTCATGGATATATTACCATAACATTCCTTCATCCTTCTCTGTCTAAATGACAATGTCAAAACAATTCCTTATATGAATCCGCAACATATAAGAAACTAACATGAATCTCTTCCCATAGGGAGTCTACACATGTTTAAGAATCTTGTGAATTTACTCTATCCAGAACTCAGCTTCCTCTTTCCACCATGTTCTGTAATGGTTAGAGGGTGCTACAACTAATACTATATAGTCAGCTCAAACATACTCCATATAACATGTGCTGGGTCCTGTTCCATCATCTCCATAAAGTAGGAAAATTTATCACAAAACTGATCTTCTGTATTACCCTAAATCACTAGTTCTTTTTACTCCACAGCTCGGGATGCATTATTAGGATCGTCCTCCTGTTTCCTTACCGACAGATTCCTTCAAGGTGTAATTTATGAAAAATTACAAACATGATCTTTAGAACATAGAAAATAAGTCTTTAATAGTTCATATAAATTAAACCTCTCTACTAGCCTTAAACAATTAATTTCACATTCACTACCCAAACGGAAAAACTTACATATAGAAAACTACCCTCAACCATCCCTAACATGGGTCATGGCATACTTGGGTAAGACAACATTTATAGTCATGAGGCTTTTATAAGGCACCTATTTGAAACATATTTCATGTTCACTATGCACATATTTCTCTTAGACACATTTCCCATTCCAGAACTAGCCACAACCAATATTTAGATTCACTTCTACCATTACAGAAACACAATTTTTTAAGCACAATTCAATATTTTATTTCATTTTAAACCATTTAATCATTTTATTAGACACTATTTTCTTCATGTTATTTAAGAAGGTAAAATTCATTCTACCACTTTACATCCCACACACCAGTACCATGTGTACCTATCATGATACTTTCACTTATATTCCAAGGATCCTTTAATGATGCATGAATATGAAATCATGTGCTATTCTGTCCATGAGATAAGTATCATAAAACCATCACATCACCCAAAAAGTGCATCACTAGATGGTGAAATATCATCAAACATAACAATGCACAACTAGAACAACAATTTTTACCCTAGGTGACTTGGGGTTCTCCAATATATGTGTTAGATACTCCCATGAATGAACTGTTTTTCAAGACTTGACACATCATAATCTCTCATATTTCATTCCCAAATATTAATGCACAAAAATACATCCTCTCATACATTACAAAGACCATTTAGCCTAATTCACATTCTCATTCCCAAATCCATTACACATGTTCCATAATTTCTCCTATATAAACCCATTTATCATTTTAATTGATTCCCTTGTAAAATACCATTCATCATATTTTTCAATTCATTATTTATTACCCATTTAACATGTTCATCATTCCATATGCACTATCCATCTTATGCATTTCTTACATAATTCATAGAACATTGGGAATAATAATGATTAACCCAAATAACCCATTTTAATGCAATAAAAAACAAAAAATTATCCCATTATCAACCCTAGTCACAAATATCATTATCCCATTTTCAAATCAACCAACTATATCAATGTGTTCTTCTTAGGATCTACTTTATTACACATCAATTTTACACTTATCTTAACCAATTTCTAGGTTCAGAAATGTCAATGCACCCCATGGGTGGTTCTATATAATTTTATTAAACCTAGAAAAATACAACAAAGATCATGATAGGTTAATTTATTTATTTAGAAACCAATTTAAGAAAATATCACACAAGGAACCAAAATCACAACAAGGGATAACCACGAAGTCAACTAAACTTGCACAAATCAACTTTACAACTATGGGATATAACTTATAGAAATCCTACCTTGAATATGATTATGAATGAACCCCTTAAAATTTGAATTATATCCAAATTTAATCATTCCTTGATAATTCAACCTATAATCCACTGAAAATAGAGGGGTTTAAGTCTTCATAAGAAGATAACCCCAACTATAAACCCTAATCTAGAAAAGAGAAGTATGGGAGGGATTATACTTACTCAGAGATTTTATATGCAACCCAAAATTCTCCAAATGTCCACAAAAATGGATATAAAGCATTGGGATATATGGATCATCACAATGGATGAAGGAAAAGAAATGGAAGAAAAAGCTCGTTAAGGACCTAAAAATACTGAGATGGAAAAACTGCAATTTTTCACTACTTAATGGGGTGAACAATTTGTCCACAGGGTTGGAAAAACCATTAATTAACTATGTTATAGAAAATATATAAGGGTGGTTAGGATAAATGGTTTCTTTGGGAGTCTCACACAGTTTTATAAACATACAACAACTGTGTGGAATACCACTATCTCAAACCACACGAGTTGGTTCCCCCTACACATTTTTCACTAACTCTGCCCAAAATGTGTGACTAACGAATAATGGACATTTTTCATTTTCCTTTATAAAATGAAACCCTGGGACACCCCATAGATTCTTCATACACCTGTTTAATATTTAATTAGTCCCAATTAAGGGAGTCAGAAAAATTAAATAGGAACATACCTTTATATTGTCCAAGATCTTACAAAAGACTTAGGTGTATTTCTTATTCCTCATTGCATTTAGTATATATAAAATTAACATCAAAAAACACAACCAAAAAAATATCCAAGAACTCAAGAAATGATCTATTCATAAGGTCTGTAAATATAGAAGTTGTATTAGATATCCCAATAGGAATAAATACAAACTCATAATGGTCATACCATGTCTAAAACACTATCTTTAGAATGTCATCCACCTTCTCCTTGAGCTTATGGTATCGGGAACTTGGATCAACCTGTGAAAAAATATTGAGCTCTCTAGATGATATGAAACAAATGACCAATATGAGGAAAATGATACTTGTTCTTAATGAAGATTTTATTCAATGATCTCTAATAACTGCAAGGCCTTATGAAACCATCTTTCTTCTTAAAAAACATAATAGGGGCACCAACGATGAAGTGATAGTGTGAATGAAACCTTTATCTAATAACATATTCAATGGATTTATTGATTATAAAATTTACAAATGTTTTTTTTCAATAAAGGGGTTTTCAAATTGGATTAGAATTAGGAACTAATTCAAAAGTAAATTCAACTTCTAAATCAAGAATAACACTAGAAAAATAATTAATCAACACATTAATGTATTCATTCACTAATGGTACATAACTAAATATAATAGTTTATTTCATATCAACTGTATTATCTAGGTAAATATAATTATCATCCATAATCCACTTTTAATCTTTTTAGTATGTTATCAAAGGTATCAAATAATTGAATAATTTTTTTCTTTGCAATCTATCATTGAATGGTTAACTGAAATCCCATACAACCCCCAAGGATATCAAAATATATTATGATAAGTTTAACAAGATTTTTAGGAATCACTATTCTACAAATGTTAAGATCGAGTGTCAAATTGGGTATTAGAATAATCAGTATAAATGAACAACATACTTATCACCACTCCACTAGATGGAAAAACATCAAACATAGTAGAAAATGATTTTTCAACATAGTTTTCCTTTTCGTATTCTGGATTACCACCCTATGTGGACAACTTTGGGCACACATTATCATATTTCTTCAACTAATAGAAATTGAAACCTCTTAACATTAGGTTTTTACTTATTTCCAACTCATTTTACTTTCTTTCATGAGAAAAAGGATCAAACATAACACATATGATGTACTTCATAAACTTCATAAGAATTTACCAAGGGTGATTTTTACCACACCTATCTCAAGATGAGAATAAGATATTATTATCTACATACTTTTTAGATTCATTCCTATAATTTTCCTTCAACTTAGATACCTTTGTCTATTTTTTTCATTGAATACTTGATCATCAGTAGACTCTATTTTTACCATCTCAGCACATCGATGATGTTTCTCATAGATTTTAAAATCACAGGAAGCCAATTACATTTGATATATTAGGTGAAATTTAGCATTTAATTGACTAATATAACTATCAATATTCTTAATTAAACCAAGATATACATGAACATTCTTTTAAACTTTTCTTCGTATAAAACTATAGAATCTTATTCCTTTTACCTCAATTCCAAGAATTTACTCTCCATCATGCATCAAAAAATACTAGGTAAATATTTATCAATTAACAGATACTTGAATGTGCCCAATTACATGGAATCAAGATCATATTTACCTTTGTATTTTTAAACAAATACCACCATCGATACACATCACCTTAAAAATGATAAATTGAAATGGATACCTTTTTATGTTCCAAACACCCCATGACATCAAATAAATTCTCCAGGGAATTGTTCTATCTTTCTTCTACCAATTTTTCATAAGATCCATTAATTTTGAGGGGATTTATTCGAATAAAATTATATATCATCAACATGTTCTTCTATGGTATAAATGGTTACTCTATATAATGGATTCCACCACAATTTATAGCTTGCATAAAAAAATCCATGACCATAAAGAAAATTTCTATTCCAATTTCAACCATATCAAGATGCTCATTTAGAAGGATATTTTCCTCTTTATGACTTTCCATGATAGCTTCCCTCTTCCCTCTTCATAAAAAAAATTCTGAATAGACATAGTTTATTGAGATGGTATGGAGTATTATATACTCTATAATACCAAAATTAGTATCATAATGATATATGATACAAATACTAGTATCGTAAAAATAATGCTCAATATACAAGGGGGGAGGTGAATTTTATACTTTATAATTCTTTGGGAACTTTTAAAGTTGGTTAGAAACCTTTCTACTATTTAACAATGTTAAACAAGTTAAATTCAAAAAACCTCTATGTTCTACAAACTTGCTTGATTATGGAAATATGATTCCAAAAATGTAATTCTAGAAAAGTAGTTTTGGAAAAGAAACATAACAAAAGTTTAAAAATTTAAACATTATACCTTAAAGAATATAGAATCTTACTAAATCATAGTATACAAGTATAAGGAAGTATAAGATAATTATACTCTCCTCATCAATCAAAATGAAACAGAAAAATTGAAACAAAGAAGTAACAAGTAGTAAATATTTTAACCCAAAGAGAAGCATATTCAACAACCTTGGATAAAGGTCCCTTGATTTACACTTTCATGAAAGTCTGTCTTACCCACACTAGGGTAAGCCCCCGATATGAAGATCGGAGTCTGTCTTGCTATCCTCGCAAGCCCTCAACTTCAAGGTAGTCAGAACCTATGTCTTCCTCAGCAAGGAATTCCTCGAACTTTAAGGTAGTTTGAACCTCTGTCTTCTTATCCTCAGAAGCCCTCGAATGTATTCAGCAACATTCGGAGTCACATGAAGTAATTCTAAACAAGATGTTTAGTACGCACACAACATGAAAGTCTCTATCTAGAAATCACTTCAATAACATGTTATCTCTATATTTTTGGAACAATATGTATTTCTGGAGCTCTTTCAAATGATCTCTGATTTATAGTCACAACTTCAATGGTTGGCTCCCTCCTCAAACAATCATATGTTTCATTGAATTTCGGAGGGACCTGTACACATGTCACTCAAAGAATGGTTAGTTTCTAACTAAATGCATGAAATAGTTTTATAACCAAAACAAGTATATTAAATTATATTGTTATATAACCAAAACCAATTATTCGGAATGTAAGGAAAAATAGTTTGGGGTCTAACCAAAAACACATTTGGTATCTGGCCAAAAGGTCCGAGAGATAGACAGAAAGCCTTCTCCCAACAAATTTAAATAAAAAAAATTAAATAGTGAAAAAAAAATCAGAAAAGGGGATTCTTACAAATACTTATGTGAAAATCACCAATACTGTCACTATGGACCAAACTATTGAAACAACTTGGCATAATAAAAGACCAACTGGAATTAACCTCCAAAATCACCCTTTTGGAAAGAACGACTGCAACCTGATTTGCTTCCCTGTAGACATGAGAAACATGAAGGAATATTGACTCAGAAAGACTAAGACAAGCAATACAAGAAGATAACATCCTCTATGGAATATTCCTTTAATGATCTTTCAGAATTTGCATAGCAACAGACGAGTCTGACTCTAGCCATACCTTTCCCCAACCATAATGGACTTCATACCTGATCGACTTTATCATGGCCCATATCTCCACTTCAATCACATGACTAATACCTATGTAGTGGTAAAAACAACCCTTAACAAAGCCTCGATGGGTTCAAAAGAATTTGGAGTCGGAACTTATAAAAGGGCAGAGTCTAAATTCAGAGAACTCGGAGTCAGAACATATAAAAGTTCAGAATCTGAATTCAGATCTTGAAAACAGAATACTCTATATCTAAGTATTATATGATTCTGTGGTTTTAGATATGAAACCGTATTTTACACTTAGATAAAATAATGAACAATGAAAAACATGGTAAGGATAAATTTCCTTGGGGAAGGAAAATTTTCCTTATCAAAGTAAAACATAGTGAAAATGAATTTTTCCTTGAGATAAGGTGTTTGTGATTTTCAAAACATAAAGAAATGGTATAGTCATAAGGAATCCTTATTGACTCAAACATCTCCCCAAACATGAAGGAATGCAAAAGTCTCAAGGAAACCTTATTTACCCAACAATCTCCCCCTTTTTGTAGAACACAAACATCCTTACGAAAAAGAATATAAGGACTTAGAAAATAAAACTTATCTCCCTTAACACATAGGAAATGATGAATATGAATAACTCCCCCTTAGGATTTGGTACAATAAGGATTGTATTCTATATTTTTGGAATGAGACTTAGAATTTTATTACAAACGAAAAACTTCTTCTGTAAGAACTCCCCCTTAGATGAACACTCCCCCTTACTTAGGGAAATTTCTTCTTTTCATAGAATTCCTTTTCCTTTCTCCCCCTTTTTTATTTTCAAAAAGAAATATAGGGACTAGAAAAGAAAATATGGTACCTGAAATATCAGTAATAAACAACCAAAACACAGACAACAAATCATTTCATTACGATAGGAAAATTTTATACAATGATGGAAAATACAATAGAATATCGGATTTAAACAAGATTATCCTTCCTTTTCCTTGGGCATAAACTTCTTCACTATTGTTTTGATCTTCTTAAGATCCTTGTGGTCTTCCTATACTTGTTTGAGAATCTGATCCTGATCCATAAATTTATTCTCTAAGGCTTTGATTCTATCTTCTTGAGCCTTAAAAGCCTCTGGCTATGCCTTCAGGAATTCTTCCTGCTTGAAAAGATTTTCTTCTATCTCAATCTGAAGATCTCTTTCTCTCTTCCAACATTGAGCCACTGAATACAACTTTCCATTCAGATCTTTCAATTATTGAATCCGAGAATTTTTTTCTAGAGTCATCTTTTCTTCAAAACTACTTGTGAGATCCTTGATCTTGCTATCTTCGGTGTCAAAATCATCCTTGAAACTTTCATGGAACTCATCAAGAATCCACATATCTTCTATAGTTTTCTTAGAACAACTGGTCATTTTATTGCTAGACCTCTTATGGGCTTCATAGTTAATTAAATAATATTTGAAATTAGCTTCAATATTGACACCCTTATCCATTACAATGGATACTGAATCTGATTTTTGATTTAGGGTTTGTTGAGGAATATGGCATCTGGAGTCAATGCTTGGAAATATTAGAATAGTCCCAACAAGATTCTTCAAATATTGGACAACAAAATCATGTCCTAAGGAAGATGATTCTGAATCTGAGACTTTACATGGGGAGGAATCTTTCTCAATTTCAACTTCTTTTCTCTTTGATGAATCACCCATTTCTTCCTTCTTCACTACTACTCTTCTAGGAGTATCAACAAAAAACTATTTTCCCTTATATAGTTTTGGAACGACTTCCTCATTCAGAGATTCATGTTCACTGTCAGACAAATGATCAATTTTATCATCATCTGTATATTCTTTCTCAACTATTGCCTCATCATCCTCTGGGTGTATAAAATAAGGATTAGAACTTTATTCTTCAGACAGACTATTCACTTGTTCTTTAATCTTGTCATCTAACTGAGGAGTAACAAGATTTGAAGATTCGGCTTTAGAGGATCAGATTGACAGCTTCTCGGATGGACTTTACTTCTCATGGAAATATTCAACTTGCTTAATCAAATCTATGGTGTCACCACTGCTTTATTCTTCTTCTTGAACTATTTTTACTACTTCAACTGCTTTTCCATTAACTTTTTCTGGAGTCACATAATTCTTCCTAGATTCCTAGGTATAGCTTCTTCCAAGAAGGATTCTAGTACTGGATTATTTTTTAAATCTCTCCCTGTATCCTTCAGAAGTGATTGAACTATTTCAGCCTCAGAAAACTTCTTATTTTGTTTCTTTTCTTTTTCTTGCTTTTGAATCTCATCAGAAGTCTTCTCCTTTAAAGATTTTTCTTCAGCAAGATCCACACCAAAGCTAGGCTCCCCTGATTTCTTGTTTTTCTTTTCTTCCCTCCACTTAGCTACTACATCATCCGAATATTTTTTTCTTATTAGGTTTTGGAGGTGCGGATTGGGTTTCCTTAGCCTCTAGATTTTTTTCTTTCTCTTCTACTTCCTTCACTTTCCTCTTATTTCCACCCTTCTTGGAGGTCTCAGCAGCCTCCTGTTTCTTTGAGATAGATTCCACTTCTTCCTCGGGAAAGTCATAAAAATTTTCAGATTCCTTATAAAATCCAACATTCATTCTTATTAGAGTATCATCACTAACCAGTATGAATTTTCAAATCCTTGGCTTTGAACTGCAAGGAATTTTGAAAGACTCCAAGCACTGAACAACCATATTCGAAAGAATGGTAGGATACATAATGATATGAGCCCTCAGATTTTCATTTTTTATATTCTCGATCCTAATCAAAATATGTTTAACCAAGTTGATCTTTCTTAGGTTCCCTAAGAAATCCAAAATATACATGTTAGTCTTCTTCAATGTATCTGTGTCCACTTTTCTTGGAATTATGAAACCTTGAACCCATAATTCGTGAATCTAGAAATTTGTAGTGAGGAGAAAAATATTCAAAGTCTTAACATATGTAAGACTGAGGCACTCCATAGCTTTCACCTTAACAAAGAATCCTTGAATATCTGGCAACTTATGAGAACAAAATTCATCTTCTCCTTCATATGAAACTCCAATCAAATTTGCAGCCTTGGTGTACGATAGAGCATAAGTCTTCCCATAGATTTTGAATGAAAACTTATCTTTTCCTTCTTCCTTGAAAAAACTGACTGATTCATAAAATTCAACTAGCATGTCCAGATATACTAAATATTTATCCCCTGGCTTCGATACGAAAACACTCTCCCATCTATTCAGCTTGATGTTCTTCAAAATTATAGAATCATACTTCGCAAAGAAATTTAGATGCACCAACCATTCTCTATAGACCTGCCACTCCGAGATTGGTTTGACAATTGCCATATCTTACTGAGAAGATTATTCGAAAGAAATTCAGACTTGATCATGTTCTGAAATATTCGGAATGGGCATTAGTAGAGAGGCAGAGTTTCAGCACGCGAAGAATCGAGTTTTGACGTGGGACAAACATCTGTAGTCCTTTATATAGGTGTTTGAATCAACAGTTCAGCTTCCATACCCAAACCAATGTTTGAGAAACTGTCTGATCAGATCTGATGGTTGATATGATAGCTGCAAGGAAATCTTGAATCTGATATTTTGAGATTTTAATTTTATAAAAAATTTCGAATTTAAGGAAAAAATCATCTGAAAAAAAAAATTAAAAAGAAAATACCAGCAAGTAAACAATGAAATTGAAAACTTAGGAAAGGAAATCATACCTTTTGGATTACTTGGAAAATTATTTGTATTGAGAAAAAATTATTCTTGAAGAACTTTAGATTCTGAAAATTCTATTACGAAAAAAATTGAAAAATTGACTACAAAAATTTTAGAAAATATTCATTATAAAAATATCAAAAATATTTATTATGAGCCTTTAGAAAATATTCATTATGACAATCTAGAAAATTTCCATTATGAAAATTTAGAAAATCTTCATTACAAAAATTTTCATTACGAATTTTTTTGATCTAACTAGAAGAAAATGTACTCCCCCTATGAAAAAATGTTTATTACTGTCAAGAGATTTTTTTAAACAGGAATTTATCAAGGAATATTACCCTACAGTAATCATTACTAACTTCTATATAATGTATTCAAATCTATTGATCTTGCATTCCGATAAATTGATGAATGATATCCCCTTTTTGTGTGTGATCAATAAGAAAGTGATGCCTAATATCTATGTGTTTTGCATGATAGTTATGTGAAGGGTTTTTGCTTAAGGAAATGGAACTAGTATTATCACACAAAATTTTTATTTTTTTTAAAAATCATATCATAGTGTATGAGTGTGTGTTGCATCCACAACACTTGAGCATAACAACTTCCAGCTGCTACATATTCAGCTTCAGCAGTGGAAAGTGCTACTAAGCATTGTTTTTTTCATGACCAAGAACCTAGTGAATCTCTTAAGAAATGACAAGTTCTGGATGTACTCTTTCTATACATTCTACATCCACCAAAGTCATTATCTGAAAAAAATTTAAAATAAAATCAATTCGAGAAGTATAAAAGAGTCCAAGATCCATGGTTCCCATTAAGTAGCGAAAAATTATTTTTACTTCCTTTAAATGAGATTCCATAGGATTTGATTGATATCTTTCACATAAGAATACTGAAAATATTATGTCTGGATAACTAGATGTCAAGTAAAGTAAAATTCTTATCAAACCTCTAAAAGATGTTTGATCTACTGGTTTCCCAGCTTCATCAAGATCAATTGTGTTTGAGGTACCAATAGAAGTACTTATACTCTTAGTGTTGTCATATCCATACTTTTTAATAAGATCATTAATATACTTATGTTGGGATATATAAATTCCTTCTAGTTTTTGAGATATTTGAAAACCAAGGAAAAAATTTAACTCACCCATAATACTATTTTCAAACTCATATTTCATTATATCCCTAGTGGAATCAGTTAAAGATTGCTGAGTTGAACCAAATATAATTTCATCAACATAAATTTTAATAATCAAAAAAAAATTTATTATCTTTATTTATAAAAAGGGTTGGATCATCATTTCCCTTAACATAATAATTTTGAAGAAAAAATCTGGTATATATATCATACCAAGCTCAAGGGGCTTGCTTAAGTCCATACAAGGATTTGGTAAGTTTAATAACATGTTCAGGATGTATTTTATCTTCAAAACCAGGAGTTTGTTCAACAAAAACATTCTCTTAAACATACCCATTATGAAAAGAACATTTAACATCCATTTGAAAAAAAATAAAATTGAAGAATGCTGCAAAGGCAAGTAAAATAAGAATAGATTCAAGTCTAGATATTGGATCATAGGTTTCTATATAATCTATTCCTTCTTGTTGATTATAGACTTTAGCAACCATTCTAGCTTTATTTCTTACAATGAATCCATTTTCATCACATTTATTTTTGAAAATGCATTTTTCTCCGATAATAGTAGTTTAGTTTGGTCTTTCAACCAAGGTCCAGACATTATTCATTTCGAATTCATTTATCTCATCTTGCATATATTTTATCCATTCATCATCACCTAAAGCTTCATCAGTGCTTTTTGGTTCTAATTGGGAAAGAAATGCTAGATGTTATACTTCAATTTTTAGGGAACATCTAGTCCTTACGGGTTGATTTACATCACCAATGACACTGTCACTAGGATGATTCTTTAGAAACAACTGATTTGGGTATTGTAAAACCTATTCATCAACATATTGTAGGAATCATTCTGGGGTAAATGTTTCAGAATTATCTTCTTGGACATTTTCCTTATCGGAAGGATCTTCTAAAAAGTGTTGATAATAAATTTTAGAAAACACATCTAAGGATATAGGTTGAGGTTGTTTAAAAACAATGGGATCGGTTTCATCAAATTTGACATGTACAATTTCTTCACCAGTACAAGTGTTTCTATTGAAAACTCTATAAGCCTTAGAAGTTGTGTAGTATCTTAGGAAAATTAAATCAACATATTTTGGTGTGAATTTTTGTAAATTTTATTTAGTATTTAGAATGAATACCTTGAAACCAAAAAACCTGAAGTAGGAAAGTCTTGGTTTTCTACAATTCCAAAACACATAAAGAGTTTTTTAAAGAAAAGGTGTAATCAGTACACGATTTATAGTATAATAAGTAGTACTTACAGCTTCAGCCCAGAAATGTTTGGCTACATAATACTCACTCAACATGGTTCTTGTTATCACTTGAATAATTCTATTTCTTCTTTCAACAACACCAATTTTTTGAGGTGTTCTGTGTGATGAGAAGTTATGAGTAATGCCTTTTCTACTACAAAAATTTTCAAAATCAGAATTTTGAAATTCTCCTCCATGATCACTATGAATAGTTATAAAAGGAAGGTTTTTCTAAAATTTAACTTGGGATATAAAGGTTTTGAAATATGAAAACGCTTCATATTTTTTTGCTAGAAAATAGACCCACATAAATCTATTGTAATCATCAACTAAGAAAAATACATAATATTTTCTTCCAATGCATCCAGTTTTTGTTGGACAAAAAAGATCCAAATGCACTAACTAAAATTCATTAGTGGTTGAGACTTAAACATCTAATTTAAAACATGATTTATGATTATTTCCATACTGACAAGGATCACAAACTTTTGAAGAATCAAATCTAAACTCTGTTAGATCCTTAACTAGTCTTTTCTTAGATAGTTTGCATAGGTTCCTAAGGTTACAAAGTTTTAACCTTCTATTCCACAACCAAGAATGATCTCCCATTACACTAAGTAAAGGTGGTTCTTGGCTCCTAAGGTCTTCTATGTTCATTGTGTAAACATTCTCTTGCCTATTGGCAGAAATAAGGAACTCTTCCTTGAAATTTTTTACCAAGAACTTTTCATTCCTAAAATTCACAAGGTAACCTTCATCACATAATCTACTTATGCTAATAAGGTTGTGCTTAAGACCTTGAACAAATAAAACATTTTAATTTAATGTTTTTCCATGAAGAATGTTGTTACCTGTACCAATAATTTATCCCATAGCATTATCTCTGAAAGTTACTTTTCCTCCTTTCGTCTTGATAATCTTTTCAAAAAAGTTTTTGTTACCCGTCATATGCTGTTAACATCCACTATCCATGTACCGAGTATTACTATTGGTAATTTCATTACTTTCCTGAGAATAAGAAAAATAAATAGACTTTCAAAATAAAAACTTTCTTGGATCAGAGATTGTTAGATAATAAACAATTTGGTAACCATAAATGTTTAGAAAAATAATCTTTATGAAAACCAAAGGATTTAACTTTATTTAAAGAAAAATTTTCCTTCCAATGCCCACCACTTTGACATTTAGTACAAAAAGGGGCTCTTGAAGGAACAAAATAATTTTTTTTTAAAATAGGTTTTTCGTGAGAATATCCTAAACCATGATTATTACCATGTGGTCGGATTTGAGAAAACATCTTGTCAAAATTTTCTTTACCATAAGTAAAAGATGCAAGAATTTTCTTCATAGAAAATATTTCAGACGTTAGTCCTAGAACTAAATTTCTATCCTCTGGAAAAATATGCTTAGAGTAAAGTTTATCATCTAAATTTTTTTTTCTAAAATTGGATATTTAAGATCCCTAGAATGTTTATCATTCATAGAATTAAAATCCTCATGTTTCTTAGAAAAGTTTTCTAAAACATCATTTTTATTATCAAGATCTATAGTAAGATCTGATTGTTTTATTAAAATAGATTCTCTAGAATTTTCTTTCTTAAGTTTCTTAGAAACATTACAATTTCTCTTTTCTAGTAGCTTAGAAAATCTAGAAACATCCTCATAGAAATAAAAATCATTATCATTATCTGATGAAGAAGATTATTCATCTGATGAAAAACCTCTATCTGGAAAAATTTTTCTTAAAGACATATCGGTTAAAGATTCAGCAGTTTGTACCTTAGCCATAAAACAATGATTTTTAAATTAAGATCTGGATATTAGATCAATATTCTTTTTCCTAGAAGATTCATATTCTGAATTATCATCAGAAGAATCTCCACCACTAGTACTCCAAGTGTCATTGGATTTCAAGAATTTCTTATTCTTTGATCTATAGAACTTCTTATTGTTTCTTTCAGAATTATTGTCTTTCTTGTCTCTCTTCTTACGCAAGGGAAAATCAGGTCTAATATGACCAGTTCTTCTACATTCATAGCATGTCACTTCTCAATATTTTTTACCTTTCCCATATTTCTTTTTTGTATTTTTATTGAAAATTATTCTATCCAACAATATTTCTCATCCTTCGAGCAATATTGTCTAACTCATGTTTAGAACATTCACTTTCACTCGATTAGGATTGAATAATAAAATTCATAGATTTAGATATAGTAACTCTTTTAGGAGTATTAGGTTTTATACGATTTGAAGTTGTTGTTAAAGAAAAAATACCATTCCCATTCATGTTCATAATATTATCAGTATATCTCTTCATTCTAGTCTCATGTTGAATAAGATTTCCAAAAAGTTCATCAAGAGAAATCTAATTAACCTTTCGATTCCCATCAATAGTAGTTCTCTTGGATTCCCAGTCTTTGGGAATGATGTCTATGATTTTGTCCACAAGAGCTTCATCATCTAATCCTTTCTCACCCATATATTATAAACTATTAACAATAGTCATAAATCATTGTTGCACCTTACATATGGGTTCTCCATAAGGAAAGTAAAAACCATGATACTCAGATCTATGAACAGTTCTTCTGGTTTCAATAAATTTAAAAGTTCCAAAGTGTGTAACTTTAAGATTCATCCAAATACAATTTTCTGCTTCACAAGATAAAATTTGGATATATGTATTTCTAGTCATAGAACAAAGAGATGTATTTTGCACCTTATAATTCAGTTGATATTCATGATTTTCTTTATTGGTGAAAGTTCTAAGTTCCTTGTCAAGGAATTTTATATCCTCCATTAATCATAACAAAATTATCTACTCCAGTATTAATAATGAATGTCTTCATGTGATCTCTCTAATATTTGTAATCATTTCCATCAAAAATAGGTTGTCTAGTTGGATTTAGGTTGTTGATGGAACTGACAATGATTATTATCATCATATAGAAAAAAAAATCACACAAACTTGTTAGTAATAAAAGTTTGTAAACAAGGAAAACATTCCTCAGCAAGGAAAACCCTTTTCAATGAAAAACTTGAGAAAGAAAAACTTATATGTGAATATATGTATTTCAGAGACCTCATCTAATACCTATTGTTGGATTGGTACAGGGTATGCGGTCACCATCCTCTGATACCAATTTTTGAGATGGTATAGACTATGATATACTCTATAATACCAAAAGTAGGATCGTAATGATAGACGATACAAATAGTAGTATCATAATAATGATTCTCAATATACAAGAGGGGGGTGAATTGTATACATTAAAATTCATTGGGAACTTTTAAAGTTGGATAGAAACCTTTCTATTATTTAAAAAGGTTAAACAAGGTAAATTCACAAAACCTCTATGTTCTACTAACTTGCTTGATTCTAGAAATATGATTCCGAAAATGTAATTATGGAAAAGTAGTTCTAGAAAAGATACATAAAAAGTTTACAAAGATAAAGATTATATCTTAAAGTGTATAGAATCTTACTAAATCAGAGTATACAAGTATAAGGAAGTATAAGATAATCATAATCTCATCAACAATCAAAATTCAATGGAAAACATTAAACAAATGAGTAACAAGTAGTAAATATTTTATCCCAAAGAGAAGTGTATCCAACAACATTGGATAAAAGTCCCTTGATTTATACTTTCATGAAAGTATGTCTTATCCACACCAGGGTAAGACTTCATTACGAAGATCAGAGTCTGTCTTGCTATCCTCGCAAGCCCTCAACTTCAAGGTAGTGGGCACCTCTGTCTTCCTCAACAAGGAATTCCCCGAACTTTAAGGTAGTCAGAACCTCTGTCTTCTTATCCCCAGAAGCCCTCGAATGTACACAGCAACATTCGGAGTTGCACGAATCAATTCTGAAAAAGATGTTCAGTACACACACAACATGAAATCATCTCTCTAGGAATCACTTCAATAGCATGTAATATCTTGAGTTATATAATTGTATGTATTTCTTGAGCTCTTTCAAATGAGCTGATATTTATAGGCACAACTTCAATGGTCGGCTCCCTACTCTAACAGTCATATTTCTCCTTGAATTTCAGAGGGACCTGTACATGTGTTAGTCAAACAATGGTTAGTTAGTAACTGAATGAATGAAATAATTTTATAACCAAAACAAGTGTGAGAAAGAATATAGTTATATAACCAAAATCAATTATTCAGAATGTAAAGAAAAATAGTTCGGAGTCTAACCAAAAACAAATTTGGTATCTATAATATAAAGATATTTAGATTCTGTATTCAAAAGAATTCGGAACCTGAATTCTAAAGAATCCTAGAGTCTGAATTTCAGGGAAATTCGAAATCTAAATTCACAAGAATTTGGAACTTGAACATAGAATGTTTGAAGTATTAATTCATAAGAATTAGGAGTCTGAACTTATAAAAGTCCGTAGTCTGAATTCAGAGAACTCGGATTCAGAACTTATAAAAGTTCGGAATCTGAATTTAGATCTTGAAAACAGAATGCTCTATATCTATGTTTTACATGATTCTGAGGTTTAAGATTTGAAAATGTATTTTACACACAAAAAAATATTGAAAAATGAGAAACATGGTAAGGATAAATTTCCTTAGGGAAGGAAACTTTTCCTTATGAATGTAAAACATAGTGAAAATGGATTTTTCCTTGAGATAAGGTGTTTCTGATTTTCAAAACATGAAGGAATGGTAAATTCATAAGGAAACCTCATTGATTCAACAATCTCCCCAAACATGAATGAATGGAAAAGTCATAAGGAATCCTTATTGGCTCAACATAATTTAGATAATGGAACATGGTAATATTCAAATTATACATCATTTCAAATTAAAAATAATGTAAAATATTTCAATGCAAGGAAATTAATATTATCCTAACCTATAACATAATCTAAAACATTCTTTGATACCAACTATACGGTCTAGTCCACAAAAATCACATATTTAAGTGAATTAAAACAATAATTCACCTTCTTACACTCCAAAATATCATTTACATTTATAGTATTATAGATATATGTAATGAATTATAAATAAAAAACCCATTTATATATAAAGTGGACACTTATAATCAGTATCCATTTTCTCAACAATATTAATATTTTAAAATAAAACATGTTTTCTTTTGATGATAAATCTTAATGACTTCAACATTACTTCTTCCTTTTTCATACAGAACCTGAAAACCTATGATTTTTTTTTAAATATGTGATGATAACAATAATCTTATCACGGTATGTAAAAGAACATATAAACCCCATTAGTCATTTATTACATGTGAAAATTTTACTTTTCAAAGTAAGCATTTGAGTCAAAATAAGAATTTTCTTACCAAATAAATCATATTTTACTACCAAATATGTTCATCAAAACATTTCATAAGAAAAAATAATGAAAAATAAAACTCATAGCAGTTTACTTGAAATCATGAAGAAATCGTGATTTTTTTCATAGAGGTAAGATTTTCACCCTATTGGAATACTAAATATATTCATGTTAAAAACAATCAAATTATCCACATTTTTAGAAATAATAAAATTACCATAAAAACTAAAAAAAGTTATGCTGAAATATAATTTTTTATTGGGACATAATTTTAAATAACTCCTATTGATGTAATAACAACATGGTTGTCTTCTATATCCAATACACTAGAGGGATATAATAGACCCACCTGTCCTTGCTTTATAACATAACCACCCAAAATTGGTTCATAATGTAACCACACATCATTGGCTTATCAAAGAACCATCTGTCCATTGATTATAACCGAACCAAACATCATCATACCTAAATTCCATCAACTATAACAAAATCATAACACATAAAATCATCCAATTTTTAATGTTACATTAATAAAATATTCTTTACACCTATATGAATTAATTTTTTGATTATTAAATATACACTCTTTGAAAAAACTTATTTTCAATTCCCAATTTATAAAAAGGGAAATATATTTTTCCTTTAAATAAAATAAGAAATATTTTAAAGGAATAAAAAATTCAAAGAATGGTTATGACGATGGGAAAATTTATTTTCTTTATTTACATTAAAATAAAATATTCTTTTATCATTTTTTAGAAAAATTTAGTATAAAAAACTTAAATGATTAATTCTGAAAATATATGGAAATAAATTTAAAGGAAGAAATAAAGTATCCTTAAAAAATAATTTATGCCAATATAAAAACATAAACATTTATTAAAAATATGGACTTATTATAAAGAGTGTTTAAAAATGAATCATTAAAAGAATATGTTCGGTAAAAGAATTCCCCTTTCCAATTTGAAATCATTCCAATCATAAGGATCATGAAATATTAACAATAAACAAAAAATTAAATATCAATTGAATAGGTAAATTTGTTATATGACACCAATAAGGTTCTATTTATACACCACATAAAATAATATAGTTGTGTAACATTTACATTTTCCTTAATGAATGAAAATAGAGAGGAGGGCCCCTACCTTGTGTTAGATTCATCACAAAAATTCTTTATCTTCTTGAATTATTAACATATTTAAAATATTTACTTTTATGAGAACCTATTTATATTTTTTATTCATTATATATTATATATTACAATGATATACACAATTACATAATCATTTAAGTTCAATTCATACGTTTTGATGGGATTCAGCTTATATGTCCAAAAGAAGACTCCAGTTGGATGAATATGGTAAAGTAGGTTATTACATAAAAATATATAGAATAATAATAACGAAATAGATATCATATATATACATAAATTATACCTTATAAGACAATCATGAATGATAGTTGTGAAAAATGAACTAAGTTACAATCATGAAGATGGTAGGTCGTACATACACATGAGTAACACATCAATTTTTAAATGATAATTATAGAAAAAAGTTAATTAATATTAAGGTGGTAGTTCATATGTATTCATGAATATAGTTATCATTTCTCAATGAGAAGAAAGGTGAAATGTAATATGATATATTAAATTTATAGAATGATAAATATTTCATTAATTCATAATTATATTATTTATATCACATATACTCATTAAATTTAACCCTATTAACATTAATTTAATGTGTTAGTGAAAAAAGAATCACATCACATTGTGAGGCCATAGTTCTTCGTACACACTGGAAATGTTATTGTATCCCACAAATAATGGAAATTATGTAGGTATATGTGTTATAATAATTAAAAAATTATAATTATGTTAAAAATATCATATGTTTTCTTTAAATATATCATTATTATAATCTATTAGATGCGATGATGAAAAATGAGTGTTATTGGTACACCAAGAGGCAGTCTGTCGTAAAAACGAATGCTGATTTTGTTTCCTACTTGATGGAAGAGTATATGGATTATGGTTATTAGATGAAAATAATAAAATTTCAGTATATGGGATATATTTTTGTTATTATATCATCATAATTTAATAAAATTTGATGGACATGTAATTAGAAATTAAATAAATATAGTAGGTCAAGAACGACTCCACTTCTATGCCAAAACATAGGTTAGAACAAAAAAAACCTACTAGGATGGATTTTTTATCAAACTAAGGGAAATAGATCATGGGGATGTAATTAAAAAAATATTTGTGTTGGTATTTTTTATCTAGATTTCCATGATGGTGTCAATAGGAGAGGATAGAGGGTGGCATTTTATAAGTGAGGTGAGGGACACATTTGTAATTTTTTTAAAAGAAAATGGAGTACCCACATTCTTCACAAGTAAAAAAGTCTCCAAAACTAGACCATTATAGATAATTATTCATTATAACGTTCAAATATTTTCATAAAATATATTTTAGACTAATTTTATGGAATTTTACCATTAAATTTTGAGATCAATCCCAATTATTTTTTTACCTTAATCATGGTAAAATAGGGAAACCCCACCATGGATTATTGGAAGCATGCTTCTAGTGTCACTACCAACTTTACTAAAGGAATAAGATGGGTTCAAAATAGAGTAAATTAAAGAAAATTGATAGTAGAGCTATAGATTATAGTTATGATATTGATTGGAATTAAGCATAATGAGGAGTGCATGGGTTTTTTAGGGAATTATAATTAACCGATAATATTTTGAAATATTTGAAAGTATACTAGGTATGAAGATGGATATCAAGAACCCCCTATTATCTAACAAATAAACCTTATTCCTATTGAACATCTATAGTGAATTAATTATAATTATAGGGTAGAATCCTTGGATATGTATATTCATTATTTGTGTTTAGGATTACGTTTGATCTTGGAGATTTTAGGGGAAGTCAAAACAAATATGATGAAATTAATATTAATGAATTATATTCAACTAGGATTAGAAGTTTCATTTACTACTTATAGGAATGTAACATAGTCAATATTAGGGTTAATATTGTATTTTTGAGGTATGATAAGATGTCTTATTTGACTAAATGTGGGATTACATAGTTATTGATAATGTGTCTTGTGGATGTTGTGTGAGTTACAAAATCTAGGATTGGTGAGTTGTGAGGGGAGTGAATCTAATGTAGAGATGGAGTGATAGTAGGAGGAGGTAAGGAACAACATTTTTATATAATTATGGAATGTATATTAGGTATGTGACTCAGGTTTTGATCTACAAGACTTTGGAATATTTCAAAGAATATTTCCAAAGCCAGGTGCTATGTCGGTGTGGTGTTTTAGGGCCACAAAAGCCTCGGTGTGGTGATATTAAAAATGTTAAATATATTTTTTCATGTGAATGAAATTTCTTTGAAAAAATGGAATAAATCTAGAGTGGAGTCTCATATATTAAATCTGATACCGTGGTGGTGTTCATAACAAGGTTTTTTCTTAATCATGACATAAAATGTGTCGTCAATTGGTTTCTGGTCAAGGGCATGTGTTGGTGGGGAGTTGAGTAAATGTTTGGTCATTTAATAAAATTAAATGAATAAAAACTCCCCCATTTTGGTCTATGAACATAAAAGGGGAGGATTACCCATACCCATTGGATCGATGGACAAGCTGAAGAGAAATGAAGGAAAATAACCATCACAGATCATCGATCATGACAACGAATGCTAGCAGTTCATGGTGCAATGGCTTCAAAGCATGGATCAACACTCGAAGCTTTTACATTTCAACACATGGTATGTGGATTTTATTTTTAATACCTGATCCCATTTTATGCCTTATTTTAAGTGTTTAGAGACTTATTAATATTGTTGGAGATTCCAAGGGGGCCTATCTATAGGTTTCATGGAAAACCTAGATGATTTATGTGACTTTTAGGGAATTCCCATTCAATATTGATGATAAAATAGTGTGTTGTGAAGGGTCAAACACCATTTTTTTCCAATTTTGGGAATATGACATTTTTGGGACTACATGTCATGTACCAGAGATACACACCATATATTGAGCCTCGGTCGCGTGACCATGGGACATAGCCAGTGTATCCATGTCAGGTGATTTGGCCTTGTTGAACTATATAACCATAGTATACAAGAATATGGTGCCAGATATGGACACTGGTAGATGACATGACCAATATTCTATTTAGTTGAATATGACATATACCAGGGGGTACACACCATGTGTGAGACAGTACTGTCTGAGCAGTGTGGGAAAGACACTACCCGGATTGGGGGTATTGAGAGACACGCCATGTACACACCATGTAAGCTCCCATGGAGAGGAATTATGAGCTACAAAGAACATGTTCAAGTGTTCATGTGGGGTCATGTTTTGGGTGAGACCCATTACATGTAGTGTACATGGTATTGGAGACTTCCTCCAAGAATATCTCATTATTTTAAACTCTATTTCAGTCATATTAGTATCCTATTCTATGAAGTAGAACATGATGGTGGAAACTATGTGGGACATAGATATATGATACGACGTGATGTTGTGGGTCTCTTTGGCTGGTGATTTTTGGACTAGGTGATGTTGAGTGAGTCCCTTAGTCTATCCTTAAGAGGGTACTATGTAGAATTATATTCTCATTATAGAACTATGATCACCCATTATAATAAGCTTGGATAGAGTTTGTGTATCCCTCTTGGGAGGCCAGGTATAGATCCTCTATCATATTATTACCCTAGATCAGGTTCTTAGTATCATCATGACAGACACTACATGGACATAGATCCATTATCTAGAAGGATATCATAGTAGGGTTTGTGGAATCATCTTTTATATGGTCTAATATGTAGAAAATTTTTTAATTAGGGTTTGTGGCATCGTTGGTTATATGATACACTACTTAGAAAACAATTTGTGCAGGGTTGTTTAATCATCGGTTGTATAATCCCCTCCATCATGAGTAATATTACATGGGGTTTTAAGAATCTTCATGACCTTCATTACATGGAAGATGATCCGTTATCTGAGTGATATGATCTTCGTGACACATGATTGGGTTTGTGGTGTACCATAGTGACCCTGAGAGTGATCTTCTAACCAGTGGGATGTGAGCTTTAGTTTTCCACAATAGATGTCTATTATCCACTAGTTATTTTTGGAGTGATCCTATTTATGATATATCAGACATTTCATGGCTTCAATCAGTTTAGTTGTGACCCCCATCATGGGTGGGTGAGATCCATGATCCAAGTATCATGATCCGTTAGGTTCTAGTGTGTCTTTTTTTTGGGTGATATTTGATGAGTGTCTTCTCTCAGATGTAGACCTCGTGGAATAGAATGGATGTTCCATTAGAATTGTGAAACCTAATAGAGTGTTACATCTCAGATGGGGAATTAGGGATGTAATATTTTTTCATGATGTAGTGTACCTCTCCGAAAAGTGGCATATAGGATGAAAGAGCACTTGGAATGTGTTCTTCTGGTTGAGATTTTTCTTTCATCCTTGTGTAGAATTTGGTGTCTAGATATGAGTTCAGAATCTCTTCAGATTGGGATTCTAAGATGAGTATATCATGGTTTTTTTCTAAGATTCATTGCGATATTAACACATTTGTTGGTTGAAAACCCATGTTGATAGAGCTGACTTGTTGGGTATAGATAATGATGGTCAGGTCAGAGTTTATCTCCCCTTTGAGTCCCTTATTCCTAGTTCGAGAAGGTTGTTTCCTTTCATTTTCTTCCTTTTCATTTTGTTTTTGTGGTGCCTACTGGGTAATTTTATCTAAAACCCTTCATAGTATATTCAGGAAATAGATTTGTATTATGTAGATTGCAGGACTTTTGATGGATTCCACGGAGGACCCAAGGAATAAAGATCTTAGTGATATACATCAACCATGGTTTTTACTAAACCCACACCAAGGAGATTTTTGGTATTTTCATTTGACAAGGATCCCCTCCTTCTGATCATGTTTATTTTTCTTAGTTTTAGTGGGATTGTATATTATCCTTTTATGATTTTTGTTTTCTTGGCGTATACTGGTTGTGGGATAGATGTATTCATGCATTTTATTTTTTGTTTATAATACCAATTCACTATTTCATGGTCATTTTTGAGCAAACAAGATTACTGGTACCATAAACAAAGACCCCCCCCCCCCATTTGTGTGATATTCTTAGTTCATGATAGTCACTTTCCCCCTTACATATTTGAGGCAGTCTTGGGGAGTCATGGTTCAGGACCCATTGGGATGGTTCATGACAGTGTGGTATCATTGGAGGACCTTTATTAGGATCGAAGTATGTGATCTCTAGTTTGGGTTTCATAATATAGATGTTATAGTGTTTCAAGTTTGGATATTATGTTAGGGACTCGAGTGATGGTGCAGAGGTCAATGTATCCATTTTCTAGGATTCTGATAACTCAGTTGCTAACGCTATTCAATAGGGAACTTGTCATAGAGAAAATAATGTAACATGTACTATATTGTACTGGGTTGTGGGTTTTTCAATCCTTATTGATCTAACTCGTATGATATACTCTTTTTATGTGGATAATATTGATTATATTTTATGATTCCACCATTGTGATAACTTGACATGGTTCCACATCTAGATTGTGATGATGACCCACCCTGAGATGAGACTTCAGTGCATGAAACTGGTCCATAGGCTGGACCTATGGGTAATAACAAGTTAATCCACTGCCCATTTAGTAATAGGTTGTGCAGACAATCTAGTCTGAGGATGCCTACAGGTTGAGTGCACTTCATGAGTTTCAGAGGTAGTTAAAGTTGAGGAATCAGGGTGAGCCAGACCCTTAGGTAGATGATGACTAGCATGAGGTAGTCATGAAAGTTTTTTCCCTTGTAAGGAAACATCCCAATGAGATGGTGGTCCTATCAGCGAGCCTTCTATAAGGTTTTTCCAGGTTATGATAGAGTCTCTTGATGTAGAGAAAAATTAGTTGACACTAAATTGTGTGGATTTTGAGTAGCTATTTAGGGAATATCTTTATCCAACCACATTATGATCATTTCATATATAATACTATCTACAACATTCATAAGATATACTAATAGTGGTGGATTATTTTGAAAGTCTTAAATACCTATCATGGTAATCCATTGAAACTGTTGACGATTTATTTTTTTAGAGCATAGACCAATGAAAATGTCTTTTTCTTGGAGATTGAGGATTCAGTAATATCATTGTTGTTTTCCACCTACAATGTTGTATTTGAGTGAGCCATAGTGGTGGATAGATATATGGATGACCAAAATCTAACTGTTAGAGCTGAGAACATAGGATATTAAATCTCAGAAGATAGTATCCAACAGTATGATCAGGGATCCATGCTTGTGAGATTCTTCATGACGTGATCATAGGATAGATGATCAAAGGCTTAGGGATTCCATGATAGTTTTCATCATCCACAAGAGAGGTGATGTTATTCTTGCGATGGTTAGGGAAATATGGTATGATATTTTCTAACCCTTCATGATACTAGGAGAGAGCGGGTCAATGGACCACCCTGAAAGAGGTAACATCTAGACCAAAGAGTTATATGTAGTAGAGTACACGGAGGAAGATCATGTAGAGTAGTTGTATGTCACATATGCTATGAGATATTTCCACCAACACCCTAAGTGGTCCACTTAAGGAATATGGAGCCAGAGTTTGTGGGTGAGGATAGCTAAAGGACCTAGAGGCCTTTGAACCAAATAATCCTAGGGTGATAAGAAGTACAGTCTATCCATTTTATATATTATTTAGTATAATTGATAGAAAATTTGGGTGGGAACTATTTTACTTCCACTTAATTCTATCTATTTTTTGAGGGTGATGTAAGGAATAGGTAGAACCTTGTATTGGTGTTGTTTATCATAGATTCAGATTCACGAGAAATAGGGATGATTCCCTAACAACAAAACATTTTTACAAAGAATGTAACACCATGTGGGAGAGTTAGTACCTCCCAATGTCAATAGTGTCGAGATGTGTCATGTGATTTCATTTTCCTTGTGTTTTCAGGATGTGGTTGTGTGTTGGTAGTTTTCACGGAGGGCCTTGTAAGATGCACTATTCCCTTGAGAAGCCTTGTGTTGTTTATTGGAACCATCATGTGCTTGTTTCCAAATTTTTACAAGACAAACACGAAAGGGTTGTGTTTTATTTCATCTAGGTGTAGATGATAGATTCTGAGTTACATCAGTGTCTTTATTAGTAATAGCATGATGTTATAACTCTAGGCCATATGAATGATGATGAACCATGGTGCTAGGTTTTTCCAACTTTTCATAGTTGAGGGGACATTTTACCACCTGGTTTCAAAATTTTATCCATGTGATACTAGATTATAGGTGTTTTTAGCCCGTGTGGTTCCCTAGAATGTGTGGTTCTTGGCATCATGGAAACCCTAAGTGAGATCATCGGTGTGGAAGACCCAGTGGAGAGCTCGATTTTCTTCCATAGGCATAATATTTCACTATTTATGGATGAAAATACTTATGGATGGTATTATTTAGTGTCTCAAGTTTTGACATGTTGGTCTTGGGAATATTTCATAGGATATTTCTGAAGCCAGGAACTGAGTTGGTATGGTGTTCCAGGGCACAGGGAGCCTCTATGCAGGGATAATAAAAAACTAAATATATTTTATCATGCACACAAAATTCCTTTCAAAATATTGAATAAATCGTAGGAAGATATTTGGATCAAAAATATAAGACTATGGTTGAGTTAAGAATGTGAGGTTTTCCTTAGGTGTGGAAAAAATGTGTCAGCACCGAGTTATTGGTTGAAGATATACATTGTCTAGGAATTGAATGGAGGATTATTAATTTAATAAAATTAAATGAATAAACCAACCAACCATTGGTGTGTGCCTGTAATACAGGAGTATATGTCCAACCTATTGAAGTGATGGAAAAACTGAGGTGAAACCAAGGAGAAGAGGTGTCATCGATATTTTTTCTTGATGGTGATCACTCCCAAATGGCGGTGCAACAGCTTTATAGAATAGAGTTTCACCTAATGCATTGTTGTTTAAACCTGGGGTAGGAATATTAAAAGTTTATGTCTATATCCTCTTTTCCATGTGTTTTTAAGGTTTTAGATCCATATTATGACTACAAGAGATTCCCTAGTGGATGGTCTATTGGTTTCAGGGAAAACCAGGGTGATTCGGGTGGCTTGTAGGGAATTCCTTTTCATAAATCTCAAAAAAATGATGTGTATGGTATGGTATTGTGTTCTGTGTTCTTCCCATTTAGGGAATATTACTTTTGGGGACTACATGTTAGGTACTATAGTTACACATCATGTATTAAGGCCAAGTCGTGTGGCCATGGGACATGGCTAGGGTAGCTGTGGTGGGATATATGGTCATGTGGATGTAAATGTCTAGAGTATAGATGTTCAAGGTGTTTGAAATGGACATGGGTAGGGGACACAACTATGATTCTATTTAGTCGGGACACACCTTGTATGAGGGGTACATGTCATATGTAAGAAATGGATGGTTGATTCATGTGGGAAATACATGATTGAGGACGAGGTGAGGTGAGGCATGCCATGTACATCATGTACACGCCGAGTAAGATTATATGGCTAGCCAAGCCATGTATCAAATAATATGATGGGGTGTTCAGACAGGTTCAAACATCATGTGAACCCTTGTATGCACCATATATGTGTTCTTAGATACTTTCACCTTGCATATATCCTTATTCGGGACTTATATTATGTCTTGTGAGTATCCAATCATGAGAATATTTTCACATATAATGTTTTTATGGACATGGTTTGGGACATCATGATATGATGTGAGGTGATATTGTTGGTCACTTCTACTAGCGACACTTGAACCAGTAGCGATCGAGTGAGTCCCTTGGACTATACCAATGAGGGAACTGTGTGTAATTGAATCCTCATTATAGTATTTTGATCAACTCAATCGGATTTTCTTTGATATAGTTTTTGTATCCCTATAGGGATTCTGGGGTTCAATTCTCTATCACTTTATTATCACTGATTGGGTTCTAGGTATTTTCATGACCAACACTACACTATCGACGATCCCCTATCTAGCAGGATATCATAGTAGAGTTTTTTGTATCATTGAGTATATGATTCCCTACATAGAAAAAAAATTTAGTATGGTTTGTGGACTATTTAGCTATTGGATCCCCTACTCAGCATATAATTTGTGTAGGGTTGTGGAATTGTTGCATATATGATCCCCTAATTCACAAGTGGTATATGGTGGGGGGTTTCTGGAATCATTGTGGCCAATACTGCATGTATAAAAATCCTTTATCCCTGTGATATGATCTTTAGGATGTCAAATAGGGGTCATGGTTTCCCCCAGTAGTTCTGAGAATGATACCCTAACCAAGGAGATGTTTTCTATAGTTTTCAATAATGTGTCTGCAATGTCCCCTATCATTTTTTGGAGTGATTTGATTTCAGAGAGATGACACCCTTTATGGTCATAGTATAGTTAATAGTGTCCCCCGTCAAGTATGGGTGATATACATTATCTGAGTATTGAGATCCAAAGGATTCAAGAGAGACATTCTTCATGGATAGATCTGATGAGCGTGCTCTCTCACATGTAAGCTACTTGGTATGGAAGGGATATTCCATCTTCTTTATAATAATAAAAAGTGTGTGATCTCTTATATTTTATATCATGGATGGTAGAATTTTTCTTGATAGATTGTTCCTATAGGATGAGTAACATATGGGATAGAAAAGCATGTGGAGTGTTGTCTCATGGATTAGTGCTTCCTTTTAGCATCACTTAGAATCCTATATATGGATATAGGTTTTTTACCTCATGAGTCTTGGAGTCTTAGATTGTTATATATGGGTTTTTTCAGGGAGTCCATATGGTGTTCTCACAGGTCTTGATGGGCACACAATGCTGATAGAGTATAATTTTTATTTATAGTACATGATGGTGGAGATGAATTTTCTCTCTTGTTTGGGTTCCCTTTTGTAGGGCCAATTAGTTTGTTTCATTTTAATTTATTGTTTTTCTTTTTTGTGTTTAGGGTCCCTACTAGGTATTGTTATACTCACCCCTACATGGGGTTTTATAGAACATGTTGTCTCTTACGCAGACCTCATTCCATTTGAAAGAGTTCCAATAGGACCCAAGGAAGGTAGAGATAAGTGAGATAGACCGACTAAGGTGATTATTGGAGTTGGGATGAGGAGCTCTCTAGTAGTTTCATTTTAAAATTATACCCTCCTTCTGAGTATGTTAGTTTAATTTATGTTTTTTGGTGGGATTTTATTTTTCCTTTTACACATTCTATTTTCTTTTCACACTTTGGTTAAAGGATGGATTTATGCATGAATTTCCTTTCCAGTTTATAATACATTTTCACTGTTTTATATTGATGTTTCTAGTTGAATATTTATATGTACCATAGAATAAGAACTCCCATTTATATGATATCCTTAATTTTTTTGGTCTCTAGCCCATGGACTATTCATAGTAGGCTTCGGGAGTCGCGGATCAGGCCCCATTACAACAGGTCATGAAATTTTTGTCTTATAAGAAGTTAGTTAGATAATTAGTGCCGCAAACCAATAGTGGATCCTATTCCTTATAGAGAATGAGGTGTGGTGGACAATTTGGGATTATTTTCAAATTTATTTCAATGATGAGTTAATTTTTTGATGATGATGGTGGTGAAGAGGCAGGAGTTTCCCTTCCTTTATTAGGGAATTATGAATGTGTGGGTGCTCAAAATTATATTTAAGGACCTTCATCAGTATTCCCTTAGTATCATGATATATTATAATTATATTACTTGTTTTTAGAGGGTTAATATTATGTTATGTGTTGAATTTTTTATATATGATACATAAAATATAAGATTGGTAATAAATAAACAATACATGAAAATAAGGGAGATATATAAGATAACCTCTTATGTTAAGCCTCGTATCCCATTTTCTGTCAATTTTCTTCATGAATAATGAAATTGTATCAATTATTTTATTTATTAAGTAAATTTTGATATTTTTTTATTGTATTATAATATATTTTGTTATTTTCTCTTACTAGTTTCATGTTCTTTGTGTTGATTATTCAGAGATGGTTGTTTCATAACTCCAAAATTACTTTAGTGTAATAGTAATATTCAAGGGTAGTTTTTCTTTGGTTCCATAATAAAATTTCATGAAATGATATATGTTTTTTTAATTCTATAAGTACATGATTTTAATACGTCATTCTATTCCACAAAATAGTTTTAAATCACTAAGCACTTCAGTAAACTTTTTTTGACGAGTAAAAGTGAAAAAAACTTTTCTCATATAATATATTTATTTTCATAAATATTTTATAATTATAGATCTATAAAAACTATATTAATGTATTATAAATTTATATTTTTATATTAAATTTATTTATAGTAATTTTAATTAATTTTATAATTGTAATTAAAACATCATCATTTTGATAGGTAATATAAAACTAGAATGGTTGGAAGATGTTTTTATGAGTTTAAAATAAATGGGAAACTAACATATATTTATATTTCATTAAAACATTAGTGTATAATTATAATACTATTTAAATGTTATTTTAATGATTATTTATGTTGTGGAAATGGAAGAGTATAATTGTAATGAAAGTACATGTGTTTTGAAGCCCATATATTGACATAAAAATAACTTGTGAAGATGGATTAATGAGATTAAATTTTAAATATAACATAAAAAATGGATCAAATTAATGTCAATACGAAGGAAATATAACTTTGTACCCAAATTAAAATAATGTTTTACAAATTTTAAAAGAAAATCGTCTAAAATAATATATGGAAAGAAACACATGGAAACCCATACTTTTCTAGTTGAGTTGACTCCTTTTGGTTGAATCTAAATCCCTCAGTCGATGGTATTTTGGTAAGACCAATTCCATAAGAACATATATTGAAGTGTTTAGTGAGGTAACTAGGTCAATATTTGGAAAACAAATAATTTTTTGATGTTAAGAGAAAGGGTTTTTGGATGTGTGTTTATATAGAAAAGGGGATGGGTGTATTTTAATAAAATATTTATTATATTATTATTTAGGATTATTCCTATGAAAACTGTGGATTATTTAGAAATTAATTAGTGTTTTATTAATCAAATATAGTTTTTTACATTTAAACACACCCAAAATAGAATGGAATATTTAATTTTTTTTAAAGTAAAGAATTAAAGTAATTTTTTATTAGAATAAAATATAACATTGGTTTTCAAAATTTATATATTTGACTAGAAATAAAGTTAATTATATTGAAATTATATTTTAACCTTATATATAATTAATTATATGAAAAATGTTGTAGAAATTATTGATTCAAAATTTCATCATAATTATTTCATAAAACACACAGTATACATAATAACTATATATTTTACTATTCACCTACTAACCTTGTTTATATGAAAAAATGTAAAAAAATTCATTTTAATCTAATTTTGAAATAATGATTCCAAAAAGGTATAAATATTATAAAATTAATAATTTAATTAAGAGAAATATTTCTTCTAAATAAATATAAATTAAAATAATTGTGGTATGGATATCCATATACATTATTGATAAGAAGTTATATCAATGATTATTTTTAATATCTAACAACTACATTATCCAAATATAATGTTCATTTTTTCATAGTAATACACTCTATATTAGTGAATTTTATTTCAATTTAATATTATGAATAATTTTTTGTATTAATTTATTGTTTATCATTTTACTTAACCTTTTAGGTGGAAAATTTAAAGGTAAGAAAATGTTCTTACTAATTATGTTAACAATAATATTAATATTAAATTTATATAAAATAAAAAATATAAATTAAATTAATTATTAAATGTAAAAACTATTTTTCCATTTATTTTATCATATGATGAATATAAAATATCTAATTAAAATAAAATTATTATGTTAGTTTTTGGAGGTTATATGTTATGATTATATCACTATTAAAGCGTGTAAAATACTAATTAGAATCCAATTAATGTATTAATATAAATACTTCTAGATGGTAATTAAACATAAAATGAATAAAAGGTATTTATCTATCAAAAAAATCTGAAAAAATAACAATTATATCATTAAACTAGATTTTATAAATCCATTTTTTGGAATTACAATTTTCTATAAATTACATTGTGATATAAAAATTAATAAAAATTAATTATTATTATTGAATAAAATAATATCAATAGTTTTATTATTATAAAATAAAATAAATAAAAGTAAAAAAAATTTAAGAGATAATGAATTAATTAATATTTCATAAATTTATCAATACAAATTATATAATTTTAATTATTCATATAAATTTATGGTTTTTATATTTAAAAACAAAATAAAATAAATGAATGTAATTTATATAATTTATGGTAATATTTTTATAAAAATATTTATTGAAAATATGGGATGTTAAAGTTTATTACCACTACTATTAATAAAATTTTTTTGGAATGAGTTCGTTAGAGACTCCTCATCCACTTCTACTTTATTATGTTTTTTCATTATTTAGTTGTGACATATTAATTTTTTTTTTTAAAGAGTTTATGTATTTTTTGAATTTCACTTTACCAGTTTTTAGATTAAATGAATCATATTACAGTAATAACATCTTCATCAACAAGATCACCATTCATGGGGATTTTTTTCATGGGATTAATCTCCATTTCATTTTTATTATTTTCAGCTAATTGAATATAATTATTTTACCATATTTCATATTCTATTATAATAATTTAAATTTCAACACATGACGTGGTTTTGAAATCTACTTCCTCAATTATTAATTCCTTATAATTAAATTATATTGATAATATTAATAGGAACTCATTGAAGATACAAAAATATTTATGATATCACCATGGATAAACATATCAATAATAACCAAAATCACATGATTATATAAAATATAAAGTGACACTATTGGTAATATAATTAAGTATTAAAATTTCTTCCAAATAACTTGTGTTTTGTATATTACCTACAAATATCCTTCATATGATCAACCATTTCTCTAATATTTTTCTAATGGATTTGAATGACCAAATTTTCAAATAGATTATATATGATATAAATACCACTACATTAGTCAACCATTTAGTTTTACATATAATATTTGGGTATCTTTTTCTAATAGTGTAATATTAGTCTTGTATCCAATTTTATATAACCCAATAATATAAACCTCCATTAAAAGAGTTTAAATATAATGTTTCATTATTTTATTCCCCACTTTTGTGTTTTTTCCATCAATTATTAGAAATAATTTGTGATCAATTGATGTATCCATGATTGTTAATCATGAAAAAATTTACTATATAATGTGATATAAACATTTGATAACAATTATTTGGCCAGTAAGGGAATACACTAAGGGGAAATGAATTGTTATATGAAAAACTATGAATTATTTACATACTTATCATGATCATATTCAAAGGATGAGTTATAAAATTAGGATATATATATAGTACTTTATCTCTATTTTCCCATGAATGTAAATAAATTAAATATATTCAGACATAAATTTATTCATTACCCTATTGTGTTGAATTTGTCTAAGAAAAATGGATTATTCACTATATTCTTATGAAAATTACTATAATCAATACATTTTTACCAAATTTTCAGATTAAACCTACTTTGCATCAATGATTTCCTTCTAGACCATGTGATTAGTTCTCACATATGATTGGATTACTTTTATTATAAAGAAAAATGACCTCAAAATAAAAGAAATGTGGTACCATTAAAGAGAATGTGTTTAAAAGTTCCACAACTTATTTAGCTAAAATAAAAATATAACACAATATTTTAATTAAAAAAGAACTTCATTTTTTCTATTGTATAACATCCAATGAGATAACCTTTCCCCATTACAAAGAAATATCACATTTCTTTACATACCACACTATTTTTATTCATGGCGTTTCTTCTCATTTCAACTAGTTATATTTTTGTGTGTTTCTTAAAGTTCAATAACCATGATCTCTCACTTATCAATATTCTTTTAGTAGTAATCAAATAGCTTAAAATTTTAACATTAATATTTGAGTAGGTTAACCTATTAAAAATTATGTCACTGATATGGGAAATTAATATTCATTTTTTATATAAGTCTATTTATAACATTATTAATAAATTATTTATATATAATTAACAATTATTAATTATAATAATCATTTAATTAGTAGTATAATATAACATAAGTACTGTAATATTATTTATAATCAATATTGTAGTTTATTTTTAATTTCATATTTAATGTTTATATGTTTCTTATAACAAATTTAATAGATTAATTAACTGTTACTTGAATATTTTTCTAATCAACTCTATGGGAGATTAATAGATATGCTTTCCCGATCAATAGTTTCTTCAACTAGGTTTAATATGAGATAGCATACACTAAATATAGATTTATAGAGTGAGTAGATTTGTAAAATAACTACCGAAGAAATGAATAAAATAAGGGAAAACAATAATAACAAAAGGTACGCCACATTATTGTCAAATATTTTCATGTTATATATAGAAATTTAAACCATTACGGTACATATAGTGGTGAAGATATTAATTTTGCTTGTATTTTCTAAATAATTAGTGGCACCTTTGTTTTTTTTTTTTTTAAAAAAATTAACCATCACACTGATATATATGAGAAATGTAATTCTAATATTGAGGTGAAATTTTGAGAAAGGAATGGAATATTTAAATATAATAGTGAAAAATATGTAAGGTATTCCTTGACATTTTCTAATAAAAAATGGAATATATATAACCTCCATGTTATATGTAAAATTAAATAATGGAGATAAAAACTTGAAAAGGAATAGATCTCTCTATAATATTTTAAAGTCAGTTACTTGATATGTAAGATCTATCCAAAACATGTGGACTGGAAATTCAAAAAGTCATGAAAGTCCTGTGAATATATAATAGTCATAATAGTGGATGCATAAACTCACAAAAATGGAATGAGATTTTAAAATATATTGGATAAAAATTGTTATTCTTAAGAGTCAAGATGAGAATTTCTAAAAGTAACTCTATGTTGATGCATAAGAAATTAAAAAATTAATTATTAACACTTTGATACATAATAGTAACTTATTTTATATGTTAAGGTTATAATAGTTCTTAAAAGGAAATATGTGGAGGTACTTAGTGAGAAAAATAGAAGAATTGGTATGTACTAAGATTCACCATGATATATAATATACATCTACCCAATACATAAAGTTCATCAATTAGAGAAATTGTGAAATGAAAAAACCGTACACAATACAAAAATGTAACAATTTCTTATGTAATGGTTTATAAGATGACCCATAAGGGTCAACAATTTACCAAAAATCGAGAAGATAATGATAGTATTAAAGACATATTTAAAATACAATTTGTTTATTTTGATGTTGTTACTCAAAGAATTAAATATCATAATGATTTGAAGGGATATTTTGTTTCAAAAAGAGCATTAAGATGACGATTATTCTTCCATAATGAATAATACATCAAAGTAACTGTTTAATTCTATGAGAATAATAGTGTTAAACATGTTAGGGTTGGTATTCAAGAATGAACTATATTTACTTTGATTAAATGTTTATTAAGATATTTTAATAATAATAAAATAATTTTTATATATGGTTTCTTATTTTTTATACCATTAATGTGATAACATCTTAGAGTATCTTTTCCATTGATAATGTCATTAGAGTTCCCCTTTATGATGAGAACCTAGAAATTACAGGATCATATTCATAAATATAGTTCTATAGTTAGAAAACATACTATGATAGGACACATATAATGTTTAATATCTATTGAAAATACTCATAAGGAGATGAGACTTCTTTCCATTATGTTCACACATGGTAATATCCAAGATGTGATATTATGAGAATATAATTTTTTGTAAAAATTCCATATGTTTATTTGTCATTGGGAATTCACATTTTTGATTGTTTGTGATGGTCTTAAGAGTATATTATTATTATTAATTCATTTTAGGACTTGGAAACTTTTTTTTGTCTTTCATAAACCATGACTATGCAGTTCATATTGGAGATTGATACATTGAGTGTGTCCCAAGTGATGTGCTACTATTTAATATGTTGGTAAAGGATTTGTTTCTTCTATATTATGGAAGATGATATCCTTACCCATTATTTGAAATAGAACTATCATATTAAATGTTATGTTAATTGTGTAACAATGAGTTTATTTCTGGTAGTCAATGAATTACATTTCAAAATAATAGGTTGATGAGATAGATATAGAATGTTCCTGATGAGATATTGTGACTAATGGGTTATATAACACAATAATATTTCATGTTTAGTTGTCAAAATTTATACAAAAATGTAATTTATTTTTGTTCATTGATTGATTGATAGACAATATTCTTTTAAACTAGGTAATCCCACCTAATTCCAATGAGAAAATCCATATAGGGTCACAAAATAAGTGTTTTTTGATGTCGATAAATGTGTATTTGAATTATATTATTGGAATAAATATTATTCCCAAGACCAAAAAATAATTTTATCCATTCTTTATAGATCAAGAATATTTAAAAAATATTTATTCACCGGACGGTGAAAATAATATTTATTTTATTTATTGAATATGTAATGAACATTTATTCATCAAACTATGAATAATATATTTATTTGTAAAAAAAATTTAATTAAATATTTATTTGTGCATTCGATAATGGTTGAGGAGGGTGAATTGAACAAGATCATCTCTGATGATAAATATCAATTTTCAAGCCATTAAGAGAATATTTTCCAGTTCATCAGTTAGAAAAACCCATAGAAATATAACAATATGATTATTATTTTATTTCATGAGGCTATATGAGGATTATTTTATTATTTATAGGGTTTTTTGAAATTAAATAATATTTTAACATATACCCTAACTCTTTAAATTGGTTGTTATGTATATTGTATAAGTTTAATTTATAGATGTGAATTATTTAAAAAATATTATTTATTTCTCTAGATTTCTTCTTCTCTATCCCTTTCAAGAATGAGAAGAATATGAGAGGATCCTTCAATACTGAAGGAACTTTTAGAGATCAAGACTGACACTATATGATGATTGATCTGACATGCTGGAATACAATATTCTTTTGGTGTTGTATGTAGATCAATTGTGCACATGTGGATCAATGAAAGATAAATTATACCCATAAATCCTAAAAGGTGAATGACGATAATCCAAAAAGGGGTTTTCAGACTGTAAACCAAAAAAATGAATAAGGATCATCATAGAAGTCATAATTTCATTATATTTATTAAAAATAATTATAAATTTAATATTCAATATATGTTATATGGGATACATGGATTTATGTAAATATTCAATGGAAACATGTCATTGGTCATAACGTTTATATCTTTCACAATTGGGGAATGATCCATCAAATATGAAAAAACCATTATGTTTGTTCACTAATTAGGTGCTTCTACTATGCTTGGGACCTCCACGAGGAATCATAATCACCGCGTTAAAATTTATAATTATTTATTTTATTGTTGATGTATATACACAATTGTGGGTAGATATTTTATTTTCTTATTATTAATTCTTTAAATAATAATTTTAATTAACTTGATTTTTACATTTTAACTTTCAACATTCAATATTCATAATATCTTAATGTTTATGGGAATATGATGAATGATAAATGATGTAATTTTAAAGTTCGGAGAATTTTTTCTATTAGACTGGGTCAAAATTTGTGTAGCCAAAGTACATGTTGTGTACCCAAGTTCACTACACCTAGATTTTTAATGGGATACATAGAGCTCCAAGTTGTAATAACACGTGATGAAATTATTGTACACTGTTTATTGACTTGGATAGTCTAGGACATAGCTTTTCAGATCACATGATGTGTATCTCACATACACATCGTGTAGTCTACATGTTTTAGAAGTGAAATTCACACAAAAATTGTCATAAAATATATATTTAATATTCATGGGACACAGATATCTAAGATAATTAATGTGTCCCATAATGTGTAAATTCTATTCATTTCATAAAACCAAACTATATCATGTGTCTGAATTACACGACGAGTTAATTAGTGTGTTATAAAGACACATGAATAAGGTAAACACATAGTGTGTAGCTAGAGTACATGTTGTGTGATTCCACATAAACACCACACTAATTCATATGGAGTGTTACATAGGCACATTAAACGAGAAACACACGGTTAATAATATGTTAGTAAATGTCATGTAGTCCATCCAAAGTACACATAAAAGCCCTAAAATTTTATTTTTGGTACATTAAAATTGAAGAACACATTGTGTAACTCCAAATTACATTCTATTTAGTCTACTACAAAATGAAAAAAAATTAAATTGTGTTAAAATATTTAACAACTCCATTAAAAACTAATTACACTGTTGGAATTAGTTGTGTTTGACTATTAATAAAGGTTTTAAAGAATGAATATATATTCAATTTTTTTATATATTATTTTTATTTATTGGTGATGTTGTTTATTTTCCTTGAATTAATTTATGATGGGTATCTACAAGATACATTATATAGACCTAAAGATAAATGAATTAATTAAATAATTAATTAATATTGTTGTGTCTATATTAATAAAAAATAATGAATAAAAATGACTGTAAGCTAATGTATCACCGATCATGTTCATGACCAAGACCTATATATGTGTTGGTTTAATTTAATTTAATTTATTTCATTGGTTTTCAATTATTTAATTTTAAATTTAGTATGTTGGCATGTGATTTCTTCCTCCCTCCTCTATTATGTCAGGCTTTTTTGTCAAAGGTGATTTATGTAATTCCCCATAACAAATCATTTTTTTCACCTCATATGATGGTTTTTTATAAATATAAGTAATAAAAGGACTATCCCAAATCATGTGGTGGTGGTTGAAGATGAAAAAGATATCATACCAACCCAGGTGACACATAGGTGGACATGTGGATTGATTAAACTTGTATCAAGACTAGTACAATTATTTTTCCCTGGGTTATATATTTATTTGTTACCAGCATTGTAAATAAATCATTATATAATCTCATGATCAGGTCATTTATCTATTTATTTCATTCTTATGTGTTATTTATTTTATTTATATAAGACCAATATCATATAAATAAATGCACTGTGAAAGGATGGAATTTAAATAAATGTAGAATGTAAAAATGTTATACCAAAACATGGTTAATCAGTTAAGTCAAATAAATTTAATACTAAAAATTCTATAATATATAAAATATTAAATATTACGCATGATAAAAAAATCCCCCAAAATTTGTATAAAGTTAGACTAAACATTCCATTTATTGATTGGGAATGATACAAAAGAACTAAGTGTTTACTTGTCCAGAGTACAGACTATTATGTTATTGGGGAGTTCTCATAATGTTTTTGGGTTGACGTAACTAAATTAATATATAATTTAATTTATATAGTATTTCAATTCATACATTGAGTAAATTATTAAGGAAATAGAATTTATAATTTCTAGATTGTGGATTACACTCAATGGTTCAAGGAGCTGCCAATTTATAGTAGGAAAGTTTTCCTACCTAGATAAAATCTTATGGTTCTCATGTCATAGGGTGGGTCATAATTATGGGAAATATGGAACCTATCCGACATAACATCTTTAGTGATGGTATATTATATATTCAATGGTGAGGGCCTCTAAGACTTCATAAAATAGAAGAAGATATAATAAAATATAATTCATTAGGTCTCACTTAAATTTAATCATGTGAAGTACTAACAATATTCTCATTAGGAATTATATAATAATGATAGTTTTTTCATCCACCATATCCCTATGGACTATATTGGACAGAAAACTATATCCTTAAAAGAATTAACTTCTAGGAATGATTGATATTCCTATAGATTGTGTTTCAATATGAATTGAAATCTTAATTGCTTGAATCGTCACAGTTTGATCAACCTAAAAAGGTGGCAAGTAATGAAGAGTTTTTTCTATAATAAAAACTCTAGAAACATGATTTGTGTTCAATGTTAAGTTTTTTCATCCATGTATAGTGATCTCATGATATATCATGAATGCATGGATACTTATAAAATGATCCCACATCTATGTGGTCTATATCAAGAGACAACCAGACAGTAATACAATGAGATATCCAAGATTCTCTTTTAGATTAATTTTGGAGAAGGTTCACTAGTTTGGCCTCATATATTCAAAATCATTTCTAATATTTATCTCTTTGATCTTAAAGGATTTAAATTTTATTAATAACTAGAAGAAAATATAATTCATGCATTAATTACATAGATATTGTCTATTTTTATTTGTTAATTTCAATATGAACAACATAGAGAATTCAATTAATATTATTTTCACAATTATTTTTTATGTTGATAAGGAGATGAAAAATGAAAATCATTCCATCATTTTGGTGAATAAATGTAAAGTCCATGTGAAGGGATCTAATTCAAAAGATTTTTCACAGTGACCTTCCCAGAGGTGAATGATCAGGGGACATGAAAGGGAACATGATGTAGTCTATTTCAAATATGCAAATAAGGGTCACTAGATTAAAAACTTCACCTTGAAAAATAACTGAGGGGATGCATCAGATATGTTTTATATCAAGTGAAATATATATATTTCTAAAAACCGGGTATTAGATAGAACATGTGGTGCTCATATATGTATTAAAATATAACATCCATTTATATTATAAAGAATTTCAGGAGGGGAGGTAGACTTGTAAGCATCCAATGATGTAAGGCTTGTTGTCATGGATATTAGGGATTCCCACTTTATGTTGCTGAAGGGAATGATCATGGTTTTAGGAGATTATTTTTTCTTCCCATCCATTACCAAAAAATTATTTCTATATCTATACATGATATAGATGGATTTATTTTAAAATTGGGATAAAATATTTCCACTTTTATAAGAATAATATTTTCTTGTGGGAGGGAACACTAAATAATGATCTATATTTGTTGGATTATGTGAACCATGTAATAAAAATTGATAATTAGACCACTTCACATGACTCATACCACACCCAACTAAGGAATCCCTGGCCAAGTAATGTAAACAAACATCAATTTAAAAAACCACAAAATGATGGATATATTTATTTATTTAAACTAAAATCACTTGTTCTATGCCACACATATTTAGATAGAAAAATAACCAAATCCAGATTTAGTGGAAAGGTGAAAGGTCCAATGATCATCTTGAATTACTTCATACCAATGTATATAGACCATTTCTAGTTTAAGAAAGAGGCAGTTAATCATAGTTCACCACATTTACTGATGAATTTATTATATTGATATTTATAATTAATGAGTAATAAGTCATGTTAATTTGATATATTCAATGAATTTTAGAATGATTCTAAGAACCAACTTGATTAGAATATTAAGAAACATCACTCAGATCGTGGTGGATAATATTTTAATCAAGACTTAAATTATTATTTATGGGATTTTTGGATTCTATAAAAATTCACTATTTCATATTTACTGGAATGGAATATTGTAATAGAAGGGATGAACCATACTATGTTAGACATGAAGAGATCAATGATGATTCATGTGAGTCATCTGTTATCCTATTGGAGATACAATTTACAAACAACAATATACATACTAAACATTGTACCAAATAACGTTGTACTTTAAATTCTATATAATAATTTTTATAGAAATAATCCATTTTCCCATATATGATTATAGGTTTATGAAGCATTTGTTAATTTCATTTTTAAATACAAACTTGTACCCCAAGGTAATAAATGTAATTTTAAAGGGAATCCTTATAAAACTAAATGATATTACATATATGAACACACATGAATAAAATTTGTGGTTAAAAAACATCCCAAAATTCTTTAAGGTGATCACATCTCTTAAAGAGAAAGTGGGAGTGAGATATAAATTTAAAAAGTCGAGAATCGTGATATCCAATAGTTGGTATATGATCAAATATTTTAACTCCTCATGGAAGAAAAAGTTCCAGAGACAAATGTTGTAAGTTCCTATCATTTTATAGGTTCATTTATCATGGATTTTTTTAATTTGTACCTTTATATATGAGTCTTGTTCAAATATATAGATCATTTATTAGAGAATGTGACATAATGTTCCAGGATATATTCTTATTTGAGTTAATGGAGTTTAGGAATAAATGGGATAAGTATTAATATGGTTTCTTCGTAAGTTATGAAGATTTATTTGGTCTTCAATTAGTTTAAAAGTAAATTGGGATTAAAATCAATTGAAGGAGGTTTACACATTGTGTAAAGGGATTTCACATCATATAATTGTTTATGAGATTTAGTAAAATAAATATGAAGTGACAGGTTTTTTAGAGAATTACATTAATAGAATTTATATGACATGTAACCACATTACACATCATGTAAATGTTTAACATACTATTTTAACCATGATTTATAGATTATTTAAATTATAATATGCAGTAACAACTCACCTATCAACCCTAGGGAATTCTCTAGGTGATTTTGAGGTTCCAAAATTAGTTTTGGATATCACATTTGTGTGATAAATCCCAAGTAAATAATTTTTTTTAGGATTATATCTTCTTTTATTTCTTTTTAACTTCAATGTGGTTAAATACATTTCATAATTATGTATTAGGTTTTGATCTTAATTTTTTTTTATCTTGGATTCTATTTGGAATCATCCAAACATTATTTTTCATGGGTTTTGGCCTTTGGAATCATTTTCTGATCGTCAGTTAAAGGATGGGGACCTAAATCATAACCTTATGGTTTGATAATTTTCATGATTATGAAATATTATTATTATTCCAATTAAATAATCATCAAAATTAAATAACTAATAGATAGTATTATTTCTTGAATTTCATTGTTTTCAATTGGCTTCTGACCTGGGTTATGGCCACCCATATGGTGAGAGAACCATTGACTATAATTGAATTGAATTTTTTTTAATGTATATTTATTATGAAATGGAATATAGAGATATTTCTTGTTATAGAATCCCTAAATTATGACTTATTACTTATTGATATAATTTTTAATTGATTGTGAATTAAATTGAAAATGTCTTATTAAAGAATAATGGTAATACATATATTTAACGATTGAAAACTGTGATGTGATACTATAATATCTCTATTATATGACATGAATTGTGTTCTATAATGTAATACCTATATATCAGGCTCGACCATGGAACATGTACAATTATATTCTATAATGATTATATTGAGTGTTGTCAACCCTATTCGTGGTTTACTTCTTTTTTAAGAGTGGGATATGTAGTGTGCCATACTACAACTATTTTAGGGCTTTAAAAAAGAATGAAATAATGATTATAAGGATTTGAACAAAACTGATTGTGGTGACTATACCTTAGTCATATGGTGTTGGTCGACATGGTCATATGAAATTCTCATAGATATTAAGACATGGTTCTGAATCGGGTAATATTACCTTGGTTATATGAGTGTCTTGCTCATAAGACATTATTAGAGATATATCGACATGGAGACAAAGAAGGTTGTTGTATTTATATATTTGTTGAATTAATTAATACACATGTATATAACATCAATGAATAATGTTCTTATCAGACTGCTTTTGTTTAGAAATGGTGGTTTCTACCTACTAAGTTATAATCACACCGTATTCGTACTACAATTGGTCACCAGAAAAAATTTCATAAATGCACGTATGGACAAGGGAAAAGGACCTTAATTTTTATTTCTTATTTGCAATTGGGATGGATTTTAGTGATGGTAACAACCATGAATTATGGACCTAAGACATTGAGTCACTTATTTGTGTCTTTTAGTCTCTTATTATGTTGTTTTGGAATGAAATTTAGTTATATTCCAACACATCATAACATTATTCCTTATATATTTAATGGATTATTTGGTTGGATTTTATTGTTTTCTTTCACTACGTATTTAATATGATTATTTTTTTCTTAGTATTAATTGTTTATAATACTATTAAACATTATAACATGTGTTATAGTCTCCCAACTATACACTTTACACCCTTACTACTTGTTAGAAGCCCTTACTGTATGGGGATGTGTGATTGATATCTTGTAACTGAACCTTTCTTACCACATGAGTGTGTGCTAGATTTGGGGATGCGACAAAGTGGTGTAAGAGACATGTTTTCATTGGTTTTACCATATAATTTGGGAATTTTAGAAAGAAGAATAGGAAATTTTAGGACATAGTTGTGAGTTTTTTAATTGGTGTAACAAACCAATGTATGGGAGAAAATCTGAGTACCCATAGAAGGAATTTCTATTTATGCTATGTGATTTCTACAGTTAATGTTATTTCACATTGATTTTTTCACATGTTGTGTGATTTAACTGTTTTATGATTTTACTATTTCTTGAGATTGTATTTATGGTTCGGTATGGTGTGAGTTGATAATACATGCATCATAATTGGAAAATAGGGATATATTGACATGCATTATTCTTGATATGGACATATTAATTTTTGAATGTAATATATACATTCCTATTCACAGGTAATTTTATATATATTTTTTCACAGGATAAATGAAATGAGTTTTTATGACACGCTAAAATAATTTTAACCAATTTCTAGATAGTCGAAGAGTTAGTGGTTCTTTGTTACTGTCATTTCTTGGGTTAGATATGCTGCTAGATAGTTATATTTGGTGTGTGTTTTCATGTAGAGAAAATGCCTCCTCATCATATTCAACTTGAGTGTCAAGATATTTCTAAATAGAATGATCCTAAAGAATATATAATAGATCATCCTAAAGTTACTATGGAAAATATTGATGTTTATCATCACTAAAAATTCATGAGGGTCTTGTGGTCCATGGACATGGAAACTATTCAAACAGTTACATCGATATTTGAGCTCAAAAGAGAGTATAAGCTTTATCATCTACCAATGCTTATTGGAAAAGAGGTAGCCCAGAAAGAAAATTTTATTTTGATTCAGTGAAATAATATTTTCAAGCATCTCAAGACACAAAAGGATATGAGAGTAAAGATTGTTTTGTAAAAGATTCAAGGACCTACTAGGATTTTGTGGGATATTCTGGAGGTATATGGGAATAAGGATGATCTACCATGGATGGAAATTGTGACTATGTATCTAATCCATATTTATCCCCGACATTGAGGGATGAAAAATCTCACAAGATAATGAATTTTATACTAGGGAGTTTGATAGTACTGGACTATTTTGGACGTTATACCGACCTACAGTGCTTTACACACTCTTTGTCTATTGATGAGATCCCTAGGGTGAGACATTTATATGATGTTATTTTTTATGATATCAGGTCACATGTAAAAATTTTCTATTTAAACAACATTAAAGACATGATGAATCATTCACTCATCACAAAAGTGAATCGGTGAGAGGATCTAAATAGCATCCATGCTATTTCTCTAGGGAAATCTGTGTGTTCTTAATCGATTAGTAAGAAGTACTGTTATGGATGGTTATTATAAATTTTTTGTGGGGAGATTAGTCAAGCCAGTGGAAACTCATAACAAGGTTATTTTTTTCTAGTGTTATTAGTGTGGTATGATTTACCACAATTTCCCACATAGTACTTACCCCACATTCGAGTATTTTATTTGAGGAATATTGGTCCATATTCATAGGTTCTGAGAAAATTTTGCACAAAAAATGTAGTTTCATGGTATAAAGACAGAAAGAAGAGTACATAAGGTTCTCAACTACCCCTCATAAGGCTAGTATATGGAGTTCCACAAGCTGTTTAGGCTGAGGTAGGGGACATGGTACCCTAGTGAATGAAAAACATTACCATGAAAGGTATATAGCTAATGGTTTTCATACTATATCCCAAGGAAGAGGGAAAAGATAGATTTATATTATGTTAAATACTTTATTTAACATGGATATCATCAGAGGTATGATTCTTGTATCATATACTATAGATTTTGTTATGTTTGATACAAGTCTATCAAAATATTTTCTATCTATTATTTTTGAAATATTTATGGTCTTGAATATGGAAAGATTTGATAGTGTTTTTTACATTGACAAAACATTGGGAGTGTGTTCGGAGAATCTCAAACATTTAAAGTCATGTTCTCTAGAGAATGGTAGTTATCGTTTCTTTTGGGAACCGTTCATGATGGAAATGAAAGGATTAAACTTTATTCTTGGTATGTATTGGTTAGCTATACCCCAAGATCATATCTAATATTATAGGAGTAGATGTAATTTCATATATATAGAAGGAGAAATATATTCACTCTAGGGTGAGTGAGAACTTAAAGCAGGTCATGCTGGAAAAATTCAATGACGATTGGATTGTTTTATAGATCATATCACCTATCATGCTCTAGATAATGGTGGAATAAAGTTGGATTATATCCCTCTAATGGTAGAAATTTTCAAGGATGTTTTCCCAGACAATTTATATGGATTAACACATGAGTGATAGGTTGAGTTCTTGATCGAGTTGGTACCAGGAGAAAAGTGAGTTTCTATCCCGCTGTAGTGAATAACACCATCAGAGATTTAGGAGATGATGGTTTAGTTTTAAGATATAGAATTTAATGGATTTATACAGCTAATTAGATTTACTTGGGGTTCTCTAGATCTCTGCACTATAAAGGCTTTTGGATCAATTAACTTTTTTACGGATTTTCGGAGGTTAAACTAGATGATTGTCATGAACTAGTATCTTATTTGATACATTTAAGACCATTTTGATTAGTTGGGTAGTTCTAAGATATTATCCATAATTGGATTCAGATTAATATGTAATTGGTAAATTATGTGACCATCATACATACCTCAAAATATTTTTATGATGAGGTATGGATTGAATTAATTCATATTGATGCCATTTGGGATGACTAATTCTCTAGCAGTATTTAAGGCCTTAATGAATAGGGTGTTTCTTCTTATTATGGATCAATTTTTGGTGGTTTTCATCAAAGATAGCTTATTGTACTCCTAGTAAACAGAAGATCATTCCAAACAACATGAAACGGTCCTGAGTACATTAAGAGAGCTTTAGATTTATGCCATGCTAAGTAAATATAGTTTCTAGATAAACAATGTGAACCTATTAGGTCATGTCATCACAAAGGAAGGAATGTCAGTTCCCCAAGGGAATTTGACAAACATGATATGTTGGAAACATCCCAAGAACATATTTGAAATTTATTTCTTTTTGGGATTATCATGTTATTACTGGAGATTTATCCATGATTTGTCTCATTTAGCAGCACCAATGTAAGTGATGACAAAAAAGGTGTGATATTTTTTTGGTCTGATGATTGTGAAATATATTTTTATGGTATAAATATTAGGCTCAACTTATAACCTATCCTCACTTAACATATTTCAGGTAATGTATATACCATGTACTATGATGCTTCTGGAGTTAGATTCCATGTTGTTCTAATACCAGAGGATCATGTGGTTTCTTATGGATATAGGTAGCCTAGACCATATTATAGGAGTTACCCAAATCATTATCTAAAGCTACCAGCTGTGGAACATTCCATGAGATGTTAGAGACACTATCTCATGTGTGATAGGTCTGTGGTATACACAAATCAAAAGGGCCTCAGGTGTATGTTTTCTCAGCGGGACCACAACCTTTAACATAATAGGAGGGTTGAGTAACTGTAGTATTTTGGTATTGAATTGTATTATATAGTAGACAAGGGAAACTTATTTTCAATTTCATTGATGTAGAAGACAAAGGCCTAGGTAGTATTGGAGTCTTGTGATGAGTGGCGAATAATGACACTCTCTGAATACATGCATCTAGATGTTCTTCATTCTTAGGGAAAAGTAGCTCTAAATTCAATATATTTTATACACATGATATTAGACCTGATTAATATTGAGAATTTTTTTGATACATAAAAATTAGATATGATAGGGTAATTATATGGAGGCTAGAAACCATCTGTATGGTATCTTAGTAGTGGAAAATATCTTATTTTCCATAGCTGAGTATTGGTTCCTATGGGTCTGTAGAAGGAGTTGATGGGGGAGTCTCATGCTTCTAGATTGGCGGTGCATCATAGTTTGACATATATGTATCATAAAATCAATAGATAGTACTGGTATTTAGGAAAGAAGATGTTTTTTGGAAAGATTCTTGGTTAGATTCTTCACTTATGAATAGCTAAAAATACATCATCAAGGGGAGGTTTGGTTTCTTCACCCTTTACCCGTTAATGAGTGGATATAAGATGATGTAACAATGACTTTCTTATAGGACTACCCATGGTGACCAGTAAGAATGATGTTTTATAGGTTTTTTGGATCTAATAACTAAGGTATCCTAGTTATTACCTCTTAGGTAATCCTTTTTAGTTGATGATATGGGAAATCATTACATGCGTGTGGTGGTTTAGTTTCACAGTTTTTTGAAGAGTATCATTACAGATAGAGATCCTCATCACACATCACATTTTGGGAAGGGTCTTCCAAAATCAATGAGATAATGAGTTAATTTAATAACAGCCTAATATTAATATATAGATGGTAAATATGAGTTGACTATTCATCCTCAGGTGTATATGTTATGAACCGATGATTTGGATTTTTGGGGTTCATATGAGAAACATATAACACTTGTGCAGTTTTCATAAAATAAAATCATCCATATATAAATCCAAATTGAACCATTTTATGATTTATTTTATTTATAATTCCATTAACATCTTTATTGGATTGAGGCAGGTGAGTCAGCCTTTGTTGGGCCTAGTCTCATATAGGATACATCTGAGCAGGTTAAGATGACCAGCCAATGGTTAGTGACCACATAGAGTAGGAAATAATCATATGATGAACATTAGGGATGACCTATATAAATCATGTTTTTTTCATGTTTTTTTATTTTGTGTGATTTCTAGGTTGGGGAAGAACCGTATCACAAAATAGGAAAATCTAGTACCTAGGATTATGAGGATGATTAAAAAAGTGGTCAGGGTTGGTCTAAAGGTATACTATTTATCCCATCTATAGTGAAACAGTTCCATGAATTATGTGTTACACAAGTCATAACAATGGATATATAATTCAAACCCTTCCCATGTGATATATTTAGACGATGTTGAGTTTTACGCTAATGCTTCCTTTGAGGAGAATCTGATAAGGGTTGTGGATCGTAGAGAAAAATCTCTTTAGGGAAAGACACTAATATTTACTCAAGTGAAGTGGAATCATGGGTGTGTTCATGAGGAAAATTGGTATAGGTAGTCTGATATAAAAATAAATTTATATACTTGTCCACTAAAACCACACAACAATTTCTAGAATAGTTTGGGGAATAGATAATATATGATCTAGAGGTTATAAGATCCTTCTTTTTTCTATGTACATTTCTCTTTGCATTTTTCGTTTGATCCTTTTTTGTTCAGTATTTCTCAGAGAGAGTGATCCTTTTTTATAGAAAATGAAATTATGTTTAGGTATGTATTCATGTCTTTACTAATGGTGTCTGGGTATAAATGGGGTAGGTGGTAATATGGGTTCTTATTAACCTGAAAATCATTAAAGGGGGTTCAAATTGTTTTAAAGGAAAATTCTCTTAAAAATCAATAGAATAAAATTTACACATCTTGTAATGTGATTACATGTCATTTAATTGTTCATGGGTTTTAATAACATAAATCTAAGGTGATGGGTTTTTTGGTGACTTCCAATAAAAGAATTTACAAGATGTGTAACCACATTATACACCCTGTAAATGCGCTACCTGATATTTTAAACATTATGTGTGGCTAATATCCATTCTAATCTATTACAGATCCTCTCATATTGACCCTAGGTAATTATTCAGGTTATTTTCACAGTAATTTTTTTTCTAGAGTTATTGTTTGTGTGAGAAATCCCAAGAAATTTCTTTTCTCTAGGTTTCTCCCATCTCTTCTTTCTTTTCAAATCCATTGCAGAAAAATCATGTTCCCAATCACGTTGTTAGTCTTGATCATGATCAGTTTTGATCTACTAATCTCTAAGAAATTTTCCTCACCTTCTTCCTCATGGGTGTTGGACTTTGGAAGCATTTATGGAGATTCAATTAAAGGTAGTAGGTATAAATCTTAACCATATGGTTTGATAATTTCCATGTTAATTCAATATTGTGATTGCACCAATGAAATTTATGCCAAATTTTAAAACTAATAAATAGGAATATTCATTGAAGTATTTCTTCTAAATAGGATTTTGAGAAGGATAATACCTACCCATTGGGTGAGACCAACATCAAATATAATTCAATTAGTTAAATACTAATAACATGTTTAGCATGAAATGTTACCAAGGGAGATTTCTTGTTATAGAATTCATAAATTGTGGATTAATTTTTATTGATATAATTGTTAATAAAATGTGAATTAAATTGAAAGTGAATTATGAAAGAAGAATGGTAATTCACATAATCAACCATTAAGAACTATGATATAATATTTGTATATCCATGATGTATGACAAGAATTTTGTTCTATGTTGTAATGAATATATATCAGTCTCATACCTAGAACCAATGTATATGATGTAATACAGATTTTGTGCCACCTTTTCCTAGCCCATACAATAATTCTTATAGAGAGAAGACTATTACCAGTCCCATACTATAATTATTATAAGTCTTTGAACTAGAATGTTTTAATCCTTATAGGTCTTTGACTCAAATTGATTATGGTGACTATACCATAGTTACATGGTGGTGGTTGGAATGGTCATATAGAATTTTTAGAGATATTATAGAATTGTACCAGACCAGGTTATCTTACCTTGGATATATGATTTTGGTTGGCATAGTCTTAATACATACTCAAAGATATCCCGACACTGATCTGAATCAGGTTATTGTGTTCATTTAATTGTTTAATTTATTAATACACATGTTTATCACTTTATTACATACAATTATTACTAGGATGGTTTTGTTTAAAAATAGTTGTGTGAATCTACCAAGTTATACATACACCCAAATCATGACACCATTTGGATCCTGAGAATATTTCATAGACGTAGGTTTGGAGAAGGACAAAGGACCTTTCTATTGATTTCTTATTTTATTTTGGGATGCATTTTTGAGATGGGGATAACATGAGGTTTGGGACCTATGGATTTGAGTCTTTTATTTGAGTCTTATAGTATTTTATTGTACTTTTATAGCAGATAATTTAGTTACATTCTAGAAAATCATTACATTGTTCCATATTTATTTATTAGATTATTCAGTTGGATTTTATTTTTATCTTCTTCTATGTATTTACTTTTTTTATTTTTACACTTATTATGAATTTTTTATATTTCAATATCTTTTTAAACCATAAGGTATAGTATCCATACTATGAACATTAATCCCCCATGGATAGTCGATAACATCTGGCGTATGTCGATGCGTTCTTGAGGACTTGAGGCTAACCCTTTTCAGCCACCTGAGAGAGTTCCTGATTGTGGGACGTTACACAAGTACTGTGTACGTGTACAAGAGAGGATAAGAAACCAAAGATATATTGTTTTGTAGCCATTGATGATTGTGACTCATTATCAGTTGATAACAATAAACCTATAACAAATAAGGACAAAGTAAGTGGAATAGATATTTCTAAATATAATGAATATATGAACTCTAAAATATATTCCATATACCGAAATCACGTCTTGATTTTGGTAGATCCTCTATTGTATATGAAGAATACTAGTTGTAAATTGTTATTCAAGAATAAAATCAACATGGATGCAGAATTCATTACTTATAACGCATGGATAGTTGAAAAATATTAAAAAACATCATAGAATAAACTATGATAAATATTTTCACTAGTTTCTAAACTAAAATCCATCAATATTCTATATACCATTGAGGGTTACCATCACTATAAGAATTGGAAAATGGTTATAAAAACCCTACTTAATGGGAAAATTCATGAAGATTTATATATGAAACAAAAAAAAAGGTTTTGGGGCTTAAAAAAATGCCCGCAATGTATAAAAATTGAAAATATCCATTTATGGATTAAATGTAAGCATCCAGGCCATGGAGTGTTCTATTTGAAAAATCCACAACAAAATTTAGTATCATAAAGAACAAATGTGGGAATTATGTCTACATGAATTATCTTGTAAGTGTATTTGATTTATTATTAATATGATGCAAACATCCAACTTATTGTAAATGATATTCTAGTCTTATAGTCCGTTAAATCCTGGTTGAATAAATGAATATACATGATGGAGTTAGAGAAAAACATAAATTATTGGGATCAAGATCCATCTTGTAGATGTATGATGCATATCATTCTAAGTTAATGAACATATATTATCAAGATAATTAAGAGATTCAGTAGCAAAGAATCCAAGAGGGTATTATTTCCAAGGTCACATAGTATTTATCATTCTAGGAAAATGTGTTCTCAGATATATAATGAGAGATATAAAATTAAAAGGACACCATAAACATGAACTGCTAGGGTAAAAAAATACTATATGTTATATAATAGGATAGATGTTACTTATTCCTTCAGTCTGGTACGAATATATCAATCTCACCTAGGTGAACCCCATTGGATGGCTATATAGAGTATCCTTGGGTTTCTGAGGTGTAATAAGGATATGTCCCTAGTTAATTAAAGTGATGATAAAATATTCCTTATAGGATATATAGATTCTAGTTTTCAAATAGATCAAGATGATGATAAATCATAGATGATATATACATTCACTCTCAATATATGTGTTGGGAGTTGTAAGTGTTCAAAATAATTCATGGTTGAAAATTTTATGCCAGAGTCTAATTAGATATCATCTTGTAAGGAAGTGAAAGAATCACATTGGATATTTATTTTAATCCATGATCTTGATGTGTTACCTACTTGTAAAGATACTATGACACTTTCTATTGATAATACTATATACGTGGCTCTAAAAAAGGAGTTCAGGTCACATTAGAGGATGAAGAACATATATCAAAATTACCAAAACATGAGGGATTTTTCTCAAAAATGTGACGAAATAGTGTGAATAATATACATGGATTAAAAAATAGATGATCACTTAACTAAAGAATCAACATAGCATAGTCATGATCATAGTGTGAGTTCTAGTAGATTTAAACCCATAGAAAGTTGTTTCTAATCCAAGTAGGAGTCTGTTGGAGTCAGTGATATAAAACAAACTATATGTTCATGGGATTACATGTATATTATAATATTTTAATATTAATTAAAAAAATAATATATATTGTTCATTTTTCTGCATGAATTTAATGTAATAATTTCATATAATATTTATCGGATTGATATGATTATAGAAGTTACCCACATTGATGAGAGCCATAAAATTCGGTGATGATATTCTTATGTATTGTAATATGGTTGGATAACATATTATGAACGGACACATAGAATATTTACTATGATGTGAACGTACTCATAAAAATATATGAATTTTTCTCATGATGTTCACATTTGGTAATCTCCATGACAGGAGACTATGATAACATACTAACCTAATGGAATTACGCATGTTTATGTGTCATCAAATATTAATATATATGAGCATGTGCAATAACACTTAGACATTAATATTATTATTAAATCATGTTATTACTTGAAAACAAAGATTTATTTTTATACATTGATAATACAATTTATGATAATGTTGTATATGTTGGATGCATCATGAGTGATGTGTTATTAATAAATATTTCTAGGAATGATTTGTAACATATATATTAATTGTAGATTATATCTCATCCCTTTCATTAAAATTAATGCATCAAAATAAAATCCATAGCTATAGTGTAATGTTTCATTTATTTCACATAGGAAAATAAAGATGTATCAAGGCTAAAGGTAGATGATATGGATGCGCATACTCCATGATGATATATTGTGAAAAAATGGATTAAATAACACAGTAAGTGTTCATATTCTTTTATCGATATTGTGACATTAAATTATTTCTCTGGATTATTTTAAACCATTGCTAGATAATAATCATGAACATTATGAAATCCCACTTAATTCAAAAGTGAAAGAACATGAAAGGGACACACACAATGATTTTATGTTGATATTGATTAAATTGTATTTTAATTTAATTTTTTGAATAAATATTATTCCCAAGGTAGATGAATAATTTTATTCATGTTTTATCAGTTTAAAATATTTAATAAATATTTATTCACCAGGATATTGATAGTATAGTTATTTTTTAATTAAATATTTAATAAATATCTATTCTCAAAAAATGTGAGTAGAATATATATTTATGAATAAATATTTAATTAAAAATTTATTCAAGCATTTGATAAATGGTGAGGAGGAATGTTAAACTAAGATTTTATCTAGTGATAAATATTAATTTGCATGTAAGTGAAATAATATTTATCATCGAGATAGTTAGCGCATGGCTTCAAAACATAATATTATTAATATTATTATATGTAATGGGGTTATATGATATTAATTATATTATTTAAGATAATTTCATTGATTAAATGATATTTTAACCTAAACCCCAACTATATAAATCGCACGTTATGTCAATTATGTAGGGTTAATCGATAATTATAAATCATTGAGAACAACATATATAGGGATCTAGATTTTATATCCTCTCTCCCAGTCAATAAAGTGAAGAATACGAGAGAATCCTTTATTGATAAAGGAACATGTACTAATGATATGGATAACGTATGAAGATCAATCTACTACGCTAGCACCTTGAATTAATTTGGTTTTGTTTGAAGATCAAAGGATCACATGTGGATCACCTCTAATGAGATTCTACACTTTAATCGTAAAATATGATAGTAATCAAAAAATAATTTTTCAGATGATCTATAACATCAACGAAGAAATATCCCAATATGATTTATTATTTCTTAAAATATATTAAAATTATTTATAAATTAAATAAAAAAATCTCTATGTTTGGGATTTCTATGTCAATATTAAATGAAAAATTGAATTTATTTATTAAGTTTGTGTGTCTCTTATTATTGGTTAATTATACTTAAAATACAATAAAAACATTTATTGTTATTCACCCACTAATTATTTCTACTATTCCTGAAACCTTCAAAACTCATGCTATGAGGGATAGGTTTCACCACATTTTTTTGCACGTAAAAATGAAACCTAGTGTGGAAGAATGCTTGTGTATTTTATAGAGATTAATGGACACAAATCTTATGATAAACACAATAAATTTTTTATGTAAGCGATGGTGATTGTTTATTTCTTTATGGATATTCTATTGTTGTTAATGAATATTTAAAGACAAAAAATTGCGGGTAAGATCATGTTTATATGAATGAATGAGTTTCAAATATTTAAATATGGAAAGAACATTCACATTATTAAGATAAGATAAAATGTAGTAAAATATGGGAATGAAGATGAGAAGGAAGAGAGAATAACCCTATACAAGATTTTACTACTGAATAGTGCGACAGTTATTGAGAGGGAATTGTAAAGAGATCTATTGTAGTACACCCTGAGGGAACTAAATGTTTCAGAGATGGGAATAAGCTGATGAAAATAAGAATAATATGTCTTATTCACTATGGAAGAAATAGAATAAGGATAATTATGTGTGGAGAACCATCCTATAATTTTAGTATAACAAAGAATCCATTTTACTAGAAAGAGGAGATAATATTTTTGAGGGACTGACAAGCACCACAATGGTTATCTGCCACTTTTTTTATGAATCTCAGTGTAATTTAGTGAGCAAGGCCAATGATCCCATTCCTAAAAAAATTTCAGAGATTAGGATACATGATATAATATGTCCAATGTGTATGGTTTTGTAACATAATATATTTTGGATACTAGGTACCTTTCAGGAAGTAGAATATGTTTTTTTAGTTGTGTAATATAATAGAAATTTTCCACTCACACTTGAGAGAAATATTGTAATGATTAGAAACCCACATTAGCATTGATCTAATAAAATATAAATTTTGTTGTTTGTTATTTCATTTTCTCGTGTTTGCATTGCTAATGTGTTGAGGGAACAAATATGAAGATATATCTATATTTATCAATTTAAAGGAACATATACTAATAAAAGGAAATTTTTTAAATGTAATGAATTAGATAAAAAATGATAACACATATTCACCCCACCTCAATGTGACTACATTACTTTTCTAGAAAAAATAATATCATAGGTAATACATGGTTTTTCTAACTATATTTAAAAAATTTCTTAGTTGTTTTTATTTATCAGAAATGTAGTGTAGATTTGAAGAAAATTTTGAGTTACCTCATATGGAGAATATATTTTCTATTTATATCAATAACAACAGAGGATTTAAGAAAACCTCAAAGAATTTGTTGACGAGTGAGAGAAAGAAGTTAATGAAAAAATAAATGAATAATGATGATATTACACTAATTGAAACTTATAAAAATGGAAATTAATCAGTTAAATATATAATAATGATCTTATTAAAGAACCCATTTCGTCCCGGTTTTCTACCCCGGTTGTTTGACGGCCGGCTGCCAGCTCCATCCCGCTTTCGGTGAGAGAGCTCTGCTCCTCCCAAGGGATCGGGGCCAGCTTTTCCTGCTCCCCACGGTTTGGGCGAGGCGAGATTTGCTACACCCTTTTGTTCGAAACCCGGACCTTCGATCGGATCCTCCTGGCTTAGGGAAGCATCCGGCAACAGTCAGGGTGGTTTCCTCACCTGCTTCTCCATGAAGGCTTCGGCGGTGATCCGACTCACAGTGGCTTGGTTCTGGACCTCGACGTCGGATTCTGTTTAGATCATCCCCCATCTGCGGAGATCTCAGGCGGTGGAGCTCATTCCCAGAGGCATTCATCTGCAGATCTGATTTGTGCAAGTCAGCGGTTGTTGTTGCTGATTCCGAGGCGACTTTTACGCTTCTATCGCGTTGACCTTGCGCTAGGGTTTCAGACGTTTCCTTGTTCGGTCCGCGCTTGACGCCTGCTGGCTCTGCGCCTGTGCGGTTTTCTCCGGGTTCGTGAAAGGCTGGACATGAGGAGCATGTTCCCCCCGATTCATGGAGAACGAAGATCGGGGTCGCGTTGATCACAAGGGTCATCTCGCAGCTGCTCAGTCGCGAGAACTGCTCACGAAGCGCTGATCGCAAAGGGCGGGTGGGGGCCGAAGGGTTCACTTTTGCCTACCACAAAGACTTCTCGCGCTGGTGCAGATCGCGAAGGGAAGTGTGCGGCTGAAGGAATCCCGCGGTATGATCGAAGGATCTGTGGGCCGGGCCTGGACAGTTCAAGGGTCGTGAGGCGGCATTCTGACCATAGGTTCAAGATGCGGGGAACTTGAACAAAATTACAAGGAGAAATTTACAAAAAAAAAAGTGTGTTGCACCATGGAAGCCGACTTAATGGAGAAATGGAAGTAGTTGTCTTTGACGTACAAAGAAAAAGCGCTGGTTGAGACTTAGAGGAATGAAGATACGCTTCTTGCAAAATGTATGTCGGTGCTAGTTGTCAGGAAATTTGTGGAGAAAACCCCGGTCAATCAGTGGGCCCTCAAAAGCACCCTTTAGAATCTATCGAAACTGGAAGCTGGAGTGGCGATTCGAGAAGTGGAAAATAACCACCTGGTTTTTGAGTTCTTCAATGAAAAAGATAGGGACAATATCCTCAAAGGGTGGTCGTGGTACTTTGACAATCAGCTACTCATCATGGAAGAATTCAAAGGTGGGGATGATATCCTATATACTAACCTCACACGTTCCCCATTCTGGATACGGATCCAAAGAATCCCCTTTCATGGGAGAACGAAATGGGTTATGAGAGAAATTGGAGATCACATTGGTCATTTCCTTGAATGGGACTGCTCCGACCCAATCCAATGGGGACCAATGGTGCAGATAAAAGTCGAGGTTGACGTAGCAGAGCCTCTGATGAGGGGAATGTTCTTGAAAATCGACAACTCTAACACTTGGATCTCATTTGAGTTCGAGAAATTCCCAATTTTCTGCTTTTTCTAACGGTGTATCGGCCATATGGAGAGAACGTGTGAAGAAAATAATAAGAATGATTCAGGCAAAATCATTCTGCAATATGGTCTGTGGCTTCGAGCCAAAACATCAAGACATATCTTCATCCCTAAGGAGGAAAAAGTAAGGGATCCAGACCGTCTCACGAGGGCTCACACTATACAGGTGGAACCAGAACTTGACAATATCATCATGCTTGGACCACCAGCATTCCCTGAGGATAGACCAATAGATCAGAGGGTGGTTGGAGGGTCCACCCAGGACATAAATCCCACGAACAATACTGGGGAAAGACACAAGATCCATACGAAGAATCTTTTAACCGACTCAGACAGAGCTATTACCCTTCTAGAAAAAACTATCTTACCATCAAAAGAACTGTTTCAAAAAGATTTAAACCAACTGAAGAGACGTCCAAAGCCAAAGCAAATGGGAATCGAACCATTTGATCCTGACCCTGATCTAGATATGGCCACGCCAAACATTTTTCCACACGGTTATTTAGAGATGACAGGAATAACATCACCAGACCCAATTACTCATCGAACTTTGAAAAGGGCGCACTATGAAAACAGATACATGAAAATAGATATCCCAAAACCTGGGGAACTTAAACGATGAATTTCAAGAAGTTAGTTGGTTGAAAGCTCCCCAAAAAAATGGAAAGCGGCGGGTGACACAATGATCTCAGAGATACCAATGGTGGAGGTGGGTATGTCCCAGCCCCGCCTAGAGCAATGATTATCTTATGTTGGAACTGTCGTGGGCTTGGCAACCCACGAACGGTTCACATGTTCCAGTGCCATTGCACTCAAAGTCACCCTGATATGTTTTTCCTATCCGAAACCATATTGGAAAACAAGGACACTACTGCTCTATCTCAGAAATGTGGCTTCCAGGGTTACCTCCCAGTTTCCTGACAAGGCCACTCAGGGGGGCTCTGTCTCCTTCATAAGGACATTGTTGACATCAGGATCTTATCCTTCTCTTCACATCATGTGGCGGCGGCAATTTATGAGGCCCAAAACCTACCATGGACGTTCGTGGGTTTTTACGGTTGGTCATCCCATAATGAGAAGTGTAAATCTTGGGATGTGCTCAGCAACCTGCGGCGCGAGCTGACAAGCCCTATTCTCATTGGTGGGGACTTTAACGAGATCTTGTATCAGAAGGAAAAAAGGGGCGAGGCTCTTCGTTCTAGTAAGACGATGTCATGCTTCTAGGAGGCGATTTATAGGCCGAAATTTGTTGATCTAGGTTACGCGGGTTACCCTTTCACATGGTTTCGAGGTAATACAGATGACATACATTTTACTGAGTGCCTTGATAGATTCCTGGGCTCATCGTATTGGACTAACTATAAGAATGTTTCACATCCGACACCTGAAGCTCAATTTCTCTAACCACTGCCCTATTGTCATTGAATGTACCTGTGGTGACCGCATCACTAAAGTCATGAAAACTTTCAGATTTGAAATATTCTGGGCAAAAGACTGTGAATGTGAAGATGTTATCTGATCAGGTTGGAAGTGCGGACAGCCAGACATTGTGTCCAACCTTCAACGGGTGGAATCCGATCAGAGATCGTGGAGCAATAAAAAATTCCATCAACCGGATAGGAAATGTGATGTTCTGGAAAGAAAAATGGTTAACCTTCTCAACCAACCCCCATCCAATTGCACTCTTTCCAGAATCTAAGCCACCCAACGAGACCTTGATGCCACCCAATGTATCAATGAAAGCTTTTCGTCTATGTGGGCATGTGACACCCACATTGTTGAAGGGGATGCAAACACCCGCTATTTTCATCATAAAGCACCAGCTTGGCGGTGGAAAAATTTTATCTCTTGCATCTCGCACCCGGATGGAAGCAAGGTCTACGACACAAACAAAATCCATAATGTTATTTCCAGTTATTTCCAGGATCTCTTTACTGCAGGAAGCCTTAACATCTCGGATGAGGTGGAGGAATGCATCAGACCCGTGATCACTGAGGAGATGAACAGACAGATTACCAAAGATGTTACGGATGACGAGATTCTTTTGGCTCTGAAACACATTCACCCAACCAAGTCCCTGTGGTCAGACGACTTCCACACCCTCTTTTTTAAACAATATTGGCACATTATTGGTCCCGAAATCTGCATTCTAATGAAGAACATTTGGGCAGGGAGAACAAACCTTTCTTCCATAAACAAAAATAACCTCATCCTCATCCCCAAGATCAATAATCCTCTCGCAGTCTCCGAATTCAGGCCTATCAGCCTCTGAAATGTCTCTTACAAGATCTTCTCAAAGATTCTAGTTAATCGGCTGTGTATTTGGTTACCTGAAATCATCTCAGAACATCAGAGTGCTTTTGTGGCCAAGAGACTGATCACTGATAATGCCATTTTGGCCCATGAAGTGTTCCACTCTATGAAAACACTCTCCACCACGAAAAGAGGAAGCATGGCATGGAAACTATATATGACCAAGGCCTGCGACAAAGTGTAATGGCATTTTCTCAGATTTGTGATGCTGAAAATGGGATTCTGTTCGAAATGGACAGATATGATCATGCAATGTGTGTCGTCAGTCTCCTTCCATATTAATGTCAATGGGGTGATTTCCCAAGGCTTCTCCCCTACCTGAGGCCTTCTCTAGGGAGACCCTCTTTCCCAGTTTGATTTCATCTTGGTGGTCGATGTTTTCTCAAACCTTATTTCCAGGGCAGCATCCTCTCATACAATTCATGGGGAAAAGGTGTGTCGTGAAATCCCACCGCTGTCACATCTCTTTTTAGCTGATTATTGTCTTATTTTCTCCAGAGCCACCCATAATGAGTGCCTTTCTATAGGCCATTCGATCCACCAGTATGAGAGGGCCTCAGGGAAAACAATTAACCATGGAAAGTCAGATGTCACTTTTATCTCTGGAGTTCCACCACCCAAAAGGGAAGAACTCTGTGTCACTGCAGGTATTCATATGGTAGAGAAGCATCAGAAGTACCTTGGGCTACCCACTGCGATTGGCTGATCCAAAAAATAAATCTTCACATCTATATTGGACAGGATTGAGAAAAAAATCCTTGGATGGACCCCAAATAGAATCTCCAAAGCCGGAAAGGAAACCCTCATAAAAGATACTCTTCAGTCTATCCCCAGCTATTTCATATCCCTATTCAAACTTCATGTTGTTGTTATTAACCAGATTCACTCGTGCACTTCCAATTTCTGGTGGGGAAAACAATGGAAGGAATAAAACCTACTGGATCGCCTGGAATAAACCTTTACAACCAAAATTGTAGGGAGAAATGGGTTTCTGGGACCTCTCTCACTTTAATGATGCACTGCTGGCTAAGTAAGGATGGTGCCTTATTGTCTTCCCATCCTCTCTCTGCGTGCGGGTACTCCGAGCTAAATACTTCCCCCACAAGGATTTTCAAGATTCCTCTTTGGGCCCCCGTCCTAGCTTCCTCTGGAGAAGTATCTATGGATCATGAAGTCTGCTGAATAAAGGTTTGGGTTGTAGGATTGGGAACGACTCAACTGTTAAGGTTTGGACAGATCTCTGGCTGATTGATAAGGATGGTGCGCGGGTTACTTCCCCTCCTCAACCAGGTTTTGAAGGGGCCATTGTCTGTTGCCTTTTTGCTGATAATGGGAATGGGTGGTGCATGGAAAAACTTCACTCGGGGTTTAATGAAAGGGACAAAAGGCTTATCCTGAGTATCCCCTGTGTTCCGGATCTAGGCCCTGACCATCTCTTCTGGACCAACGACTTCTCGGGAACCTACACGGTGAAGTCTAGCTATCGGCTCACCCTATGTACCCAGATAGACGGAGGTGATGGGAGGCCCTGAGAACTGCTGTGGAAGCTTAATGTCCCTCCTAAAAGCTACCACTTCTGGTGGCTGGTGTGCACTGGCATCCTCCCAACCAAGGACTTTCTCACCCACCGTCATATTTCCAGCGAATTGTTGTGCCCCCTTTGCGTGAACACCCCAGAGTCCCCCCTCCATGCTTTAACTCAATGCCCAGTGGAAATAGAGGTCTGGTACACATGGAAATCCTGTAAGAATCTCTCTCTGGACGTGGTATCAGACCTCCCCTCTCTCCTGATGCGATGGTGCTCCTCCTTTTCACCAGCCAAAGTGGGATCACTTTGCATTTTGGCCTAGATCATCTGGGTGCGCCGCAATGATTCCATTTTCAACCTCATCATGAAGCCCCCCAGATTCCAGATTGATCGTGCATTTTTATAGATTGTGGGATAGCAGCATCACAATGGACAGAAAAATCCCCTTGGGACCCCTTCCTCTTCTTCACATTGGTGCCCTCCACCGGAAGGGATTATCAAGACTAATGTGGATGCATCTCTTCCCAAGGATAGACCTGTTGGTCTTGGTCTTGTGGCCCAGGATCATCTTGGGCAGACCATCACAGCAAAACTTGATTCACATCACGTTCTTTGGGAACCCGTGGTTGCTGAAGCCGCCGCCATCCTTGCCGGGATGATGTTCGCTAAAGATCGTGGCTGGGACGCAGTCCAACTCTAATTCGGACTATCTCACAATTATCAAGGCTATCATCCTCAACAATGGCAGATTGCAGCCTTTTGGTTCGTTCATCAGGAAAATCATTTCCCTCCGCCAGTCCTTCACAAGTTGCACCTTCTCCTTTGTCAAATGGGAAGGAAACAAGGCTGTCCATCAAGTGGCGGCCTCTGGATCTCATGAAAATAACCAGCTCTGGCTAGATCACTTTCCTCCATGGTTACGTGATTGTAATTCTGTGGAACTTCTCTTTTAATGATTATGTCTTTTGTCAAAAAAAAGGATTACAATGATAATGTTCCTATAAAACTTTACAATTATTTGTTGGAGCATATCAAGAAAACATATAATGAGAAATCATAGCTGATAACATATTGATAAGATATACCAAAACAATGATTAATGAAATGAAATAGAGTAAGTATTTATAAAATAATTGAAGTTTAAGGAATAGTCTTGGGATATTTTTAGAGAAAACATCACTATGGGGGAATACTTATTACAAAATATCATTGATTTTGAAGATTAGATGTGTAAAAATAGTGAAGAGAATATCCATGCATTAGAAAAATTTCATAGAGATATTATTTATTTCAAAGATTCACAATAATATATCAAATCCAAAATAATTATGGACCTTGAAAATTCCTTAAAAATTATAGAAAAAATTAGGAGCATCAGATTAAAAAGATGAAAATAAAAGTGGAATAAATTCATAGATTCATTGAGGTTGAAGAAATTTCACCCAATAAAAGGTATCTTAAATTTCATATCAATGTAAGAAATAAAAAATAGAACAAACCATGACTTTCCAAGATTATATGAAAAAAAGATATTCGATGAATGTTATTGATAATTGTATCTCCTCTAGAAATTATAATATTAATGTAAATAAGATCATTAGATAATCTAATGATCAGGCCCCTACAAGATCATATAATATAAGGTAATAATTTTCCTAGAAATTTATGATTGTACTAATTTTTTTATCTATTATTACTTGTTAAAAATTAGTTCTAGAGAGTATTAGAGGATAGAGATTTTGAGATACCCATCATAACATCAAGTGAATCGGAGCATTAACTAGAATTTGTGTTCAAAAAAAAAACAAAAAAGATGGGTAGTTCTATCATAAAAATAGAATGGTGTTAAATATAAATATATTTAAACTAAAAAATTGAAAAAAAATATTATTGGTCATTTTTGGTGATTTTTGTGGTTCAGTAAAGGTATATTTAACGATAACATAATATTTTATTTTTAGATATTATATAAATCCCATAACAAGGGGGAAAGGTATTAAGTGAAGATAAAATTTCCTTACTGTAAAAAATATATATAATAAGATGGGATTGAATGTATCCATCACGAATTGTTTTTTATGCATAAATATTTTTAGTGAAGGTCTGATTTTTTTTGTAAAAATGCTAAACAATGATGGTATGAATCAATCAATTATGTACCAAAATTGGTAAATGATTGGAAAACATAAAATTAAATGAATGTAAAGATAAATCTATATTGGGATGTAAACATGTAAATATAGGTATTAAATAAAACCCACATAATAAGAACAATTTAAGATATTCTACAGAAATAATTATTTGTTTGTTTTGTGGGGAAAAGGCCACATCATGAATCATTGAAAACATTCCATGAATATATAAGGTATAGGAAGAAATATGAAACAATAAGGAGAAATAATAGAATAGAGAAATAAGAGGACCGTTTTGTTTGAAGCCATACCTCGAGAACTGGTAGAGGTGTTTCTTAAAAATAGGAACATAATTCGTGTTTAGAAACATTGTTTATGTTCGAAGGATGAGAACAAAACATTAATAGAATGCATTACTCTTTGGACGGGATAATTGGAAATGGAAATAACTATATACAAAGAATAAGTAAAGGATTATTCTAATTGAAAATGAGTAATTTAACATAAAGATATTATATTTTAGGAGATATTGTCAAAATATAAAAACAAAATATTTTATAAATTTATTTATAGGAGGTATAATAAATTTGGTTATATATCAATGTATTGTATGAGTATCTTTCTTGATCATGAAGAGGTGTTAAAAAAGACAATGTTTATAACATGAGATGCATGAGCCTCATTAAAAGATACAAAAAATAGAATTCCACATAAAGAATTTTTTGAAAGATACATAGATACCCTGCTTCCAAAGAAGATCATTGATTTGAAAAACAGCAAGTAAATCTTGATGAGTTCACAAAAACATGGAGATAAAAACAATGATTCAGCTTTGTCGGGAAGAAACTCCGAACACTGTTTCTCTCAATAAGGATAAAATTTGTTCCACCTTATTCTCATATATATTATTTTTATTCAATATGGGGAGTTGAAGGTGACACATTAAGGGGGAGAAATTAATGAGTGTTGTAATTAATATAAAATATGGAGAGTTCTCCAGCATAGAATACATTAACTAGTAACCTGATTCCACCTTACAAAATTTAATTTGGAATCAAAAGAAATCTCGGAGTTCATTTTCTTGTGGATCATCCATAATGGAGAATTATAGAGTGCATCCATTAATATAGATATAGTAAGATGAAAAAGATAATAGAATATCTCAATATATGTACAACACATGGTAAATGAATATATAAACGTATGAAAATAATATTTCCTCACCATTCATTGAATTGAATTAATTTCTATTATTAAGGCAGAGTGATAGCTAATCTGGATGGTCACTTGAATGTACTATAATCATCCTTGTAGTTAAAATTTTTAAAATATTTTTTATGTTGATTTAATGTTATGAATTCCTTTAAAATATTCTTGAACAACCCCTAGTGAGAGAAAATTTCCATGGTATCACATGATTGATGTTTTTATGAACATATTTGATGTCAAGGTTAATAATTATTTTTTTAATACACCATAGTAGCTAAACAAGTCATAGAGCTACTTAATTTATACATCATTTCTCAATGAAATGTATTTCAACCATTATCTCAAGTGGATTAAGTTTTTTATAAAGGGGTATAATATGGAATTTATCTATGAGAGATAATTATTTGAGAAAAACATTCCCTTACACGTTTACCCTAACATTTATTTTCAATAAAAGAGATAAAAATTGATCTGAAGAGAATGTATTGACTAATGGTATTTAATGGTATTGAAAAAAATTAAATGTGGGAATATTAAAGTGGATGGTGGAATATTTCTATTATATTTGTTGTTAATAAGTAAGCTGTCCAAAATGGAGTGACCCTGTCAATATAGATTGGAAAATATTAGGATATTAATGAGTTAGAAGGGTTTAGATAAAGATTTTAGTTCATATAGATCACTTATATTATGTCTAACTACCAATGGTCGTGTTAAAAAATGTTCATTCTAATGTGGGAAATTATAATGGAGGTGGAGATACTTCCCTATATAGTGTGGTCAGTGATGTTTCTGATTAATGTCTTGGAATATCCAGATGCATGGAAGGTTTCCTATACATCTTAGGATAGTATATTTTCTTATAAATGTATCAAGGGAAAGTGATTATGTAAGGTTAAATAAATATCTACAATTTTACCAATATAAAATTCATAAGATGGCTCTTGAAAATTTTGACAAGATGTTACTGAAGAATTAAAAAAGTGTCTTGAAGAGTTAGGATGTATCCTTGGATTATCATGAATAATAAATGTTTCAATATATATAGAATATCACTTGGATGACGATAAATAATTTCATGAGATTTTGAATCCTATAAATGAATACTATATTTATTAGTTTTTTTACACACAATACTAAACTAATGCGACATTTAAAAAAAAGTCATTCCATATAAAAATAAATTAATAATATAATATTTTGTTTATAAAATGGTAATAATATATTAAAATAATTATATATTGTAATTATATTTGAGTAATATTTTAAAAAGGATTAATTTAGAAGAACTACATAAATAGTGATATTTTATATTAACAACATAAATTTAATTAATCATATTTTAATTTTTTTATAATAGTTAATATTAATATTCATAAAACAACTATTTCTATAATGACCCAAACATTCATTAATGAAAATTATTCTTGGTTAATTAAATTTCTTATTATGGTTATATAAAATGTGAAATTAAATGGTTTTATGGATTTTAAAATACTATTAAGAATTGTGACCGTTGCTAATATAGTCGTTGAATAGTGATCACATGATTAGTAAAAATATAGGGATTTAACAAATCCAATTTTCTCAGATAAAGGAAGTGATGGCCTCATCTAGTAGACTTGAGACGTATGAATCCCATTTTTTGGAGCACAGAAAATATGTGGATTAATTGGGACTTTCTCTTTAAAAAGCCCAAGCTGAGCTTGAACACTTTAAGCTTGCGCGTAACCGACTATGGGAGAAGTGGAAGTTAATATAGATTACCACTCGAGCAATGTTATCTGACCCACCCCAAGAGTCTGTCCCCATCGCACACCTTACCCTTTGGTCTTATGTGTGTGTCATAAGGGGTTACGTAATGAGACCCTAGTACAATGATTATGTAAATTTTTATTGTACAGATAATATACATTCTTTTTTTTATTGTTACTTTGTAAATAGTTTTAAAAGCTCAAATAGTATTTTTAATTAATATTCAACTATGAAATCTATTTTTATGAATCAATGGATTTCTGAATTAAATAATATTTTAATAAAATATTATTATTATTATTAAATTAATTTTTATTAATTATAAATTATCGTATTATTTTGTGAATGAAAATGTAATTTTTATTAATGTTTGAAAGCTGTTTTTGTCAAAACACATGAATTTTCAATAAATAATATTTTTTTTATTAAAAGGAAAAATTCCCATATTTAGAAAATTATTTAAATAAAATAAATATTATTTTTGGAATCAAGATGTCAAAATTATCCAACGGTGAATTTATCATAATTTTCTGAGATAATCAAATTTTTGGGTAAAAATTTAATACCGTTTAAATATATAAAGTGTTTTATGACATCTTAAGGACCCAATAGTGATGTAATAGAATACTAAAATCATTGTTTTGGCCTATATATTTTTTATCATTAAAATAATGTGATTTTAGATTTTTTTTATTTTACAATGCTCTAGTGGACCCTCCAAGACTTATAAAACATTCTATCTTTTAAAATGGTCTTCATTGAGAGTGTGAGTCACCTCCACATAAGAAACCCTATTATTTTCAGAATTTCTGCCATTTTTCTAATAAAATATTGTTTTCCACTCCTCTTTGGCAAAAACAATGGTAAAAAACCATGGTCTGGTTTGTGGTTTTGAGTAGTTTTTTGTGTGGTGTCCCAAACCTAAACAATAAAGAATTCCCTCTCTTTCCTATATAAACCCACCCAAGCTCCAAATTCTCTTCACTCATAGCCTTTGTAGTTCATATAAACTCTGCCCTCCTCTCTCTATAATCCTCCCACGGTTCCCCAAGCTCCAAATAAGCCTCTCTCAAGCCTCTCTAAAGCCTTTTGAAGCACACATCCAAGTAAGGGATTTCTTCCTTTCACATTTTTGTCCAATTTTATTTAAGTTGTTATGAACTTTTGTTTTCAATTAAACATGTTGGAGTATTATTTCACAACTCCCCCATATGTCTCTATTTATGTTTAAATGATGAGAGACCCATTTATCTCTCACTAAATTCCCCCCATGTACACCTGTTACTATGCCGAAATTCCGAAAGGAATTTCTCTCTCCCCATTTACATTCATCCAATTATTGTGTATCATGAATCTAAATTCCATCAAAATTATTGGGAAATGTTTCTATATGACCCTCCTCACTATAAATTTCATTTACATATGATGATACACTCTTTTATCTCTCATCAACCATCTTTTTATGAATTCTTATGTCATGCTGTAATGCTACCGAAATTGCACCATGTTTTCCGAGGCAAAGTCATTCTGTAGTGAATACAATTCTAATTTCAGTATCAAGGGGATTAACCTTTATGAACATTTACTTATTAATTATAAAGATTAATTTATGTATTCCACATCCCTTTATCATGTAATAAATTATGATAATTGATTGCATGTTGGATGATCCATGTGGCACACTTATGCATGAAATGAAATGTTTAAGAAGGGTGCACCCTAATAGCACTCCAATGCATTGGATAAAGTATTGTATCATGATAAATCATGTGAAATGAGTTTTGAGTCATGTTAATTCAAGTGAAACAATGGTTTAATTGTGCTTCATGTGAAATGAGGATTTACTCATGTTCCAAGTGCAATGATCCTTGGCTCATGCAAAGTTCCCTATTAAGGGTTGTTGCCACATTTCCATGTTATGATTATCATACTTTATCATGACTTTATGTTAATATTTCTGTTGTGATCCATTGATATTCGAATTTTCTAACAAGTATTTTATTCCAAATTTTATTCCATATTTGTTCCCTTACTGGAATTTATAGCTCATCATTTTCTTATGTTTGTCCTCAGGTTATCTCATGCAATGCTAAGTACGAGGGAATGTAGTGGTCATATAAAGGATGTTTTAAATAAATATGTTGGGTGTTTTATGTTATATGTGGTTATGTAATGTTCCTAATCTCCAAAGACACTATAACCCTCAATCTTCCATGTTGTATCATGTGAATAGTTTATGTAATAAATCTTGCTTTAGTTTGTAATAAAAGAACAAGGACGTTATAGTTGGTATCAGAGGATATGTTTAGTTATTTTTGGGATTATGATTAGAAATAACTATTGAATACATAGATATAAGAATAAGTATAATAAAAACATTCCGATGTATTGGTGAGTATTGATTAATTGGTTTATCAAGGAAATACATCCCTGTCTTGATATGAGTAGGTAGAGGTGGCTTTGGCACAAATGTATCCTTGGGGTAAAACCCAAAAACACCGCTTTTAGCTAGAATAGAATGAGAACTAGTGCACGAAAATGGGACTTGATTTACAAATGGTTATGAAACTCTTGGGGGATATGCATTAGTAAATTCACAAGCTTAGTATGAACCATTATTAAGGAAATTTATAAAAATTCCCCTAAGAATATATGATAGAAAGTGGATTATGAATAGAATAGATTGAAGCCTGTGGATTCATAAGTTAAGAAAATAAAAGTTATTTATAAGTCAGTTTTTTACATGGATTACCATTTATGTGTTCCCCCTAACTTTCTTTTATTCCATCCAATGGCTGGTAATAGGAGGACTCAGGCTAACAACTAATGTAAAGATCAATGCGATGATTGTTCTAATGGGATCCCAAATCTGATGGGAGCGGGAATCACAGTCTTTGTTATGTTACTCTCTCAATTAACTCATGATTTGAATAGAAACATTGGTCAAGAGGAATGTTCAACCCCCCTAAGAAATAACAAGTCACTATCGAGAGATTCATGAGATAAAGTGCTTTTACTTTTAAAGGATCGTCTGATCCCTCAATCGCTGAACAATGGATCAACTCCATTGAAAAGATCTTATCTATTATTCAATGTTCTGAAAAAGAGATTGTTCTATTGGGTACTTATCGTATGGAGGAAAAATATGATCAATGGTGGACATTGATCAAAAATATGAATCCTGATGAGCACATCAAGGCGTTGGAATGGAATGATTTTTGAAAGATGTTTTTTGATAAATATTTTCTACGCACCATCTGACATAATATGGAAAGGAACTTCATTGAACTCAAGAAAGAAGATGATGAATTTGTCAAATATTATGAGGAAAACTTCACAAGGATTTCATGATATTCCTTCCTCTTTGTCATTACCCCTAAATGAAAGGTTTACCGCTTCTTTTGTCGGCTGAAACCTAGCCTATGAAATGCGCTGGCGATCCGTGACTTCGACAGCTATGAAGAAATTGTCTGATGTGCCCTCGAGGACTAAATAGAGATCAAAGAATCTCAAGGGTATCATTGGTATAAAAACTGTAATGTGGACTTCAATTCTGGTGGTTAGATGGATAAATCCAATGGTGCTAAGAAAATCCAGCACAACACTTGCCAAAGGTGCAGAAAGAAGAACCTCAAAAATTGCTTGAAGGGGACAAGAAAATGCTTTAGCTGTGGAAGAGAAGGACACCAGGTTGTTAACTCCTGACAAGAAAAAACCACAGCTGCGACATAGGAGAGGAATGCTCTATTCGATTCTCAACACATTGTTCATTGCTTAAACTGCAAAAAATGAGGGTATCTTACAAATCAGTTCCCTAAGCCATGGATTTTCGGAGGCAACCGACAACCTCCAAGGTAGCAAGGGAGAGCTTTTTCCATCACTATCACTGAAGTATACCCGGAAAACAAGGTGGTTTCAGGTATGATAGTTATTCATTCAAGAATAGCAAACATACTTTTTTATTTAGGTTGTATTCATTATTTTATATCCCAAAAGATTAGTAGAACAATCCCAACACCACCACAAATCATGGAAGTAAAGATATCGGTGAGTAAGACAAATGGGGAAATCATTGCATCTGATGAATATAACTCCTCCCATATCCAAATATGTTGATTGAACGTCCCAATGAACCACGTCATACTCACTCATGTGAAATTTGTTGCAATTATTGGTATGGATTGGTGTTCCTTATATAGAACCATCCTAAATTTCAATGAGAGGGAAATCACTCTCCTTGTGGAGAATCGACCCCCGATTCAATACAAGTGCAAGGAGGAAGATGAATCTTCTTTAGTTCCATCATCTCAAGAATGGATATTATTTCCCTATGAGAATGTGTATCTGCCTCAGATGATTGATTATAAGGAGGCCACCATCCTTGAAGTCATGCCTATTGTGAGGTAATTCGCTAAAGTGTTTCCTATATAATTTCTTGGTCTTCCTCTTAAAAGAGATGTTGAATTATCAATTGATCTTATACTTGGGGAGTTTTCAATATCCAAGACTCTGTATATAATGGATGTTGTGGAGATGGTGAGCTAAAGAAAAAACTACAAGAGAATCTAGATAAAGGGTTTATACGCCCAAGTGCTTCACCATGGGGTGCACCGGTCCGCTTCATCATGAATAATGATGGGTCAATGCATCTTTTCATCGATTACCATGAGTGTAACAAAATCACGATAAAGAACAAGTATCATCTCCCATGAATCGATGGCTTGTTCGATCACCTGCATGGAGCACAATAGTTCTCCAAGGAGGATTTTTGGTCGGGATATTATTAAGTAAAGGTGAAGAAGGAAGATATACCAAAGACTTCATTTCTTACAAGATACAGGAACTATAAATTCATATTAATGGATTTCAGACTCCCTAATTCTCTAGAAATATTCATGGACTTGATGAATATAGTCTTTAGAGATTACCTCGACATATTGGTGGTAGTCTTTATAGATGATATTGTAATATAATCTAAAACCAATGAGGATCATGAGGAGCATCTATGAACTGTACTAGAGACATTGCGAAAGGAGAAGCTTTATGAAATGTATATCAAGCGTGAGTTCTAGTTGAAGGAGGTCTCATTCTTGGGCCATATCATCACAAGAAATGGGATATCTATGGATCCCTTCAAGATATCTACAATAGAGTTATGTTCGAGGCCAAAATTGGTAACAGATGTCCATATCTTCTTGGGATTACTTGGATATTATCGACGATTTGCGAGAAATTTCTCACGATTGTCCAACCCTCTTACTAAGCTAACTGGTCAGGGAGTAAAATTTTCTTGGAGTGATGAATGCAAATAAATCATAAAGGAGTTGAAAAGGTGGATTTTTACTATGCCCGTTCTCACTTTACCCACAAGTGCAGAACGTTTTGTGGTATTCAATGATGCTTGGAAGAAGGGACTTGGATGTGGGTTGATGCAAAATGACAAAGTCATTCCCTATACTTCAAGGAAATTGAAATATCATGAGTAGAATTATCCAACACATGATCTGGAGTTGGATGCGATGATCTTCGCTTTAAAAATTTGGCATCATTTTCTGTTTTTGGAGAAGTGTGAAATATATATGGACCAAAAAAGCCTCATTTATATATTCAGTCAGAAAGAGTTGAACATGATGCAATGAAGATGGTTAAGCTAATCAAAGACTATGACTGCTCAATCCATTACCACCCTTGGAAAGTGAAAAAGGTTGAATATTCTCTATGTATAAAGGAACTCTCTATTCTATCATTGATGAGAGTTGAGAAGGATCCAATCTTCTTAGACTTGATGAAGATGGACATGGGAATCATAAAGAAGAGAAAATCCTCAATCTTTTCACAAATGATTGCACAACTGTTTCTTTTATAATGGTTAAAGGATGATGAAAAGTATGATGTGGGAATTCAGAATAAAGTGGAAGCTATCAAAAAATGAAAATCCTTGGAGTTCAATGTTAATGAAGAATGAATTGTGAGATTTGGGAAAAGATTAGGTGTTATATCAAGTCCAGTGCTGAAGAAGAAACATTTGGATGATGCACATAGTTCAAATTTCTCTATTCACCCAGCAAACAGAAAGATGTATTGAGATCTGTGAGATAATTATTGGTTGGATAATATTAATAAGGAGATCGCTGAGTATACATCAAAGTTCCTGGTGTGTTAGAAAGTGAAGGCAGAGAGGCATAAGTCTCCGGGGATGATGCAACCATTGCCCATACTAGTATGGAAATGGTAGAACATCACCATGTAATTTGTCTACGGACTTCCGAAGACATCCAAATCCAACAATGAAATCTTGGTTGTTGTGGATCATCTTACAAAGTCTGCACACTTCATTGCAATTCGGGAGGATTTCTCATTGGATTATCTGGAAAAGATATATATTAGGGAAGTGGTAAGGCTGCATGGAGTACCACTATCTATTGTATCTGACTGAGATCCAAGATTCACCTATATGATTTGGAAGAGTGTTCAAAATGATCTGGATACTGAACTGTACTTTATTACGGCCTATCATCCTCAAAATAATGACCAATATTAGAAAACTATTTAGAAATTGGAGGATATGTTAAGATCATGATCTATGGACTTCAAAGTAGGGTTGGACAAAAATCATCCACTAGTTCAATTCTCCTAAAATAATAGTTTCCACTCCAGCATCTAAATGGTACCTTATGAATCCTTGTATGGGAAGAGGTGAAGGACACAAGCATGTAGGGATCAAGTCGGTGAGTGTAAGATGCTAGGACCGAAAATGGGCAAAAAAATGGTGGAGATGGTGAAAATTGTTCAACATAATATCAAAGCAGCCCTGAGTCGACAGAAGAGTTATGAAGATAATCGTTGATGAGACCATGATTTTAAAGTTGGAGACATGGTATTTCCACACCTATCTCCATGGAATACGTTCATCAGGTTTGGAAAGAATGGGAAGTTAAGTCCTAGGTACATCGACCCCTTAGAGATTCTTGATCGTGTCCATGATGTGGCCTTTCGACTCGCACTTCCACCTACCGTGGACAATGTACATGATGTCTTTTGTGTATCACACTTATTGAAGTACAAACCTGACCCTTCACATGTAATCTCTTCAGAGGTAGTAAAACCAGAGGATGATCTTTCTTATGAGGAGCAACCAGTGAAGATCTTAGATCGTAGAGAAAATGTTCTACGAAATAATACAATGCCCATCGTCAAAGTGTTGTGGAGAAACCACAAGTTTGAAGAAGAGATGTGGAAATCAGTGGAAGTGATGAAGCAGAGTTTCGCTCTTATGTTTTGGAGTGGGAAAAGGAAATTTTGATGGCGGAATTTCTTAAGGGGGAAGATTGTAATGACCCAAACATTCATTAATGGAAATTCCAATTGATCTAATTAAATTTCATATTATGGTTATATAAAATTAAAAATTCATTGATTTTTTGAATTTTAAAATACTATTATGAATTGTGACTATTTCTAATATAATCGTTGAACAATGATCACCTGATTAGTAAAAATATCGGGGTTTAACAAATCCAATTTACTCTAACAAAGGAAGTGATGGCCTCATCTAGTAGACTTTCCCCATATGAAGCCCATTTTTCAGAGCTCATAAAGTAGGTGGCATCATTGTGCTTCACTCTCGACCAATCCCAAGTCGAGCTTGAACACGTTAAGCTTTAGCAGAACCAACTTCAGGGGAAGTGGAAGTTAATAGGGATTACCACTCAAGAAACGTTTTCCGAGCCTCCCCTAGAGTATGTCACCATCACACACCTTACCCTTCTGTATTATGCAGGTTTTATAAGGGGTTATGTATTGAGACCTAGAACTATAATTATGTACATTTTTCACGTATAGAGGATATACATTTTTTTTATTATCGTTACTTTGTAAAAAGTTTTTAATGCAGAAATTGTATTTTTAGTTAATATTCAATTATGAAATCTATTTTGATGAATTAATGGATTTATGAATTTAAAAATATTTTAATAAAATATAATAATTACTATTAAAGTATTTTTTATTAAATATAAATTATCATATAATTTTATGAAGGCAATTGTAATTTTTATTAAGGTTTGAAAGATGTTTTTGTCAAAACCCATGAATTTTTGATAAATGACAGTTTTTATTTTAAAAGTAAAAATTCACATATATAGAAAATTATTTAGATAAAATTAATATTATTTTTGGAATCAGCATGTCAAAATTATCCCATAGTGAATGTTTCATTATTTTTTGAGACAGTCGAATTTTTGGGTAAAAATTAAATACCGTTTAAATATATAATGTCTTTTATGACATCATAATGACCCAATAGTGATTTAATAAAATACTATATACATTAAGATCGTCCAATACATGATTTATCATGAAAATAATGTTATTTTATATTTTATTTATTTATTTTTCAAATCTTTAGTGGACCCTCCAAGACTTATAAAACATTTCATCTTTTTAAATGGTTTTCCTTGATAGTGTGACTCACCTTAACATATGAAACACTATTATTTTAAGATGTTAAGAAATTGGACTCATAAAATATTTTTTTACACTACCCTTTTTCAAAAAACATGGTAAAAACGATGGGATGTTATGTGGTTTTGATTATTTTAATGTGTGGTGTCACAAACCTAAATAATAAAGAATTCCCTCTCCTTTCCAATATAAACCCATCCAATATCCCACTTCAAATTCACTCAAAGACTTTGGAGTTCTTCCAAACTCTTCTATTCTCTCTCTATAAAACTCCCAATGTGCCCCAAGATCCAAAAACTCCACTCTCAAGCATCACCCAAGCCTTTGTAAGGACATATCCAAGTAAGGGATTGCTTCCTTTCTCATTTTGTCCAATTTTCTTTAAGTTGTTATGCCCTTTTTTTTCAATTTAAAATGTTGGAGTATGATTTCAAACCTCCCCAATACGTCTATATTTATGTTTTAATAATGGTAGACCCATTTCCCTCTCCTTAAATGCCTCCCATTTACACCGGTTATTATGTTGAAATTACGAATGGAATTTCTGTCTCCTCATTTACATTCAAGCAATTCTTTTGTATCATGAATCTAAATTCCATTAAAATTGTTGAGAAATGTTTCTATATGATACTTTACTATCCATTTCATGTATATATGATGAGAAACCCCTTTATCTCTCACAAACCATTTTTTTATTAATTCTTATGACACATCGTTATGCTGCCGAAATTACACCATGGTTTTCCAAGCTAAAGTCATTGTGTAGTGAATACCATGCCCATTTCCCTATAAAGGGTATTCACCTTTATGCAAATTTAGTTATTGATTATAAATCTTCATGTATTTATTTAAAATCCCTTTTTCTTCGAATAAATGATGATGATTGATTCCGTTTTGTATGATCCATGTGGCACACTAATGCATGAAATGAAATGTTTAATAAGGGTGCACCCTGATTGCACTCCAATGCATTGGGTAATGTATAGTATAATGATATATAATGTGAAATGAGTTTTGACTCATTATAATTCAAGTGAAAGGAGGGTTTACTAGTGCTTCATGTGAAATGAAGATTTACTCATGCTCCATGTGCAATGAGGCTTGTCTCGTGCTAAATTCCATGTTATGTGTTGTTGCCACATTCCATGTTATGATTATCATGATTTATCATGACTTTATGTTCATGTTTATCTTATGCTCCATTGATATGCCTATTATATAACATGTATTGTGTTACTCATGTTATTGCATGTTTATTCCCTTACTGTTCTTTATAGCTCAATCTTTTTTATGCATGTCCTCAGGTTATCCAATGCAATGCTATGTACGAGGGAATGTAGTTGTCATGTAAAGAATGATTTCAATAAAGATGTTGTGTTTCATGTTTTAAGTTCTTATGTAATTTTCCAAATCCCTAAAGACACAGGATCTCTCAATCATCCATGTTGTATCATGTGAAGAGTTTATGTAATAAATCATGTTTACGTTTGTAATAAAAGAACATGGTTGTTATAGTTTCAATATTCAATTATATAAAAACTTATATGAACTAATATAAAGTCACTTTATCTTTGTTAAGTATTTTTTCGATAAAAGCAGTTTACATTTTTTTTTAATTTTAATATCTAAATATATAATTTTTATAATTTTAATTTAAAAAATAACATCATTTTTGAATTTATAATTTCTATATTTTATTATAGTTAATATTTTAGATTATTTTTAAATGTTTTTAAGTGAATAGTAGAAATTATAATTTTTTTAAATAACCTAAATTTTATGACATTATTAGTGTATAAGTACAAATTGAATGTTTATGAAATATTTTTATGGGTCCAAAATAATTATTTTATAAGGGAATTTATAATTTTTATAATTTTTTTAATTTATAAACCCAATGTTTATATTTTATTAATTAAGGATAATTTTATCAGAAATTTTTTTTATACATTATATGTTTTAATATAAAAATGATTTTTATCACTTTTATAAATTTGATCAATTTAAATTTATTTTAAAAATTTTCTATTTGGTTTCATATTATCTAATAAGTATCACATTATTTTTGGGAATCTAGGACATGTTACCGTTGGTCAAAACTTGTTTCCACGTTAAAATATAAATTGTTAAAAGGAATAATTCATGGGCTAAAGGGCTTTAAACATGATAAAAATTTAATAAAGTTAAGTGAATGATTTTTCGATTGAACTTATATATTACACACTCAATTATTTCTCAATTTTGGATCTACATGACATGTTTAACATGTGCTCCCATTATATTAATTTAAAATATTTACAAAAATTCCATTCTAACCACTTATAAAGGGATCTTCCAAGAAAATATAAAAGTTCTCAACATGTGAAATCATTTTTACTCAACATATTTAAATTCCAATTTTATTTTATAATTTTAATATCAAAGTAAATATTTATATTTTATATAATTAATTCCATTATTCTATGTAAAATATCCATAATCACATTTTCCCTTCATTATTAAGAAAACTGGAACTCTAACTCATGTGTTGTGAGAAATACTACCTCCATGATGCAATGTGTTTCATTTTCATTAACCATCATACAAATGATGAAATAAAAGAGGTATTTAATTAATAATTAATATAATTTGATCATATTTATGGTTATTAAATTATAAACTATATTACTCCCTTTTACCTTTTTATTGAAAATAAAATCATTAACTTTTCATTCATATGGTCTTCCATCTATATGGAGCTTTTAATTTTTATTTTTAATTTCAATTGAACCGTTCATGTAAGGACCTAATAATGAGTGTAATTGATAAATAAGAGAATTATGATATCATTAAGGTTATATTATTATAAACTATAGAACATGTTAATGATATTATCACTAAACAATCATTTGTAATTTAATTGATTAAAATAATTGTACTAAGTAGAAAACATTCTTATTCAAATTTTTTAATACTTTAAAACCAATTATATGTTATTATCTTTAATTTAGTTTTCAATATATAAAATCAATAAACACATGAATGGGATCATTATGATTCTAGTATAATAATATTACAACTATACCCTTTTATAATTATCCCTTAATAATTATATGTTTATGTTTGGATTTATTTGACCACCCAATTGAGAAATGTAATGAAATTATATCATGAATTATTAAGAAAAAAATTAATGGTAACATATTATATAAATTTTTAAATTTTTATCTTTTAGGTTTTATAAAATATTCATCATCACTGAACTAATTAATTGAAAAAACAACCTTCATAGGTTAAAAATAATTAGAAAATGATCATTGTTTATTTCATGATATCTGATAATGAATAAATCACTCTTGAAAGTAAAAAATAAAATTTATGAATAATTAAAATTTATCCATTATAATAACTATAATTTACTTTTAAGGATTATATTGGGGATAATAATGAATAAATACATCACTATGATGAATCTAGTTCAAAATGAACAAGATTACCCACACCCGACAAAAAAATATGTAACAAATAACTAATATAAATAGTGATAATAATTATAAATTAAGTATTTAAAATTTAATATATATTTAAATGGTTCTACTATTGGTTTTAAAGATATTTATGTTTGTTATATAAGAGCTCAGTTGGCATTCGACTAACCTAGGGAGCATGGTAAGAGGATCTTTTTCTCAAATTTAATTTCATGAGATATATTTATTGATGTTCACCATGAAACCTTTAATATGGTGTAATTATTTACTATTGAGATATTTTTTCATATTGATGGGGTTTTAAGAGCCATATTGCATGATTTTTTTTTTAAAAAATCTCTTCATTAAAAATATTCCCAACTTGAAAGTGGTTATGATCAAAAGGTTTGCTAAACTGTAATTGACTCATTTCCAAAACTAGTTTAAAATCATAATTGTTTTTGAAACATATTCCATATATGGTGTTTTTATTCATTAAAAAAATATCATTATTTCATCTATATATTTAAGGGGTTTTAATATATTCCCTCTATATTTTATTTCCCATTGATTCATATTTTACCCAATGTACTTCTTGAAATCTACCCCATATTTTATTTTTAGTCCAGAACCTCCATTTTCCCATAAATATTCTCATTAAACTCCCCATAATGTGTCTTTATATGTGATCCAATAATTTATTATGTTCATTTTTACTACTTGAACTTCTTCTAAATGTTTTAATAGAATTTTATCATTTTCAATATGGGTTATTTTTTCAAAATGATAAAAGATTCTCTTTTTAATGTTTACAAGTGAACATGTCATTCCACCACCTGTGCCATTTTATAAGAATATTTATCTATACATTTTTATGGTTTTTAAAGAAATTAATTTTATCATAGTTTTATAAAATATAGTTTTCAAATTATTTTAAATGATCAAATATGTTTCCAATTTTTGAATTGATTTTTTAATAACTCCTTAAAAGTATTTTTCATATAATTTAGTATCCTTTTACATATCTTATACTTGATCAAGGAAATTATTAAAATATTGCAAAAAAATTCTTTCTGTATATGACTCATATAATATCCTTCCCATATGGAAGAATGATCCATAATTTCATTTTTCTTGATTAATCAACATTATTGTATAACTAAATTTTTTTATCTAATGTGTTTCCTATGTGAATACTCTATTTTAATTCATTTAACTGAAGAGTGTTCACCGAGATTCCAAACATCAATTTATTTGGGAATGTTATTTACATAACCACATACCCTATATCTATACAGTGTAAATACATTATGCTCTATTATATTTATTGAATGGTATATAACTAGAATGTTTATTGATGTCATTGAGTATTAATTTCTTTTTCATGGGTCTATAATGTTACAATTATTGATGGAATTACTAATGATTTCATTATATTAATCAAATATGAAAAACATTTTCTTTACATTGGGGTTTAATACTCTAACATTGAATGATTCTCATTTTTAAAGAATTTTGAAACACATTTTATTTCCATTGGTTTATTATGATGAAATATTTAATTGATTTCTCATATAACTCATAAGTATTAATGACGATGAGTGGGGTATGATATCACCCTCTAATGCATTGGGTTAATGTAAAAATGTTCCGAGATAATGTATTCATGAGTGCCTTTTTATTTTCACATATATATATATATGGGAAATTATGGTGTGGTTCATGAATGTAATTTTCCATACAATAATATATAATCCATTTTTGAATGATTTTTCACAGTTTTATACATATTATCCTGACTATGATACACTCTGATGGATTATGATTATTGACTCACTCTTTTTATTAATGTATTCTTTATTTTAAATATTTATACCATTAATATGAATTAATTTTTGATTGTTATAATTTTCTTATGTGTCTTTATTATAAGCATATATTCATCTTATTCTCACTTATTATCTATGATTTTTATTGCCTATGTTACCCTTTATGAGCATTAGAGATCACCAATTTCTTATGTTTCCATTACTTTATATTAGGAAGAAATGTAATATGTATGATGTTTCTATAAGGTTATTTATGAGAATAATATATAGACGATGTTAATGAATTTTTATTTAATATCTACAAGTTTAATAAGTAATAAAATGTCTCTTAGTTGGGAAGGAGATTAGTTATGTTTGTTAATATTTTATTCTAATTATATAAAACAATAAAACTAATTGGTTTTGTGAATAAATTTTTGTGAAATATTTTATTAAAGTCGTGAAATTACTATAAAATTAGGTATGGGTGTCATAGTGATGTTTCAAGGAAAAAATTAATATTGAGTACCCATATGTTCAAGGCTTCAGAATTAGAGATGGATATCATTATAAAAAATATGATAATTCAAAAATTATTTTGTGTTATTTTGATTTAAATTAGTGTGGTTATAGAATCATTAAAATATTTTTAGAAGATTTGGTATTGCTTAAAATGTTTTCAAATTTTATGTTAGAGGTGACTATTTGGAAAAATCATTAAATATGTACAGGTAACTCTGGAGAATATGTAAGGATATTCCAAATTATTTCAACCACAAAATTATAAAATTCGATAACCTATATTTTATATGTAAAAGTAACTCATTAATATAAAAAATTTCAATGCAATAAGGATCCCTATATTCTATATAGGTAAGGTACACTATGCCTAAGATTCACCCATAACATTCAAACATGAAATTGAAATAGTCATGAAACTCTAGTGAATATGTTAGAGAAATCACAGAGAATGTGTAAAGTTAAAAATAGGGAATTATATTTGGAATGTACCATTTACACAACGTAAAACAACAACAAAAGTTAATTTTTATATTAAGTTTATCCCATTATCTTAATTTAAGTACATGAATGTACTCTATGAGAATAATCAAAGAAATTGAAAAGTACTGACCCACATTATAATATATAGAGTACGATTTTCTAATAGATAATGGTCAATTGTTATTTTTTTCTATAACATTAAGAAATACAAAAGAGAAATGATTTATTATATAATTTTTAAAAAGATGATACAAAAGGTCTTACAAATTTTAATTTTTTTACTAGTCGATGATATTATAAAAGATAGATATAGTTAATAATCCAATCAAAGATGAATATTTTCATCAATGAATTAAACAAAACAATGATTCAAAAGGATATTTTGATCCATATTAATTGTTTATAATTTGATATTCATGTAATGAAGATGAATGTTACACCACCTCCAAGAAATATTGGTATAATAATTGATTTAAACCCATATTGTGGAGGATAAGTTTGATCATAATTTCTTGCACTTGTGAACATGCATTCTAATTAAATTGAATTATTGAGTGTTTCTTAGAGAATAAGATACCATAAATATTATGAAAATCATGATAAATATCAGAAATCAGATAAAAATATCCAATCATAGTTTTTTGATACTGTATAGATACTATCGAATATTTAAATATTGAAAATTATAAAGAATATCACATTTCCATGATTCAAGGAGTTATCCATATAAAATATGGAAAATAAATTCACGTGATTAGAAGAATATAAAATTAGAAGCATTAGAGATTAAAAATGTGATAGAAGTGAAGAATAAATCGATATTGCAATCTACTATAGATTTTCTAAGTATCAAGGAGAGATAACTATGAAGAAATGTGATACAACATTCATTGATGGAAATCAATATATCTAAGAGATAGAGAGAGAGAAGATGATGACAATTAGAAGAATAGATAGTGTGTGTCGAGTTTGAAAGAGAATAATGTGAAGTAGATGTTTTCTTCTTTCCATTGATATCATTATGTCATTGAATCAAATTGAGGATATCATATTATTATATTTGAGAGATTATAAAAAAACCTCTATTGTTTTTCATCGTTTATGTTGAATAACTCTAAGGAGTGGAGTGAGATATATCTACGATTCCAATCTTAAATAAAGGTTGTACATTAGAATTCTTGATATATTAATGATAAAATTAAAGCTTCTATAACAAGATGAAAGTTGTTCATCAAAGACATATTATTGAGGAAGGTGATATTGTTATTTATATTCAATGAGATCTGAAGTAGCTTGGAGACCTTTGTCATTATGTGAGTTGGGAGGAACCATTATAAACATCCAAGAGCCAACATTAAAAACAATTAGGATATTATAAAACTATTTGAGAGACTCCGTACCGACCAGGATTCCAAATAGGGGGTTTGGGAGAAAATTTATTTTTATTCACTTCTCTATTATAGTGGATATCTGCATCACATTCTCAACTTGGACACAACATGGTGTAGATTCCCATATTCTGATCAAACATAGTAAAAATAAAATGTGTTGTTCATTGTTGATTAATGTCACACATGGTGTGTAAAGGCATGGAGGGATCCCGTAATAAAACAAACCTGCATTATCGGATAGATATGGAGGAGTACTAAAAAATGTGGAAATGTTTAATATAATTTTGAAATTGGGAAATTTTATTTCATGCAATTGAAATTTTATATCCTATATTTTTTTGACAATTCTAACTAAACCTTTAAAAGTATTTTTTATCTAGATAATAAAATATTGAATTTGGAATAGTAAAGGTATAAAAGGAAAGAAATCAGAAAAATAGGTTTTTACTGATTCACCCCTACCAAGTGTGATCACATGATTATATTAGGGAACTAAAAATAATAATGCAGATGTAATTGATAGTACATTAATTATATTTATTAAATATATTGTATTATTTATTAATAATATAAAGATATAATGTATTTTATAATTAATTACAATATAAATGTATCATTCATTATAAAAATAAACATTATAATTGATTGAAATTTTAATATTTAATGTATAATCCATTATATTTATATATTATATTAAATTAGTTATAATTTATTTCAATGAATTGAATAGATTTATAGATTATTATATTATAATACTATAAATATATTTATTTTAAAAAATTATTGATATAATCGATGTATAATTATTAATATCATAAAATAATTCGTTATTATGGTTTTAATAAAAAAATAAATTAATTTATAAGATATTTATTTATAGAAAAAACTAATGCAACTGGTCTATAATTTATTAAGACTATATTATAATATTTATCTATGAATATAATATATATTTATGTAAACATATTTTATAATTGGTTTATTTATTAATAATCACAATAAATAGTATATTAGTAACTTATCATAATATTTATTTATAAATATAATAGATATAATAGATTTATAATATATTATAACTCTTTTTACATATAAATTCAATGATATAGTTGGATTAAAAAATTTATAATGTAATATAATATTTATTTAAAAATATAATTGATATAATTAATTTTTATAATATTTATTTATAAAAAACAATAGAATAGTTTTATAGTGTATCTATATTATCTTGTAATATTCATATCAATATAATAATTAATTTTATTTCTAAATGACGATAATATAGTTTATATATAATATAGTATTAATATTTATTTATAAATATAACTGATATAATTTATCGATAATATATTTCTTTATAATCATAAATGATATGATTAGTTTAAAAACATACTTAATTATTTTATTTATAAATAAAATCGATATAGTTTATTTAAAATATATTAATATCGAAATTTAAAATTAATCTATTAATATAATTCGTAAAAATTATATATAGTAAATTTATCTACAAAAAAAAAATGTTATAATATGTTTAAAATGAAGGAAAATTAAATTATAATTTTTATTTATAAAAAAATTGATATAATTAATTTATAATATATTATAAGTTTATATATTTATATATATACAATTGATATACATGACATATAATATATCATAAAGTTAAAATATAATATTTCATTACCAATATAATTGATATAATTTATTTATTAATAAAGATAATTGTTGTAATTGGTTTATAATATATTAATGTTATACTATAAAATTTATATTTAAATATAATTGATATTATTTACTTGTAATATATTATATATGTTTTTATTTCTAATAAACATATATTTTTATATTTTTATATTATATAATATATTAATATTAGATATTTTTTCATGATGTAACTTATATAATTGATTGATAACATATAAAGGATACATTAATAATATTTAATTATAAACATAATTTAAATATAATATTTTCAACAATATAGTTATTATGATTATAAATAAGAATTCTGTTATGATATTAATTTATTATAAACCAACAATATCATATATTTTTTTTGTTTTTATCCTATAATGGATGGAATACAATCCAACTCCCTAAGGGATAGTTGGCTAGGATTTACACCTCCCCCATGTGTTTCTATAATCTAGATAATTATTATAGTTTTTAATGGCTCATAGACCCCTTTGTGAAGGATTATACCATAGAAACATTTTGAAAAAAGGTTGAATCCTTCACTAAATTGTAGGCCTATGAAAGGTGGTATGACAACCTATTTTGGTGGATAGTATTGATGTTATTGTACCATAATTTCTATAATGCCCCAAAATTACATGTTGTGTAATAGTAATCATGTCACTCTAGTACATGTTATAGTACCAATATTGCAGCAGAAAATGTAGAGTACATGACTGCTATAGTGATCTTGTACTTGTTAAAATACTTCTACAATGCAACATTTATCAAGATCACCAATTATATTTATAAATAAATATTACATAATACCAAAGAAGGTGATGAACTAGGAGTTCCCAATTCCCCAAATTTAATAACAAAATAAAAGTTGATATTAAAACAATGGAAAGGGTAGGAAGATCATATTTATAAAACTGATTACATATCAAAAGGATAAAATTATTTATCATAATATTATAATATTATAAATAAATATACTAATAATATTATAATATTATAATGTGAAAATACATTATATTCATTAAAATCAATTATAATTAATTTAATATATAAATTATTTCTATAATCGATGTGGTCATGGTTTGAATCTCGACCACACCCATTTATATGTCCCCCATTTTCAGGGACGTGGGATGTTCACCCACACACAGGCACATGGGATTGTTCCGAAAAATTTGGTGTGGTGAGTGTGGGGTTTCTTATGAGTGAGCTACATAAATACATAAAACATAGGGATTTTTATAAGTTCTAGTAGGGTTATAAATCCATAGAAACATTTTGTGAGATACTATAAGATTAAATAAATCATATAATGGAATCATAAATGAAAGGAATCATAAAATTTCATATGGAAGCATCACATAAATGAAAAAATATAATATAATCATGTTAATAATGAGATATACAGGAATGTGGAAAAAATAGAAGACATCTCATCATAAACATCAGTTAAGACTCATCGACAAGATGTCAGAAACATAGGTCACAGTTCATTGACATGACACCATAAACAAAGTCCTAACATCATTTTCAAAGCATAAAAAACATAGGAAAATGATCATTTTCAAGTAATTTTAACATAATATCAAGATATAAAATTTATTACCCAATAGATTGGGAAAATATCTATCTATAGTTGCAAATTTTTTACTAATATCTATTTCATATTAGTTCCAAAAAGAATATAAAAACATGTAAAGAAAAATAATGTAATAATCCCATGAAAAGTAAATTGTGTAAATAAGGACATCAAAAGGAATAGTCATGTCAAGAATTTTATAGGTACCTAAATTATTAAGTAATTATATTATATGGGATTTTTAATGGTCATTAAAAATAATAATAAACAATTTTAGGGAATGGAAAAATAATAAATGTTGAGTAATAAAAAAACATTCATCAAAAGTGAAAGAAACTAGAAACACATTCCTTATATGCACATTAATGTTTTAATTTTGAAAAATAAAATAAAAAGGGAAACATAATATAATTAATATTATTGAAATTTCAATAATAAGGATGAATAAAATATTCAATGTAAGAATATATGAAAGGTATAATTATTGTGAGGGGGGAGGGGGTTACAGAGAACATAACTTATAAAACATTGATGAACATGAAAGAACACTTACCTTGAGTGCTAAATTTAATTAGATGTTCATCTAAAATGTTGTATAGTTTAGTGGAATTCATTAATTACATGCTATATAATAATATTCATAGTCATTTATACCCTTATAATCCTATTTATCATGTTATTTATTAAATTAATATCGATTGTATTGACCGTTTCAACATAGTTCAGTTCATCTTTACAAAAATAGATTCGATGTAGAGGTATATATAAAAGGTCTCTACATAGTGGTTTTATTATCTCTAGAAATTTAATGACTTGTGATTAATATCTTTCTAAATGGTTTGAAATTCAATATATGAGTATATAGTTAAAATTAATGGAATCCTTATCAGTAAGAATGTTATTGACTGTTAAAATGAATAATTTTGTTTAAATTTAATGCCATAATTTCTATGCCAATTTTACCATTAAATAATAATAAAATGGATATTATTTGATTATTATATTACATTAAACCATGAAATAAATTTCATAACATTTCTGAAAGAGATAAATTAAAAACATCATATCATCATTTACTCTGGTATCATACAATTACCATGAGGGAAATACTTTTTTAAGAGAGTTTGGAAATGTTTAGGTACACTAGTTGGTTATAGATGTTTATAAAAGTATTGAATTATATTAAATATTTTATTTTTATGTTCATTTGTTTGATTAACTCATGTTATATAATGGGTAATTAGTGAATAATAATGGAAAAATTTCTTTTGAAAAACTTGCATAAAATCTTGAGTCACCTTATTTGGACAGAGCCTAAATCCTTTCTTGGAGTAAAATATTGGCCACTACAAGAGATTATGTACAGGAATAAGTAATTTTATAGATATGTTTAAGTTGATATTTATAAAATAGGAAGTTTTTGAAGTGTTGTGAAATGATTGGAGGATTGGTGTTTATTTAGAGGGTGAGTGGTATTTTTGAATAAAGTATTGATTATATTATTATATAAGAAAAAATTATGAATTATGTTGATTCTTGTGAATTTTATTATCTTGGGATTAAAAAATATGCGCCTTTGAGATTCAAATCCATCTAAAACTAAATCTAATCTTGGACATAATTTTTTGGATTTATATAATTCCCCGACCCCAGTTACCAAAAGTTTATGCCTTATTACATAACATTGGGATGATACATGAAATCATGTCCTCAAAGAATTATTAGTTTAATATCCTTGGAAGTAATAGATTCATTCATAAGTTTCACATTACATTAGAAAATCAAAAACCACCACAACATTGTCTCCTTAGATCACATTAATTTCTCGTAGACTATCCCAAAATGTCAGTCATAATATACTTCCTCATGTCATGGAAAAAATAAAATAGATAAAGGAGTGAGTGCAAATGCTCAGAAAGGATTACAATATAGCAGAAATTTTCATAAATATGAATAAACATTGATGGCAATTTATAAGACTAGAACCCAAGCCTTTTAAACTTAAACATCAACATAATATGGAAAAGATAAATCAAATATTTCCATTTACTTATTCACATGGATAATCTAGTAGTAGAAAAATAACATGTAACATCAATAGCGAATTTCCTAACGATAGAATGCATAATGTTGGACATCATAACCACAGAGTCAAGGCCTCATTCCAAGACTAGAAATAAGATTTTTTCAAGGCATTGTTCTATGACACTAGTTTTTCTCATGAGAACTACCGATACATTAAGGATCTATAGAGGGCTTCCCCCATAAAATACTGAGTCCAATACATTTCTCATATGAAAGGGTGAAATATAATCTAAACATTCGTATTAAAACTAGAATACAAAATGACAATATTTTAATAAAAAAACATGAATGGCATAAAAATAGCACATTAACAGTCAAAAATAACTCATTAAATACATTATGGATGATTTTATTATAATAAATCAACCTAAATTAAGAATAAAACGCAATGAAGGATATTGACATAGATGAAAATAGTCTTTAATAATATTTAATAGAAATATCCCCTTTTCTTGAAAACATTTAAATATCGAACTATTTATTAAAGAAGTCATTTAAAAGATATTTTTGAATCAAAGTGTCTCATACCCCATTGAAACTATTTAAAGTAATTTAAATTTCAATACATTCATGTCCATATAAATAAATACTTAAAACAATTTTAAAACATGGAAATTAATAATAATGATTTAGAATAATAAATATTTAAAACATTTAAAATGATATTATAGTAAAAGAGTTCCTAACCAAATAAGAGACACTTGAATACAAGTAATTGAGGAATAAAATTAATAAGAACATTATAATATCATGATAATAAAGTAATTAATGATATAATATGTCAATGGATTGTATATACACCATATAAAAGGGAATTGGTGAATAACGACAATGTGGTCTCAATGGAATGTAAATTGAGGCGAAATACCTTATAAAGATTGTATCCTTAGATTAAATATAAATCAATGAAATAATAATGTGTGAAAAATATAAATTCACTAAATATAATATGATATTAAGTGTAAATAAATAAGATTACATTTACACATATTCTTGTAAAAAAAACCAATGACTTGGTGTTTAACTCAATGAATTGAAATTGAATTAACATTACCCTTAACAAGTTCAAATAAATGGAATCTGAATTTATCAATGAATTTATTATTTGTATCAAAGGTATAACCATAGAAATGAAAGTGTAAATTACTACATAAATAATAAATTGTGATTCCACACATAATCTTGGAGTAAAATAATCAATGAAGTATGCGTAAAGCCCAAAGAGTGGAAACTGAAATTTGAAATTCCCTTACTGATTTGGTATCTTACGAAACATACACACCATAAAAGAAGTATTATACAATGAAAATTTAAATACCGAAAAGTTAAAGTATATTACACAATGAATACAATCATTGGCAGTATATACACTACAAAAAAGGAAACAGTGGAAATATGGCATGAATCTCAAGGGAATAAGAAGTGAGATGAAAACCCCTTACCACGTAGTAATAAATCGCATCGTAAAATAAAAATTGAATAACCACCAAATGAATCACAGAATACCAATAATTTAAATTTAATCATGATAATATATATATTAATTTGCAGTACACAATATACCACATGAAATAAATAAGTGGTGAACAATGAAAATCTCACGAAATTAAAAGTGAGATAAGAATCCCCTTACCTTGTACTTTTAATTAGTTGAGGGTACGTCAACCTCTTGTATAATAGTTAAATAATTTTATTAAATTATTAAATATCCACATACATAAATATTATACAATATATTATCTTCTAATATTACATTGTTAATAATATTTTAGTAGAAAAATTGTGTTAGGTGTTAACTAATTCATTTTCCTTTATATGTTTTGTTATGTAAGTCATGTTTGTTATGGATACGATGTATATGATATATATAAAGAATGATATCTTGTCTTTAAAAAATATTTTTAATCATAAAATGAATATTAGACTTGAATGGTTTCTATGGGGAATGACATCTCATCACATCGTGGAGATGGTAAGCCGTACATACGCATGAGTGACAATGTCATTCTTTTGATGATAAAATCATATATAATTGTATGGTATATCATATATAAAAAATAATTAAAATTTATTATTTATTATTTTAAACATTTATACTCAATATTATACCCATAAAAATAATGATATCTTTTGAGTATCAAACTACACCATGATGTGGAGATGGGAAGCCGTACGTACGCATGTATGTTTACTTTTTCATTTATAGGATGGATAGATTAACGAAAATGGTTGTACAATATTTATAATAACATTAAATTTTGTAGTAGGTACTAGAGTTATTATTTTTGTTTGGAATCAACTAAGAAAGATGAAGTGGAAGAAGAAAATGACTTGAAAGAGGGTGGTGAAATTATTACCTCTTATTCGGGTGCTTCCTTTTGATTTGATTAAAAGGGCTCCATAAGTTGGATTTTGATCAATGTAAGGACTATAAGATGTAGTGATAGTAGTTGGAAGGATATTTGGGCAGGGTTTGGATGAGCCAAATGGAATTGGAAGTGTAAAATTAATTGAAGGGGAAGTGCCCTGTTATAAGAGGGGTGAGAGTCACTTTTGGAAAACCTTGAAATATTATTCTTTTATAAATCATATTCGGTTTCTAATGGATCCATATTTATTTATATTAAAGCTAAGATGGGTAAGGGTAGAAAGACTCTCAACCAATGTGTTTTAGACAAGTTTAGGTTACCATATTAACCTTATCTGTTAGATTTATCTATTATTTAAATAGTTTAACTTTTACCGTGTCTTCTTGTATTCTTACACTATATGGTTAATAAATTCTTTCTAAAATTCCATGATAAACGGAAGTGATTCATTAATGAAATATATAATATTATTTGTGCCCTTTGGCTATGTCTTATATCTCTAAGAATATTATATCAACCAATAATATACTATTTGTTTTAAAAACTCATTTATGTCTATTTTGACACTATTTAGTATTTGGTTTTTGTGAAAATCATAACAGCATGATTACTTCAAATTTTTTTTAATAAAACCTAACATGAAATATTAACCAATAAAATTAGTGGAATTAATAAAAAGTCTAAAATTGCATTTAATTGGATATTTATAATATTAATTATTTTAATATTTTCCTCAATAAGGTAATTACTACATCATCATTGTGTCAAAAATAAATTTAATTATTTAATGTATAAAAATTATAAATAAAATACCATTATGTATGAAATATTTTTATATTCATAATGAATATTTATAGTCTAACTTATCTTATCTGTAACTCTATATTAAAAATGCTTTAGATATTAAACTTTGAATTTAAAACTTTTAACTCATCTTTAAATAAAATAATAATAAATGTTCTAATATAATATAAGTGGACCAAAAGGATCAAAATTTTCTCCTAAGGTTTTCTTGGTCAAATTACACTTATCCAGTAGAATTAAGACATGTGTTAGGGTAATTATAATATCATTTTTACCTTTAATTACCCTATTTCTTTTTAACCGTGGTAAATAAAAATCAAAAGTTGCAAATCACCAAAAATTATTTTCATATTATTGAACCAAATTTTACTTACGGATGTCAATAATGTCTCTTTGATTTTTTAAATTCAACTCACAAAAGTGGTAAAATTATGTTTAATGCAAATTTTCCAATACTCCTAGATGGTGGGTAAAAGACGGTAAAAAGGTTTAATAAAATTTTATACATCAAATTTTATTAAAAAAATTGTCACAAAAAAATTCCATTGAACTAATATAGGTATTATTTATCTATTTTCACATAAATAAATAAAATAAATAAATATTTAAATAAAAATTCGGGTTTTAAACCATAACACAATGTTTTTCACTATTCATCCAAAAATTGAATGTTTTCAGAAAAATTACAAAAATCCACCCTAAGATAATTTTGATATTTAGATTCAAAAATAAATTATATTTCAAAAAATTTGAAAACATGGAAGGATCATTAATTAATTTAAAATTAATTTTCATTGTGAAATTCAACAAGAAGGTTTTTATGAAGTAAAAACTATCAAAAGATTGACATGTTCTTATGTCAAATTTAAATGTGAAATTACATATAATGACCAATATTGTATTAAATGATAAAAATAAAATATTATTATACTTTCAAATCACTCAAATACATAATTTAACACTATAAATTATTTCGATTAAAAATTTTGTTTTCAATTGAAATTTAGTATTTTTCATTATTCATCAAAATCTGAATGTTATCAGAAAAGTACCAATTTTTTTTCCAAAATAAATTTTTATGTCCCAATTATAAAGAAGAATTTTATTTCATTAAATTGAATATATAAAAGTGTCAAATAATGGTTTTAAAAAAATATTTCCATTAAAAGGTGTTAAAATTTAATTTTTTGAAAAATACTTCTTTTATGTGAAAAAATGAATTTTTTCTCATATTATCTCTAAGAAAAACATATTATGGATTATAAATTATATGGAGTATATAATATTCAAATTTCTGTTAATACTATTCACAACCACTTTTTGAACAGTTACTTTGGTAAGTCGTGGTGCCCCCGAACTCAATGTTGCGTGTAGCGCAAGCTATTTAAGTTCTTTAAAGAAAATAACTTACTATAAAATCTTGGGGTGTTAAATTCTTCCCCCCTTTTAGAAATTGAATTCTCATAATTTTATAATTGGTCTTGGGAACTTCATTGAATGCCCCATATCCGAAAATGATTCAATAAAACAATCACTTTTAATGAAAGAAAGAGAAGTACAAAGGTCTCCCGAGATTACCCATACAAAGATTACATGTAAGAAAACATGTATATGAAAGATAAAATAAGTGTCAAGTTATTTTAGAGAGTGATAGAGAACATGATCTTCAGAAAGTTAACAATAAGATAACCACAAACATTGTATGGGATAAACAGTCATTAGTTTCCCAAAAGGAAAAGTAAACAGAAAACTTTTTTTTTGTTTTAAGTTCAATTTAATAAAGTTGAGGAATCTATTTATGAGATTGAATAAGAACACAAATGGATATACATAATTTTTAAGTAAAGTTTCATCCTTTAATAAAGTTCTACCACTAAATCATCTTTTTTTTCGAATTATGAGTATTCAATATGACTTGGTCACACCTGAAGTGCTATAATCAACTTCTAGAGAATCACATGATCCAAAAAAGATAAACAATATATTTCCATTGTATTTAGAGATTAATCGAAATAAAAATGGTTAGTACAAGATCATATGATCCCCAAAAAAATAATATTTTAGAGAAAGAAACACAAATATTAATTTCTAAAATTAAATCAACAATACCTAAAGTTCAATAAATATCCTTGAATAAAAAATTGTCCTTGAAATCCTTCAATATAATCCAAACTATTATTGAATCCAAAAACATAGAATAATTTGATTACATAGTATTCCATGTTAAATTGTCTCTCTAAATAACATCGACTACTCCTAAAGTCACATACTTAAAAGTAATTAACCTAATCACATATTCTCTATGATAGGTTAATCATTTCCATAAATAACCCAAATCACTGAAAATCTAAAATAAAAAATAGGTAAAAATACATCATTACCCCTCAAATTAAAACACATAGTATTCTATTATCCTTAGTCATATAGTGTTACCAATAGAGCGAACATCTTCCCAAATATCATTTATCACATAATCACCAAATCATTTTTCTATATTAAGGATATCCATTTGGTAAGACATAAAATCCCAAATCATCTTATTATTGATAAATAAAACCATTAAACTAAAACAAATTTATCACACCACTACTACAAAATACCCCTTTTATCATCACAAAAAATGGCCATTAATAGTGCAAGAAAAGTCATATTAAAGTCGGTGATGACAAAGTGGGGGTCCCCTTTGTCAGCGCTCCAAAAAGCATTGATAAAGACCCCTTTTATCAGCGCTAAAAAAAGAGCTGATAAAAGGGTCCTTTATCAGCACTTTATTTTTAGCTCTGATAAACGAACCCTTTTATTTTTTCTTTTTTAGCACTGATAAATGTAAAAAAAAAATTAAAAAAATTAAAAAAAAATTAAAAAAATTAAAAACTTACTGCCAATCAGGGGTGCTTTTATAGCACTTGAGCCCCCTTTTTACAATGCTTTATAGCCCTTACAGTGCCCGCACACACCCCCTCCACCCTTTATCAGCACTATCCCCCCCCCCCCCCAAATCCACCCCCATGCACGCGCCCCTACCTCCACCAGGTTCTGAACTCGAGACCTCCCCCCTGCGCGCCTAAGCCCTTACCACTCCTCTATTTTGATTTGTTTTCCATTTCATGATATATATAGTTATATTTATTCGTATAGTAATGTATATATATATTAATATATATATATATATATATTTATATTAAAATATATATAGTTATATTAATATATATATTTATAGTGATATTTATATATATATTTATAGTTATATGAATATATATGTATGTAGTTATATTAATATATATATAGTTAGATTAATATATATGTATATAAATATTCCTATTTTTTTATTTTAAATAAAATGGATATTAGTTATTATTTAGATAAAACTAATATATTTTATATGTAAATATATATTATTATTTTATATTTATAATTAAATTTTTATGTGTGAATATATAAAAAATATGTATATATTGTTATATATTTGATTATAAATAGTAGTTCATTATAAAAAACGATAAAATTTCAAAGAAATAATATCAATATGAATGTAATACCGTGGAATAAATTCAGTCCCCACCAAAAAAAATCCAATAATACCCCCTTAAACGAGGCTGAAAACCCACCAAATATTAAAAAAATGGGGTATTCTGACTAAAAACTCAGTTTTAGAGGCATTATAGGCCTTTTTTCCTTGAACAATGTGACAAAGGCTTCGCTCAAATCACTAGCATGTAGAGCTCATCGCAGGCTTTGCTTTGATATGCTGTAGAGCACAAACGGACACCTGAATCAAATGTTATGTATGTTTGAAGTTTGAGTTGTGTTTTCAACATATATTGGATCTTTTTTAATTTTTTTAATTTTTTTCTTTAAATTGTTATTAAATGATATTACTACATAATAATTAGAAAATATTTTCTTAAAAATATTTTTTTTTATTTTTTTTATAAACCATTTTCACTAAATATCTTATATATTAAGTGTAACTGTATATTTATACTTATCTAAAATATATTTAAAATCATATTTAAAAAAAATATATTATATTTATATCTATATAAATATATCTATATATTTAAATATTAATATTTTTTAATGAATTTTTTGGAAAGTAGACCCTTTATCAGTGCTACTAAAAAAGCACTGATAAAGGGGTACCCTTAAACAGCGCTAAAAAAAGCGTTGTTAAAGGGGGTTCCATTGTCAGCACTGCAAAAAATCGCAGATAAAGGGGTTCATTTATCAACACCTTTTTAGAACTGATAAAAGGACCCTTTATCAGCACTTTTTTAGAGCTTATAAAATCAACCCCCTTAATCACCGCTTTTTCGATAGCGCTGATAAAGGATGGCACTGGCCTTGCCCATTTTTGTGGTAGTTCACTAACCAGGGACATCACTTAGTCCAGTGGTAGGCGATAAATCCCAATCGCACTCTGTTTGTGGGTTCGACTCCCACAGCTTTGTCTGACGTGATGGGTTGTCACACGGTTTGGGTGTTGTACTTTTTCAAAAACAATATTTTATAACATTCCCAAAAAGAGATAAATTACTCAAAATAACAAGAACATAATTTAACAACAAATGTTATCTCATACATCACATTTTCATCCCAAAAATTAATAACCTATAATTTCATCAAATTCAAGGATCATATAAACACAAATGGTTCTTTATAACTATATCCACAAAAGAAAATATAATTCTTCTTCCAATAGAATTTTCAAATAACAAACTGTCGGGTTACACATATAAGAGAAAAGTATTCCAAAGTATCCCCATCAACAAAGAGAACTAATACTTTTAAAACTTTCTCTATCCACTTATTTCAACAAAGGTTCTTCCTTGACCAAGATGTTATCCTATAGAATAGGTAATTCAGTTGGGTATTTCCCATGTAATTTTCATTTAAGTAAATGACTTTAAATGGATTCTTTGGATCATTAATATTGTCTTCCATAGTAATCTTCATTTTTTCTTGGAAATTATTTAATATATTTCCTTCTTTCCCACACATCAATCATTTCTGTGTTCCATTGATACAATTTCCTGGGTTCCTCCTTCCATATTTTTGGAATGATGGAAATTTAGATTTCCTATCTCCACGGTCTTCATTGCTGGAGATCTTGTCAATCATTGCCTTTCACTTCTTTTTTGAGTCTTAGAGTTGGTTAATATATATTTTGTTTGTCATATTTTTTGAAGACTGATTCAACTTGACCATGATATCTTTTACACCTATCAACAATCCATTTCGTTGCTCATTTCCACCACTGTGTCCACCTTATACATAATGTTAAATGTTACTATGACATCCTTGGGATCTAGCCATTGACTAACAAAAGAAAGCATAATGTGAGTCATAAAATCATTTAGAGAATATCATAATAGCTTATTTTCAATCTAAAACAGCTTAGGATTAACTAATGTTATTTATTCTCATCTTATATTAAAATCATTTAAATCGGTTTGTAAGGAAAATGTGAATTATCCTAAGCATATACCCTGAGAGTTTCGTAACCAAGAGTACATCAAGGCCCATTGTCGTGTACTAGGATACCCCAGGTCAAGTCCGAAACTCCTTGTCAGAGTTTTCACTCCTAGGTACATTTGTGCCAGAGTCACCTCTACCTGCTCATATCCAAATAGGGATGTATTTCTTGGAAAACCCAAATAACATTTACATTACCAAAATGTTTGGAGCTTCTTCTATACTAATAATAAATTTCTATCTTAGGGTAGTTTTTTCTAATCAGAGTTTTTTTAAAATCTAGCTTCCAAGGTTTGTACTAAACATCCTCTAATACCAACTATAATGCCCTGATCCCCGTTACCCAGAGTCACTGCATTATTACATAACATTGTCTTGATAGAAGGAATCATGTCCCTAAAGGACTATTAGTTTAGTAGCCTTGTAAGTGAGAGATACATTAATAAGATTCACATTACATTATAAAATGAAAAACAACAACAACATTGTCTCATTTTACCTCATTCATTTCACTTATATTATCCCTATAGGTCAGTCATAATATACTTCCTCACATCCTGGGGAAAATAAAACACAAAAAGGGGTGAGCTCAGATGCTCATTAAAGATAAACATATAGCGGAATCATTCATAAATAAGAATAAACATTTAAGGCAATGTATAAGATTAGAACACAAGCCTTTTAAACATAAACTTCAGCATAATATGGAAAAGATAAATCAAATAATACATTTAATTATTCACATAGGTATTATAATAGTAGAATAATCACATGTAATATCAATATACAGTTTCATAATGATAGAATTCATAATGTCGGACATCATTACTATATAGTCAAGGCCTCGTTCCAAAACTACAAATAAGATTTTGTCAAGGCCTTATGCCAAGAAACTAGTTTGTCACATGAGACCTATCGATGCATCGAAGAGGTATAGAGGGCTCCACCCGTCGCTTACTAAGTCCAATGCATTCCCCATATAAAAGGGTACAACATAATCTAAACATTCATATTAAAACTAGAATACAAAATATCAATATTTTAACAACAAACCACGAATTGCTTTAAAATCGCACATCCATAGTCAAACATAACTCATTCTATACAATATGGATGATTGTATTATAATAAATCAACCTCAATCAAGAATAAAACACATTGAAGGATATTTATATATATGAAAATAGTCATTAAAACTATTTGAGAGAAATATCACCTTTTTCTTCAAAACATTTAAATGTCACACTATTTATAAAATAAGTCGTTTAAAAGAGATTTTTGAATCAATGTGTCCCATAACACTTTGAAACATTAAAAAGGAATTTTAATTTCATAAAAACCATTTCCATATAAATAAATAATTAAAAACATTTTTAAAATATGGACATTAATGAGAAAGATTTAGAAGAATATATATTAAAATCATTCAAAACGGTATTTTAAATAAAGAGTTCCTAACCAAATAAGAGACGCTTGAATATAATTAATTGAGGAATGAAATTAATAAAAACATTATAATATCAAAATAATATATGGATTGATGATATAATATGTAAATGGACAGTATACACACCACATAAAAATGAATTAGTGCATAATGAAAAAGAGGTCTCAATGGAATGTAAATTGAGACGAAATGCCTTATAAAGACTGTATCCTTAGATTAATGATAAATAAATGAAATAATTATGTGTGAAAAATAATAATTCACTCAATATAATTGGATATTCTTTGAAAATCAATCAGATTTCATTCACACATATTCTTGTAAAAACAAAACAAATGACTTGGATGTTTAACTCAATAAATTGAAATTGAGTTAAGATTACCATCAACAAGTTCATATCAATGAAACATAAATTTATAAATGGAGTGATTATGTGTATAAAAGGTTTATCTATAGAAATGGGAGTCTAAATTACTGCATAAATAATAAATAGTGATTCCAGGCATAATATTGGAGTAAAATAATCAATAAAGTATGCGTAAAGCCCAATGAGTGGAAATTGAATTTTAAAATTCCCTTGCTGATTTGGTAACATAGGAAACATGCACCCCGTGAAAGAAGTATCATACAATTAAAATTTAAATACCCATAAATTAATGTATATTACACAATGAATACAATCATTGGAAGTACATACACCACACAAATGAAAATAGTGGCAATATACCATGAATCTCATAGGAATAAGAAGTGAGATGAAAACCCCTTACCATGTTGTAATCAACCGTGTCATAAGAAAAAAAGTTAATAACCACCAAATGAATCACATAATACCATGAATATAAATATAATTCTGACAATATATATAAATTGTCAGTACACAATACACCACATGCAACAAATAAGTGGTGAACAATATAAATATTAAGAAATTAAAAGTGAGTTAAGAATCCCCTTATGATATAATTTTCTTTAGTCAAGGGTAAATTAAAGTACATTATATTAGTTAAATAATTGTTATTAAATTATACAAGAACCACATACCTAAATGTGATATCATATATGATATTCTAATATTTCATTGTTAATAATATTTTAGTTGTATCATTGTTTCGGGTCTTAAAAGATTTGTTATCCTTTATATGTTTTGTTAAATAAGTCATGTTTGTTATGGATAGGATGTATTTGATTTATATATAGAATTATATCAAGTCATTAAACATTATTTTTAATCATCAAATGACAATTAGTCATGAATGGTTACGATGGGGAATGACATCTCATCACGTCGTGGAGGCGGTAAGCCGTACGTACGCACGAGCGACAATATCATTTTTTTAATGGCGAAATCGTATATAATTGGATGGTATATAAAATATAAAGAATAATTAAAATGGTTTATTTATTATTTAAATCATTTATACTCATTATTAAACCCATCCAAATAATGTTGATTTTTGAATAACAAACTATACCGTGACGTGGAGACAGTAATCTGTATGTACGCACGTATGACGACTTTCTCATTTATTGGATGGATAAAATAAATAATATGGCTGTAAAATATTTATAATAACATATTAGTATGTAGTAGGTACTATAGTTATTATTTTTTTATGGAATGAACAAACAATGAGTAACTGGATGAAGAAAATAAACTGAAAGAGGGAGGTGATATTATTACACCTTCTCCGGGTGCTTCATTTTGATTTGATCAAAAGTGATCCTTAGGTTGGAATTATGTTCAAAGGAAGGAATATATGATGCAGTGACAGTATATGGGAGGATTTTGGGCAGGTTTTGGCCGATCCAAATGGCTATGGATGTGTGAAATTAAGACAAGGGCAAGTACCCATTTATAAGAGTGGCGATGGTCACTTTAGGATAACCTTTAAATATTATATTCTTATAAATTATATTCAGTTTCTAATGGATCCAAATTGATTTCGTTGGAATATAAGTTGGGTATGGGTCAAAATCCTATAATCCAATAGGTTTTAGAGAAGTTTATGTCACCATATTAACCTTATATTTTAGATTTAACTATTTGTTAAATAGTTTAACTTTTACCGTGTCTTCTTGTATTCTTACACTATATGGTTAATAAATGTACTCTAAACATGAAAGAGAACTTGAAGTGGTTCTTTAATGGCATATATAATATTATTTAATCTCTTTTTCCAAAACATAGACCTTTAAGAATATTATATCATTCAATAATATAATATTTGTTTTAAAAACTCATTTATTTCAATTTTGACACTAGTTACTATTTAGTTTTTTTGAAAATTATTAATGCATGATTAAATCTAAAAAATATATTTAATCAACTCTAAAATGTTATATTAACCTATAAAATTATTCTAATTCATCAAAAGTCTCAATTTACATTTATTTGGATATTTTTAAAATCAATTATTTTAATTATTGATTAATAAGGTAATGACTACTTCATCATCGTGTCATAAATAAATTTAATTTTTTAATGTATTAAAATTATAAATAAAATACCATTATGTTGTAATTCTTTTTATATATCTAATGAATATTTATAGTTGAATTTATCTGATGGGTAACCCAATATTAAAAATAATTTAGTTATTAATTATTCAATTTAACACTTTTAAGTCTTATTTAAATATAATTATAATAAATGTCCTAATCTAATCCAACTGGACCAAAAAGATCATATTTTATTTATAAGGTTGTTTTTGGTCGAATTAAACTTCTCAAATTGAATCAAGACTTGCTTTAGGATAATTATAATACCATTTTTACCTTTAATTACCCTATTTACTTTTAACTGTGGTGAATAAAAATCAAAAGACACTAATCAAAAAAAATCATTTTCATCTCATTGAACCATGTTTTACATAGAGATGTCTACCGTGTCTCTTAGATTTTTGAAATTAAACTCATAGAAGCTATAAAATTATGTTTTATGAAAATTTGTAAATACCCATGGAAGGTGGGTAAAAGGCGGTAAAAAGTTCAATAAAATTTTATACATCTAATTTTATTATAAAAATGAATCCATAGATTCACATTGAACTAATATAAGTATTATATATATATGTTGACATAAATAAATAAAATAAATAATTATTTAAAAAAAATCTTTTTTTAAACAATAACGCTGTGTTTTCACTATTCAACAAAACGTGAATGTTTTCAGAAAAATAAAAATATTCACCCTAAGATAATTTTGATATTCAAAATTAAAAAATGAAATCTATTTTACCAAATTCAAAACATATAAGTATCATTAATTAATTTAAAATTAAATCCCATTGTCAAAACCAAAAAGCGGGTTTTTTAGAAGTAAAAAATATCAATAGATTGACATGTTCTTATGTCAAATTTAAATGTGAAATTAGTTATAATGATGTACATTGTATTAAATGATAAAAATATAATATGATTATACTTTCAAACCATTCAAATGCATAATTTAACACTATAAATTATTTCGATTAAGAAATATGTTTTCAATTAAGATTTATTATTTTTCACTATTAATCAAAATAAAAATCTTATCAGAAAAGCACCCAAATTTTTTCCAAAATAAAATTTTATGTCCCAATTATAATGAATAATTTAATTTCATTAAATAGAATATATAAAAGTATCAAATATTGTTTTCAAAAAAGGTTTTCTATAAAATGGTCGTAAAATTTCATTTTTTGTAAAATACTTCTTTTATCTCAAAAAATGAATTTATTCTTATATTTTGTATAGTAAACACATAATATGGATTCTAAGATTATATGAAGCATATAAAATTCAAAATTCCATTAATACTATTCATAACCGCCTTTGGAACAACAAGTTTGGTAAGTCATGGTGCACTCGAACTCGGTGTTGCATGAAGCGCAAGCTATTAAATTATTTTAAAGAAAATAAATTACTATGAAATCATGGGGTGTTACAATTAAAATATGTAAAAATAGTATTTTTAGAATAAAATATAACTTATGCCTTAAAATAAAATATATAAGTTTAAAAAATTAACTTACTGATTTTTAAATAAATTATTTTACTTATATAAATCATGTATAGAAATAATTAAGAAAAATATTTATGTCATATTTATATCCTGATGATGCCATATAAAATAAAATAATCATAAAACCATATTTAAAATTATTAGCTAAAAAACATTTTCAAAAAAATAAAAAAATATCACCGTAAGATAATTTTAAAACGAGGTGTCGAAAAATGATTTTCATTTTATCGAATAAAATTCCTAAATTTTATAAATATTGTATTTCAATAAAATTATATTTACATGGTGAAAAGTTTTATTTGAATAAATTATATTTTATTTTTATTGAGTTATCTCATACTTATTTGTCATAATTTCACAATTAGTATATTATTGATAATTAACTATTATATTTATTTTATCTAAATTAGTTTTTGATGTTTACATAGTTAAATTGAGACATGAAATTAATATTTTACTAAATACATTAAACCATAAACATTTAAAATTTTAATGTATTTTTAATTCTATGTTTTGCGATAAGAGATATATCTTTATAGAAAAACAAAATTTATGATGAAATTATTTTTTACTTATTTGAAATATTATTTTTTATCATTTTTATATTCTCATAGGTCTTGTTACTATATCCAAAATCATTTATTATTACTTATGACCATATAATACTCCAATAATTAAAATATCACTACACTTATTATATATTTTTTATTTTATTAATTATTCCTTTAGTTAGTTTTCCATCTATGTTTTTACATTTATTTGTAATGAAAATATTTTTAATAGTTTGTTTTATTTTTAATGTGTTCTTAATAGTCATAATAATTTTAGGAGTGTGTTTCATACTAAAATTTCAAGGTATAGTTTAATTATTTACTTTCCTTTATTAATATATTATGCTATTTTAATTCTGTGTATTATATTCAATCTTCATATGTACGTTTTTATGATGATGTAACAAAATTAGTTTTACAAGTGTATGATTTATACCATACATTAAAGTACACATATAGTAATGATTGAAAATTTTCACATATCAAAATTATGGGTAATTACATTCTTCACTTTTTTATAAATTGAAACATTCAAATTTCCTATAAAACCCCATGACTTAAATAGATAGAGATACATTTGTTTCATTTCATGACTAAGTTACCATGTTTCCTCTTCATACACGTGATTTCTCCATAGTACCTTGACACAATTAGTGATCTTAGTTTGTTTCACATTATCTATAGGATATAAGTTTCCGACGTATTATCTTCATAAGACCATTAATCACTTGTAACACCCATGGTTTCAATACTAATAAATTATTTGGTAAGTATGTCCTCAATAGAGATACCTGGAATTCAATTTGTTCATGATATATGATTGGTGTAACATACCATCCTGAACCACCGGGCCAAAGACTGAATTCCACATGACCTCATGCACTTCTATCCATATAAAAGAGGCTTTCGACCAACATTGAGGGTCTGACTCTATGAATGGAGAGACTATAGACTTAGTATAAAATCAAAGGACTAGAAATTAATCATAAAAAATATAATAAATAACCAGATCTAAAATATAGAAACTTAATAATGGAATATATTTCATAAACTAATAAGAATATCCTAATGTATAAATCATGTACAATAATTTTTTTTGAAGATAAATACATAAATAAATATCAGAGTCCGTATGAGTCTGTCTTAGTCTGCCACCAATTCATGCTCTACTACTGAACCATCCACCATTTCTCCATCTCCCATCGTAAATTATGTAGTCATGAAACCTACAATAACCCTGAAATTCATAAGTATTATGTGAGTAAAATTCTCCGTAGGTTACATCTATATGCTTCGTTTACAAATTGTTCACAATTATAAAAAGTGAATTCCATAATAATAATTAATGTGTACCACTAAAAATAAACATAAAATCCAATACTAAGAAGACATTATGTAACAATGTAACCATAAACCCCAAGTTTTACATACATAGATTCATTTTAGGATGATAAGTGTGGAGGAAAAAGTGAGAAAGAAAAAAAGAAAAAAGGCTCAAAACACATCCCCCAATGTTCTTAAGGCTCGAAATCATATCAAGACCCTAGAATTTCATATCCTCAATCTATTATGGGTCAATACCCTTGACCATCATAATTCATATATGCCCAAGGGAATTTCCCCAGACCATCATGCCCCTCGGGTCAATCCCTTGTATTATCATGTCCCAAATTCACTCTCATAGGTTGGGCCCCTAGTCTTCCATGCCCCATACCTATTCTCAGGTCCATCGTAATCATTGCATTCTATGTACAATCCCCCTACCAAGAATAACCATCACATGATGGTACACCTATCTTAAGAAATAACACAACCAATAAGGAAATATTATTATAAATTATAGGGTAATGTATGACAAGAAGTCATATCATAAAATCATGTGAAAAATATTAGTAAAAAATTATAGTATATGATCATAAAAAACATGGAAGTTAGCTAATATGGAAATACTCCTGGAATCAAATTTCACAATGGGTCTTACAAGTTATACACACACATGTGATTAAAGTCATTCATGATTATCAATAAATTCAAAACATAAAATATATCAAAGGAAAATGTGTATCAATATCCCTAGTAGGTAAGGAACATCCTACCATAAGGTTGTTGACATCAACAATAAGTATAAACCAATCTGTGTGGTTTCAATGCTAGATTATAAAAAATAACATTCAATAACACCTGATCCAATGCCTTATTTATCATATTCATTAATATGTCAACACATGAGGTTTTTCATGAGTTTCATGAACCATTACATTCTATTTTATTTAAAACGATATAAAATATCCCATTATATTATACTTTCAATCTCTTGGATAATTTATAAATTATTATTTTAGGCCAACACCTAAACTGGAAGTCATATCCTCATAAATAATTATAAAATAAAAGTTGATATTATTCTCCACTCTAAATCAATTCAATAACACATTTGGTAGTACATTATAATCATATATAAAAAACCATATAATTATACTCGAAAATATTCATAATTACCCATTGATATATTTTTCAAAAATTATCTTATGATAATTTGATATAATTATCTTCTAAAAATATATATAATTATCCATTAAAAATATGACAAAATTTTCTTTTAATAATTTTTAATTATTAACTTTTATAATTGAAAATAATTATCATTTGATAATTTTACATAATCATCATTTGGTAATTTATTTATATAGTATACTAACATAATTCAATGTATATATTCTATTAATATTATTTTTATTTCTATTTTAAAATTTTAATTAAATTTTACTTGTATAATTTTTTTAAAAAAATTTATTCGATAATGTTGTTAAATTAACCCTTGAAAAAAACATGGTTTTATAATTTCATATTTAATCCATTTTTTCCATGAATTTTTTACAAAGGAAAATGGAAGAAAATAAATGTTACAAAATAATAACATAAACAAAAAATCTCGTTTTCCAAGGTAATGACCATAGGATAATAGATGTGGTGTATCACACACATGGAAATTGAAAAATATCTTTGATTGATTGATAATGTCTTCCCAAAAAGTACCCAAGGGAGTCTTTGGAACCCTCATATTTAACCATATTGAAAATGAATGGAGGATTAATGTCTCAATCATTTAAAACCAATGTAAAAAAGTTCAGAAATTATTTAACAAAAAAACCCTAATTTAATTATTGATTCAATCTAAAATTGATAAAAAAAACTATTCAAATAAATCATACTAAGTTGTTGTTAATTTTAATTGGTCAAACCAATTTTATTTGTGAGTTTTAGGATTTGACCGCATTTGGAATGAAGGTTTTCTATGTGTGACTTGGACAAGAAGGAAGAAATATGATAAATAAATAAAATTAGGTAAATAATAAAAAGGAATAATAAAAGGGTAAATAAATTAACTATATGTGTGATCTAATGAATCAACAGATATAGACAAAGGTTATATCATATATAGGGTAAAACATGTATTCCATATTTCATGATTTTTATAGATTTTCTATAAAGTATTCCATTAATGTAATATTCCATTATTTTGAAATTATTTTAGGTTAATGATATAATATATTTATCCTTATGTGAAATATAATGAAACACTTGACTTACACAATGGTTATATCAAGAATATGGGAAAAACCACATTATAATTTTAAGGATGGTCTCATATTTCCCATCTGAGATCTATTCAGAATATATTACATTATTTTTAAAAAATATTGGCACCATTATATAATATATAATGTATTTTTATTTTTATCAATAATGAGTATCCATATACTCTGAAATCCTGTGATGATTCCACACCATACTCCAAAGATATTCCATATAATATTTTAAAATTTAGATAAATAATTTACTCTTATTTGAATCTAAAAATATTAAATCAATCATAAGTTTTTTATTGAAAATTTTAATTTCCATAGAAAAATACTTATAAAAACTATTTATTTATCCATTTGAAAATTTGAGGATATTACAATTCCCCCATTTAATGATTTTTCATCCCTAAAAATTACTTCAAGCTATCTTTCTCTAAAAAATATGACCATTGAGATCAAATATCAATTTCAAAATCCTACATATCATATTAGATGCATCAATGCTACCTCTTAAATAAGAAAAGTTATACCATATTCCCTCAAAATATTTTCACACTCCGATCTATAATTTGAACCAAACACTCCTTGTAAAATGGAACAAAATCAAACATCACATCCTCATTGTCGATGATCATTGTAGAATTGACCATGTACTTCCAGATCTAGGACACATAAAACAAATCATTCATAAATCATCGTAGATAAGGAATATATAGTTGATATTACATTATCCCAACCTATTTAGTGATTTGGATGGGTCTTACTAACCATGGTGCAATATTTCTTTACTTCTTTAGATGTTGGTTTACTAATCAAGGAGTCATTCCCAAGAAACCATGATCTCTTATAGTGAATTAAAATAGTATCTTTCTACGGTTGACCTATGATATCTCTATACTATGAGCAGTGATCAACATCTTCTGAATCTGTTTCACTCTCTAAAAAGTATCATGATGAAAACTGGGACCCACAATTACTGTATCATCAACCTCATGCCAACATAGTGGTGAATGACTTGGCATGTCATAATTATATTCATAAGGATCCATTTTAATAAAATCATGGTAATTTTTGTTTCAAAATAAATAAATAACCTGATTATCCTCCCATGATCCACTGATGTATAGAACACATGTTTGATGTATATCTTCTAGTATATGTATAAGCTACGTTGACTATCTATTTTTTGAGGGTGGTACATTGTGATCAATCTCAATTGAGTAATGAAGGACTTATACAAGCCCTTCCAATGAAATTATTTGAGACACACATCTATATACACAAAATTTATCAAGGAAAATATATGAAGGTGTTTGATATAACTGACTTAAATATTTCCCATGTCATCTACTTAGTCATTCTCTTGGACGGGTATAAAGAAAAATACTTTGTTTAGGTTATAAAAAATCAATAATCATATTTCATGGCCCAATGGTGACTGGGTTAACCCTATTATAAACACTATCATGATGTTCTACCACTTCCATATGAGCATATAGAGTGATTGGTGAAAACTACCAGGATGAAGGTGCTCATCCTTTGCCCTCTTGGTGGTATGTCATTTGGACATAGACCAAATTTTGTCCATCTTCATCCCTAGCCACTGCATCCATAGAAAAAATCGTGGTATATCATCATTAAACAAATATGTACCACCCATCTTGAGGTATTAAATCCACATAATAGATTCTCTCTAATAGAATCATGTACTATCACCCCCATGCATAATGATTGCATCATTATCGCTCAAGGTCGACCCAGGTATCTGATCATACCCAGATATATGTTCTCACATAACAATTCTATAATGGATTTAATCATTTAATAACTTTAAATGATATTCTAGAGAACATGTGACCACCAAGGGGGAACATGTCACCAATCCATGATCACCTGAAGTATCTATCCTCCAGTTATCCAACAAATTCATCTACCAAAACTACTCCTCTGAAGTCTTATCACAATGATATTTATTAGTATGCCTCTTACACCTAATTGTATCCATAATATTGATAACATTCCCTGTTATTGAATCCATATAATTTTTGAATAAATATAAATATTTAAACCAATGTATCTAGCTCTCATTGGGCCCACACTATGTGGAGTTATACTAGAGGCTCATATGGTCTGTGTATACCACAACCCTCTCCCTAAAGATAATGTTTCATATACCCATCAGAGCATGGACCATTTTTCTCTAATAAAATTCATGATTAGGTTATTTCAATTGAAGGTGTTGTATATGATGTGACCCATAATATAAAACCATCTACTTCTGGATGAGTACTTCTACCAAATCAATAAATGATTTGTCATAGTATAAAGTGTATCTGATTATTGTTTGTCTCAAGTACTTAAAAAACTGGGGATTTATTCAACCTATTCTTATGGATGAGAAAATTATCTACACATTAGTGTATCCACTATAAATTTACTCATTTCCTCATCAGTGCTGCCATGGGTGCTGATAATTGGGAAAATTTCTTGATATAACATTGGTAATTTCCAGCTAAACCATGATCTCCTGATCTCAAAAACATATTAAGGATGTGTCTAGGATAATATTCCCTCTAATATATCAAGGTGTATAGATATACCCATATAAAACACCATATGTCCTAGTAACATCACATTATAAATCCATAAGTTTCACTTTGATTTTTTGGCAAAGTTGATGTGATCGAAGTGTACTTAGGGATATCTAAAGGTTTCTAGCTTGCTACTATGGTGACAATAAGTAGACGAGAATTGCATTGAATAAGGGAATAATGAGAAAATTTTGGTATGGGTGTAAGATTTTATTTATTTAATCTATGAACACAATCAGTGTGTTCGATAGTCTGAATGCACCACAATGTACTCATAAAACACATGACCTTTTGAAATGATATCATTGGAATTTACTCACCTCTAATGAAAACTGGTGATATCTTGATCCAAAATTTATCATTGAAAAACACTAGGAACCCTGTAACTAATTGAAAAGAGCATCGATCCATGGAAATAAAAATAGTTTCTTCACTATAACTTGGTCAAACATACAATAATTGATGTGGAGTTAAAGTTGTTGGAGAAAATCATTGGTGTACCCCTTGATGACGTACTTATACTGATAAATCCATTTAGATCCAAATTTTCTAACTGGGCTTTAAAATCCTTCAACTAAAAAGAAAAAAACAATAATGGGACTTTAAAGTGATGTATACACCTATAATGAGTTGTATATCAACTTAATTTATTGGGTTTTCAGAGCTTATATAGGTTAAAATATTTCCACAAATATTTAAACCCATTTTTCATCATCCTAAGGGCCTTTGGTGGCCTAAAAGGATGAATAATTCTAGAGGTAAAACTATAACAACCTAGGTACTTATAAAACAATTTTTCCCATATAGAAATTAAATAGTTAAACTAATTATAAATTTATAATCAAATAAGTGGTATTTACCTAAATTACGTAATCTATAGTAATAGAATAGTAACCACAAAGTGATTTAAAAATTGTTAGAAAATTAATGATCTTAATTAAATTTTCAATGTGCTATAAAAATAGTTATAATTATAAAATTGGTATTTTTAAAGTAAATAATGATATCAATTAATAATTAAATTTCTCATATTTTGAAAATTATTTTCATAAAATAGAGTTTATTTTGGGATTCTATGCATGGAAAAAATATAATGATCTCAAAGTGTTATAAAAATAGTTTAAATTTTAAAATTCGTATTTTTCAAATAAATAGTGATCTCAATTAAAAATTAAATTTCTCAAATTTAGAAAATTATTTTCATAAAATAGTGTTTATTTTTTGATTCTATGATTTGAATAAATATTTGGGGAAATGTTTTGTGATTTTTATAAAGTACATGAATTTTAGGTGAATAATGAAAAATGATAACTTGCAGTATCTAAAAGATTCATGAATTATTTAGTCATAGATTATGTAAGGTTGATGTAAGCCAAAAATCACAAATTATAATTAATTATTTCAATAAATTTAGTTATAATTCTCAATCTATTCAAAGTATTGTTCCAAAATAATAAACTAATGAAAATAATAATTATAAAACACCCCTCTCGTCCACTATAATATCCACCATCACCACCTATTGTCATCAAACATCAGTTCCTTGTGGATTTTTTAATTTCTACCCAATTACCTTACCATGAATCTTACAAGCATCCAAATCCTAATTTTCTCTCAAAAAGTCCATAACCAAGTGCATTAAGGAGGTTTTAAATGGGGAGAATTCATGTAGTAAAATTCTCTTTCCTTTTCTTTTATGTTATTTCCATTTTGGTTTATTTTATTATTCTATAATAATACAACATATACAAAGTGACATGATAACTAAAATATATTACATATAATACAAATTTATTTTGATAGTTGAATATCCATAATCAAAACCCTCCCTTTTATCCCCTTATTCTAAAAAATTAATGTATCGTTCATGACGTGTCGATTCACCGCCTTCATGGACGTCGATTTTTTATTTTCTTCTACCACCATCAATGATGGTCCTCAAACCATTATTATGGTTAAATAATTTTTTATTATACATATCATATGTTATTTAATTATTATAACCAATATATAAAAAAAATTTATAAAAAATGTCATATGTTCTTGATGGTCGTAAAAATAGCTAAAATTAATTAAATCATTTTCATTAATGTTTTCTCTAGTGATTCATCCTCATTGATAAAACAATTATATTATTTAACAATAAAAATTATAGAAACATATGAATACCATTTAATTCCACATCTGGAGTCTTTCTTCCATTCAATAAGAAAATACATAATGAAACAACCATGAAAACCCTTTAATAAATTCACTCGAAACAATGAAAATATTAAAATATTGTTAATAAATGGCTATAAAGATATTTTAAGAAGATAATAAAAGTAATTAAAAATATTACTATGGTTCATTAATATATTAATAAAACCCTTTTAACAATTGTATAAGTTTTTTTATCAATATTTAATTAAGACGAACCTGATGGAACAGACTTTTCATTAAAACTAATCTTCTAAATTTATATTTTTTTCACAATTAAAAAGTAATGTATTTATGAAAAAAGAAATATTGGTTTATGATTATGTTCAGGTTCATGTAAATGTTTTATGAGGAAGGTTGGACCTATGTATCCCTGTATTTTGTAGGGTATGTTCATGTTGGAGGTCAAACATATGGTCACCCAAAATGTATCTAAGATGGTTACACCATAAGGTATTTATGAGGGTTACATCAAATAATAGAAAAGATGGTTACTGTGTAAGGTATCCATGTGGGTTAAAATCACATGGTAGCTAAAAGGGTAACAATATTAAGTATGTAATTCCATTAGTTATCTACAAGGTTTTCTTTATGTTCTATATATTTTATAAGAATGTCTAGTTTTTAGAAATTAACTTTATGATACTTATGGGTGTGAAGTATATCTTGGTGAAAATTATTTTATATTTTTATTATTATTCATGGAAAACTACTTTTTATTTTTATTTTTATTTTTATTACTGAGAGTTTCTTTCTTATCGCATGTTTTCAAATGTTTATCACAGGTCTTTATGATGGGTAAGTGAAAATAAGAATCCACACTGAATGTTGTGATGATTTTTCTTGAAAAGATTTCATGTTTTAATAAAAAAACTGCTATTATGGAAGAAATGGAAACTATTTAAGAAGTACCCACATTAAATTTTTCATGGTTGATAAGTATGAAATATTTCTCAACTCTCTGAAACTATAAATTGAGAATATCATTATGAATGTAAGAAAGTGAATTCTAGTTGAATTAACTAACTTCTGTAATATTTAAAACGATGTCTTTATAATTAGTATCAGAGCATGGTATATAAAACATTATGGGTTAGGATGGTGATAAAAGAATAAAATAAATGAGTTTTATGTTATTATTGTGTTGAAATGATAGATAATTTTATGGTTACCATGTTTTCTACTTCTATGATTTATTTGTTCAAAATGGTTTTCCCCAAAAAAAAGATGGAAGACGAAGTAGGAAGAAACTGAGAGGGTGATATATTTTTGAATCCACAACATGGAATGCTGGGAATTGGAATTGAGTAGTTTTTTATATTAATGGATCAAGTGACACATACTATAAATGTAGGCATAATCCATTCAAGAGAAATACTAGTGTTACCGCAAAAGAACAAGATGATAGTGGAACATTTTATGAGGAAAAGCCCTCTAACGTTCAGTGGATATTCTAACATAGTGGAGAATGAATAGTGGCTTAAATCCCCTGAAATCATATTTTATTAATACAGTGTTTAGGGATTACCTAAAAACTTTCTGGGATTTTTAAAGATGATATTATTATCTATTTAAAAATCACAGAGGATTATGATTAGTGTTTTAATATTTTATAGAGGACCTTATGGAAAGAAAATATGTATTCATTGTATAGTAAATGGATGTTATGATTAGAGGAAGAAACATTAATTGGGTATGTTATCACCAAAAAATGGTTATATGTGGATCCTTCAAAAAATAGAGATGATTAAATTGTGGTCGAGGCCAAATTATGTGATGAAAATATCTAGTTTCCTTGGATATTATATTTAGTATCAAGGATTATATATAAACTCATCATTATTTTGTGGACCCCTGAATGAAGATAAATTAGAAATGACTTATGTTTTTTCTAATTTTGAATATGAGGAAGTATTTAAAGGGATGAAGAAGAGAATAATCACTACAACTATACTGACATTACCCACAAGTGGGAATGGATTTTTGGTCTTATGTGATGATTATAAAAAGGGATTGTCTTGTGTAATCCGGAAAAATAATAAAGTGATATTCTATGCCTTCCACTAACAAAACAACTAGGAGCAGAACTGTCCAAATTGCAGAATTGAGATCATTGAAGTGGTCTTCTTGTTGAATACATAGAGACACTATTTATATGAATAGAATTTTGATATATACATACATACCATAAATTACTCAATTATATATTATAAAAGGAACTTAATATGTGTTAAATGATGTGGGTAGATATGATCAAGAATTATAATTGTTTAATACATTAACATTATGGGAAAGAATAAAAAATAAAAGATGATCTTAGTATAAAGGATCATGAAACTCTATCCATGATGTGGATTTAAAGGGATTCAATATTAATGAACATAAAAAGGATAAATATGTGTATAATTAAAATATATTCATCCTATCTTTTTTCAAATAATTTATCATCAATCTATTTTTGAGAGAATAATGGAGGCTAAGAAAGATGATACTCTTCTGAAGAAGAAAGTAGATCATATTCCAATGTTCGAAATTGATGAAGATGGGGTTATAATATTTGGAAGATGGATATGTGTCCACAAAAAATAAGAACTTAAGAGGTATGATCTAGATGATTCACATAGCTCATCCATCTATATTTATCCATGAAACATTAAGATGTGCATATATATTAATAAATATTTCTAGAGGGATAACATGAAGAGAGCCATTTTTGATTTTGGATCATAATCCTTGGTATTATATCTACTCAAGGATAAATGATATAAGTCTAAGGGTAGGATGATACTATTTTCATACTAGTATATAAGTGGGGAAATATGACCATGTATTTCATCATAGTACTACCCAGGACACCTACTAGTTACAATGTCTTCTAGGTGGTAGTCGATAGCCTTACCAAATATGTGCATTTTGTTACTATCATGGATGATCTATCTATTGAACAACTTGAAAATATATACATATGTGAAGTGGGAACACTCTATGAAGTGACAATCTATATTACATCTGATCGATATTCTAGGTTCACCTTTATTTTTTAGAATCCTTTAGTAAGAATTGAACAAAGAACTAATATTCTGCACCACATATCACCCTAATATAAATGTTTAGTCTAAAAGGAATATTCTAATACACTATGACATGTGGATATAATTTTCAATGTATTTAGAAGGATTTTGTGATCATCACATTACCCTATAAGAGTTCTCATAAAATAATTGTTTTTATTCTGGTATTTGAACACATCCTTATGAGGATCTATATGGGTTGAGGTGTTAGACTCTAACACATTGGAATTAATTTTGAAAGAGGAATATTATGGGGCCTTATCATGTCCAAGATAGTATGGAAAATGTTCAAACAATTCAGTGTCACATGAAATATTAACATATTTTAGAGAAAAGATATGGTGAAAATTATTGAAGAGATCTAGGGTTTGATGTTGGAGATAATTTGTTCCTTTATATATCACTACAGAAAAAATTCATGAGGTTTTGGAATAAGGGAATGTTTATTACAAGAAACATTATCACCTTTGTGATCCTCGATCGCATCAAAGATGTGGAATATCAACTAGAACTCCCAAATTAGCTTAATCAAATACAAGATGTGATCCATGTATGAATATTAATAAAGAATGTAACAAATCTCAAAAATGTACAGAATTATAGGTTGTATCATTAGAGAATGATATTTCAAATGAGGAGAAACCAGTAATATTCTAAAGATGTAGATACAATGTTATATGAATCAAGATAACTCACATGATCAAATTAATACAGTTGAACCACATGTTTATCGAGGAAACATGGGTTCTTTAAGAGGATTTAAAATAGATGTTACCTAATCTATTTTAGTGTATGAAAGTAAAATTTTAATTGTGGAATTTCTAAATCCGGAATCATATAATGGTATGAATTGTTATAAATGAAATTTAATTTTTGATTGAATTAAATACCATATTATGTAATGTAGTTATAGAAAACACGTACACTTTTTTTCATATCACATTTTATATTTTTTTTGATTTTCTAAATTGATAATATATCCATTTAACATTTTTTATATGTTCAGTATATATTAAGGGTTATGATATATCCAATTGAAAAAGAAACAACAAGAATTGACCTCAGCCATTATTATCATACTCCATGAATCCCATTTATCAAAGAATCCTAGGGATATAATATCACTTTTATTTTACCTTGACAAATACCAAGCCCATATTTAATAAAAAACCAATATAAAAACTTTTTATGGGAGAAGTTCAAGTTCATTAAGATCTTGTCCCAACCCATGTTTGCCGAACCACCCTGAGAAAATGTCACCATCACACACCTTACCCTTAGAGTGTCCACTAGTGTAATTAGATGAATTTTATATTAACCCTAATAGAGTTATCATATCTATTTTTTCAATATAATAATTATTATACTTATTTAATATAGACATTACATTATAAATTTTGTTGTAATGTGTTTGAAAAAAATTAGATTTTAATACAATACAACATGAATTGTATTTCTGGGTAATATGAAATTTAAATTAAGATTATACTTTTTATGAATCAATGAATTAAATTATATTTTTATAATATATTATTACAAGATATTATATATTATATATTTATGATAATATAATATTATTAATTGAAAATATAATTTTTATAAGTGTTAGAAAACTATTATTGTGAAATAAAGCATTATTTTTTAATAAAAATGATTTTAATTTAAAAGTGTAATTGGAAATCTGTATTTAATTATTTTAAAAATATAAGTATTATTTTTGGGATCAGCACATCAGAATTATCAAATGGTTATTTTTTCATAATTTTCATATATAGTAAAATTTTTGGTTAAATATTTAATGTGTTATACATATATATTGTTTATTATAGTATAATAATTCCCCAAAAGTGATGTAATATGTGCCATAAATTAATTCAATGATAAATTATATATTATCTAATTATAATAAAATTTTTAGAATATTTTATTAATTTTACTATCCCTTTATGAATCCTCTGAATCCAATATTATATTTTAATGTTTTAAAATAAATTCTTTTAAAACATGACTCACATCCACACCACCAAGGGTATTATTATAATGCGATTAGTTCATGGAATTATAAAACAATTAAATAAAATTCTATTTTATGTAAACCATGTTAAAAACCCTTGAATGTTTTTTGGTTTTTATTTCATTGTTATATAGAGTCCAAAACCTATGTTTGAAAGACAATAAAGAACTCCCCTCTCCTTTCCTTTATAAACCCACCCATTCTCCCATTTATCTTCAATAGAAAACAATTATCATGGATATAAAATTCCCATTAAGGTATTTATCTCTCCCATGATACCTAAATTTCTAACGAATCGCCTCCCACAATTTCAGAAACAACCTATCAGGGTAAGAGATCATCTCCTTATCCACTTTATTGAAGCACCTTCTCCATGAAATGTCTTTTTAATTCCAATTCATACTGATGTGTGTCATGTTCCTTTCATGGGGGTGACAAAAAATATTTCCTATTTTAAAAATGTAGTAATTTGGGTATCCTAGGATGTATATAGATATGATAAATCAACATTCGCGTTTGTTAATTGAAATGGGAGAAAGAAGTTATATTGTCTTTGAAATTGTTTGTTTTTTCAAATAATGAAAGCAATTGAAATGATGTCTGAACCAAAATTTATGAAGAGAGTGACGATGTCAGGGTGGGATAATATTTTTTCATGTCATCTGGTTTATAGGTAAAATTCCCTCTCTCTTCTTATAGAATGATAAATGAAAGACTCCATGATTGAGTTATCAATCACCCTTGGTCGAAGGATGAAAGGGAAACCACTTGTGTATAAATGAATATTCAATAATCCTTAAAAAAACTAAGGAAAGTTACAATTGGGAATTTTATATCCCTATTAATATATAAATGATTCCCTAGTATCACACAAATGCCAACAATCGCTATACACTCACCACCTAAAACATTATGTTTGATCGAGATAAACAACACTAGGTAGAGGGAGCTACAAAATCTATAAATAATAAATTGCACCAAAAACTGAAAAGTTATCTCATTAATGGAATTGGGAACCACTAAATTTGTAATTCATTATATTTATAATTATAGTTTTATATTAAATCATAATACTCAGACAATAGAAAAGGAAAACTCCCCTAAACTGATCACTCAAAATCATCACCCCTCAATGTGAAGGGTAATAGAGTGGAATGGGGAAGAAGTGAGCATTAAAAAAGTATGAAAATATAAAATAGTAAAAAAAATACCTTATAGATTCAAATCCTATATAATTTCTCATCCTAACCCTCCTTTAACACATTTGAATGGAAGTGAACATTCTGATTATGGACTTGTGGGGTGGAAAATTTACATCCACATTTATTTCTTTGAATGTTTAAGTTTATTTAAAAATTTAAATGGAATAAAATCAGTATTATTTAGTCATAAAAGTTTTTCCCCTTTCCAATATTCATATTCCCACAAAATTGTAGCTAATTTTTACAAGTGAAAATGAATTTTACTTGAATTACTTATTAATACTTTCCCAGCTCGAGAAGACTACTCAACTCCCTCCACACTCTCACATTTAATATATGCATGAATGATATAATTTTTATTTTTTTTTATTTTTTACAACAGAACCTATTTCCTCTATCTAATACAACTAAAATAACTTCATTTGTATGTCTCTAGACAAATATATTCCTCAATTACATATGTGTGGTTCATTCTATTGGCATGAAAAATTTCTACACAAGATATATTTTGTCAATGGCTATCTGTTTTAAATTAAATATTGGTCTAGAGGACAATGTAGAATACCACAAATAAGTAATCCTAAAAAATCACTCAATTAGGATTATAATTGTAAAATATATCCCCAAAATACATAAGATCTAGAGAACTGTTAAATTTATTGTATCAATAATTTTTCACAATTAAGCCTAAAACTCACCAAAAATACTAAAATGGAAAGAATACGGCCAAATTCATTAATTGGACGGGATTAAATATTTTAAATATGTATGAATAATACTAAATATATTAGCTTTATTTATTCACCCAAACATAGTAACTGGACTACTGAAAAAGTCAGCATCAAAATCATATCAAAAGAAATTTAAAAAACATACCCTGAGATCCACCATTTCAGTACCAAGAAAAAAATATGTAATACCTCCTAAAATAAAATTATTTTATGTTATCTATTCATATTATTTAGTATATTTCAACTTATATTTTCCACCCATGCATAAAAAACACCTACCTCAGTTAAATATTTTCTCATCTCAAAAATGACAGTTTTCAACCAGGATAGTCTCAAGAGAAGAAATGAAAGTATCATCATTGTATTGATAAATTACCACATCTCAACCATATTTGAGTTAAGGAAATATTTTTTTGATGAGGAATTCTCAGGATTGTTTTATGGATTCCAGTTAGTAAGATTTTTATGTAAAAAATTGCGACGCTAAATTAGAAGACAATGGATCTTTTTGAAGAAAAATTTAAAGATTCTAATTTTCACTTATGTATGGTATCCTAATCACTCCCCACAGTAGAAAGTAATCTCTATAATCATGAAAAATATTGGAATGTGAACAACAGTCATAATTTCAATAGATAAATTTCAATCATCTCAATCATAATTTTTCTTGAAAGCTGTAAAAAAGGAACAACTTTATATCTCCAATTGAAGATCCAACAAGGCACAACTTATCTTATCATGAAAGCTCTAAAAAGGAACAAATTTCAATAGAAGGATTTTTTTTCAATATAAAAGACATCCGTTATGAATTTTTTCAACCAATTTATTACAAAATAAGGTAGTATAACACAAGCTAGCTCCTCCCACACTTACGTTCAACTTGATAATGAAATTTCACTTAAAGAGAAGGATGGAAAGGGAAAAATGTATTGTAGTGTGGCTAACTAAATACGATGTACATGGATTCTAATAGACACGAGGATTTAATGTAAAATTAATGATATAATGAAAAATAATCTCTGGAATGTGTCTTAAATCCAAAAAAAATTCTTAGTCATTTAAAACGAAAGTACCTCAAAACCTCAAGTCTTTATTAGAATAAATGAAATTCTAGATAAAGAATGCATTGTATGGTTCTCTGAAGTAGTAAGGTGAATGAAAAGAATATGAAAAAATATTTCATAGAAATCATATGAAGTTTATTTCAATGATAATGATAGTGAAATGTGGTGTGGGATTAAAAAATATAATTTCCTTTCATGAAATTCTCAAAGAATTGAACATAAAAAAAATAATATTTGCATTTATTTACGATCTGTATCCTGAATTAAATTATTTCAATCATTGAAAAGAGTTTTAAAAATGTAAATGATAATAATTTCACATAAAATGTTAAAAAAGAATGAAAAAACACAAAAAAATTAGGAGATCATTTTTTTTGGGAAATAGAACAACAACTAACAAATGAAAATCCTAAACTACCAAGGTTTACTTCCCCACACATACATGATATATTTTCCCAAATTAATTCAAATTGAGTTTATAATGTATGAATATTTGAAAATAAATACTAAAAAACATTAAAGTTTAAGGAAGATATAAAATCTGATGGATTTTAGTGATAAATTTGTTAGTGGTGTGTAATCTCCTACACCTGATCTACTGGAACGGTACCATGTAATATCTTCAACCTGTTATATAAAAACTAAATGAATCCTACTCTCCATCATTCATAATTTTCACAACACTGAGAGGATATTCTTGTGTAACTATAAATGGACCTTCCCAACTGGAATGAATTTTACCTGTAATCATCTAAAGTCTTGATTTGAATAATAACACTTAATATACAAGATAAAAGTATTTTTTTGGATCAACTTATCAAGAGACAATGTTGTTATTTATTTTTAAATCCTAAAATTTTAAATGTTTTACTTCTAATTTCCTCCAACTTCTATAAATTTAATCATCTCTATTTATGAGTGATTTCAAGATATAAATTCATCTTCCTCATAACCAAATAACCATTATTCTATAATTCCACTGATAAATGACAAAGATTCCCATAAATCAACCAATATGTACTCATTCCAATCGAGGTTTTAGAAGATGTCATGTAAGATCATAATGTGTATTCCAACCTTTATCTATAATCCTTCCTATATAATTTAATAATTTTTCCAAAATTCCTTTGATTTCCATGTTGGACACTTTAGCTTTAAAATTAGTCTATGGATGATAGGGTGTTGATTTATTTTGATTCACCCCATACTTCTTCATTAAAACCAGAATTAAACTATTGCAAATGTGAGTGCCATAAATACTGATGATGGATCTAGAAGCTCCAAACCTAAAAAACAAGTTATCCATGATAAAATCATAGTCAGTTTTATCATCATAAATCTCAATGGTTTTTTATTCCAGCCATTCTGAAACATAATCAACTACAATAATGATATAATAATTTATAAATTACACTAGTAGTGGAACCATAATATCTATTCCCCATGCTTTGAAAATATAAACAAAAATCAAGTGGGTTTTGGTGAATTTCTTTTATCTTTGATATATTTCCAGAAAACTGACAATTTTTACACCATTTACAAAATTCATGATCATTTTTAAAAAGAGTGTCCATAAAATGTCTAGATTCCAAAACCTTCCATAATGTACTTTGAGGTCCAATATGTCCTCCAAAATCTAATGTGTGAAAAAAATCAAAGACAAAACTAATTACCCTCTTAATGAAACATCTTATTATCACTTGGTCATTGAAAATAATATAATGAAATGTATCATCCCAAATGTAATATCTTGATTCAACTTTAAGATTTTTAATAGGTTTAGAATCGAAATGATATGGGACTTGAGAAGTTACCAGATAATTGACCATGTCAGCATACAATGAGACATACCCCTTAATCATATCCAACTAATCCTTGTGAAGTTAATCTTGAAACAGTTATTTTTAGGAAATTTCCTCTTTACTAACACTCCACAGTTTTTTTAAATGATCATCCACTTGGTATCAGATCCCTCATTGTCATTGATATCTATTTTGAACTCCTATAATAGTAACATCCGTATCAATAAACTTGGTTTAACTTTAACCGTCATCATCAAGTACTTAATATCTTCATGATTAGAAAAAATAGCGACTTTAGTTCTAAGTTGATATGATCCAAATATTTATAAAGAAAAAAACCATATTAGAAAAAAATTTCTATGGTTGTGTAATTTAATTTAGATCCATATATGGTTCTTTGAGGCATAGGTAATGACTTGTGTCTATCTGTCAATTTTCCAAGAATGGACTACTCCAATTTCTTGGTTGGAAGCATCAGAAATTATCTCAAATGGTTCTTCCCAATTTTGTTGTCTTTTCACTCGTGGTGTAATAAATATCCAATTAATATCATTAAAGGATTTCCAACATGAACCATCTAAAAAAATAAGTATCATAGAAAATAAATATAGAGATAGGGAGTGAAATTTTAATAAAGTATTTGAAAAACCCCCAATAGAATCTTGTATGTCCTAAAAATGACCTAACATTCTTCACAATGTTGGGTAATGGAATGAATTTATCACACCAATTTTTTTTATCTACTTCAATCACTTTTTTTGAAAATGCATGCCCAAGGAAAATTCCTATCCCAACCATGAAATTACAATCTTAAAAATTTAAAACAATATTCTTCTCAATACAAGATTTGAAAACTTTTTTCATACTTCACAAAAAATGGTCAAACAATATTCCAAAAATAGTGGAATAATCAATGAAATACTCTAAGAAATCATCAATGTGAGGAGAAAAAAAATACTTTACATGCATCTTTGAAATATACATAGAGAATTACATAATCCTAATTATATCCCTACATATTAGAAATTCCCAATGGGGAAGGTAAATGTTAAATTCTCTTGATCCTCATGAGTAATAGGTAGCATAAGATATCCTTAAAATCCATCAAAAAAAAGATAAAAGTAGTTCTATCAGCCAATATTTCTACTATTAGGTCAGTTAAGGGGATGGGGAACTGATATTTTCGTGTGACCAGATTCAACTACCTAAAATCAATGTGCACCCTCCATCAATTCATAATTATCACAGGGATTGATTCATTATTTTCACTCATCATAGTGGTTATGCCATTTTTTTGGAATTACCTAAATGGGTATAACCAATTGTTAATTTGAAATGGGATAGGGGATCCCATCTTCCATGATCTTCTTGATATCCTTCATTATGATCTTTATCAAGTAGGATTAAAACCCCTTTCAAGATATCTAACAGGTTTGGAATATCCCATATGAATAATTACATGTGATCATATTGTTGGGTTTATTCTTAGGATATCACGTAAGATCCACTCTATAGATTTTTAAATTCCCTCTAAAAATACCATTAAAATATTTTTATTGGGTTTCATATAGATTATTTGAAATTATCACTACTAATTTATCTCCCTCTCTAAGGTATAGATATTTTTGATTTGTGGTGAGTGGTTTTAATTCTAGATATTAGGGCTACTGGATAGTTGAAATTAAATTGAGGTTCCCAACTTCCCAAATTTAGAATTACTACACACAATAAATCAAATCATATTTTTCATTATTTAATAACTAATTAATGAAATAATATTTTACCTCTTCTTCCAACATAAAATTATGATCTCCAATGTGTTGGGAATCAATGTTTTCAGTGATATTTTTAATGTAAAAATAATTTATTAAGGATAAGAATTCATGGCACATACCTGATTCTTAAATTGCATCAGTACCAATTTAATGATATAGTGAAAAGCATGAGTGGTCAAATGATGGGTTCCTTTATGTATTCAAAAACATTGTAGTGGAATGTGCTATATAAAAACTCTATGGCCAGTGTCTGTTCATAGACATTGAATATGGGTCGTATGTAATCAAGAATGGTCTACCCAAAATAATTGGTGATATTGAAGGGATCATATCTTATTCAATATTCAACATATAGAAGTTAGCATGGAATAAGATAACTTTTACCTTCACAAGGTCATCCTCAAAAACATCAGCTAAAAATAATGTGGATCTATTTAGATGTTGGACACCACTATTACGGTATTTATGTATCTCATATACAAATAAGTGTGCAATAAGTAAAGAAATACATTATTTGAAGAAACTAGATCTCACAAAGAATTAGGGAAATTTAAATTACCAGTGGTATAAGGAATGGAATAGTTCTATAGAACATGAAATTTTGTTTGATAATGTGGTGGGATTATGATTGAGACACTTACTCAAAATTTTATCCTATAATTACAGTGAATTTTTCTCTTCTTGGTGGAAATATTGTTAAAAAATTTAGTGTACATTGGAATTTTTGTGAGGTATCGAAAAACATGGATATTAATTTACATTGTCATGAAGGTGTCCATAATTTTTTTTGAAGAGATTATTAATGATATATATATTATTCAATCATACTTGATGGAAATGGTGGTGTTTGTAATTTATTATCTATTTGTTTCCTTCAAAATAGTGTTTCTTGTCTCTTCCCCTCGGCATATCCTCTCCTCCTCCTCATTCCTTTATTCTTCATAGTTCTTTCTCATAGACTTTTAAAAATCTCAATCTTCATTATCCCTCATATCAGGTGGTATTGTTTCAGGTTAATGGGATGGTTGTGGAGAGAGTTTTTCAACTATTGTTATTGTTAGCGTGATGAAATTCCTTATGAGGTTTGGGACTGTTTGTGAAGGGAGTTTTCCTAGGTTTTTGGACATTATTTCAATATGTTCTCCCACTATGTTTACTAGTTTATTTAATCTATCTTATAGGACACCATACTTGGATTGAATCTATTTTAAAAATGATTGTATGGTGGTGGATTTTTTATCATAGGGTATTTGGAATGTGGGTGGTTGGTGGTATGAAGGATGGTTATAATATTTCTTTTATTGAAATGGTGGTGTGGTTTGGAATTTCTCTAAGAATTAGAGTATCTGTTGGAACTAGTCTGGGTATTGGGGTCCATCCTAATTCAGATGATTTCCAAATCTATATTGAACATGGTTAGGATGTCTCTATCCATTTATTTTTTATATTTTCCTAGATACAAAGTGTATCTAACAAGAATCCATTCGCTATATTTTAGCACATTGGTGAGTCAAATGATTATGTAATTAGAATAAACCACATACCTTAGCCAATTAATGAGGATCACCCACTTGTTTCAAGACTATATGTCTCACTGTAATAGTTATATCATAGATATTAGGTTCCAATAAACGTAATGGGAAATAGTTTTTACCTCATGAATAAGTATTATGACGGTACCTCTATTGACAAACTATTATATGTACTGTGAAATCATCCTACTGAGAACATTGGCTTCATCTGGTGACTTTCCAATTAATGAACTTCATGATGATGCATCTAAAAGGTTTCTATTGCAATCTAGTAAGACTTTATAAAATAAAAAAAATAAGTTGATGCTTCTCAATTTCATGATGTGGGAAGCTATCATGAAGTTTTTTAAACTTTTTCGAGTACTCATAAGGGGTTTATCTAGATGACAGTTTCAGGGAATGTATTTCCTTTATAATGGTCATGCATCTAGAGGTGAGGAAGAATATTTTCATGAAAAATCTCACAAAGTCATTTATATCATTAGGTCCCTGAGTTTTAGTCCAAAAAACCATTCCTTATCATCTTCTTCAAATGAAAATTTTAATTACTTCCACTTTACATTCTCTTTATCTACTCTTTCGGGTCTAAATTTAGATATTACATATGTCAAATCATTAATATGTCTGTTTGTATCTTCACCTACCTTGCCATGAAATTATGGAATCACGGGGATCATGTTAGGATTCATCAAAAAATCATTTTGTAACTATGTCATGACATGATTATTGTTTTGATTAGAGAATAATGATGAACATGGGTCTCAAAGGGGTTATTTTTCATTTCCGTCCATGGTGACTTTAATGAAATGTACATGTGTTATATCACCCAAGCATAGAGGAGAAATTTCATCAAAATAAGATTGAAAATTATGTTTTGTATGTCTATTCAAAAAATTTCATTCAAGTTTAGGATGCATTTGGATAATTTCAATGTATTAGGTTTTATTCAATAACTTTTTAAGTGAAAATAATGAAATAATAAGATAAAAAAATTTGGGCACTACATATTCGGCATAAATCAATGTTCTGGAATCTTCTTATCATAGGGTGTGATAGAATAATATTACTTAAGATAAAAAAAAATTCTGTTTGTAATGTTGGTTGTCTCTAGAGAGGACCACATAAAAATAACGTTTTTCACATGAAATTAGAGAAAGAAGTGATATTGTTTTTGAAATTATTGGTTTTTAGAAAGAAGAAAAGAAAATGAAGTGATGTTTTAATGAAAATTTATTAATAGAGTGATGGGGCCAAAAAAAGATTGCTTTTTTCAATGTCATCATGGACATAACAACCATTCCCAATATCTTCATATTCAAGGATAAATTAAATAATCCTCAATCTAGTTAAAAATCACAATTGTTTTAAATATGAAATGGAAACCACTCTTGAGTAGATGATTATTCATGAACCCTTACAAAAAAACTATGGAAATTATAGATCGGGAATTGTTGAACCATAGAAATATGAAAATAATTCCCCCATTCCTCAAATGTGCCAATGAAATATAGACACTCACCACCTAACAAAATCTTCTCGATTAGAATAAACAACACTCGATAGAGGGAGTTTAAAAACACTTAACCAAAGTTATAAATAATGAATCAACCTAAAACAAAAAAAAACAATATCACATTAAGAGAATTGTGAAAAATTAATATAGAAATCATTTAATATAAAAATGGAGTTTAACATTAACTAATAGGACTCTCACATTACCTAAGGAAAAATCCCCCTTCCCTAATCAATCAAAATGTTTACCCCTCTATATAAAAAGTAATATAGTTGAATGGGGAAGATGCGAGGATTATGTATCTAAAAAATGGAAAAAGGGAAAATAAAAAACACTTCAATCATGAAATTCTACAACATAACCCCTCCATCCCGTCCTTAATAAGTTTTCAATGAAAGTTACTACTAATATATATAGGAAAATAGGGAGGAAAATTATCCCTCTATATTCATTATTCTAAAAAATTAATTTCATATCAAATAAAAAAAGGCAGAATATATGGATGTTGTCTTTATAAATTTTTGTCCCCATTATCTTGTTCATGTTCCCACAAAATCTATACACATTTTGACTAGTGAAAAATGTTATTCTTGAATTACGAATAAACACATTTTCTTCACGAGTAGACTCTTAAATTCCTTCCACATTATCGAATGAAATGGATGGTTGAATGATCGAATTCCAACATGTAATTTATTATGAACATGAGTCTCAAAGTAATCTCTACAAAATTGTTAAAATAACATTATTCGGAAGTCAATAGATTGATATATTCTTAAATTACTGATGTGACATGTATTCTCTCATCCAACAATATTTATTCACTTGATTGATTTTTTTGTTCCAGTGTGTTTTGAATTCAATATTGGTCTATATAAAAAAGTCTAATCCCAAAAATAAAAGAATCCTACATACCAATAATCACTCAATTTGGATCAAAATTTGTTAAAGATATGACCACATTATAGTATATCATGAAAACCTAAAATTCTAGAATTAATTTTTTTTTAAAATTAAGGCCAAGATTACTATAATTACTAAAATGAGGAAAATTATCTCAAATTGATTATTTGTAAGGGATTAAATCATTGAAAAACATATGAATAATAATTAAAATATTAGCTCTATCAGTGTGATATTCCCTTCAGAATCCATATTACTAGCCTTAGGACTTTAGAGTTATGGGATACCATTTTTAATATCATAAATTCCTACCATCATTCATTTTAACAACTATTATTCTATGAAAATAATCCTATGAATTTTATATACTGAACATATATTTGACAACCAATTTTCTATAAATAATTTTAATTCCTAATTTATTAGTTTTTATTATTTTCTTACATATATATCTTATTTACCCTATAATTTTCATGATATGATAGACCCATTTCAATATCATTTATACCTCCCATGATTAATTATGTACCCTCATTATCCTTTGAAAACTATCCTATGATTTTTCCCAAAAAACATTTAGATTGTTAATACAGTCACTATTTATACTCAATGTTATTGATGTTGAAATACTTATCCTCGATTTTTTTGGATATTCCATGTATATATTCCACACACCACAATCATGGGATTATATGTGATTATATATGATCCTATGTTTAATTATCTGGGTTGCACACTTATAAATGTACACAATATGAAAGCAATGGGTGAAACTATAATTATATAGTGCTTAAATAAATTGGTTAATGATTTAGTCTCATGAGACATCGTGAGTTGTATTAGGTAGTAAACCTAATCTATTATGGGAATGTTTCCACCATGATTTGATTTCATGGTAGTTATCCTTGACCTATGTTTATGATGTAATGTTTAATGTTGTTTCCATATTTCACATGTTGCGTTTATGCTATCATGTTGTACCATGCCCCACTGTTGAAGATTATGATTATATAGAATTTAATGTTCCATTAAATTTCCAATTGAGGAAAATTTAATACTCTGATCATGTTATTATTTATTTATTCTCTTACTGGGATTTATATCTCACTCCATTCTTATAGAATTTCCAAGGATATCATGTGATATTTTATTTGAGGAATAGAATATTAGAATCATGTAAAGGATGTTATTAGAAATTTTATTGTTTCCATGTATCAAGTTTATGTGATTTGTACATGATGCTCCAAATAAACTGTGATTATAGATCTTAATATTTCTACTAACAATTATTTTTGGTAATAAATTATAAATAATGTATACTAAAGATAAAGGTTGTTATTCTATTATATGTAATCAGGATTGGAGGTTTAGAAAAATGTTCCAGTGAAGCCTTAAGTGGGATATTAATGTATAGTTTTTTAGTACTAATTTTCATCAAAAAAATATGTTAAGTAAAAGAATACCATTAAAACCATAAATGACATGATTATATCATATTATATGCATTATATATGTGGTTTGGATGACCACTTTACTCAAGTTGAGTTTTCTTACAATAATATATTACACTTGAGAATTCTGATGAATCCTTGAAGTCCTTTAAGTAATGAAGTAAAGAAATCCAACATTCTAGGATGATGATAGATAAGGAAATCTATTGGGACTTGATAGAGATGAGAAAATGAAAGAGAACATTAGATACATTCATTATACCATCAAAGAAAAACATAGTAGATAGAAATGTTATACTAAAAATGATTAGTGTGATATGGAATTTTATATTGATGAGAAGGGTTTTCTATGAATATCTCCATAGAAGTAGGTTATGTGATTCATAATGAAGGGAAAGATAAGACATAATTATATTGGCCCAATATATATTATTGATTGATTTTGGAAGGTGTAATATCTATTATTTCTTCCACCAAATATCTATCAAGATCATTATGTTTTCTTTATATCTTTCATAAGGAAGTACATACTAGATCCTTCAATGTAATGTAATAAAAGGATAGAGAAATATAGAATGGTATTTCATATGAATAAAAATCAGTATAAATCATGGATTTTAGAAAAAATTGCATACCAAACATGATTAATGACATGGTTAATGTTATCTGGATGAATCATAATTTCAATGAAGTCACTTGGAAACATGAGGATGTAATGAAACAAAGATACAATTATTTGTTTTTATCGAAGTGAAATAGTTTCAAGGGTGAAATTAATATTTAAGTGGTTATAATTTAATAACCATAGATTTTAGAATATATTTCTCCTTAAATAGATTTTATATCTTTTATTACACATATCACTAGGTTTAAACATATCATTATATACTGTTAAAATATTATTAATTTAATGTGATATTTATTTTGTATTTTTTAAAATTTCAAAAGTTAATATAAAAAAATTCTTGATTTTTCTAGTTGTTTTATATGAAAATAAATATTGATATTTAAGAAATCAATTTTATGTAATGTCTTTATATGCTTCAGAAACAGATTTTTATTAAAAATGATTTTTATTATTATTTGTCAACAAATAAAATAAATAATTTCTACCATTTTAGAAAATATAATTTAAATAATATTTTTTTTAAAAAAATAGCATGTCATTATATTCTTAATGTAACATTTTTATGCTTTTATAAAAAGGTTGAATTTTTTATCAATAGTGAAAATTATTGAGTGTTATTAAAAACTACCTTTTAATTTAAATTTTTTTATCGTTCTATTACAATTTAAAAAGGTTTAAAAAATATAATTAGATAAAATATATTAAAAATAATATAATTTATTTCACTGAAATAATTTTTTTTTATTTGTAATTGTAATATTAAAACATTCATACATAAGAAAAAATTTTCTAGGAAAACTATTTTTCAATGGGTTTTACGGGTTTAATTTTAAATTAAATTATACAAGTTTCATGAGTAGAATTTATTAAAATTTATTTTACATTTGGACTCCTAATAAATATTATAATATAAGAGATATAACTAAATTATTTATCATTAATAATAGTGACACTAATAAATAGTTATCACCTCGGTAAAATAATAGAAATTAGGTTAAAACCATAGGGGAAAAATTAAAATAACCATAATAATAGAATTTATCCTATTTGATGGGGACGTATTCTAATAAAGATATATTTAATGATTTAAATGATATATTTTAAATCATTATTTTGAATTTCGAAAACCAATAATTTCTTATTTGAAGATACATTTTATTTTATTAAAATTAAATCTTTTTTTCATTATTAGTAATCAGTGGCATAGCTGAAATATTACATTAGATTTTTAGTTGATCAAAAGTCTAAAATACATGATTATTTTATTATTAAACCATTAATATATTTTAACAACTATTTATTACATTATGTTAATTTAATTTTTTTACTCTAAAATCATGTATTTTCTTCAGTACAGTTTTCCATGCATTGTGTGTTGTTATTTAAAAATTAATTTCTACCACCACTAAAAATTAAATATATAATTTTTTTTAAATTTTAATAATAATTTAAATATTTTTATTGGAATTCCCCATTTATTTTTTTCATATAATAATGTTCTCCTAAAAAAGTTAAGTTGTTTTGGCTAAGGTTAAAATGATTTTGAAGTGGCTTAACTTGAATGAATGACTTAAAATTTATCAAAGACATAACCAAATGTATTTTATTGAGTTTATTTCATCACTATCATATGTTATATTTGAATTTGGTTTACCTTGTTTCCACTTTACATGAATTTTATTTTTTTATTAATTAATATTTAATGGAATGCAAATTGTGTCATTCCCTAGAAAAAAACCTATACTTACTATCCTCTATTATCCACACCTAGCGAGACATCAATATCAGCAAATAAATACCATAATTACTTTATAGATTCATTACCCACATCATTAAGCTTATTTTCTTGAAAAAAAACCATCCATTCAATGTTTAAGGTGTATATCAAAGAAGGTTTCTCAACAAATAGGTACAACTCTTATCTGAGTGTTTTGAATTTTATTTCATATTATAACTCTTTAAATTAATAGAATCGATTATCAAATAATTAATTTTTTATCTCATATATGATTAATTTATATTATTATAATTTATTAACAATTATCCACCTCTTATTTATTTTACAGAAAACCAAAACATCACTCATGCATATATATGACTTACCATCTATAGGAGGAGGTGTAAATCGTTTTTCATTATCATTCAACATGGATGGAATAAATATGGAAATTTTGTTTACATATGATATACATGATATTATTATGGCTATATAATTCTGAAATAATATATATATTTCTTTCCTTCCATTATTATGAGAATTGAAACATTTTTCATGTGTGTGTTTGACCCACTATCTCCATGAATGGAGTGAATAGTTTTTCTATCTATTCCTTTTATAAATTACATTAAATATATATATAATTAATATAAATGATATTTATATCATGATTAAAATTCTGGATATTTTCGAATTTTAATTAATGTACATGGACTAGAACCATCAGACTAAAATTATTATAAAAAAGGAAATAGTTGGCACCCAAATGAAAACTTTTAATAAAGAATTATTAACTAATGGTTGTTGAAATATTATAAATGTATGATAATTTATATTATAAGTATGTAAATGTTTCTTAAATATAATTATAAAAAAATATAATTTTATTAAATAGGATTTTAGAAAACATTCAAAGTAAATGGAATTCGATATAATGGTTTTTCATCTAACTTTCATATGAGTGAGACATATTCCACATTCAACACATGTTTCCTCTATGTGGTGTATATACTGGACCTGAATATATTTAATATTATTTCAGAAAAACTAAGTGGATTTAAAATTAAATTTATGTTTCTTAATTTCATTGGGATTACAATTCAAATGTTACCAAAAAAGAAATGTATTTTTGTTTGAATATCATTTCAATAAGGATTATTTATGGTTGAATTTTTATTGACAGAAATTTTATTAAAAATTTATTAGGAATAAAAAAATTCATTATGCTTAGTTTATTTATTGGTAATTTATTTATTTCCATTTTCCATACTTTATGTACTCAACATATCGAAAAAATGGTTTTAAAGGAAAAAATTCATTATTTATATTTTTGGTCAAAAATTCATTCTATTTCATGTCCATGTTTAAAAAAATCAAAAAGTGTTTTTAATATTATAATATTATAGTTTAGATTAATTTTAACAATGATTGAGTTTTTATAAATTGTTTTTAAAGGAAAATTCTTTTCTTTTTCTTGAGTGATTCTCTTTTAACTTTTTACCGAAAAAATATTAATGAAATATTTGTTTTAAAAAACACCTCACAAAGGGAACTTTCCACCGCCATGGATTCTCAATTCTTTGAAGCATCATTTTTTATGTTTCAAAGTTTTCATTCAAATAAAATTTGTTACTTCATAATTGATAAATTTATATGTTTTAAAGAAGTAATTTCCCAATGGAAAGATTATTTGAGTCAGAAAAATATTGAATGTTATTTTTAAAGGGTTTTTATTTTATAAGATCCTTTGTTATTATTTTTTCTTTACATGGGATATTTTAGAATGATAAAATATAATTTATTTATTTGGATGTATTATTGTGGTGGTGATTTAGGAATATTCTATTAAGACAAAAAAAATCATGATTTCATTATATTATGAAACATGTTATTTTTCAAAGGGTTATGCTATGATGAAATGATGAAATGTTTATAGGACCCATTTCCTTTTCAAAGGTTATGATATGATGAATTATTTATTATATTGAATTACAAATATAATTGATTTTCATTATGTGATGGGTCGTATAAGAATTATGTATCCATCCAATTCATTATAATAATACAGATATATCATGAAATGAATAGTAATTGAATCGGGTGTAAAGAAAGTTCACTAAGGGAATATATCAGCTATTATATTATGAGGAGTGAACCTTGACTACTGCAATGGTTTTCTAAGTGAATAGAATCCACTATGATATTATTGGGAATGTTCCATGACTAATAAGGAAATTATTTTCTATGTTTATGTGTAATCCACAACCTTATTAATTATGCCTATGTTATGTTCTAATTTCTCATGTTCTTTGATTCCTTTAATAATTGTGTCTTATTAACTGCCATGAATTTTTACATAATCAGTATTATGTTCTCTGATAAAAATGATATGGTTTTTAATTGTTAATATCATGTTCGCATACCATTATAATCATGTTACAATTATATGATCATTGATATTACACTTGTCTTCCATTAATGAAAATATGAGTTAACCCTTTATTATGTTTATTTATCCTAGGTTATGAAGAAAAATATTATGTATGTTATGTTTACAAAGGGTTATTTTTATGGAGATGTTAGTGGTAGATGATTTTGTTCACTTATGATCTAATTGTTTATGTATCTATGTTTCCAAGGATACAATATCGATATGATTCTATTGTGGATAATTATGTTATTGTAAGTAAAATTCTTATAGTAAGTTGTGGTATCTATATACAAAAATTTTGGGTCACTATATAACATCATTAAAAATTACTACAAGAATAGGAAGTCTATACCATTGTAAATATATTGGCTTTGATAGTAAAAATCGACAATACTCTCATAAAGCATGTAAAAGAAAAGGATTTTTCTATAATTCTGCAATGACAGAATTTATTTTATTTATAATTAATTTAAATGGGATTTTTGTGAGATAAAAGTGCTTAATTATGTTTTTATTTATGTGATATATGCATTAAAAAATCTATAAAAATTTCCCATTTATATGTAATCTTCTAAAGTAGAAATTAAGGAAAATAGTGAAAAGTCACTTGAAAAATTATTTATAGAGAAATGTAGAATTCATGATGATTTGTTTAATAGATTTGAAATTGACCATGAAGAATGTGAGAAGTAAATTGAATACAAAAATGATATTCTCAATATGAAATGTATAGGGTTGTATTAAATCTGGGAAATCTAAATAACACCCATATATAATCTTAATAAGAAATTAGAGAAAAGAAGTTCTCAAACTAGTGTGCCTAAAAAGGGTGTTCCTTTTAAAAAGACAATTATTTTTTGAAATAATATAACATAATAATCTATTGATCAACCATATTTTATATTATGGAAGATATATCCCATAACCATGATAAATTCATTTTCAATGAACCTATTTTGATGAAAAGTGCATGATTATAGAAAATAATATAGATAAATATGGAGTGAAAAAAACTATGATAAGTTCACAAATTTATAAAGGGTAAATGTGATATTATCCTAGAAAATAATATCCAAAAATCATGATCAAAATGAGGGTAATTTAACCCAAAAATATCATGAACTGATATTAAGAAGATCTATATGAACTAGAAAATGAAAGTGATTATGGATTATTATTGGATATAAAGGAGGTTTGGACACAATGCCATAGAATAATTGTACAATTTGTAATTAAATATATGTTTTTGAAGTTCTAATGTAAGAGTTTTAATATTTAAACAAATAATTAAGCTACTTTATGAAAGAGTATTTCTTATAATGAGAAGAAAATGTCTATGAAAAATTAATTTGAAATCGTAGAATAGTTTATTTACTACAGAAACATAAATTGTTCTTCCTATGAATAATTTTGGTATATTCCAATACATTACAATTCTAATGAATAATAAATTATGAGACCACATATGTTAAGAAGATGGTAAAAAATGACAAGCCTTCCTTGAAGAGTGAAGTGATGAGGAAAGATAAAGCAACCACTCCCAAGAAGTTATAAAATAAAAAGGTAAATGATATCAAACCATAATAAAATAAATAATTCTTAGAAAGAGTCAATCGGATGAGTTTGAATCTTGAAACTCTTAATGGACAATTTGAGAGTTTCCACAATAAGGGTATTTCAAAAACTAAAGATTTTTTTTGATGGTTAATGAAGGAATTACACATTGGTAAATAGTGCATGACATAAATACCAGAATAATATAACCTATTTAAGGATAATAAGATAACACTAATGAATTATAGTACAAAAATTTTCATATAAAAATCATTCCCCATATAAATATTTATTATCTTTATTTCTCTAATTAATGTGTGGGTAATGTCCAAACCTCTTTAATATTGTGTTTGATTTGTATAATAGAAGTTTTAATAGAATGATAAGCTTAAATAATATAAAACTGATGCATGATGAAATTATTATATTGTAAGAATAATGTTTCTAGTCATTGAGATGTTTAAAATTGATATCTTGATGTCTCATTGAAATACGTTTCTTTTTAAATATAAATTTTAATCAAACATATTAGTTGCTATAAAAAATATAGAGGATATTTCATGAATTTTAAAGATACCATTGTAAAGATAATTTGAGAAAATATGTTGAGGGGAATCTAAAAAATAAAAATATTCAATTATTTATTATCTCTTATAAAATATATGATTTTGTGCATCACATTATAAAATAAATAATATGGTATTTTTTTTACTTTTCCAACAAGGTTATGATTTTTTGAATGTGGTTAACAAGGGGGAGTGAATATATAACTATAATAGGGTATAAGTTACCTTGAACTTGAAATTTTTTACTATGTTTGTTTAAGTTGAGTTTAGGTTAATAAAACTTCTTAATAATCATCTTATATACCCATAAGATGTGAGAGTCATAAGTGGTGTCAGATTATTGCTTGTATAAGAACATTTTTTTTCTTTTAAATTGATAACCCTTGTTTCCAAAATTAGGTTATCCCATATATAAATAAATATTATTTTATTATGAAATATTTTGATGTATAATGTGGTTCTAAACACATCTCATAAGATTTTATGAATCTTCAAAAAATGGGAAATACCAAAAAAAGGATAACAAAATGGTGAAAATTTTTTATTATAAAAATAGTAAGAATGAAGTGGGAGGATTTTTTTCATTTTAAAAACCTTCACATTCACTCATGGAATCTGAATAATTTATATAAATTATTTCCCTCTATAATTTATTCTAAATAATAGGGATTATAAATTTTATCATGCACTTAGGTGATATAGTTAATGGGTTTGAAAAAGGGAGGATTAATGTACTCAAATTTTCATAATGGTTTTTCTTTTTAAATAAATATTTTCAATAGATTATATTAATATGTGGGAATTAAAGTTGGGTGATGGAGTAATAATTAACCCTATATGTAAGCTAAGTACAACTATAAAAAACTAATAGGTAATTAAGAGAGAAGATTATTCCCTTATAAATAGATAGAGATTATCATTTTTCTTGATGTGTATCCCGTTAAATAAGAACATTCAAGTGATTAATTTATTATGTTGATGATTTGAGTTCATGAATATAATGCGTATCTTGAAATTATATTCTATAGTACCCCACTGCCTAATTTGTAAATTCTAGGGGTCAGTATCATCTACATTCCCAACTGGAAAAAGAATCATGATAGAGAGAGGAAAACAACCTTATTATTAGAGGTTCTATAGGATTTACTATTTCATTTACGGGACTTAAAATTTCTTTGAAGCATTCACTCATTATAGTTTATAGGAGGCTAGTTAAGGTCATGTCACTCACAAATTAGAGGAACTATTTTATATGTCCTTAAAATTTCTGCCTCAGTGTTTTCCCTCAATTAATTAAACCTAAAAATTAATTTAATACAAATGATAAGTATAATTATTCCTCCCTAAAATATTTTATTTCACATTTTTTACACCTTTTCATCCGTCCACATGGTTTTCTAAATCCCTTGGAAGGTATCATTGATGACCCCAAATGGGAAGTCCCTTATGATGAGGATATGTAACCACCCTTATTATCAGGTGCACCATATAAACTCTCATGTTCCATATGTGACTAATGTATTTCTAAAATCTCTCACCCTAGTTATTTGAAGGGATTATGATTAAGAATATATTATACAATGATTCTGAAAAGTTCATCATATGGAATTACACCCATGTTATTCCCCACAAATAACCCACTTAATTATAATTGTACATCACAATATTCATAAACCAATTCATTTAAAACACTAATTAATAATTAAACTAATTTCCAATGTTAAAAATATAATAATACATCATTAAATCAAAAATCATTAGTCATGTCATATATGATTACAATTTACACACCAAAAGAATCTTAGACGTCACCAAACATTCCAAATAATGTCATTCTATAAAATTAATAAGTCCCCAGCGTCCCTAATAATAAAAGAATTTCTAAAAATCTCTATATCATTATTATTTAGTAGATAATTTAATTTGATAATATATATACATATTTTCATTCATAAAAAGGTTATTATTCTTAAATCATGTTTTTATACCAAGGATAGAACATTAACATATAAAAAATATGACAAAAAATAAAAAGGAAATATATCCATGAAGTCGGGAGATTGATGAGAGATATTAGGGTATATTTTTTAAAATAAAAACAAAACTATACATGAGAAATATAAAATTAATTCCAAGATTAAATGATTTAAAAAGGTAACATCCTCTTTAAAAAACCACCCTCAAGGTTATTAGACACTTGGCAATGAAACACTTCATTTCAGTTGTTTCCTCCCTTTTTAAGTAATTGGTACACCAGACATTGTACCCAATGATGATGTTAGAAATTCAAAGTATCATATACCTCCATTCACAACACCCTACACACCCCATCAACCAAAACTCCCCAAATAATCTAAAAATGAACTCAAAATTTCAATGAAATTAATATAAAATCAAAGACACACCTTAATATCCAATGTCATTAAGAATAATTTATTTAAAATATACTTTTTTATTTCTGAATAATAAAGTCTCATAATTGTAAGAACACTATTTAATTGACTATGATGTACCCCATAGAATGTGTAGTCCCACTATGAGTAATGGGTGGATGGGGGGGGTTATCAATTAAACCCTTTTTACAAAGTAATCTTATGTTTGACTTATTATCTTAAGATATTGAGAAATTTTTTATTGTTAAGAAGTATGAATCTATTTATTCACTAACAAAACAAACTACATTAAAAGTAGTATTGAATTAAATAGAAACACTTTACATTATTTTAACAGGGTTTTAACCTAATGTGGGAATCCTATATTTACATTGTTTGGTTAAGTCAAAGACAGAAATATTATCTATATTAATAATTTACATGAAAGTACATTTTATTTTACAACACTAATTGGTGAATTTTTTTATCTATATAAAACAATTGAATAAAGAAGAAAGTCATAATACTTATTTGAAAATTATAAATATAGTTATCTCCCAATATTTATCTAGTATGCCAAAAATAATGGATATGATTACAATTAATTCGTCTATCATTCCATGTCACACCATATAGAATAATCAAAAAAGATCTTATGTACGCTTTAGGATGATACTATATTAATAATAAAGAATCTTATTACTCATGAATTGGGTTTTGACTACTAATATATAATCTGGTTTAGTAGCATGCATGTTCAAATTGTTCATTTAAACTCAATATCAGAATGATCAACTTATATAGAATGAAATATTATTTATTTTACCCTATTTCTAAATATTTTTCATCTTCAAGAGCCTAAACATCATGCTTAATAATAACAATAATAATATTTTATCACATAAGTTCTTTTTTTGAATGGTCATCTATGATATATGGATACTTTAGGGAATGAATTCTATCCCATTTTTCTTTTTTTTCTTTCTCCCATGATACAAAATATCATCCCTACAGAATATTATTAGGGTATTTATCTCTTACTTAGATATAGTTCTCTTAGGATTGTGATGTTGTTTCTCTATGTTTCACTTTATTTTACACTCTATATAGTTAATAATTGAATGTTATAACATATTCTTCTATAAATTCATATCTCATCTAGTGTTCTATAAATTTATATCTTTTAATTCCAACCGTTTAAAATTATTTTAAGGAAATCCCCATACATTGATCATAATTAATGATTTTCTAATCATCGTATTTGAAAACTTTAAAATAATTGACCATTGATCTTCCCAATCTATTCACATTTAATTATCTACAAATCCCATATCAACTAACAGATTAATCACTAGATCATGATATTTGTGATATAAAGATTAATATATCATTATCTAACATAACTTCTAGATTTTTTGTTGTAAATTATTCCACTTCACATATAAATTTAATTAGTATATCCTCATATATTATCTTATTATATTTTAAATAAAAAAATTGTTAGTCTTAGTTATTAATGTGAGGCTCTAATTCTTTTCTTTAAAATTTCTAGTTAGAAATATATACAGATGTATTTTTTATTATTAAATATTGGAAAAGGGGTTTCCTTTACAAATTTTCTTTAACTCATGAACATTATACAACGGATGTAAAACTTATATATCACTTATGGTTTTCCCATTTTCTGAATTTCATCTAATCAGTTACACTTACGTAATGATTTGTTACTCGTACATATCGTGTGATATTTTTTCCATGATATCATTTTATATACCTAGTAACCCATATGTATTGTTTTTTTTATTTTACCAAGTTATTAAATATGCCTCTTAAAATATCCTTTGTATGAATTATAATATCTTATATATCAACATAATAACATTTCCTTTTAGAATTTCCTTATATTTGAGCACATAGTTCTTCTTAGAAATCCTTTTGAGAAAAGAATATATATCAAAATGTCATTAAAAATATTATCAATTATTGAATACATAGAGAAAAAAAATGTATTACATATGAATTATATTATTTTCCAAATATTCATAGATCATCTTTAATCCTTCACAGGGAATATATAATCACTCTAACTAAAATATTAAAACCATTACCTTATAGATGAACTTTATGTAATTTCAAATGGGAATATTCAAGATTCACATCTTAAAACGTTTAAACATATGATTCCTAATTTTTTTATTGACGATCATTATTATAAACATATTCTTGGAATAATTGTTTAGACTAAATCTCAAGATATTTCAGAAACCTTTTTATATATAACATAATTATAATTTCGGGAAGTATAACTTATGGATGTATGAATTATAGAAGTAACTTTTAATATCAATTTTCATATATCAAAAAACATTTTACCTCATCCAAGAGTAGATCCAATTTCAAAAGTATTTTTCAGGATTTTTTAAAATGAGGATGGATTTTTACATTCTTCCAACAAGGACACACATCTGATAGTTATTTCATCAAAAAATAATACCTATCACATTTCTACATTTAATTTTGATTAAAAATATCAAAACATATTTACTAGTTACTTATATTCTTTTATTAAATAAATCTACAAATAAATATAGTCTTATTCTTTTTCGGTCTTCCTGATATAAGAAACTCATGTAAACTCATTTTTCATCCAATAAATAAATATCCACCAAAATTCCCAATGGTAGGTTTCTTCAATATATATGATCCATAGGATATGTAAACTATATCTCACTATTAAAACACTTAGTTCATTGGGATATTCCACTATCACCAAAAACATATAGAAATTTATCTTATCTATTTATAAAAAATTCATTCACATTCTATTAGACTATTCAATCCATGTTTTTTAAACAACTTCAATACCCTTAAAAAACTTAGATAAATCACAATCAATATTTATTTAGTAAATTTATATTTCTCTAGTACTTAATTATTATTAATACAATGTTGATAGGGTGAGTGAAATTCAATCTCATATCATGTTCAACCATGATTTGAAATATAATATTCTCCCTTTATTAAATGTCACGAAATTATTTACATGATAGATTGATGGAATCACATTTAATTTTTCAATGTGTCATAAAATAATCTTATTTTTGTCAAGTTGAGAAAGATTATTTTAGAAAAAACTATGCTTAAATAAGTTGAAAAAGATACCCATAAACTACTCAACATGTGATATCGACTCAAATATCAATTCTTTAGAGATTTTTAGTTTGTTTTAGAAAGATAAACCTAAACACATATTCAATAAACACATCAAAAACATTCAATTGATAACATGTCTGTCACCTTTCAATCTATCTTCCATTTTAACATGAACTACCTTTTCATAATTATTTTTCATATAAAAAAACTATAGATTTGAAAAGTGTTGGTTATACATCATCTTTAGCACTATCATATAATATAATAATATCATTAAATAATGATATTATAGGAGATATATTTTCTAAACTCATAATAATCGAATGTAAGGTTTTATTCATCATCACGGATGATCTGCTTTAAAATTTACTCTATGAAAATCCTTTTTAATAATGCAATAAAATGTTTTAAGGGGGGAAAAATAAAAGAAATCCATGATGGAAAACTCTATGTTGAAATATTTTTTATATAATTATAGTTCTCCTTTTATACAGCTCACCATTAGTTCTGTTTGTAAAAAATCAAAAACAAACACACATATGGGAATAACGTAGATCCTCCTTTTCATCTTAAGAAGTTAAAAATTGCAATGATTTTATTCTCATCCACAACACTCCTCACTTTTCAGCTTCACATTTCTCTAAGATTGTAACCATAGTTTTAAAATATTAATATCATTAGGTAAAAAATTATTTTATTCCACTTTCCTTCAGTTATAAACACATGTGAAAAATCCCTCTATCATTATAGCTAGAATGTGAGATTCATTCTCTCATTCGTGAAATATATTCATTTCCATCTCAAATTGGGATATTTAAATATCTAATAATTCTGTTGTTACTTCTCTAACCTAATTGATGTGTCAAAATGTCTTTAATGGTGATATTATTGTATTTACCATCACCTTCTTCTTGACTAGAATCCATTTGTAATCATTTTTTGGAGTATTTACAATCACTTTTCACTTACAAAAAAGTTCCTTTGTAGTATTCATGTTTCCCTTATTAGGAAGAATTACTAATTCCATTTATAGGATATCATCCACTAAACTAATATTTATATGTATCTACTAGATTTATTAACATTTTTCCTTGGATATAGACTTATAAATTTTATAAATATGTCCATTTTTCAATGTACTATGATTTTACATTTTCTCCCACCGTTGAAGCATCACTTCTTTGGTGTAACATCATTTTGAAAGTTCATCTTGCGCGTTTCATGCATAACAATCTTCTTTTTCTTATACTAAGTGGAAGTATAAAATACTTTTATATATTTTTTAAAAATTTTCTATCCTTCTTACTAAAAAAACATATTAATCATATTTTAGACCAATACCAGCACTTATCAAAATAATTATCACATATATTTCAATTTCCATAAAATTATCTAAACACCCAAATATAATCTTGATGATAAATTCACATTCTTATATTTTTATTTGATCAGTTCTACCTCTATCACCCTAGATACAATTATATTATAATTTACATGAATTTAAATTTCATCCGAAAATCAATTTATTTATTATCAAAAAATAAATAATTCTAAAAATGACTAATAAACCTTGATATTTTCCTATGAACCGTAGTCTGTTCATACATTGTAGATTGATGTTTTTGAGTAGAAACAGAATTAATTTGTAAAATTATATGGGACCTTATATTCGTGATCATTTTTAAATATAATATTCATGAATTGGGGGGATTATTATCATTTTTCACCCATAATTACTTATATTTTTTGCTTTTAAACCTATACAATAAAATAACACATCATTATAAAGAAAATATTTTTCTGTGAAAAGGTTTTCCACTTTCTATGAGATTAGATTTATTATCAGATGATATAATTCCCTTCTTCCAACTATGTTAATACTTTTTTGGAAATGTGAATATTTTAGGTGAATTCATAGAATATCCCCCACTTTTAAATTTTGGGACTCATCAACTTATATTAACACAAAATTTACCATTTTTTCAACAAAATTATGAAAAATTTTATTGATGGTTGTTTTATTGACCTCAGTTTAACTCAATATACATTTCCACTCATTCTTCATTAATAAAATGTAATATTACTGAATTTTATTCCTGTAATGATATGCATTTTCAAGAAAAATTACACATTTATCTCTAATCTATAATCATGTATTCCTAAAAATCATGAAATATTATAGATTTATATTCAAAATAATGAATATAGTCTCCATATATTGGAATTAATTTATAATTCTTATTAAATTGAAATTGAATTGAACCTTTATTCATGTGGAATATTTTTATTTCATCATTAATAATTTATCCTTGGATTCCAAATTTTTTATGAGATATATTCAAATTTGAAATATTTTTTTATGTTTTCCTTGATTTTCCATCTACTACCACTTGTGTTTTCACATTATACAGTTCTTAGATATAATCAAAGATATGGGTGAAAATATCACTAAAATATTTCACCAACTAATCATTAACCTCCAATAAGAGTTCTATAACTGATTTAATATACCCATTATCATTATTTTCTGAAACCAATTATTCAAGAGGGTGATTCCTAACTAATTTCTCTACACAGTCCCATCTTTAGATACCTTTAATTAATAGATAATTCCCCTTTCCATTGAATTTTTACTAATCATCAGAGAATATTTTTTCATCCCATTCTTCAGAGTCATCGATAAATTCTCCATGTTTGTATTAAAAAACTTCAAAACTATTTAATCCATATATGGAAGCTTAAAACATTATTAAAATATGAACATCATGTATATCTTTTAAAAGTATTAGAAATAAAATAGGAATAATCATATGGAAATGATTTTCTCGATAATAAAATTATGTATTATTAATAGTCCATGTTGTAAAACTATTGCTGGGGGGAACCTGTGTGAAAATCTATACTAAATTATATTCTCCTAGAATCATCTCCACTTAATATCCAGGTTGGCATCAATAGAAAGATTACAAAGTAACGTAGATGTAGGAAATTATCGTTATAAATTTATTTAATTATTATATTAGTGTTAGTAATATATTTCAGTTGAAATAAAATAAACATACAATATATATTTATTATTAGTTTAAATGAAATTGATCCTACTATATTCATCACCCCTCTCAAATGTATAGAGATATGGAACACACTAAATATGGATTATTTTTATAATTTTCCCACACCTATATTCGAAGCTGAATTACAAATGCTTTTTCAACAAGAGGATTAACCCTATACTAACCATCATTTTTCTACACCTGAGTCACAACCTAAACAATCCAACATTTTCCCTTAGAGGAAAAACCCAAATAGATATACATTTTTTTGTTATGGCGCAAACCAAATTAACTTTTTTGGTGTGTCATAACCCAATCATAGAAATATTTTAAAAGTTTGGTATAGTCCATAAATGATTTAGCATAGAAGAATAAAAAGAATAAAAGAACCATATAAACTAGATAAATAAATGAATATTGTGAATGTCAAGGTAGTATGGATTACTCCCTAAAATTAATTTAAAATAATGAAAACAAAAAAAAGATAATACCTTCAATGATCACATGAACTGAAATAAATTTATATTGAATTACAGTTATTGTATCATTGAAAACTCATTCTACAGAACTAGACCTATCAAATATATATATATATATATAGTTTTATCATGCATAACAACTTCCAAATTTGAATACCATGGTAGATTTTTTTTCCTAATGTAAGGGTTGTGCATGCATGTTCATTGAAATACATAAATTGTTTTGGATTCAGTTTCCCATAAAATGATTCACAAGTATTTCTTTTATAATGAAAAAATATTATTCCATGTGTCCTTCCCTTTATTCTATAAAATATATACAAATTGTAAATTAAACAACTTAAGATATATAACACTCAATTAAATGATTTCATAATTATTATAATTTATGTCACTATAAAACACCATAAAATATATATGAATAACTCTTCATGTTTCTACATTCATGAATTTAAATATCTCATGTTTGAAAATTTTTGTGTAAATATTTATACATTCTTAATCCAATGTGGATCTCATTTAATTCTTCTCAAAATATCCTAAAACTAGTTTTCATGGATTTTAGTTAATAAATGTGTAATTTTAAAATAAATAATATTGTCATAATATTCTTAATAAAAAATAAGAAAATAAAAATAAAAAATGATACAAAAAACATAACTTAATTATAGGTAAATAATTTCTAATAGAGTCTTGCCTAACCACATTGTCAAATTTGACTATATAGGTGATTTTAACCTAGGTGAATTGATCAAATAGGTAAAACATAAACATAACTGAAATATCCGCATAACTAAAAATTTATGTAGTTAAATATAACCTATTACAGAAGTTTACCACAAAAGATAATAAGTCGACATTGATGATTTTTATGTAGTTGAATTAATGTAATAAAAATTATATACATAACAAAATTATTTTATCTAATATTCTACATACTCGAATTCATTTATCAAATATTTCAAACAGATGGAATCATGTATCAAAACTATTCACAGAGCACATTTTACTTATCCAATATTCAATGTAGTCGAATTAATGTATCCAAAATATGATATCTATAAATAGCTTGACTAATAAAACATGATAACTAAATCATACCTTCTAGATGGTATAATTATATTTGGGTCTAGTTGATTTATATTCATCAAATTTTAATTTATTTATAAATAAAATCACAATAATTGGACTTCTATTGATTAATTTTTCATTTAAATATGGTTGAAAAATAGTTTAAAAAAATATTGAATTTAGACTAAAAATTTGAAAAGTTTTTAACCAAAATCCAGAAATTATGAAGAATGATATAGAATTTTATTTCATATAATGAAATTTATGTACTTTTTTAGATTTAAAACTATAGTAGAATCACTCAATTTGGTGTTATATATATCATATTATGATCAAAATAATGAAGGTAACTAATTTTAGAAATTTGAATTCATGTTTTGGCTATATGGGATATTTTGATATGTTTTTTGGTTACATGAGAGATTTTGCTACATGGAAATGTTAAATATATATATATAAATGTTATTTAAAGGCACCAATTCAAATATTTTTCAAAGTAACAAAATATAAAACATAGAGAAAATTTTATGGAAAATAAATACATGTAATCTAAAGATATTTTATGCAAAGAAATATTAAGATAAAATCATTGTTATACATACATTAATCAATACATAAGATAATAATTATAATTACCCAATAAAAATTATTATGTTTTTTTATTAAAAATAAAACTAATAATGTATTGTATTTATCAAAACATAAGGTGGTTAATGGAGCCTCTAAAAATTATCCCCCTTTTTGTTAATTAATAAACCAATTATAATTTCAAAACATCTCCCCTTTTGAAATATTAAAAAATAGAAAGTTATCCAATTTAAATAATAATGCTTATCCTTTAAATTATCTAAGAAAAAGGTTACATATCTTTATGGTGATAGTAGAAAAATAAATCCCCCTAAATTTTTGAATTATTGGATAATGGAAATACATTTTATTGTATACATATATTTTTCTAGATAAAATGATGTAAATGTGAATATGAATATTTTATAAAACAGTCAAAACCATGCATATTTCTAAACATTTATTAAGGAGATACTATAAATATTTATACAGTTATAACATTAAGTTGTATATGATGATAATATTTCAAATTATTTCTGAGAAAAATAAAGATAAACCCTTCGTAAAATAACTATTTATAAAAATTTAAATTATTAACAATATGTAGATATATACTAGTATGTTGGACATAAAATAAGACTATAATATAATTAACAAATTTATATACTAATTAAAAATATTAAACTAAAATATTGATTCATGTTACTACGAATATCATATAAATATGTAAAATAGACTATATAAGGACACTCACATTCCCCCTAAACTTTTTTCAGGAAAATTTGAATTTCAATCAAAACACGTTAAAACATTATTTTAAAAAAATAGTAATGTCTAGATGCATAGAAAATATATCATCATGATGATTTTATGCAGAAAAATTTTTTATATTCATATATCTTTTTGAGAATGATCCATAAGAAAATGATATTTAACATTGATGTGCTTTTTACTAGAGTGTTATGAAGGGTTTTTTGAAATTAAAATCAAATATTTATCCCCAAAGAATATTGGTATCATTTCATAATTGAAAAAAAATCAAAAAGAGTTTTCTTAATTCATAATGATTCTATATAATACGATGCATCAACTATATATACAAATTAAAATGTTGAAATAAAAACAATTAATTCAACAAAACTAATGATTTACTTTGTAAATGAAAAATTCTTGAGGTTATTTTTCTACATTTATTATATCCACCAATGTCAAAATCCACATATATTTTAAAATAAAAAGTATTTTTGGTGAGGAAATATAATCCAAAATTCAAAAATAATTTGGCATATCTAATAATCCTCTTAATATATTTAATATGAGTTTTTGTTGGGTAACCTTGAAATCATTCAAATATGCTAACTGAAAATATTAAATCATGCCTATAATCATTTTTTTAAACAAATTCAAACATGCCACTATATGTTTTAGCATCCACATACTTCCAATATATATCTAAATATAATTTTCAAGTTATACTAATTGGGAAATGTACACTTATAAAAGAGTCTAAGAATAATCACATAAATATATCTTTAGCATAAATGGATTGCTTTGAAAAAATATAATAATTTCTTTGAAATATTTACAGATAAAAAAATAACATCAATTCTCCCATAATATTCATATCATATTCTGAAGTCATCAATTATGAAAATTTATTACAATTACATTCATATGAATATCTAAAAATAATTTCTCAATATAAATTTTCATAATTGATATATCATTACAATTTTTCTTATTAAATAAAGTAGGATCACCAATTATCTTATCAAAATTGTTTATCAAAATAATACTAGTTAACCTTTCATACTAAGCCTAATTAAATTATTTTAAACCTCATATAACCATAGAAGGTTTAAATCCAAGATCGAGATGTTTTTCATTTTCTAGTATATGGGTTTTTTTAACATATACTTATTTAGAAATATAACCATTTAGAAAATAACTTCTGACATCCATTTTAGATAATATTAATCCATTAAATGCTGAACTAGTTAATAATATTATTACGAATTATAATCTTTAAACAAGTGAAAATAATTCCTAAAAATCTATAGCTTCTTATTGTGAATTTATTTGATGAACTAATATTGATTTATTTTTAACTATATTTATTCATTCATCATGTCCATTTCTAAATATTAATTTTTTACAATAACATGAGAATCATTTTCTGGAATAAATAAAGTCCACACATTATTATGGAAAATTAATTTATTATATCTTAGATATAAAAGATTCAATTTGAATCATTTATGGAATCATTACTATTCTTAGTTATAAAATTGAAAATTAAATAATTATATGCAAAAATATTCATACATGATTTTACATTTTACATAAAATATCCAATCACATTATCTATAGGATGATATATTTACATCTTCTATGATCATTTATTAGTAGATTTATATTGAAAATAAACAATCCTTTATCAATATCTACATATATATTTTGAGGTTCTTATTATTCAAAATTAAAATATCTAAATTTATCTTCATGTTTATCAATATCATCTTATATTTTAGTGAAATATTTTCGATAAAAAATAACATAAATTCACTCTTTAACAGCCTTGATTCTTTTTTTAGATACAATATATGATTTATTATTTCTAGAATATGAAAATAATATCCATTCATCAGATTTTCCTGAAAATTTTATAAAACATTAATAGTATTGAAAAGGAAAACATTCCAACCTATGACTTTAAATTATCAAAATTTGGGGGTTCTCCCCTTCCAAAGGCCATAAAGTGTATTTTTCAATGATGTTTATATGATTATAACAAGATATATTCATAGCTTTTTCTGAATACATTTTAAGGTATATTAAACTCATTAAAAGTAGTACTAGCCATTTATTGAAGAGTCATATTATTTACTTTCTACTATACCATTTTTTTTATTGTTCTTGGAGATAAAACGTTGTGAGGATACTGATTTTATTCATAATATAATATAAATTATAGATAAATTAATACACCACCATGATATATTATAATCTATTTAATTAATTTTATTTTTCATTTTAATCCAAATTTAAAAAGTGATAAAATATTATTAAGTATAAATTTTGAGTATAAGATAAAAACCATTTTTATCTAGAAAAATCAATAATAATGAGAAAATAATATCTCTAACAAGTTTAAAATAAAATTTTTCCTTGAAACAAATAAATCCATATGAATATGACCAAGATGACTTATAGTGTGTACATATTGAATTGCCTTGAAAGGCCTTCTGTTACGACCCCCTCCCCACAAAGTGAACCCCTCTTGGGTCAACAATGTTGGAAGGGAGATAACGACCCCCCGAGTCCCGCCTCCAGTAGGGCCAAGGTTGGTGACTAGCACCGATGGTATAGTAAACACACAAATGAGAGGCATTAGCATATAGGAGAACACTTGCAGAAGAAAGAGATAAGATAGACATCAACCAACTCCAACTCAACCAGTAATATGAATGAAATTCCATGTACACATATGAAATGTCATGAAAAACCACTACAAATGGAAGGGGAAAACTGCAAGTACCAAAAAAGGAAGTAAAACAGTAGCAACCACAAGACCGAACCGCTCCTAAAAAGACAAGCTAGTAGAAACGAGATTCATCTCTAACCTGCTCCAAGTGACCTGAAAAATAGTTCATATATACATAGGGTGAGTATAAAAGTATACTCAGTAGGATCCTCCCTGAATCCTTGCATGCAATAGTAAAGAAAGCATGCTAAAGCACACTGAACTACAAGTGATACTAACTTATTACCTAAAAAGGTATACTATGTTCTCAACCTCACTATGGCTACTCTCACCAAGTAACACATACAAGATTATATAATATAACAAATTATATCATGGTTACCCCGCTACAACATCCCAACTGGAAACCACTTTTCCCCAATGTTGCATGTCCTATGCATCTCTCTCCAAAAAGGCTTACCCGAAGACACCTGGGCGAAGCACCACAACATGCACAATGTGAACAAAAACCCTAAAGTCCATTCATTAAAGTAACCAAGTAGTTTCTGGGAGCCACCATAGCTTGCATAATGTGTATTATACGTTGGGTATTGTACCTCAAGCCATTACAGCCCATACACCAAGTAAGGATCCTCAAGCCATCACAACCTATACACGTTACACCTATAATAGTCCATAGGATACTATATCCAAAATATATGTGTGTGAATAACCACAAGCCATCACAGCCTATACACGTTACACCTATAATAGTCCATAGGATACTATATCCAAAATATATGTGTGTGAATAACCACAAGCCATTACATCTGTCTCCACACATCTGTGGGGAAAACTAACCATTGTGCCCACCAGCACAAGTATCTACCAAGCGAAGATAGTGGGTCCAAAGGGGGTATTCAGTCATCCATCCTCCTGCCGGAATGTTGGTGAAAACACCCCCAGGGCTCAGAATCCTTGGGGTGTCAGTTTACCTTACTAAAAGGGTGGATTAGAGTATAGAAACACAAAAAGTATAGAATATACTATATCTCACAACCACACTATGGGCATAACCTAGTCTTGGACTCAATTCGAGCTAACGTCTCTCAGATTATGGGGTGCACTTCTAAGACTAGGTATCCTATAAGGACACAACCATTAAAAAAGGCTTTATTTCCTTACTTCGTTCCCATTTTATCAGTTCCAATTTATGTTAATTAATTATTTAAACATTACTTAACCATTTACAATTCCACATTAAATTTTATTAGCTTCACAACCAGAGTCCACCATCCCTTTAAAATCACATTCTTAGCATTGCACCCCAACAAGCTCCAAACCCTTGGGTTAACATCAATTATTCAATAATTTATTAACAACATTATTAATTTCACATATTCTCAGGCATTATAGAAAATCATTCTAAGCTACTAAACTCAAGTGGGCTTAACACGGTGAGAAGATGAACTACCTGTCGAGCCTTTTCTGCCAATAGCAAGAGCATAGACCCATACTCCCTAAAGAAGCTAACACAAAAAGCACATGGCATACCCAGTGCATCTTCACCTTTTTTTGAAGAATGGTAAACAAGACCAGCTTCCTGGAACAATGGGGAAATGTAAAGAAGATAATCAACCAATAAGAATCAGCAGGCATCCAACAGTCACATCCATCCCGTTCCATCATCCCTAGTGTCCTACCCAACACCCACATGCATAAATCGATGCATCTTGCCACTCTAGGAATCATTTTCTACCACAAACAAAAGTAATATATGCCCCCACATATCACAACATCCATCCAGGATCACATCACAACACAAGTAGTAGGAAAACAAACATCTTAACAATTGGGCTCTTGGACCTTTAAAAACAACAGGGTAACTCAGAACCATACAAGGAGTTATCTTTTATTGAAAAACTTGTTCATTAATACATCTTGGATTAACCAGTTATTATTCTTAGGTTCCAAATTTGGGAAACCTAATTAGTAAGCTATCATATATAATTAAACTTACTTACTGTGCCAATTTTATTATCATAAAAAATACAACAAGAACCAGATTCGTTTACATGCCTCTTTATCCTTAGCTAAAAAATTATCAATTAATCATTGTTTAAGTTCATTACCAATTTCCATAAACAAAAAACATCTAAACAAAGTAATCAAAGATATCACACTATGTAGCAAAACAAGAGCCAATAACATACGATCGATATCAATTTTTTTATCAAGTTCAAATATTTATTCTGCCAATTTTATTGTCATCCAGTGGGATAAAACATGCTAATGATACAGTTTCATGTAAAAGAAGAGAGAAGCAATTAATCCCCTACATCAAACGGTTCATGACGCTCTTTATATGAGAACAATCTACACAACGGGTCATGACCTCCTCCTCTCATGACAACTGCATCCACCCGAGGATGCCACGGTACGACCGCACCAACCGAAACACAAGAAAACTCCATTAGAAGCATGGAGATCACATGATATAACATGGAAAGGAGAAAAATGAGAAGATTATCCCCAAAATAACAACGATAAAACTTACCATATATCAACAATTGATGGATACTTCTTGGTTGCACTAAAACAGGGGGGTGCACTTGCAGTAAGAAGAATGTCAAGGGAAACCAATCCATGGGGAAATGTTTGATCTCATGATTCCTATGGGAATGAAGGAAAGGATTGAGCATCTCGTACTAGATAACAAGGATGAATAACAAGGGAGGAAGATATCTTGTCACTTTTGAAGATTTAACGGACTAAATGTTTAAGATATGCTTGATTTCCCATTAAAAACGAATCGCATAAACCATGCAGTTTGACCATGTAAAAACATCCTGAGCCTTAGTAATAATTAATATAGTAATTATGGGCTTTTAATATGTTTTAGAGTCCTTAAAATGATGCTTTAAATTTATTATACGTCAAAGGAAACGTAAAAGGGGGGGGGGGAATTTAAGAAGCTGGAAACACTGTACACTCTACTGTTCTGGAACACTGTACACCCTATATTTCTGGAAACACTGTACACCCTACCATTCAAGAAACACTGTACACCCTACCATTTTGGAAACACTATACACTCTACCATTCAGGAAACACTAAGCACCCTATCATTCTGGACACACTATACACTCTACCATTTAGGAAAAACTATACACCCTACAGTTCTGGAAACACTGTACGCTCTACCGTTCTAGAAACACTATACACTCTATCATTCTGGAAACACTGTACGCCCTAATGTTCTGGAAACACTGTACACTCTACCATTTTGGAAACACTATACACTCTACCGTTCTGGAAACACTGTACACTCTACCATTCTGGGAACACTATACAACATACCATTCTGGAAACACTGTACACTCTACCATTCAAGAAACATTGTACACTATACAGTTCTGGAAATACCGTACACCCTACCGTTCAGGAACACTGTAAACTCTACCATTCTAGAAACACTGTACACCCTACAGATCGGGAAGCAGTATACACTCTACCATTCTGGAAACATTGTACACACTATTGTTCTTGAAACATTGTACTCCCTACCTTTCTAGAAACACTGTACACCCTACTCTTCTGGATACACTTTACACTCTACCATTCTAGAATCACTGTTCACAGAAGGTCACTGGTGTTAATGTTAACATAAGGTCACAGTTGCACTGTTTCTAGAAGGACAATGATGACACTGTTCACCTAAGGATACTGTTTCCCTATTCACAGAAGGTCACTGATAAAATTGTTCACAGAAGGCCAATGGTGACATTTTTCAACTAAGGTTATCGTTGCACTATTCACAGAAGGTCACTGATGACACTGTTAACCTAAGGTTACCATTGCACTGCCCAGAGAAGGTCACTGATTACACTTTTCAAAGAAGGTCAATGATGACACTATTGACCTAATGTTGTCGTTGCACTGTTCATAGAAGGTCACTGATGACAATTTTCGCAAAATGACAATGATGACACTATTCACCTAAGGTAACCGTTTCTCTGTTCACAGAAGGTCACTGATGACATTGTTCACCTAAGGTTACCGTTGAACTGTTCACAGAAGGTCAATGATGACACTATTCACCTAAGGTTAAGGTTGCACTATTCATTGAATGTCATTGATGACACTATTCACAGAAGGTTAATGATGACACTGTTCACCTAAGTTTACCGATACACTGTTCACAACGGTCTACCATTGGAACTATTCACCTAAGGTTACCGATGCATTGTTCACAATGGTCTACCATTGGAACTATTTACCTAAATAGAAATTTGGAAAAGACTTAGGGATAAGCCACCATGACCTCCCGGAACACCTGAAACACCATATTTTCACAATGTAATGGATCATAGAGGTTGGGTCTGTTACATTAGATACCTCTCAAAAAATTCTCATCCTCAAGAATTTAAAACCCACCTAAAAGGAAAATGAAATTGGGTCCAAACAACCACCCATCAAGATACTTCTCAATAGTGAACAAGCCAAAAGAAGCAATAGAAGAAATCCATATTGTAAACATGAAAGGTCTAACCACAAAGGGGACATCATTACATGGAATGAGTTAAACATCAAAAAACTCTGGGTATTGAGTATGTATATGTGACTCACGTTCCCATGTACTCTACTCCATGACACCGTGTCGCCATAAGAAATGATCCAAGGGGATAGAACGCCCACGCAACACCTTCTCCTTGCGGTCTTGGATCTCCACAGGCCGCTTCTGAAAGGTTGCATCATCATCAACGATGATCTCTCCCCAATCGATGGTGTGAGAGTCATCATGATGATAATGGCGGAGCTGTGATAAATGGAAAACATCATGTATCTAGCTCATATATGGGGGAAGTGCTACTTGATATGCCAAAACTCCAACACAATCTAACACCTCGAAAGGCCCAACAAACCAAAAAGAAAGCTTACTCCCACAACCAAACCTTCGCTGCCCACAATGGGGAGTCATCTTTAGAAACATGTAATCCCAATCATTAAAATATAAGGCTCTCCTACTTTGATCATCATATGATTTCTGAAGATCGTGCATCGTTTTCATCCTCTCACGAATCACATGAACCATCTCTGTTGAATTCTACACTAGTTCCAGTATGAGAATTGCTGATTCTCCTACCCTAGTCCAACACAACAGAGAACAGAAAGGTCAGCCATACAAGGCTTCAAATGGATCCATACCGATGATGGATTGAAAACTAATATTGTAAGAGAACTCCACCAAGGGTAAGTGCCTCATCCAAGAACCTCCAAAATCAAAAACACAAGAGTGTAACATGTCTTCAAGAGTCTGGATGGTTTGCACTCTCTAACCATCTGTTTGAGGATGAAAAGCAGTTCCAATGAATATTTGAGAACTGAAATCATGTTGGAGTCCTCTCCACACCCTTGATATATAATGAGTATATCAATCAAAAATGATAATCTTTGAGACTCCATGAATTCCAAACACCTCCTCCAGATACATCCTTGACAAAACTTCTACTATGCTCGACTCCTTGATCACTATGAAGTGGGCCAATTTTGTTAAATGATCCAATACCACCCAAATAGAATCATGCCCTCCTTGAGCTCGAGGTAAATTGGTAACAAAGTCCATTGAGATGTCCTCCCACATCCCCTGTGTAATTTTCAATGGCTTGATTAGACCACCAGGAACATGGTGTTCGGCCTTCACCTTATGGCAGACCAAAAATAGACAGACAAAATCCCCAACCGCACGCTTCAGCCCAGGCCCCCAAAACTGGCTCTTCAAGGCTCAGTTCATCTTTGTCATGCCAGGATGCACCGTTATAGGAGAAATATGGATTTCTATGAGAATCGGCTTGCACATCATCTAAGGAACAAAAATCCTTCCATGATACAAAACTCGGTGCTGTTCATCCTCAGACCACCCATCAGGGGCCTCGCCACAAACAACTCAGTCTCTCTAGACATCCACCTCTAGATCCCCCAACTAGGAATCTACCACCTTCTGCACCAGATATGAATGTAGAATCATCTTTAAAAGAAATCATCTACCCCCATCTAGTCCTATATCACTATGTAATGCTGAAAACTCTTCGATTACTCTCTATGAATCACTGGATTCACACACAGCATCACTACATGAATTTCGACTCAGTGCATCAGCTACAACATTCCTTGTTACAGGTGTATATGATTTCTCGAATTCATATTCTTGTAAGAACTCCATCCACTGATGGTATCGTAAGTTCAAGTCACAAATCTCAAGACCAATAAGAAACAAATGATATCTACTCCATCAGAACATAGCTTAACCCTAGATGCAAATAATCGTAGAAAACATCAAACTAAACTCCATCAGCTGTAAGATAAATAACTTGAGCACTTAATAAATTCTTTTTTAGATACTTGAAAGTTGACTGACACTGATCTGTCCATATGAAAACCTGATCCTTCATAGTAAAATCTTTCAGAGGATTCGCAACTCTTGAGAAATCATCTATGAACCTCCTATAGTAGCCAGAGATACCAAGGAAACTTTGCACATTTGACACTGTCTTGGGGGCTTCCCAAGACACAACTGCTTCTATCTTCAATGGATCCACATCTACTCCCTACTAGGACACAAAATGCCCCAAGAAACAGACTCTCGATCCCAAAAATCACATTTCTACAACATCCCAAACAGATGATTTTGTTGAAGAACTCCCAAAACGGCGTGTAGATTCTCTGTATGCTCTTCTTTAGACGTGGATTACACAATGATTTCATCGATGAAAACTACCACGAACTTGTACAGGAACTCACAAAACACAGCATTCATCAATCCAAAGAACACTGGTGGAGAATTCGTCACGCAAAAATGACCTTACAACAAACACATAATGCCCATGACGACAACAGAAAACAGTCTTTGGGATATCCTCTTCCTTCACACTCATCTGATGATATCTTGACCGCAATTCGATATTTGAGAACCAACTGGCACCATTCATTTGATCGAATAAATCATCAATATGCGTAATAGGATAGTGGTTCTTTATTATCACTTTGTTTAAGTGATGATAATCAACACAAAACCACAAACTGCAGTCAGCCTTCTTCACGAACAAAACTAGTGCACCCCACGATGACACACTTGGCCAAAAAACACCACACTATAACATACCATCATGCTGTATATGTAGATCTTGTAACATATAAGGGGACATACTATATGGATACATAGAGATAGGAGACACTGTTGGTTGTATCTTGATCCGAAACTCGATCTCTCGTCAAGGGGGTAATGCTAGAACCACTTCTGGAAAGACATCAATGTATTCTTCTACGACCCTAGGAAATGATAACATTTGAACCTTTGAAGAACTCAACATCATCTCATCCATCATGGATGATAAGGATGGAATGCTTCTATGACCCATCCTTGGATCTCGCTCACCAACAAACACCACTGACACTCCATCTGCACCAAAGAAAACGACATTCTTCCTAAAGCAATCCATGATAGCCTGCACCGAATACAACCAATCCATGCCGAGGAAGACATCATATGGTTTTTTTTCATAAACATAGAAAATCACCCCACGAATGGTGTTTCCCCAACACTAGCTCACAATTTTTACATACTTCAAACAGGTCAGCTCAACCTCTAACTAGTGTAGTCCACACCAAGGGCACTAGAACCCTCCCTAACTCAAGTCCCAAAGCATGAAGAAGGGTAGGCTATATGAAGGAGTGTGCCACTCTTAAATTAAACAAGGCATACACCAAGGTAGAAAACAAGCAAAGTGTTCCTCAAACGACATATGGCTTGCCTGGAGCTGGCAACGCCAGATCTTGAAGCTGCCCACGATCTCCTCCACAACCTCCCTAACCCTGATGATGACCACCACCATGACCGTGCTCTGCTCTCTGAGGACGGGGATCATCATGGGGATATCCTCTACCTGCTCCATCTACCCTCTGCTAATCTAAAGATGGTGTATCCTACTGCTACTACCTCGGATGGAACTACCTCAATGGAGGAACCTAGAGCATAGTACCTCGTGCACGATGACTACTCTGAAAGGTTAGGCACTCTCGCTACTGATAACCTCAATCACTACATGAAAGACATGTGCTTGTTCCCTTGGAATAGGCATGATAGGTTTTTCCTCCGGAGAACGAGATGTGAAGGGGTAGGACCTATCCCTGACTGAACAGAAACTCTTCTACCCTAAAAAACGGGAACCTCAGACCATAGCTCTGTTTCATGATGAATCACGATTACTTCCCCCTCGTGATGATTTGGTTCGATCCAAAGTCTTCTAGACAACCTCTGCTCTCACCAGCACCTCAAGATATGTCTTCAGCATAATTGGTGTGATCTAGCACTATAAATATGGATGAAAAGCCTCATAGAAATGAATTTCCCTAGCCACATCATCTGGGAAAAAGTCTGAAGCATATCGTAAAATGTTCATAAAACAGATTCCAAACTTTTGCACATTGGTGATTCCCTATCAAAGGGGAAGAAGCTCATGGAGACTGGACTCTATCGTAGTCGAAGAAAGAAACTCGACTGTAAACTTGTCTTAGAACTCCTTCCAAGAGATTGCTGACTCCTCGCGTTCCCTGAGGAACAATAACCACCACTTCCTCGATGCTCCACACAACATTGTCACAACCAAGTACACCTAGTGATCCTTCCAAGCACGGATCAAACTGAAGCTGATCTTGATCTCCTTCGACCAGTCTTTCGTGACTACATCTGAAACGAATCCCTCATAGTTCTACAGACTCTGGAACTGAAACTCTTGGAGTGTATTCCTCAAAGTGTCATCGTAGTCAACCTATACCCTTCGGAGATCTTCTGGAATAGCCTAATGAACATCTTCTATGATATCCTAATGAGGATGTCGACCTGAAGCCATACCTATAAAATAAAAAAAAGTTAGGGATCCTAAACCTCGAATATGGAAGACTCAACAATAATTAATTAATTGTTTTCATTTATTCATTTTAGGTTAACCTATCCCAAGGTCTACCTATTCAATCCCAGGCACAAAGAAGAATGATGCATGATCCTTTCCTAGGTTTCTACACTACAGCTAGTACCTCCTTTTTTTAGTAGCCATTGTAAAATTAATTTTCCATACATAATATCATAGGGGTCCATAAACTCATATGTCTCATCTGATCTCTAGTGTTTGCATCAGTTACTAAACATGAATGAAATCATTTCCCTACCAACCCATACAACCTCACTTGTGACTAACACCAATCTCCATCATATCCCTCAACCAGACCTCTGATACCACTCTATCACAACCCCCTCCCCACAATGTGTGACCCTCTTGGACCGGTAATGTGAGAAGGGAAATAATGACCCCCTGAGTCTCGTCTCTAGTAGTCCTTAGTTTGGCAACTAGCACAGAGGGTATAGTAAACACACAAATGGGAGGCATTACCCTCTAAAAGAGCACATGTGGAAGAGAGAGATAAGATAGACACCAACCAAATACAACTCAATCAGTAAGATGAATGAAATCCCAAGTACACATATGAAAAGTCATGAAAAACCACTACTATTGGAAGGGGAAAACTGCAAGTACCCAAAAAGGTAGTAAAACAACAGCAACCACAAGCCTGAATAGCTCCTGCAACCGCAAGCTCATAGAAACCAGCATGATCTTCAGCATGCTCCAAGTTACCTGAAAAAGAGTTTATATATACATAGGGTGAGTATAAAAATATACTCAGTATGATCATCCCCAAATCCTCTCGTGAAAATGTAAAGAAATCATGCTAAAGCACAGTGAACAACAAGTGAAACTAACTTGTCACCTAAAAAGGTATACTATGTCACCAACCTCACCATGGATACTATCACTAAGTAAAGAATACAAAAGTATATAATATATCAAAGAATATCAAGGGTACCCCATTACTACTTCCCCACTGGTTTGCTGCTTTTCCCAAAAATCGCACGTCTTAAGAATCTCTCTTCAAAAAATCATACCCACAGACACTTGGGAAAAGGACCACAATATGAACCTCATGTAACAAAACCACCACGTCCAAGAAAAAAAGTGACCAGGTAGTTTTTGGGAGCCACCAAAACTCACATAACATGTATCATATGTTGGGTATTATACCTCAAGCCATTACACCCCAGACACCGAGTAAGGATCCTCAAGCCATCACAGCCTATACACGTTACACCTATAGTAGTCCATAGGATACTATATCCAGAATATATGTGTCTAAATAACCATAAGCCATTACAACCCTCTACACACATATATGGGGAAAACTAACCACTATGGACACCATCACAAGTATCTACCAAGAAAAGAGAGTAGGGCCAAAAGGGGTAGTCAGCCATCCATCCTCTCACTGAAATGTTGGGGAAAACACCTCCCAGGGATCAAAATCCCCGGGGTGTTAGTTGCCTTTACTGACAGGGTGGAGTAGCCTATAAAAACAAAAAAAGTACAGAATATACAATATATCACTACCACACTATGGGAATAACCTATCCTTGGACTCAACTGCAGCCAACGTCTCTCGGACTCCGGTCTGCCACTTCTAATACTAGGTATCCTCTAAGCACAAAACCATTAAAAAAAGTTTTATTACCTTACTTTATTCCATTTTTATCAGTTCCACTTTATATTAATTAATTATTTAAACATTAATTAACCATTTTGAATTCCACATAAAATTTCATTAGCTTCACACCAAGAGTCAACTGTCCCTTTAAAATCACGACCTCATCATTGCGCCCCAGTAAGCTCCAAACCCTTGGGTTAACATCATTTATTAAATAATTTATTACCAACATTATTACATTCCCATATTCCATGTAATTCTAGAAAAACATTCTAAGCTACCAAACTCAAGGGGGATGAAGATAGTTAGTAGATGAACTACCCGTCGAGTCTTTGCAGCCTATAACAAGAGCGTAGACCCATACTCCCTTGAGAAGCTAAGAACAGAAATAACGTGGAATACCCTCCACATATTCACCTATTTCGGAAGAAGGGTAAGAAAAAACTACTTCCTAGAGGAGTGGGACAAAGTAAAGAAGATAATGAACCAATAAGAATCTGCATGCATCCAACAATCACATCCATCTTGTTCCATTATCCCTGGTGTCCTCCTCGACACCCACATGCATTGATTGATGCATCTAGACACTCTAGGAGTCATCTGTTGCTATAAACAAATGGCCTCCATGTCCGCACATATCACAACAGCCATCCAGGCTCACATAATAATACAAGGAAACAAACATCTTAAAAATTGGGATCTTGTCCCTTTAACAAACAAGAGGGTTACTCAGAACCCTACAAGCAGTTATATTTTATCGAAAAACTAGTTCTTTAATCCATCTTGGATTAACCGATTATTATTTTTAGGTTCTAAATTCCAGAAACCTATTCAGTAAGCTATCATAAATAACTAAACATACATACTGCACCAATTTTATTAACAAAAAAATAAAACAAGAACTAGATTCATTTACATGCCTCTTAGTATTTAGGCAAACAATTATAAATTGATCCTAGTTTAAGTTCTTTACCAATTTCTATCATGAAAATACAACTAAACAAAGCAAGAATAGATATCAAACTATGTAGAAAAACAAGAGGCAATAAAATGCATTCAATATCAATTTATTTATCTGGTTCAAATATTTATTATGCCAATTCCATTGTCATCCCATGGGATAAAACATGCTAACGATACAGTTGCATGTAAAATAAGAGAGAAGAAATGAATCCCCTACCTCAAACGGTTCTTGATGTTCTTTATACAAGAACTGTCCACACAATGGTTCACGATCACCTCCTCTCATGACAACTACATCCACCCGAGGATGCCACGGTATGACCACACCTACCGAAACCAAAGAAAAATCCATTAGAAGCATGGAGATCACATGCTATAACATGGAAAGGTGAAACATGAGAAGATGAACCTGAAAATAACAATGATAAAACATACATTATATCAAAGAATGATGGATACTTCTTGGTTGCACCAAAATAGGGGGTGCACTTGCAGTAAGAAGAACATCGATGGAAACCAATCCATGGGGAAAAGTGTGATCTCACAATTCCTACTGGAAGGAAGGAAAGGTTCGAGCATCTCATAACAGAGAAAAACGAGGAAGAACAAGGAAAAAAGATATCTGGTCCCTTTTAATGATTTAACGGAGCGACAGTTTAAGATATGCTGGATTTCCCATTAAAAGAGGATCGCATTAAACCATGTAGTTTGACCAAGTAAAAACCTCTCGAGCATTAGTAATAATTAATATAGAAATTATGGACTTTGAATCGGCCTTAGAGTCCTTAAAATGATTCTTTAAATGTATTTTACATCAAAGGAAAGGTCAAAGGGGTGAAACTGTAGGACGATGGAAACACTACACACTCTACTATTTTGGAAACACCATACATCCTACCATTCTATAAACGATGTACGCTCTACCGTTCTGAAAACACTATACATTCTACAATTCTAGAAACACTGTACACCCTACCATTCTAGAAACACAGTACACCCTACCATTCTAGAAACACTGTACACTCTACCATTCTGGAAACACTGTACACACTTCCGTTCTATAAACACTATACACTCTACCTTTCTCGAAATAGTATACACCCTACTGTTTTGGAAACACTGTACACTCTACCTTTTTGGAAACACTGTACACGCTACCATTCTGGAAACACTGTACACCCTACCATTCTAGAAACACTGTACACTCTACCATTCTGGAAACACTGTACACTCTACCTCTATAGAAATATTGTACACTCTACCATTCTGGAAACACTACACACTATAAAATTCTGGAAACACTGTACACCCTACCATTCTAGGAACACTATACAATCTATTATTCTAGAAACACTATACACCTTACCGTTTTGGAAACACTATACACGCTAGCTTTCTGGAAACACTGTACACCCTACCATTCTAGAAACACTGTACACTCTAGCGTTCTGGAAATACTATACACCCTATCATTCTGGAAACACTAGTCACAGAAGGTCACTTATGTTACTGTTCACAAGAGGTCACCATTGCACTATTCACAGATGTTCAATGATGAAAATGTTCACCTAAGGTTACCATTGCACTATTCATAGAAGGTCCCCGATGACACTGTTCACAAAAGGTCAATGATGAAACTGTTCACCTAAGGTTACAGTTGCATTGTTCACAGAAGGTCAATGATGACACTATTCACAAAAGGTCAATGATGACACTGTTCACCTAAGGTTACCCTTTCACGGTTCACTGAAGGTCATTGATGACACTGTTCACAGAATTTCAATGATGACACTGTTCACCTAGGGTTATCGTTTCACTATTCATAGAAGGTCGCTGATGACACTGTCCACAGAAGGTCAGTGATGACACTGTTCACCTATTGTTACCAATGCACTGTTCACAATGGTCTACCATTGGAACTATTTACATAAAGTTACCAATGCACTGTTCACGACGGTCTACCCTATAGAATGTTCACAGAAATAGAAATTTGGAAAAGTGTTAGGGATAAGTCACTTTGACCTCCCGAAACACCTCTAAAACCATATTTTCACAAAAGAATGGACTAGAGGTGTCGGGGCCATTACACCTTCTACGATTTTTACATTTGATGTATGATTCAAAAACAAAGGTGTTGTAATATTTATTTCTAGGTTACTATTGAATTGGATGGTTGTTGGACTTCATGTGAATCAACATAAAATTATTATATCCCAACTTCCTATAAAAATTATGTTATCATATTTTATATCATTAAAACATTTTAATTTTTAATATACTCAATCTAGAAATTTAATTAAATAAAGTTTTTTCTTTATGATTTCATAAAACAAATAGATATATCTTTAAGTAAAATGAAAATTTCTTTTTGAAATTGAACAAATATTTCATAAGCACAAAGTAGTGAAATTATTAGTAAATTATGGTTCGATGCTTCAACATGTATTTTTTTGCAATAATAATATAATATGATATTCCAACATGATCAAAACCTTTTACCATTCCTTTAGAATTATTATTGAATTAACATTACCTACATCACCTTTATTGAATGATAAAAAAGGTTGATATATTATTATTCATATATCACGAGAATAAACTATCCATATGCCAAAATACTTTTTAATTCATACAATAAACTTTTCTAAAAAAATATCATTAATAACAATTTGATTCCCATTAAAATTTGGGTTCTATTTGATGATTCCACCAAGAACACATTTTATGCATCGTTTTGAGAACTTGATTCTTCATCTAAACATGAATCCTCAATGAAAATACATCTGGTTGTTAATTCATTATTCTAATTTTTATATTTATTCCTGTTATATTTACCCTTAATTAATCATGGTATATTATGCTAGATGTGTCCCATTTTTTTACCATCATCACAAATTATATCTTATTAATCATTAGAGATAAAAGTATATTTGTTATTATCCATGAAATTTTATTTACGAATATACTTTCAAACTCTTTATGAATATACATTATTTATTATATATCCCCCATCTGTGAATTATGTAGTATTATTATTGTCACTTATATTTAACTCATAATCCAAATAGAAGGCGGGAACAATTGAATTAAAAATCAATTCCCTTCTTCTTTTTAAATATTAACATTTTTTTAATATCTAAGTAAAATTGTAATAATGATTCTGTAACATCATCTAGTGTTTATTACATGAAGTTTTTTGTATCATAAATATTAATTTTTTAATCATTCCACTTAATGAGTACTCTATGAAATCATTTAACAAGAGTAGTTTTTATAGGGTTTCTCTTAAAGAACTCGTAACATCTATAATAATAGTTATTCTTTGTAATATGGTACAAAAAGATTTCTATTCACCCTTTTTACTTTATTGGGATTTATCTTTTTTACATTCATAACATATTTATAATGATATTATGCTAGAAAAGATACATAAATCATCTAATGTCCCAAATGAAATGTGAGGTTTAAAATGAATATACACGACTAAAAAAATATTATATTTATTTCAGAATATGAAATATTCATCCCCATGTAATTCCAAACATACTTCACCACATCTATATCATAACAAAATGTTATGAATAGAATTTTTTCCCCTTCTTATATTTATATTAAAAAGTATAAAATAGTAGCATAGCATGGAGAGACCAATAAAAATATCATTCTCTTAAATAAAGAAGGAAATAAGAAATATATATAGAAATTAATGAACATATACTGATGGAATGATAACATGATGCTTTGAAAGGTAAAATGACCATAACAAATATTAATCTATCAAATATAATAGTGACCTCACTTATGAAAATATAAATTAAAATAAGGTATATTATAAATAAAAGTATGATATAATTATATAATATTATCAACAATTAAATGTTTCTAAAATGATAAATTAAGTGTTGGAAATTTTATAAATCATAAATTTATATTTAATATTTTATAATTAATATATGTATTAAAAGGAAAATTTATTTATTTTACATGTTTTAATAAATTAATATTTTTTCTCTTATGATTATAATATAAATTTTTGAGACTTTAATTAATTTTTCAATGATCAAAACAATATTTTATAATTTTAAAAACTATATTTTTTTGAATAAATGATGATTTTAATTAAAAAACAAATTTCTCTTATTTAGAATATTATTTTCATAAAATGGAGTTAATTATTAAAATATACATGAAAAAACGTTTGGGTGAATTTTTGGTATTTTTGGAAAATAGTTGGATGTTTGGTGGATAGTGAAATATGGTAATTTTTTGTATATAAAAAATAAATAAATTATTGAGTCATAGATACTGTATGGGTGATATAAAACCAAAATATAAAAATATCCTTAACTATTTTAAAATATTTTTTTATATGTTTTAAACTATTGATATTCTTGAGGAAAAATAATAAAATAATGAATAAAATAAAAGAAACTTCCCTCTCATCTCCTATAAATACCACCCCTCACCACCTCTTCTCTTTAAACCTTAAAATATTTTAAGTTCTCCCAAATTATACCAAATAATTTTCCCAAGACCATTATCAATGTCCAAGATCATTTTTTCTCTAAAAAATTCCAAAATTAATTCACCTAAGGAGGTTATCAAGGAGATGATTTCAAGAGTCAAAATCATTTTTTCTTTTCTTTTAATATCTTTTAAATTTCATTTATTTTTAATTCTCTCTTCACCTCCCCTCATAAAAGTTACATGATAACACTGATTTTTTATATATAGTAGAATTTAATTATTTTAATAGAAAATCCTTCTTCAGTCATCTTTTCCTCTCCCATCTATCCTAAATTTGAAAACATTGTCTGTGAGGTGTTGATTTATTGGCTTCGAGGATGACAAGTTTTCATTTTCCTTTACCGCGGTTAAGGAGGGTAATAAAATAATTATAAAGGTTGAAAAACATTTTAAAACTTATTCTATAATTTTTTGGGATACATATATAACATATATATATATATAACAAAATGAGTTCATTGTGATTGAAAGCTACCAAAATAATCTAAATAGTTATCATTAACATTTTACCAAATGAATCATCATAATATATTGAATAAAACAATATATAAGACCAATTAAAAATTATTAAGTTCAGTATTAACATATAATTTCAATTTCAGGGAATTATTCTCATCTTACATGAGCTTATATATTTGTATACAAGCGAACCGGTCAAGAAAACTAGTAAACATACATTGTCGGAATGATAGATGTGTACTATATAAATCATCATAATGGCCACAAATAAACCTAATAATATTATAATAAATACATAAGAGGTTCTTGATTTATTAATTAAAATCTTTTATCCAGGATATTAGTGTGAATAATGAATTAGGAAAAGGTATGGGGATTCTGTAACCCAATTTCTTTTCATTGTGATATTTCTTTTCATGAAAATTTTTATAGTTGATGTTCTTTAATATTCCTCAAATATAATTTATTTGTTATTAAATTTTATTTTTTGGGACCTCAATATTTCTTATATTATTTTGTGAAAAATGAAAATATTTATTCAAAATGTCTCTTCTCTCAAAAAACAAATCTTTTATCACCCATGAGATAATTTCTTCATCACGGAAGAATAATGATTCTTATTCCATGTATGTTACACATTTTATTATTTTGGAAACCCCATTAATTATTCATGAAGGTATTATTTATGGAATTATCTTGAAAACCATTTCCCTTCCATGGGTTATTTTATAAAAAATATTGTTGTACGTTTTATGTGGAATGCACGATTAGGTAAATATTATGACATCATGGGTGTGCCCCAAATTATATAGCGCTCCCATGTATTGGGTAATATGATATATCATATCAGATAAGGTATAATATGCATGAACATGATTCTATCGTTATTCACAATGATTATTTTACTATTATGAACATTTGTTATGCATAAACATCATGATGGTTCTATTCATAACAATGTGGGATATTTAACCACTAAGACACAATGTTTCATTTTTATGACATTACAAAATCCATTATTTTATCAAATGACTCCTCTCATGATTATGATGATTATCATATTCTTATGTTATGATTATGATAAGTGTTCTCACCCTATGTTATGTTGAATCATTTTATTATCTACCCCTTTACTGGGATTTTAGCTCACTTATTTATATGACATATATCCTCAGGTGACTACTTATACTGAGGGGAACATGAGAGCTAATAAGAATATAGAGGAGGAATTAAATTAATATTTATGTCTTATTATGAAATATATTTATGTGGAGAAATATTTCCCATGACACCAAATCTTGGGATCATGGTTTTGTCAAACTATTATATTGTTTACATTTAAAAAAATGTAATAAACATGTAAGAAAAATTAAGGTGAATATAGTTTGTATCAGATCATGGTTTACTTAATTTTGTAATTATTATTGGAGAAAATTTTTAGTTACTCATAGTATAAGACTATGTATATGTAAAAACCCATGAATACTAGTTTTAGAAAGAAAATTCTAAACATAGGGATTCAACAAGATTTATCTTTATAGTTAATTTCACAAATGAATAAATTATTTATTAATGGATTTTTTAATTTTGTTTTTTTCAATTGCTTCTATTTGAAATAATTGTTGGAAGTTGGAGAAATAGAGCCAACAATCAATGTGAGGTGCAATGCTATGAATACCTGAACTACATCCCCAATTCCTTGTGATGTGGAATTCAAAATATCATTGAAATTATTACCTAGATATCTCAAGATATGAACAATAACATAAATAATGAAAAATTCCCTCTTTCACTAGAGAGGGAGAAACTGGATATCAAGTTTTTTATTCCAAAATGACCACTGATATTTAGTGGATCTTATGATCCACCAGTCATGGAAGAGTGGGTCAACCCATTGGAGATGATATTTTCTTTGCTTCACTATTCTGATATGAAGAACATGACTCTATCCATTTATCATTTAGATGGAGTGTTTGAAAAACAGTGGGTGTTGATTAATTAAAACACATTGCCAGATGAAATTTAAGATATGGAGTGGGAAGACATTAAGAAAATATTTCTTAATTAGTATTTTCCTTGAACTCTTAGGACAAATATGGAGAGAAAATTCAAAGAGATGAAGCAATAAAGAATGTGAATATGTCATGAATTATGGAGATAATTTCACAAAACTTGTAAGTTTTTCATCATGTTTTGTTATCAACAATGATAGAAAAATATATAGACTCATTAGTGGTTGAAAACCACATCTTTAATGACTCTATCTATTGATGAATTAGGGAGTTATTATGAAGTTGTTCGATGTTCTCTCAAAGAGGAGATGCATTTTGGACAATTTTCCCATATATATGGAGATTAGAAATGAAATATTGATTTGTATGCTATAGGATCAAATAGAAAAGGTGAAAAAATACAACCAATCACATGTAAAATATCTGGGGATAAGCATCTTTGTGTCAACATGAACAGAATGGGAAATTTCTTTAATTGATGGAGAGAAGGACACAAATCTCATGAACGAATAAGAGACCTGAGGATGCTGGAAAATGTGGTGGAGGAACGTAGAGAACCACCTATGGTTCAATGATTTAATTTTAGGGTGCACGTGCACTATTTAATCTTGTGCATTAATCCTTGAGTCCCCAAGGGTAATCGGCATCAACAAACACCAAAGCCAAAGGATCATATGAAATATTATTCCATTAATACTACTATGGTGGAGGCTGAAAATGATGTGGTGAAAGGTTCACATGTTACTCATTCAAAAATAGTTAACATACTATTTGATTCTAGTTCTACAAATTCTTTCACATCATTAAAGTTTAATATATCTATAAAAACACCACCTCAAAATTAGGAGGTTTAGTTATATATGATAATTGAAAATTGGTATATTAGTTCATCCAAGGTATATAGATCCTCCTCGATTAATGTTTGTTGATTGAACCTCATAGCTAGTACTACCATACTTCCTTTGTTAGAGTTTGATTCTATATTGTGAATGGATTAGATATCATTATACAAATACAACATCAAATGTCGAGAAATGGATATCACTCTTCACATCTGGAGGAATCCTCTAATTATATACAATTGTATAGAGGTAGATGAATCTTCTTTACAATCACCATCTCAATTGTTGAGATTATTACCTTATGAGAAAGAATGTGTAGATATAACTATTGAGACAAAGGATAAAGTCTTGTCTGAATACATGTCCATTGTAAGGGACTAAAATAATGTGTTCCTTGAATAATTTCTTGTTCTTCCTCATGACCGAGAGTTTGAGTTACCGATTGAACTTATTCATGGTTATCTTGTGATATTAGAGACTTCTTATAGAATGACCGCCATTGGGTTGGAATAATAGAAGTATCAGTTACAAGATAAACTTGAAATGGGTTTTATAAACTTGAGTTATTGACTATGGGGTGTGTCGGTCCTCATTATCAAGAATAAGTATGGTCCAATGTGAATTTTTATTGATTATTGTGAGATGAACAAAATCATGATAAAATAAAATTATCCCCTACCATGGAAAAATAATTTTCTTGATCAACTATGTCAAGAAAAGTATTTACATAAGGTGGAACATCAGTTGGAACACCACCAATTAATGGTGAGGAAAGAAGATTTTACCAAGACTGTATTTCTAATGTGGTATAGAAATTATTTTTTTTATATGGATTTGTTTATAACGAACAAATTATCCATCAGAATTCATGGACATAATGAATATAGTATTTATAGATTACCTCATATAATGTGAGGTAATATTTATAGCTGATAATATAGTATACTATAAGATAAAAAGGGAAAACATGGATATTGTGAATACTATGATAAAGACTTTCAAAAGTGAGAACTATTTTGCAATGTATAGTTAATGTGAGTTCGGGGTGGGGAATTATCAATATTGAACCATGATATCACTAAAAAAGGAATATCTATGGACTCGTCAAAGACCTTGGTAATCAAATAGTTTCCTAGGAAAACCTCTATAATTGAGATCAAAAGGTTCCTTTGAATAGATATGTATTAACTACAATTTATGAATAACTTCTCATGATTTTCAATCCCACTAACAAAGATGAACTAAATGAGGGAAAAGATAGTCTAGAAAGGTGAATATGAATATGGTTCAAGGAGATAAAAGTAGACTTATCCCCACACTAGAAAAGTCACATCCAAAAAGTGGGGAACACTTTATGGGGCACAGAAATGCATCAATGAAGGTATTAGTCTATATACTAGTTCAAAAGGATAAAGTTATTTCTTATGACCCAAGGAAGTTGAAAATTCATCATCCAAACTATCATACACATAATCTAGAGTTGGCATCAATGATCTTAATTTTGAAGATATGGAGGCATTATCCCTATATAGAGAAGTGTTAAATATATAAAGATCATAAGAGATAAACATATATATTCTCACAGAAATAGATTAATATGTGCGATCAAAGATAGTTAAATCCCATAGGAATATGAATGATTAATCCACCACCATCAGGGAAAATTGAGTAAATTTGAGGATGTTGTTAGTAAAAAGGACATTAAAATATTAGGAATGGTGAGAACTATGAAGGATCCAATATTCTTAGATTTTAAACGGATGGACATGGGAATCATTAATGATGAGACATCATCAATCCATTCTGAAATGATTTTTCAGAAATCCCCCATTGATAATATAAATCATTGTTAAAGAAATGATAAATAAATTTTGAAGAGGTAGAAGTGATGAGAAAGCTGAAATCCTCAGAGTTTAAAATTAATGAGGAAGAAGTTGTAATATTTGGTTTACAGTAATGGGTACCATCCAATCCATAAATAAGGAAAGATATTCTAATTGATGCAAATAGCTAAACCTTCTCTATCCACTCATGGACCAAAAATATGTATTAAGATATCCAAAAGAACTATTGGTGGTACAATATGATGAAGGATATCATAGAATATAAATCAATGTGCCTTCTATATCAACATGTGAAAGCTAAAAGAAAATTTCTAAGGCTATGAGAAAATCATAAACCGTAAAAAAATTAAATGGGAAAACATTAAAATAGTCTTTTTCAATAGAAATCTATATAAATACAGAGGAAACAACGATATATGGGTTGTTATGGAACATCTTTCAATGATAGCTCATTTTATCACAATTTGGAGGAATTAACACTGGATCAAATTTCATAGAAATAAATCAGAGAAGTTGTATGGTTGTATGTAGTACCACTTTTGATTATATCCAAACTAGAGCCAAGAATCACATTAATGTTATGGAAAAGTCTCCAACATGCTCTAAACATTGAGTTGAATTCCAGTACAGCTTATATTCTTCAAACTGATGGATAATCAAAGAAAACTATTTACACATTGGAATACATGTTGAGAGCATGTTCTGTAGAGAACAAATGAGGATGTGATAAACATCACCCTTTAGAATGCTAAATTTCAACCACAGTTTACAAATGAGTATAAAAAATTATCCCTATGTATCCCATTATGAAAAAATTTGTAGAAGAAAAACATTGTTGGATGTAGTTGGTGAACATATGCTGATATGACATGAAATGGTAGATGAAATGGTAGAAAAGATGAAAACTATTCACCAGAACATCATGGAAGCTCAAAGTTGACAAAAGATCTATGGAGAAAACCATAAATGAGATGTAGAGTTTAAGGTATGAGACATGGTATTTATCAACATATATGAAAGGAATAGGATCATTGGATTTGGGAGGAAAGGAAAGATGAGCCGCTAGTACATTGACCCCTTAAATATTCATTATAATGTCATTTTTATGGTCTATCGACTACAAATTCCACCTACCATGTCTCATGTAATGCCCCGACCCCATTTACCCAGAGTCGGTGCATTATTACATAATATTGGCATGATCTCAAAAGGTCAAGTCTCGAAAGACCGATTAGTTTAGTATCCTTGGAAACACTAGATATATTCATAAGTCCTACATTACATCATAAAGTGAAAAAAACTACAATAAAATCTTGTCTTCATATCCCCTCATACTATCCCTGTAGGTCACTCATAAAATACTTCATCACATCCTAGGAAAAATAAAACATTGAAAGGGGTGAGATCAGATTCTCAGTAAGGATGACAATATATCAGAAACATTCATAAATAAACATAAACATTTATGGCAATGTATATCTAAAACAAAAGCCTTTTAAACATGAACATCAGTATAATATGGCAAAGATAAAATGAAATAATTCCATTTAATTATTCACATGGATATTCTACTTGTCGAATAATCACATGCAATATCAATAACCACTTTTATAATGATGGAATGCATAATGCCAGACTATCATAACCACAAAGTCAAGGACTTGTGCGAAGACTACAAATAAGATTTTGTCAAGGCCTTGTGCTAATACACTAGTTTGTCTCATTAGGCCTACCGATGCATTGAGGAGCTACAGCAGGCTCCACCCATCACTTATTAAGTCCAATGCATTCCTCATATGAACAGGTTTCAACATATCATAAACATTCCTATTAAAACTACCATACGAAATGTCAATACTTTCTCTATAACCATGAATGGTATAAGAATAACACATCCAGAGTCAAAAATATCATAAAACCTTCAATAATATATGGAAGTTTTGTATCATAATAAATCAACATCAAATATTCTTAAAATCCATCAAAGGATGTTGATATAGATGAAATCAAAACTATTTGAGATAAAGATCACTTTTTTGAAATAATTTAAAAGTCACATAATTATAAAATAAAACATTTACATTAAAAATATTCTTAGAATCTTGTAAGGTATTATTCTATGATTTTATAATGGTGGAAAATAGCCTCACCCGCCGTATAATTTAAAAAAGACATTCTTACCTTAATTCTGTCGAAAAGGTTAAAAAGGACCTTGTTTGGAAAACGATGAAAAGATTTATTTATAAACATATTATAAAAAGTCAAAAGGGGTATAAATGAACTTAAACCATAGTTTATAAAATAGTAAGAATGATTTGAAATAAATTTTTAAGAAACATGGATGCAGATGATAAAGAGGTCCCAGTAGATAATTACGTATAAACAACCTCGGATAATGAAGAGATTATTAAATAAACCATTACCTTATCCTTTTCCTTGGTATAGGGTTGGTTTACCACTATTATAATAGTAAAATAATTGTTATTAAATTATACAAGAATCATATACATTAATATGATATCATATATGATCTTTTAACATTGCTTTGTTAATAATATCTTAGTTATATCATTGTTTCAGGTGTTAAAAGATTCGTTTTCCTTTATATGATTTGTTACATAATCCATGTTTGTTATGGATAGGTTGTATATTATTCATATCCATAATGATTTCAAGTCCTTAAATGTTACTTTTAATCATCAAATTAGAAATAGTCTTGGATGGATATGATGGAGAATGAATTTCATCGCGTTCATGGAGACGGTAGTCCGTACGTACGTACGAGTGACAATATCATTCTTTTGATATTAAAATAATATATAATTGGATTTTATATAATATATAAACAATAATTATCATGTTATATTTATTATTTAAATCAATTACCCATCATTATCATACCCATACAAATAATAATGTTTTGAATAAGAATTACACCATGACGTGGAGACGGTAAGTCGTACATACGCACGTATGGTGACATGTCATTCAAATGATAGATATAATACTGAATATGGTTGTACCATATTTATAATGAAATCAAATTATATAGAATATACTGGATTTATTATATTATAATGTAAATAACAACGAAAGAAGAAGTTGAAGAAGAAAGGAACTTGAAAGAGGGTGGTGAAAGCATTACCTCTTCTTCAGGCTCTTCCTTTTGATTTGATCAAAAGGGATCATTAGGATGGATTTATGATAAAAATAATGCCTCTATGTTGAATTGAGGGAAGTTTATAGAATATTTGGGTAGAGTTTGTCGGGGCCAAAAGTCTTCTAAGGTGTGAATTTGAGAGAAGGGGGAGTGCCCTTTTATAAGAGGGGTGAGGGGCTCCTTATGAAAAGCTAGAAATATTATTTTATAATAAATTCATATTCGGTTTCTAATGGCTCAAAATTTTATTATTTAAATGTTAAGGTAGGGATAGGTCGAAAACCACTAAACCAATAGGTTTTAGACAGGTTTGGGTCAATATGTTTTCTTTATCTTTTTTATTTAACTCTTAGTTAAATAGTTTGACATTTACCATGTCTCTTTGAATTTTTATATTATATAGTTAATAAACATACTATAAACTTCCAAGCGACCCCCAAGTGGTCCATTAATAATACACCTATCATTATATAAGTTCTTTGGCTGAACCTGAGATTTTTAGGAATATAATATCAATTAATAATATAATATTTGTTTTAAAAACTCATTTTTGTCAATTTTGACACTATTGGTTATTTTGTTTTTGATAAATTCATAAAAACATTATTACTTAGAAAAAATTCATATAACCAATCATAATATGTCATATTAACCTATAAAATTTTTCAAATTAATTAAAAGTATCAAAATAGAATAATTGTTTTATTTATCATATCAATTATTTTAATATTTCACTAATAAGGTAATTACTGCATCATCATTGTGTCATAATTAAATTAAATTATTTAATGTCTAATAATTATAAATAAAATTCCATTATTTAGGAAATATTTTTATCTTTATAATTAATATTTATAATCGAATTTATCTTATGTATAACCCTATATTAAAAATGTTTTACTTATTAAACTTTGATTTTAACACTTTTAACTCTTCTTTGAATTAAATAATAATAAATGTCCTAATCTAATCCAGGTGGACCAAATAGGTTTATATTTTATTCATAAGGTTGTTTTTGGTCGAATTATACTTATAAAATAGAATTAGGAGATGTGTTAGGGTAATAAAAATATAATTTTTACCCTTAATTGCCCTATTTACTATTAACCGTGGTAAATAAAAGTAAAAAGTTACTATTCACCTAAAAATATTTTTATCTTATTGTACCACATTTTACTCCTTGATATTAACTGTGTCTCTCATATTTTCATAATTCCACTCACAGAAGCGGTAAAATTAAATTTTATGTGAATTTGCAAATTCTCCTAGGAGATGGGTAAAATACAGTGAAAAGTTCAATAAAATCTTTATATATCTAAAATTATTATAAACTAACTACAATGAATTAAATTGAACTTATATTGTTATTATGTATCTATTTTTACCTAAAATAAATTTAAATAAAATAAATAATTATTTAAATAAAAATTCGGTTTTAAACTATAACTCAGTTTTTTTTCAATATTCATCAAAAATATAATGTTTTCAGAAAAATACCAAAAAATCGCCCTAAGGTAATTTTGTTATTCCGAATCCAAAAATGAAGTCCATTTTGAATGAAAAAATTTATAAAATTTTAAAAAGTGGGTATTACTATTCATAACGGCTAGTTTGATTGGTTGTGGTATGTGTTAGAACTCTAAGTTTCGTACAACACATGCTACTGTATTATTCAAAGAGAAGTGTACCATGGAAACTTGGGGAGTTACATTCTCCCCTCCTTCAAATAATTTCATCCTCAAAATTTTTAGAATATTACTACATAAAAAGACTTGGGTGGTTCTTTATCATAAGTTCCTCAGGTTCCCACATTGCCTCTTCCATCTTATGGTTTTTTCATAGAACTTTTACCAGACGAGTCGTCCGGTTTCTCAACACTTGTTCTTTGGTATCAAGAATCCTGATGGGATCTTCTCAATAAGATAGATCGGGTTCCAGTTCTACATCCTCATTGTTGAGTACATGCATCAGGTCAGGCATGTATATTCTCAACAGTGATACGTGGAACATGTCATGAACTTTGGAGAGACTTGGAGGTATTTCCAAATGGTAAGCTACATCTCCAATTCGTTCTAGAATTTCGAATGGTACAATATACCTGGGACTCAATTTTCCCTTCTTACCAAAACGTATAACACCCTTCAATGGAGATACCTTCAAGAAAACAAGATCTCCTACCTAAAATTACAAATCCTTCCTTCATTTGTCAGCATAGCCCTTTTGCCTACATTGAGCTGCTTTGATGTGGTTTTGGATTACCTTCACCTTTTCCATTGTTTCATCCACCAGTTCTAGGCCTACGAGTTTTCTTTCACCAATGTCATCCCAACAGGTTGGTGTGCGACATCTCTTTCCATGTAACGTTTCATATGGTGCCATCTAAATACTTGAATGGAATCTATTGTTATAGGAAAATTCTACCAGAGGTAAATATTGATCCCACATTACTTGAAAGTCATGTGAGAATGATCTCAACATGTCTTCTAAGGTTTTAATAGTCCGTTCTGATTGTACATCTGTTTGAGGGTGGTAGGCAGTGCTCAAACAAAGTTCAGTATCCAAGGCCTTCTACAGAATCTTCCAGAATCTTGAAGTAAAATGGGGATCACGATCATAAAAAATCGATAGGGGTACTCCATTAAGTCTCAAAACATCATTAACATATAGTCTTGCTAGACGTTCAAGTGGTAAATCTTCCCTTACAGAATTAAAATGTGCTGACTTGGTAAGATGATCAACAATGACCCATATTGCATCGTTCCTTCTAGGAGTCTTTGGTAGTCCCATGACAAATTCCATCGTGATATTATCCCATTTCCACTCAGGTATGGGAAGAGGTCGTAATACTTTACCAGGCTGTTGCCTTCCAGCTTTCACTTAATGACAAACCATACATCTTGATGCAAAATCAGAAATCTCCCTCTTCATGTTGTCCCTCCAAAAATGTTCCTTCGAATCTCTATACATTTTGGTGCTCCTAGGGTGTATAGAGAAATTGGAACTATAAGCATCATCCAAAAAATTTCTTTTTAGATCATGTATATTGGGAACACAAAGTCTCTTCTCAAATTTCAAAAGTCCATCTTCATAAACAAAGTCACTCAATATCCCATCATTCATAGATTTAATATTCTTTTTAAACTCTCATCATGGTCTGATAACTCTTTATCCTTTCTAGTAAATATGGTTTGGCAACGATTTGAAAAAGTATTGATGTTTCACCTTCCATTGTGATTCCAATATCCATCTTTACTAAATCCATGAAAATAGGATCCCTTTCAACACTCATCATGTTCAAAACTCCATGATCCTTTATACTCAAAGCATCTTCTACCTTATTTTCCTTCCCCGTGTGGTAGTGTATCGTGCAATCGTAATCCTTGAGTAGTTCAAGCCATCTCCTTTGCATCATGTTGAGTTCTTTTTATTAGAAAATATACTTCAAACTCTTGTGATCAGTATATATCTCACATTTTTCACCATAGAGATAATGTCTCCATATCTTCAAATAAAATATTATAATAGCTAACTCATGAACATGAGTAGGATAGTTTTTCTCATGAATTTTTAGCTGTCGTGATGCATAGGCAATAACCCTATCATTCTGCATAAGGACAAAACCAAGTACATTCTTCGATGAATCACTATAAATAATGAACCCATCATTCCCCGATGGTAGAGTCAATATCGGTTCATTGAATAATCTTCTCTTCAGTTCTTCAAAGAATTCTTCACACTCTTTTTTCCAAACAAATTTATCCCCTTTACGTGTGATTTTCGTTAATGGGTTATACAATAGAGCAAAATTCTGGACGAAACATTGTTAATAACCTGTTAAACCAATAAAACTGCAAACCTCAGTTATACTCGTCGGTGCTGGACATTCTTGGATTGCCTTGGTCTTAGAAGGATCAACAAAGATTCCATTTTCGGAGACAATATGGCCAAGAAAATAAATCTCCTGAATCCAGAATTCACGCTTTCTAAACATCCCATATAATTCATGTCTTCTTAGAGTCTTCAATATAATGCTCAAGTGATTTTCATGATCTTTGTAGCATTTGGAGTATACCGAGATATCATCAATAAATACCACTAAAAATTCATCAAGATATTCCTCGAAAACTCTGTTCATTAGATCCATGAAAATAGAGGGTGCATTAGTTAGCCCAAAAGGCAATACTGTAAACTCATAATGCACGTTCCTGGTTCAAAATATTTTCTTCAGAATGTCTTCCTTCTTCACAGACAATTGATGGTATCTAGATCGAAGGTAAATTTTTTAAAAGTATTGATCTCCATGAAGTTGGTCAAACAAATCATTAATGCAAGGTAAGGGATACTTGTTCTTTATTGTTATATCATTGATCTCCTTGTAGTCAATACATAACCTCATAGATCTATCTTTCTTCTCAATGAAAAGGGTAGGGGATCCCCATGTAAAAACACTAGGGAAAATGAAACCCTTATTACTCAATTCCTATATTTGTTTATTTAGTTCAACTAATTCCACAGTGTCCATTCTATAATGGGTCTTCGATATGGGCCTTTATCCAAGAATTAAATCACTGGAAAACTCAATTTCTCGTTCTGGAGGATGTCTTGGTAAATCTTCAGGAAACAAATCTACATATTATTTCACAATAGGTACATCCTCTATTAGAACATTCATTTCCTTACCCACAATTTTTTCATTCTCTTCCTCCCCAATAATTGAATTTAGTTGTGCTACTGGGGGTGGATCTAGATAAGAATTAAGTGGTGACGATTCTTCTATAAAGATAAGGTGTTCTTTATCATCATCATAAAAAATTGTAACCTCAATCTCCTTACAATAAATCTTCACATCATGGTCAGAAATCCAATCCATATCGAGGATTATATCAAATTTACTCATAGGTATGATAATGAGATCAGCAGATAAAAAAAATTTATGTTCTCTAATGGGGACTAATTCACAAAAATTTGTTGTAATGCTACTTCCCTTAGGATTTTTAACTGACAACTCCCTTGTTAGATCAAATTGGAAATATCTTATTTTCGTAGAAAACTGGGAGGATATGAAACAATGCGATGATCCAGAATCAAATAAATAATTTGCTAAACTTGAGGAAGCCATTAAATTAACTGCCACTACATCTTTCGGAGCTTCTACCTCAGCAGTAGTGATATCATAAGCATGGCCTTGATCCCTTGTCATTTTCTGAGTTCAATTCCCCTGATGCTTACGAAATTCATTTCCATAATGTCCCATCTACCTGCAGCTGTAGCATTGAACATCAGTAGCTTATTTCTTCCCCTTTCAATCATGATCTTGGTGGCCCTTTTCACCACACTTTTAACAGACTCCAATTCCCTTCAAGCAAGTACCAAGGTGTTTCTTCCCACATTTACTACTGGATGGATATTCAACTTTTCCCTTCTTCCCCTTATTTCCATTTCCAGATTGATCGGAAGATCACTTTTTCTCTTTCTTTTCTTTAAAGTCATAAGACTTTGAGAATTATTTTTCTGTCTTGATAGCACATGAGACAATATCTTCGTATAATGTGAAGGATTGTAAAAATAATGCTTGATGGAGAAATTTTTTTAACCCATAAATGAAATGATCAATCTTAATCCTTGGGTTACGTATATAATTTGTTGCATGCCTCACTACCCTTGTAAAGTTAGCCTCATACTTTGTGACATTGTCATCCTCCTTTTGTCTTAGACTCAGAAATTGCCTTTGCATATCTGCTCGATGGTCATGGGGAAAGTATTTTTCTAAGAAAATATCTTTAAACTTCCTCCATTCCATATTTGATACATCATAATCTTCCTTCGTATTTAGAATCAATGACCCCCATTGATCATTATCTCCAATGAGGTGGTAACTTCCATAACAACCTTTTCCCTTTCACTACTCCCCAAGGCATGGAATATTTTCTCTAAGGAATTTACCCATTGCTCAGCTACTAGGGGATTTATACCCCAATTGAATGTTGGGGGTTGTTGCCTCATTAAGAGATCTAACATTGATCCTCCATGCTGTAGATTAGGGTGATCCATACAGGTATGGTTATTTTTCATAACCTGAGTGAGTTGTCCAAGTATGGTGATTAGCTGATCAGAACCAGTTCCATCACCTGCTCCACTATAATTATCTTGACCAGGAGGGAAATCCCTACATGGAGTGTATGCATTGATACAGTTTCCATTCCTTCCACTAGGTGCCATTTCTAAACAATGGAATAAACTAGATTAGTTTATGAATCAAAATACATAATTCTATACTTGTAAAACTCTTAACATAAATTAATCTATTTGTGGATATAATCCATAATCATAAAAAAAATGTTTTTTTAGGAAGTATATACTCATAAACCCTTCATAATGGTTTGTAAAGAAAATGAGAATTATCCTAAACATATCCCTTGGGAGTGTCATAACCAAGAGTTCAGCAAGGACTGTTGTCATGCACCAGTTCCCGTTCGAGTCTAGCTCAATGCGGTGTTTTTGGGTTTTACCCCTAAGTAAATCTGTGCCAGAGCTGCCTCTACCTGCTCGTATCGAAACAGGGATGTATTGCTCAGAAAACTCATAAAATCCCTACAATATCAAAATTCTAGGATGTTCTTATATACTAATCCTCAAAGTCTATCTTAAGGCTATGTGATCTAATCAGAGTTTATCTAAATCTGACTTCCAAGTTTTGTACTAAACATCCCCTGATACCAACTGTAACGCCCCGACCCCAGTTACCCAAAGTCGGTGCATTATTACATAATATTGGAATGATCTCAAAAGAGCAAGTCTCGAATGACCGATTAGTTTATTAGCATTGGAAACACTAGATATATTGATAAGTCTTACATTACATAATAAAGTGAAAAAAACTACAACAACATCTTGTAATCATATTCCCTCATTCTATCACTGTAGGTCATTCATAAAATATTTCTTCACATCCTGGAAAAAATAAAACATTTAAAGGGTTGAGCTCAGATGCTCAATAAGGATAACAATATAGCGGAAACTTTCATAAATAAACATAAACAATTAAGGGAATGTATAACTAAAACAAAAGACTTTTAAACTTGAACTTCATCATAATATGGAAAAGATAAAATGAAATAATTCCATTTACTTATTCTCATGGATATTCTACTAGTCGAATAATCACATGCAATATAAATAACCACTTTCATAATGATGGAATGCACAATGCCAGACTATCATAACCACATAGTCAAGGCCTTGTGCCAAGACTACAAATAAGATTTTTTCAAGGCCTTGTGCCAAGACACTATTTTTTCTCATGAGACCTACCAATGCATCGAGGAGATATAGCGGGCTCCACCCTTCACTTATTAAGTCCAATGCATTCCTCATATGAACAGGTTTAAACATATCACAAACATTCGTATTAAAACTGGCATACGAAATGTCAATACTTTCTCCATAACCATGAATGGTATAAAATTAACACATCCACAGTCAAACATATCACAAAACCTTCAATACTATATAGATGTTTTGTATCATAATAAATCAACATCAAATAATCTTAAAATCCATCAAAGGATGTTGACATAGATGAAATCAAAACTATTTGAGATAAATATATCTTTTTATTAAATCATTTAAAAGTCACATAATTATAAAACAAAACATTTACTTTCAAAATATTCTTATAAGCTTGTAAGGGAAGATTTTATGATTTTATAACGGCGGAAAATAGTCGCACCCACCATATAAGTAAAAAAAGACATTCTTACCTTAATTCTGTTGATAAGGTTAAAAAGGACCTTGTTTGGAAAATGATGGAAATATTACTTTATAAACATCTTATGAAAAGTAAAAAAGGGTATAAATGACCTTATCCCATAGTCTATAAAATAGTAATAATGATTTGAAATACTTTTTTAAGAAACATGGATGTGGATGATAAAGAGGCCCCAGTAGAAAATTACTTATAAACAATTTCGGATAATGAAGAGATTGTGAAATAAACCCTTACCTTGTACTTTTCCATGGTCGAGGGTTGATTTAACTCCTATATAATGGTGAAATAATTGTTATTAAATTATAAAATAATCATACACATTAATATGATATCATATATTATCTTTTAACATTTCTTTGTTAATAATATCTTAGTATTATCGTTGTTTCGGGTGTTAACTGATTCGTTTTCCTTTATATGATTTGTTACATAAACCATATTTTTTATGGATAGACTGTATCTTATTCATATCCAGAATGATAACAAGTCCTTAAACATTACTTTTAATCATCAAAAGAGAATTATTCTTGAATGGATATGATGGGGAATGAATATCATCATGTTCGTGGAGACGGTAGTCCGTACGTACGCACGAGCGACAATATCATTATTTTGATATTTAAATAATATATAATTGGATGTTATATCATATATACAGAATTATTATCATGTTATATTTATTATTTACATCAATTACACATCATTATCATACCCATCCGAATAATAATGTTTTAAATAACAATTACACCACGATGTGGAGACGGTAAGCCGTACGTACGCACGTATGGTGACATGTCATTCAAAGGATAGATAGAATACTGAATATGGCTATACCATATTTATAATAAAATCACAGTATATATAAGATGCTGGTGTTATTATTTTAGAATGGAAATATCAGAGAGAGAAGAAGTTGAAGAAGAAAGGAACTTGAAAGAGGGTCGTGAAAACATTACCTCTTCTTCGGGTTCTTCCTTTTGATTTGATCAAAAGGGAATATTAGGTTGGATTATGATCAAAATAACTCATCTAGGTTAAAGTGAGGGAAGTTGAAAGAATATTTGGGCAGGGTTTGGCCGAGCCAAAAGGCATTGATGGTATGAATTTGAGATAAGGGGGTGTTCCCTTTTATAAGAGGGGTGAGGGGCACCTTAGGAAAAGCTAGAAATATTATTTTATAATAAATTTATATTCATTTTATAATGACTCCAAAGTGGATTATTTAAAGTTTAAGGTGGGGATTGGTATAAAAACACTCAAAAAATAGGTTTTATATAGGTTTGGGTCACTATATTAACTTTATCCTTTTTATTTAACTCTTAGTTAAACAGTTTGACATATACCATGTCTCTTTGTATTTTTAAATTATATTGTTAATAAACTTACTATAAACATCAAAAAGAACCCCAAGTGGTCCATTAATAATACACCTATCATTATTTATGTTCTTTGGCAGATCCTTTGATTTTTAGAAACAGAATATCAATTAATAATATAATATTTGTTTTAAAAACTCATTTATGTGAATTTTGACACTATTGGGTATTTTGTTTTTGATAAATTCATAACAGAATTATTACTTCAAAAAAAATACATATAACCAATAATTGTATGTCATATTAACCTATAAAATTCATGGAATGCATTAAAAGTCTCAAATTATATTTATTTTTGTATTTATAATATCAATTATTTTAATATTTCATTAATAAGTTAATTACTGCATCATCATTGTGTCATAAATAAATTAAATTATTTAATGTCTAAAAATTATAAATAAAATACAATTATGTAGGAAATAATTTTAGCTTTCTAATTAATATTTTTAATTGAATTTATATTATGTATAACCCTATATTAAAAATGTTTTAGTTATTAAATGTTGATTTTAACTCTTTTAACTCTTCTTTGAATTAAATAATAATAAATGTCCTAATCACATTTTACTCCTTTATATTTACTATGTCTCTCAGATTTTTGAAATTCCACTCATAGAAGATGTAAAATTATGTTTTATGTGAATTTGCAAATTCTCCTAAGAGATGGGTAAAAGACCGTGAAAAGATCAATAAAATTTTTATATATCTAAAATTATTATAAACTGAATACAATAAATTACATTGAACTTTTATAGTTACTATGTATCTATTTTGACCTAAAATAAATTTAAATAAAATAAATAATTTTTTAAATAAAAATTTGGTTTTAAATTATAAATTTATGATTTTTCACTATTCATGAAAAAAATAATGTTTTCAGAAAAATACCAAAAATTCACCATAAGCTATTTTCGATATTCTGAATCCAAAAATGAAGTCCATTTTGAAAGATAAAATTTATAAAATTTCAAAAAGTGGGTATTACTATTCATAATAGATATTTTGATGGGTTGTGGCGTGTGTTAGAACTCGAAGTTGCGTGCAACACACGCAACTGTATTATTCAAAGAGAAGCATACCGTGGAATCTTGGGGTGTTACACCTCATTTACATGGTATATTCCATTTATACCTCTTGATAATGTTCATAGTAGATACCTCAAATGAACTGAATCCAGAGGTGGTACAATTCCTATATGATATCTTTTTTGAGGAGTAGTCAGTAACAATCATAGATCATAGAGATAAATATCTATGTAACAAGAAAACAAAATTGGTAAACATAATATGGTTGAACCATAAGAATGAAGAAGAAACATCAAACCAAGATAAATAAATTAATGAGAAATATCCTCACCTATTTTGGTAAAATGAAATTTTGAAAGAAAATTTTCAAAAGGGAGGAAGAGTGTAACAACCCATTCGTTTATTAATGGAATTTATTCCATTCTTATAAGTATGTTATATAGTAAGAAACACATACATTTAATTAATATCCAAATATATACATAATTATCATAAATGAAGAATGAAATAAGTTATATTCACAGAAATTAAGGAACACCTACCAACGAAATAGTAACCTGACCCTTCGAATAGTAACATGACGATTAAGAATAGTAATCAGAAAAATAGGATAGTAACATCACTTATGATGTAACATATAAAATTTCAAATCATATATCTGAATATATGATATAATTATATCACTGTATAAGTAATTAAATGTTATTAAAATGATAAATTAAGTGTTATATTTCTTTATAAAACATAAATGTTTAATAAGAAATATATAGTTAAAAGAATGATTTCAAATAAAAATTATTTTCCTAAAAAGTAATAATCAATTAATATTTTATTTCCATATAATTATAAGATTATTTTATGGGACCTTATGTAAATTATCAATGTTCCATAAATGAATTTATAATTTTAAAAATTTTATTTTTTTAATAGATGATGATTTTAATTGAAAATTACAATTCTCATATTTAAAAAATTATATTAAAAAATGGTGTTCATTGTTTAATTATACAAATTGAAAAATGGTTTAGGTGAATTTTTGAGATTTTTCTTTAATAGTTGAATTTTTGGTGAATAGTGATATATGATAATTTTTAGTATTAAACAAATACATGAATTATTGAGTCATAGATGATGTATGGAAGATGTAATACCATAATATCGAACTCTCTTTAAAAATTTTAATATATTTGGCGATATGTTTCAATATATTGTTAGTAATCAGCCGAAATAATAAAATAATAAAGAGAATAATAAAAAAACACCCCTCTCAATCAACTACAAATACCATCCCCCACCTGTTATCCTCAAATATTCCATGACATGAAGAATGTATAAATTCTACCCAATCATATTCCCAATCCACAAACCCATGTCTAGGAGACCTTTGTCTAAGAAAATTTTCAAAACAAACCCCCCAAAAGTGGGTTTAAGGGAGAAGAATTCAATACGTAAAATCCTAATTCTTTTCTTTTAATTAATTTTAAATTTATTTTCTTTTCTTATTCTATCATAACCTCCCCTCAACCAAGAGTCTTGATATCTCTAGTAACTTTGTTATAATGTAGTTTTATTATGTCAATGTGAAATTGCATCATCAAACCTCTTCTCCTCTCACATTTATTTTGAAAATGAAGACATCATCCATGAGGTGTTGTTTGATCATATTTTAGGATGAAAAGAATTAATTTTCAATTACCACCTTCAAGGATGGTCATAAAACCGTTATAATGATTTAAAATTATTGTGAAATGTATGTTATATCACTTATTATCTTCAATTGGTAATATATATGTATAATATAAAATAATAAAGAAAACAAGTTTTTTGTGATCGAAAGCCGCCAAAATTTATCTAAACGATTATCATTATCATTTTATCCACGGAATACTCCTCATTTATGAAAAATTAATATATAATTCAAATTAAAATTTTGAAATTTAACTAATAAAAGATAATTCTAATTCTAGTGAATTATTCACATCTTTTATGAACTTTTACACTTGTATAAAAGAGAACCGATCATGAAAACCAAGAAACAAACACTCTCTGAATGATAGAATTCAACTCTATAAGTCATCATAATGGACATAAATTACGGTAATAAAATTATAATACATGAATAATAGGTTATTTATTTATTATTAAAAGAATATAATCTAATTATTTATGTTATTAAAGTTAAAAATGAATTTAGCCATAAGGTAAGGGGAACCTAAAACCCAATTTCTTTTCTTTGGGTTATTAATATTCTATGGAAAATTTCAATGTTGATATTTTTTAATATTAATAAAATATAGTTTCATTGTTCTTAAATATTATTTTCTCTGATATAAATGTCCCAAAATATTAATTTATGACAAATTCAAAAAAAAATTAAAAAATAACTATTCTTTCTAAAAATTCACATCGTTTACCTCTCTTGAGATTATTTTTTATCCACTAAAGATTGATGATTTGTATAAAAAGTATGATTTTTTATTTTTATTTATAGATCAACAATTATCATCCATGATGGTAAGTTTATTAAATTATCATGAGACCCATTTCTTTTCTTTGGGGTATTTTATGGAAAATATTATTATACATTGTTTGAGGCATTCATGATCATGTAAATGTTATTATATGACGGGTGAACCAGAATATATATAGTTCTAAAATGTATTAGTTAATGTGATTTGTAATATGATATAAGGTGAAATATTCATAAAAATAATTCTAAAATTTTTTCAGAATGATTATTTTATGATTATGCATATATGCTATGCGTGAACATGTTGCTACCTTTCTTCACAACAATGTGTGGTATTTTACCCCAATGACATGAAGTTTCATTTTTATAAAATGAAAAATTATGGAAATTTATCTAATGCATCCTATCATGATTATTATGAATATTCAAATATAATTATATGTTGATGATTATTATGTTAACCCTATGTCAAATTGATTCATGTTAATTTATATCCTCTTATTGGGATTTTAGGCCAGCTATTTCTTTTATGTATATCCTCAGGTGACTACATATACTAAAGATAACATAAGGGAAAATATAATTCTAGATAAGAAGGAGTTAAATTATGTTTTATGTTTTATTATATAGAATTTATGTATGGTCATAATTTTCCCAAGACACTGAACCATTGGATCATAGTTCTGTAACACTATGATACTGTTTATCTTTAATATGATATAATTGTCATGTAATTAAAAGTAGGGTTTCTATAACATCATTATTAAATAATGATTTAGGATCACTATCTAGAATATTTTATTAGTTTTCAATAATTTTATAGTCATCCCTACTATGTATTGTTAAGAATGATTCCATCCAATATTTCCATACCCCATAGTCAGTACTATCAAAACTATGTGGGTTTTGATGTATCCATCAATCTTTTAAACATTTTACTACCACCATAAAAATATATTATCCCATTGAATGGTATGTTAGGAAAGATTTAACATAAAAAAATTATATATTGATCTATGGATGATCCTTTGATACTACTTATTGGTCCCAAAGGGAATATTGTATAATAACAAAGTGGTAGTTGGATGAGTTTTGCTTTTAAAAATATACAATGATTATATCATTTTTTTAATGTTAATATAGTGTAAATAAAATAAATAGTCTTAGGATATATTTATATAATTTTCAATTAAATTGATCATACTATGCTCTTTACCCCTATCAATCACAGAGAAAAGTCACCAAATTACTATGGAATGATACATTTTTTTTCAAACATGGAGTTAGAAACTAATTATGATGTATTTTTGCCCTGGGAAATCAAACAAAAGACTAACATGCATTTTTATACATAGAGGCAGATCCTAATAAATCCTACATTTTTATCTTGCATGTATAACCTTAATAGTTATTATTTTTTTCCTAACGGCATAAAAAATGTCTTTTTTTGGGAAGTCACTTCCCATCGTACATATCTCTTAGTAGGGTAATATAACCCACATAATCATTATAAAAAATTAATAAAAAAAATAAATGCACTAATTAAAATAATTGGACAAATAAATGTTGTGAATTCAATGGTATATTGGATCACTTCTCTAAATAAATATCAAATAATGATGTTGAACAATGTGATCAAATCCACAATGATCACATGAATTGTAAAGAAGATGTACTTCCTCATTGTTCATATATCCTCAAAAATTCGTTCTCGTGAACTGATACTATCAACATTATGTATAGATTTTCATCCAAAAAACATCATTCAAATTTGTTGTCCATTTCATATTTTTTTCTTGATTAAATAGTTTCACATGTAACTTAAATAAATAAATTTAAAGTTATTTGGGGTTTAATTTACATAAAATGATTCAATTGAATTTCTTTTAAAATTGAAAAATAATATTCATGTGATTCAACATAGATATTCTATAAAACAGATAGAAACAATATATTAAAACTTGTTGGAACATGTATCAAAATAGTTTATTCATTCATAGTAATGAGTATTACTGTTATTAAAGAACTCCATAAGATACATGAAAATTACTCTTCTAATTTTAACTAACATTAATTTTAATGTCTCATGTTCCAATAGTTTAGTGTGAATATATGCACAATATGAATCTAATGGGGATATAATTTAAGTCATCATAAAAAAATATCAAACTTATTAGCGTGTATTATAGGTAATTAATTAGTAATTTTGGAATAAATAAAACACTAAGAATATTCATAATAAACATCAGTAAAAAGAAATTTGAAATAATATGAAAAAAGAGTCCAATATAAGGTTTATAACGTGATATAGAATCTCACAAAACCACATAGGTGAATTTGACTACATAAGTGGATTTCACATGTGTGAATTATTTATGTAGGAGGAATATACATATAACTATAATATATACCTAACCAAAATTTAGAAAGACTAATATACAAAATAACTGAAATTTATCATGTAGGATAATCTATCTACGTAATATATTTTCACACAGTCAGATTTATGAAAGAAAAACTATTCACACATATAATTTAATTTATCCAATATTTGATATAGTTGAATTCATGTATCCAATATTTGATATATCCAAAATCATGTATCTAAACTATTTAGATAGATGAATTCATCGAACCAATTTTTGACAATGTAGAATTCAAGAATACAAAATGCATCTTGTCTTATACATTTTCATTTTTATATCAATCCTTATAAATATAAAAATCATATATAGGTTGAGTTGACATAAATTTATATATATCATTATATTTCCAAATAAATAATAATCACCTTAATTTTAAATCTATAGTTAATTATATATTAAAATATAGTATAAAAATATTTAAAAAAACAAGAATCCAAAATGAAAACCTAGAGTGAATTTTAACCTAATTTCAGACATTATAAAAGTCAAGTCAGAATTTCATTTCTTATAATGAAATGTATATAATTTTATTATATATATGAATAGAAAATAATCACTCAATTTAATTTTTTGATTCCCATGCTATGGTCAATATATAGAAGTTAAATTATTCTAGAAAATAGGCTATGTGGTTTGCTTATAGGGGAGATTTCGTGTTTTGGTTTGGAAACATGGGGGAATTTTCCACATGGTAATTGTAAAAAACATATATTAATAATATTTAATGGTCCAAAATGATATATTTATCCCAATAAATCAAAAAAAACTTTTAAATCATGTTATGATCAATATAAAAATGAAATCCAAAGATATCTATTGATAATAAATATTAAAATATAATCAATGTTAAGTATACATTAATCTTTAAATGAGATAATAATTATAGGTATATATTTATAAATATTAATACTTTAAACAAAATAAAACAAATAAATATTTATAATAATCAAGTCAACCATTACTTCATGTAATGACAAAATAATTGAATCCTCTATATAAGTTAATACGTATGGATATAATTATGCACTACCAAAACACACACCAAATGAAAAGTATTTAAGAATGTAAGAAAATTAGAATATAATATTTTAATTTGGTTTAATCCAAATGTTGTAATATTATCAATTTTATATTTTAGTTGAGTCTGAGGAATATATATACACAATATTACACAATTAAATAAAATATAAGGGCACTCTACATTTTTTAGAATTGTGAATCCATATTGACAATGCTACACAAGAAGATATAAGAGAAATACAAAACACATACCTCACTCTTGTTATAGGTTATATATCCTAATATCTATTTAGTTCCCCAAATGGTATAGAGATGATGATATTGGAACCCTCTAATCATCCATTTCCCCCTTTATGGAATCATAAGAAATGATATTCATTATGATTCATGATTCCAATGCATCAATAATGGAATATATTATTACTATACAATAGTTCATGAACTATCAGTTTTATTCTACTTCAGTGACATGCACATTTTAGTTTTTATTATTCTATTAATCTCAATGTGATTAATATGTATGGATTGTAGTTATACTATTATTTCCTTCTTTCACAATCATATTATCATTATTCTCCTTCTTCAAGAGTCTTGATACCAAGAAAAAAACAACCTATGTATCAGTAATTATCACCAAATTCCATTTTTTTATTGATCTTAAATAATAAGGGATATTATAGGGTATGAATTTTATAATACTTCTTTGTTTTCTTCCATATACATTGATAAAAACAATATTCTCTATATAATATCATAAAATTATTTGTCTCTAAGGTTATTATAATTATTTTAATGAATAGAATATCAATTCTTTGTTACTCTTTTTCTTCAGCACTCTAGATATTCAATAAAATTGTTTTGTATCATCTCCTGCTTCAATGAATATTTTTCTCAACTATTATTCCAAATATTCTCATAATTGTATTCTGACTAATTGACAATATTCTAAAAAATTAATATAATCTCATATAATTTTACAGTAATCATGGATTAAATATGGACTTAATCACTAAACAATAACATTTTTTATTTTATGATAATTAAAGTATCATATGGATCAATAATATTATTTATTCATAAGAAAATATCAATATTGTGAAATTTTTATAAGAGTTTTACCTTATTTATCATCTTAATAACATTCATGTCAGAAATGTTTTATATTATATATTATATTAAATCACTATACACCTTTTAAAATTTATAGTCATCAAATATTTATTAAGATTTGTTATTCTTATGTATTATTTATGATTTTTCCTTTTCATATTTTTTCTAACCAATGACCTTTACATAAAACCAACTAACTTGAATGTATGAGTAATTTTTTTTTTCATTTTGTCACATTTTAGTTAACATGTATCCCATATATAAATATTTATTACCATTATCTATCTTGTTTTTTTTTTTAAATTTTTCATATTTTCTCTAATTGTCGATCCTTATGTAATGCTTTTTAATTTAACAATTTCTTCAATTTAATTTGGAAAATATATGGTGGACAAATTAAAATATCTTATGTATCGATTGAAAATAATTTTTTTTTATTTTTTAGAACTACATCAATAATTTCTTCTTACATAACCTATTGATATCACATTGTTATCCATCAATTTTATAAATATTCTATTTAGAGGAAAACAAAAACATATTATATATGAAATTAATTATTATTCAACTATTTTCGAACCCTCTTGGAACCTTTATAGATAATATTTAATCACCCTAACTCTACTGAAAACAATTTTATCTACTAGATACTCTTAATGTAACTTCATATTTCTATCATTATGATACTATTCATGTAACTTATAAATCGTATCTTTTAGAATTACGCATATAGTGTCTATTAGGTTTTGAACTTTTGAAAATAATGCTTATTTTCTTCATATATTGAAATATCAATATTCTTAGTAATTATTACATAATTAAGAATTACAGAGCTATAAAACATGGATTTTTTACTATTGGTTGTATATTAGAAAAAACATTATTCTAACTCGACACCTTAAACATCATAAAAGGGAAAATCAAATTTCTAAGTCAGTTTTAATTCTTAAAAATGTTTTGATAGATTATTTCACCCAAAATAATATAGTTTAAAGTGATCTCATCAACCATAACACTTTTTAAATTTTCAAATTTAGTTCATCATTACCACCATCAAATGTACACATCACTTCCTTGATTATATTTTTTTTAAAAACCCAAGATGAAACATCTTATTCATAATTTTCCATCATCATAATGGAAAAAATTTAGGTGGACTCTTTTATCACCATGTAAATGGATCTCCACCAGCATGCCTAACTAGAGGAATATTTAATATATATAATATATAAGAACTCCCTGAAATATCTCACTATTAAACATAATTATTATTTATTCACTTCCTATATCACTAAAAAAATATAAAACTCTATCTTATTCATTGAAATAAAATAGAATCACTGAACTCCATTGGGATCATCTATTATGTGATTCTATCAATTTTATGTGGTAGACACTTTTGGATGATATGTTGATCCCATATTATATTCCTCCTATTATATAATCCTTACTCTCAATGATGTGAAAATAAATTATATTAAATAAAGAAATAAATTCTATCAGTTTTAATTAATATTAACAATTTTAGACATAATTTTTTCTAAAAGGTAGTATTCTATAATTATTTTACCAATTTAAGATAATTATCAATAAAAATTATATGAATCTAGGATTTATACGATAAATTATATTGATACAAGAATTTAACATCATAATCAAATAATGAAAGGTCTTAGAGAATGTTGTGACTAACTAATGAGGATGTTTCACATTAGTAAATACAGATTATATGGAGGATATTAAACTTCATAATGAGTTCTTAGTTGAGAAACTCTTTCATATAGATTTTTAGTATCATCGTTTCATTATTGAAATTTAATACCATGTTAAAAATGAAAAAATTTACCCTAACATCAATTATTAAAAAATAAAATCATAATTCTTGGCCAATGTAACACATTATTTTTTGGGGATATCCTTTATTATTCAATAATTGTGGAGATATACATGTTATAAAATGTGATCCTATGAATGAGGTTTTTTGTTCAAATTTTAGCATTCGTCATAAATTGGTGGAAACTATGTGATTGATAACATTTCATTAATGTTTTTTCAACATATATTCTTTTATACAAAAATAAATAATGATTTTTGGGATTTTTTTGAGGATGTGAAAAATGAAAATAATTATGAGGTATCGAAAAAACTGTTAGATTACTTAAGACAAAATTATATAAGATTAAGTGTTCAAATTATGGGGAATATATTTCATGGGACCCTTCAAAAAATATATCATAACACTTATGATATTCTATTATTTGACTACAATAAAATGGTGTGGATGTTGAGGTGTCTATAATGAATAAAATTTGTTTTATCATCATATTTTGAAGAAAAAAATCATTACATTGTTTGGAATCTAATGGTTTCTCTTTAGTAATCAATATTCCCACATAAATAATAACTTTTTAAGTGTAATTCTAGAAAATATTTAGTTTAATACAATAAAATAACCCATTATAACCCTTAATGTTGTGGGAAAGTGTAATTTTAAATATAAATAAATATATTAGAGAAATGGTTTTCTAAAACTAGATGGATTGGAGTTAGAAGAATGATTATTTATTACGGGTATACTGGATATTATTAAAACACAAATTAGTATTAAACCACCTAATAGTATCTATATAAATACATTCCACTTTATAGTATTGTTCATGATCATAATATATTGTCCCCTATGAAAGGAATACATGGATTTTTATAAATCTTGGAAATAGAGGACACTATAACATGATGAATATGAAGAAATTAAATGGGATGGTTCTGAGAATAAAAAAATTTACAATTTTAGTATGACAATGTAGAAAGGGTGATGCATCATATAAATAAAATTCAAGCCAATATACAAGGTACTATTTGTTAATAAAACTCTTGTAATTATTTGAATGAAAATTGATGTTATACTGGTCAAAAACCATTACAGTGATCAAAACATAACCTCTTTAATCTATTGGTATTCAAAAAATGTACCTAACCTCATTCAAGGTAAAATTAAAATAGTTAAATCCATATAATTATAATTTTAATAAAGGGTGAATTTTTTCCATTACATTTAATTATATTACAATAGGTTTGATTAGCTCTATATAATTTTTTAAAAATAACTAGATGGGTGTAAAATGAGGTATGTTACAAGAACATTTTTTACATTTAAGTACCTTTTTTTCTTTTTCTTTTTTATATTATAATATTTAATTATGTAACTTATGGTGTATAGGATAACACCCATGAAATATATTTTCTCAATAAAGGATGAAGACAATTTAACAATTGATAGAATATAAATAGAATCATTGGTAAAGGTAAAATAATATTTTTAAAAAAAATAGATTTTTAGAAAATGATATAGAACAAAAAATATTATAGTACAGTTGAACTGGCCATGGAGATGATTAAATGAAAAAATTGGTCCTACCCATTCTATTTCATTAACAATTTTTCGAAAGAAACCCCAAACCAAAAATAGACCAATGAATAATGAACAGTTTCATCACCATTTCAAATAAGAGACAAATTATGTATAATAATATTATCATAGAAGGCCCAAAGGCATTTAACCTGAGGGTTCCACATAACCTTAATAATACCTCCCTATATTTTCTAGAGGTTACCAACTAGTAGAGTGGATTTTATAAATCATGTGGGGGGTGGCTATACCCCCATGTATTATTATAAAAACGACAAATGATAAAAGAACCATCCATAACAGATATCAAATCTCATTATAGTAAATAGATCTATTGAGGAAGAAATCATAACAATAACATTGATACACTATAAAAATATTTATATTCAGGTCATATATTAATATAATAGTAAAAATAACAACAAAAAACCAATCATATATAGTTATAAGGAATCTGAAAATAAAATACACAGTGACCTAATAATTGTCCATAGAATCTCCCTAGACCTATCTCAATAAACCTTATGATCTATCATTTCTCATCAACCAAAACTCAATCTATCTCCCAACAATTGATTCCACGATAATATAAGTATGAGCATCAAGGTTCCCATGCATAGTGTGAGTATAACTCTCTCTAGGCTGCCACTAATGGTTTCCTTAAAACAAAAGTAATATATATGTACATGAATGCACAAAATAGAATATAAGTGTGAAACCTCACATGAAATCATCCCTATATCTATATTGGCAAGTTTAGGATAGGATGTTACTCCTATTGTATAAAATATTTTTTTTGTTAATGATTTATCACCTCTTATTCTAGTATTCAAGGATATTGACCCCTCATTGTAGTCATCAACCATGGTATAAAATGCACTACCAAGACTCATATACATAACATAGTAAATCTTGGTGAGTGATGTATCATCTAAATCACTATATGGTGAATAATGTTTCACACAGAAAATATTGTATCAAGAAATGATAACCCAAATGTGATTGACACATCCCTAAAATATATCCCCTAGTTGAACAATCTATCACTACAATATGATCCCCAAATAGAATGTTGTATAACCAGCTTAAATTTTTTTCACAAATCACAAATCCCCCTTCACTCACTCATGTAGGTGATCTATTTTTAGTATACCATCTAAGATTACCAACACAAAACTAGAAACATATATTAGGTGACTAATTCGTTACAACAAGAATAATAATATGAGTGATCAAAAAAATAGTATAACCATATCCAATTAATAAATGAATATAGGCACTATAAATGTGGTATCAAACTAGGAATTAATTAAACCAAACCAAAAATAATAACTACATTACCCATTCCCAGGACATAAAACACCTAACCCACATATGTCAAATATGTACTTCCCCTAATATAAGTTAGTATCCATATCATTAACCATATAAAAAGGTTTATGTTAAGAAGGAATTTATCATATCAAGGTTCCATCATGAGTATAACCCTCTACTTAGATTAATAAACACAATAGTTCCAACATAAATGGAAAACATGATAATTCAATTTATGTTTCTAAAAACTAGATATGGGAAATGACACCCGACACAATACCACTCCCCAACTATATCAACACTACTCAAGGGTGAAATGGAAATTATATTGTATATGTTTAACCCATATGTCCTTTAGGACCTATCATGATACAGATAGACCATAATCCGCTCTCATTAAGAAAATAATCCTAAATATTCCCTATACATGGAAATTTTAACATACCCAACAATGCATTCACCCCACACATCCCTTTATATGTCATCTAATTGGATCACCAATTGAATCCATTCTAGGTGAACAACATATTCCTACTAAACCTTTCAAGATCAATATATCCATTAGTCAATAATTTTCTCCCCATGGGATACAATATCACCTTATTTTGGACTACCATAAATTCAACATAGCCTTCAATTCTTAGAAAAAATTGAACCTACATATGTACATGCTAATAGACCAGTAATTTATTATGCCCCATCTTACATATGTTAAACCAATCCCAAATAAAATTTTTATCACACACACTCTCTTTAAATTATATATTCATAACTTTAAAATATTGTAATATCAATCAAAACCTATATAATGTATGAAGATAATTTATAATGCAACCCTCTCTATCCTAAATCAAGAAATAGTTTTTGAACTATCCCCATTCTATATCCCCTAACTAATCCAATAAAATTAAAAATATAATATTAAATATTTATATCTAATTTAAAAATTTTATTAAACACTTTACATTTAAGAATAATTGAGATAAAAATCAACAGACGATGTATTCCCTCTAAAACAATCAAACAATGAGGATCTGATTACCCTTGGCGGAAAAATGATTCTACTATTAACCAAATCACAATCATATCGAACTAATTAAGAAAAAAATCTTTTTTTTAATATTAATCAAAACTAAATTTGGATAGCGACTTACCATCAATGATCAAAAAATGTAAACACATAAATTCATCTTCCCAAAGCCTCTTCAAATATTCATTGATGGATTCCCTCCTGAATTAATGTGATTAGACTTTTATCAGATGAAATTTCCTTCACTAAACTATTACAATACACAAAAAATAATAGGAATAGGGATTAGAGGACATGAAAATAGAGAAATTTAGAAGAAAATTGATTAATTAATATTGAAAAAGATCTATAGTACCCAGATTGAAGAGGAATAAGGGGAGAAGTATAGAGGACAAGATCCTGACCCATTACAAGAATGTACACTAAATTAAAAACCCAGGGTGGGCTCCATTGATTAAAAGGAAAAATTTATATTTTTCCTTTGTTGAATAAAATAAATCAAGGAATTATCAAGTGATATAAGTACCCACACCATCCACTCATTACCCAACTATTTAATTAGTGTAAATAACTAATTACCCAGTGGCCCTATATAGTGGTCCCGCACTCTTTGAACCCCCAATGGGTACCTAGTTCACCATGATGTAGTATATGGTGTCATTTTTCAATCACTGGTCCTCTAATTTTGAACCATAGAGTACCTTGAAATCCAAATATATACTTTTCAACCTGAGATACCAACTCAGAAACATCCTATTCAGTTTTCTAAAATGTATCCATAATTCTATTTTTAAATTTAATTTCAAAAAAAATTAAACAAGATCTATTTAAACAATCAATTAAACTACGATTTTCTCCATCTTTGTTGACACAGACTAGCACATATCATTGGAACCTCCCCATTATAACACTTATTATCATTTTTAATCTTCCATATACATCTCCCATGACCCAACTTAGTGACTGATATTAGATGCACATTTCAATTACCAATATCTCATTATCTATTGTCATTCCGATATCATACTAAAACTATTTTATATATCCAAAAACATTTATGAAAAATTTTATGACTCATCAGACACATTTTTAATTCCTAAATAATATGTGTTGATCATTATTTTAGTCATTGTGCTTGATATCACATGAAATGAAAAATCCTATTTCCTTCACATTGACTATATCTGAAGAATCTGATGGCCCACTCTCCTTAGTTTCTTTTAGGTTCTATAACTCTTTAATAATTACCTAATAATAGTGGAATTTAAAATGTTTTAAATAATTTATGTCATCCATCAATGTTTATATCATTAGTAGAACCTAGAAAATTAACCTTTCATCGATACATCTAAGAACCCCCATGACATATGAGGCTCAACCTCATATCATCAAACAAAAGATATAAAACCTCTCATGTAACCTTATTGCATTGAACATGAATTTATACATCCCATGAGTTCCAAATTTCATAAACTTGATCACCATACTGGCTCATATCCAAAAACTCAAACCATGTCTTCCCACATGTATTTCATTTACCAAATGTAAAAAAATTGTATTATGATACCAATTATATTCAAATACTTGGAATCAAATTCTATAACAAAACATTTCCTATTTACACCCAACACTGATGAAAAAACAAAAATATCAAACACTTAGGATTAAATAATGTGTCATTAACAACATTCACCAAATTTAACCCCAAACAAGGGTCTTATTAATGAACATCTAATATTTATATTTCCATAATTTGATTAAATTATTTATCAATAAATGGGCATAAACCCATTCATATACCATTATTATATGAACACTGATTATCTTGACCATCATTTTTTATATCCTAATAGACCAATCCATTGAGCCCCACTCTAGAATCTATGACATTACAATTCTTCCTGAAACCACTATTCAAAACCATTGATGATCAATAAATTATAACACATCCTGATAGATAAATTCCCATGACTATAACCCTGGTAACTATTATACGAATCTCATGATCCAACTCATTATAGACCACACATCATTCTCACAATAAATTATAAACCTTATTGGGGCCAAAACCACTGGTTATACATTAGCTCTCTATTTCTCAATATTCAATCATACCTAACTAGTCTTAACAAGAAGAAATTGATAAGACAATTATACAACCATGTTTTAGGAGGATAACATTATTATTTTCCCCTTTGATATATTAAGTTGTTTCATATGTTCCAAAGGGATTAGACTATATATAATCACACAATAAGTGTGATCCTTTATTTAAATACATTATCAATCCTTGTCCTAGATTTATATAGTCATGGAGAAAAATGGGGCCTTAAAACCCATCACAATATTTAAGTACCTCTTACATTCAAATACCCCATATAAGTATCAATGCACTAAATGCACACCCTAGAATAGATTATCCATGTAATTCAGTAGAATAATATTCAATCACTATAAAAAAATACAGTTACCATAAACCAACATCAGCTGTAAGATGACATTCATAAATAAATCTCTTTATCATATAGATTTTCGAAAAAATAGACCAATTGGAATTCCCCAATAATCTTTTATGTCAAGAAAAAACACAATTTCTAATTCCTAAATAAGGATAGTATCTCAATGGTAACCACTGAAAATGGAATCTAATTTCTAGCACAATTTATTGGGTCTTACAATAAAGAAAGTACTCAACCCAGTACTACCCCAGTACTAAACTCAACAAAAAAATGTCATGGGTTGTATTCTAATTATCTATGGATCACATGCCTAACAAAATAAATTAATGTGACTCTTATTCCTATCAGATAAAAACCTTACATGCATCATCATCCATGTGTTCATCTGCCATACAAACTAAGGATTCTAGAACCTTCATATACCATATTTCTTTTACACCACTCACACATCGATCCCATGAAATAAAGAATCTACCCAAACATTCAAACTATAAGTTAATCCTACTTCCTATGTTAATTCTTATTTTTATAGTGCTACCCCAATAATTCACCATATATCTACAAATATAATTGGAATGATACACTAATATTTTATTAATATAAATGACTTAGAAATACCTAGTGTTATATATCATAATCCCCAGGTTATCCCACCCAGTTTATGGACCAAATGTCACACAGGTTTCATCCCATGAATCATATCCTACGATTTGGTCTCAAGAACATCAATGAGACTCATGAGACATCACCCACTCCTAGATATATCATCAATATTTTGGTTTCCCTATACCCATACAACCCACTCTAACACCATAATAAATACTATAATCTCATAAAATATGTTACTCACATGTAATTTGCCTCTCTATTATGAATTCACCCAATAACATAATGGTATCATACCCCTCAAAAATTATTGTATCCTAAATTAAAAATGTCATGGGCATGTATCAAATACACATACATACAGGAAAGAAATCTTCATATGTAGAATAAGATCTTGTGACCCTGGTATATCTTAATAGAATGACACAAATATATTATACTGAAAAACAATATTTAATCTATTTTTAATACTATAAATAATTTAACCTTTTATCATAAACAGATAATAAATAACATAAAAGCATATGAATATCATGTCAATCTTATTTATTAAATATGAAGAATAAACATAATCATATTTCAATATTAATCCATGATCAAATATAAAATAATAAAAAACATCGTCCTTAGAGTTATTTAACACTATAATAGGAATGAATGGAAATAACATCAATACCAACTCCATAGAAACATGGAGTTTAGTGTGTACATGTTTTTTATAGGAATAAACATATACAATATTCCAATTTTATTCTCATCCTAAATCCACCTACCACATAAAAAATGGTAACATGTATAAAGGAAGGATCTGATGCCAATTTGTAATTTCACCAGATATATCTCTCTAAATGACATATATCCCCAAGGAACAAAGTAACCATAGGAGAACATCCTAAAATGACAAAATAAGGAAACTAAGAGTTAGGGTATAATGAATTATGTTTGGTGACCATAACATCTATTTTATTCAAATATTAATAATCAATATTATATAATTCCATTCTAGATAAAACATCAAGTGTGTACAATAAATAATTACAAGGGGCTATAAACCATAATAGTGTAATTTATATGTGATAAAATATGTATATATTGGTTTTATAGTTAGATGGAAGATATATGACTACCCAATTATTTATCCTAAACAATTCATAATACCCAAAAAAATTAAATGCAAGATGACCTAGAATCAATCCTCAACATTGCCTCATACATATATCTATAACAAAACTAAGATATCCCAGATCATCAACTAATACTCAAACTATACCCAAACATACATGCTTATATATGGCCTGTGATCATCCCAAAGTTCCCATGAAATGTTTGAGCATAACATTTCGAAGGATATATCTAATGATATTCCTAATAAAAATTATATATGAGAATGAATGTACTGAATTAAATGTAAGTCATAATACCCAAATTATTTTTTCTATCATAACATTAATTATTAAAGAATTTATAAAAATATTAGGATAAAACCTACATTAGTAATTTGTATTATGGGACAATATTAACTTGTTTGAACACAACATGATTGTGAAAGATCTGTCGCCACTAATTGCAGTAGTCAATGTGAATGTTTATCCCCTTACTCATCAAAAAATTTGGATGATGCCCAAATATAACATTATTGTAGATTAAGGTATCCTATAGTGAATTATATATCAAAATAATAATTTCACAGTGAATTATTTATCTCCTAATAAAGGATGTATAACTTATTCAAACCATAAGGTGAATGATGTTTCATGGAAACATATCGAACAATTGAATAACCTTTAATCACACCGTGATCCCAAAGGAAAATAATGTATCTACAGTTGATAAGTGAATCAACAATCACTAATCCCATATTAGTGACCCGAGTAGAAAATATGCTACTAATATACCTTCTAATGTGAATTACACTCAATAAAACAACGTAACAATGTAAACTATTTATCATGATAATCATATAAATATGACTGATCTGCTTATCAATATAACCATAATAAACCACAAAACATAACCACTATATAAATGATATTTACATAATAATTGGGTCTAATGAACCCAAAACACATTATAGGATACTCAATACTAAGACATAATACACATAAATCACGTAAAAAGCCTATATTTTATCAATCACAAAATAGATCCCACTCCATCCCCCTTATCATAGGGGTTGCACTAATATGTAATTCAACATAAGATGGAACAATAAAAATGTTTGACTTCCAATTATCATAAATAATGATTTCATACAACTAAGAAACATATGAGGACACCATGAAAAGTTGATTACACAAGTTAGGGCCTTGAACACCACTCACATATTCCCTACCATGTATTTATCCACTTCCCAAGAGTGATATGGAACAAAAACTCACATGTCCAATGAAGATCATATTCGAAAACAATTATTTTATAATTACATGTTTTAATCATTTTTTTTCATTTTAAGGTTATTTATAACATTTTAAGGGTTTCGAAATAATTTTATATAAGTTGTGATAATTGTTTGATTATGGATTTTTATGTATTTTAAATCAATTTGTTATTTTTTCCAAAAAACAATCTATAGTAATCAATTTTTTAAATTAATATTTTCTTTTGGATTATAAAATTTAGGGGATTCATTTCATAAAATCATACAATGATACAAATATTACAATAAAAGGTCTAAATGAAGTTAATAATTTATGCCTTGTAATGTGTGACCAGTGTGGGTAAATTTTATAGTTTTCACTTTATCTCCCAAAAAACCAAGCAAAATTAGATGATATTTTGAAGGAAGATAGTGGATATTAATAGGATTAAATTAATTTACATCGGATACTAGATACATGGATTTTTTTAATTAATGGAAAATATGGATGTAGAATTTGAAGATTTGGTTGTGTTATATATAATTACATTAATAATATGGTAAAAAAAATTATGCACACATCCAAATAAGATAGTTTTTTTAAGATAATGATAAAAATAATTTTGGATAACATTTCAAAATAAAAATCACCAAGATTTATCCATTCATAATGAAAATCGTTCATGAAATTTTGATATAATGATATAGAGAGAAAATATTCCACACTTTTCCAATAATAATATGTACTTCATTTTCAGTAAAAAAAGATAACCATTTTTAATTTTGAAGTTGGGGGGTTTTACTAAAATACTTTAATATATATTATATATATGTGTGTGTGTTATAATTTCTTTTCATCTTATCTCTAGCATTATATTTTTCCCCCATACATTCTTAACTCCACAAAAATAGATAACTAACATCAATGTTTTTTCAATGGAAAGATTATGGGAAATAATTAATCAAGGAAATGATTCATTATTATTGGATTTTCTTTATTGTTTTAGAAATATAGTGGGAAATATTATAGTTTAGTTTTTAAAAATGTTCCATATGAAAACCGTTGTATGTAATCCACTTTATTTAATGATTTATCACATAAATTCAATCATAGTACATCCTAATATATTTAAAAAAAAGTGTATTTTTGAGATTAGGTACGGAACACAACAAAATGATGTAAGTATACAACAAAAATATGGAAAACCATCTTAAATTTATTCTAATAATCCACTTCTAAATTAAAACAACATAGGATATCCTTTGGATATAAATATAAAAATAGTAAGATATAATCCTCTTCAAGTGAATGAACAAAACATAACATGACAAAATTATAACATTTTAGTCAATAGTAATTTCAATGGAACATAAAATAGTTGATAATATTATTCTTTAATAATGAAGAATGATAAAAAATTATTGCATAAAGGAAACCTAGGAAATGTTACGACAACATTAAACATGATATCAAAAACATAAGTTAAGGCTCAATTGTAAGACATTATAACATTGTGGAAAAGACACATAATGGATTAGATTTATGCTATAAATGAAAAATTTGAATCTTCCTATAATTAAAAAATACTCAATTTAATTTAGTGGTATATAATTCTAGGCACGCACATCGTTTTCATATCATTTATATGTTTACATGTGCCACAAAAATCAATCAGAATAAGATCAAATTTGATAACATATAATACCATGATGAAGAAGTGTGAAATACATGAATGGAATACCACAATAAAATTATGATAGGTATGTCTAGTAGAATACTATTGAGTGTAAATAGCCTTGGTATTCACAATACAGAGGTTTGGCATGAAAAAATGACATGATAAATTTGGCAGCATAATGGGGGAACATAATGAACAGTGTGATGGGTTAGTGAGAGTTAATGGAGCCTCTCATCACTTGAAAAACATAATGGTGGTGAAGGGGATATATAAAAACCCAATAAAAGATGAAAAATTAAAACTTATAAGGCAGAGAAGAATGGTCTTCCCTAAATGTTTAGCATGAAAAAATCGCAAGATAATTTCGGCAGCATAAGAGTGGTGTATAATAAATCACTGTAGGGATTTATTGAAATTGAAATGAATATATCATCACTTTTAAATAATAAGGTCAGTAAGGATGATTTTTAAATCATATTCCATAAAGATTAATTGGAATAAAAAAGGCATTACATAATGTGGGTTCTTGAATTAATTGTAGAAGGAGAGGATCCCTTACCTAGAGAGGGTGCTTCCAAAATCATTAGAGGAGCTTCTTGATGTATTGGGAGTACCTTGAGAGTTATATATAGAGGAAAGGTAAGGGTATATTAAAGATATAAAAGTATTTTGTGTGGTTAAATGGGAACTTTGATGGGTTTTTGTAGTAAAATTACAAGGAGTTCTTTATTATTTTTTAAATTTCAGATTTATAGACAATAAAATAGAGTGGTAAAAACCAAAAATAAATCCTGTGGGTTTTCCCATGGTTTCAACTAGAGGGGAGTGGTTTTAATTTTTTTATATTTTTTTTAATTCAGAACATTAAAATAATACCCATGGTGGTGTTTTAGTGAGTGATGTTTCTAAATAATTGATTTTAAAACCATAAAATTTAATATTGGTTTAGGGGGATTCCTAAATGATTTATAAAACTAATGAAATAACCTCATAAAGAAATTTTTTTAATTGTAGTCCTATATTTGGTCATTTATTATTTTTATGGAATATATTATATCAATTTAAAGTAATTATGATGCCATAATGCACACCATATATTTATACTGTATTTAATTTATGCTTGAAAATTTGACTATTTTGGGAAATTATGAAAAATCCAAAAATTGGATAATTTCAACATGATGATTCTTAAAAATATTTATTTTATCAATAATTCATATCCTCTTATTACATTGGCGAACACTCTGAGGTTAAGGTGTGCAATTGTGTGATTTTCTTGGGGTGCTTCAGCAAACATGGTTTGGGACATTATCTTGATGAGCTCAAACATCTTGCATAAACAATTTTGTTTGTGATTTAGTTGTTCAATGTCACATTGGGATTGGTAAAGATAAAATCCTTTAGATTCAATCTCCCTTATATGTTCTAATAAATGAGTTTCTTATGGTATGATCTAACTGGTTGAGTCTATCACATATTTTGTATGTGTAAGTAGGAATCTATCGTAACACTTAATATATAATAATCATATGATCTTTGTTTAATGGGTATAATATTAATGAACAGAATGCTTAATGGTCATTTAAATATAAAAGGATACAAAAAAAGAACCATATATATTTTTATCCACAATACATAATAGGTAATTTAATTCAATCCCAAATTGAATTTAATTTACAAACATTTGGGTCAATACATTAATCCCAACATTATAAATTTCAACATTGAAATTTAAATTTCATACACCAAATTACCTGAGGGTACTTCTGTTTCATAGCCTCACCCAGTTTCGAAGTCAATTGCTCAAAATTTTGGTTCTTCTATATTGTAAGAGAATTTTTTCCTTATACGTCTCTCAATGAGTTTTTTCTTAAACTTGTTTTTGTATTGCCCTAAGATTTCGTAGTAAGTTATTTTCTTTAAAGTAATTCAATAGCTTGCGCTACACGCGACACCAGGTTCGAGTGCACTAAGACTTACCAAACTAACCGTTAAAAACGCGGTTATGAATATTATTTACTAAAATTTTAATTTTATATACATCATATAATTTTAGAATCCATATTATGTGATTCTTAGACATAATATAAGAACAAATTCATTTTTTTTCAGATAAAAGAAGTATTTTTTTTAAAATGAAATTTTACCACCTTTTAATGGAAAACTCTTTTTAAAACCAATATATTACACTTTTATATATTCAATTTAATGATATTAAATTCCTTTTTAGAATGAGTACATAAAAATTTATTTTGGATAAATTTTTTGAACTTTTCTAATAACTTCCATATTTTGATGAATAATGAAAATTCTTATATTTTAATTGAAAACTAATTTTTTAATCTAAATAATTTATAGTGTTAAATTATGTATTTTAATGGTTTATAAGTAAAATTAGATTTTATTTTTATCATTTAATACAATTTAAGTCATTATAAGTAATTTTACATTTAAATTTGACATAAACACATGTCAATATTTTGATAGTTTTTACTTTTTAAAAAACTAGCTTTTCAGTTTTGACAATGGGAGGTACATTTAAATTAATTAATACAACTACTATGTTTTGAATTTGGAAGAAAACAATTCATTTTTTATTCAAAATATCAAAATTATCTTAGGGTAAATTTTTGGAATTGTTCTGAAAACATTTAATTTTTGATGAATAGTGAAAAACATTGTGTTATATTTTAAAACTGACTTTTAATTTAAATATTTATTTATTTATTTATTTTTAAGTCAAAATAGATATATAATACATATATAATATCAATGTAAATCATTGGAGTAATTTTATAATAAAATAAGATGTATAGAATTTTATTAAACTCTTTACCATATTTTACCCACCTCCTTGAAGCATTTGAAAATTTACATAAAACATAATTTTACCATTTCTATGAGTTTAATTTCAAAAATCTGAGACACACGGTTAATATCAGTATGTTAAATTTTGTTCAATAAGATGAAAATAATATTTAGGTAATAGTAACTTTTGACTTTTATTTACCACGGTTAAAAGTAAATTTGGTAATTAAGGGTAGAAATGATATCATAATTACCCTAACACATGTCATAATTCTATTGGATAAGTATAATACGACCAAAAATAATCTTAGTAATATAATATTAACCTCTTTGGTCTACTTGGGTTAGATTATGATATTTATTATGATTTTATTAAAAGAATAGTTAAAAGAGTTAAATTCAAATTTTAATAACTAAACCATTTTAAATATAGGTCTACACACTATATAAATTAGACTATAAATATTAATTAGAAATAAATAAATATTTCCTAAATAATACTATTTTATTTATAATTTTTAGATATTAAATAATTTAATTTATTTATGACAGAATGATGATGCAGTAATTACCTTTTTAATGAAATATTAAAATAATTTATATTATAAATATCCAAATAAATGTAAATTGTGATGTATGATTAATTGTAATTAATTTCTAGGTTAATATAAAATGTTAAGGTTATTTGAATAAATTTTATTCGAAGTAAAAATTCCTTTATGAATTTCAAAAAAATCAAATACTAAATAGTGTCAAAATTAATATAATTGAGTTTTTAAAACAAATAATATATTATTAATTGATATAATATTCATAAAAATCTATGGTTCGGCCAAACAACATAGATAAGGTTATATATATTAATACTGAACACATGGGATTCTCTTCGCATGTTATATTAAGTTTATTAAACATATAATATAAAAATACAAAGAGACATAATAAATGTCAAACTATTTAACTAAGGGTTAAATATAAATGATAAGGTTAATATGATGACCTAAACCTATCTAAAACCTATTTTTTGAGATTAGTTATACCCATCCCGTCATTAGACTTTAAATAATTCATTTTGGAGCCATTAGAAACTGAATATTATTTTATTATAAAATAATATTTCAGGCTTTTCCTAAGGTGACCCTCGCCTCTCTTATAAAAGGGCACTTCACCTTCTCTTAATTTCACACCATAAAAGCATTTTTTTTCTCGGCCAAAATCTACCCAAATACCCTCCCAACATTCCTCCATTCAACCTAGAGGCCTTCCTTTGGTCATAAAGCCATCCTATGGAGACCTTTTGATCAAATCAAAAGGAAGAACCTGAAGAATAGGTAAATATTTTATCACCTCTTTCAAATTCTTTTCTTCTTCCACTTCCTCTTTTTTGTTTTTATTCTAAAATAATAACTCTATAATCATCATTATACTTTGATTTTTTTATTAAAATTTTACAACCATATTCATTATTCTATCCACCCTATAAATGGCAATGGCACTGTACGTGTGTATGTGTGGATTACCGTCTCCGCGTCGTGGTGTAGTTAGGTATTCAAACACTTCATTATTTGAATGGGTATAATAATGTGTATAACTGATGTAAATAATAAATATAACATGTTAATGTTTCTTTATATATGATATACCATCCAATTACATATTATTTCACCCTCAATATAATGATATTGTCGCTCGTGCGTACGTACAGATTACCGTCTCCACAAACACGACGAGATTCATTACCCATTGTAATAATTCAAGAATAATTTTCATTTTATGTTTAAAAATAATTTTTAGGAACTTAATATCATTATGGATATCAATAAAATATAACATATCCATAACAAACATGGCTTACTTTACCGATTATATAAAGGAAAATGGATCAGTTAACACTCGAAATGATGATACTACTAAAATATAATTAACAAAGAAATATTAGAGGATCATATATGATATCATATTTATGTATATAGTTATTTAATAAATTTATAACAGTGATATAACTATTATACAAGATTTTAACGTACCCTTTTCCAAGGAAAAGTAAAAGGTAAAGGGTTTTTATCTCACTTCTTATTCTTGTGAGATTCATGCTATATTGCCACTATTTCCTTTTGTGTGGTGTATGTATGGCCTGTGATTATATTCTTTGTGTAATATATATTAATTTATGGGTATATAAATCTTCATTTTATGATAATTCTATCATGGGGTGTATATTTTTTTAGTAAAAAATCGGTATTGGAATTTCAAATTTCAATTTCCACTCATTGGGCTTTACACATACTTTAAATATTATTTTACTCCATGGTTATGTGTGGAATATCTATTTATTATTTTGGTAGTAATTTACACTCCACTTTCTATGCATACTTTTTATACACATAATAACTCAATTGATAAATTCTCAGGTCATCGATATGAACTTGATAAGAGTAATTTTAACTCAATCTCCATTCATTGAGTTAAAAATCCAAATCATTGGTTTTGTTTTTACAAAAATATGTGTGAATGTACTCTGATTGATTTACATTTTATATCCAATCATATTTAGTGTATTTATATTTTTCACACATAATTATGTCATTGATTAATCCTTAACTTAAGGATACATTCTTTATAAAGGAACTCAACTCAACTTACATTTCATTGAGGCTTTATTGTTGTTATGCACCAATTCACTTTTATTTGATGTATATACTTTACTTTGACAATGTATATAATGAATCCCGTTATTCTCATGATATTATGAAGTTTTTATTTCCTCAATTATTTGTATTCAAGTGTCTCTCATTTGGTTAGGAACTCTAAATAAAAAATGATTTTAAATGTTTTAAAAATTAATTCTTGGAAACATTTCTCATTAATATACGTGTTTTAAAAATGGGTTTAAGTATTTTTTTATATAGACAATAATTTTTTAAAATGGTAATTACATTCAAAAGTTTCAAAGTGTTATTGGACACTTTGATTCAAAAATCTATTTTAAACATCTTTTTGAAAAATAATGAGACTTTTATATTTTTTCAAGAAAAAGGGGGATATTTCTCTCAAATAGTTTTGATTATTATATTCATCTAGGTCAATATCCAACATTATTCTCTATTGAGGTTGATTTATTATAATACAATCATCTCTATTGTATTGAATGAGTTGTTTTTGATTGCGGATGTGCTATTTTTATGCCATTCATGGTTTTTTTGTTAAAATATAGACATTCCGTATGCTAGTTCTAATACGAATGTTTATATTATGTTTCAACATTTTCATATGAGGAATGAATTTGACTTAGTCAGTGATGGGTGGAGCCTTCTATAGCTCCTCGATGTGTCAGTAGGTCTCATGAGACAAAATAGTGTCTTGGAAGAAGGCCTTGAAAAAATCTTATTTTCATCTTGGCACAAGGCCTTGACAATGTCGTTATGAAGTCTGGAATTATGTATTCTATCATTATGAAAGTGGCTATTGATATTTCACGTGATTTTTATACTAGTAGAATATCCATGTGAATAAGTAAATAGAATTATTTGATTTTATCATTTTCATATTATGCTAAAGATTATGTTTAAAAAGATTTTGTTTTAGTCTTATACATTGCCTTAAATGTTTATGCATATGTAGGAATGTTTTTTCTATATTGTTATCCTTACCGAGCATCTATGCTCAACCATTTCAATGTTTTATTTTTCCCAAGATGTGAAGAAGTATTTTATGGTTGACTTGCAGGGATATGATAAGGATATAAGTGTGTTTGAAAAAGGGACAAAATGTTGTTGAAGTTTTTATTTCATGATGTAATGTAAAACTTATGAGTGTATCTAGTACATCTAAGGCTACTAAACTGATCGGTATTTCTGGACATGATTCCATGTATCATGCCAATGTTATGTAATAATAAACCGACTTTGGGTAACTGGGGGCGGGACATTATAGTTGGTATCAGAGGAAGTTTAGTAGATACCTTCGAAGCTATATTTAGAAAAAAAACTCTATTTAAAAAACACTACCCTAAGATAAACATTGGTGATTAGTATAGAAGAAATTCTAAAAAATTTGGTAATGTAAATATTATGTGGGTTTCTAAAGCAATACATCTCTGTCTAGATACGAGCTGGTAGTGGTTGCTCTGGCATAGATCTACCTAGGAGTGAAAACTCTGACAATGAGTTTTGGGCTTGACCCAGGGTATCCTGGAACACGACAATGGGCCTTTATATACTCTTGGTTACGACACTCCCAGGGGATATGCTTAGGATAATTCACACTTTCATTACAAACTATTTTTATGGATTTTAATATAAGATGAGATTAAATAACCTTGGTTAATCCTAAGATGTTTTAGATTGAAAATATGGTGTTATGATATTATCTAAATGAAGATATGAATCCCACTATTCTTTCGTGTGTTATTCAATGGATGGATTCCAATAAAGTCATAGTAACATTGAACAAGTTGTACAAGGTGAGAGCAATGGTGGAAATTAGCAATGAAATGGAACGTTGATAGGTGTAAAAGATATTGTGTTCAAGTCGAATCATTTATCCAAAAATATGATCAACAAAATATATATTATCCAACTTCCAGAATCAACGAAGAAGAGAAAGGCGGTGAATGATAAGAGCTCCAGTAGTGGAGACCATGGAGAAAAGAAAGCTCAATTTCCATTAAGCAAGAAATGTGGTACGAGACAACTAGGAAAGTCTATCAATGGAAAAAATAAATGCATTATGTCTGGGAAATAAGGACATAAAGAAAATAATTGCTGAGGAAAAATGAAGAGTATTATGGAAGAAAATAAAAATGATCATAAGAATCCAATTACAGTCATTTGTCATAAATGTCAGGGACCTTGGTATTACCTGATTCAATGCCGTAGTCTATAGGATAACCTTTATGTCAAGGAACAACCTATGGGGAAATAAATGGATGGATAAATGTTTAATGTATGGGATTACATTAGAAGACTATTATCTTTTATGTGTAACCATGTTGTTTGTTATGTGAAAATTCTATTTGAGGAAGAATTATCTTTTCTTTTATGGATATAGTTATAAAGAACAATATGGGTTTATATGATTCTTTAATTTGAGGTAATTATAGGTTATTAATTTTTGGGATGAAAATGCATGGTGTGAGATAACATTTGTGGTTAAATTATGTTATGGTTATTTTGAGGAATTTATCTCACTTTGGGAATGTTATAAAATATAGTTTTGGAAAAAGGACAACACGTAGACCATGTGACAACCCATCGCATCGGACAAAGATTCAAGAATCGAACTCACAACCAGAGTGTGATTGGGATTTCTCACCTACCACTAAACTGTAACACCCTAGGTTTAAAATTAAGTTTTACGTTTTGTCAATGATTCCAAGATGCAATAAAATAAATTTCTAAACACAAATATATAAGTAGCGAGCACTTTATTCATACAAATACCATAATAAATCCTTGCCACACAACAACTAACCCATTAACCCCACTGCTATCAATAATAAAAAAAATTGGAAGACCACCAAGAAACACAATAATGTCGATCGAGTAGTTATAATGGTTTTGTTATATGTTGTTATATGTATGCTTCAATTCCAAAGTAATAACCATGTATATAAAGTATGGGTCGTTATATAAACTTCGTGTAGTGCCTAGTTAGTGTGACTAATACTTTTTAGTTAAATGACTTTATTGATCAATAAAAAGTTTATTTGGGATCTTATGTCATATCAAATAGATATACTTATTATAAGAAAATGATTTGGTGATTAAGTGATAAATGTTATTTTGGAATATGTTCGCTCTGTTAGGAACAATATATGCCTAAGAAAAATAGAATACTATGGGATTTCATTTGAGGATTAATTTTTGTTTGTTATCTATGTTTTTATTGTGTATTTATAGAAATTTGTGTTATTTATAAAAATTATTAACCTATCATAAAGAATATTTGATTAGGTTTATTAGTTTTAATTATGTGACTTTAAGAGTAGTCAATGTTATTTGGATATAAAATTTAACGTGGAAGACTACATAATCAAATTCTTCTTATGATTTGGGTTTCAATATTAGTTTGGATTATATTAAAGGATTTGAAAGAAAATTGTTTATTGAATGGTATTTATTGAACTTTTGGTATTGTTGGTATAATTTAAGAAATTAAGATTTGCATTTCTTTCTATAAAGGATTATCCCTTTTGGGGATCATATAATCTTGTACTAACCATTTTTGTTTTTTTAATCTCTAAAAGCAAGGTAAATATATAGTTTTTCTTTTGTGGATCATAGGATTCTCTAGAAATTGATTCTAGTGCTTCAGGTGTGACCAAGTCATCTTGAATACTGAGCGTTTGAAAATAAAGAGATGAGTTAGTGGTAAAAATTTAGTAAAGGATGAAACTCTACTTAAAAAGTAAGTATATCCCTTTATGTACATAGTCAATATAAAAAATAAATTTCTTAACTTTATGAAATGGAGCTTAAAACAAAAAACATTGTCTTTTTACTTTTCCTATTGGGAAACTAATGACCGTTTATCCCATCACAGGATTGTGGTTTTCTTATTGTCAAATTTCTCATAATCAAGTTTTATATCACTATCCATCAGAACACGACACTTATCATCCATATCAATTTTTTCCTACATGGAATCCTAGTATTGGTTATCTCGGGTGACCTTTGTACTTCTCTTTCTTTCTTTTAATGTGATAGTTTTATTGACGCTTTTTCCAATGTGGGACATTAAATGAAGTTCCCAAGCCAAATTTTAAAATTTCGAGGACACAATTTCCAAAATGGGGGAAGAATGTAACACCCCATGATTTCGTAGTATGTTATTTTCTTTAAAGTAATTCAATAGTTTGCGCTACACGCAACACCGAGTTCTAGCGCACCAGGGCTTACCAAACTAGCATTTCAAAAAGTGGTTATGAATTGTACTAACTGAATTTTAAATTTTATATACTCCATATAATTTTTGAATCCATATTATGTGTTTCTTAGACATAATATAAGAACAAATTCATTATTTTCAAATAAAAGATGTATTTTTTTAAAAAAATGCAGTTTTACCACCTTTTAATGGAAAACACTTTTTAAAACAAATATTTGAAACGTTAATATTTTTAATTTAATGAAATTATATTTTTCTTTATAATCAGGACATATAAGTTTATTTCGGTTTATTTTTTGGTAATTTTCAGATAACTTCCATATTTTAATGAATACTAAAAATTACTAAATTTTAATTGAAAACTACTTTTTTAATAAAAACAATTTATAGTGGTATATTATGTATTTGAATGATTTATAATTTCAATTACATTATTTTTTTATCATTTAATAAAATTTAGGCCATTATAAGTAATTTCACATTTAAATTTGACATAAACAAATGTTAATATTTTTATAGTATTTAGTTTTAAAAAAACCACTTTTCAATTTTGAAAATAGGAATTAATTTTAATTTAATTAATGAAAATTCTATGTTTTGAATTTGGTAAAATAGAATTATTTTTTGAAATCAAAATATCAAAATTATCTTGGGGTAAATTTTTGTAATTTTTCTGAAAACATTAAATTTTTGATGAATAGTGAAAAACAATGCTTTATAGTTTAAAACCGAATTTTTATTTAAATAATTATTTATTTTATTTAATTTTTTTAAGTCAAAAAAGATATATAATACCTATATAAGTTCAATTTAATTCATTGAAGTCATTTTATAATAAAATTAGATTTATAAAATTTTATTGAACTTTTTACCATCTTTTACCCACCTGCTATGAGCATTTGAAAATTTACATAAAACATAATTTTACCACTTATGTGAGTTGAATTTCAAAAATCCAAGAGACAAGGTTAATATTAGTAAGTAAAATGTGGTTCAATTAGATGAAAATAATTTTTGGGGAATAGTAACTGTTGACATTTATTTAACATGGTTAAAAGTAAATAGGGTGATTAAGGGTAAAAATCATATCATAATAACCCTAACACATGTTATAATTCGATTGGATAATAATACTTAGACCAAAAAAACCTTAGGAATATAATATAAACCTCTTTGGTCTACATGGATTAGATTTGGACATTTATTATTATTTTATTTAAAGAAGAGTTAAAAGAGTAAAGTTCAATGTTTAATAACTATACCATTTTTAATATAGGGTTAACCAATATATAAATTGGACAATAAATATTAATTATAAATATATAAGGATTTACTATATAATGGTATTTAATTTATAAATTTTAGACATGAAATAATTTATTTTATTTATGACACAATGATGATGCAGTAATAACCATATTAATGAAATATTAAAATAATTGATATTATAAATATCAAAATAAATGTAAATTGAGACATATGATGAATTAAACTAATTTTATAAGTTCATATGACATGTTAAGGTTAGTGGAATAAATTTTTTTCTAAGTAATAATGTTTTTATGGCTTTCACAAAAATCAAATACTAAATAGTTTCAAAATTGACATAATTGAGTTTTTAAAACAATTATTATATTATTAAATGATATAATATTACTAAAGATCTAAATATCTACCAAAATAATTATATAAGGTTATATATATTAATATTTAACTAGATGGGGTTATATTTTGATGTTAAGTATGTTTTTTTGACCATATTATATAAAAATACAAAGAGACATGGTAAATGTCAAACTATTCAACTAAGAGTTAAATCTAGAAGATAAGGTTAATATGATGAAATAAACCTTTCTGGAACCCATTGGTTGAGATTTTTTCGACCCATCCCAAACTTATACTTTAAATAATTATTTTTTGTGCCATTTTAAACCAAAAATTATTTTATTATAAAAAAATATTTCATGCTTTTCAAAAAGTGGCACTCACCTCTCTTATAAAAGGGAACATAGAATTATCTTAATTTCACACCTCCATAGCATTTTGGCTCGGCCAAAACCAGCCCAAATAACTTCCCAAAATTCCTTCCTTCATCGTAGAGGCCTTCATTTGGTCAGAAAGCCATCCTAACGAGCCATTTTGATCAAATCAAAAGGAAGAACCCGAAGAAGTTGAAAATATTTCATCACCTCTTTTAAGTTCATTTCTTCTTCCAATTCCTCTTTTTTTCCATTATAATGTAATAACTCTAATATATTCTATATACTGTTATGTTATTATAAAAATGATACATCCATATTAATTAATCTATCCACCCTAAAAATGACAAGGTCACCATACGTGTGTGTGTACGGATTACCGCCTCCATTTCGTGGTGTAGTTTGTTATTCAAACACTTCATTATTTGGATGGGTATAATAATGAGTATAACAGATGTTAATAATAAAAATAACATGTTAATGATTCTTTATATATTATTTACCATTCAATTACATACAATTTCACCATCAATATAATGATATTGTCGCTCGTGTGTACGTATAGATTACCGTCTCAACGAACACGATGAGATTCATTTCCCATCGTTATCATTCATGAATAAATTTCATTTTATGATTAAAAAAAATTATGAACTTAATATAATTCTGGATATGAATAAAATACATCATAACCAAAACAAACATGGCTTACATAATCGATTATATAAAGTAAAACAAATTAGTTAACGCACGAAACAATGATACTAATAAAATATTATTAACCAAGAAATATTAGAGGATCATATATGATATCATATTTATGTATATAGTTATTGTAAAATTTAATAGAAATTATTTTAGTATTATAAAGGAGGATAACGTACCCTCGACCAAGGAAAAGTACAAGGTAATGGGGTTTTTATCACACTTCTTATTCCCATGAGATTCTTGCTATATTTCCACTATTTCCTTTTGTGTGGTGTATATACTACCCATTATTGTATTATTTATGTAATATAATTTAATTTATGGGTATTTAAATATTTATTGTGTGATAATTCTTTTATTTGGTGTATTTTTTTATGTTACCAAATCAGTAAGGGAATTTCAAATTTCAATTTCCACTCATTGGAATTTACGAATACTTCATTGATTATTTTACACCATGGTTATGTGTGGAACCACTATTTATTATTTTTGTAGTAATTTCAAATACGTTTTCTATGGAAATGATTTTTATACACATAATAACTCAATTAATAAATTCTCAATTCATCGATATGAACTTGATAATAATAATTTTAACTCAATCCCCATTCATTGAGTTAAACATACAAATCATTGGGGTTTTTTTACTAGAATATGTGTGAATGTCCTATGATATATTTAAAATGAATATAAAATCTTATTGAGTGTATTTATATTTTTCACAAGTAATTATGTCATTGATTTATCCTTAACCTAAGGATAAGGTATTTATAAAGGAATTCATCTCAACTTACATTCCATTGAGACTTTTTTGTTGTTCTGCATCAATCCACTTTTATTTGGTGTATATAATACACTTTGAAAAATTATATCATGAATCCATTTATTCTCATGATATTATAAAGTTTTTATTACCTCAATTATTTATATTCAAGTGTCTCTCATTTTTTTAGTAACTCTAACTAAAATATCATTTTAAATGATTTAAAAATTTATTCTTCAAATTCTATCTCATTAATGTCCATGTTCAAAAATGTTTTAAGGATTTATTTATATGGACATGAATATTATAAAATTTTAATTCATTTCAAAAGTTTTAAAGTGTTATGGGACACTTTAACTAAAAAATCTATTATAAACATTTTTTTGATAAATTGTGAGACTTTTAAATGTTTTCAAGAAAAAGGGGGATATTTCTCTCAAATAGTTTTGATGATTATTTTTATCTATGTAAATATCCTACATTATTCTTGATTGAAGTTGATTTATTATAATAAAATCATCCATATTGTATTGAATGACTTATGTTTGACTGTGAATGTGCTATTTTTATGCCATTCATGGTTTGTGGTTAAAATATTGATATTTTGTATGCTAATTTTAATAAGAATTTTTAGATTATGATTCAACCTTTTCATATGAGGAATGAATTGGACTTACTAAGTGACGGGTGGGGCCCGCTATAGCTTCTCGATGCATCGGTAGGTCTCATGAGACAAACTAGTGTCTTGGCACAAGGCCTTGACAAAATCTTATTTGTAGTCTTGGCACAAGGCCTTGACTATGTGGTTATGAAGTTTGGAATTATGCATTCCATCATTATGAAAGTGGTTATTAATATTGTATGTGATTATTTGACGATTATAATATCCGTTGGAATAAGTAAATGGAATTATTTGATTTTATATTTTCCATATTATGTGGAAGATTAGGTTTAAAAGGATTTTGTTTTAGTCTCGTACATTGCCTTAAATGTTTATGCTTATTTATGAATGTTTCGCTATATTGTTATCCTTACAGAGCATCTAAGCACACCCCTTTCTATGTTTTATTTTTCCCATGATTTGAAAAAAGTATTTTATGTTTGACTTACAGGGATAGGCTAAGCATATAAGTGTGTTTAAAAAAGGGGACCAAATTTTGTTGAGGTTTTTATTTGATGATGTAATGTAAAACTTATGAGTGTATCTAGTAATTCCAAGGATACTAAACTGATCTGTTACTCGGGACATGATTCCATGTATCATACCAATGTTATGTAATAATACACCATCTCTGGAAAACTGGGGTTGGGGTGTTACATTTTGGGTTTAATTTCTCCTCATATTTAAACAATGGAGGTCTTGTCTCATCATCGAGTAATATTTGTTTAATTAAATTCAGACTTGGGTTGTGAGGAAACTTGAAAAAACTAAAGAGAATCTCAGTTTGGAGTGGGTTAGGAATTCTATTTTAATTAATGGTGTTTGGGTTTTAAAGCATCATGTTTTTCTATGTTTTCATGGTATGTTGATAATCCTTAAAAGTTGGTTTATATTTTTATATGGAAACTAGGCTACAAACTATCTATAGGAAAATAACATACCATGTAAATGGGTCACAAAATTTTTAAAATTCACTAAACTCATGTCATGAATTGATTCATGAAGTGATGTGGTAACATTAATTGATCCAATTATATGAAACATAATGATTGGGAGAATTTACTATACAGCTGAGGTGATGGGTTTTTTTTTAACCCTCTAAAACGAAATACATGACATATAGAGGGATTTCATTCCATTTGTTTCCTGAGAAGTAGTTCTAACGTACACCATGTTTTTTATGTTACATTAACATCATATGAAACATTTCTATTTCTACCCTTTGGTATCCTCCATGCAATTTTGGAGTGCCTCCTTTGATTTTGGATGCCCCGTTTCTGAAATAAATACTTGTTATATTGTTCAATTTTTATCTTCCTCTTCCATCAATCTATGACCATTTTAGTGTAATATCTGAATGTGTTCTTCATTTTTTTCGATCTTGATTGGTTTTGATATAGGTTCTCCTTGTTGTCTTCTCTACCTTCTCCTTCACTGTCATTTTCCTTTGGACACATTTCATTCTCCTTCAGTTAATGGAAAGGGTTCTAAATTAGAACCATATGATCTTGTTTTAAATTTAAACATATAAACTATATTGTGAATCCACTAGGTAATGTGTACAATAATTAGTTAATTGAATTAATTGATTATAAAGTTATTTTGGACAATTTTATTTGGATTTCTATGAATTCAATTTATAATGTGGCCAAAAATATGGATACCTATTGGGTAGGATAACATTTGAAAATAATTAATTGGAAATGGATTACATATTACTTTATCATGAAAAGTGATTCAGGTGATTGCAAGATATAGATTCTCCATGGGAAATAAATTTATTGAGTAATTGAAATAATGGGTAAATGGAATGAAAAAATGGTAATTAGTATAATTAACCATTTGGTTTTATGTGGTCATATTATGATATGATTTCTATAGTGATATACACTTGTGGAATAGATGATATTGCTTACATACCAGTCTATTTCCTAACACTTGTTGATATTATTATATATCAGGCTATGTGATAACACAAGCTAAGATTATTTTATACCAGGATATTCCCTGACACATGATGAGATGATTATATATTGGGCTATTCCAAGATACATGACGTGATTCTTATATAATGGACTATGCCCAAAAACATGCTAAGATGCTTATATACAGATCTCAGACTTGTCACATGATTAGATTCTTATATATCGATCAAGACCCTAACACATGTTGCGATGATTATATAGCATCCATAGCCTTATTATTGGTTATACCATGGGTATATGGTTACAGTTTTCAGGGTTGGGAGATATTCATAGATAAATTATTACACTGTGCTAAGGCGTGTTATATTTTAAAATGGATATGTGGGAATTATTGGTATTTTTCTTATACATGCTCTGAGATATTCTTGTATAGTGCTGAAGTAGGTTGTAGTTGTATTTTATTAATTGTTTAAATAATTAATACACTAGTTTAATGCATTATTTCAAACACTTCTTATCATACTTCGTTGTTTATACATAGTGGTGTCAGCCTAAAGAGTTTTACTCACACCCTATTCACTCCATTGTGTGGTACCTAAGAGGATTAAATAGATATAGGGTTGTATAATAGAAAATGAACCTATTGTTGATTTTGTTGATTTTTTGAATAGATGGAGTTGGGAGATAAGAGCTACATGAGGTTTTTGAAATGATATTTTAGGTTTATCTTATTTTAGATGACTCTTTTATTTGTAATGGTTTCAATTTTACATTTATATACATACCATCCTATCATTACATGTTTCGTTATTTTTGGTATACTAGTTTCTCCTTTATTTTCCTAGTCTCGTTATATGGGTTTTTCTATGTCTATTAATTTGACTTTCCTTGTTTATAAAGATTATTTAAACTTCTATTACACTTCATTATAGGGGGTATAGTATCTCCTCTATAAATATTTCACCACCACTACTTTTAAGAGGTGTCTATCATACATGGATTCATGCTTGAGGTAGCATAACCAACAATTTTTGTCCACGTGAAAGAGTTCTTGATCATGGGAAATTTCAAAGTGTTATTAGATTATGATTTTCATTTCTATTATTTTCTAATTGGGAAATGTAGGAAAAATACAATGATATGTAGGCACATGTAAATAATATTTTTCATTGTAGAATCAAACAAATGTTTTGGGATAACCCATGTACCCAAGGATAGTATTGTTGTTCATAATTTTCACTTGTTAGGAGTTTATTTTCTTTCAACATGGGTGATTCACATGTTGTGTGATGTTATTGTTTCTTGATATTAAAATTCCCGGGCTGGAATGATGTGATGTGATTATCCATGCATCTTGATAGGAAAATTTGGATATATACTAACATGAATGGATCATGGTAGAGATATACTAGTATGAATGTGATTTATTACATTTGTAGACGATGGTATGATATATATATGTTACACCCGATTAATAAAAATAATGAACTGTTATTTCATGCTAAATTATATATTAAGAAATGTTTATAGAGACTATGAGTAATTAGTTATCTATTTTAGTCATCTATTAACATTGACATTCTTATTACCCAATGATGTAAGGTTTGATTTTGACATGTAGGGAAAATTAATATGCCTCATCTTTGAATTGAGTATCAAGAGAGTGGAAATAAACATAATTCTAATGAATTTGAGACAAAACATCTTGTATCTCTAGAGGATCAGATGGATGTTCAAGTTCATGACAACTTTATGAGGGTCATGTGATCCATGGAGAGGGAGACCTTTTTCATTGAATATTCAATATTTGAGATGATGAGAGAGTTTCAACTACAATATCCCCATAATATAACATTGGAGGCAGGCCCCTACATATCCATGTTATGGAATGAGTTAGTCTAGAAAATCTTCATGAACATCAAGACACCCATTAATAGAATGGTAAAGCTTGTTGTATATATGATTTGTCGACAATCCAAGTCATAGTGGGACAATAATGAGAAACATTGGTATAAAGACGATTTATCTTATAAGGAATTCGATATGGAGTTCCCGATCCACTTATATCCAAAAACTTTGAGGGATGACCAGGCTCATGATTCCATGAATCTTTCCCCAAAAGGCATGTCAGTGCTGAACTATGTTAGAGATTTCAATAACCTCAATTTCATTTCTCTATCCCTGGAATAAAATGAGATATATAGGGATAGATGTTTTCATGTTGGGAATCGCTAAGACATAAAGTTATAGGTGAAATTTTTTTGTTTGAGTAGTTTTTAGGATGTAATGAATCAAGAAATCATCACAGAGGGAAATCTGAGAGAAGAATCAAGAATTAGTTCAACAATTTAGGTAGGGATATGTACGAGTTCCTCTTCGGGAATCAAGAAGAACCAATATGACAATTTTCACCAAGAAATAGGAGGATCATATTGGGAATTGAATATCTAAAAATAACATGTTTTGTTATCCTTCTATCAGTATGGTATGTTTGGCCACATGTTCCCATAGTGTCCTTACCCAATAGTTGTGGGTTGTTTCTATAGAATACTGGGTCATATTATGATGATTTATTAAAAAACAATTAGATAGATATGATAGGAAATTCTGATAGAAACATGATTTTGGATGGGGTTCAGCTACCACTCAGCAAGTAGGCAACTAGAGTTCTACTAGTCGTTCAGGCTGAGGCAAGGGACATGCAACCCCAATATAGGGACATGAGTACCAATTAGATTGAAAATAATAGGGGAGTGAAACAAAATCCCATGATAGAGGGGTGATCTTGCAACTTTCCCTATAGTCTTCCATAATCTATTTCGATAGAGGAACTTCTATAATCAACGACGCAGTTATTATATCACCAATATTATCTTGCATTTGATTTGATATTGAACAATCACATTATATTAATCTTCTCTTTTTGTAAATGGTTTTGGATTGGTGCTGTAAATATTATATGGTTCTTTGACCATTTATATTTTATTGGGAGTGTGTGTGGAGAATATCAAATGTAACAAGATGATTTATTTATAGATTGGTGGTTAAAATTTCTTGTATGAAACATTTATGATATAAATGAGGAGTTTCAATTTTATTGTTGGTATGAATTGATTTTTTCTATACCAATATCATACCAAATGTTACAAGAGGAAATTTACATTTCTACATCTATAATGTGGAAGCAATTCTAATTAGGGTGAGTGGAATCATTAGCCTTTCATACATATATAATTTAGTGAAAATTGGAATGTCTCGACACTCAAATTTCTTGTATTTTATAGATGTTGGTGGAACATAGAAATATTATTTTCTTTTAGCAGTAAATCATTTTCATGATGTCTTTATTGATGAGTTATTTGGATTACCCTTGTGCGGGATATCGAGTTCATGATTGGGTTGGTGTTGGGTGTAGAGCCAGTTTCTATTCTACCTAACAGTTTGGCACTAACAAATCTTCAAGAGTTTAACGTCTATTTGGAATATCTAAAAAGTAAATATTTCATATGTCCTATTACTTCACCTCAGGGTTCTCTATTTCGCTGCATAAAAATGGATGATGGTAACATACACTTGTATGATGATTATCAAGTATTTAACCTAATAATGGTCAGAAAACATTATTCTATTATGTGCATCGATGATATCTTCGATCAACTAAGAGTTGATATTATATTTGCTAAAAAAAATTTAGATATGGATACCACCAATTAATGTTGATACTATAAAACATAACTTAGACTAATTTTAGGAGTAGGTGTGGCTTTTATGGTTTCGAAGTGATGTTGTTTGGGTTGACTGATGAACTTATGGAACACATGTTCTTGATGAATAGAATCTCTCATCCTTTTCTGGAATAGTTTGGGGTTGTATTTTGGATAATATTTTATTTTATTCCCAGTCAGTAGATGATATTTCCCAACATCATGACATCATCATGAGTAAATTTAGCGGGTGTTTTCTTTATGTGATGCTTTAAATTGCAGAATCTAGATAGATAAAGTGTATTTCATATGCCATGTCATCATAGAGGTAAGAGTGTATGTGGATCCAAAGGAGTTATCCATGATATATTGGGAGAAAAACATGAATTTCTTCCATATTTTGAGCTCTCTAGGTTTGGAAGTTTATTATTGCCACTTTATCCCAGACATCTCATGTCCGGTTGCATCGATGGCTAGATTGACCAAGATGGGAGTGATGTTTATTTGGTCATGCACTTTTGAGTAAGGCATTCATTAGTTGAAAGGTAGAAATACTATAGAAACTGTTATCTATTTACCTATTTTCAGTAATGCACATACCATGTACCATGAGGCATCTGGAGTCATACTCAGAGAAATATTGATGTAGGAACATCAAGTGGTTACATATGTCTCTACATAGCAAAGAATGCACATTAATAATTACCCAATTCAAGATATAGAGTTAGAGGTGGTGGGTGATTTCCAATGATGCTGGAGACATTATCTTATGGTTCAAAAGAATTTGGTATACAAAGACCAAAATAGCCTCAGGTACATCGTTTCTTAGCGGGGCCTAAACCTTCGACATAGGAGAAGGGCTATGTTTTTGCAATATTTTGATATCAATTTCGAGTATAAACTGATTAATGGGAACATAATTGTATATGAATTGAGTCCAAGTATGTAGAAAGTGGAAGTGTAGGTTTTTTGAGATGAGTGGAGGATGATGGAACTCTTTGCAGACATGTGTCACGATGTTCATGTGATTTAGGGATGAGAATTTCTAACTATGAAATCTGTTAAACCCAGGATTTTGGACCAGATCAAGAAGGATAGGTTACCTAATCTAAATAGGTTAGTTCGGAGAGAATAATTATATGGTGGGGAGATTTGATTATTATGGTATCTTGGTAGTTGAAATTATCTTCTGTTTCTGTGGTCGAGTGTGCGTTCCTACGGGCTTATATGAGGACCTGATGAGGGAGTTTAATTCATAAATATTGGAGGTATATACATGTTTGAAAAAGATTTATCATGGTCTATATATAAATTACCGGTGTTTAGGAATAAAAAATGAGGTAGAAGGATTTATGGTGATATGTTTCACATGTCAGCAGGTGAAAGCCCAACATCAATGTAAATCTGGGATTATCTAGCTTTTTCCCAATCATGATTGGAAATGGGATTATGTTACTATCGATTTGATGATATTATTACCTAGGACAACCAATGATAATGATGTATTTTGGGAAATTATGGATAGAATAACAAAGGTATACCACTTCATTCCCATAAGAGAGACCATCATAGTTGATGATCTCGGCAGTATTTATATGTTTGAGGTATTTTGGTTTCATGGTATTATGTGGATTATCATTTGTAATAGAGATCCTCATTTTGTTTCACAGTTTGGTAGGGTATTCAGAAGGTTTATGGATCATAGGTTTTTTGAGTATATCTTATCATCCTTAAGCTGACAGTCAATATGAGTGGACTATTTTGGTATTGTAGGATATAACATATGCCAATAATTTTTATTTTAGTGGATCATTAGATAAATATATGAAATTCATGGAGTTTTAATATAATAAAATATTATAGGAAGATATATAGATGAAAAATTTCAAGGATTTGTATGGATGATTCTAATAGTCTCCTCTTTATTGTTTTGAGGAATGTGAGTCAATGATTATTGAAACTTTTCTCATGAAAGAGATGTCTGAGTTGGTTATCTTAATTAGAATGTTGTGGGTTACCATGAAAAGTATGAAGAAATAGTATGTTGATCATCAGAGATGAAATTTTTAGTTCAATTTCGATAATCATGTATTCTTTTGGGTATCACCTAGGATAGGAAACACCATTTTAGAAAATAGAGAAAGTGATTTCCTTGGTTTTTTGGGACATTTGAGATAGTGGTAAGGGTTGGTCTAATGGTGTACTAGGTATCCACCCCACAGTTCTATAATTCCTTGAATGATGATTCTTGAAAGTCATAGATTTGGATATATCATCCTGAAGCTTCTCATGTGATACATTTAGTAAACATTTAGATTGGTATAGATGTATCCTTTGTGGAGGATCTAATACAGATTGTGGACCATAGTGAGAGATATCAATGGGGTAGGAATATAGTTTTGGTTCGAGTCCTATGGAATAATGGGTGAGGTTAGGATGAGAAAGGGTATATGGACTCCAATATAAAAGCATTGGGTCCAGACATGTTCACTAAGAACCCACATTGATGATTGGAGTATCTTGGGGACAAGCTGTTATATGGAAAGAAGGTTGTAAGATCCCATATTTTTTAGGTATGTTTCTCTATAAGTATTTTATTAAACATATTTCTATTCATTGTTTCATTGTCATTAAACATCGATGGTAATGTCTCACCATATATGTATTTTTTCTAGATTAAACATATAATTGGGTTATAAAGAAACTTGAAAAACAATAGAGGACTTACATGAAGAGTGATTTGTAAATTATTTTTGAATTAATGAAGTATGGGTATAAACTTCTCAAGTGATACCAAGGGACATTGGTAATTTGAGAATACATAAAAAAATTGATTTTTATATGTAAATTGGGATGAAAATCATTTATTGAAAATTGATACACCACTTAAATGGGTTATATAGCATGTAAAATCCACCAGAATCATATCGTGAAATGATTCATAACATGAAGTGGTTACACATCATGAACAAATTACATGATGTGAAATATTTAGGTGATTTTAATTTTCATATGAGGATATATGTTTTTCATTTTTCCATATAAAAAAAATTGTTGATGTGAAAATGGATTAAACACTATCTATTTTCCAGAGAATTAGTTTTAATGAATGTTGTGCATTTTATGTACCCTCATTCTTACATCTTCCATTCCTCTCTCAACCCTAGGCTAGTCTCCAGATGATTTTGGAGCATATACCTTTATTCTAAACATCCTATTTGAGAAATAAATACTTTTTAAGTGGTGGTAATTGGTTTTCCTTCTTGTTCCTTAGTTCTAAAATCATTTTTTGTAATATCTTAGACATAGTCATTGTTGGTTTTGATCATTATTGGTTTTTTGAGGTTTTCCTTGTGAAATTTTGCACCTTCATTATTGTAGCTATTTACCATTGGAAGCATTATGTTCTATTCCAGTAAAAGGTACATGGTCTAAATCATAACCTTATATTTTGATTTTTAATTTCAATTTATATGATGTATTTTGATCATGTTAGTTTATGTGCACAATAATTCATCATATTTATAGAATTTTGGTAATACGATGTTGGATTCTTTGCTGGATCTCTTTGGATTCAATTGATGATGTGACTGGGATTATGGCTACCAGTTGGGTGAGAAAACCATTGAAAATAATGAATTTTAAATGGATTAAAAATTAATTTTGCATGAAAGGTGATTAATTTCATTTTTAGATATAGATACACCATGGAAAATAGCTTAATTGTGAAATTATTTTAATGGGTAAATTCAATGAAAAATGAAAATTAGAATAATTAACCATTTGTTTTAATGTGGTAATATTATGATGTTAATGATATAATTATATGCACCTGTGAAATAGGATTAGATGACTATATACCGAGATATTCCTGAACACATGATGAGATGCATATATATATCGGTCTCTTCCCTCACATTTATAGATATGTTTATATACCAAGATATTCCCTAACACAAGTTGAGGTTCTTATATAACATGATATTCCCTGACACATGTTGAGATACATCTATAATGTGTTATGACCTAACACATACTGAGATGCATATATACTTGGTGAGGCACGAGACATGATGAAATTATTTTATATTGGGCTAGGCTGTGACACATGCTATGATTCTTATATAGTGGACTTGGCATAGTGTTTTTTTATACCATGGGTATATAGTTTGGGTTGGCATGGTTAGTAGTCATACTGAGAGACATTCCTTCATGGAACTGAAGAAAGTTATATTTCTCATGGTTATATGGTTACAGATGTAATAGAAATGAGGCATGCTTAGAGATATTCTATAGTAGTGCTAATTTTTGTATTTGAAATATTTTATTATTTATTGAGTTAATTAATACACTTTTTTATCACTTTATTGCATAATATTCATATCAGAATAGTTTGTTTAGACATGTCTCTGTTGACCTATTGATTTTTTCTCACAACCTATTTAGGCCAGAATTTGGTAGCAAAGTAGAATACAAGGATTTAGGTTGAGATATGGAAAAAAAATGATATTATTGATGATTTTTTTGATTGTTATATGGACTAGAGTTGGTGTATATGATCGATTTAGGGTTATAGGCCACTGTATTTTGGGTTTATCTTTCATTTGATGACTCTTGTATTTAATCTTTTTTATATCAATATTTAGATACATATCATCCATTCATTACATGTTTCCTCATCTTTGATATAATTTTTTCTCCATTATTTTACCACTTTGTTTTATAGGTTATGCTATTTCAATTACTATGATTTATTTTGTATTCATGGATTATTTACACTACAATGCCTATTCATACCAGGTGGTATAATCTCCCAATAATACATATCATTCCCCCACTGCTTTTCAGTAGCCTATGGAATAAGGGAATGTGTTACTGAAGTATTATAACCAACCCTTTTTGGCCACATGTGAGATTTATATATCAGAGAACGTTAGAGAAAGGCATTGACCATGCGTGTTGTCTTGTTTCCTAGAACATTGTCTATATGATCTAATATATTCACTGTTTTCTCATCTTATGAAATATCATTCTACAATGTTACCACATATTGATTAAGTACATGTGAGGGGTATCATGTATCCTTTATCAAGAGGTATTGATAGAACATATCATGTATATGAGATAGGATAGGTGGGAGAGCTAGTTCATATGCTACAACTCTAAGGTGATCACAGATATAAAAGGTAAAAATTATCTACGAATAAGCATTCCCTTCTTCCCAAAACTCATGAATTTCTACCATGGAGATATATAAAGTAACAATTTTTATAGAACCTCAAAATCAAGATCTCATCACCGATTATACAAAGTTATTTTCTATTGAATTTGTGGAGATTTTATATGATGCTCAATGGATTTAAATTCTTCTTTCATCTCATGTACAATATAAGGTAACATAAGATTCTTCTGTTCATCTTAATCCAAGCATTACAAATTCTAAACCCAATTCTGATAAAGATCCTCACAAGAACCCATTTGAATGATAGAATAGAATAAATTGTCATATGAGAACTCCACTTCGGCATGGTAATTTTTCCAACATCATAGAAAATCCATTAAACATGATATCAATATATCTTTTAGATTTTAAAAGGTCCTTTTAGACTAAAAATCTATATGATCATGATCTGAATTGATGAAGCTTAGATCCATATTCAATGCTTATTGAAGGCTTTTTTAGAACCTAGTGGTAAACCATGGATCTAAATAAGATACAATAGAGAGTGGAACTCCATGGTGTCTTACCACTTCTATTATGTATATCTTGGAATGATGTTCGAGATGGAAATATTGCATGATAAGAATTAAATGAATAGACTTGTAAAAGTGATCAAATATGACCCAGAGGGAGTATTACCTTTTCATGTCTTGGGGAGACTTATAAAAACTATGGTCATGTTTTCCCATTCCCGTAGAGGAAGAGGAAATTTTTTCATCACAACCTTCAAGTTCTATCATTCATCCTTGATTCTGTGGTATACCCACTATAAAAATACAAAAAATTACAATCACTATTTTTATGTTATCCTATAGTATTATTTTCACAAAATATCCATACATATTAGTGATTTTCTGATGAATTTATAAGGATGAGATATTAACATATTCTAGAAGTTCCCTGTTTATATTCGATTGTGATGGGATACAAATCAGTGTTCAAAAACATTTAACACCATCTTTAATAAAGTTAAACTCTTGAATATTCATAACATCCTTATTTAATAACTCATCATATTTTTTAGCCTCCATGTTTTTCTCAATAATATATGTTTTATTAGTTATTTGATAATGGTAGGATGAAGATCATTTTATTATTCACATATCCATCCATTTCATGTAAAAGAAGACTGTATCCCTTTTAATCCACATCATGGATAGAGTGGTGAGATCCTTTACACTCTGATAATGTTCCACTTCATTTTCTTTTATTAGATGGTAATAAATTAAAAAATCCCAATCCATGATAATATTTAACCAGATCCATTGGTTTATACTTATATTATTAATTTTTGAATATAATATTATTGATTTTATGGTCCTTATATGTATCAAACTTCTCCCCATATTGACAATATCACCAAATCATTAACGAATATATCAATACATATAATTATAGATCCTGAGATGGGTAGTTATTCTCATGGATCTTTAGTTGGTGGGAGTTATAGGCTATAAGTTTTCGGTTTTACATGATTAAAAATCTAACAAATTTTATACAACATTATAGATCACAAATACTTCCCCAGAACAGTGTATTATGATAATAGTTTATATGATTTTCCTTTTATTCACCTAAATAAATATTTTCACACATTTATCAGTCTTATGAAATAGGACTCCATTCCATATTTTCATGGTTAGGGGGATTCACAATCAAGGTAAATTTATCAAAAATTAACAACAATACCCATCTAATCCATGGAAACTATAGATTTTCATCAAAGGAATTAGCCTAGGACACACTTAAATACTATATACATTTGAAGGATCCATTAATATTTATTTTTTAGGGATGATATTTCCCAGGAATGTTACATGTTCTAGTTATACATTCTATATAGTACTCAAACACTAGTTTAAGAGGGAGTCTAGAAAATTATTTCAGAAACACATTACTGTATTCACTCACAATGGTTTTGTCCAAAAGAATGATCTTTTCCATAATATCAATCATTTTGGATACATACACTTGACTATAGGGAAATAATAATCATTATTGATATTGTGTTACCAAGGAATTTTCATTCTCATTTTTCCACTTATATAGAATAGAAGCATGATTCATGGAATAGAGGGTGGATTTTTTCTCCCAGCAATTCATGTTGGATTTATAAAAGGAAAACAGTTCTATTACTGGTAAAACATAAATTTCTACTAATGTTAGGATGCTAGTATTTTCTAGAAGAAGGTTCCCATAAACATTAACATTTGATACAATAATAAAAAAATCCATGATAATTTCAAATCATTTTTTGTGGTTAGACTGTGTTCTTAGAAAACATACAAGATATGATAAAATGACTTGAATTAGAAAACAACATGTCATAAAAAACTCTGCAGCAGAGGTTACAAATACTTTAGTAATCATGATCCATCTTAGTATGGGACTTTCCTAACTCTATTTTTCTTGAATATTTCCGGTGCTAATAATAATAGTTAGTCCATAGAAGAGAGAAGATTCATGAAAAAATCCTAGCTTATCAATATCTACAACATAAAACTGTATATGGTACCTTAGACTAATGTTTATTCCCATCCATTACATTAATGTTTTTTCCATATAAATTGGATAACTTATACACTATCTTTCCACACCACAAATATCTCCCAATTACTTTGTGTAATTTCTGTTGGTACCTATTTCCTCATTTATTCACAATGTAAATTGGGTCTTCAATCCATTATAACCAGTATCAGATGAACTTACATTAGATGATGTCATCCAATTCATTGACATTTTTGGACATTAAAATATGATCCAATTTTTAATCATAATTTTTTATTTATGGTTTTTTGTAATCATAATATTTCTTATTTGATCTCAAATTATGTTTGGAATCTAAATTGGGAAATCATCACATTTCCCCTCAAATTGGTTATTGAGTTGATTCCACATATTTCTTGACATTGACAATAATAAAGGGAAAATTAGTGATGGGAATTGATGAACTATTAAAAATAGGATAGGGAGAGTATTGGAATTATATGGATAACTCCTAAATATCATTTATTCATCAACCTATGAATTTCTAGGATTTATTCTGTGTTATCCATGATCAATTTATTAATATAAAATATTATGGAAATTTTTATTCCCTTAATAATAGTTCGTGAAGAGCATGTGAATTTAATAATGAACATACCATGTAAATTTGAAACAAGGTTTTGAGAAAATTTTGTTATCATACACCATTTATCTATTGAGTCTATATCAATACTATGTTTCAAGGGTTTTATATCTAGGTAAATCCATTCCAAATCCACACCCTCTTTTAGTATCCATATAGGGATGTATTTTCATATAACCCACTTACAGTATAGTTTAAAAAAATTAGGAATGCCTTCATATTTTTTGTATTATCCATAAGGATTTCTCTATTTTTTTCTAATCTCAATACCAAAAAATTACCATACTTTCCTCTAATACCATATATGAAAATAGTTTATCTAATACATATTAATTCATGATTTATTACATGAAAGCACAATTAATACGTCTTAGATGATCAATAATCCCAATGTATGATTGTGATTAGATACATAGAACATAATATTGATACATGGATATAATAACATTATTGAAAACATCCTTAGGAAGTTTCTAATATCATAGTACTCATTTAAAACTAATTGGGACAACCTAGGATAATACATTAGAATGGGGTATGGAATAATGTATGGTAAGTGAATAAAAAAATAATAACATGTTAAATAAATACATGTTTGTAAATAGTTATTTTAATAGCGTATAAAATGGGAATGAATTATAATATTGAAAAATGAGACATGATACAATATTTTAGTATAAATGAAATATGTAAAATGTGTAAAAAAATTAAAAATTAAATCAGAAACGTAGGTCAAGGATAAATTACAAGACCAAATAACATGGATGAAAAAGTACCATGATATATTATGTGTACTACATAATCCCATAAATGAAACATCATGGTAATAAAACATTACCCACTGCATTTTAGCACTTTATAATTCTGAGAACACTTATCGCTTTCATATCATGTACATGCAGAAGGGAACACCATAGATGATTATATAGAGGACCATATTTCATGTTATTTAATTAAATTATTAAGGATAATATAATAAATAAATGGATGTCCCCAACAGAAAAATGATAATTATGTATAGATTAATACATTTGAGTAGAAATTGTGATAATATTCACAATATCATGGTTTTTCATGAAAAATCATAGTATAATTATGGTGACACAATGTGGTTACATAATTAATCATTGGAGGAATTAATGAGAGTGAAAGGGGTATCTCATAATATGTAAATAAATTAGAATAAAATAGGTATATATAACACAATAATACAACATGAACTATTAATAATTGAAAGTTATATGTCGAAAAGTGTTTCAGAATAAAATATTGGCACAAAAAAATGCAAGATAATTTGGGCAGTATAATGTGTGTACATAATGAATCATGGGAGAAATTTAATGAGACTAAAAGAGTTATATTGTTAATTAAATATCATAAGTCTAGTAAGGGTGATTTTTAAAATCATATCCCACAAACAAAAACTGAATGATAAAAAGAATTAAAATAACGTTTTTTAATAAAGAGGATAAGAAGAGGACCCCTAACCTTGAGAGGGTGTTTCAAAAAGAATCAAATGACCATCTCAAGAAATTATGGGAACCTTTAGAGGGATCAATAGATGAAATGGAAGATTATTTTTGTTGCCTAAAGTTTTTTAGTGATGATAAATTAGACATTAGGTGCGTTTATATAGGAAAAGAGAGAGGAGTTCATTATTATTTCCCTAAATTTTGGGTTTTCACTATATATAATAATGTAATAAAAAACCAAATCTATAAAATGATTTTTCACTTATTTTATTTGAAAGATTATTGTTTTTAATTATTTTATAAGTCCATGAATTGAGAACATTAAAATAATACACATGGTGATGTGAATGTGAGTCAGGTTTACAAAGAATTGATTTTAAATAATTGAAAATATAATATTGGTTAAGAAGGATTCATAAAGGGATTATATAATTAATAAAATTAATTAAACACACATTATTTTATATTTTAAACTTAAAATTTTCTATTCATTTTTTTTATGGTGCATATTACATAAATTTTTTTTCCTTATTATTTCATAATGCACACCATATATTTATATCTCAATTAATTTTGAAAAAAAAATTAATTGTCTTAGTAACATATAAAAAATTAAAATTTGAGTATTTATTACATGACTATTCAAACAAAAGTTATTTTTTTGAAATAATTATATAATTATGAGAAATTATTCATTAAAATTTATATCATAATATATTGAAAAATAATGAGTTTTTGTTGACAATAACAGTTTTCTAACCATTATAAAAATTATATTTTTAATTCATAAAATTATATTGTCATTTATATTTAAGATAAAATATTTAAGAATAATATTATATTGAATTAAAATTTATTTAAACAGTAATTTAATTAATCAAAAGGAATTTTTAAATTTATAATTCATATCACCAAAAATTAAAATGTGTGTATTACCATATAAAAATTAATTTTTTATCATTTTAATTACATAATAATAGAAAAATAAGTTAGAAATGTAATTATTATTTTCTTAATAATATATATATATATATATATATATTCATACTTTTAGGGTAAATCTACAAAAACCATTATAAAAAAACTTTTAGAGTAATTTTTAAGATACTGAAATTTTAGTGGGGTGGATCGATGAACATATTTTGGTCTATTATCTAAATCTGCATGAACTTATCCCGTATATAATTATTGACCATGCATTAGTTTTTGAATTGTGTATTGGTATTTATCAACATGAAATCCTAGAGATATTATATCCATTGAAATATAGGATAAATGGTCTTCATTGAGTAAAATCCTATTGGTTGTGGCCATTTCGTTTTTTTCCTTGTTAATAGATCATTAGCATAACCCATTAAATATACTAATGACATATTAAATATTAAATGGGAATAATATCAATTGTGATACTTCTCAATTTCTTTTTAAATCTAACATGATATAACCGAATAAGCGCATGTTTTTTCTATAACCACATTACATAATATGGAATTTAATTCAATAAAAATTGGAATTTAATTTATAAATATTTAAGGTGTTGAATTCCAATATTAGGGAGTCCTCAAAATAAATATGAATAAGGGTCATATAATCTCATGATGGTGTTTAGAAACATACATGTATAAGGTATAAATTATTCCAATAATTCCTAAAATTTTGGGTATAAAAATTTAGAGGCAGATCGAAGTTAATTCATAAAAAATGAAATGTTTTCGGAACAAATGAAAAGTTATATTAATCAATTTACAATTCTATGAAATTTGTGATTAAATTTTCCTCATTAATATTTGAAAAAGGAATGTGTATCATTAATTTTCATAAAATTCTTATAAATCGATGTTTCACAGACAAGAAAAAGTTGTGTGAGCATGGTGCATACTAATGGGGAGTTAGGTAAGGGTAGTTAGTGGTGCATAAAAAGTGTTGATGAACATGAAATTTTTTATAGGCATATAATTATAGGTAAATATTTATTGGAATGAATACTATATTCATGATTGTTCATCCACACATATAAATAGGCTTCCACCTCCTTTGGTGTGTCCAAGACACATAGAATATCATGGATTTTATTTCTCCAATGACATTCTGGATCATAATTTTTTCCTGAAATAGTTTACTCACTAATTAATTTTATAAAAAAAAGGGGGATTTTTATATTTTATTAATTGAAATTCATGGGAAATTATGTGTTTCACAAAAATTAATGTCATATGAAAGTACAAGTTTCTTTAAATTTTAGAACATTCATTAAATTTTCACTAAGTTTTCATGAATAGGAAAATTGAACGGACCATAAAGAAGTGCAAAAATATTTTTGGGGAAACAATAATTATTGGGATTAAATAATTGATTAATGAAAATACTATTAGACTAATCATAGGTTATTAATAATATAATTATATATATTAAAAATAAATAGTGAATAAAATTCAATAGAGAGTGAAATGATCTTTTAAAGTGTAAATGGTTATAAACTAGTTGTAATGTGAGTCCACATCAAACATTATATTAGTACATAACTCTACTGGGTACTAGTATATTTAATAAATGAATTTATAATCCCCATGGTTGAGCATCATTAGGGTGAACTAATTAAAGCTTATGTGACTTTTGCATGCCTTGTTTTATGTTCATACAAGACTATAAGAAGAAGAGAGAAATGTGTTTTTCTTATCAATGAAACAGTATTAGTAGGGGAGTTGTTTAGAATAATATTCTTAATTCACCCATATCTCATGTTAATTTACCACGTATGAACAATAATTTGTATCAGAGATAAAGGATAAATATATTGAATATCTAGCAGCAAAATCCATGATAATAGTCAATTATAATAAAATTTTTATCTTCAAAGGATATAGTTTTCAACCACATAATAATTATATTCAAGTATAAATTTAAACATTAATAATATATATATATTTATATTTATATTTATATTTATTTATTATGTGCATGGTATATCAGCTAGTATGGAATATGGGACTCTATTACATGAATAAAACAGATAATAGGATGCGGACTCAATCAGTATCATTATGTTAATGAGATATTCATCTAACAAAATTGACATGAATATTGTGCCATTTAAATCCTCACATTCAATGTAGGGAACATGAACCATATCTATAAAGGTTATTAAAAATAGTAATAGAATTAAACAAGTTCTATGAAATAGGTATTATAACCTAAGGATACAACCAATAGAATTATTTGATGCACTTTTTTATCAAGAGAACACAATTTGGGCGTATATGCATGGTCTTAAGGAAACACTTGATGACATAGATGTCAATAAGTTAATTTTGATAAGATTTCCACCACAGTGTAGTCTAAAGGACTCCCTAATCTATAGTAATGTTTTGAATAAGCTCACATTGGATAACTTACAAAGCACTATTTTCATTTATGATATGATAAATAATATATTACAATAGAATGGTTAGGGGGAATTCAAATAAAGAATGTAATCTACCCTAATTACATGTATCTATAATGATAATGAGGTTTTGGAAAATGGGATGTTAAAAGAGGTTACATTCATGGAGTTGATGAATCACACCATGGAGGGTTTCCACAATGAATTAGATGTTGAGGAAGTCATAAATTTTCATTCCCTAAATATGTTAGGAGGAAAAGTAACATTTAATGGGAACTCTCCATCCATGTTATTTCTATGTGGAATGGTTTGAAACATTTCTAAAAATAGTCCCAAGAATATTAAAGATGAATATAGGTATAATGTAAATCCCAATAATAAATCATCATTAAATGATAAATAGAGGAGTAAAATTAAGAAAAATCATCTCTAAGATAAAGTACCTTATTTTGTAAGAAAATAATTGTTTATAAGAAATTAATATATAAGTTATATAAAACAAAAAAGACCATAGAGAGAAATATATGGTGGATATTTCCCAAAAAATGGAAGTGAGAGATGGTGATGGGGGAGAAGTAGAAGAAGGAATTTATCTCCTGATAGAATTAGAGGATCCTATTTATGATACAGTTCTATGCATATTAAAAAAGAAAACCAATATGGTGTTTCATGATTCGAAAATCTATATATACTGCCATGATGAGGAGACGTCCAAGATGAATGATGGAATTAAGAAGATCAAATATATATGTCCCTAAAACCTAGAGAAGGCTTTTGAATACAAGATAAATGTTCAATAGTATACCATAGTTATGTTTAGTATGACTATAATAATTATAATAATGAATAAAACATGTCAAATATTTTGAGGAGGGATTTTTAGACTATGTTGACAAGTTTTAGATCAAGAGAGACTCTTAACTACTAGAATAACATTTGTAAAGTAAATCATATAGGTGATTGAATATTTGAGAGTGAAGCATGAAGGTCAGAAAAACTATGGAACTTAATTTTAGAAGATGAAAAATAAATATAAGAATAAAAAATATAGTATAGGGATTGATCTCTGTTGAGTAAATAACATTTTCTTATGACTTTTCCATAACTCTATGTTTAAAAAATCACAAGCACATTTTCGTAAGGGAAATTATATTTCTCTATGAATTATTTTCATATGGAAATTTTTCTTCTACTAAGAAAAGTTTTATCCTTATCTTGGTTTTTAATTTCACATACAATGTCTTCTCAAAACCAACTCTAACCTTTTTTCCTATGTCAAAACATGGACCGTTATTAAAAATCATGGAATATTATATTTCCTTAAGATGCCATGTCTTACTATTTTTAGACACTGAATTCTCCTAAATTCAGACTCCGAATTCCCTGAAATTCAAACTCCAAATATTCTGAAATTCATACTCTGAATTCTTTGAAATTCAGACTTGGAATTCATTGAAATTTAGACTTTGAATTCAATGAAATGTAGACTTTGAATTTTTCTAAAACTCAATCTCATAATTCTCTGAAATTTTGACTCTGAATTCTCTGAAATTCAGAATCTGAATTCTATGAAATTCATACACCTTTTTCTCTGAAAATTAGACTTTAAATTCCATAGAATTCAGAATCCAAACTCCTCAAAATTTAGCCTCTAAATTCATCAAAATTAAAGCAATAAATTAATCCGAATTTATGCTTATAAATATATAGAATTAAGATTCAAAATCCATAGAAAAACAGAATATGAAAAACAATTTTTTTTAGAATCTAATTATTTATAAGCTTAAACTCTGAATTCTTTTTTTTTCTATATTACGATTACTCAGTTTTGGTTAAGCTACTTTATTTTATTTACATTTTATTGACTCTTATAAATGATAAGGCTTCCCAAAATATTCCTATATAAAATGATGTCGTACAATTTGTTTCTAACTAAACATTGGTTGAGTGACACATGTACAAGAACCTCTGAGATTCAAGGAAACATATGACAATTTAATGATGGAGTTGATCATTGATGTTTTGCCTATAAATAGGAGCTCATTTGAATGAGGTCATCATCAATCTATTGACTAATTTTCCTAGAGACTACATGTTGTGAAGTGATTTATAGAGAGATAATGACTCTCATGCCTTGTGAATTTTATGAACATCTTGTTCATCTTTCTTTGTGCACCTCTGATTACAGCTAAGTAAAATTGAGGGATTTTGGGGACAAGAATATAGAGGTGCATACTAACTTAAATTTCGAGGGATTTCAGGGATATCATGATAGATTCTGATATTATTATCAAGGGCTTACCTTGGTTTGGGTAAGAAATAATCTCTTGAAAGTATAAATTAAGGGACATTTATCTAAGGTTTTTGGATAGCCTTCTCTTTGGGTAAAAATTATTCATACTTGTTTACTTGTTTTTTTACATGTTTTATTTACACTCCAATTTTGTTAAAGATAGAAAGTATTATTTTATTATACTTTATATAAATAAATAATATAATAAATAAGATTATATACGCTTTAAGGTATAATAATTTTCTAAGTAAACATTCACTAAGTCTCTTTTCGGGATCCATATTTTCATACCCTGGGCAACTTTGTTTCATTGTTATGAACTAAAAAGTTATTGTGATTTTACTTTTTTTAACTTTGTTAAATATGGTTTTTTTAAAGGTTAAAAATAGATGTTTTTAAACCTAAAATTCACCCCCTCTTGAAATTGAACATCCACAAGAATTATTTCAATCCTACAATTGGTATCATAGTAGGTCTATGAAATACTTATACTTATATAATTTTTCTTGATGAGGTTTTTTTCTTAACCTTTCTTCCTCAAGTTCTTCTTAAAGTTTATTATCATTATTTATAGACTTTTATTGTTAAAAAGGTTTGTAGAAAAGTATTTTCTTATAGAATGGATGGTATAAATGTCGGTTCTGTTGACAACCACAATCCTACTAGACCACTAATTATTTATAGTAATGTTTATGAGAACTATAGCTATATGATGAAGTGAGTTTTCATTAAAACTAGAGTAGAAATTTTTTTCATACGTAATAGAGATTACAAAATTCTACCCAATGAAGTAAGAACCTTCACCAATGAGGAAAATAATAATATCAACTATACTACAAGGTCAAAAATACATTGTCGTGTTTTATAATTATGAATATATATATTCAATTATCTTCTTGTGAAGCTTATAACTGCATTTGGAAGAAACAAGAAGTTAAACCATTTGGAACTTTTAATGTGATAGAATCTGGAAGAGCTATGTTAAGAGATGAATATCATGGATAGTTATTTCTTTATGGGGAACCTATTTGGAAAGTACACCCAAAATTTATGACCATTTTCAACTGTCCTTGTAACAACATAAACATTTATTAATTACATTTAATATTTTTATAATTAAATTTATTATTATGTAAAATGGTTATATAAAATATGCACTTAGTTGGTTTTATGTTTTTGAATTTAAAAATACCATTAAGAATTTTTACTATTTATAATATTTTCATTGAACAATGATCACATGATTAGTATAAATATAAGGCTTTAACGAATAAAATTATTCATACAAAGGAAGAAATGGCCTCATCCATTAGAATGATAATATAATAAGACCATTTGTTAGAGCTCGAAAAGGAGTTGGAGTCATTGGGCTTCATTCTTGACCAAACCCAAGACAATCTTCAACACGTTAAGCTTATACAGAACCGCCTATGGGATAAGTGTATGTAGATAGAGATTACCACTCGAGCAATGTTGTTTGAGCCACCCTAAGAGTCTATCACCATTACACACCTTACTCATAGGTCTTATTCGAGTGTTATATGCGGTTGAGTTATAAGACCTTAACACTATGATTATGTTCATTGTTTTTGGATATATTAAACAATATACAATCATTTTATAATTGTTACTTTGTAAATAGTTTTTAAAGAAATAAAATAGTATTTTTAGTTAATATCCAATTAAGAAATATATTTTGATGAATTAATGGATTTTTAAATAATTTAATATTTTAATGAAATATTGTTACTATATTACTTTTTTGTAAATATAAATGATTATATAATTTTCATGAAAACTATTGTAATTTTAATTAACGTTTGAATGCTAATTTTATCAAAACCCATGAATTTTCGGTAAATGTCGGTTTTGAATTTAATAGTATAAATTCACATATTCCAAAAATTATTTTGATAAAATGAATATTATAATTTGAATTAGGATGTCAAAAATATCCAATGGTGAATCTTTTATAAATTTTTGAGATAGTCTAATTTTTGGGAAAATTTAAACACTGTTTAAATATATAATGCCTTTTAGGACATCATAAATACCCAATGGTGATGTAATAAAATAGTATAAACATTAATTTATGACAATATATGTTTTTTAATTTAATATAATGTGATTTTATATTTGTTTGATTAATTTTATGGTTCCATAGTGGACCCTCTAGGATTTATAAAACATTTTAACTTTTAAAATGATTTCCTTGAGAGTGTGAGAACATATACATAAGAAAGCCTAATATTTTTAGAATTCAGGACATTGGAATTATAAAATATTATTTTCCACTCCCCTTTGGAAAAAACCATGGGCAAAACCATGGGTTGGTTTTGGGATTTGATTAGTTTAATGCGTGGTCTCCAAAACCTAAATAATAAAGTATTCCCTCCCATTTCCTATATATACCCACCCAATATACAACTTATCATCACTCAAAAACCTTGGATCACGTCCCTACAATGGAATCGTATCCCTAAAATCCACCCAAGGTGCCCCAAGATCCCAAAAAATCTCTCTCAATCCCCTCCAAACCATATGGGATCACCTTTCCTTGTAATAGAGTTTTTCCTTTCTCAATTGTTTCCAAAAACATTTATGTTGTTATGACCTTTTATTATATATTACAATTGTTTGGGTATGATTTTGAACCTCCTCCATACATCCCTCCATAGATTTTAATGACTATAGACCCTTTTCTCTCTTATTAATGCCTCATATGTACACTTGTTACCCTGCCAAAATTCCATAAGGAAATTCTCTCTTTTCATTTAAAATCAATATATTATTTTGTATTATGAATCTAAATTACATTAAAAATGTTGGGACATGTATCTCTATTACCCCCTTAATTTCAATTTCATGTACAAATTATGAGATACCCCATTATATCTCATCAATCATTTTAATGAATTCTTATGTCACACTGTTATGATACTGAAATTGCACCGTGATTTTCCAAGCCAAAGTCATTTTGTAGTGAATACTATGCCCATTTCACTCTCAAGGGTATCCACCTTTATGAAAATTCACTAATTGAGTATATATTTTCATGTATTTATTCCACATTACTTTATCGTCAAATAAATGATGATGTTTAGTGATTTCATGTTGCATAATCCATGTGGCACACTTATGCATGATTTGAAATAACAAAGAAGGGTGTGCCCTGATAGTGCTCAAATGCATTGGGTAAAGATTAATATCTTGATACGTCAAGTGAAAATGAGGGTTTACTCATCCTAATTAAAGTTCAATGAGGGTTTACTCATTATCCATGTGTAATGTCCCTTGGATCATGATTATATCATGTTAAATGTTGATTCCACATTTCCATGTTATGATAATCATGATATATCATGACTTTATGATCATGTTTATCATATGCTCCATTTATATTCATATTTACTAACATGTTTAGTATTCTTCATCCTATTCCTTGTTTACTCCCTTACTAGGATTTTTAGATCACCCTTTTCTTATGCATGTCCCCAGGTTATCCCATGAAATATTAAGAACAAAGGATTGTGTGTCGTCATGTAAATGAAGTTTTCAGTAAAGATTAATATTTCATGTTTTATGTTGTTATGTAATGTTTCTAATCCCCAATGACACTAGATATCTCGATCATCTATGTTTTATCAAGTGATTATTTTATGTAATAAAATATGTTTATGTGTGAAATTAATTGCAGGGTTGTTATAGTTGGTATCCGAGGATAGGTTTAGTTATTTTTGGGATTAGGAATAGAAATTCATAGTGAAATACTTATTGATAAGACTAAGTATAATAAAAAAAATCCCTAAATTTGTGTTATTAATGAGTAAGTGTTTTATCAAGAAAAAAACTATTTTTTTTGATAAGAGCAAGTAGAGATGGATCTTTCACAAATATATCTAGTGGTAAAACCCAAAAAAACTGCTTTGGCCTTGACTCAAATGGGATCTGGTTCACGAAAATGGTCCTTCATTCAATATTGGTTACAACACACCCAGAGGATATGCTTTGGAAAATTCATAAGCTTAGTATGAACCATTATTATGGGAATAAAAAAATTCCTCTAATAATATATGTTGGGAAATAGATCATGGATAACATCGATTAAATTCTATAAATTTATAATTTAAGGAAATAAATGTAATTTATAAGTTATCCATTTTTGCCTTTGTATTCCCCATTATGATATTAATAGTTCAAAGTACTCATCCTATGTCTATATCAGATAAAGTATAATCAGAATCAAAACATGAAAGTTGTGGTTATTGTTTATAGTTCTACACATTCGTTTATATCCCTAAAGTTCAGAAGAACAATACCAACACCACCAAAAATCATGTAAGTAAAGAAGTATATGATAAAGTGAAATTAGGAAATCATTTCATCCTAGAAATATAAATCCTCCACTGTCATAATTTTTATAATGAACTTCTGTACAAACCACATAATAATTCTTTAGGTATAATTTGATGCAATTTTTTTTTGCATGGATTGGCTTTCCCAATATAGAGCCAACATAAATTTTTGTGAGAGGGAAATCTGTAGAGACCCGAAGCTTGACGTAAATAGATATTACATTACTTTTTCAAAATAAATAATAAATAACAAAAACAGACACACAAGGACCGTAATAGTTTAGTGTCTTTGGAAACTTGGAACGTAATCTTCTAATCATGGTGAAAGATCTTCAACATCTCCCATAAATATCTTTCACTTTTTGTTTCCTTACCTAAAAACATTCATTTAATACTGGGGGAAAAATAAAACATAAAAAGGGTGAGCTCAAATTCTCAGTAAGGATAAGCATAGATAAAATAAAACATACCATACACATTTGAACCTAAAAACATGAACATAATGTTTAAACATCAAAATCTTGAGCAACGACTTAAAACATGGAAGTACATAAGGCATAGATCATAATGGAACATAAATAATGATAACATATCATGGGAATAAAACATGTAATTGTGGAATCCATTAAGCACATGTAATTATTTCCATAGTAGCCAAGGCATTGCTGCCAAGACCATCTTAGTGGACAAAGTCCCTTTCTGAATCGAGTTCACTCCTCGTTTCAGTCCTGTAACACTAAACTGGATTAACATACCGTTCCAGCCATGTCTATCTCATGAGATATAAAATATTTACCCAATGCATTGTAGGGAGATATAGGTCCCACCCATCTCATAATGAAATCATTCTTACTTGTGCCACAATATAAACATAAATCATTCATCATAACCCAAGAATAAAATGGGTTTCATAAACATCATTCCATCATAACGACCGTACAAAAAAATTTGATATAATTTCATCATTAGAAAATTGAAACCATGTAAATAATAGAGACATGATACTTGAAACATAAACATGTGAAATAATATCATCTTAGATGAAAATGGTTTTGATAAAACACTTGAAATGAATTCTTGAGGAAAATATCCTTTTTTCTTCCAAATCATTTTCTTTTCACAAAATGTCATGCAATTTTAAAAGAAAATAATTTTGTTGAAAATATTCATGAAATATTTTGGAGCAATCTTCATGAAAATAAGGATTTATAAAACCATAAAAATCATTTCATGCCGTATACGTTAAAAAACATTCTTCTCGTACTTTTGTCGGAAAAGTCAAAAAGTACCTCATAACGTAAAAAAAAGAAAGATTCCTTACATACTATGTAGTAAAAGTCAAAAATGGGTAAAAAGGACTTTTAACATACATGAAAACACTTTTATAAAACATGGACATGTATGATAGAAATAACCCCAGTAATTACTTATGAATAAGCAATCTCAGATAAAAATGAGATTTGCAAAATTATCCCTTACCTTAGGTCCGATGTGCTTCGTACGTATCCGAACCTCCTATAATATGATTTAAATAATGTCATTGACTTATTATAGAATCATATTAATTTTTATGATATCATATATGGTTCACTTATGACTTTATATTACCCGTTCTTTTGTAAATTCCATGTTAAAGAGCATTTTGGGTAAAATCGTTTCATTTGTCATCCGTGTTTTCACTTGTATTTATTCATATGATTACTTAGATCATGATTAAATAATTCTAGGATATAAAACATGATTTATATATAATATATATTTAGAATATACATATATATAATAGATCTATAAATGGAAATAAATACATCGTTCATGGAGACGGTAGGCCGCACGTACGCATGAACGTTGTTTTCGTTTCCTCATTGAATTGAAAGGAATTAATTGGATGAAATACATATATATATAAATAAATCCAGTATCATTATTATGTCATATATTTAATGATTATTTATTATATATACTTTATAATCATTTATGAATGGTTGATCATTGAGAATGAATCGCATCGCGTCGTGGAGACGGTATTCCGTACGTACGCACGAGCAATGATATCGTTCCCATGATCGTGGAATTTTATTAGAGTGTATGTATACTATTAGAGAATCAATACCACTTTACAATAATCATATATAGTTATTATTTATTCCATTATATCCATCCATGTAAGGTGGTGGTGGAAAATAGATTACACCACGGCGTGGAGACGGTATTCCGTACGTACATGCGTGGTGATTTCATTTTCCGTAGGATGGATAGATAGTGAAATAGGATTGTTTCATACTTATAATAACATATCAGTATATGAGTGATACTGATTTTATTACTTCATAATGAAACAACCTAATAAGAAGAAGTGGAAGAAGAAATAAAGGTGAAAGAATCGGTAACGGGCATTACCTCTTCTTTGAAGCGCCTCTTTGAGACCTCCTCTTAGGGCACTAAAATTGGTCTTTGAAGAATACCAGGACCTCTATGATGTTTATAGGGAAGTGGAGAAGATAATTTTTCAGGGTTTGGCCGATCTTTAAGGCTCATAGTGGTATGAGGAAGAGAGGGAGGAGGTTCCCTTTTATAAGGGAGGAGAGGGGAACCTTTGGAAAACTAAATATATTATTTTATTATAAAGTCATATTCGGTTTTAAATAGCTCAAAATTGATTTATTTCGAAGATAAGGTGGGTCTGGGTCCAAAAACCCTCATCTAATATAATTTAGACAAGTTTATGTTCCTATTTTAACCTTATCATTTAGATTTAACTTTAAGTTAAATAATTTTACTTTTATCGTGTCTTCTTGTTTTCTTACACTATAAGGTTAATAAACTTACTATAAAAGCCAAACGAATCCTAAGTTGTTTATTATTAATATATAAAAACTTATCTAAGTCATTTGGCCGAACCTTAGATTTTTAGGAATAAAATAACAATTAATAATATAATATTTGTTTCAAAAACTATTTTATTTCAATTTTGACACTATTTGGTAATTGATTTTTGTGAAAATCATAACAGAAATATTAATTCGAAAAAAGTGAATTAAATCAATACTAACATGTCATATTAACATAGAAAATTATTTTAATTCATAAAAAGTCTAAAATTACATTTATTTGGGTATTTATAACATCAATTATGTCAATATTTCATTAATATAATAATTACTGCATCATCATTGTGTCATAAATAAATTATATTATTTAATGGCTAAAAATTACAAATTAAATATAATTATGTAGGAAATCTTTTTAGCTTTCTAATTAATATTTATAGTCGAATTTATCTTATGTATAACCCTATATAAAAAATTATTTACTTATTAAACTTTGATTTTAACTATTTTAACCCTTCTTTAAATAAATTTATAATAAATGTCCTAATCTAATCCAAGTGGTCCTAAATGGTCATATTTTATTCCTAAGGTTTTTTTTGGTCGAATTACACTTATCCAATAGAATTAGGACATGTGTTAGGGTAATAATAATATCATTTTTACCCTTAATTACCCTATTTACTTTTAACCGTGGTAAATAAAAGTAAAAAGTTACTATTCACCAAAAATTATTTTCATCTCATTGAACCAAATTTTACTTACTGACATCAAACTTGTCTCTCTGATTTTTGAAATTCCATTCACAAAAGTGGTAAAATTATGTTTTATGTAAATTTTCAAATTCTCCTAGGAGGTGGGTAAAAGACGGTCAAAAGTTCAATAAAATTTTAATATATCTAAAATTATTAAAAAAATGACTCCAATGAATTACATTGAACTTATATAGGTATTATGTATCAATTTTGACCTAAAATAAATTTAAATAAAATAAATAATTATTTAAATAAAAAGTCGGTTTTTAAATAGTAACCCAGTGTTTTCACTATTCATCAAAAAATTGAATGTTTTCAGAAAAATACAAATATTTCACCCTAGGATAATTTCAATATTCCGAATCCAAAAATGAAGTCCATTTTGAAAGATTAAATTTAGAAGATTTCAAAAAGTGGTTATTACTATTCATAACGGCTAGTTTTAATAATATTTTAATAGCATATCATTGTTTAGTGAAACTCGGTATTGCGTACAACACACGCTATCGAGGAAGGTCGCGATTGCATGTAATGCAGCCAAGTTAGGGTTGCATGTTGTGCAATACTCCTTTGTTGTAGCGTACAACACAATACATCAATAAAATTAAAAAGAATATTCTTTATAAAATCTCAGGGTGTTACATTTTACCCCCCTTAAAATGAATTTCGCCCTTGAAATTCGTCGGGGTTATAAATGGTTTACTACTCGAAAGTTTCTTTAATAGAAACCCACATCGTAAAAAGGAATACAAAAACCAATATTTAAAAACTAAAGTATGAAACATAATGGTTACCCAAATTAACTAATCACTGGGTTTCCACATAGGAGAACATAGGTGAAAATATGGATATGGAAGAGAAACCTAACCATAATGTTCTGATGGAGAGTGGTAGAGAACATGGCTATGAAAAATCCAACAATCACAAAGCCATAGATTTGTGATGATCTAAGGTACCATCTGATTCATCGAATATAAGGGAACTAGGACAACATTTTTGGTTTTCAAGATCATTTCCCTAAAGTTGAAGAATTTGAATTAGAATAAATACTTACTTTATTTTGGTACAATCTCACTATTGTTCGTGCTTTGAACAATTTCCACTTCATCTCTTAAATAAATGTAGTTGAATTTGTTATTCGTGAAGTGTTAACAGGTCATGTGATAGAATGATGGGTCATTCCATCTGTTTCAATCAAAAGGTTAGCAAAAGTTATCAAATATACATAAGTCCATCTATGGTGAGGGTAATCGTATACAATTCCAAAAATGAACTTATAATTAATATATCATACCACATAATAAACTAGTTTCTACTAACCAGGGACTTCCTGTAGGCCAGTGGTAGGCGATAAAGGCCAGTCGCACTTCGGTTGTGGGTTCGATTCCCACAGCCTTGTCCGACACGATGGGTTGTCGCCCATCCTGCAGGTTGTCCTTTTTCTAAAACTATATTACTATAAAATCCCATCAATAATATCGAAAAAAATTTATCCTTAAACAATACTAACTTATGTCCAACATAATTCATTCCAATCTTTAGTCTTATCTAAAATACTTTGGTCCAAGCTCATAGTATAAAGAAAATGATTACTTGAAATGTCACATAACAATCACGTGAATGCCATAATTTATCCCCCATATATAATAAGATATATCTTGTTGGTCAATTTAAAAACATGTGAATACCTTAATCATGTATTCTCTTGAAGAATGAATACCCATTGAACCTTAGTGAAAACATGAATGTAGTTAAAAGTTAACACTTTCCACATACCAAAATCCTCAAAATTCTTTATACTCAAACCATGATATCACTTAGTCCTTATATCAATCATGAGCTCATGAATACAATCAAACATCTCATTATCTTCTTATCCCTTCATTATGCGCATATCATCTGCTTACCAAAATTTCTCAATCACTTTCCATGGTTACTGGTACCATAAAATTATTGAAAACCACAATTGACCAATACATAAATATTCCAATATTCCACGATACTATATACAACATTATTTTAGAATCCCATTACATAAACACTTAATCATTCCACCACATCGTTGTCATATTCAAAATCGCCAATAGTAATCACATGTGACTTCCCTTTGTCCTTTGCCTTAAGTGGTTGCTCATGTCGATCATCATTAACCCTTGGATTAGGGCATTGATTAGCATAAGGCCCCATTTCATTACACTTGAAACATTGAAGTGTTGTTGGTGCATTCTCTGCAGTCTTTTATTTATTCACACCATTAGAAACCCTTTTTTCATTACTTCGACACTCATCTACTTGATGACCTTCTTTTCAACACTTAAAACATTTTCTAGTCCCTTTAATACAATCTCCACCATGCTTCTTTCCACACTTTGAGCATAAGGAAACATTCATCTTCTTTTCACCATTATTCTGAGATTTCTCCTTGAACTCCATCTTTCATTTCTTGTCAAAACCATGAGATGGATATGTAACACCAACTTCTATTTCTACCTTGATAGCACAACGCAGAATTTCTTCATTGCTACTGAAGTCTCTTATAGCTAATGCCCTTCGAAGATTTGGTTTTAATCCACTGAAGAATCGATCAATTTTACTTTCAGGTTGGATGATAAAGCCAGATGCATACCTTGTAAGCCTTGTAAAATTCGCTTCGTATATACCAATAGATTAATCATCCTTTTTCTTTAGTTCAAGAAACTCTTTCTCCATCTTTGTTCGAAGAATACGAGGGAATTACTTATTGAAAAATAATTTCTTGAACTCATCCCATTCCGTGGACTCAATTTTATCTCTTAGCCTCGTATTCTTGATAAGATTCCACCATTGATCAGCTTCAACTTCCAAACGATATACTTCTAAGATGACTTTATCATGTTCATAACATTGAAGAACTGAAAATATCTTTTCAGTGGTACTAATCCATTGTTCAGCAACAAGTGGATTAGAAGACCCACTGAAAGAAGGTGGACGTTTCCTCATGAAGGACTCAATAGAATATTGTTCCCTTGTCTGCTCATTTGGAAGTCCAGAATGATTCATAGATTGTGTAAGTATAGAAATAAGATTTTTCACTCCATCTCCCATAACATTTGTTTGTTCAGGAGGACAATAATTTCATTGTCCATTACATTGATCAACACGGTTCCTTCGGGTTCCAGCCATCGTCTAAAACCCAAAAAGAATCGTGTGAGAGGAAAAAATCATGCTAGGGAAAAAAACACAATAAAGGGGGATTACCTTTAATATCTAATATCTTAGGTTAAATTCTAAGATCGTTACCATAGTTCTAGGACTATATCCTATACATATACTTATCCTTAGGGACATCCCTAGACATACCTTAGAAATATCTCTAGGGATCTCACTAACGTTTTCGCATCCTAGTTTCCAAAGGTTGACTAAACCTTTCCTATGATACCAATAGTAGAGACCCGAAGCTTGATGTACATAGATATTACATTAATTTTGAGGAATATATAATACATAACAAAAACAGACACACAAGGACCGTAATAGTTTAGTGTCTTTGGAAACTTGGAACGTAATCTTCTAATCGTGGTGAAAGATCTTCAACATCTCCCATAAAGATCTTCCACTTTTTGTTTCCTTACCTAAAACCTTTCTTTTAATACTGGGGGAAAAATAAAACATAAAAAGGGTGAGCTCAAATGCTCAGTAAGGGTAAGCATGGATAAAATAAAACATACCATACACATTTGAACCTAAAAACATGAACATAATGTTTAAACATCAAAATCTTGAGCAACGACTTAAAACATGGAAGTACATAAGGCATAGATCATAATGGAACATAAATAATGATAACATAGCATGGGAATAAAACATGTAATTTTGGCATCCATTAATCACATGTAATGATTTCCATAGTAGCCAAGGCATTGCTTCCAAGACCATCTTAGTGGACAAAGTCCCTTTCTAAATCGAGTTCACTCCTTGTTTCAGTCCTGTAACACTGAAGTGGATTAACTTACCGTTCTAGCCATGTCTATCTCATGAGATATAAAATCTTTACCCAATGCATTGGAGGGATATATAGGTACCACTCATCTCATAATTAAATCATTCTTACTTGTTCCACAATATAAACATAAATCATTCATCATACCCCAAGAATAAAATGGGTTTCATAAACATCATTCCATCATAACGTAATCCGTACAAAAAATTTGGATATAATTTAATCATTATAAAATTGAAACCATGTAAATCATAGAGACATGATACTTGAAACATACACATGTGAAATAATATCATCTTAGATGAAAATGGTTTTGATAAAACACTTGAAATGAATTCTTGAGAAAAATATCCTTTTTTCTTCAAAATCATTTTATTTTCACAAAATGTCATGCAATTTTAAAAGAAAATAATTTTGTTTAAAATAGTCATGAAATATTTTGGAGGAAGATTTATGAAAATAAGGCTTTATAAAACCGTAAAAATCCTTTCATGCCATATACGTTAAAAAAACATTATTCTCATACTTTTGTCGGAAAAGTCAAAAAGTACCTCGTAACGTAAACAAAAGAAAGATTCCTTACATACCATGTAGTAAAAGTCAAAAATGGGTAAAAATAACTTTTAACATACATGAAAATACTTTTATAAAACATGGACATGGATGATAGAAATAACCCCAGTAATTACTTACGAATAAGAAATCTTGGTTAAAAATGAGATTTGCAAAATTATCCCTTACCTTAGGTCCAATATGCTTCGTACCTATCCGAACCTCCTGTAATATGATTTAAATAATTTCATTGACCTATTAAATAATCATATTCATTTTTATGATATCATATATGGTTCTCTTATGACTTTATATTACCCTTTCTTTTGTAAATTCCATGTTAAAGAGCATTTTGGGTAAAATCGTTTCATTTGTCGTCCCTGTTTTGACTTATAATTATTCATATGATTACTTAGATCATGATTAACTAATAACAGGATATAAAACATGATTTATATATAATATATATTCAGAATATAAATATATATAATAGATCGATAAATGGAAAGAAATACACCGTTCATGGAGACGGTAGGCCGTACGTATGCATGAACGTTGTTTTTGTTTCCTCATTGAATTGAATGGAATTAATTGGATGACATAAATATATATATACATAAATAAAATATCATTATTATGTCATATATTTCATGATTACTTATTATATATACTTTATAATCATTTATTAATGGTTAATCATTGAGAATAAATCTCATCGCGTCGTGGAGACGGTATTCCGTACGTACACACGAGCGATGATATCATTCCCATGATCGTGGAATTTTATTGGAGTGTATGTATACTATTAAAGAATCAATATCACCTTAAAATAATCATATATAGTTATTATTTACACCATTATACCAATCCATGTAACGTGGTGGTGGAAAATAGATTACACCACGACGTGGAGACGGTATTCCGTACATACGCACGCGCAGTGATTTCGTTTTCCGTAGGATGGATAGATGGTGAAATAGGGTTGTTTCATACTTAAAATAACATATAATTATATGATTGATACTGATGTTATTACTTCATAATGAAACAACCTAAGAAGAAGAAGTGGAATAAGAAATAAAGGTGAAAGAATCGGTAACGGACATTACCTCTTCTTTGAAGCGCCTCTTTGAGACCTCCTCTTAGAGAACTAAAATTGGTCTTTGAAGAATACCAGGATCTCTAGGATGTTTCTAGGAAAGTGGAGAAGAGAATTTTGTAGGGTTTGGCCGATCTTGAAGGCTCAAAGTGGTGTGAGGAAGAGAGGGAGGAGGTTCCCTTTTATAAGGGAGGAGAGGGGCACCTTTGGAATACTAAATATATTATTTTATTATAAAGTCATATTCGGTTTTAAATAGCTCCAAATTGATTTATTTTTAAGATAAGGTGGGTATGGGTCTAAATAATCTCATACAACAGAATTTATACAAGTTTAGGTTCCTATTTTAACCTAATCATTTAGATTTAACCTTAAGTTAAATAATTTTACTTTTACCGTGTCTTCTTGTTTTCTTACACTATATGGTTAATGAACTTACTATAACAAGCCAAACGAACCCCAAGTTGTTTATTATTAATATATATAACCTTATCTAAGTCATTTTTCTGAACCTTAGATTTTTAGGAATAAAATAACAATTAATAATATAATATTTGTTTTAAAAACTATTTGATGTCAATTTTGATACTATTTGGTAATTGATTTTTTTGAAAATCATAACAGAAATATTAATTCGAAAAAAGTGAATTAAATCAATACTAAAATGTCATATTAACATATAAAATTATTTTAATTCATAAAAAGTCTCAAATTACATTTATTTGGGTATTTATAACATCAATTATGTCAATATTTCATTAATAAAATAATTAATGCATCATCATTGTGTCATAAATAAATTAAATTATTTAATGTCTACAAATTAAAAATTAAATATAATTATGTAGGAAATATTTTAATATTTCTATTGAATATTTATAGTCTAATTTATCTTATTTATAACCCTATATTAAAAATGATTTACTTATTAAACTTTGATTTTAACTATTTTAACCCTTCTTTAAATAAATTAATAATAAATGTCCTAATCTAATCCAAGTGGGCCTAAATGGTCATATTTTATTCCTAAGGTTGTTTTTGGTCGAATTAAACTTATACAATAGAATTAGGACATGTGTTAGGGTAATAATAATATCATTTTTACCCTTAATTACCATATTTACTTTTAACCGTGGTAAATAAAAGTAAAAAGTTACTATTCACCAAAAATTATTTTCATCTCATTGAACAACATTTTACTTACTAACATCAACCATATCTCTCGTATTTTTTAAATTCCATTCACAAAAGTGGTAAAATTAAGTTTTATGTAAATTTGCAAATTCTCCTAGGAGGTGGGTAAAAGACGGTCAAAAGTTCAATAAAATTTTTATATATCTTAAATTATTAAAACAATGACTCCAATGAATTAAACTTAACTTATATAGGTATTATGTATCAATTTTAAACTAAAATAAATTTAAATAAAATAAATAATTATTTAAATAAAAAGTCGGTTTTTAAATAGTAACCCAGTGTTTTCACTATTCATCAAAAATTGAAAGTTTTCAGAAAAATACCAAAATTTCACCCTAGGCTAATTTCGATATTCCGAATCCAAAAATGAAGTCCATTTTGAAAGATAAAATTGAAAAAAAATTAAAAAGTGGTTATTACTATTCATAACGGCTAGTTTTAATAATATTTTAATAGCATATCATTGTTTAGTGAAACTCGGTATTGCGTACAACACACGCTATTGAGGAAGGTCGTCATTGCATGTAATGCAGTCAAGTTAGGGTTGTGTGTTGTGAAATACTACTTTGTTGTAGCGTACAACACAAGACATCAATAAAATTAAAAAGAATATTTTTCCTAAAATCTCAGGGTGTTACAAAATCACTCTCCATATGTTAAATTTACCCCTGATTTTGTATAAGTGCAAGAAGAAGAATGAATCTTCTTTAGCACCATCATCTCAAGTGTAGATATCACTTACCTATCAGAATTCATATCTTTCTCAGATTATTGATTCTAAGGAAGCACCCATTGTCAAAGATATTCATAATTTTAGGTAATTCGTTGAAGTGTTTCCCGATGAATTTCATGGTCTTCCTCCTAGTAGAGATGTTGAGTTATCGATTGATCATATACCTGGGGTATTTATAATATCCATGACTCCATATAGAATGGATTTTGTGAAGCTTAAAGTGCTAAAGAAACAAATACAAGAGAATCTAGATAAAGGGTTTATATACCCAAGTGCCTCACCATAGGCTGCACCTTTCCTATTTGTTAAGAAGAAGTATGGGTTAATGCACCATTAAATTGATTATCTTGAGCTCAAAAAATCATGAAAATGAAAATTTATCATCGGCCTTAAATTGGTGACTTGTTCAATCATCTACACGGCGAACAATACTTCTTTAAATTGGATTTGTGATCTGGATATTACCAAGTAATGGTGGAGAAGGAGGATATACCCATGACTTATTTTTGTATAAGGTACAAGCACTGTGAATTCATAGTAATGCCTTTCAGACTCACAAATTCTATGTCAATCATTATGGACTTGATGAATAGAGTCTTTATATTTTACCAAAACAAATTTGTGGTATTCTTTATAATTGAGATTCTAATATACTCCGAAACTATGGAGGATCATGATGAGCTTCTATGAACTATACTAGAGACCTTACGAAAGTGGAAGATCTATGAAAAGTACAACTAGTGTGAGTTCTGGTTAGAGGAGGTATCATTGTTTGGTCATATCATTACACAAAATGGGATATCTATCGATCCCTCAAAGATAGTTGAAATTAAGGGATGGATGAGGCCAGCATTGGTAACAGATATCCGTAGATTCCTGGGGTTAGCTGGATATTATCACCGATTTGTGAGAAATTTATCATGATTTTCCAACACTCTTAACAAGATAACTTGAAAGATAGTAAAGTTTTATTGGAGTGATGAATGAAAATATAGCATCATGTAGGTCAAAAGGAGTCTTATCACTATGCTCGTTCTCACACTACCGATAAGGGAGAACTTTTTGTGGTATTTAGTGATTCTTCAAAGAAGGGCATAGGTTTTGTATTGATGAAAAATGACAATGTCATTACCTATGATTCAAGGAAATTATATGTTCATGAGAAAAAATATCCAACGCATTATCTGGACTTGGCTGTTGAAATCATCAATTTAAAAATATGGAAACTATACCTGTTTAAGGAGAAGTCTGAAATATATATGGATCACAAAATCCTCAAGTATATATTCACACAAAAAGATTTGAACATGCTACTACTAATATGGATATAGCTGATCAAAGGCTTTGACTTGTCAATCCATTACCACCCTAGGAATGCGAACATGGTGGTAGATGCTCTATGTAGAAAGGACCCAGCGATTCAACAATTGATGATAATTGAAAAAGATCTAATTTTATTTGATTTGATGAATATAGACATGAGAATCATAAAGAAGGTAAAATCATCAATCCTTTCACAAATTATTGCTCAACTGCCTCTTTTGTAAATGTTAATGGATTATCAAAAAAAGATGTTTGAATTCCGAAGAAAGCAGAAATTATCAGAAAAGTGAAATCCTTGGAGTTCAATGACAATGAATAAGGAATTGTGATATTTGGGACAACACTATGCATTACATACTATATGGAGTTAAAGACTGAAGCTTTGGCTGATGCACATAGTTTGAATTTCTCCATTCACCCAGGAAACACAAAGATGTATCAATATCTTCAAGAGCATTATTAGTGGAATAAAATGAATAAAGAGATATCTAAGTATACATCAAAGTTCCTGGTATGTCAGCAAGTGAAGGTTAAGAGGATGAAGTATAAGGGGATGATGACACCAGTACCCATACTATCATGGAAAATGTAGAACATAAATAGGGACATTTTCACCGGACTTTTAAAGACATCCAATGAAAATAAAGATATCAGGGTTGTTGTGGATTTTCTTACAAAGACTACATAATTCATTTCAATTCTCGAAGATTTTTCATTGGATGAACATGTATTGATATACATCAAAGATGCAGCAAGGATGCATGGAGCTCCACTTTCTATTTTATCCGATCAAGATCCAAGAATCACCTATATGTTTTAGAATAGTCTTCAACATGCTCTGAATACTAAGCTGAACTTCAGTACATCTTATCATCCTCAAACTGATGGCCAATCTGAGCAAACTATCCAAAAACATGGGGATAAGTTGAGAGCATGATTAATGGAATTCAAAGGAGGATGGTATCAACATCTTCTTCTAGTTTAGTTCACTTACAAAAACAGTTTCCACTCAATCATCCAAATGTCTCCTTATGAATCCCTTTATGGGAAGAGGTGCAGAACACCGGCATGTTGGGATGAAATTGGGATGAAAAAACTATTAGGTCCATAAATGGTACAATAAATGGTAGAGAAGGTTATGACCATCTAGTAACACATTAAATATGCACAATGTCAAAGAAATAGATATGCTGATAATCATCAAAAAAAACATGAGTTTGATTTTAGAGACATGTTATTCCTCCGCATATCATTGTAGATGTAGCACCCCTGGTTTGAGGTATGTGGCCTTTATTTATGCAGTTTTATGTGTCTAAAGTGCATGGGATGAGTTGGGAAGAGGTTGGTAGAGTTCATAATGATGAGTTTGGAGGATTTTAAAGGGGTGCACGGTTTGAGCACGGTTAGTGGAAACCGTGTGGATTCCCCAAAAACCGCGCAGGGGAGATAGTAGGCTTCGCACAGCCGGCGCAAGGTTTTCCAAACCGTGCGAGGCAACCGTGCAGACCATTTCTCCCAAGGCAACAGTTTGTTCATGGTTATCACATGGTTTTCCAAACCGTGCGGACTAATTGTGTTACCACTAGAAAATATGGTTTTAAAACCCGGGATCACTCGAGATTTCCTCATTCCTCTAAAAAATTTATCCCACTCGAGCCTCACTCTATATTTTCAGTTCTCAAGGGTTGTAGGGGCTCTCTCACTCTATTTGGAAGCATTTAAAATGGGTTTTAAGGTGGTTTGAAGTTGGTTTATCCTGGGTAAGTCTCTCCTCTTGTCTCTCTTGTATTTTCCTCTAGATCTACATCCCTCTCTTTATTGGTTTTCTAGATCTACACTTATTGTGTGTAGATCTAGGGTTGTGGATGCCTTGGATGTTACTATTAATTCTTGTGGATGTTAGAGAAAGGGATCTACAGAGGTTTCAGTGGTGTGTTCGCCGGATTTGAGGTGCGGTGGCTTTTGGGTTGATTTCTCAGGAATCCTTAAGGTAGGTGGCTTCTCTCTCGACTCCACTTGATTAAAACTAGTGGTTACTTGTTACAATTAATTTTTGTGCTGAAAACTAATTGTGAAATGTTATGCGAAATTGGATGGAAATCCTTTGGGGATGTTTCGGGGATTTTTGGGAAAATGGTGTTTTTTGGTGAAATGTTATTCTTGTGAATTTTAAAATGAAGATTTTAAAATGGGATGATATGGTTGATTTGTGAAAATAATTTATGGAAAGGGTTTTCAATAGAAGGGATTTTTTTATTGAAATGTTTTTTGGAATGGAAAATGGTTTTCAATAAATGGGTGATTTATTGAAGTGGATTGATATGCAATTTAATTGGTTGGTTGCATGTTGGTGTGACTTTGGTGGGATTATGCTTGGTTGGGATTGATTGAAATGTTTTATGGAAGTGGGAAAGAAGTCTCACTATAAAAAGGGGATGGATAGTGTTCGGAAGAACCACCGTATGAGTAGTGGTCGGGAAGTACCGCTAGTTGTGAATGGGTGAACGAGTTGGGCAGAAGTCCCACCATTTCAATTGTTTTGGTGTGAATGGGTGAACAGGTTGGGTGGAAGTCCCACTGTTTTGGTTGTTTGTTGTGAATTTCTTTGCAAGATGGAAGTTGTTGTTCTAACGTTTAAATGATGGAATGGTTTGTATTATTTTTTCTTTGACATTCCCTTGGTTTCTTGGGTTTGGGTGTTATGGCTTGGTAAGGGAATGTTTGGCTTATGAAAATGGTTTCACTTGTGATTTAATTTATATAAACTATTTTATATAAATGTGCTAACGGTTTTATCCTAGTGGCATGTGTAGGGAAGTCATTTGGGGAAATACTACTGAGTTTTAGTACTCACCCCCTACTTTGGAAAGATGGTGTCATTGCAGATGTCGTGTACCATGACGTGGGAAAAGGTAAGGCATCAACCTCCTTTAGTGGTGCATTGTGATGTCTTGGTAGAGCTTGGAGCTTGGAGCTGGGTGTGGAGTTGTGGAGGTGTTATGGCTCATGGTGCTTTGGTTGTTTAATTTATTCTTGTTCTTTGATGTTGGTGGACATGTCTAGATATATTGGTTTGGGGTTGTATTGTATAACAACTTGGTTGTTTTTGGTAATACATGTTTGGGTGTTTATTTGACATGCATCATATAGTGGCTATTAGTGGATGGTTTGGTTGGTTTTTTATTAAGGGAAAATCGTTCCCCAAATTGATCTTGAAGCCCTAGGAATTTATTTCCAGCCTTTGGCATCTTGGGAACGTCTCTTAAGGCCAATTAGCCCTCACTGCCTCCTCAAGCCAATGAGGTAGGGGTTGGGTGTTACAAGTGGTATCAGTTTGTTCGGTCCTTTAGAGATGATTCTTGGGTTTGGTGTTGACATTCGTTGTGTTACATTCCTTGTGTCGGGATGGTAGCAAGGTGTAGGAATGTCAGAACTTGGATTTTATAGAATAAAAGGACGTAACTAACCCTTTAATGTTGAAATTCAAGTTACCAGGGAGTTGGGTACATAAGTGTTTTGGAGACACTTCTAAGCATTGGATATCTCATTGTCATGGGTGTAGCTAATGAGATTAGTATGACATGCATAGTAGAAATGACTTCCCACTAGGATGCATATTTCATTGGGGTATAATGATTTATGATGTGATATGAATGTGTAAAATTTTAATGTTAATAAATTAGTATTTTGAAAATGGTTGGGTTTTCAAAATGGTGAAACATGGAACATGTGGAAATAGTGAACTGGTGGAAAGCCTTGTTGTGACAGTGTTGTGTAATGTGATTGAAATGGGATTTTGTGATGTAAACAGAAGTGAGACTCATGGTTGTTTGTTTTATGTTTATAGAAATGGCACCGGGTAGGCATCGTAGAGACCAACTGGTGGAGGCTGCTGAGAATGTGGTAGCACCTGAGCCTCTGGTGAACCAGCAGCTAGTGCAAAGCATAGTGCAATCTTTCCAAGATGTGGAAAGTGGAAACAAAGTGGATGAACCAAGGCATGTGTATCATGTGGTTTAGTTTAAAAATCAGTATCCACCCATCTTCAGGGGTGATTCAGAGCCAGAAAGGGCAGAAGCATGGTTGAATAGAATGAACAATATTTTCGAGTTCTTGGGAACTCTGGTAGAGTTAAAAGTGAAGTTGGCCAAGTATATGTTGGAAGATCTTGCCCTTCAATGGTGGGAGTTGGTCGTCCAAGAAGGTACGGACAAGGGTATGATGTGGGAAGGATTTGAGGAATTGTTTAACAAACAATTCTACCCACATACGTTCAGAATTCAGCGTATGACTGATTTCTTCAGTTTGAAGCAAGATCTTATGTCTGTGACGGAGTATGCAACTAAGTTTATGAACTTAGTGTGGTTTTCACTCGAGAAGGAAGGTAGCACATATTTGAATGCAAGGATCTTTGAATCGGGTTTAAGGCAAGAAATCCATTCAAAGATAGCGGTTCTATGTATATATGATTACATAGAGATGGTGAATAGAGCCTCAATGGCTGAGCGGGATCTGTTGGGAGCTCCGAGTGGAGGAAGCATGATGGTACCCATGGGGAATAGTGGGAACACTAACACTGGGTTCAAGTAGAAGAGGGACACTTATTCCTAGGGCGGGAATATGGCATATAATCTGACGGCAGGATCAGTAAATCTTCCTCCGAAGTCCCAGAGAAAGTTGGGATGTTTTCAGTGTGGTTCTTCGAACCACATCAAGTGGGATTGTACGACACAACCTCGAGCATGTCATAATTGTAAGAAGATGGGGAATCTGCAGCATTGTTGTTGGAATTCTCCAAGTTCGGGGGTGTGTGACACTCCTCAGGGGTCGAAGATGTCATATGCTTCGACGGGATAGGGATAGCAGCATACCGCTCGTCAGCAGAGTAAAGTGGGTCATAGTGATTCTTAGAATACCACGACACCTCAGCAGGGAAATAAAGAGAAGAGTGTGGCAAGCAAACATGTGTTCGGAGCTGAGCAGGTTGTGGGGGATGATCAGTCGGGACCATCCACAGTGCGAGGTACTATTCTTTTAAACTCTACCTTGATGCAAGTGTTGTTTGATATGGGTGCTTCACACTCTTTTATCGTTGAACGTGTGGTTGATTTGTTGGGTTTAAGGGTAGAAATGATTCCCTCGGTTTTGAAACATCAAAATCCTTTGGGTCTAAGAGAGTGTTGAGCCTTCTTGGGTAGAGAATGTAGTATCGTTGTGGGCATGGTTGAGATAGTGTGGAATTTTTCAATGCTTGAGGTGGATGGGTATGATGTAATCCAAGAAATGGATTGGCTGGTGGATTTTAAGGCCCACATCGATCTTGATGCGCGAACAGTGGCTTTTACGACACACTATGGCATTAGACATCTCTTAAGAGGAGAGAAGCATGAAAGGCAGGGTGCAGCAAGTTTGTTGGCACCAGCAGTGGGTAAGTTCTCATATTAGTTAGCTGTTTTTTCATTGGAATCGGTAGACGGTGTTAACTGGAGTATTCTTCCGGCAGTAGTAGATCAGTTCATGGATGTTTTTATGGAAGAATTCTTGGGGTTACCTCCCATAAGAGAAGTGAAGTTTAGGATTGACCTCCTTCCAGGGACCAGTCCTATCTCACTTCCATCTTACCGGATGGAACCAACTGAATTGCAGGAATTGAAAGTTCAGTTGGAAGAGCTAGAAAAAAAGGGTTTATCCAACCTAGCACGTCTCCATGGGAAGCACCGGTGTTGTTTGTGAAAAAGTCGGATGGAACTTTGAGACTCTCTATTGATTATTGTAGACTTAACCAAGTTACGATAAAGAATAGATATCCACTTACATGAATTGATGATTTGTTTGACCAGTTGAGGGGAGCCCAGTGGTTCTCCAAGATCGACCGGAGGTCGGGATATCATTAATTGTGGGTGAGGAAGGAGGATATTCCTAAAACAGGTTTTAGAAGTAGATATGGCCATTATGAATATGTGGTTATTCCCTTTGGTCTAACGAATGCGCCAGTGGGGTTTATGGAATTGATGAATCAGATATTTTAGAGATATATGGATTCATTTGTGGTGGTTTTTGTAGATGATATTCTGGTGTATTCAAAGACAAGGGTGGAGCATGCACAGCACTTGGGGACAGTGCTGGGGATCTTGAGGGATCATCGGTTGTATGCCAAATTATCAAAGTGTGACTTTTGGATACAGGATGATTGTTTTCTTGTCCATGTGATTTCTGAAAGGGGTGTTTCACTGGATCTGAATAAGATAGAGGTTGTTATCTCATGGAAACCACCAAATAATTTGTTTGAGATACGGAGTTTTCTAGGTCGATCCGGGTATTATCGGAATTTTGTTCGTGATTTTTCATGTTGGGCATCGCCGATGACAGCTTTGACAAGAAAGAATGTTCCATTCCATTGGAAGGAATAGTGTTAGGAGTGTTTCGAAGAGCTAAAGGGTCATCATACATCAACACCAATCTTGGTTTTTCAGAATCAGGAAAAGGGTACATGGTGTATTATGATGCATCGGGATCAGAGTTTGGATGTGTTATCATGCAAGGGAATCATGTGGTTGCGTATAGCTCATGGTAGTTGAGAGTGCATGAGAAGAACTACCCAACTCATGATTTGGAGTTGGGGAAGGTGGTCCATGAATTGAAAGTATGGCGTCATTATCTCTTCGGTGACAAATTTACAGTATATACAGATCATAAGAGCTTGAAACACATTTTAACACAAAGGGATTTGAACTTGAGGAAAAGGAGATGGATGGAATATCTCCAGATTTTTTATTTTAACTTGATGTACACAACGGTAAGGGAAATTTGGTGGCAGATGCATTAAGTAGAAAATCATATGCCTAAGTGGACAAAAAGGCATTAGACCAGTGGCAGTTGATGTCGGTTATAGCTGATATGTGGTTGTAATGTGAGGACCAGGGCGATAGAGCAGTCTTATTTCCAGTTTTGTTGATTCCTAACATGGTTGGCCTAGTAAGAGAGGCACAGATATCTGATTCTGAGTGTGTGACCATGGGGTTGAGACTCAATGGTGGGGAGACCATTGAGGTCTGGGAAGTGAATGGAGATTCAATTTTGTGTTTTCGGAAATGGATGGTTATACCAGTTGCATGTCAGGAAGATCTTCTTAGGGCGTATCATCATTCTAGGTCGGCTGTTCACCCTGAAATTCAAAAAATGTATAAAGACTTGAAAGTGTAGTTCTGGTGGGCAAGTATGAAAGGAAGAGTGGCTGAGTTTGTTTCGAGATTCTTGACTTGTCAGTAGGTCAAGGCAGAGCATCAGAGGCCAACAGGAATGTTTCAGTCTTTACCAATCCCTGTTTGGAAGTGGGAGCAGATAGCGATGGATTTTTTCACAGGTCTCCCAATAACGGTCAAGAAGCATGATTCCATTTGGGTGATAGTGGATCGGCTAATGAAGTCGACCCATTTCATTCCTATTCATGAATCTCATACAGTGGAGGATCTGTCCAAAATCTATATCCGGGAGGTGGTAAAGAGGCATTGTGTTCCAGTTTTGATTGTATCAGATAGAGATTTGAGGTTTACATCCTGTTTATGGAAATCCTCGCAGCACGCCCTTGGGACACATTTCACTATGAGCATGACGTATCACCCTCAGAGGGACGGTCAATCTGAGAAGACGATGCAAACTCTGGAGGATATGTTGCAGGCTTGTGTTATGGACTTTGGTGGCTCGTGGGAGGAGTACATGTCGTTGGTTGATTTCTCATACAATAACAGTTATCATGCATCCATATGAATGGTTCTGTTTGAAGCATTGTATGGGCAGTCGTGTCATTCTCCACTATGTTGGGTGGAAACAGGTGAGTCCTCGATGGTTGGACTGATCCTTGTCCAAGAGACTACGGAGAAGATCAAGTTTATTAGGAAGATAATGGAGACGACTCAGAGTCATCAGAAATCATATGCAGATCATCATCGATGGTCGTTGTCTTTCGAGGTGAGTGATCATGTGTTATTGAGGATCTCTCCTAGGTTGGGACATCGTCGGTTCGGGAAGCATGGAATGTTATCTCTGAGGTATATTGGACCTTTTGAGATTATTGAGTGGGTTGGTGAGGTGGATTATCATTTGGCTTTTCCACCCAGGTTCAATGTGCTGCACAATGTCTTTCTTGTGTCGCGGCTGAAAAAGTATCAGCCAGACCGTGACCATGTGATTCGATGGGATAATATTGAGCTAGAACCATATTCTTCGTTGGTGCATGTGCCAGTGCGGGTTGTGGATAGCCAAGAGAAAGTCTTGCATGGTAAAATAATTGGCTTAGTTCTTGTTTTGTGGCAACATGGTCAGATTCAAGAGGATACTTGGGAGCGGGAGAAAGAGATGGTCAAGCAGTGGCCCGAGCTCTTTTGACAAAGGGTGGGTTAACTACATTCTGAGGTGGGAAGTCCAATGGTGGGGAGAATGTAGTACCCCCGGTTTTAGGTATGTGGCCTTTGTTTATGCATTTTTATCTGTTTAAATTGCATGGGGTGACTTGGGAAGAGGTTGGGAGAGTTTGGAATGGTTTTGGATGAGTTTAGAGGCTTTTAAAGGGGTGCACAGTTTGAGCACAATTAGTGGAAATCGTACGGATTCCCTAGAAACTGTGTAGGGGAGACAGTAGGCTTTGCGCAGTTTGCGCACGGTTTTCCAAACCGTGCGAGGCAACTGTGCATACCTTAGCTCTCATGGCAGTAGCGTGTGCACGGTTAGCGCACGGTTTTCCAAACTATGTGGACTAACCATGCAACCACTTAAAAATAGGGTTTTAAAACCTAGGATCAATAGGGATTGCCTCATTCCTCTCCAAATTTTCTCCCACTCGATTCTCACATGGGGTTTTCGATTCTTCTAGGTTAGAGGGGCTCTCCCACTCGATTTGGAAGCGTTTCAAAGGGGTTTCAAGGCAGTTTGAAGGCGGTTTCTCCCGGGTAAGTCTCTCCTCTTGTTTCTCTTGTGTTTTCCTGTAGATCTATATCCCTCTCTTTCTTGGTTTTCTATATATACACTTTTTGTGTGTATATCTAGGTTTGGGGTTTCATTGGATGTTAATATTATGGCTTTTGGATGTTAGGGAAAGGGATTTAGAGAGGTTTTGGTGGTGCGTTCACCAGATTTGAGGTGTGATGGCTTGTGGGTCGATTTCTCAGGAACCCTAAAGGTAGGTGGCCTCTCTCTCGACTCCACTTGGTTAGAACTAGTGGTTCATTGTTAAAATTAATTGTTGTTCTGAAAATTAATTGTGAAATGTTATGCGAAATTGGCTGGAAATCCTTTGGGGATGTTTTGGGGATTTTCGGGAAAAAGGGTGTTTTATGGTGAAATTCTATTCTTGTGGATTTTATGTTGAAGATTTTAAAAAGGGATGATATGGTTGATTTGTGAAAATGATTGATTGAAAGGGTTTTCAATAAAAGGTATGTTTTATTGAAATGTTGTTTGGAATGGAAAATGGTTTTCAATAAATGGGTGATTTATTGAAGTGGATTGATATGCAATGGAATTGGTTGATTGCATGTTGTTGTGACCTTGGCGGGTTTATGCTTGGTTGGGTTTGATTGAAATGTTTTATGGAAGTGGGAGGGAATTCTCACTATATGAATGGGATGGATAGTGGTCATCATAACCACCATATGAGTAGTCGTCGGGAAGTACCACTAGTTGTGAATGGGTGAACGGGTTGGGCGGATGTCCCAATGTTTTGATTGTTTTGGTATGAATGGGTGAACAGGTTGGGAAGAATTCCCACTATATTGGTTTTTTTGGGAATTGCTTTGAAATATGGAAGTTGTTGTGCTAATGTGTAAATGATGTAATGGTTTGTAGTATGTTTGCTTTGGCTTTCCCTTTGTTGCCTGGGTTGGGTGTGATGGCTTTGTAAGGGTATGTTTGGCTTATGAATATGGTTTCACTTGTGATTTAATTTATATAAACTATTTTATATAAATGTGCTAAAGTTTTTATCCAAGTGGTGTGTGTAGGGAAGTCATTTGGGGAAACACTACTAAGTTTTAGTACTCACCCCCTGCTTTGGCATGTTGGTGTCTTTGGAGATGTCGTGTACCGTGACGTGGGAAAAGGTAAGGCATCAACATCCTTTAGTGGTGCATTGTGATTTCTTGGTAGATCGTGGATCAGGTAGCTGTGTGTGGAGCTGTGGAGGTGTTATGGCTCATGGTGCTTTGGTTGTTTAGTTTCCGCTTGTACTCTGATGTTGGTGGACATGTCTAGATATATTGTTTTGGGGTTGTATTGTGGAACAACTTGGTTTTTTTGGTAATACAAGTTTGTGTGTTTATTTGAAATGCATCATATAGTGACTATTAGTGGATGGTTTGGTTGTTTTTCTGTTAAGGGAAAATCATTCCCCAACTTGATCTTGAAGCCCTCGGCATTTATTGCCAGCCTTTGGCGTCTTGGGAACGTCTCTTAAGGCCAAGTAGCCCTCACCGCCTCCTCAAGCCAATGAGGTAGGTGTGGGGTGTTACAGTGGAAGAGATTTTTGAGATTTGGGAAGAAGGGAATGCTTATTACAGGGAACATCAACCCTTTTGAGATCCTTGGTCTCATTGGAGTAGTGGCCCATCGACTAGCACTCTCACTGAACCTATCTCAAGTACATGATGAATTCTATGTAACAATATTGTAGAAGTGCATACCTGACCCATTACATGTACTCAATCCAGCGGTGGTACCATTATGGAATAACCTATCATATGAATTGAAGCCAGTGAAGTTCATATATCCTAGGGGAAAGCTTCTACGAAATAAGACAATGCCCCTTATCAAGGTGTTGTGGTGAAACCACATGTTTGAAGATGCAACATGGGAATCAGAGGAAGTGATGAAGCAAAGTTAAATGCATCTGTTTTACTATGGGAAAAGGAAATTGTGAGGGAGAAATTTCTTAAGGGGAGAATATTTTAATGACAATAACTTTTATTAATGAAAATTTTTCTTCATCTAATTAAATGTATTATTATTTAAAATGGTTATATAAAATATGAACTTCCTTGGTGTTATGTTTTTGTATTTCAAAATAATGTTAATAATTTTTAACATGTATAATATAGACATTTGACAATGATCACATAATTAGTATAAATGTAGGGATTTAACAAATACAATTTACCCAGAAAAAGAGAGAAATGGCCTCATCTAGTAGAATTGATCAATACAAAGCATATTTTTCAGAGCTCAGAAAGGAGTTGGAATCACTGGGCTTGGATCTTGACCAAGCCCAATCCAAGATTCAAAACATTAATCTTGAATGGAACCATATACGGGAGATGTGGAAGTTGATATAGATTACCACCCGATCGATGTTATCTGAGCCACCAAAAGAGTCTCTGACCATCACACACCATAACCTCAGGTCTTATGTGGGTGTTATAAGGGGTTATGTAATGAGACATTTGCACTATGATTTTGTGAATTATTGTTTTATATAATAAAGAATACATATTCATTTTATTATTGTAAAATTGTAAATAGTTTTTTAATGAAAAAAATAGTGTTTTTATTTAATATTCAATTAAGAAATCTATTTTTACGAATTAATGGATTTTTTAATTAAATAATATTTTAATGAAATATTATTACTAAATTATTTTTTATCAAATATAAATGATCGTGTAATTTTTATGAATACAATTGTAATTTGTATTATGGTTTGAAATCTGATTTTGTCAAAACCCATGAATTTTCAATAAATGGCAGTTTTTATTTTAAAAGTATAAATTCATATATTTATAAAATTATTTAGATAAAATGAATATTATTTTTGGAATCTGGATGTTGAAATTATCCAATGGTGAATCTTTCATAATTTTCTTAGACATTCGAATTTTTGGGTAAAAATTAAATACCATTTAAATATATAATTTGTTTTATGGAATCATAATGACCCAATAATGATGTAATAATGTACTGTAAACACTCTTTTCTGCCAATATATGTTTTACCATTAAAAATTGTGATTTTATATTTTTTAATTAATTTTATGGTTCTTTAGTGGACCCTCTAATACTTATAATACATTTTAAATTTTAAAATGATTTCCTTGAGTGTGTGACTCACCTCCACATAATCAAACCTAATATTTTAAGATTTTAGGCCGCTGGAATTATAAAATAATGCTTTACACTCCCCTTTGGCAAAAAAACATGGGAAAAAATCGTGTATTGGTTTTTGGTTTTGATTAGTTTAATGTGTGGTGTCCAAAACATGAATAATAATGAATTCCCTCTCATTTACTATATTAACCTACCCAAGATCACACTTCTATTCACAAAAAAACCCTTGAATAATGTCCCTAACCAGCCCCTTCTCTCTAAAATCCTCCCATGGTGCCTTAATCTCCCAATAAGACTCTCTCAATACCCTCCCAAGCCATTGGGATCACACTTCCAAGTAAGGGATTTCTTCCTTTCTCATTTTCGTCCAAATTTATTTATGTTTTTATATCCATTTATTTTTCAATTAAAAATATTGGGGGTATGATTTTTCACCTCCTCCATACTGCCCTTCTTATTTTTTAATTACTAGATACCCTTTTCAGGTTCATTAATTCCTCCCATGTACACCAGTTAAGATGCTGAAATTCTATAAGGAATTTCTCTCTTCTCATTTACAGTCAAGGAATTATTTTCTATTATGAATATAAATTACATTACATATGTTGGGACACGTATATATATGACCAATTTATGTAAATTTCATATACATATGGTGATACACCCTTTCTCTCTCATCAGCCATTTTTATGAATTCTAATGTCATGCTGTTATGCTGACGGAATTATACTCCAATTTTCAAAGCCAAAGTCATTATGTAGTGAATACCATGTCCATTTATCTATCAAGAGTATTCCTCATTATGAACATTTACTTATTGATTATAGATATTCATGTATGTATTCCATATTCCTTTATCCGGGATTAAATGATGATGATGGGTAATTCCTTGTTGTATGATCCATATGGAACACTTATGCATGAAATGAAATGATAAAGATGGGTGTGCCCTGATAGCGCTCCAATGAATTGGGTAAAGATTAATATCATGGTACATCAAGTGCAATGAGGGTTTACTCATACTAATTTATTTTTAATGAGGTTCTAGTCATTCTACATGTGAAATGATACTTAGGTCATGCTAATATCATGTTAAATGTTGATGCCTTGTTTCCATGTTATAATAATCATGCTATATCATGACTTTATGTTCACGTTTCTCTTATTCTTCATTGATATGACTATTTCCTAACATGTACTATATTATTCATGTTATTCCTCATTTACTACCTTACTATGCATTATATCTCACCCTTTTCTTATGAATGTCCTCAGGTAATCCCATGCAATGATATGTACGATGGACCTTGTGTAATCATGTAAAAGAAGATTTCAATAAAGATGTGTATTTCATGTTTTAAGTTGTTATTGAATGTTCCTAATCCCTAAATACACTAGACCTCTCTTTCTTCTATGTTGTCTCAAGTGAATATTTTATCTAAAAAATTATGTTAATGTGTGAAATAATTAGTAGGGTTGTTATAGTCTTTAATATATGTGAGAGAAATGTCTTGATGAATCCTTTATTACAGAAAAGATAATTGATATCATGCCCAAGTAAAGGGAATCTAAAATGAAAACTATGGATGAGAAAATAAATTATCCAATATTACTCTAAATGAGGTATTTGGAACTATTCTTCAGCATAAAATAAGAATAAAGAGATATGCAGATTTCAACAAAAGAAATAATGGTAAAGGAAGTGTATCTTTCACTACTAAGTCAAAAGCCAAGATTCTTGAAGGGTTAACTATATATAAAGCTAGGAAAGCTGTTGTTATATTGGAATCAAGTTACAGTTATCAGCCTTAGAATTAATTATCCTATCTTTCTCTATGGATGATCATGATTTTGGGAAGGAATGATTTTCAGTACAGATATAAGAAGAAAGATAGACAGGGCCAGAATGATTCTGTAGTAATCTATTATGAATGAAAATGGGATGTACATATTAGACCTGACTATCCTACACACAAGAGAAAATATATAAAGTAAAATCATTCTAAAATAAACCAAAAGCATTATTAGAAATCTAAGGCAACGAATTTACGCAATGAAAATGATACCTGGAGTTCTAGTGTTGGTGAATCTTTAGATGAATATTTAGAATATGATTCTTCTAGTCAGAATAATATTAGTCTTATAGGCAGAGTACCCATTCAAAATAAATTTCTTAAGGATAAGGTACAAAATTTTGAACCCTAAACCAATATTTCTTGAAATGAAGATTTTCCAAATAAAGTGCATTATGAATCATCAGATAAAAAAACTTATTAATCATAAGATAATACATTACATTCATTTTATGATGTTTCTAGATTTTATAAATTCCTTTAAAAGTAAAAATTTTCAGATAAATAAGAAGTTAGAGAAAGAAAATTCTAGAATTTATGTTTTAACAAAAGAATTATTCGATCTTTCTAAGGATATTGATCAGAAAAATTTTGATTTTTAAAGTGTTTCTAAAAATTGTAAGGATATTAATTTTGAGAAGGATAAAATTTCTAAGGATCTTGGAAATTTTATTTATGCGAAAAATATATTAGATAATAACTCATGTTCTAATACTTATGACATCAAGGATAAGAATTTAGTCCTGAAAATAAAATAAGAAATATTTTCATTAAAAAAACTTTAATCAAATTTTACTTCAAGGAGGAAGGAATATGATAAAATGTTTTCAAAAATTTGTCCTCGAAGTAATAGTTTAGGAATTGGTTATACTCATTCAAAACTAGATTTTAGTAATAAATATTTGTTTTCCAAAAGTTATCCCTTTTTCACTATGTGTCAATGTGGTGGACATTGGTAGAGAAAGTTTTCTTTAAATAATACCCAATAATTAGGTATTCATAAAGCATATTCTTTTATGAAAATTTGGATTCTTACTATTTTACTTTCTCAAATTTCTAGATCCAAGAATGTTTGTATTCTAAAAGTCTAACTCTTTTATTTCCAGGCAAATAATGAAAGTAAAAAAAACAATACATGGTATATTGATAGTGGATGTTACCATCATATGACTTGAAAGAAAAAATTGTTTTAAATGATTATCATAACTAAAAGAGGAAAGGTAACTTTTAGAGATATTTCCTATGTAGAAATTATTGGTATAGGTAACATTGATCTTCTTGGAAAAATCCTTGACTTCAAATGTTTTATTTTCTAAAGGTCTTAATCACAAACTCATTAGCATAATCCAATTATCTGATGAAGGTTGTTGCCTTATGAATTTTAGGAATGATAAATGTATGGTACACAATTACAAGGATGACTTTATTCATTATTCCCAAAGTAATGATAATGTTTACACACATAACATAGAAGACCATAGAAAACAGGTCCTATAATTCCTTACTGAAATTTAATATCATTCTTGGTTATGTCATAGAATACTAAGACATTTTATCCTTAGGAACATATGAAAACTCTAAACTAAATGTCTTGTAAAGGATCTACAAGAGTATAGATTTGATTCTTCAAAACTTTTTGATCCTTATCAATATGGAAAGCAACATAAGTTATGCTTTAAATCAATCGATAAAGTATCAACTTCAGTTGCGTTATATCTAGTGCATATGGATCTTTTCGATGCAATGAAAACTGGAAGTATTGGAGGAAAATATTATGTATTTGTTTTAGTTGATGATTACCCTAGATTTACATGGGTCTATTTTCTAGAAAATAAATTTGAAGACTTTTCTTATTTTAAAACTTTTAGAGACCAAGTTCAAAATGAGAAAAAACGTCTATTGATAAATATTTATAGTGATCCTGAAGAGAATTTCAAAAGTCAAATTTTAAACTTTTTTAGTAAGAAAGGAATTACTCATAATTTCTCAGCTTCAAGAACTCCTCAAAATAATAGTTTTATTGAATGAAGAAATTTATTTCTTCGAGAGAAAACTGGAACCATGTTGAGTGAATATTCTATTAGAACATTTTTTTAGCCTGAAGGTGTTAGTATATCTTGTTATACTATAAATCATGTTTTAATAAGTCATTTTCTTAACAAAACACCTTATGAATTGTGGTCTGGTCGAAAACATCAACTTTATTACTTCAATATATTTTGATGCAAGGTATTTATCCTGAATACAAATGATAACCTAAGAAATGTCACACCCAAATTAGAAGAAGGAATTTTCTTTGGCAATTCTGCTACTTCTAAGGATTATAGAGTTTTTAACATAAAATACATGAAATATTAAAGAAATAGTACATATTATATTATATAAAACTAATCCATTTGTTTTTAAACAACCCCAACCTACATCCTTAGATGTGTTTTAAAAACTGATTATCAACACTTGTTAGAAAGTTCTTCCAATAAAGAAAAATGCTCATGAAAATGTTTCTTATGTTTTTACCCTAGAATATTTTCTACCATATGTTGATGAACAAGTGTTACAAAACCCAAATCATCTATTTCATAAGAATAATCTCAGTGATAGTATCATTGGTGATGTAAATCAACCTATAAGGACCAGATGTTTTTTTTAAATGAAGTAGAACATCTAGCATTCATTTCTAAATTAGAACAAAAAATCATTAAATAAGCTTTAGGTGATGATGATTTGATTAAATCCATGAAATATGAGTTAATGAATTTGAAAGAAACAAATTCTAGACCTTGGATTAATGAACTAAGGAATCATGTAATCTCTTAAACCTACGGGCCATGTAATCTCTAAGCCTACGGGCCTTGTAAGGGTTCCTCCTCATCCCTTGAAAGGGGGGTTATCAAAAATCAAAAAAATTATGGCCTTCGGGCCATTTAGGAAGTATGAAATAATGATAAATTAGTAACTAAAGAATATTATCAACAAGAAGAAATAGACTATGAATAAACCCATTCTCTAGTAGCTAAACATGAATGTATTCATATTTTTATTTCCTTTGTAGCAGTACCTAATTTCAAACTTTTTTAATGAACATGATGTTTGATTTTCTTAACGAATTTATTCAATAGGAAGTGTATATTGAATAACCTCTTAGTTTTGAAGACAGAAGACATCTTGAAAATGTTTTTAAACTAACCAAAGACCTTAATGGACTTAAACATTCCCCTAGAGCCTAGTATGATAGACTTATAAGATTTTTGTTGCAAAAAAAATTTTGTAAGGGAACAACTGATCCAACTCATTTTATAAAGAATTATATGAAAATTGTTTTGATTGTTCAAATATATGTTGATGAAATTATATTCGGATCAACTCAAAAAAATTTAACAAATTCATTTTTGAGTCTAATAAAATATGAGTTTGAAATGAGTATTATCGGTGAGAAACATTTTTCCATGGTTTTAAAATTTATCAAAAAACCAGATGGAACTTATATAAATAAAAATACGTAATCTTAATAATTATGGAAATGACAATACTAAAAGTATATTTTCTCCAATCAGTACCTCAAATTCTATTGATCTTGATGAATCATGGATAGTAGTAGGTTAAACATCTTTTATATTTATTATAGAAAGTTTATTATACATAACATCCGATCATCCAGAATTAATTTTTTTTAGTATTTTTATGTGTAAGATATCAATCATATACGAAGGAATCTCATTTAAAATAAGTTAAAAAGATTTTTCCCTATTTAAAGGGAAACATGGATTTAGGATTTTCAATTCTTTAGGAAATTATTTTATTTTAAAAAAAAATTCAGATACTGATTTGGGGGGATGTATAATGGATAGAAAAATTACATCTAGAACATTTCATTTCCTAGGAGATTCATTAGTTTCTTGGCCATTCAAGAAGAAACACTTAGTAGCACTCTCAAATACTGAAGCTGAATGTGACACCCCACCCCTACCTCATTGTATTGAGGAGGCAGTGAGGGTTACATGGCCTTAATCGATGTTCCCAAGGTGCCAAAGGCCGACAATAAATTCTATGGGCTTCGAGAGCAAATTGGGGGATGATTTTCCATTATGAAAAAACCAATCGAACCATCTACTAAAAACCACTATATAATTCTTGTCAATAAAACATTCAAGAATGTATTCTTATAAGAAAACCAAGTATATCAACAATTCAACCCAAAACCAATACAATCCAACACGATATCAGAGTATAATGTAGAAGAAGAAAAAAAGAAACCCAAAATAAACCAAGACACACTCCACCACTCCACCCTAAGCTCTTTGATACATGCACCACCACATCTCCCAAGAATCACCATGAACCACTAGTAATGAGATGCCTAACCTTTACTTGTGTCTCGGAATATGACATCTGAAAGAGCAGCAAAGTTCCAAAGCAGGGGGGAGTACTAATACTCAGTAGGTTTTCCCCAAATGAAGTCCCTACACATGCCACTAGGATAAAACCATTACCACATTTATATGAAGATGTTGATATAAAATAATCACAAGTGCAACCATTATTATAAGCCAAACATACCCTTAATAATCCAATAAAACCATGGGAAATCCAAACAAACATTCCACAAGACATTTCATCATTTCAAATTTGCACAATAATTTCCATCCAGAAAAGCAATGCACCACACAAGGTTCTATAAACCAATACTGGTATAACAATTATGGTGGAACTTCCTTCCAACCCTTTTCATCCTTCCCAATTTTAGAGGCACTTCTTGTCCACTTACCATTGATGGTGGCCCTTACATATACTACCCATCCCATTATTATAGTGGTACTTCCTGCCCACTTCCACACAACATTCAATCATTCCATAACCAAGCATATAACCCACCAATGTCACCAAAATATTCAATTACATGCCAAACCACTTCAATAAATCAAACATTTATTGAAAACACACTTCCACCATTTTTACATTCCAATTCCCCTTTTAATAAAACAACCCCTTTATTGAAAAACTATTTTACAAGTCATCTCAATGAATTCAACAAAGAAACCCATTTTAAAATCCCCATTTTAAAATCATAATAAGTGAATTTTACCCAAAACTCCCTTTCTTCCAAAAAAATACCCAAAACACCACCAACGGTATTTCCAATCAATTTCGCCCATCAAAAACAAAATTAATTTTAAACAACACAAATTAATTGTAACCAAGCTTCATTTTATAGCCAAGTGGAGTTAAGATAGAAGCCACCTACCTTTAGGGTTCTGATGAAATCGACCCACAAGCTACCACACCTCCTCAAATCTAGTGAACATGCCACCGAAATCACTCTATATTCCCTTCCCTAACATCCACAAGTCTTAAAATCAACACCCAAGGAAACCACAACACTAGATATACATAGAACAGATGTATATTTACAAAATTGAGAGAGAGAGAGAGAGAGATGTAGATCTAGAGGAAAACACAAAGAAACCAAGAGGAGAGACTTTCCTGGGATAAACCACCATCAAACCACCATGAAACCCCTTTGATTTTCTTCCAAATTTTGTGGGAGAGTCCCTACAACCCTTGAGAACTGAAAATCCCAAGTGATCTTTGGGTAGGAGAAACAATGAGTGAAAAAATAGGAAATACCAAGTGGCATGGGACTTAAATACCCAAACTTTAAGTGGTCACATGGTTACCCCACACGGTTTGGAAATTTGTGCGCCAACCGTGTGGTTGCCACCGTCTCACCCAGGGACTTCTCACGGCTTTCCTGCACGGTCTGAAAAATCTTGTGCCACCCGTGTAGAGCGCACTATCAAGGGTGCACAGTTTCCTGGGCTAGCCGCATGGTTTGTTCAGACCGTGGGCCAATCGTGTGCCCCCACCCAACATCCACAACTTTAAAGTTTTTCCCATAATTGTCCAAACTTCAACCAACCACTTCAAAAATCACAAACGAACAGAAAAAAGGGTCACATACCTCAAACCGGGGGTGCTACATTCTCCCCACCATTGGGCTTTCCATTCTTAGAAAGTAGTGAACCTACCCTTTGCAGAAGAATCTCGGGCCATTGCTTGACTATCTCTTTCTTCCGCTCCCATGTCTCCTCTTAGATCTGTCCATACTGCCACAAAACCTGATCCAGACTTATGCTTTTACCCCACAAGACTTTCTCATTCCTATCCACAACCCCCACTGGCACGTGCACCAACAAATCATCTAACTCTAGCTCAATGAGATCCCATCGAATAACATGGCCTATATCCTGCTGATACTTTTTTAACTATGACACGTGTAACACATTGTGCACCGCAATGAACCTAGGTGGAAAAGACGAACAATAATCCACCTCAACAACCTTCTCAAGAATCTCAAAAGGTCCAATATACATCTTATATAACTTTCCTTTCTTCCCAAACCAACAATGTCCCAACCTAGGAGAGTTCCTCAAGAAAACATGATCACTCACCTCGAATGACAACAGTTGTCGGCGATGATACGAATATGATTTCTGATGACTCTGAGTTGTCTCCATTCTATTCCTGATCAACTTGATCTTCTTCGTAGTATCCCAGACAAGGCTCGATCTAACCATCGAGGACTCACCCGTTTCCACCCATCATAGTGGAGAACGTCACGACCCCCTATAAAATGCGTCAAACGGAGCCATATGTTTGGATTATGAATAATTATTATTGTATGAGAACTCGACCAATGACAAGTGCTCCTCCCATGAGCCACTAAAATCCATGACACAAGCCCACAAAATATCCCCCAAGGTCTATATCATCCTCTCAGATTGACCATCCGGCTGAGGGTGATATGTCGTACTCATGGTGAACATACTTCCAAGGGGTTTCTTTAAGGATTTTCAAAAATGAGATGTAAACCTCGGATCTCTATCAGATACGATCGAAACAGAAATACCATGACTCTTTACCACCTCCCGGATATAGATTCTAAACAGATCATCCACCGTATGAGATTCATGAATTGGAATGAAATGAGCCGACTTCGTTAGCCGATCCACTATCACCAAAATAGAATCGTGCTTTTTGATCGTTCATGGGAGACCTGTGACAAAATCCATTTCTATTTTCTCCCACCTCCATACAGGGATTGGTAAAGACTTCAACATTCACGTTGGTCTCTGATGCTCTGCCTTGACTTGCTGGTATGTCAAGCATCTTAAAACAAACTCAACCACTCTTTTTTTCATACCAACCCACCAGAACTGTGCTTTCAATGCTTTATACATTTTCTGAATTCCCAGATGAACAACCCATCTGGAAAGATGATACGCCCTAAAAATATCCTCCTGAAAAGCAACTGGTACAACCATCCGATTCTGAAAACACAAAACTGAATCTCTATTTAGTTTCCAACCCTCAATGGTCTCCCCACCATGGAGTTTCGAACTCATGGTCACACACTCAGAACTAGATACTTATGCCTCTTTAACCAGGCCAACCAAGTCAGGAATAAACAAAACCAGAAATAAGACCGCTCTATCACCTTGGTCCTCACATTCAAACCACATGTCAGCGATAACTGACATCAACTCCCACTGGTCTGATGCATGTTTCACCACATGAGCATATGATTTACTACTTAATGAATCTTCCACATAATTTACCTTACTCGGCATGTACATAAATTCTATATAAAACATCTGGAGATATTCCATCCATCTCATTTGCTTCAAGATCAAATCCCTTTATGAGAAAATGTGCTTCAAACTCTTATGATCTGTATATACCGTGAATTTATCTCCGAAGAGATAATGACGCCACAATTTCAAAGCATTGAACACTGATGAAAATTCCAAATCATCATTTGGTTAGTTATTCTCATGCACCCTCAACTTCCGCGAGACATACACAACCACATGACTCTCTTTCATGAGGACGCACCCCAACCCTGATCCTAATGCATCGCAATACACCACATACCCTTTTCCTGGTTCTGGAAAAAATGATTTGTGCTGATGTAAGGAGACCATTTAGCTCTTCGAAACACTACTAACATTGTTCATTCCACTGGAACGGAACACACTTTCTTTTCAAAGATATCATCGGTGAAGCCAAATGTGAAAAATCATGAACATAACACTGATAATACCCATCAAGACCGAGGAAACTTCATACCTCAAACACATTATTTGGTGGTTTCCACAGGAAAACAACCTCTATCTTTTCTAGATACACTAAAACACCCCTTTCAGAAATCATATGGCTAGGAAAACGGAATTCATGTATCCAAAAGTCAAACTTTGACAATTTGGCATACAACCGATGATCCCTCAAGATCACCATCACTATCGGTATGTGCTTCTCATGCTCCACCCTTGTCTTTGAATACACATGATTATCATCTAAAAACACCACCACAAATGAATCAAGATATCTCTAAATTATCTGATTCATCAATTCCATGAAACACCGCTGGCGCATTCGTTATACCAAATGGCGTAACCACATATTCATAATGGATATATCTACTTCTGAAAGATATTTTAGGAATATTGTTCTTCCTCACCTCCAATTGATGATATCCCGACCTTAGGTCGATCTTGAAGAACCACTGGGATCCCTTCAACTAGTCGAACAAATCATCAATTTGTAGAAGTGGATATATTTTCTTTATCGTGACTTGGTTAGCTCTATGATAATCAACATAGAGCCTCTATGTTCCATCTTCCTTTTTAACAAACAACACCGGCACTACCCACAGAGACATGCTAGGCTGGATAAACCCTTTTTTTCTAACTCTTCCAACTATAATTTCAATTCCCGCAATTCAATAGGTGAAATTTTGTAAGATGAATGTGAGATAGGACTGGTCCCCGGATGAAGATCAATCGTAAACTCCACATCTCTTACGGGAGGTAAACAAGAGAATTATTTGGAAAAAACATCCATGAACTGATCCACCACTACCAGAAGAACACTCTAGTCAACACCCTCTATTGATTCCAATGACAACACCATTAACTGATACAATAACGTGCCCACTACTGGTTCCAACAAACTCGTTGCACCTTTCCTTCCATGCCTCTCTCCTCTTATGAGAAGTCCAATGCCATCGTGTGTCGTAATATCCACTGTTCGAGCATTATAGTCGATGTGAGCCTTAAATGCCACCATCCAATCCATTCCTTGGATTATATCACACCCATCCATCTCAAGCACTATGAAATTACACATTAGATCAACCTCGCCCACAATGATACAACATGCTCTACACAAGAAGACTCGACACTCTCTTAGACCCAGAGGAGTTTGATGTTTCAAAACTGAAGGCATCATTTCTACCCTTAAACCCCGCAACTCAACTACACATACTTCAATAAAAGAGTGTGAAGCACCTGTATCAGAAAACACTTGTATCAAGGTGAAATTTAAAATAATAGTACCTCGCACCCTGGATGGTCCCGACTGATCATCCCACACAATATACTTGGCTCCGAACAATGCCTTGGTTGCCACACTCTGCTCTTTATTTCCCTTCTGAGGAGTTTTGGTTTTCCAAGAATCACAATGACTGACTTTTCTCTACTGAAGAGGGGTATGCTGCAGTACCCATACCATTTAAGCATACGATGTCTGCGATCCCTGATGAGTTTCATGCAAACCCATCCTCGGATCATTCCTATAATAGTGATGAAGATGCCCCATCTTCTTGCAATTGTAACATTCTCAAGGTTATTCCGTATAGTCTCGCTTGATGTGTGTCGTAGAGACACACTGAAAACATTGTGGTTTTCTCTGGGGCTTTGAAAAAAGATTTATCGATGCAGTCGTAGGATTATGTGCCATACTCCCACCTTGGGAATAAGTATCCATCCTTCTCTTGAACCCATCGTTATAGTTCCAACTATTCCCCATGGGTACCACCAAGCTTCCTCCTCTCGGATCTCCAAACAGATCATGCTCAGCCACTGATGCTCAATTCACCTTCTCTGTGTAATCACTGATACAAAGAACTGCTATTTTTGAATGAATCTTTTTCTTTAACCATGCTTCGAATATCCTTGCCTTCAACAACGTGTTACCCTCCACCTCGGGCATAAAACGCACTAAGATCATAAACATAGTTGTGTACTCCGTCACAAACACATTCTCTTGCTTTATAACGAAGAAATTAGTTTTGCGCTGAATTCTAAACGTATGTGGGTAGAATTGTTTATTAAAAAATTCCTCAAAGCCTTCCAACAACATACTCTGGTTTGTTCTTGCTTGGACTACCAATTCCCACAACTAAGGAGCAAGATCCTCTAGCTTATACATTGCCAGATTTACTTTCATCTCTAATGGAATCCTCAATAATTCGTAAATTCTGTTCATTCTGGATAGCCACGCCTCTTCCCCTTCTTGGTTTGAATCACCCCTAAAGACGGGTGGATCCTACTTTTGAAATTGAGCCGCATAATCAATATTCTTTGTCTCTTCTACTCTATTCACACTTCCCACAACTTGGAAAGCTTGTACTATGCTCTAGACTGACTATTGGTTCACATGGGGCTCAGGTGCAACCACGTTCTCATTGGTCACTTCCGGTTGGTCTCTACAACGCCTACTAGGTTCCATTTCTCTAAAAAGAAAACAAACAACCATGAGTCTCACTTTTGAGGACCTCAAAAATTCCAATTTCAAATTGCATTACACAACAATATCACAACAAGGCATTCCACCTTTCCACATTTTCCATGTTTCACCATTTTTTAAAACCAAACCATTTTCAAAGTACCAAATTTATTCACATTACAATTTCACACTTTTAAAAACCATTTCTCAATTGAGCCCATAAATCATTATGCATAATTAAATATTCATCCTAGAAGGAAAACATTTCTACCATATATGCCATGCACATCTCATTGGCTACACCCACAATAATGAGATTTTTGATTCTGATAAGTGTCTTCAAAACACTTATGTACCCAACTCCCTAGTAACTTGACGTTCAACATAAAATTGTTAGCTACGTCATTTTATGATATAAATTCCATGTTCTGACATTACTACGCCTTACTACCATCCCAACTCAAGGAATATACCACAATGAATGTGAACTCCAAATCCGAGAATCAACTCCAAAGGACCGAACAAGATGATTACACTTGTAACACCCCACCCCTACCTCATTGGTATGAGGAGGAGGTGAGGGTTAATTGGCCTAAGGAAACATTCCCAAGGTGCCAAAGGCTGGAAAAATTTTCTTGGGGCTTCGAGAAAAAATTAGTGAACGATTTTCCCTCAATAAAAAACCAACCAAACCATCCACTAATAGCCACTATATGATGCATGTCAATAAAAAATTTAAGCTTGTATTACCAAAAGAAAACCAAGTTGATCCACAATACAAACCAAAACCAATACAATCCAACACGATATCAGAGTATTATGCGGAAGACTAAACAAGAGACCAAAAATAAACCAAGAAACACTCCACGACTCCACCCCATTCTCTTTGTTCCAAGAACCACCACATCTCCCAAGCATCACGACGAACCACTAGAAATGAGATGCCTTACCTTTACCTATGTCTTGGAATACGAAGTCTGCAAAAGCCCCAAAGTGACAAAGAAAGGGGTGAGTACTAATACTCAGTAGGTTTTCCCAAATGACTTCCCTACACGCTCCACCAAGATAAAACTGTTAGCACATTTATATAATGCAGTTTATATAAAATAATCACACGTGAAACCATTACTATAAGACAAACATACCCTTACCAAGCCATGAAAACCCAGGGAAATCCAAAAAAACATGCCACAAGACATTTCATCATTTCAAATTAGCACAACAATTTCCATCCTGCAAAGAAATGCACTACACAAGGTTCCACAACCCAATACCGATATAAAAATCATGGAGGCACTTCCGTCCAACCCATTTCTTCCTTCCCAATTTTAGTGGCACTTCTCGTCCACTTACCATTAATGGTGGCCCTTCTGTCCTCTACTTATCCCCTTATTCTAGAGGTAATTCCCACCCACTTCCACAAACAATCAAACAAGCCATAACGAAGCATATACCCCACAAAGGTCACCAAAATATGCAATTAACCATTTAAACTACATGTTGAACCACTTCAATAGATCAAAAATTTATTGAAATCACCCTTCCACCCTTTTTACACACCAATTACCAATTCAATGAAACAACCCCTTTATTGAAAAACTATTTCATAGGCCATCTCAATTAATTTAACAAAACATCCAATTTTAAAATATCCATTTTAAAATCACAACAAGAGCATTTTACCCAAACACCCTTTCTTCCCAAAAATCCCCAAAACACCACCAAATGGATTTCCAATAAATTTTTCACATCATAAAAACAATTAGTTTTAAGCCACACAAATTAATTATAACCAAGCTTCATGTTCTAGCAAAGTGGAGTCGAGAGATAATCCACCTGCCTTTAGGGTTCCAACAAAATCGAACCACAAGCGACCACACCTCCTCAAATCTGTTGAACGCACCACCGAAATCACTATATATCTCCTTCCCTAACATCCACACATTATAAAATCAACACCCAAGGCAACCACAACCCTATATATACACACAACGGGTATAGATATAGAAAATAGAGAGAGAGAGATGTAGATATAGAGGAAAACACAATGAAACCAAGAGGAGAGACTTACTTGGGAGAAAACGCCTTCAAACCACCTTGAAAGCCCTTTTATTTGATTCCAAAATGTGTGGGAGAGTCCCTCCAACCATTGAGAACCAAAAATCCCGAGTGATTTTCTGAGTGGGAGGAATAATGAAGGATAAAATGGAAAATCCCGAGTGGCATGGGACTTATAAACTCATACTTTATGTGACCGCACGGTTACCCCACACAATTTGGAAAACTGTGTGCCAACCGTGTGTTTGCCACTTCTTCACCCAAGGACTTTGCACGGTTTTCCCACATGGTCTGAAAAACCTGGTGCCACCTGTGTGAAGCCCACTGTCAAGGGTGCACGGTTTCCTGGGCTAGCCGCACGGTTTGTTCAGACTATGCACCGACCGTGCACCCCTGCACAACCTCCACAACTTTAAAACATTCTCCCAGAATTGTCCAGACTTCAACCAGTCACTTCAAAAAGAACAAACGAACCGAAACAAGGATCACATACCTCAAACCGGGGGTACTACACTGAATATACTGCAGTTAGATGTTTTTGTGATCATGTTTTGTGGATGTAACACACACTCGCAGACTATGGAATAATTTTTACCAAAATATTGACATGGTGTGATAATAACAGTTCCATTTAACTATGTAAAAACCATGTACATCACTCTCTTCAAAAACACATAGATATTAGGCATCACATTCTTAGGTATCACACACTCAATAGAGATATCATTCTTCAGTTTATCAAAACTCAATATCAACCTGCTGACATTTTTACAAAATCCATACCCTCTAATATATTTGAATACATTAAACAAATTTAGGAATGATAAAAATATGGTAATATTCTTTATTAACTTTTTTTGAAACCAATCCACCTACATTAAGAAACTCAATTTCATAAGGGGAGTACATTTATTGTTTACCAAAAAATTTCATTCATAATTAAATAGTTCTAAACCCAAAATTTATCTTTCTTAAAATATATTTATTCTAAAAAAATTATGAACCTCAATATTTAGAACCTAAAATTTCCTGTTCTTAAAACTTTTTTCTGGAAATCATGTTCTTCAGAAGAACATTTTTCAATACTAAATTTTTTTTGGTAATCCAAATGATATGCTTCCTTATATAAATATTTGTAAATTAAAATTTTAATTTTTGGTATTTCTATCTAGTTTTCAAAAAATTCAATCAGATTCACTTTCCATAAATCTTATTTTTTCCAAAAAACTCAAAAGATTAAAATCTACCAAATCCTTATTCGACACTCATCTCAACCATCAGATCAGATTGTGCTTACTTCAACCGATGGTCAAATTGGGAATTCAAACCATTACCTCAAATCCTATATAAAGGCACCCCATATTCCTTGTCCCACATCGGTTTTTAAAATCGTTGTGCACTGAATCTCATATCCTATTCAAATTGGTTATTCATTTTTCCTAGTTTGTTTACATTCCGAATGTCGCTTGAATTTTCCCCATACAAACATATATCTTTAAACAAAGAAATCAAGGATCGGGAAATCTACAGGGAATGTTTGGTTGACCAAAATTTTTATTCCATTCATAATTATACGATTACAAAAAATATATTACCGAATGTGTGGGAAATTTTATGCTTTACTAAGCCGAAGATTCAGGATCCAGTTTCTCCTAAAAATCTCATAGAGTTCTATGATTCAATGAGTGTTTATGAAAAAGGGGGATGTGAAAAATTTTCATATAAGAGATATGGAAAAACCTATAATTTATTATTCAATATGGATGAAAGTATTCTTTCTATTTCTTATGTAGTTTAGGGAATTTTTTTATGGCATGTTACCTGATAAGTAAGGATGTTTTGATAAGGAAAAGGAAATTGAGGGCCTATGAATTAATGGAGTAAAATAACTGAAGATCAACCGTATTTCAACGAACTAAAGAATTCTACTCTTGTAGATACAATGTGTTCTTATTCCGATAAATGGAGATAAAGACTCTTTGAATAAAAGTGATATATTTATATTAGACTTATTGGTTATCCTTAGAAAGGTAAATGTTGTGAATTACATCCTTCTGGAAATCACCAACATAATGAATGGAACTCTCAAATATCATATAATGATGTATCCGTTGATATTTTCAAATATCATCATGCATTGTTTTGAATACTTTAAAAGTTCATTCAGTTATAAACCCATTACTTTTAAGATAATTTTGCTGAGTGATGACACCTTGAGGAGGATGAAAGTCATCTTTAGTACCAAATTAAGATATTTTTATGATTTTTCTATAATTGATATTTAGTCTTTGAATAAATGAGGGGAATTAAGAAAAAATCTGATGAAACCCCAAAATAAGAGAAAGGAGAAAGAACTGACATACAATGAAAAATCCCCCATTATAGAATTCTAGTCAACTACACCCAAGTCTAAAAAGAAACAAAACTTCTCTAATGAAGTAGTAGAAAAGTTGGGAGTGAAGAAGAAACAGAAAACGGAAGGATATCCAAGAATTGTGTTAGATTTGGCTAAAGTAATGTCACTAAAAATACAAACTACTGAAGAATATGAGAAATAAGGAAAATTGAATAAAATGAAGAAGAAAATACCAAAAGATGAAATTTTCCAAGATTTACTCAATGATACAGAGAAGGACTCTGAATATATTTAGGTAATATAGTTTTTTCTTCAAGAACCGGTATGAGTTCAGTCTTCAGGGAAAAAAAGTTTAATTTCTCAACCTGTTGTTGATGAATAGATAGTTTAACATGTTGAAGAAGAAGAAGAAGAACGAGAAGGGGAAGAAGGTGCATGTGATGATGTGATTTAGAAAGTGGAATAAAACCATTAAAAAGAATGTACTTAATAAAATCTATAAATCTGAACATTCCATGTTGAGTCAACCGAAAAAAAAATCAAGGGAAAGATGATAATGTATAGGATGAGGTTGAAAAACCTACCGATGATGAGAGGAGAAATCATGATTTTATTTATCTTGATGATGTTAAGGAAGATTACGAAAAAGAAGAGGTTGATGAAGATAATATAGTCCAACTCTTTGATAGTGATCATGAGTCTCTGAGGGATCAGATGATTATTACCAATGATAATAAAGGAAAACAGTTGGTTATTCATTCACCCAGAAAGGTTGTCGTTGTAAAACGAAAGAAGGATGTGTTTTGATCATCCAAGATGAAAGATGAAGAGCTAGAAATATTATCCTCACCAGTAATAGAATCAACTTTTGAATCTTAATCCTCTATAGGAAAAGATTTCACTATTCAATTCATGAATAGGTTAGTGAACATAATTCCCTTATTTATAAGAATTGATTAGAGATACCAGCTACATCAACCTTCTATCAATCAGAAGAAAGATTTGATATTCATTTTCATGAAAAAGTTTATCAAGATTGAAGTGATGTTCAAGAATTTTCATATTGGTTATGATGCTCATAGGAGATTATTTTTGGAAATAAACAAATGGTCGAATAGAATAATGGATGACATAAAAATCAAGGAACACATTCAAGACTTAGTAAAATATGCCTTTGAAAATTCAGATGTCACAATTAAAAACTTTACAATATGTTTTTCAGAGAAACTGAATCTCCAGCAAATTCAGTTTATCTAATTTTAAAAAGATAAAGGGAACTCAGAGAAGAGTTAGAAGAAAATTTTAAACAACAATAATAGGTATTAAAGTCTTTTGAAAAAATCGTGAATTCTCAAGAAGAAAAAATAGATTCTACAGAAAATAAGAATCATGATTTGGATCATTTTCTCAAGAGGTTTCTGGATGTTCAAAAATATCTAAAGATGTTAAAGGAAACCATGAGAAATATCATGTCGAAGTAAAATAAGGATGAATAATTTTTATGCAACTATGATCTTTTGTTGAATTTTTTCCATATAATAAATTATTCACATCATAATAAAAATTTTATTATCATACAATTTTTTTGACATATATATCACTAATTTTTAGGGATATTTTTTTTATTCCTTCCAATCCTTTTAAAAAACAAAGGGGAATAGAAGAATGATTAAAGTAATATTATGTAAAATGATGAGAATTCCCTAAGTAAGGGGGAAATTGTGTATTGAGGGGGGGGGTTCTACTTAAATAGGATTTTCTCAGGAAAGGAAATGTATCTTCTCTATAAAATAAAATAATATTATCCATATTGATTTTATAAGCTAATGGGTAGGTAGTCGTATTCGTCATGGTTCATAAGTAAAAGGAGATAAGTTTTTCTTTTAAACTGTATATGAAAAATCCTTATTCCTTATATTCTTCTTTGAATGGTTGTCTGTGATTTCCAAAATGGGGGTGGGGAATTTTTGAGTCAATAAGGTTTCCTTATAAATTTTTCATTACTAAATGTTTTTAAAATCACATACACACTTTCTGAAGGAAAATTATCTATCTCTAATAATTATTTTCCTAATGAATTTTTTTTCTAAGAAATGTTTTATCCTTATTCTATTTTTTAATTTCTTATTCAATCTATTATCAAAACCAACTCTAACCTTTTTTTCTAAGTAAAAATTCCAGATCCTTGTCAAATACATCATAATCATACAGTTCTATTGTCATGACCCGTCCTTGGGACCTGTGTCGTGACTACCCCAAGCCCGCCACCCAAAGGCCCAGGGCTGGCGACTAGCACCAAGGTGTAAATCCCGAAAAAAAGGGGAAGGCATTGCCATTATAAAGTAAACAAACACCACAGAGTAAGCAAGATGAATTAATCCCTAAGTAAAACTGGGTACAATAGTAAGTGAGGAAAGTAAATGGGCCAGAATACAAACCCAAACTAAAAGTGAGGTACAACTGGAAAGAAGTACAGCAACTGAAAGTAAAGCAGTAATGTCGAGTTGTCCACCGGAAGTCTGACCTGAAGGGTGGGTACAGATAGCCTCCTCAGCTCCTCAGGTCCAGCCATCCGCTCCGTGTACGTCCCGCCCAGTGTTCCACCTCCAGGTACCAACTTTCTCCACAAACCTCAACCACGATCAGCGCTATCCTTCGTCTGCATCCAACACAACGTAGTGTGGGCATAGCCTGTGCAGGGGTGAGTATACGCTACTCAGTAGGGACCCCGAGACCCCCGAAGGTCTCCCAAAATCCACAAAAGATAATCCAAAAAGGAAATACACAATCACGAAGTAACAACCAAAACTACTTAGGTATATTCCCATACATATACCTAAGTCATAAATCCTCGTTTGGCTCCAACATATGATCCCAAGTTTGACCCCGTCCACAAAAGAGTACAACACAATCCACATAGGATAACACAACCCAATACACATCGGAAAGCAAGTCAATCATATAGAAGATATTGATTGAATGTCAAGATTCATCTCACACAGGTATATTTCTTTGAAGGTGATAGAGATGATCAGATATAGCCACTGATTCATCTAAGATGGGACCCACGTATGATACTAAACCAGCTAAGCTATCGGACCCACGTAGGATACAGACCAGCTACTCTGCCAGACCCACGTAGGATATCAAGAACAGAGTCAAACACTTCCAGACCCACGTAGGACACAAGAACAGTAGTCATCGCCATCAAACCCACAGAGGATTTCAGTACGGTCTTCATCGCTGCCGAACCCACAGAGGATTTCAGTGCAGTCTTCATCGTCGTCGAACCCACGGAGGATTTCAGTACAGTCTTCATAGATGCCGAACCCACGGAGGATTTCATTGCAGTCTTCATCGCTGTCAAACCCACGAAGGATTTCAGTGCAGTCGTCATCACTGCCGAACCCACAGAGGATTTCAGTGCAGTCATCATCGTCGTCACAGTCTCATCCATCTCAAGGGTTCCAACACACAGCATGCTCGATTCTGGGAGGGTCCGTTCCAAGAGCCAAGGGTTCGATACATCAACTGACACGTATTACGGAGTCGATGTATCTCAAATTTCTGTCTTGACAATAGGAACTCAATGTGATAGACGGCGCGTCAATCGGATGCCCGATCTGACAGTTATTTACTTTTTCGTTCCAGGGGCCTGGTTGGTTTTTAAGTCAAAACCAACCTGACCACACTCCAATTGCGTCCAAACTTTGAGCGGGGTAATCCAAAAGGCCCGTCTCACTAAGAGGAATCAAACAAAGTCGACGGCACGTCAATCGGACGTCTGGAGCTCAAGTTATAAGTGTTTCAGCTCCGAGGGCCCGGTTGGTTTCGTGTTCGAACCAACCCGGCCACACCCAAAGTTCTCAGAAACCTTGAGTGTAATATACCTAAACGACCGTCTCGATCCAAGGATCGTATCGCAACTAATGGTGCATCGATCGTAGGTCCGTAGCCCATGATATTGGAAAAAGAACAAACTTGTCCAGTTTTAGGGGGGTTTTGTGCCCGGACCGACCCAGCCCGAGACCCCCTAGGTCGGCCCGAACTGGGTTGACCCAAAACAGGTCCGGGTCCGGCCCTTTAGGGCGCGGCCCAGACCCGCCGGCATGGCCTGGTGTGGCCATCTCGGTGTTGGCCGAGCCGAGCGGAAAGGGGGGTGTGGCTGCCCCCCCCCCCCTTGTTTTAAATCGCGGCCCCACATGGGACCGCTCCTTTTCCATCTGGGGGTTACGACCTCTGGTTTCCCTTCCAAAATGTTCGGACCGGTCCGGAAGGCCGGTGCTGCCACCGTGGGACCTTGCGGTCCCACCCCTCCGAGGTGCCGGCGGCCGGTGGTTCCGGCCGCCCCGCCTTGCACTGTCGCGGCATTGAGCCGTGGCCTTGTTCGACCGGCACGACGCAATGGCGCCGCGCCCCTCTGTCGTGGCCCCGCTCTGTACGTGGCCTCTACGTGGTTCTCTGGCACGGCGCGACGGCGCCGCGGCTTTGTTCGGCCTCAACGGCGTCGCGCGACGGCGCCACGCTTCTTCTTTGTTTTCGCGTGGTGTCGTTGCACCGCATTACCTTTAATCGTGCCACGACAAACCCAACATCAAAGGGGGAGGAGGGTCGGCCGTGTTCGTGCGGTCTGACCTCCTCACGTTAATTCGATATCAAGCGTCTTAAGAATTGGACGTTTGGATGGCAACGAAAATATTCATGAACTAAGATCAAACCCCTACCTCAAAGTGTTGTCGAACGAGGTTTGTCGCGGAAAGAGACGTCGCGGAAGACGGCATCGTGGAAGGAGGATCGTCGGCGTCGCGGTACACGACATCGTAGAGAAGAGGACCATCGGTGTTGCAGTACACAGCGTCGCGTCGTCGATCTTCGAAGAATCAGCATTATTCGTCGTCCTTCGTCGGAGGTCGGCGTTCTTCGTCAGTGACGGTGTGTTCTTCGCATTCTTCAAGGAGGAAGATGAAGATTCCAAGGCTTGAGCAATTCCTCTCCCACCTTCTCGCACAATGAAATAACCCTTAAAGAAATAAGACTTTGTATTATTTAATTAACACACACAAGCCAACATTCAATTAGAAATTCAAAATGAATTCAAGAATTGATTACATTGAATAACTTAATTCAATTCATTAATTAAGAGAGTTGACTTGGTATTTAAAAGGGGTGCGGGTGAGTTACATATTAAATGCACGAGAGGGAGGTTAAAATGGATTCGAAGGGGTGGGGATCATGTGGGCCCCACTTCCCTAATATCCTACCTAGTGGAGTTAGGATATTAGTGGGTCCCACTCCAACCACCAAGCATAGGTTTAAACAACCTAGAATAGAAATAAAATTTGTAGCACAATATTTTATTTTATTCTTTAGTTAACCCATTTAATTAATAACCTCACCCGAGCAAACAAAACTCCAGGAAAGGTGTTCTTAAGCAATTACCAGCGCTGCAGTTTCATTGGTGCCCTCAGATTTCGATTCCGAGCACCAGTTCAAAAGTTAGGAAAACCCGCTTGTTCGTTTACTAATCTTATGAGAGCAAAACTTCGGAAAATGGTTCCGGGAACACCGGGCCTCGGAATCAGGTACCGTCAGAAACTGAGTTCATGTAAAATCCCCAAGAAAATTAAGAAAAAATTTACCTTGAATTTTATGGGTCTTTACATTACTCCCACCTTAGGGTTTTACGTCCCCGTAAAGATACATCATAAACTAGGGGAACAAATGTGGGTACTGAGCATGCATCTGAGCCTCCCGCTCCCAAGTACTCTCCTGGAGGTTCCCATGCTTCCATCTGATGCGCAATAGAGGAATCGACCGCCCGCATAGGACCCGCTCCTGTCGATTCTCGATCTCCACCGGGACCTCCTCAAAAGTCTCCCCATCATCAATGTCAAACTCCCTATGGGTGATGATATGTGTCGGTTCATGCACGTATCTCCTCAGCTGATATACATGGAAGACTTCATGCACCCAGTACAACTGAGGTGGTAGAGCCGGGTGATAAGACACCTTGCCTATCCTGCTGAGAACCTGGAACGGTCCGATGAAGCACGAAGATTACTTGTTGCCCCAGCCAAATCTTTGTAATCCACGTCGAGGTGAGACCTGCAAGAAAACGTGGTCTCCATCCTCGAACTCCAGTGGCCTCCACCTCCTGTCAACATAAGACTTCTGCTGGCTCTGAGCTATCCTCATCTGCTCCTGGATAACCTGGACCTTCTCAGTCGTGGTCTGGACCATCTATGGACCCACAAGTGCTGACTCCCCAGGGTCTATCCAGCACAGAGGAGATCTGCAAGGTCGGTCGTACAATGCCTCGTATGGTGCCATCCCGATGGTTGAGAGGTAGCTGTTATTGTACGCGAGCTCCAATAAGGGTAGGTGGTCCTCCCAGCTACGACCAAAGTCGAGGACACATGCAAGGAGAATTTCCTCGAGAGTCTGAATGGTCCACTCTGTCTGACCATCCGTCTGAGGGTGAAAGGCGGTGCTCAGACATAACTGTGTCCTGAATGCCTCCTGCAACCCCTTCCAAAGTCGGGAAGTAAAGCGAGCACCTCGATCGGAGATGATAGATGATGGCACACCATGAACCCGTACGATCTCCTGAAGGTAGAGACGTCCTAAGCTCTCTATTGAGCCCTGCTCTCTGATGGGTAAGAAGTGGGACGACTTGGTGAGTTAGTCGACAATCACCCAAATAGAGTCGTGACCACTGGAAGTGCGTGGAAGTCCAGTCACGAAATCCATAGATCTCCCGTCTCACTTCAACTCTGATACCTCCAAGGGATGTACCAAGCCTGCTGGTACCTGGTGCTCTGCCTTCACCTACTGGCAGGTGAGGCATCTAGAAATGAACTCTGCCACATCCTTCTTCATACCCGGCCACCAGTGTTGTCGTCTAAGATCCTGGTACATCTTCTCCACTCTTAGATATACCGCTAAATGAGAAGTGTGAAACTCTCTCAGCACCTCCTCTTGTAAAGAAACTGGTACCATGGTACATCCTCTGAAAAGGACGATGTTCTATCCTCCTACAGAGAATCCCTCAGGTGCTTGTCCTGAGGATATCTGTGCACGCCGCGTCTCACAGTCAGCATCCCCACGCTGTGCCTCTCTGACCCGCTTCAGTAGTGGAGGAGTGATTGTGAGTGACTGAAGAAAGGCTTCTCCATCTCTATCCACGAAGGATATCTACAAAGTGGCTAGCTGCTCTGTCACCTCCTCGATTTGATTAATGATAGTCCTCCTGCTGAGAGCATCGGCTACTACGTTCCCCTTTCCAGGAGTATATACTATCTCAAAGTCATAGTTCTGGTGGAACTCAAGCCATCGCCACTATCTCAGTCTTAGGTCCTTCTGCGAGAAGATGTACCTGAGACTCTGGTGGTCAGAGTAGACTGTAAAGAGCTCGCCCATCAGATAGTGTCGCCACATCTTCAGAGCGAAGACCACTGCTGCTAACTCCAGGTCATGGGTAGCGTAGTCTTGCTCATGCTGCCTCAACTGATGTGATCCATAGGCGATCACTGTCCACTCCTACATCAAGACACATCCAAGTCTGCTCCCTGATGCATCGTAGTAGACTACGTACCACACTCCCTCCTCTGGTAGCCTCAAGATAGGTGTGCTGGTCAATCTCTGTCTCAGCTCCTGGAAGATCTACTGACATCTGTCTGACCACACGAAGGGTTTCCCCTTCTTCGTCAAAGCTGAGAGTGGTGCCGCAACTCTGGAAAAGTCTGGCACAAATCTCCGGTAGTACCCAGCTGGATCCAAGAAACTCCGCACCTCCGTCATGCTCTTGGTTGGCTCCCAATCTAGCACTGCCTCGATCTTTGGAGGATCCACCGCAACTTCCGCCTCAGAGATGACGTGTCCCAAGAAGTGGACCTCACGTATCCAGAACTGACACTTCCAGAGATTACCGTAATGCTAGTGCTCTCAGAGTGTGTCTAGTACAACCCGCAAGTGGTAGGCGTGCTTCTCCCCAGTGGTAGAGTATATCAATATGTTGTCGATGAAGATCATGAAAAATTGATCGAGGTATAGATGAAAGATCCTATTCATGAGACCCATGAACACTGTTGGAGCGTTTCTTATGCTGAAAGGCATAACCAAGAACTCATAGTGGCCATACCAACATCTAAAGGCCATCTTCTGCATGTCCTCATCTCGAACTCTGAGGTGATGATTGCCTGACCTGAGGCCTATCTTCGAGAACCACCATGCCCCCTTGAGCTGATCGAAGAGGTAGTCAATCCTTCGTAGCGGAGACTTGTTCCTCATGGTCACCTAGTTCAGGCGACGATAGTCGACACACAGTCGCAAGCTCTCGTCCGCCTTCTTGGCGAACAATATCGGGGAAGCCCAGGGTGAAATACTGGGTCAGAAGAATCCCTTTCCCTGCAAGACCTCCAACTATACCTGTATCTCTCAAAGATCAGCGGGGGACATCTGATATGCTGGATTGGATATCGGGGATATCCCGGGGTACCGTTCAATATAAAAGTCTACCTCTCTGTGTGGAGGTAGTCCTGGAACGTCGTTAGGAAAAACGTCCGCATACTGATCCACCACTATAGGAAAACTCGGACTCCGCACATCAACTGCTCCTAGGATGAGGCTAGCCAACTGATGAGTGATGGGTTGTCCTATCCTCTGCGTGAGTCCATCCTTCGCTCCAAAGGCTCCCTTCTCTCCAGTGAAGGTGAACCTTCTCCCATCGGTGCGTACACACCGAACCATGCACCTAATACAGTCGATCTGAGCATGGACTAGAGATAACCAATCCATGCACAAGATGACGTCATAAGGCCTCGACACCACTACAAGAAGATCCCATCCAAAGATCTCGCCTCCTAGAGTAAGCTCACACTGCCGGCATCAGTGCTTAATCGTCGAGTCTTCTCCCGTAGGAGTCTCTAGTCATAAGGATCAAGCCAACGGCTCCGTCGGAATCTCCAAGCTCCAAACAAGGGCGGCAGCAATAAAAAATGACTCTCTCCTGTGTCTATAAGAACTGCAGCAAGGGTGGAGTAGCCACAGATAGTACCTCGAATCAACTATGGTGCACTGTGGTCATAGGCCTCCGCTGCCTGAAGCTGAGCATGTCTCTGCCCTCCAGCTCCCTGTGGTCGGGGTGGACCTCCTAGTGGTGGTGGTGGTAAAGCCTCAAAGCATCACCCACCACCTACTGCTCGGCCAGATCCCCTGCCTCATCCGCCTGCTCTCAGCGAACCTCCACGGTCGACCCTCTACCTCTCCATGGGTGGCCCCTCAACCGTCTGCTGCTCCTATGCATGGTGGGTCAGGCAGTCCCAAACCTAGTGGCCCTACCCACTGCATGCGTAGCACAGTATGCTCCCCGGAAGGTGGCTCTGCTCCGGGTTCCCCGCACCTCTGAGCCAGTGTCCTAAGCTCGTCTTCCTGATGGTCCGGTCTGCCTGGACCCCTATGACATCCGTTGACTGCCCTCTGCAGACGACTCTGCTACGTGCCGCCCTGCGGTAGGTCTTGCTACTGGTTTAGACTCAGCAAGAAAGCTCTCTATGAGAAGATCTCGCTCCAGTACTCCTGCCTGTGTCGGAATGTTGAGGGAGATCATCGATACCCTGATCTTATGCCTCAGTCCGTGCTCGACGGTCCAGGACCGGATTAATGGGTCTCGTACCATGTCCTTCGAATAGCGTGAGAGATTGGTAAATCTCGCCGAGTACTGGGTGACCACCATGTTGTCATGTCACATATATAGAAGATTTTGGATGCGCACCGCATGGAGGGTGGCTGGGATGAACTCCGAGCGAAAGAGGCTCTCAATGTTCGTCTAGAAGAGAGATGACTCTTCGTGCACCTGGAGCCTCAAGCTCCACCATCTTCCTGCTATCGCGTGCAGGATCCTTGTTGCAAGGATCACCATGAGGTCAGCTGGTGTCCCCACTAACCTAAAAACACGCACAATCGCCTCCAGCCAATCCTCGGCTGCCTGAGGGTCTGTCTCCCCACGGATCCTGGGCGGTCTCTGATGATGAAACTCATGCAGTTCACTAAGGCTATGTGCACTCTCAACGGCTGGGGCTGGTGGCATCGGTGGCTCGGCGGGTAGTGGTACCGCCGGTGCCTCTGCTGAAAAACTTCCCTACATCGAGACCTCGTCGCTCGGTGGGTTGTCGTCTCGCACAATGCTCGGAACCCTAGCTGGTTGCCGTCGTGGGGCCATCTTGAAAACGAACAGGTGCACCACGGTCAAACAATATACCTGGTGAGCTGACACAAAGTAATCACAAAGAAAACTTTTAAAACACACATGCAATCAATTTTTTCGTGCATTGAGTCGGAAATCAGAAGTCAGGGTCCTGGTGTACAGATACGTCGGCCGCTGCACCAACACTGGACTCCCTGGACTGATAACCACACTCAATACCCTTAACACTATTGCTTCACATAGAAGAAAGATCAGAGTCCTGAGTTCTACAGTAGAACCGAACTCCTCTGATACCAATTTGTCACGACCCGTCCTCAGGACCCGTGCCGTGACTACCCCAAGCCCGCCTCCCATAGGCCAGGGGTGGGTGACTAGCACCAAGGCGTAAATACCGATAAAAATGGGAAGGAATTGCCTTTATTAAGTCAACAAACACCATAGAGTAAGAAAGCAGAAGTAATCACTAAGTAAAATTGGGTACAATAGTAAGTGCGGAAAGTAAATGGGCAAGAATACAAACCCAAACTGAATGTAAGGTACAACTAGAAATAAGTACAGCAACTAAAAGTAAAGCAGTAATGTCGAGTCGTCCACTAGAAGTCCCACCTGAAGGGTGGGTACAGATAGCCTCCTCAGCTCCTCGGGTCTAGCCGTCCGCTCCCTGTACGTCCCGCCCAGTGGTCCACCTCTAGGTACCTACTTGCTCCACAAACCGCAACCACGATCAGCGCTGTCTGTTGTCTGTATCCAACACAATGTAGCGCGGGCATAGCCCGTGAAAAGGTGAGTATACGATACTCAATAGGGACCCTGATACCCCCGAAGGTCTCCCAAAATCCACAAAGGATAATCCACAAAGGAAAGATACAATCCCGAAGTAATAACCAACACTACTTAGGTATATGCCCATACATATACCTATGTAATCAATTCTCGTTCAGCTCCAACATCCGAGCCCAATTTCGATCACGTCCACATAGGATTATAACCCAATCCACACAGGATAACACAACCCAATCCACATAGGAAAGAAAGTCAATCATATCGAAGATATTGATTGAAATTAAGACTCAGCTCACACAGGTATACTTCTTCGTAAGGTGATAGAAAGATCAGATAAAGCCACTGATTCATCTAAGCCGGGACCCATATAGAATACTAAACCAGCTAAGCTGTCAGACCCACATAGGATACAGACCAGATACTCTGCCAGACCCACGTAGGATAGAAAGAATAGATTAAAACACTGCCAGATCCACGTAGGATAAAAGAACAGTAGTCATCGCCCTCAAACCCACGGAGGATTTCAGTACGGTCTTCATCACTGCCGAACCCACGGAGGATTTCAGTGCAGTCTTCATCGTCGTCGAACCCACGGAGGATTTCAGTACGGTCTTCATCGCTGTCGAACCCATGGAGGATTTCACTGCAGTCTTCATCGCTGCCGAACCCACGGAGGATTTCAGTACAGTCATCGTCACTCCTAAACCCACAGAGGATTTCAGTGCAGTCATCATCATCGTCGCAGTCGCAGCCAGCTCTAGGGTTCCCGCACACAACATTCTCGATTCCGGGAGGTTCCGCTCCATGAGAAAAGGGGTTGATACACCAACTGACATGTAGTCTGTAGTTGATGTGTCTCAAAGTTCCGTCTTGACAAGAAAAACTTAATGTGACAAATGGCGCGTCAATCGAACACCCAGTCTGAGAGTTATTGGCTTTTTCGTTCCAGGATCCCGCTTGGTTTTTAAGTCAAAACCAACCCGACCGCCATCCAACTGCATCCAAACCTCTAGAGTAGTAATCCAAAAGGTCTGTATCACTAATGGGAATCCAAAAAAGTCGACGGAACATCAATCGGACGTCTGGAGCTCAAGTTATAAGTGTTTCTGCTCCGATGGCCCGGTTGGTTTCGTGTTCGAACCAACCCCATCGTACCCAAAGTTCTCCAAAACCTTTAGTGTAATATACCGAAACGACCGTCTCGATCCACGGATCTTATCACAACTGATGGTGCATCGATCGGAGGTCTGTATCCCATGATATGGGCACAATAACGAACCTGTCCGGTTTTAGGGGGGTTTTGGGCCCGGCCCAAGACCCCCTAGGTCGGCCCGAACAGGGTCGACCCGAACCAGGTCCGGGTCCGGCCCATTAGGGTGCAGCCTAGCCTGGTGGGCGCGGGTGTGACTCAGTGTGGCCAGCTCGGTGCTGGCCAAGCCGAGCAAAAAGGGGGGGGGTGTCTGCCCTCATTGATTGAAACTGTGGCCCCACGTGGGGCCGCTCCTTTCCCAGTCTGGGGTTACGACCCCCGGTTTACCTTCTAAAAAGGCCGTCCCAGTCTGGCCGGCCAGTGCTGCCGCCGCGGGACCCCACGGTCCCTCCCCTCTGAGGTGCCGGAGGCCGACGATTCTGGCCGCCCCACCTTGCACCGCCGCGGCTTTGAGTCGCGGCCTTGTTCGACCGGCACGGCGCGACGGCGCGACGACCCCCTCCAGCCGCGACCTCTTCGTGGTTCTCCGACGCGGCGTGACGACACCACGGCTTTGGTCGTCCGCAACGGCGCGGCGCGACGGCACCACGCTTCTTCTTTGTTTTCGCTCGGTGCCATTGCACCGCGCTGCCTTTAATCGTGCCGCGACAAAGAAAACATCAAAGGGGGAGGAGGGTCGGCCGTGTTTGTGCGGTCCGGCCTCCTCCCGTTAATCCGATATCAAGCGTCTTAAGAATTGGACGTTTGGACGGCAACGAAAATATTCATGAACTAAAATTAAACCCCTACCTCAAAGTGTTGTCGAATGAGGTTTTTCGCGGGAAAGAGACATCGCGGAAGACGGTGTCGCGGAAGGAGGATCGTCAGTGTCACGGTACACGGCGTCGCGGAGAAGAGAACCATCGGCATCGCGGTACACGGCGTCACGTCGTCGATCTCCAAGGAATCAGCATTATTCGTCTTCCTTCTTCAGAGGTCGGCGTTCTTTGTCGGTGACGGTGTGTTCTTCGCGTTCTTCAAGGAGGAAGATGAAGATTCCAAGGCTGGAGAAATTCCTCTCCCACCTTCTCGCACAATGAAATAATCCTTAAAGAAATAATACTTTGTCGTATTTAATTAACACACACAATCCAAAATTCAATTCGAAATTCAAAATGAATTCAAGAATTGATTACATTGAATAACTTAATTCAATTTGTTAATTAAGAGAGTTGGCTTGGTATTTAAAAGGGGTGCGGGTGAGTTACATATTAAATGCACGAGAGGGAGGTTAAAAGGGATTTAAAGGGGTGGGCCTCGTGTGGGACCCACTTCACTAATATCCTACCTAGTGGAGTTAGGATATTACTGGGTCCCACTCCAACCACCAAGCATAGGTTTAAACTACCTAGAATAGAAATAAAATTTGTAGCACAATATTTTATTTTATTCTTTAGTTAACCCATATAATTAATAACCTCACCCGAGCAAACTCAAATCTGAAAAAGGTGTTCTCAAGCAATTACCGACGCAACGGTTTCATTGGTGCCCTCAGATTTTGATTCCGAGCACTGGTTCAAAAGTTAGGAAAACCCACTGGTTCGTTTACTGAACGTACCCGATCTAAACTTCGGAAAATGATTCCGGGCACACCGGGCCTCGGAATCAGGTGCCATCAGAAACTTCATTTTGTAAAATCCCAAAGAAAATTTAGAAAAAATTTCCCTTGAATTTTAAATGTCTTTACATCCATAAGACACCATGTCTTACTGCTTCTAGACTCCGAATTCCTTAAAATTATGTCTTCAAATTCTCTAAAATTTAGACTCTGAATTTTCTAAAATTTAGACTCTAAATTCTTTGAAATTCTGACTATGGATTCTATGAAATTCAAACTCTTAATTCTCTTATATTTAGACACTGAATTCTCGGAAATTCAAACCATGAATTATTTTAAATTTGGACTCTGAATTCCTCTAAATACAAAATTCAAATTCATCAGAATTCATACATTAAAATATAGATAATTCAGATTCTAAATTATTTTAAAAATAGAATCCTAATAACCATTTTTCTGGAATCCTATTATTTATATTCTTAGACTCTAAATTATATTTTTCCCTAGATTCATACTATTTAGTATTGGTTAAGATACTTTATTTTCATTACATTTTATTTATTCTTAAGCATGAAAATGCTTCCCAATATTTTTCTATATAAAACAATGTCGTAAAAAAAATTTAACTAACTCTTGGTTGAGTGACACATATAGAGGTCCCTCTATGATTTGAAGAATAATATAACCATTGGATGAGGGAGCTGATCATTGATGATTCTCCTATAAATAGAAGTTCCTTTGAACGAGATCATTATTAATATAATAAATGATGATCCTAGAGATTACATGTTGTGTAGTGATTTCTTGATAGAGAAAGACTCTCACGCCTCGTACGTTTTATGAACATCTTGTTCAATAGTGAAGATCTTATTCAGATAGCTTTTTGCGACTCTGATTGTTGTTGAGTATAATCGAGGTATTCTAGGTATAAGAATACATAGGTTCTAACTACCTTAAAGTTTGAGGGCTTGTGGGGATAACAAGACAGATTATGATATTCTTATTGGGGGCTTACCCTGGTGTGGGTATGACAGAATTTATTGAAATTATAAATCAAGGAAACATTATCCAATGTTGTTGGATACATATCTCTTTGGGTTAAAATGTTCCCTATTTGTTTACTTGTTTGATGTTACATGTTTTATTTCCACTGTAATTTTGTTAAATAAATAAAGTATTATTTTTTTATACTTTTATACATATATACTATGATAAATAGGATTCGATACAGTTTAATATAGAATTTTATGTAAGTAATCCTTTCTTAAGTTTCTTTTCAAGATTAATATTTCTGGACCCTATGTAAGATAGTTTCATAGTTAAAAACTAAAGAGGGTTTGTGAATTTTTTTTGACTTTGTTAAACATTGTTTTTTCTATAGGTTAAAAATGAATGTTTTTAAACCTAAAATTCACCCCTATTCTAATTGAACATCTATATACATTATTTAGATCCTATAATCGCAAATATAATTAAGTGGTGGTTTAATATGGGACACAAATGTACACTCTAAATCTAATGGTAGATTTGGGAATGAATCATACTCAAAATACATAGATGGTAAAAAGGACATACAGTGTTTTAAAAAGGACTAGTAAGGATGCAACTCATATCCCATATTATTATTATAGAATCATGGGACAATATAACAATATATATTCCATAGTGAAAATGTTGAAGAAGTCATCAGATCTATAATGGAATATGTACAGATTTCAAAATTATTGAAATGATTTTAATGGTAACTATTTATATTGTAGTGGATTTGGATATATGGTTAGATATTAGTCATTGATACTCTATATAAAAATACTGATGAAGAAAAAATGTGTGTATATGTAGAAAATTCAAGAAAAATTAAGAGGGATGAAAAAGAAAAATCAATTTTCAACTTTTAAAGATAAATCAAACCCATTATATTTTTATAGAGATCAAGGTGTCTGATCAGTAATAGATGTAAGCTAAATGACATGGTTCAAAACAAAAATATTTCAGCATGTAGTTATTGGAAATATTTTTCTAAAGGAATCAGATCATTCTATTTTATATATCCATTTTTGAGTGTATCCTTCTCATTCTCTTATTTGTTTGGTGTTGATAATTACATGGACCCATCATTCATTGAATACTAATAAATTTTTTTATGGGATTTCAGATTTATTATCTTACTATATATATTTTACATCTAATATAATAGTGACCATATTTTTTGGAGTTAATTCAATTGGAAGGATAATAAGATTACTTAATTTTATTTATTTATTTCTAATCCAATTCAATGGGTTTGATGGTTCAAAAATCACAAAATATATTATAAGTTATTCAATGACATTTCATCTTTTAATCTTAAAGTCACATCTATATATTGATTATATATCATGATAAATTGAATGAATTCATGTGAGAATTATTCATTCAGTTAAATAAGTGATTTATCAAAACATAATAATTTTATAAGTAAGTATAAATATGATGTTTTTATACTCTAAAAATTCACCCATGTTACTAAAATAGTTTAGAAGATAAACATTCAACATATTTGAAAAGATGTTATTGTTAAATTAAATCAGGTTATACATATATCATAATCACACAAAACATAGTGACAATGAAACTCTAGTAGATTATATTGATTTTATTAGATTACATAGAAAGATAAAAATTCATTTTTTATGGTTAATAAATTATCTAAATTGATCGATGGTTTTATATAACTATTTTTTTACAGATTTTATGTGTTTTTTATGGAAGATATATAGAGTTGTGGATTTGGGATTGAGTAAATTATTGATATAGTGGAAAGGTATCAAAAGTATCTATAAATAAGTATTCAAATATAAATTATAAATCCATTTTTATTTTCCTATAAAAAATAATTGAAATCGGTAATAATAATAAAAAATCAGGTGTTTAATTAAAGCCCTACGTTTTTATCCATTTTTTCATTGAAAAAACATTTAAAAAACATATGGTCAAGGAAACATATGTTTCTGAAAAAATAATGATTTGGAACAATATTATTGAATTAAATAAACCATACGCTACTTTTCTGGAACCCTATATTGATGCATTATCCATAATCTTTGTTGTTGTTATTATTTTACAATATTTTAATATGGAAATAGAAGATGAGTTTCCATTATTCTGAACATTATATAAAATGATGAGTGATATATGGTCATGATATAGAGATAATATTTCATGTGGAGATTATCATGATGGACATTAAAGATTTATCGAGATCTGTGGCATAAACCAGATATTATTCACATGGAATGAGTTATGATGCAAACATGGAAACATTCTAACATTAAGAAACTATATTCAATAAATGACCTTGTTTTAAAAAATATAGAACGTAATATGAAATGGTAAATATTTAAAGAGAATATGTAATGTGTTTCATTATCTAGAACTAATATACATATTTATCTACTTTTCTTTTTTTATTTCCACTACTCCATTGTTTATAAGAGTGGTGGAAATGACCTCTTCAATTCAAGAGGGAAATTTTAATTTTTCCATGATTCTTAAAAGGAAAAAAATTAACCCCCCCCCCCTTCTGTCTTAATCAAAGTAATTCTGAAACAATTATCAGTGTTAGAGGTTTGTCTCCTTTTAAATTTTGATTATTAATTTTGTCTTGGTGAAGCCTGAGTTAAACATTCTTATAAAGAAAAATATAAATAAATGATCATAGAGATGGTATGTCAATGCTCCGTGGTCAATATTTTAACAGAGATAATTATGGATGATGGAAATATCACATGTATATGTATTTGAATAATCTTGTTTTGAATCTTACATGAAGATTTTCAATAATTATGAAATCTTTGGTGAACCAGAAAAGTGGGATTCAGAGAAGGATGGTGAATATGATGTTGATTAAAAATCCATGAATGAAATTATATATGTTCATAGTCTAGATGAATTTAATCAAATTTATCATTTTGACACTGCCTATGAAATTAGAAAACTATTTAAGTTTCAAATAATGGATTTTATTAATTAATAAAATAATGGGACAATACTCTTAAGCCTAGATATGACACATTAACGACGCATAAAGATAAATGAATCACTCATATGATTGGGATATTGACATAAGTTATCAATGATGTATCGTCATTGGTAACTCTGATTCGCCAACAAGATCTTACATCAATATCATTTAATGTTTTACCTTCTATGTAGAATGGAATATCTTCAACTATTCAAAAATCCATAGAGATTAATGACTTAAAGAAGAAATAATTAATCAGAACCTTGATGATGTATAATGATGAGATGGAAGAAGAAGTCAAAAATCATATCTCTATTGAAAAGAAAACTACGGAACTCAATATATTGATGTATTACTTTTTAGATTCCAATTATTTCTATTCCATTTCATTTGAAGATCTTAAAACATTCTGGAAAATTCTGCAAGCTATGTAATTAGAAAAATGATAAATTAAAGATGAATAAATAGAAGGAAGTTAGATATTGAAAATGTAAAAAGAATGGTCAATTGAGAGATGTATATCAAATTATTAAAGACCAAATTAAATATTATTAGAAAATAAATTGTATGAAATACATGATGGATTCTTTGAATGAATAAGAATATTCAATCGACGAGTCAAATTCAAAATTGAAGATTTTCATGGAAATAAAAATCCAAATCAATATGTTATGACTCATGGTGAAGAGGTACCATTATCTTGATCTAAATGTTCTAATTCAGAAAATATTTCTTATAATAAAAAAATTAAATATTGGTTTATACTTAAATATAAATTTCATTCCTTAAAGAAGCCACATATAAATAATATAAAATATTATGATGCCATTTAAATTTATAAAGATAGTTTGTCAATATAGATTACAGATTCGAATGTAATTATTAAAAAAATTCATTGGATCTTTATGAAACTATAATTAAATAATTATTTAATGTATTTGATTCTCTAAAACAAGAAACTATTATACTTATTAAGGGAGAAGCATATTTTAATCAAATTCAAGGTAAAAATAAAACTCAGAAAGGTAATATTGGTATTGGTAGTAACTGAGAATAACAAAAATTATATAAGAATTATTTTTTCCATATTTAAAAAGAAAAATAACATCTAATGTAAAATGTTATTATTGTGGAAATTACAGACATTATGAAAATTACTATTATTTTAGAAAAAATGAATTTTCTTTTGTTAAGAATGTTCATTAATAAAAATCCTTATTTAAATCTTTGTTTAAATTTACATCTCAAATTAAAAAAATTTGGTTACCCAATACATTAGTTTCTAACATTTTTAGACCCAAAAGAATATGGGTTCCAATTGCCCCTTTTATTTGATATTATTTAGGTTGTTTCCACTTTACATCACTATTATATCATTATGCTTCTACTTTTAAATTTTGGATATTTATTACATTTCATTTTTTAAATGGAAACGTCATTAGATAAGAAATTTTTAAAATTAATTAAGTGTTTGATTTCCATTTTCATATTCAATTTAAACTCAGGAATTATTTTATAAATGTATAGAAAAACAATGATATGTTTTATCTTTTTTCCCTCTAATTTTTATTGTCCTTATATATAATCTATTAATATTTTATCAAACTATTATTTTTTTGATAAATTAATTCCATTAATTAATTTTATAATATAATGAATGATCCTTGAAATATTATATTAACATGTATTGATTAAAATTTATACATCTTATAAGCTTGTTGTTTATTATCATTCTATTTAAATTAATTCGATGTTCCAACTTAACATATTATTTTTTATGAAAAACTATTAAATATGGATTTTTTGGACATTTATAAAATCCAAAAAACATTGAAATTATTTGAAATTATTTTACATAAAATTATTCAAATTTATGTTATTTAAAATTCATTAAAAATATGTTATTTCAATGTCTTTGAATACTTTAACATATTTATGCTTTTCTTCGAGAGTGTTATTTCAAATATTTGGAATTTTTTTACATATTTTATTATTATTTAATGAATTAAATGGTTAAGTACATTCATTTAAACCCAATATTATTCATAAAAATAATATTTTATATGTCTTCATGTCTCCTTGATTATTTTTTTTTTATTTTTTTAACGGAAGCGTGAATTTAGCAGGGAGTTTAGATTGCAGCATGTATTCAAAACATATTTTTTAAAACGTTACCAATAAAAAGACTTTAATAAAATATTAAAAAAAGGGAGAATAATATTTAGTTTTTATATTTTAAATAATTTTTATCATAATTATAAATTTTGATATTTTATTTCTTATAAGATGGGTAAATATATTATGTTATTTAATATTTTCAAGAAATCACAATTTTTATTCTTAAAAAAGGAGGAGAAAATGGTGGGAGATAGTTAGGATTTTCTAATTATCAAAAACTTGTTAAAGGTCTACTAAATCATTATTATTCTCATTTTTTTGGTTTTAGATAATTATTTCAACCAATATTTCTTTTGTTTGCTAATAAAATTTCTAAGTGGTTTATGATTTAGTGGGTCACTGTATTTATTTTATATATTAATAAATAGAAATTTTATTTTTATGGTGTTTAATTGTTTTGAAGATAAAAATATAATTTTCATTTCATCTGTTTTTGTCGACATCCAATTCAGCTAATTTGGTGATGCAAAAAACACAAAATTTGTTATAATTTGTTTAGTGATATTACAATTTTTCAAGATAAACCCACCTATTTATTTTCTATATATATAAACCAATATTTAATGGTTTCATGTTAATATTGTTCCATTGGATAGTTAAAAGTTTTATTTAAACGTAATTAGTCAATGAGGATGTCTAAATTGGGTTTTTTGATACTATAAAAATTTACCATTTTTTACAAAATTGTTTTGAAACAATAAAATTAATATATTTGAAAGGATATCATTTTTAATTTCATACATTTTTAAATTATATCATAATCACACAAAAAAATTTTATATGGAAATAAAATACTATTATATGGATTTATTTAGTACACATCTAAGGCTAAAAGGATGTTTTGATGGTGAATAAATTATTCCATGTTCTGTAATAATTTTATAGAACTGTAGTTTTTCTAGATTTTATGGCTTCTGTTTTTTCTTAAGATATATATTGTTATTTATGTTGTATTCAGTCACTTCTTGATCTATTTTAAAGGTATTTAATTTTTTAAAAAATAAGTATTATATTATGAAGGATCAATTAGAGGTCAGGGGACTCTAATTTTTTTGGAATGCTTTAATAGTATGATGTTCAATTTCTCAGGTGGTTAATTTGAAACATATGTTTTTCCCTATTTCTTGAGAAATATTCATTTGGAATCTTTTATGGTTAAGGAACCATTTATTTTTTAAAAAAATTGTTTGTGAACTATGATCCAAAATGAAATAAACCATACGCTACATTCCAATAACATTATATTTTTGTGCCCTCAAAATGATATGTATTTAACATTGTTTTACAATATTTTAATCTAAAAAGTTGATGGTTGATCTCCCTCGTGTTTAATACTCTATAGTTAAATGAATCTGGACTTGTTATGAAGGGAGAATCACATATATATACGATGATGTTAGATACTATTTGAATACTGCGATCTACGATACAAACTAGAGATGATTGTCATGGCTTGAATTAGCACACCAACATAGAAACATCTCAACATTTAGAAACCATATTCTATAACTCATCATGATATTTTCACTATATAAATCAATATAATCCCCTACATCCTAAAATATAATCTTTTATGCACTGAATCACCTTGACCCACTATAAATCAATGTTTTCTTTTCTTTATTTATTTCCACTTCCCACTAACATTTAAGGGAGAATGAATGGATATATATTCATATGAAGAGTGTTGTTTAAAATTTTTAATTATTCTATAAACTAAAAAATTAACCACCTTTTGTGTATTCATCATAGTCAGTCCAAAAAAAATCCTGGAGAGGATATTCACTTCCCACTTGATGGGAAATAAGAATATTGTCATAGACAACAGGATGAAAATAGAATGAGTCGTAAAAACTGTCAATTAGTAAGGTCTAAATAGTTTTGGGACCATGAAAATAAATATTAGTGGAAAAGATAAGAGATACCCAATTGTATTCACTATTGATGGTATCAGTCACAACATGATATGTTTCAAAAAATTATCTATCTTATGGTATGAAATAAAATTAACTAAAAATACATGTATCATGATGGGTTAGTATAGTGTATTTTTTATGTAGGGGAAGCACATGAAGGTGAATCTCTTCCTTTTCAATAGAAAAAATTATTTGGTTCTATCGATGGAAAAAAAAGAAAACATAGTGTGTAATAAAAATATAATACAACCATTCATGTAAGATTTGGTGAAAATTTACAGACTAAAAGATCTCTCTAATATATAAAATTATCATAAACACACACAAAAACATATAAAAAATTTATGATTACATATAGTATTTTAAAGTGAAAAGAGGAAAAGTTAACAAGAGTGTTTGACCCTTTTAATATTAATCTTGGGGGAACCATATCTCCAAGAGATATGGATGGTAGGGGATACTTCACTATTTTTCATGATTATTTCAGTAGGATGATATTTATTGTGGTTATCACACAGAATTATGTGGTGTTTAGTTTCCTAAAAAATAATTAACGGATGATGAATAGATTCTTGGGCATAAAATTATGAAATTAAATATCGATGATGTTATGGAGTTTTCCAACATCATAGAGGAGAATTATCATAAAAAACTAGGACTATGTCATCAAGTCCCAGTAATGAGAACATTTGGATAGATTAGTGTGAGTGGGAAGAGAATCTAGATCGTAACCAAAATAGAAAGAATTATTCATAATGATAAATTCATGCCATTCATTTTTTAATGGAAATAATTGTATAATTGGTGAATATTTAAAATGGGTGTTTATTGAGTTTTTGGAAAAAATGAATCTATGTAAGATGTGATATGGGAAAAATCAAATAACAAAAATCATCAAAATATTTTGTATTAAGAGTCTCATTTTCAATAATGAGAATCAATGGAAGTCCAAATAACAAAGAGAAAAATAGATTTTCTATTGCCACTCAAGAAACATAATAGAAAATAAATGCTTTAATAAGGGGATAAGAAATGTTATTAAAATCAATGATATCACTATAGTTGTTAATGAGAAGAATCATTAGAAAAAACAATGAAATTTGAGGGGGATATTAATGAATAGTTGAGTATATTAGGATGGATCACAAGAACCAGGGGAATTTCAATAGAAGACAGTAATGATGAGAATAATGATGTTATAAGACTATCATTATAATAATTTAAGATATTAGATGATATTGACTTGAATAATGTTATAAATCCTCGAATGTCACTATTATAGATAGGGGGAATGAAGTATCAATAATATGAAACATTATTCTCGCATGTAGGTACATGATAATTTAAAGAAGCATCAAAAGATAAGAATTGGGTATAAGTGAAGAATGAAGAGATACACTTAATTGATAAGTATCAAACAATAGACATTGTTTAATTTCCAACAAATAGGAATTCCATCAGGACCAAATCAGTCTCCTGTCATAAGCATAATGAATATTACTTGGTGAAACAGAGAAAAAATGATTCGTTTTAAGGGGTACTCCTCGATATTGGGCATTTATGTTGCTAAGATACATACATTTATTTAAATAATGGATATAATTAAACTATTATTATATATTGAAATCTAGATAATTCAAAATTTTCATTTTGGGAGTTTGGTTACAATATTACAATTGATTTATGTGAATGATTTTTTATATTAAAATATATATAATTTTCTCTTACATAAAGATGATAATGATGTTTTTACCAAAAGAAGGAACATTATGGGATAATGCTACCACCAAGTGTGTGGTGTTTAATAATGGATAATTTTTTGAATAAGATCAATTATGAATTTAGTGGTTTTCATTAAAATATATATGTCAACATTTAGAGTGATCAAAAGATGATGGTGACAGTGTTTGGGGATGACATAATATAGAGTTGACTGTATGAAGAAAATTGAATTGTTTTTTTACAATCATGAAGTGTGAGTTTTATATGTCGATTATTGGAGACCTAATTTTCTTCCTTGGCCTATACGTAACTCAATAAAGGTATAATACTTTAATCTCTCAATAAGAATTATGATAGCACACTACTTGCAGGAATGATTTTATGTGAACATAATTTTTTTGAAGAAGGGAAATTATATCAACTTGGACAATTGAGTATTAGGAAATATTTTATGTTGTATGAAATTTTATGTTTCACACTTATAAGTTTCATTGATGTTTTTAGGTTTTGATATATTTTTGAAATGGTTGTGTGAAGAGATAATGTCTAATGAACTAGGAGTAATTACATAAATATTTTGTTGTAATTAGGGTTTCATTATTTTGATAAAATAGTGCTTCATAAAACACCAATTATAGTGTAATAAAATTTTATTTGTGTCATAAGGAGATATCTACTAAATAAATAATAAGTTAATTTTTTCCAATAGAGTAGTAATATTAAATAGAGTGAATGGTCTTAAACCAAGGGGGAAATGGGTTTGATTTTAATATTGTAGTAGCAGTTCACTCTAATGGAAACATATTTCATTTATATTAAACTTGTATTATCATTTTTAGGGTTAGAAAAATAAATATATAGTGCCTTATGAATGTTTTCATTTCAATTGGTACATTATTACTCGAAGAAGAGATAAGAGTATTTTTTTAATCCACAAAATAAGTTCAAAAGGGTAATTTTATTATTTGATATACACTGATTGACCCCCTCATTGGGAATTTATTATTTAAGAACCTTCAAAAGTATAGGTTTGTTATTGTGATCTTATGATTTTATGAGTTTATATAATTAATCCTTTGATTTTTAATGGTGGTTATATCGATTATGGTGAGTGTTCACCCCATTTTCTATACTATTGATTTCTTTTTTCCTTATTATCAATTGTCCTCCAATTCACCATCTAACACATTAACATGATATAGTATGACATAGAAACTCCTATTTTATGAAGATATATTATATCACCTTATTGAGAGTATTTCCACGACTGATGATGTCTTGGTTTGTGGTAGTGAAAATATAAACAAGGACGATATTTAGTGATTTTTCATGGTCTCAACATTGGAAAAAATATTTTTAATATTTTTATAAAATAATGATAGCTTCAACATAAACTCAAAATAGTAACAACACTCTTTAACTAATTTATTCATGTTTCATCTTCTTTGTGTTTTTTATTTATATTTATATAATTTTATATTACATTCACTAATAATAATAGTATATAATTTTTTATTATATTAGTGACATAATAAATTGTGAGAAAAAATTATTGTGTGTAGGATGCCTCCCCAAAAGATCAGCCTTTGGGATTCACATTATTACATTATTATTTTCTAAAATTTTTTATTAATGATTAATAATATCCTTGTTCATTAATTTCACATATTTTATGCAGAGGAAAAGAGACTATATAATTTATTTTTCATAAGAACAATAAATATTAAAAAACAATATTTCATATATTATATTTCTGGGGTTAGATAGGATTTCATAATAATTTTTATTATGTATATCCTATTAGTAGTTTTTTTGAGTCCAACATTGATGATTATTTAAGAATTCCTGTGAATATTTTTTAAAATATATTGAGTAATATATAATAAATTAGATATATAATTAACTACTCTATATGAGATCAAATTTTTATCATGGGATCAATAACAAAAGGAATATACAGATGAAGTGAAGATTTTTTAAACTACATTAATAGTTGAAGAACATGATGAGTACTTATGGGAATTCATATAAGATATATTATAATTTTCTCAACCATTGGTAGAATAGGTTTCAATTTATAGTTTTATTGTTAATTTACATGTGAGAGATTAATTTTATTTTGATTTGTATTACTCTTATTTTCTGATACATGAAAAAGTTTGAGAATCTAACATATTTGATATTGAAAAATCCACACCTCTTTACCACCCTCTAACATTATAAGAAATTTTAATATCCATGGTTTTCTTATGAGGTACATATATTTTATGCTTTAGAATATGTCTATGTGTTTGACATAATGTGAATGCCTATTGAGGTTATGGGGTAATTGAGGGCATTTAGGTCTTGTTTGGAGACCAAAGGCTTTGTTTTTTAAAAACTTATCTCGGCACTACAGTTAGTAAAAACTTCAATTTATAGGCCACATAGATTGTGGAAATCCTGAAGTGTGGTCCCTGGCATTTTCCAAGTCCACATGGTTTGATGAAACCATCTAATGATATCTATATTCCTATGTGATCCACTTACAATTATTATCATAGGAAAATCACATGGTTTGCACATGGATTGGGAAACCGTGAGTTCGTTCTCTAAGGGTTCCTTCATGGATCGTAAAGGGAACATGGTTTGCACACATTTTTTTCAAATATAATATAAAAAAATGTGAACTTTCTAAAAGGGTAAAAAGTCCATTTGTCCCATGGAATTAAATATTTAAACCACCTTCTTATTTACATTTCTCTTATGGATGTTCATCTCCTGTGGCGATTTCTTTAATCCTATATAAGGATTTAGTGATGATTCTTCTTCTAAAGTCTATTTCGACTTCAGAATATATCAGTGTATCTACATCGAGGAGTTCTTCAATCCTTAGTCTCATGTATTCATTTTTATGCATATTGATATTGTTGTTTTGGTGCAAACCAATATGCCCTATCTTTAGTATAATCATCGGTTCTTCTATTTTCTTCTAAATTTTGTCGATTTTAGAGCCAATACAGAAAGGGTGTTATATTAGAGGCCTAACATTGATGGTTTATACCTATTCATGCAAAGCCTGTAACTTTTATATCTACATTTCTTTTTTCCTCACACTGGACCTTCTAATAATTTCTCTTATATTAATTAAATTCCTTGATTAAATTTTCCGAACCTCTATATGATTCCCACATAAAAAATGAAAAGGTTACAATTTTTCAACCTTAATCTATACCACATATGAGGTGTGTTTATGTATATATCCAATAAGTTACCATCTATTTGGGTGAGTTTGCGAGATCACCATTTTAGTGGGATCTAAAATGAATTAAATAGTATAATAGAAGATGGATTGTACCTACATACAATGTGATTACTTGTATTAAAATAATTAAATGGTGTAAATGGAAAACATAGAATTTAATGAATGAACTCAGTGATTTTATATGATTATGATACGAATTATGAAATGGGATAATGAAATAGTTACTATTATATGTAATTCCACAAACATTTCTACTCCATGGATTCAGAAATGTATAAAATTTCATGTACATTCATACTCCATGGATTCAAGATTATATTGGATTCCATTGAAAATTATACCCCATTGATCAAGATTACATGGGATCACTTTTAAATTTCTACTCCATTGATCCAAGTAATGGGTATGACACTTAATTACACAACATAGGTCCTTGAGGATGCATTGGACATTTCTACTTCTTTGATCGTGCGAATATGGGTCAAACAATAGATTACCCCAGATATTCAACGATGTATGTCATAACATTACCTATAGATAGTCCTTATTTATGATTTTTTGTTTACTTTGATCATTGGTAGGCTGGGCTATATCATTCTTACATTAACCACACCTTATTGTTTATTATATCACCGTTATATAATTTACACTACTTATATTTTATCTACAAATATTAGAAATGTTATATAAATCGTTGATGGTGGCCTAATGAGTGTAATCTCACACCATTATTGGGCCATCAATTGGTATATGGATATACCTCATTGATACAGGAAGAGACTCCGGAAATCACTCATTTTCTGATGCTTGACTGGTTATTCTTTAGAGCACAGGAGAACATGACCGAATAATACTTGTGTTGATCTTTGAAGAAAATTCTTATTAGTATTTTGTAGGCATGATACATGTATTGTAATAGATTTATATTTACATGTATTTACTAAAGTAGTTTACAGATTAATGACTTAAATATTTTTTATTTGACACTAAATGGGTTCAATTTTAATAATTAGTACAGTCTTTTAGAATTTTTTATCTTTAACAGTTAAGTATTTTGATGTGATTATGCTATTTATTTTCGTGATTAATCTATTATGGAACACACTGATAAAGTTGGCTAATCTCCCTACCATACCATTTTAGAATGTCAATGCTAGTCACCATCATCTGGCATATGGGCAGGCACGCCTGAGGCCTTATGACAAATCGTATTTGGGCACTATTCAGTGTAATCTTGTTCAAGACATTATAAAGTGTTATAAAGGGTATTGATTTTCAGTTATTTTTTTAACTTACTATTTGGAATGGTAGAACAAAGAAATAATAAGGTTTCTTAATTTTGTAATGTGTTTTTTTGGAGTAGCTAAACCACATATATGAAAAATACAAACATACTAGGATAAGATATGGTGTTCTTATTTGTGCCAGTTATAGTTGATTCCATTCCAACATTGGGTGATGGACAAAATATGTGATGTTTTTATTTCTATTATTTAGGTATTTCATTTTATCCTCCTCCAGTTATGGAATGAATGCATATATCATGCATCATTTTAAGAACCTTATAGGATCTAAATTCCATTTATACTCCATACAATATTGAATGAATTCCGTGATTGCATAAAATTATTATGTGTACGATGAGTGATATTAACTTTATTTTATTTTCATTTTTTAAAGCCGAATGAGAAACTTAATTATTACATAAGGTTATTTTTGTATCATTAATAGATTTATCTTGTATAGGATACACCAGAAACATTAGGCATACAATTATGAAACATTTAGTAATAGAGAATTGGTCAAATGGGATGTAATTTGTTATGATGAAGATTAAATGAACACTGCACTTCAATTTATAATGTGTATATTCCATGTAAACCAGAAATGGTAAAAAATATAATTAAACCAAGTAAATAGAATATAAATATAAATATGAATTTAAATTATCGTGAATTATGAACTAGAAATGTCATTGTTAAATGAATTTTCCTATTTCCCTTGATAGCTAATATATGAAGAATCATTCTATGAAACTGATAGATTGTCCTAGATCCAAACTTTTATGTGGAACGTAAGTTGTTAGTATGGTGTTATTTAGGGGTTTTCTCATGACCCAATATTAAATTTAAGAGAAGAGAAATGGTTGGGGATTGTTTTTAAGAATACATGGACATGTATTATGTTTATTTTTTTGATATGGTTGTTACTAAATCTATTTTGAGGCATGTGTTTTGTATTTGTAGATATATTCCACCATGATAATGTCAATTCATTCACAAGGAGGGTGGTAAAGACCATGTTTTGGTCCCTATGTTTATTGTAGATCCTTAAATAGTTTCACATGTAACACCACCTATTATTTATGATATGGGATTTGATTTATTGTTATTAGCAGGTTTCATGTGATTTATACAGAGCATTCATGGAGCCCCGTAGTCAGCCTATTCTAATGTTGTAGATACATGTGTGTTCTAGTTGTTATGTCCACCTAATATTTTTGGGGATGTTGGTCCACAGGATACTGAGTTGAGTCTTTAGTATGTTTTATTGAATTTTTAGAGTCATGAGACACCTCCATATTGGGGATAGAGTATTTCTACATAATGGATTTTAGGATCTACTAAGCACTGGTGAGATTTTCTGAGCTAGATTGATAGGATTTAAAATATAGTTTGGAGGGATTTATAATACCTATTTTATGATTAATATTTTATGATACATTCAGAGATGATTGGGATAGTGTGTTTATGCATGTGGTGTTTGGTTTCATTACCGTTATAGGTTATTTGGCCTTTCTTACGAAGAAGTAGCACTTTGAACCTGTGTATCTTACTAATGATCCATCTAGGGGAGTTTCATTGAAGACGGTCTCAAGCATGGTGTTTGATCACAGGTGAATTTGTTTTGGTTGAAAATAATAACTGAGATAGTAAATTAGCTTATTATTATTGAACGTAACTTGGGGGATGTTGGGGGCCCATAGTTGGGTAGTGAAGTGTCTCAATCTTGTTTTTAAGTTCCAACTACCAGAAAGTGACCTTTTGATACTTCTTGTGGGGATAATTATAGAAAAATCTTGAGTGTTGGTAGTTGTTTCTTCTTCCATTGGTGTGGGAGATGGGGAAACATTACAGTTTAGTGTGATAGAGACCCTACTGAATTTCGATCCTTTGCTAGGATGGCCCATATATAATGGTTCTGCAGGACCATTAATCTAGTGTCTAGTGAGTGGGGGTTGACACTGACTCTAGGTTTAAGAGAAGGATTCACATATCCATATAATTGTGGGATCTGGAGTACTAATGGTCATTCAGATAAAGTGGGTGGTCATGGGGCAGGGATCCAAAGATCTGTTGTGGTTCAATAATATAATTGTCCTTGTTAGGGTGTTCCTAATTTTTATCGGGGATTATTTTCAACAAAATATGTTTAGTATAGCCTCTACCTAAGGATAAAAGTATTGAGTTGTCTATAGTGAGAGGTACAATCTTAGTATTTGTTACTATGGTATCATTTATTTTATATATAGGTTCTTGTGATAGAATTATATGTGTTCCAATTATAGGGATCCATATGCTTGATGTTTGGTTTTTTGATGGTGTGATGACACTTGATACATCATTGGGAATCATTGTAGAGAGTGTACACCAATATAGAAAATTCACCCTCGATATAGGTGGGAATCACCTACTATTAAATATATATATTCTCACAATTATAAGTATTTATGTCATAATTGAAATGGATTGGTTGGTTTCTTATTATTCCTTTTTTGATTTGTATCACATAAGGGAGACCTCTACATCATCATAGAGAAATATGTATATCCATAAGGGTCAGTAGGTTTTCCTAGAAGATAAGGTTGGCCCAAAGAATTTTTGATTGGGAGGCATGATACTTCAGATTTTAAGAATTTATCTAGATGATAAACAAATGTAATAGGATGAATTCCCTCCAACATTAGATCCTTTTGGTTATGTATATCAAAGAGATTTTTCTAGTTTATATCCTAAGCCAATGGTAGAGTTTTCTGTTGAGATAGTTCCAAGAGATTTATTAGCATCCATTACTCTTCATAGGATATCCATTATTGAGCTGTAAGAGCACAGGAGACGTGATGAGGACTTGGATTCCAAAGGGATTATATAACCCAATACTTCTCCATGTGGTTCAATTGTCATTTTTTCGAAGAAGGTAGATGGAACACTTAAACTATGTATGGATTTTCATAAATTGAACAAGTTGAATTTTAAGAATAGATATCATTTACACTAAATCAATGTTCTCTTTGACCATATTAGAGGATATTTGGTTTTATCAATGATTTATTTGAGTTCTAGTTATGACTAGGTATGTCTCAGGCTGAAAGATATACCTCGTACCAAAGGTTTTAGATGGTATGGACTTTATGAGTATCTGGTTATGTTGTTTGGTCTCATGAATAGGTCATAAGTTTTTATGAAACTGATAAACTCGTTTTTCCATACATATTTGTTTTGGGTTCTGGTGGATTTTGTGGAGGAAATATTGGCATATTCTCAGGAAGGACATGATCATGAAAAACACCTTGACCTTGTTTTGAATACATTGAGAATGTATTGGTTGTATTCTAGTATAAAAAAGTGCGACATAAGGATGAATAATATTAAATTCCATGTCATATTATCTTAGATATAGTAGTATCAGTTGATCGAGATAAGGTTATGGATGTTGTTTCATGGGATCATCCCAAGAAAAACATTGAGAAATGGAGTTTTTGTGGGCTATCTTGTTAATAGAGGTTTATCATACATGAATTTTCATGATTAAAATAACCTCTTATCAGATTGACTAAGAAGTGTGTAAACATTTTATCATTTAATACCTATAATGAATCCAATAATGATATGGAAGGGAGTCTGAATTTAGCATATATCTTGATCCTTATATAATTAGGTAGAAGTTATAAAACATATTGTGATTCATCAGGTATTGGGTAAGGGTAAATTTTGATGCAGGAGGAGAGATTCATGGTGTTCGAGTCTAATTAAATTGAGGCCACATGAGAGTAATTACATGAAACATGATCTTGAGTTTATAGTTTTTGTTCATTACTTTTGATGTTGGAGGAGTTATTTACTAGGAGACCATTTTTTGATGTACACACACCCTAGAATACTCATGTATGTATTTAAGCACTGTGACTTGAATTTGAGGCAAAAATGCTGGATTGAATTCCAATGGTATTTTAACTTTTATATTTCCTATATTCCCTAAAAATGGAAGTAATATTGTAGTTTTAATGAGAAGGAGAACTCGGATGCATGTGATTCATGAGGCCAATAGCGATTCACTACTTGTGGAGTAGTTCTCAGAGATGTACTTGGAGGTATATGATAGTCAAATTAAGGCTCATGTATCATATTTAGAGGTAAATTACACTCCTCTATAAAAGATAGGGATTATAAAATTTTCATTTTCTACTATCCTAGTTCTATGGAAGAGTGTATCATTCATAGACCAATATCACGATTTGTAAGTTGAAAAGTATAATATTAAACACATAAATGGACATGTTTGGGTTTCGAATGACATACATGAGGAGTTTTTACATTACATTCATATCTCATCTTGGGTATCACAACTGTATGTAACCAAGATGTATCATGACTTGCACCATCAATACTAGCGGTTGGGATGAAAATTGCAAGCTTTGTCCCTAGGTTCTCCACCAATCAGTGGGTGGAGGTAAGTAATTAACAACCAACTAGTATCTTATTGTAGTTACCCAATATTGAGTATAAATGGGATGATATTTTTATGGATTTCATGGTTCAGTTTCTGAGGTCGACTCAAAGAAGTAATTCCATATTGGTTTTTTAAGACTGGATCATGATGGTTTACCACTTATCTCTAATTAGGGATACATTCTCAGTAGTTGATCTTGGTATAATTTATATCGATCCTATTTGGTTCACTCACTTGGTTCCTTATACGTTTTAATTAGATTGGGGTTCCTAGTTTACACCTTGGTTCATGACAATCATTCATAGTTCATTGGGTAAATTTGGTATTTTGAGTATAGTATACCACCAACATACCAATGTACAGTCATAGTTCTAAATAGAGGTTTCGGGGGACATTTTTAGGTCATGTGTTCCCGATTTTGGGGGTTATTTGGAGTGGAATATAACCCTAGTGGAATTATCTGAAACAATTTCTATCATTATACTATACATATTACACATTTTGAGGCTCTTTATGGTAGGAAATTATGATTACATTTGTGTCTATTAGAGGTAGATAAAGAAAAACTTCTTGGACAACTTATCATGTATGTTTCTTCAGACTAGGTCTAGTTGATCAGAAGATTTATGGATATTGAAAAGTTTGGACATAAATACTTCACTAATCACCATTTAGAACCTGTAGAGTTCATGTATTAGGATTGGGTCTTTTTACATAATTCCCCAATGATGGAGACCAAACAGATTAGCAGACGAGGTTTGATTTCTTTGTGATATGTTGATCCTTTTATGATGTTAAAGAGAGTCATTCCAGTATCCTACTAGTTACAGTTACCACATAGGAAACGATCAATGAATAGAATATGTGTATATCAACTATTTCTCTATCACTCAAACCTATATCATGCTCTTCATCCATACAAGGTTTATTTAAAAGATGATGTATACTTTAAAGATCATCCTATAGGTATCATCAATAAAATATTGAGAACTCATTGAGGTTGGTTGGTTCCCTAGTTTAGGTTCTATGTAGGTATGAAGGTGTTCAACACAAGTCCTCAAAGAGATAGGTAGTTATATGTGATCAATGGATGAAAATATTTTTGGATTCTTTATTAGCCACATGAGAGAAACTTGGGGATGAATCCTCTTAATATGGAGAAATTGAAAGAACTTGGGTCTTCCTATGAGGTGTAGATCTTTTGAGTTTCAGTTCAATTGTATTCTTGACCTAATTTTTATACCTAGTGAGTATATGGAGGAAATATGGGAGTACACATAATTTTTAGAACATGGAGGATCTATTTTTTGGAAAAGGTAGTCGGGCCTCAAAGTTAGTAGAAATTGTGCCTCCCAGGCTGCATTGTACATGGGAATCTTGTGGGGGTGGTCCAGGGCTCTATATTTGGATGCACGGTTTGATGAAACCATGCCACTAGGGCTGAACACCCATGTGACATACCAATAATTTTTAGTAGAGTAAAATCTCATAGTTTTTACATGTTTTCTCAAATCATGAACATGAACCCATTATGGTTCTTCCATAGAGAGTGAAATGTGCAGGATTGGTCCATGGTTTGGCCAAGCAAAATTCCAAACCATGAGACCAAGTTAAAAAGGATGAAATGTTTATTTTTTCATATGGATTTCAATGGTTAAACACCATCATATTTTCTTTTATCCGGTGAATCTTATTCTCTTATTGATCCTTCTACAAAGGTATGTTTTAATTTTGTGTCAATTATTCATTTTAAATTCCATTTCGACTTTAGGTAATCTCATTAGATCCATATATGTGTGTTATCAATCCATAGGCTGGTTTTTACAATTTTATTTATAACAGATAAGTTGTTTTGGTCCAAGATAATATGCCATATTTTAATTGTATTAGTGAATTATTTCATTTTTTACAATCTAGTTAAGGTTAGAATCCACTATTGGGTGAGTTTTCTACCATAGGGATAAGGTAGGTGGTATGTTCCTCTTATGGAAAACATGAGTTTTTTTATATCTAGTTTCCATTGTGCTGCATTCTGGGCCTTCCAAGTGTTGGTCCTTAATTAATTGAATTCCACGATTACATTTAGAAATAAAGATTGGTTTACCACTTATTGCTATGATATGGTTGTTGGTTTCCAACCTCAATATGGACCACCAGTGAGGTGTGTTTATGTATCTTCCCAATGATTTACCACCATGTTCTATGTGTGTGTGAGCCAACCATTTATGTGGTAGCATTAATGTATTGAATGTTATAATAGGATACATACTATGTTCTCATTACATGGGACTGTATATATTAAAATGATTGAATGGTTTAAATGGAAAATGAGGAATGATATAGATGAACAAAATACTTGTATATGATTATGAAATTAATTATGAAATGGGTTAATGAAATGGTTATGATTATATTCAATGCCACCGATTTGTTTTCTCAATATATTCAGATATGTATCAAATTACATAGATATTTCTAACCCATGGATTTGGGATTATATTAGATTCTATTGAAACTTCCACTATGTGGATCAATATAATATGAGAAGACGTGGATGTTGTTACTCCTTATATCCAAACATTGGTTCAGACACTTGATTACATGGCATTGGGCATTGAGAATTTGTTGGAAGTTTATACTCCTTGGATCCAACCCATGTGGGTCTGCCACTAGATTATTCAACATAGGACACATTGGATGCTTTACCAGGCTATATAAATAATCCCAGTTTATGATTACTTGTTTTTAGGGATCCATGGTAGGATATATAGTATCACATATAACTATATCACATATTCATATTTATTATATTATTATTATATATTATATATTGTTTTTTCTTATATACGAAGATTAAAATTCATATAGACACTATTAGTTGTGGACTAATGGCTGTTATCTTGTTCCCTATTGAGGCCATTAATGGGTAATCAGATACACATCATGGATCCAGGAAAGGACTGGGGAATGTGTCCATTTTCAAAAGCTTTTCTGATTATTCTTAGGGTTAATGGAGCACATGACCGAGCAATTCTTTTGAAGCTATCTAGAGATTTTTTTATTTATTTTTAATTTTGATACATTTGTTGTATGTGATTGTTATATCTATGTATTTCCTTCCATTTTTATGTATTCATGATATAGATATTTTTTAGTTGACAATACATGGGTTTAAATTTTATTATTATTACTATCACTTTGATATTTTATCTTGTACTTTTCATCATTTTGATATGATTCTACTATTGATTATTGTTATTACACCTATGTATTACACTCTGATTATGAGGGTATTTTTTCCTCATTGTACCACCATAGTCCCTCACTTCTAGTTAGCAACCTTTAGCTTGCGTGGAGGCAATCATGAGGCAATGTGACCCATATGCTTAAGGAAATGTTTTGTGGAAACTAATTTTGGACATTAGAAAACCACCACCCCATGTGGTGTAATTTGAATAAAACATTTTGGATACTGACAACCTATATCTAATTATTATAAACTAACTCTAATAAAAACTATGAAAGTTAGTATAAATAAAATTTGAGTACATCGAAGGATATAATATTTTCTTGAAATTAGATTATTATGACTCTATTAAAAATTATGTTTATCATTCCTGTTACTTATTAAATTATTTATATTCAATTAAAAAATGTAATTATTCTTATTATTACGAATAACAAGATACCCATGTAGATATTATGTTACATATGACCATTCCGGAATAAATAATATTCCTAGATGATATATTTGAAAGGAAATATTTTATATTATTTAATTTTATATTAATTATATTCTAATAGTTATTTTATTAATTTTTATGTTACATAAATTGAAAATAAAATACACATGGATAAATAAATAGATGATGAAGAATCTTCCAAATATGATTTGGACAAATAAAATAAAATGACACATTCATTCTCATCCATGACCTTTCACATTGTATTATATTTCTCTAGGGACTCAATTGAAATACTATATTCATGGGTTCTTGAAAAACTAGTGCATGATGAAGAGAACTGGAAGAAATAACATTTTTCATTTAAATCACATAATTCATATCCACCATTATATATAGGGTGATAGTTATAAAATAAAATTGGATGGAATCAAAAACCGATACCTACATGGGTGTTCAAACCATGTAAATTGTTTTATTCTTTCTCATTATCATTATTATTCTTATGTATTTTCCATTGTTTATTTTTTTTATAAATTTAATGAATCTAAGATATTATATAAGGTTGTTAATTAAAAAATAAATTCAGGTTGAATTTTTCTTTCTCTTTAGTTTTGATACCTTTATATATTTATCATTATTGAGCTGAAATGAGGTTTATTTAAATTTATGTGTGTGGGAGTTTAAATATACATAGAAGTTGTTTTTTTAAATTTTAAGAACTCTGAGAATCAATGTATACTATTTATTATATTTGAAAATATAATTAAATTTGAAAATTTTCTTTATTTTTTATGAAATTAAATTTAAAAGAATGTTGTTGTAGAAACTTTTCTTATAATTTTATTTTCAAAAAAATTTCTATTTTTTTCAATTTTTTTAAATTCATTCCCATAAAATGATAAATATATTTTTAATAATATACTATGATTTAATATTTAACATTTTACGTATTGTTTTAAATATATTCACTATATTGAGAGAAACATAGATTTTTTGTGAGAAAAAGAAGATGTTATTTCTCTATAAAAGCATTAAAATTTACAAATATTTTTTGATGAGATTGAATTTATTCACTGGGTATGTAAAATTTCTAATTGAGACATAAATTTATCTCATACATTTTTTATCCCCTATAATAAAATAAAGGAAATATTTTTTAATCAATATCATATGCCATTTTTTCTAACCTGAATTTACTCTTAATATTTGTTGCATTAAACATTCATGTTTGAGTGTGGGGAGTGCATTTTTGTTTGAATTATTTTGGATGAATCTCACTGAGATGTGTGTAGCGGTGCCTCAAAATGTTAGGAAACTAAAAAATGGGAAAGAGAAATTCTTCATTTTCATTCATTTATATCATCTAGTTTTACTCTAAAAAATGAAAAACAATTGAAATTTTTTAATTTTTTAAAAATGTAAAAATGTAGATGAGATATAATTATTCACTATAAATTATTTTTTGACTCATTTACCTCTAAAAAATCTAGCTAACTATTTTTTTTTTATTCACTATATTATATTTTCATCTCATTTTCCACTGAAAGAAAAAATAATTAAAAAGTTGAAAAATATAAATATAAAAACTGTAAAAAATAAAAAATTAATAATATAGTAGAATTAGGATGAAATAATTTATTTTATTCACTAATTGAATCATTTATCTTCCCATTTTTAAAAATGGGTTTTGTTTTATGTATTTTATGGTAAATTTAAGAAGTCATTTCCTAGGTTTTATCATAAATAATCATGAATTATACCTATGATTTCAAACTCCTCCTTTCATTATTAAATTATTAATTTTTTTACCCACTGACTAAAACCACCAAATCACCATGAAAATTTCCTCATTATTAGATACATTTGTATTTCACACATTGTGATGGTATGAGAATATTCACATTCCTCTAGTGAAACATTAATTTTAAAATTATGAGTTAGACTCTAAATTTAATTTCACTTGAGTAATTTCGTTGGGATGTAAGTTAGATTGGGCCTTGGATGGACTATTCAATTCAAAAAAATTAAATTTGAGAGTTAAAAATGAATTTTAATTGCTTCTATATATTATAAATTAATAAATTAAATTTTGAAAATTATGTTGTAAATATTATCACTTTTTATTTTTAAATGAATTGGGCTATGGATATTTTTTAGTTACATGATAGAGAAGTTACTAAGTGTGGGGAAATGCTTAATATCATAATATCATAATTTTTTATATAATTAAAAGGTTTTAATCCCATATATTTATCATTTTAAGGTTAATTATTAATCATATAGTATTTTTGTAATAATTTGATCTTAATTATGAAAATTTTTGAAAATTTTATTTTTATGTATTTTATTATTGTTTTGTATATCATCCATAACATATACAATAATGAAAATGGTAAAAAAAATCATACATATTTGATGAGATATTTTTTATCTAAGAATACCATTAGTTTAATCTTACATTATGAGTCCATAATGAAGCTCCAAAATTTGGCCTTGGAATCTATCCCCGGTTTGGATGAATTTTGATGATGGGGCCATATCTTGCACAAAAATAAACCAAATTAGTTGAACATTTTTATTATGATAGAATGGATTCTTGAGAATGACATTTTTAAATTTGAAAACTCAATATTTGTATGTTTTGAAGTCCATTAATGGATATGAAATAAAACAATTGAATATTTATTGGTTTATAAGACATAAATATTTTCATAAATAATCTGATTATAAATTAATCACTACATCACCAAATGATATGATATTTTATGATAGAGCATAAAATAAATTTATGGAAAAACTTTTTGAATTAAAATCTCTTTGAATCATGTATTTACTTTACCACACAAACATGAAATGTTTCTTGATATAAATGGTGTTTTTATCTTCCCCACTTTTCCACTGTAAATACATACATCTTTTCCATTCATAATTGGTATCCATTTTCTACTTCTCTAAAGGGGGGTTATATAATTTATTCTTATATATATATCACTATTCTATTATATTTTCTAATGGTATCTCATTTACTATTGTTTTATTCCACCATACATTCATAACTCAATTGAATTAGATAATTATCCACAACATCTGTTTGAATTAGAGTAGTAGTGGATTCCTGAGTTTATGTACTATAATTTATTTCATTATTTATGTTGAAGAATATAAATTGTTGTTAAATCGACTATGGTAAGTAGTTTCCCATCATTCTCTGTTATTAATTTCTTCTTTCTTAATAGGAAATGCTCATTCCCATCACTATTTGAGATATGTATATGTTAGAGTATCTCCTAGACAGTGATGGTTGATAAAGATATCTCAAATCCAGAACTATGAAGTGTATTTACCAACATGTATGATGGTCGGTGTGAGAACATCACAATATAAACATAGGGAATGTTGGGTGATTTTTCTACAACTCAAAATTGGAAACAATATTGATAATATTTTTATAAAATTATTAAATATTCACCATTAACTTTAAATATTAACAAATATTATTCACTAACTTATTCATGTTTTATCTTATTGTTTTTTGAAATTCTGTTTTCATTTTTTTATTTCATAAACCCAAAATTATTCTAGTATATCATTTATTTTTGTATTAGACAGATAAAAAATAGGGACAATAGAAATTATTTGGTAGTGAGAAGCCTCATCTAGATATTGGCCCTGGGATTGAATTATATTGCATTATTATTTGATAATATTTAAAATGGGTTTCAAAAGAACCCATATATGTCAATAAATAGTAGAAATTTTACCCATGACCATGCACCTATTACCACAACCACAAAAGACCATAGTTGTAGGACACATATAGCCACAATCAAGCCAATGACTATGTTTATTTAAACCCTGTGGTTGTGATCATGACCTAACAATAGATATTGGGTATACTAATGAAAAGCAATAGGAAATTACCTATGGTCATAGTAAATCATTTCACAATGTTCATAGAAGGTGTATGGCCATGGTTAATCATATGACCATGGACATATGCTAGAAATATTTAATTGTTGCATAATTATTAATTTCATAATAGCAATAAAATATATTTAAAACGTTTTGAAATATATCATTTTATACATAAATGATTAATATATATGTTTTATATATGATTTAGTTAGGTGGTGGTATTTTTGTGCCGTCGAGGAGTGTTGTTGGGTTCAATTCCCATGGGGATTATATTTTTCTCATCCTATAGAAACAGAAATATTATTATGGCTATATGGGTATCTCTGGGTAGACTATAGTGATGAGGGTATGGCCATGGTCTATATTCATGGTTTTAGTCTTTCACATAACCACCACATGTATTCTGGTAGTGGTTGTAGGCTATTATCACAGTCACAAATTCTATATCCACAGGCACCAATAATGCCTATTGTGAATAGTTCCAACATTTAATAACAATCCTATATGGCTTGGAAGTCTTATGATGAACATAATATCCCATAAAAATCTCTAATCAATAAAAGAACCCATCATTAGTTTTATACTGGTATATTTTCATTTTCCCATCGATGCCCGTACACCCTGTGTCCATTCCCATGTCATCCCAAAGGCTCACTAAAACTCAATACTAACTGACCATCACATTCTGACTAGACCTCTTGAGATTGATAGAGCCATTTATCAATAATCTTTACCCTTTTTGGGTTCCAATTTCACTCTATAGATGCCTCCCATTCATTAAACCTTATATTTAGTGTCTAGATATTCATACACACTATTTGAAAACTTTTTTTGATTACACCAATTTCTTAATCCTTATATCACATAAGGGAAACAACCAATAGCTCGCACTTAGGTAAAAAACATCATCTTACCTCCTCTATAATCCACATAATATATTAATAACTATATAATACTATAATATTAGTCACCACCATCTTCATGAATGGAGTTTATCACTCATGAAATCTTTTTCCTTTACAATGTAATATCTAGAAAATATCAAAAACCTCAATCCCCAAGCACATCCAATAAGTATACAAATAAACTATATATAATTTATAACTAATTTAAAAAATTAATTAATCAGTTTATTTTTAGGTAAAAATTTGGTAAAAATAATCATGTGATGTATTATCACTGAAACCTTAGGAAACAAGGTACATATCACTATAGACACAACCATAATTCCACTATTCAGAAAATACAAAACCTAAAGTAGAAATTTTTTAATTGAATCAATAAAAATTATATGAGAAACCGAAAATAATTCATGATATTACTTATCAATAATTAAATTATCTCCATCAACCTACATTCAATCTCATGGAGACTATTAATATGAACCAAAGGAATCTTTCTTAAATCCAGATGGCCAATCCCAGATCCAGTTGAATAATTATTAAATACCTAATAGAAATGAAACCAAATTATATGAATCTTTTTAGAAGACTATAAAAGGAAAATAGAGTGAGTAACCCACCTTAATCAATTAATAAACAAGCTACAACGTCCATAGATTGAGGGAGGAAAGGAGAAGGGGGGAGGGGATGAGAGGCCTAGCCTCCCCTAATTAGATGGACATCAAATGAGGAACCCCATGTGGGAATATTATTTTAAAAGGGGAAATGATCCATTTTACCCATATTAAAAAAATTTGGGGAATCAATCAGTATTCGGTCCACCAACAATATCCACTTGATGCTCCCCTAGGTACCCGGTGTAACTAACCAACCCCCACCTAGCCCCAACTAGAGGGTCTTCCACAATCAAACACCCACCAAGTACCTAGTTTACCCTAATTGTGTACTATGTGGCCATATTAATCCAAATATCCTCTAATTTGTTTCTTTGAGAACCTGAAAACACATCTAAGGCCTTTCCCACATGAGTTTCCACATATAAAACACCCACGTTAATATTTTAAATGTTTTAATGATTCTAATTATCGATCTAAATTCCAAAATTCAAATAATACCAAGTTTTCATCTCATTAGAACACATATTTTCATTGGTATCATTGATACCCACTGGTTTATGTCATTATATGATATATATTAACCATTAAAACGGATCTTCACACTCAATCTTTCAAATTTTCATTAAATTACATAAACCCATAACTACACCACACCTGAACCTTATTGAGAACCATCATTTCATTAACCATTCAGTGAAAAAGGATAACCAATAAATAACCACATCATGGAGATACCTACCCATGAAAAAAAATAATGTTTTATGAGAATCATGAAATCCACCATATTTTGGTGAAATGTGACTTCCCGTTTTTCCTAAAACAAACAATAAAAATGACACATGCCACCCAATTTTTACTTCTATTTTTTACTCATAAAACCTATCATTTATATTGAAAATAAAAGTATTATACCAAACCGATGTTTTACTCCTTTAAACATTTTAATTCCACCTGACCAAATTATAAAATTCTAAATTACCATGTCACCATTGGTAATAGATCGAGGTGTATTATTTTAAACAATTTTGTTTATTTCAATGAAAATAAATTTATTTTTAATAATATATAAATTTTATAGTTTTTTAATATTCATCACTAAAAATTATTATATTCTTTAAAAGCATACATAATTTTATATTATTCTACAATAGATATTTTATAATTATTAATTTACTCATAATACATTTAAATTTATTACTTCTACATCATCACATGTCAAATTTTTTTTATTTAATGGTTATGTAAATTTCCATATCATAATTCATTAATTTTGAACTATTAAAAGAATTTGATAATTATTAAAGTTTTTTTATATGTATATTCATGAATTTTTAATAATTTTTTTTAAAACTATGAAAAATAACTTTATCATGGTATTAAACATTGATATGGTTTTTCATTTTAAAGCAAATAGGATTGTTTAATACATCTTTTCATTTATTATGTGGTTTTTGTTAAAATAATAATTTCAAAATGTATGAAATTTATTTTGATAAAATTGACATTATTTTTCGATTCATTTGGAAATAACTAGATTATGGTAATTTTCATTCAATTTTTGTCAAATTGATTATATTTAGAAGAATTTTGGAAATAAAGTTTTTACTAATAAAATAATTTTTATGAAATATTCATTATATAATCCTGACATGAAAATTTATATAACCATTGGATTGACCAAATATGTATTTCCAAAGATATATAAATTATTTAAAAATATAATTTTGAATATTAAAATGATGTTTTATATTTTTTAACCTAAGTGATAATTTTATCCCAATATAAAGTATTTTAGTCATTTTACATTAATTATGAAATCATAAGGATACAATTGGTTTGGGATTTATTTTAGAATAAAAAAAATATTATTTTTTATCATTAAAAATAAAATTATTTGAAATCAATACTATATATGCTTTTGGAAAAAATTATTTTATATTATTAAAAAATAATTACGTAAAATATTTTTTTATTAAGTTTAGTGAAATTATATTACAATTAATTTATACCAAATATATGAATATAATCTACTAAAATGGTTTTATAATTTTTAATAGTATTTTTAAAATTAGTTAATGGGGGATATTTCATTTTTATTCATAAAAATAATTTATCGCAGCAAATGTGTCTCACCTCGGTAAGGGTTAAATGTGGAATAATTGTTAAATTAACAGATAATCTCACCATATTCCCAGAAATGTAATAATAAAATTGGTGAATAGTGGATTGATCAATATTCCTATTATTTATTATCAATTTTTATTTATTTTTTATCCACATTCATTAATAATGACATTCAATTTTTATGTAAATAAATTAAAATTAAAAAATCCCACTGCACACATCTTTGAAAGGAGCCCTTCGCCACACCTCTTCTCCACACACATTGAGAACATTATCCCGAGAAATAAAAAAAATAATTCCTTATCACTATTTATCACATCCAATATTTTATTTTATTATTAAAGACAAATCTATGTATGCTTAATGTGGGGCCTAAAAGGGGAAATCCAAGGAAAAAGTAACTGTCTTAATTGAGTTCTTTAATTTTATTTATTCTTACACCTTAATAAAATAGTATAACTATAATAATATTATTACATAATTATAAATATTATTCTAAAATTTGATTGTGTTGATAGAATAACAATTAAATTCATCTCTTAAAAATGTTTAAAATGTAAATTTGCACTTGTGTTATGTGTGGACTACAAACAAAATAAATGATGTATTTCATTTTTCATCACTACCATAAATTAAATAATCTAAAAAGTGACTAAAATATAAATATTATATTTATATCATAATTTTTTTTGAAATATATTTGGATGTTTATATATATATTATAAACAATAAATGTTCATTGTAAAATTTAACTTCTTAAAATGAGCATAACGATACTATTTTCATTATTTTAATCTATTTAAAAAAACCTACTAAATTGTATAATTTTTTTTTCAACTAATATGATATGAAATTAATATTTAAATAATTCATTCTTTCTTATAGAACTATAATAATAATTTCTAACTAATTATTAAAATACACAATTTATTTTTTAAAAAATTACAGCAAAGAATCTTATTACATTGTCCATATTTTGTTATTAATACCCAAAACTCGAATTGAATGAACCTATAACATCATAAATAATTATATAAAAATATACAAGGAATATTAAAATTTTATAAAACCAAGGATCAATTTAATCTCAAAACAGGTAATATGTATGTAATGAATGAATATGAAAAAATAATTTAAAAGGTTATAAATATTAATAGTTTTTTTAAAATATATGGTTATTAATTAATTAATTTTTATGCATGTAGTTATAATGCATGCATCTATACAGGAATCCAAGGAATGGGTTATTTAATTCAATTTCAATTTCTTGGCATAAATTCGAAATTATGCATCTTATTCTTATATCAAATTATTTAATTAAAAAAATTAAATTATTGTTTCATAAATAAAATTTTCATATGATTTTAATGGTTAATTATTGTTATATTTCCATGTTCTTTTGATTCAAATCCTAACATGTCAGTAAGGGTTTTTCTTCTCAACATTCTGTATCTGAGGTATGTCTTGTGTTATGCGCCTATATTTACTTATGTTGTGTATATACATATTATTTGTCATAGTAAGCCATTTTAATATTTTATTCATTAGAATTAATGATTTCTTTTCAGGTCATTCTTTTAAGGGTTCATGACTTTTAAAATACGATATGCATTTTATTTAAAATTATTTCTTTATATGCTTTAATGTCCTTTACCCAAATAGTTTTATTCAATGTCCATATTATTTTAGATTTTTCAAGAATGTTCTTATATAAACATATGTTAGTTATTAAGGATATTTCAAACTAAATTTTACATTCATTAAAATGATTTAAAAATGAATATTTCTATCATTTTTTTGTAGTGTTTACTTTGGACTCTCTTCACAAAATTTTGAAATTAATGTTTTTAATGTTGATCATGTGGCCACATTTTCCCAATTTTATTTTTTTATTCATTATAAAGAATCCCCTATATATTCCATTTTTTTAAATTTGATAATATTTTAAATACTCTGATTTTCTTAGTTATTACCTTATAATATTCGATGGATTATTTTCGATGCTAGGAATTCAGACGACAACAGATTCCAAGGCCTGAATTTATTAGAATTAAGTATTAAAATATATTAAATATATTAATATCACATTAATGAATGTTTCATAAAAATGTGGTATAACTCCATAAGAGAGGCCTATATCATAAATTTACATGTACCATTGATTTTTTAATATATATTATACCATAGGAAATACATAATCATTATTATTATCATGTGTTTCTGAAAAAGCTTCTACGGTTATTAATTTAAAAATAAAAAAAATTATATAATTAATTTTTTTTTTAACATAGTGAGTTAGATATTATATTGAAAAATAGTTATTCCTAAACCCTAGGGTTTTTTGCATAACATCATATTAAGTAGAAGCATTAGAGTTTATCCACTGATGAATCATGGGAAAACTATGTCAGATCAGACTAGATCAGGGAACATGAACCAATAAATTTTAAGGATATTTCCATTGATTATTAAAAAAACCATTCTTCTTTAATGATTGATCCAAACTCCATGTATGATGTTTGATTTGTATAACTCCATATCATTCTTTTATCACAATTTAAAAGAAAAAAAATCCATGAATAAGAATTGATTCATGCATCAATGATTGATTTAAGGGATGTATTTTTACTATTCACTCATCTTTATATCTCTTTTTTAATCTATATCCATGATAATATATTTATTTCAAATGAAAAACATCGAGATAAATTCCTAAAATATTGTGCCTTATGGATTTATCCCCATTTTTATTCACATATTCTTCTTGGGAGTTTTCATGAGTCTAGGGTTCAATAATTACTTGATACTAGATCATTGTGTAACTATTATTAGGTACAAAGGTTAAAAAAAAGCATGTACAATACATGAACACGGTGTGACAAAAAATGATAATGTTTATTGATGGATTGGAATGGATGGGTGGTTCTCATTCATCTTTGTTTCAATTGCGAAGCTACTGACAATATGACGGACATTTTCCTAGTAGATTAAAAAAATGAAATCTAGATCTATGTTGATACGAGTGTTAACCAACCCCATAACTACCATCTCTATTGATGAAAGTGTCTCGATTGGAACACATTATAGAATAGAGAGGATACAAAATGATCTTGAAAATATCATATTACACTGTGGGTCATCTGGGATCTAGCACTGTTTAGAACCCCCTGAATATGGAACCAGGGTTTCAAAAGAGTGTCGAATGTGTCAAACAATGGGACATTGTCACATGATATGTGGATTGTGACTGGTTTCTTAGTGTGTAACTCACAAGTTATACATTTACGGGAAGGAAAAAGTAAAATTAAAGATAAATGTAAAGGTGTAATTGGGAACGGTTAGGCATACACAGGTTGGTACACGGACATAGCCAATGGTATATGAGAATGGTACTAAGGCATGTGAAAGGTGAAAGGTGTTATTAACACACTATGTACTATTTCATACACACCGTTCATATGTATATTTTTATCCCATCTATAAAATAACCATTAAATAAGGTCATAGGTTGGTAGGACAAACCATGTATCCCTAAAACATCTCATTTACCCCCATTAAGTGTGTTTGCATCCCATTATTTCTTTGGCCTAGCCCAATATTAGTTTAGTGTATTCCATTGATCCATTCCCTCATGGGTAAAATGAAACATTATGTTAACAACATATTATTTTGATCCCATCTAGAGGATGAGTCTCAGAAAGAGTTTGTGGTGTCCCTCTATGAGACAAGAGTGCAGTCCTCTATAAAAGTTTTACCTTATGTGGGGTTTGTAGAATCAAGATGACCATATTGAGAAGGGTTTTTTCCACCATATAGTAGTCCATTTCAATATTGTTCATGGTATCATCTAATTATAATCAACTATATATAGGGTTGATCTGGATTTTTTTGTAGTGTCCCCTAGTGGTCCTGGGTGTAATCCCATATCTGGGTTTCAAGGTATTTTGTGACCAGTGAGATTTATTGGGTGGGGACCAATGATCATCCACTATTGGATGAGTTTCTCTGGTGATAACATTGCTCATGTAGTGGATTCTTTTGGAATTTGGATTTCCATGAGAAGAATCCTATAGATGGGATTTTGGCGGTATACTCCTAGAGTCATGGTTTACATCTTGATTATATATGGGGATTTATTGGGAATTTAATTCTATATCATATCATGAGTGTGATATAATGATATGTTTTATTAGTTGATTATTTTGATTTTATATGTATCCATTAGACCATGTTTGGATCTCTATATGGTTGGGCTTTTATTTGATCCCCTATATCACTCATCGTGATTTACATTCAAACACTAACTGTGAGATCCTAGATGTATTCAATAATTGGAATCAGTTGTTCTAAATTTTGTCAATGTGTAGTCATGGTGATGATCACATGTGTAGTGGTACATCATGTTGTTCCCTCCCATGTGTGTGATATTTCTACTCAGTGTTGGTCACCAACCCCTTTCTTATTGGAGGAGGGCTTGGGGTTGTTATTGTTTGGATTTGTTTGGGTTTGGTCGTGCTAGGGTGGTATCAAAGGATTCAATTATACCTTAGTATTGGAGTATATAATATTTGTTTGTATCAGTAGTGTAATATGTTTTTAGATTGGTTTCTATGCTAGGAACTCCAGTATTGGTGTGGTGGGAGATATACCCATGCACTCAAATAATGATCACATGCCCTTCAACCCAATATATATATACAGTGGTTGCTAAGAAAACATTGGTAGATGCACCATATAAGAATGATTTGTTATTTCAATGTACATCTTGAGCGAGCTACTCATATATTCGATTTGAAAATGGTAAATCTTGTTTATTTAATGATATATATGTTAATACAACTACCACGGATTGCACTGCAATATCATGAGGATGATCCACCGCATTATGTGGCTTTAATACATGGTCCTCTACTTGAGATAGAACCTCTTGGTGGGTTACCAGCTATACCAAAACATGTTGAGTTACAAATAGAACTAGAAATTATATCTAAATATTTACATAGGTTTAGTGAACTATATGAGTTCCAAAGGTTGAGACCTCATAGGTTTCATGGTGACCCATACCCCCAGGAGGATGAGGAATGTCTTGAAGAAGTAACTCATGTATTTAGTGTGTGAGGACACATGAGTATCTAATGGTGGTACACAAAACGATTCTTTTTTGAGGATCATCTTTGTTGTGTTTAATAAATTAGTCACATGACGATACAACTCATTACTACTCAGAATTTATACATCACACTAGGAAGGAGTTCTATCCAGCTAAGTTTCGATCAATATGAATTTAGGAGCTTCTGCATATGTAGTAGGGAACTATGACTGGGACAGAGTCTTTAGTTATCTTTACAAATATATCCAGACACGCCATGGATATGGTGCCTGATTTCTTATTCAAATCACAATCATTTAGATGTGGCTTATGCCATGATATATTGGATTCAGTGAAGCCTCTATGAATTCTCACTTATGTTGGAGTTATGGGGCATGCATTCGTGGGGGATAACTTCATGATAGAGTAGGCACTGATAGTGGGTGCTGGTATTGGGATTCAACGAGATGGTACCTCAATGATAGGTTTCCATTTATAGTCATACGGACCCAAGATTTCCATATGCTCTAATAGGAGATCCTAAGAGACATTAACAGAAGTGTATAGATCTTTGGATTCCTCAAATCATCGAAGTGAGAGGCATTGTATATTTTATGAATGGTGGGGACATCTCTATTTGTATTTTAAAACTCTTTGTATATTTGTTTGGGTGATTTCTATGGCAGTTCCATGATAGAGATAGTTGAAATATTAGGCTATTCTATAGGGAGGCAGACATGTTAGAGATGTCGTAAGAGCATCATGAGGTGGCCCAAGGATTGACCTATTACCAGCACCCCCTGGTTGTCCACACCAAGTTGAGTGAGTTGGTGGTTAGGGAGGAGGCTAGATACATCCTATGAAATCCTATGACCTTAGAGATCTAAGGATTATATGAGTAATGATTTGTGTCTTGTCAACTATACTTTTAGTATTTATCAAACCATGAGTGAGTTATTACATTCTATCGACCACTCTAGTTTGAGACATATATTGTCTTGTTGAGACGTTTGAATGACCCCTAGAGTTGGAGACTCTAGCAAGATGTGACTCGGTAATTAAACAAATCTTCCAATAATAAAATATAACACTTGGAATAGAGATCTCTATATGGGATCTCCTTGTAGTAGTGATGAGGCCAAATGAATAATCTTATGTTGGGAATGGATATTAATAGTTCTAGCCCATATTGAGTGTTTTAGGAAAAGGGTGTGGTGTGTCTGTAATGATGGGATGTGGATTTATTTTCATATAAAAAGGAAACATTAAAAGAGAAATTAATTCATAGACCTAGGATAGTGAAGTTTATTAATCACCAGTGGGATAGTATGAATTCTATATTAGGGAATTCTACAGAAAACCAATTCCCTGGGTTAGTGGTGAAGTATGTGGATGTCTTCCTTAATGATATGCTATGATTACCTCCCCACCAAGAGTTGGACTTATTATTAGAAGCTCATCAAAAATTCTCTATGAATTCATATGTTAAAATGAACCATAGTCTTAATATTAACTATTTACATAAATGAATCACACATTACAATGAAGATACTTTGAGAAAAACTTGATCACTTACCTTGAAAGAAATAACTTTTCTCCAGTTATCCGCATAAAGTTTATTCTTTCTCTAAGCCATACTCATGTGTTTCTGAATCAAATTCACCTTACTAACTATTTCACATATTAATTAATCTCCCATAATATTACATTATCCTATTTTGGAAAAAAGTTTGGATCCCATCACTAATTTCCTTAAAAAATTTCAAATGGTTCCATCTGAATATAGAAATTAAAATTGTTGTTATAAAGAAAACTCAACGAAAAAATTATCTTGATCCCAACTTCCCTTGTAATGCATTGTAAAAGAATAGAGCATATCTTCCATGTTTTCAATAGTTCACTTGTACTATCCACTAATATGAGGACAAATTTTTTTTACTAAAATTAATTTAGTAACAGATGACTTATGATTTTCTTCCCAAGTCATAGTTTAATATAATGGAGAGATTAAATCTATATATTTTATTAATAAATCAATGAGAAAAAATAATCAATGTTGTTTGAAAGAAATAATTTCATAAATGGGAATGAAATGTGCATATTTAGTTAATCGATCAATAATAACCAAAATTTCATCATTATCATGAGATTTATTTAGCAATCCCAATACCAAATCAATTGATACATTCTCCCAATTACACTCTATAACTACAAAAGTTTGATGCATTCCCTTTATAATTTTTCATTAAACAATATCCTAATGATAATTCCAATATTTCACAATAAAGTCCCCAATATATATTTTCATTCCATCTCACAAAGAACACTCATGTAGTTCTCGGTAGATCATAGTGCGAAAAAGTTGAAAGTAAAATAGAAAACTAAGTAATTTACTCATTAAATCTCAATTAAACTATAAATCATGAGTTAAAAAATTCTTTTATTAAATTTTATAACACCATCCTAATAATAATCATAGAAAATTACCATTATTAACATATTGTACCTTTTCCTTCAATGCATGATCCTCCTTCTGATCATTCTTAATTATTTATGACAAATTGTAATACAATGAAACCAAAAACAAAATAGAGAATGTACTAGTATGTTCAACATCTAGGAAGTAATTCATTAAATCATTAACAAAAGGGTCATGTTCTAAATGTTACATGGTTAGTGTGGAATTATTTTTTATTACTCAAATCAGTAGCTAATTTGTTTTTTTGAGGGATGGTAATGAACTATGAAATCATAATCCTTAATCAGATCAAGCCATTTTCTATATATCAGGTTTAATTTTTTCATAGTTAATATATTATTAAAACATTTATGATTAGTATATATTTCACAAATTACTCTATATAAATGATGCCTAATTTTTTTTAATAAAAAACCCTGTAGATAATTTCTGATCATGTGTTGGGTAATTTACGTCATGAGGTTTCAAAGGACTTTATGCCTAATAAATTACCAAATCATTATGTATTTTGACACAACCATGTCCCTTCAACGAAGAATTAATATTGATGAAACATTCCCTATTTATTGAAAGAATTTCTGAAAATGGATTATTAACCAATCATCCCTCCAGTTCCGAAAAATCATCAAATTCTATTTTTCAAACAAATTTATCTCCTTTTCAAGTTATCATTGAAAATTGGCTATAAAAATGAGTAATGTTTTCAATAAACCACCTATTGTTACCTACAAAACCCAGAAAACAACAAATCATTATGACATTTTTAATGTCTTTTCCAATATTCATCAACATTAGATTAGGTAGGGTCAATAGTTTTTCCATATTTAGAAATAATGTGTCCAAGGAAAGAAACTAGTTTTATCCAAAATTCTCACTTACTAAATTTTTCATATAGTTTATTTGATTTTATACAATAAAAAATCCTTAATTTTCATTCATGTTACTCATGAATTTTAGAATAAAAAATATTGTTTTCAACAAACACTACCAAAATTATATTCAGGAAATCAATGAAAACTCTATTCATAAGGTCTATAAATATATAATTTTCATTAGATATCCTAATTTGAATCACTAAAAAATAATAATACTCATACCTAGAATGAAACACTTTCATCAGAATTTCGCACTATTTCTCCTTTAGGTGACGATACCTGGAACTCAAATCAATACTTGATTAATATTTATCTCGCTAGAGGATATTAAGAAAATCATAAATATGAGGAAAAGAAAACATGTTCTTAACTATGATGTTATTCGAAGATCTATAATAAATTAAAATACTATTAAAACCATGTTTCTTATTTACAACCAAATCATGGGTACCCCACGATGATATTCTAGAGTGAATGAAACCTTTATCTAATAACTCCTTAAATTAAATTTTCATTTATAAAATTTCCAATTAAGATATTTTGTAAGGGTGTTTTGAAATATAATTTTAATTAGAACATAATTAAATATTAAATTCCACCTCCTAATAAAGAATAACACAAAAACATCATCAATAAATACATCCATGTTTTCTTTAACTAATAGTACACCACTAATTTTTATAGTTCCTTTCCACTCAAAAATATAATCTAGGTATGTATTAATATCATCCCTAATCAACTTTTCACATACTATGTATGTTATCAAAGTTCTAGAATAAATGAAAGAAATTAATTTCCTCTATAAATTATCATAGAATGTGAAACTGAAATCAAATAGAAACCCAAAATTATATAAGACTCTATTATGAGAAGTTTAAAAAATTTGTGGAAGATCCATTCCAAAAATTAAAAGGAATAGTGTCAAATAGAGTATTTAAATAATTTTAATAGATCAATAAAAATAATATCACAAATTTACTCGATTTCCCAACATCAACCATAGTAGAAAAATATTTTTTAACACATGTTTTCTTTTTATCTTGTTTATTCACACCCTAAGTAGCAAACTTTGGGAACACATTTTCCTACTTCTCTATCTCATTAAAATTAAAACTTCATACCATAGTCATATCATTATATTATTGATCATTTAAATTTATATAATGAGACAAATGATCAAACTTACAACATATAAATAAATTTTCATACATCATAAGAAATTCCCCAAGGTAATATTTACCACACTTATCTCATGATGGGAATATGATTTTCATATATCCATAATTTTTGGATATCTTCCCCCCATTTTCCTTCAACCTATATCTCTTTTTATTTTTATTTTCATAGAATAATTTATCAATAGTAAACTCAATTTATACCTTCTTAGAACATCAAAAAAGTTTCTCATATCATTTGAATTCATAGGAGGCCACTTCCCATTTATATATTTGTAGTAATCCTGAGTCCAATTGATTAATATTACTTTAAATATTCTGAATAAATTCTATAATATACTTGGGAAATCTTTTAAATTTTTATTTATACAAATATACATAGTCTTTATCCTTTTTCCTCAATTTCAAAAAAAAATTTCTGTCCCACGTCAAAGAAACTTAAGTAAACATTTCTCAAGTAAGAGATTCACTACTACAAAAAACTGGCAAGGGAATCACTACCCTTTTATCAGCGCTGATAAAGGCCCTCATTTATCAGTACTTTTTTTAGCGCCGATAAAGGGGACCCCTTTATCAGTGCTTATTTTTTGTAGCGCTGACAAAGAGGGGATTTATCAGCGCTTTTTCCTACATGTGATAAATTTTATGTTTCAAAAAAAATCATGAAAAATAAATTATTGTTATATAAGTATATTTATATTGATATGAATATAATATATATTTTTTAAATATGTTTTAGATACGTATTAATAGACTATTAAATTTATTATATAAGAAATTTAGTGAAAATGGATTTAAAATATTTAAAAAATATTATTAATTAATAATTTGGTAATTATTATTGATTAAAAATAATTTAATAATAATTTGAAGACACAAAAAATCAAAATAATTAATAAAAGATCGAAAATAAGCTAAAAATATAACTGAAACTTCAAATGGTCATAACTTTTGATCCGGGTGTTCGTTTGAGCACTATATCATATCAAATCGAAGCCTGCGACAAGCTCTACAAACTGGTGACCCAAGAGAAGCTTCTGTCACATTTTATTTGAAGCCAAAAAATGCCCATAAGTACTCAAAAATAGTGTTTTTAGTCGGGATACACCATTTTGTTAACATTCAAATAGGTATAACTTATGATCTGAATGTATGTTAGCCATGTACCACATATCATATCGAGGATTGTTTCATTTTATTCGATTTTATTGGTTGTGGAGTTGAACTGGGATTCTGAATTATATGTTAGGATCGTCTTGACATTCTATGGCTTTTAAAATACACATATATATGTATTTATTCGTAAATATATATGTGTCTTTGTGTGTGTGTGTGTGTGTTGTATATATGTATTTATGTATTTATTTATTTACTTATAAACTTACATAAAAAATATATTTCATAAATGAATTTAAAACTAATCTTATAAGAATATATTAAAATACAAATAAATATACGGATAAAAAATTATAACTAAATATATATATATATATATATATATTAATATACGAATGAAAATATATATACTAATATATGAATAAATATATTTATATTAATATGAATTTATATTAATATACGAATAAATATAACTATATATATATAAATAAATAGATGTATCATTAAATAGAGAAAAAAACGAATTAGATTAGTAGTAAAGGTGCAGCCACGAAAGGGGGAGGATGCGGGTTCATGTTCGAGTGGAAGAAAAGGGGTGTGTGTGTGTGAGGATGCATGAGAAGGGCATTGCATGAGAGACCTCCTAGAGATGATGAAGTGGGTGGGTCAAGTTCTATTAAAAGCTCTCGCCACATTATTTAATTCGTTTTAATTTTTTTAATTTTTTTTTACTTTTATCTTCGTTTTTTAAAAGCGCTGATAAAGGTCCCTCTTATCAGCACTAAACAAATCACTGATAAAGGGTTCTTTTATCAGTACTTTTTTTAGAACTGATAATAGGGGCCTTTATCAGCGCTTTTCGGAGCACTGGAAAAAGGGACCCCCCCCCCCTATATTAGCGCTGTTAAAGCCCTTTTTGAGCGCTGATATAGGCCGTTTATATAGTAGTGATTCTTAAATGTTCCTCATTACATAGATTCAATCTCAATTCTTTCTTTGGTATTTTTAAAAAATACCACCATTGGTCAGATTCCATTAAATATAATAAATGGAAAATGGTTACCTTTTTTATGTTCCAAACACCCCATGACATGAAATAACTTCTTTAAGGAATTGATCTGTCCTTCAGCAAAAAATGGATCTGAAGATCCATTGAATGCAAATGGTTATGTCCTTTAAAAATTCTATACTATCAATATATTCTTATATGGAAGATATAGTGAATTTCTAGTATAGATTATACATCCATTTATATCATTCAGCCAATAATTAACTACCGTAAAAAAATTGTTTTGTTCTAATACCAATCATCTTGAGATACCAATTTGGAAAAATATTTTCCTCTCGATGCCTTCCCACTATAGTTTCCATATTTACATCACAAAGAAACATTTTCAACAACCAAACATTAGATAAAGGAAAATGGTAATATCTAAATTATACATAATTTAAAATTAAAAATTAGATAAAATATAACTAATTCATAAAATTAATATTATCTTAACCTCTAAAATTATCTAATCCTTTTTCTGATACCAATTATATGGTCTCGTCTCAAAAATTATATAATCAAGTTTCATAAAACAAGAATTCACCTTATTAAATTCCAAAAGATCATGTACATCTATAGTATTAGATATATATGTAATAAACCTTACATAAAAACTTATTTATATATAAAGAAGACACTTCTAATATGTATCCATTTTCCACAATATTAAATTTTTTTAGTAAAATAAGTTTTAATTTGTTGAAAATGGTTTAGGACTTTCTAATTTACCTCTTCAATGAACATAACCAAACATCAACCCTATGAAAATAATTTTAAAATGTGGTATTATCATGAATATATTATCGAGGGACATAAAAGAAAATAAAGAAACTCATTACTCTATGATTGCATATAAAAATTTTCCGTTTCAATGGTTTCATTGGTATCAAAATAATCATTTTCATACTTAATAAATCACCTCTTTTACGATCTATTTTCAAAAACATATTTCATAGGAAAAATTAAGGGAAAATAAAAGTCATTAATGTTTCCATGATAACTAAAAAAAATCATGTTTTTTTTCACAAAGTTATCCCTTTCACCGATAAGAAGTATTAAATACTTTCATAAAAAAACAAATTTCATACCTTTTTGAAAATCCTTATATTACCGTAAAAATTAATAACAGGTAAAAATAAAACATAATGTTTACAAGGGTTATAATTTTATATATCACTCTTATAAATGTAACAACAATATAGTCGGCTTATATATCTGATTCGTTGGAGAGAAATCTAGGACCCACCTATTATAGGATTTTAACATGACCACCCCTCCTTGGTTCCTAAAAAAACCACCCATCCTATATTTATCATAGAACCAAATGTCCTTAGATTATAACAGAACCTCCCATCATCATAAACAATTTCAAAGAACTATAACATAGTCATAACACATAAAATATTTCAATTTTCAATGTTACACTAATAAAATGTTATTTACCCCTATAAAAAATATTTTATGGATATTGAAATATCTACTCATTTAAAAACCCAATTTTCAATAAAAATATTTAGAAAATGAAAATATATCTTTTATTTCAATAAATAATGAAATTTGGTAATGAAATACGAACATCAAATAATAGTTATGGTGATGAGAAAATTCATTTTCATAGTATGCATTAAAATTAAACATTATTTTTTTTATATTTGTTGAAATATATTCTATAATCCACATAAAATATTACATATTTTTTTTTAAATAAGGTAAAAAAAAGAAATAAAAAATATATTATAAATCATTTATGTTCACATAATATTATAAATAATATTTTAAAAAAATATGGACATGAAAAAAATGATTTGAAAACTAAATTCGTAAAATAATATTTAAAAATAATAATGTCCCTTTCCACTTTGGCAAAATTTCAATCATATGAAATGGAAAATTTTAACAATAAAAAAATGAAATATCATTAGAGTCAATATATTCATGATATTACATATATAAGAAGATTATTATACACCAAATAAATGAATATAGTTTTGTATCATCAAAATTTACCTCAATGAAAGGAAATTGAGTCAAGGGCCCATACCTTGAGTTCGATTCATCGCATACATTATTATATTTTTAAATAACAAACATATGTTTATTTTCTTACTTTAATAATAACATTTTTATATTTTATTATTAATTTTTATTTTTATTTTAGCATGATATACATAATTATAAAAAAAAATAAGTTCACTTTATAAGTTTTGATGGTATTCAACATATATGAAAAAAAATACTTTGATAGATTAAATATGGTAAGAGAGGTTATTACATAAACATATATACAATAATAATAAATTAATTTTTATCAAAATTATACATCAATAATACTTTTAAATCTAATCATGAAACATGATTATGAAAAATGAACTATGATGCAATCATGGAGATGGTAGGTCATACGTACGTATGAGTATCATTTCCCTTTTTCAATGATCATTATGGAAAGAATAAAATTAATATTTTAAATTTTAAAAAAATTATTATCTCATAAAAATGATATTATTTATTTTAATATACATATATACCCCATCCAAATGTTCTTTTCATGTAAAGGGAGTCACATCACTTTTTGGATGTGGTAGTCCACACGTATTCATGAATGACATTATGACTTATTAAATGAGTTGAAATGTAAGAAGGAATATGATACATTATATTTCAAAAAAAATATTCCATTAATTTCATAATTATATTTTCTATATCACATATATTCATTAAATTTATTCCCACAAGATTTTTTTAGTGTGATTCAAAAAATAACCACATCACTTCATGAGGCGGTAGTCCGCCGTACACACTATAAATGTTATCTTATCCCCCACATTATGGAATTTAATGAGTAAAATCTGATATAATAATTTAAAAACTATTATTTTGTTACAAATATAATATATATTCTTTAAATCCATCATTATAATACACTATGAGAGGCAATGATGAAAAATGAATTACATTAATTTATAAACATGTAGTTTGTCACACACCCGAATAAAGATTTAGTTTTGAAATTGATATAAGAGTATATAGATTGTTTATTAAATAAAAATAATAAAATCATATTATATGGGAGATATTGGTGTTATTATATCATTATAAATGAATAAATTATGATATTGTTGTGTGATGAAATCAAATAAAAACAATAGGTTAAGAAAGACACTTCTCCATTGGAAAAACTTAGGTTAGACCAAAAACACCTATTAGGATTGATTTTTTATTAATTTAAGGGAAATTAGTCATAGGGAATTAATGAAATTATATATTTGTGTAGGTATTTTTTTTATCCAAATGGTTTTGATGGTGTGAATAATAGAGGATAGGGGTGGCATTTTATAATTAATGTGGGTGGAATAATTGTTATTTTTGAAAAGAAAAATGATTACCCACATTATGTACATGATATAAGGATATAAAATTGACCATTGTACAGAATTATAAATCATAAGGTTGAAATATTTCCATAAAATATATTTTATAAAAATTTTATTTCATTTAAACCCTTTTATTTTTAGATTAAGCTAGAATACATTTTTTTACCTTAACCGAGGAAAGAGATTTTTACTATTTTCAATATTTATTATGAATAAAAAATAATTTAAAATTAATATATAATAAAAATTATGATAATTAAAAATATTTAATCCATTTTATGATATTCAATTTACATTATTTTAAGAATATAATTTAAAATCACACACATAGACAAGTTGAAATGGGAGGTTTTGAAGATGTGTATTTTTCATGAAAATGATGATTTTATATTAAATCTAAGACTAGTAGTAATAACTATATGAATTTATCATAACAATTATAGAAATATTAAATATATATTTCATTGTAATAGTTTTTAATTAGTGGTTGTTTTAATTTCTTAAAATAGAAAACCATTATGAACATTAAAATAATTATTAGAAAATACTTCTTTTTAAACCCAAATAAAAAACTTATTATAAAATACAATATAAAAATGATTAAAATGTAATTAGGTGGAATAAATAAAACTAAATAATTCTTTTCATAATAAAAATTATATTCAATAAAATATGAGTCTTTTAACTGAATTAATATATTGAAAATAAATTTCATTTTTAAAACAAATCTGTATTTTTTAATATTTAGAAAAAATTCAATATTTTTAAAAAATACAAAAACATAACCCTAAGTTAATTTTTATATGTTTTTTTAAATAATTTAAGTATTTAAAATTCAAATCCAAAAATGAAAAAATTAATATATTAAATATAGACCTTATAAGAAAAGATTTTAGTTAAATCTATTTTCATTTTGATTAAAAACATAATATTTTTATAGTGGATATAACTGTATAATTAACATTAATAAACATGAAAATAATTTATTATATCATTTAATTCAGTGTTACATGTAGTATATATTTCAATTTTTAGTGTTTTATACTACACTAGCTAGTTTTTGTATGTCATCAGCCAACTAGTGCCTTCTGTCTGAAAGAAAAATTTTCTCATAAGACTCGTAAACCATATTTTTCTAGAGGTTGTACCTTTAAAATTCCTAGTATTCATTGGATAGATGATGGATTTATACCTAATATATGGCTCTATTAACAAAATTGATTAATTTTATAGTTATCCCACTAGTTACATGATGGATGATAGTTGGAACGCATTGGTGTTGAGTTGTGTCCAGTATGGTGGAAAATATTATGGTAAAAAGGGTGATAATTGCATCCAATTACATGATAAAATGACTATAATAAGTTCATGAGTTTCCAAAGCCCTTTTTACTCTATAAATACCCCCTGTCTCTTAAATTTTTGACCTCATGATATATGCTTCCAGAGATGTAATCTAAACTTCTAATAAATTGTGATGATCTAATCCTCTAAACTCTTAAATGTCCAAATTTTTGAAATGGATCTCCAAAATTTCTCACAATAAATTAATCCCCAATTGTACATCCTTACATGAAAAGTATATTTGATCATATTTTAAATGGTTTTCCGAATGAAAACATTTATTTCTTCAATATCCTTTTACCTACAGTTCACACTCTTAAAACACATGTGACATGTCACATATCCACCAGTGAATTTCAAGAGGGTTTTCACAAGCCAAATTTGCAGGGGACAAGTTCTTGGTCACTTTTTAAGACCAATCTATTTATAAATTAGAACTCTTAAGTCAGGGGTTGAGGCATTGGGGCTCACATAGAGCATTATACGAACTCTTTATTAATTGTGTTTTAATTATATTTACTTTTTGTAACTGCATAATTTAACATTGACTCAGATAGTTTCATAAATATTGATAACTTTTTTTCAGGATTATAATTACTTAGATATTATCACAACTTGAATTTGGGAACTATTTAAATTTTAATTTCTCAATTATTTTTATGTGATTTAAATTTTTTAAAGGTTATTTAACCCCCATAATTTCTAAAATCTATATGAAAAAAATTAATCACCAAATGGATGATTCCCATGTAGAATTATTAGAAAATATGCAAAAGTTAAACTTCAAACTTAAAGATAATATTCCAAAAAACTACAATATAACCCTCGTAACTATTTCTGAATATTTAGGACAATGCTTTTTTGGGGATCAACCATCCTGAAAAAAGATCACGTCATCGCCCAATTCACCATTTATCATATGTTACTCCCCACCATATGAAATTTTTCAAAATGGATAATTTATATTCATTTCTACCCTAGTTTTGAAAATTTTAATTAGAAAACAATAAAGACATTTCATCTACATTCCTGGAATGAAATCTATCCAACCACACATATACATACCCAAATCCATTGGTTCCGATTTTGGTGCCTCTCATTTCTCTAAACATCAAAAAATAAAGGATTATTCTCCATAATTAATGTGAAACTCAAGCACATTAGATTTTCCTTGAAAAATATCTAGCCAATGATCAAAATATATAGTCGTATCAAAAATGAAACACCAGTTGAATTTTTCAGCCCACTACATCTATTTTGAAATTCAACCTATTCCTGACAAACCTCATCAAAAAACTCATATTGAGCTAACAAAACATTTATAAATACCCAATCATAGTTATTTTAGATCTAAAGGCACACCATTATTTTAACAGCATTCCCACCGAAGACCTTTCCCTGCTACTTATTAGATTTCTCAGTTTGATTTACATCCATCCAAAACCATTATCAGTACTCACTATAAGCACTTCCACACATCCATCCCAAGTACCCTTATATCCCTTTAAATAACACCCCCAATATCAACTCCAAATCTTGAACATAGTCCTCCATTAATTGTAATCCCCTCAATCGAATTTCGGGAGCAATTCCATCAGAAAACGAATTCATTTCATGGTGGATTCAGATTTCCCTAGAGACTATTCAATGACCAATCTAATACAATTGTGCCCCTTATTTCATGAAGGTCAAATTTTTGTTGAATATATCCCTCTCCCCACTATAGTAGTATTATTTTAATGAAACTACAGAATTTATTCCTAATCACCATGGTCCACACCTCATCAATCAATGAACAAGATATCTAGCAAGGACAAACCCACATATTTTTGAGCGTCACCACAACATTAATTAAAAATCATACTTTCTTTCAAGGAATATAACACATTATATCTAACAAGATCCTTCCTAAAATAGGGTCCCTCCCGCTATTGGATGAAGGTTCACTCTAATCCATACATAATTCCTTAAACATATCCTCAAATACATTCTTACCTTTCCCCGTAATCAATCATGCATGTTTTAATTTACAAGTCATGATGACCATAAAATCCCATTAATTCATTTTATCAAATGGTCGAGGTAACAGAGTCCATACGAATCCCATATAAGTTCAATTGTTCTTCAGCCTGGACAGAGGCATCACTGATATACTTGTTAAATTGTAAATACATTAAACTGGGATTTACCATTCCAATATTGTCCATCATTTTGAGTAAATAATACCATTATACTCATTTCATCACCCGAATCAGGTTCTCGTGAGTCATACTTCAAAATACTCAATTGACTTAGCTTAATAGTTTTTAATCTCATCAGGCTAGGCTATATCTGAAAATCCCTCTTAAAAATTAGATACATCCCTTATGAAAAGATCTAACACCTGAACGCTTATTCATTAGTATCATTTGATAACATGATCACCTAACCACACACTCAACATGCTCATAAATACATCAAAAATCACTCTCTTGGGAGGTTCCATTCCCATATAACCCAATTCCTCACCTCACCTACCTCATTTACTCTCTAGCACCTATATTACTCGATCTCAACACAAGAACCTACCAAGTAGTATAATCTCAAAGGAACCCCCAATCCATATTCTACCCCTCTCATGGGTTTTCCTCAATCAATCGTAAGTCAATTTCACACTAAATTCAGATTCATTACTTAGGGACTCAAGATCCTCCAATGTAGCCCTCTTAAAAATCACAAGGGTCACTTCTCAATATGATTCATCCCTGAACCCGTAAAAAATCATTCATAGAACAAAATTCCAATTCCATATCACAATATTCTCATGACATAACAAAGTCACAAGCCATCTCTAGAGCCAACCAGGGTATTGCTTCTCACTGAGCATCCATACATAGGTCTGCCACATGAATATTCAAAACCTTTGGATAATCCCTCACAACATCACTAAGGAATATATGTTTCATGAATTCATATTCACATGGTTTGGTTAAATATAATGTCAATCCAATAAATATAAAAAAACCTCATATGTTTTTATAAGAAATTTTAACAACTAGATTTATTGGTTAAAAACACAAACATATACATTCAATAAGAATATCCCTAAGAAGATGTGTATCTAGAAATAACCACCACATGGTTTTGTTAAATATATTTCTATTCTAATTTATATGGGGAAAACATTATAGGTTATTATTAGAATAATAAATAAACCATCATAGGGAACTCACCCACTACGAGCATATGCATATAAAACTTCTCCCTTGGTTTTCTAGTTATGCTACTCTCACTATGGACAATAAAATAACATATGTTCTATAAAAATGTTAAACAACAACAAAAGACTCAAATTAAAAGCATAAAATTTCATACTTTATGGGAATCCACAGTATATGTTGTTACCAGTACTCTATATAACTGACTCTATGAAAACATCACACTCAAAAGTGAAATCTATAATAAAGAAACTATTCTTAATGACCCCTAAGGGTATCCACCCATCCACTACTAAAGGGTTCACACAATAATTAACCTTTATCATCTCACCATAATATTCATATGACCCAACACTAGAGTAAAACATATATATGTTATCCCAAAATGAAGAATAAAATAAATTACATATGCGGTAAAACACCATATGATTAGTTGCGGACACAAAGAATAGTTAATCCTTAGTATTTGATGAAATAAATAACATTAGAAGGCTTATGTATTATGGATCCTATGTTCTAGATATTTTACATGATATTCACATCACCTATTCAAGCCATGATTGAAATGAAAACCAACTATTAAATTTCCATGAATCAATTATCCAAAAATATAATTACTCAAAAATCATTAATTTAAAACATAAGTTGCATCATGCTAGGTGAAAATCACAAGAAATCATAATAGTATTATAAAAAAACATCAATCCCATAACCAAGTTTACCCAGCGTTTCACTAGAAAAGGTTTTTTTGATGCAGCAGTCATAATTACATCCAAATCCTTTAATCATCCATATGTATAATAAATACCAACTCACAAAATACTAATAAAAAGATAAAAAATTTCACTAATTCAACATTATAACTCCATAACCTAACTCACCCCATGAATTGTAACAAGATAGATTATCCACATAACCATAGGTACATGTCCACGAATGGCATAGGAAACTGATTATAACGGGGGTCTAAGAGGTGTCATGGGTTGGTAATAAGCCATCTATTAGAGTAAAAAAACATAATAAATATATAATCATAACACACATTATAGTATGTGGAATAAAATAAACTGAATAATGAAATTAATAAATATAAGCCATTGTGAAGATAAATGAAATAATAAAAAATCCTAAACAACCATACCAAGAATACAACATTTAACCGCCCACTAGGACGGTAAAAATGAACAAAGGAATAAATGAATAAAATAAATGTATTAGAGGGTCTACTCTAGAAAGATCCATAACACCTCTTAATATCCTAATATCATCCAATCTATCCCATGTGATCGTGATATATTGGTCCCAACACAAACTATGCTTGTAAAAATCAAGTGATCCCTTCTTGAGTACACTTGTGATATATATGCTAGAGAATGGTGTGAGTAAAAAACATAGTATGGAATTAATAACATGGTACTATAGTAACTGGTATATGTTTTGATATTTTCTTGTTACATGATCATATGAAATAATTAATTAAATTTGTGACACACAATAATAATAATTACACCTTCTCACTTCCTACTTTGGAATGATGCAATAATGCCTCTCAGAACATGGAGATGATTGAGCCTACAAAGTGTTACCAAACTCCATCTGTGTGCGCATATAACCCATAAAATGAAAAAAGCAATTTTTCATCCTCATGTACAAAATATCAATCGACCATACTCTCTTCAACCAATGTAAGAGTGTATTTGAGAATAAGAATAACCCTAGGGGAATTATATTTCCTAAACATGGATACCCCTCAATTGATTAGTTTTGTATCCGCTGAAATCAATAGGCAACCTTCATCTTTATTCCTTTTTATTATATCCCAAGGTGGTACACTGTAGTTCTCGATTTCCAAAAAATATCTGATTTATAGGAGGGAGAAATCTTGGTATATCCTATATTTCTCATCTTGACTGATTACTAGGTGGACTAAGGAATCGAGTGGAATAACCTCCCTAGATAACATATTCAATGTCATAGGAATCCAACATATCACAACTCTTCACCCAAAAAAATCAATGATTCATGCAACAGATCAATGGGAAAATCATATGCATCAATCAGCAGGATACAACACTTAGCCATAATATGTCTTACATCCATACACAAGGATTAAATCTCACCCAACATCTCATACCTCCATTCAAATCCAAGGTATCTCACACATTCTAAAATGAATACTAGTATATATATTTGAATATTTACACTAAGGAATTCAAAATGGTAGAAATGTATCCAAAAAACCTATACCATCATCGTAATTTTTGTAGATGTGCAATAGAAAATTTCTGATCTTTTATTCTCAGTACAACCTCCTTGCATCCAGTCCTCCATCATCCATGTATCTTGATGGTATTTGGGCTATGAATCATCCCCCAGTATGTTGTGAAATAAAATCCCAACTATATCAATTATCCCAAGGTCTCATCCATCTCATAAAATGATTCTTGAGCATCCTAGTACATCACATCCATTTCAGGCCCAATAGAAGACTATATGGTGTCGAGGAAAATTTCATGTCATCAAAAATAAATTAAAATTAAAATTAAAATATCAAAAGGGATTGATGAATTCGTATATCTATCATCATAATAATAATCTAAATCTCATATGTCTTACACATTGGTAAGGGTTTTATCATGACACCTACCATCATCGCTACACATTTCCATATGCACCAAATCAGTGTTCTCTATCATTGGGGAACCCACATAGGCCCCTCAGTCAATACACATATGTGGAACCGTATCATTGGTCCTCGGCCTTAACTAAGGTCTTGGGTCAAAACTCAATGATATATGGAACCTACAACCACTAGGTTCTGAGGGAATATAGCTAGTCTTAATTACCATCAGGGCCTTATCACATTATGTTCTCTAAAGGAGGAATCACATTTATGTTAAAATTTTAATTAACTATGTTAAAACTCCATGTTTCATTACCACCCACCGAATGTATAATGAATATGAATATATTCCATACAAAATGTACACAAACCAAATACCCTTTATTTTAATACTTCTTTTGTTATCTCCATGGGTCAGAGATAGCATCCAAGGCCCATCCAAGCCCATTCAGCCTCATCCATGACCACCCAAGACTATCTTACCATCCCAAGATCCTATATCAATTTTAATATCAATAATATATTAATTATAAAAATTATAATTTATTAATTAATTAAAAACCAACACGGAATAATTTCATATAACTCACCACATAATTATATAAAGCCAAAACAATATCCAATGTCATCATACCTTTACTAAGTAAAATACCTAAAAATTTCAAAGTAATTGAAATTTTATTTTATCATTGGAAAAAAATATGAAAATTAAAAATAGAGGTATACCATAAAAATTCATCAGGAAACTAGGTGTTTATGTCTTATGAGACTCCCTCCTCCTAGGATAAACAAAATAAATATAGATACTATGTGATTTAATGATTTTTTGGAGAAATATAAACATTGAAACATAATTGAAATAATGTTAAATAAGTTTCTAAAATAATGAAATGATACAAAAGGAGATAGAGGAGCCTGTACCATGTGTCATTGCTAAAAACACCCAAAAAACAACCCCAAACCAAGGTTAAAACAAGTGAGTAGATTATAGGGGAGGTTCTATATTTTCAAGAGGAAAATGGGTAGAGGGTAATACCACCTTTAAATTCATAATATAATAAAATTATAATTTCCTATTCTAAAATCACTGGATATCTGGTGGCTTTACTGAGGCATTAGCTGTAGCAACAAACATGCCTCACCCGAGACACTTACGTGAACTTATAATGAAAAGTAACCCTCCATAAATGTCTAAAACCCAACAATGAACTTGTTAAGCCACCAAAAACTCAACAAAAATTACAATTCAAAATTAATCCTCACCACTAAATTGAAAATCCCAAAGTCCAATGAAGATTTTACATATTGTATGGATGCGTGGAATTATAGGTAAGAATCTGAAAACCAAGAAATTTATATAAAATATAATCACTATATCATAAAAATATTCATGAAAATATTTTAGGTATTCACATTCACTGTAATTTTTAAAAAAATCAGTTGAAAAAGAAACAGTTCTAATTCTATCAAAAATGTTTTCCATATATTATTAGGAATTTTTTATAAGCCATTTTTTGAGATGATGAATTAGATAATATAGTGGAAAATTTTGATACCATCATATCAAATATATATATTAGGGGAAATGTTTTGGAATTTTCTATAACTATTCATTTTTAGTATCTAATTAAAACGCTGAATTTGGTAATACTGTCATTTCATTTCTTCAAATAATAATTTAAAATTCAAATAATATTTTGATTTTTGATTTAAAGTAACATATTATAAAATTATTTTAAAAAATAAAAAAAAAATTCATAGGAATCAACATTTTATTGTATTTTTGTACAGGATAATTTTTAGGCTTAAAAATGAAATTTTCTCAAAAAATGATTCATTACATTTTGCATACTAATATTAAATGTTATGTAACCCAATTATTATAATTAAATAATTAAATATATATTTCATATATTTAATTTGGTGGTTCAAAATTTAGTATTTTGATCAATTTCATTATTTTAGGAATAATAACCATAGTGAAAATAAGTCACTATGGTAAACGGTAAATTATGTTAATTAAGGAAACCAATTAAGTTATAGGCCACAAAATAATATTGAAGTTATTATTGTTATATGTTATTTATAACCATAATAACTTAAATACTATTTTTTATAATTTTTATCCACTTTTCCATGAATAATACTTTATAATATTTAATACATTAAAAAATTAATACTGTGTCACTCCATCACATATTCAAGGGAAATATTTCTCCCTTCCTCACACATTTTTTAAACTATATTTTAGAAAATACTAGAAAAAATCTATTAATAATACTTCCACATGACCTAGATTCAATTGTATCATGAAAATAACAACCTAACGGTCTTTTGGTGTAAGGTAAATGTGGTATTCTAAAGAAGAGGTATAACTGTAAAATGAGTGTTTTCATACATTGATTCCTATACCTCCTCAAAATATTATTTTTACAGGCCTAAATAGTATAATAATTATCTTATATATAATAAAATGTTATTAATAATATCTTATGAACTTTTCCATTATCCTTTACTATCCTTTGGGGAATGAAAACATCATTCTTTTATACTTTTGTACTATAATTATAATTCTGTAAATATAATATATCATCTATTTTCATACCCTTCTATCCATTGGAAAATGACAATGTCTTTCATGTGTATGAGGGGATTACCACCTCTATGAAGTGATGTGATTTATATTTAATTTTACCTTTCATTTATGGTTATAAATTTATAATTAATGTAATAAATATATAATTAATTCTTGATTTATTTTCATTAAATTATTTAACTATAAACTCTCACGCCATAGTCAACCTACAAAAATTTCTTTGTGATTATAATATGAACATCCTCAAAATTTATACCATTAAATTAACTAGCTTAATAATTATTTAAGGAAATGTAATAAATTAAATAAAAGTGCATATAATAAGTGAATACTCCTAAAACAATGTTCAATTAATTATAATACTAATATAACTGTGTTATATAATATTTAAAGTATAAATTTGGAAAGTCATACTCGAGGTAAAGTATTTCGCATTAAATATTTATTTAAAAATATTAAATATGTTTAGTTTATTTTTTTATTCATATACACATTGACTTAAATGGTTCAATTGTGAAATTAACATACATAAATTTATTATCTATTTCATTGGAAACCATGTTTGGATTTATTTTTTTGAGGTTTTAGAAGAATCCTTTTAATGTTTTTCAGAAGGGTAACTTTATATATTTTTACAAAAGTGTGAAATGAATTTTTAAATATACATAACATCATATGAATTTCCTTTTATTATTTAAATTATTTACTTTTAATTTTAATCATAAATTTATAATGGTATTTAAAAATTATAAAATATTTATCATTATTCTAAGATTTTTTTTTATATATTTATCAAATAAAAAAGGATTTTCTTTTGATTATTAGGTAATTCCTTAAAGTTAATATTATTATATTTTCAATGGAATAATTTCTGGAATTTTTTTAAATGAAATATTGTTTGTTCCTCACCTACATTATGGTCCTTTTACATCATTTATGATAATAGGTGAACTCCATATATCACTGTTATATATTGGGTGATGATTATGTTCTCCAGTATATTATATTTAAATTAACCAGGTTTGTTATTCAATCTTAAGGTCTTATTGTAAGAGTTATAATAAGAGTTATATGAATATTATTTATCAATATGACAAAATGGAATTTCTAAGTTTTAATAATAGTTTTCATGGAATTATTTTTAATTCATATGTTTAGCTAATGAGATTATTTTAATAAGGAAAATTTTCACATTTAAAGGGTAAAAATTATGTTTTTCAGGAAAATATTAGCATGAGTACCCATGTTTTACATGAAAAAATAATGATTATTATTTAAAATTTATGACTAATTATGATATATTATATGAAAATATTTTGGAATGGAAGCATATTTGATGTGTAAGAAAGAAAATATTTGAGCTCAATGTTTATTATACAAAAGGGAAAAAACATCTTATTAGATTACATGATTTTTAAAAAGTGAAAATGAGTTTATATATTTTTTATCTCATAATTTTTTTATTTTTCTCATTATATGTCATCAAATAATTTCTATAGGGCCTATTAATGGTTAATAAATATTTAATTATATAGAATTCCCCTATGGGGATTAAATTTTTAGATGGAAACATGTTTTTCAAATGAAACAAGAATCTAATTCTAAAAATAAAATTTATTTACAAAAATGTATATTAAGTGGAATTTTACAATCTTTATTTTAAGGGTTTTATATATAACTATTTTTTCCATTCCATTAAATCTAAAATATAATTGAAAGGTAAGAAAGTTAAACCCTTTTTGTAAATCATGTAATTATAGATTATTTAAGTTACATAGTGTTTTATTTTTTGACATTACATTGTCCATTTTAGGGTTTTAAGGTGTTGGGAATAAGATTTGTAATTACAGGTCAGTTGGAGGTCATATTTATAATAGGTAAAAAATTCCAAAGAGTGGCCTTTGGTTTCATAGTTTGATGTGTTGTCCACAAGAATGAGGAGTTGTGTAGTCTATTGAGTAAAGCCACAATGGAATGATTAAATATGTGGATTTTTTGTTATAGTGTGGGGGTGAGTCATGTAGTATATTAATAGCCCATTATAGGAATAAATTTTAATATTTTGTGTGTTTCAATTGGGTCCATGGTTTGCTAAGTCCCTTTATAGTGTTCATATTCCACGAGTAGAAATTTGAATGACCCAAACATTCTATAGTGAACCTTACGTATGGATTTATGAATCATAAATATTAAATTTCAATTTTTTGAGTCCTGGTGTGAGGGTTTAATTCTTTTAATGATATGATTTTTTATCATTAGTATATGATTCCACATGTCGATATCACACCATCTTTATGGGTGCCACAATGTGTAACCTTACATGCAAAATTTTACAGTTCTTTCTTTTCTGGTGAAATTGTGACGTGTTTTTCATATCACATGGTGGACCTTATTTAATGAAATCAATATTAGTGTTCAATAATGTTTTAAATAAGGGTCGATATAGGAAATAAAAATGTAGTTTCTTTATATTATTTCAATTTAACCCTTTATCAGAATGAGAATCGCCATTCTTATCACGATGGATTAAAATTCATATATTATTTTAAATTAGTGACCCGTATAAATGTTTCTGTTTTCCACTATTTATTCCCAAAACCAATCTCATTATATATTCACCAAGGGATATCCTTTTCCTCCTTTGGTGGTTTTAGATTCATGGATTTAATGGATGAATAACCTCCCTTATAAGTTGTATTTCTCTTCCATTCATCACCACTCTCTTCATGTCCATCGTATAAGTAAGGTTTTGTTCATTGTTCTGGTAGAGTTATTCTATCATTGGTTCATTTATAGATGTTGTATTCCTATTATTCCAGTTTTTGATTCGTTAATCAATTTTATTCCTTGGTATCATCCATTTTTCATATTTCTTCAACAATTATCAACTAAAGATCTGGTTAAGGTATGAGATTAGATACATATAACCATTAATTTTTTTAAATTATAAAATTTGAATAATTTTTTTATCTAGAAGAATGCTAATGATTATCATAAATTAAAATGACATAATTTATAATGTAAATTGAAGTGAATTAGATGAATCTTATGTGATTTATAAGATTCCTTGTTATTTCAATTATTTTATTGTTTATAGATTTTTACACTAAAAGTTATACTTATATATATTATACATTTTTTTATCAAAGAGTTGATGGAATCACTACACATAAGTAATAATTATTTTTGTTTGTTAAAAAACATTTTTTATGATATAGATTTGTGGTACTCATGTTTTTAATCATTATAATTTATTACTATAAAAATAAGGATTAAAAGAGATTGGTTGTTTCATTTTTTATAGGGGTTTTCTATTATTGATCATTGATAATTGTGATTCCCATGATATGATGGTAATGACCTTATTTAGATAATTTTTTGGATATTTTTCTCTAATTGTAATGTGTTGAGAGATTTTTAGTGCGGAATTGGTGGATGAGATTATTTTTTTAGATATAAAAGGTGGAATGTCTAGTTATAGAGGAATACATTGGATTTATGGTAATGGTGTAGTATATTTGAATATCTTATAGTTCCCAAATGGTTTTGAATAAGACCAGTAATTATAGTAACAATAATTGGTTTTGGATAAAATTGAATAACCTTATGGCTATTGATGAAAGTATGATGACTAAAATAAATGGATAATGGTTGGGATAAATTTAATAAATTAATGATTAATGGTTTGAAAATAAACAATAAAATTAATGTTATAATAAATATATTTCATAGGGTTAATAGGTATTTCAAAAAATGGTAATTTATTAATAAATGTAGTAATTTTAAATTATTGGGAGACACCATAGTATGGTGGGTTGGGTTTGGTTTGGTTTTACAAGTGGAATAGGTTTTCAGTGGATAGTGGTTATGATATGGTAATGGTTATAGGGTACAATAATATGGATATTTCTAGGATAATTGTTATTGTTTTGGTGTATGAATATGATATAAGTTGTAATTCTTAATGATATTATGTGAACCCCCTAAGAGTTGAATAACCTTACTGATGAAAAAAAAAATTTGGTTTTGGGTGTTTTCCCTAACATATAGTTCGATGATGGAATGGATAGATGATGAATATCTATTTCTAACTCTACCATCTGAAAGTATTATCTATTATAGTGCCTTGATGTCATGTTTTGTAGGCTGCAATGTCCAGAAGATAATGTGTGAATGGAGATTTTTTGTGATGATATCAGTCAATTGTTGCGAAACTATATGTGGCATATAATGGGGGTTGTGAATTGTAGGTGTAGGTAATGAGGTTAATGAACTTCATGTTTATGATACCATAATATGATGAGAATATGATCGGTGGTTATAATGCTATGATATTTAGTGATGGTATATTATTTGATGTTGCATATGGTATGTGGGGTGGATAATGACATAGTTTATAACAATATAGAGATATATAGTTTTGTTTTCATGGATGTGATGGTATCATTTGAATGTTTTCTATTTGTATGTGATAGTGAAATCCCAATGGGGATGTGGTTGTGGGATACCTTCATATTTTATACATTTTATGTTATACTTCATTTTGTGGATTTGACATTTGGTGAGCGGTCCATGTAGATGTTGGATGATTTTTGAAAATACATAGGTCTATTTTGACTCAACTTTTTATTCACCAAGGCATTAGTATGACTCTTCCACCTTGAAGAAAGAGGTCTTTTAGAGGATCCTACTATATATACAAGTATACCAATCCCAATATATATAAATCATTTTTAACATTTCCTTTTAGGGATTCAATGATCAGGATGGACATTACTATCTTGTTGCCTAAAGTTATGGTCCAAGTTTCTATCATTGTGTTTTCTTTTTCTAATATTTATTTTATATTTTTTTATATGAATTGTATTTTATATAAATTTTTGGATTATTGTTTTACATTAAATTATATCCACTATTGGGTTTATTCATTATATATTCCAAGTATTATGATGATAATTCCTCCCATTTGTCTGTTTCATAGCCTCTATGACAGTCATCAACCTTGAACCTATTGATTGTGGGCTTAGAGGGTCACACTCTTCATTAAAATAGGTGTAGGATGTGTTCCCATGGTTTGAAAGTCATGGAAATATTGTATCAATGTTTTTTATGAGGCTTAATATATAATTTTGGGTTATAAATTAGTGAGTATTACATGGGATTGGTAGGGAAATAACATTAGAAAAGCATTGTGTGTGAAGTATTAGTGGATACCAGCTAGGGAATAGGCGATGGGGACCATGTTACTCAATGTATTTACCATAATAATTACTGAAAATATTAGGTTTAGTGATGATTATTGTGTGATATAAAAATATGGGAGGAAAAGGAATCAGTATTTTTTCACTTGAGATTCATTTATGGTTATTTTGGATGAAGTCAAAATAAACAGGATTAAATTAATTTTAATAAATTTTATGCCATTAAGCATAATATTTCCCTTTCACAATTATTTATATGGAAACAATACATAGTCTACTTGTGGAACATGTTGGTGAGGTAAGGGAGGATGATCTAGTCATATATATGAATGTTGAACTGGTTAAGGATAATGAGTCTTACTAGAGGATGTTGTGTGCGATCAAGCATCATGGAATAAAGAACTTTGATAGAAGAATCTCCATTATGGATATAGAGAACTATTTTAATGGTATAATTAACATCAATATTTAGATTCATACCAAAAAGATGTATCATGTCACAATAAATATTATTTAGATGAGATGTGATGTGCACTAGTGCAGATCATATGTTTTCGAGAGTGCAAGGAGAAAACGATTTCATTAAATGATTTTTAGTGGTTGTTTTAGATATAGTTACATTCATTAATAAAGAAGGAGGTTATGATATAATATTTCCTCTCTGACTTGAATGGGACTGTAGGAATGTGGTATATTAGGATAATAATTATAGAACATATTGGAATTTACCCTTATCTTTTCCCATATAAGTATCCCAAATAACATAGCATATATGAGGGTCTACATCATAATATTTTGTATATCGTTGCATCTATTTACATTGCCTATGAATCAAAAGGTTCAAAGGAATGAATATATGATTTATAGGATGAATGTGTATCTATGATAATTGTTAGAGGTATTTTACAAGGTCTTCACTAGAAGCATTGTTTGGGGGATCTCATAATTTGAGGAAGTCAAGGTTTGGACTATATGAGAATCGACATCATAATTTTTATCCCTTATTATATAAGGATATTAGCTATCATACCCAGTCCTATTCTTTGTTTCTGATTGATTTTTCTTTTGTGGGAAGTTCTTAGAAAATACAGAATATCACATTCAATCTCAACAAAAATCCGAATTTTTGAGGTTAGATATAATTTTAGACTTATCAAATATTTATTCATCATACAAATAGATGGGATAAATTTATTTTGTTTAACCAAAGGGATATGGGAGATTCATGGGGTTTCCCCTTGATATTACTGATCCTCATATCCACATGTATGAGCACAACAATGGAGGTGTTTTTTATGAGGGATAATTAGCTAGATCAGCTTGTACTAGAAAGATTCACTCTATAGAGATTCCAACACCAACAATACGTAGGATTTTTTGTGACACCATCAATTTATATTCTCCCTTGCATTTCAATTCAATTTATTCAAGAGAATCAAAATATTTTATTGCACCTTCCATTTTCCAATCCTTAGGACTCCTGGTGGAGAGGCTTCCAATGCCCCCATTGTTGACTACATCAGTCAAAGATCATTGCAGTTTTGTTGAATTTTATGAATATTGTCAACTAATGATGGGGAAAATTAGACATTATGGAATTTATTCATGATTTAGAAACAACCTCAAGATGTAATTATTATCATGTATTAATTATATTTTATAACTGCTTAAGTGAATAAGAGTTTCATTTTTTGTCAATGAGAAGTCAATATGTGATTGAAAGGTATTGATGATGATTTTGGTGAATCCTTAGAGAATTGTTGTTGATTCCAAGAATTGAATGATACACTAGATCAATTCTTTAAAAAGATACAAATCAGACAATTGATTGATCTATTTTTAAGTTCCAAAGACTTATATAAAAATGATACATGTTTACACCATCTTCAAGAACCCCAATAAATACTTAATTGCATGATGACTTTAGGAGATCCATCTAATGACTTATAATTGGATAAATGTTGAAAATTAAATAAGATGATTTCTTGAGCTGATTCTCGGAGTCCAATATATTTTTTTAAAGGGAACACATTACTCCTTACGACATTAAAGGCCATTCATTATACTTTAATGTATGAGGAATGATGAAATGATCCACTTATCATTCATGATTGGATTAAAGGAATTTACTGATGATATCCGGGATTCATGATCTAAAAAGAAATGAATGAATGATGGTGGATGAATAAGAAGTGAAGTGGAAGGGTCATTTGGTATTTTTTTATGATATATAATCTGGGATATATTTATTTTAAGAAAGTACATTTTTTCTATTCCATTGCCAATAATATGGGCCAACATACAAGGCCATATAAGGATCTTAGACCTTAGGCACATGCAAAACCCAAGGGTCAACCGTGCCTAAGGGAAGCCTCATGGCTAGCCTGACAAGAGGAGCAAGAGAGAGGGAAGTGTATAAGACTATAGGAGCAAACACAGTGATCAACTAGTGTGTCAAGGTGCATAGTGGGTGCTAGAAGCGCGTCTGAAGGAGAAAAGGTGGGCGCTGACACGCACCCGAAGAACACTAGTGCTGGGCAGCACCAGGATTTGGGGGAAGCGAGTTCTGAGCCATGGTTTCCACAGCATATTACTTAAAGAATACAAAAACCGTTACACATTTCAATGTGGGATGAGATTTAATAACGGGGATGAAATCTCATACCTCCATCACATCCCGATTGAGATCTTATCCACACGTCGCATCTCGCATCCTACGATTCAATATGAGTCGTCCATCCATCTGCTCTGCATCTGTTTGAAGTAGGACCTTTCAATGATCCCTCAACAGTGTCATATTCAACCTCTGAGCTACCCGACTCCACTGTATAATCAGAGCACAGATGAACCTCCATGACCAATCTCCCGACCATTTTTAAGGTACAAAATCTCATGCATTGTGATCATCTAAGAAACACAATATGAATAATTAAACTACATTTTCATGGATGCATCTAAATAGTGGAGATTGCGCGTGGCTAAAGAAACAGAAGGTGCGAGGCTAGGTTGTGATTCTTGAGGGATCAAGAAGAATAGCTACATGCGTTCTGCTTCGCATGCATGTGAGTACTTCACTGAGAATGAAGGATTCCATGTTGAAGATAAAAAAATAGAGAGATTCGGGAAATATTATCCCGCGTTCGAAATATTTAAAATCTGAGATACTCGGCTATTCAAAGGGAAAACTTCAAAAGGAATATCTTGAGATATTTTGAGGTGGTGAAGTCGTTATCCTCACATATAGGTAGATAATCCTCAAGACTGAGAGAGTATATCATTCACATACTTCAGAGCCCATGCTTCTAAGAAAGAGAGAATCTTTATTCCTAATTCGTGAAGGATGAGCAATGGTTTCTGCACATCCTTTCTACCTGAAAAAAAGGTGTCACACATCCATTGTGCAAAAGAAAACTGCAAACCAAATTTTTTCACAAAATACGCATAACCCTCTATCTGAAGAGACTCTCAAACATGCAACAGGATCCTTCAGACCCTCATTGTGCTTCATGTGTGAGGAAGAAACCGCCAAAACCCAACTGGTACTACACATCCTTGTTGTTCTCTTGCAAATATAGAACTAATAACCTCTTTCGATCTGTTATGGAGGCCCACATTAATGACATGTGTTAAAGAGAATAACCCATTAAATCCTTTACGGATGAAGAATAAGAACCCATGATTTTTGGTGTTGCATACATGACATATATACTTCCCTCTTAATAAGAAGAATGAGGATGGAAGTACACATTGGTATGAAATTTTGAGAACGGTAACCCACGCACACACTTGTTATACCCATTTGGGTTGTCTGTGAAAAAAGCGTAAAAGGGATGGATAATTCATTGTTGAGTTCATGTGTATGAAAATAAATCAAAATATAGTGTGTGTGTGTGTGTGTGCACATGTGAAGAAAAAGGAGAAAGAAAAAAATGACACAGACATGATCATACCCATTCGGGTATGGAGAAACACTCACTTATATTAAACCAAAACATGAGAATAATTATGTGTGTGAAAGGAACCAAAGAAAAGAAATTATGTGTGATATTATTTGAGGAAAATAAAGAGTAATTGTGTGTTCCCAAAATGTTATAACCAATGGCATTTTCACAAAAGTAAGAGAGAAGAAAGTGATTGTGCATGCATGCATGAATGCACATGCACACATGGAGACACTTAAAATGAAGAATCATGATGGTGAGTGCACATGTGTAAAAAATAAGAAGAAATTCCATGCAACTCATGTATGATTAATATTTTACATAGATATAAAAAAATATGTTTGGATGAAATGAAATCCATGCATGAAGTAGATGACAACTGAGACTGAAGCTAGACAGAATTAAAAGAAGATCTTATATCTGAGTGGATAGTATTTGATAATCTAAGAAAGAATACACAGATGATATTGTTTAGAATTATTCCAGCATTATTGAAGAGGTTGTGTGTACCATTTTCATAGACATAAGTGAGGTCAGGTCTTCATTATAAGAAGAATGAATTGCCTGATCACTGTTGAACTGAGGACTGATTAGTAAAGTGATCAGAGTTATTGAGCAAGGCCAACAGACCTTATCAAAGGCTGTTGAATAATCTTTAAGATATTCATGAGCAATAGTGATTAATCAAGCTCATGAGGTATGATTAGGAGATCCATCTTGAGTGAATCGAGAAGCATCTTCTGTGAAATTCATGAGTTAGAAGTCTTCAGTGGGAATCTCAAGTAGACTAGTGGGAATCTAGTAATAGTGTGGGAAGCAGTATAAAGGACCTCGTATGGGAATCATAAGAGATATAGTGGGAATCCGTATTTACCATTTTAATTGATAATAATATTATAATTGATAATATATGTTGGGGATAACAACCAACATAGCATGGAGTGGTTCTTTCAACCGAAACATGTAAATCCTTTTGTTTAGTGGCTTTACATTTACAAGATCATTTAAAGTAAGTCTAGAAGACACAAGAATTATAGACAATGGCTTTACCCATCCATAGAGGTTTAATTGAAATGTATTAATTGGTAAAAAAGATTTAAATGGGTCATTAATTCACCCCTCCCCCTCTTAGTGATTCACACTGATCTAGGAACTTCAATTCGTAACAAAGAGAAGGTTACCTCTAAAATATCTAAGAGAGTCTTTATAAAGTTTGGATTTGAGGAGATGAGTGAGCAAACTCAAATGGAGATATCTTCCAATACAAAAAAGAACAGGAAGAATAAACAGCCAAGGAAGATGAAGAAAAATCTTTATTACAAATTGGATGACACCTTCGACTGAAGGTAATACGAAAGGTACAACATGTGATAATACTTATTATTCTTTTGATGAAGCTTATTCAAGATCTGATGATGATAGATCAATTAGTGACCTTCATACTGCACTCAAATATCATCTAACGAACATCCCTAAAGAATTATAAATTCATATTCTTCAAGGCATTAATACTCTTAATGATGAGAAATTATAGCTGAAAGGAGAAGATGATTCCATGGAAGATGCACTTTCTATAAGGGTTGTCATATCCAACACTCTAAAAAAACATGTGAAAGAAATGGAAGAAACAATTTCTCATTGCGATGAATGAATTATGATGTTACAGATAAATTTTAAGGAAGTATTTGTGAGATGGATTTATTTGAGATTGTATTTATATAAGATTTCCATGCACTTGAAAAGTTTCACAAAGACTCTATGGTTTTCAATGATAATAAAATAGAAGTAATAGTCAAAAAGGTAATGGATCTTGACATCTATTTGTAACAATAAAGTAATGTAAATGAAGAATAAATGAAAAATATGAAGGGGAATTGGGAAAGAATTTTGAGGTTAGTTGAGGATGAAAAGAACTCCCTCAACATAATGTTTTTAGATGTAGGAACTAGAACTTATTTTTAGGTATGTTTTTTTTTCTGGTCATTTTTTAAGAAAAGAATGAGTTTATGGAAATTTCCCAAGTACATTCTGTGTACTCAGTTACCACGGGTAGCCCTGTGCTGGCCATCTAGTGGCCTTACACATGGTCATGTGGGGTGACTTAGAGGTCGCCTAAAGCAGAATACGGAAAAGGAGAGTACATTTCGTGTAATTCAAAAGTACAGGTTATGTATTTTTTTCATTAAATGCACCGCTGTCTCATCTGATAGACAGAAAGACATTATTCTAGGTTTTATTCATCTCGGAGAACCTGTACGACTGAACTTCTTCTCTGATCCCCTGAGCCTCCATCCGATCTTGGATTCAACCATCATCGATTGCATTAGGATCCCCTCGGTAGGTTCTTCCTTCTTCTTGATCATCGTTTTTTGATTCCTCCTCTTTTCCAAAGTATCCTTGGTTGAAAAATTTAGTCGTTTTTGTATATCTATAGTTTTATTGGGCGATTCGAGGATTGAGGTTCACTTATATCGATCTCCCACCACTAAGGTAGGTCATTTGTGCCTTTTTGTTGAATTTCTTTGAGTTATATGTTCAAATTTTCTCAATACCCATGAACAGGGTATTGCACGTTTCCCATTTTATCCCTATTATTTTCCGGCTAAACTTGTATGCATGAGTAGAGGTTAATTGAGTGTGAATATGGTGAATTGATGTGCTTTGGATGTGTTTTCCAATGCATGTTTTGCATGTTTTGACTGTTGGGTCTAGTTTGCCTATTAGGTTGTTGTCTACCTTCCCATGCCTAGTATTTTATGATGGTGTGACTATTGTTCTGTTATACTGATATGTTGTAGACTTCTAACCAAGTAGTTCTTGTGGTTTACTTGGGCCGATACATGTTGTTATATGTGCTTTACTTACATGGGATCATGTGAACCTGGTGTATAGACCATTGAGAGAATGGATGTTGAGGGCTTCTCCAGAGTGCATGTTTTACTTATGATGCGAGACCACATGGGGAATTTAAGTTGAGTGCTTCCTTAGAGTGTATGTAGTTCTTAAACGAGGGCCACATAGGGAATGTGACATAAGTTCTTCCCTGTAGCACCTTTAGTTACCGATACGAGACTACAGGATGAATTGACTGTGAGTGCTTCCTCAGAGAGACTATGTAACACCCCAAGATTTTATGAAAAATATTCTTTTTAATTTCATGCCTTGTGTTGTACGCTACACCAAAAGGGGCTTGAACAACACGCATCCTTGACTTGCCTTGCATTACATGCAATCGCGACCTTCCTCGATAGCGTGTGCAGTACGCAATACCGAGTTTCACCAAACAACGATATGCTATTAAAATATTATTAAAAACTAGCCGTTATGAATAGTAATAACCACTTTTTGAAATTTTTTAAATTTTATTTTTCAAAATGGACTTCATTTTTGGATTTGTAATATCGAAATTAGATTAGGGTGAAATTTTGGTACTTTTCGGATAACTTTCATTTTCTGATGAATAGTGAAAATTACTAAATTTTAATTAAAAACAACTTTTTTAATCAAAATAATTAATAGTGATAAATTATTAATTTGAGTGGTTTTAAAGTATATTTAGAATATATTTTTACAATTTAATACAATTTTGGTCATTTGATGTAATTTCACATTTAAACCAGACATAAACAAGTGTCAATCTTTTGATAGTTATTATCTCTTAAAAAACGCTATTTGTTTTGACAATGGGAATTAATTTTTAAATGAATTAATGTAACTGATATGTTTTGAATTTGGTAAAATAGACATCATTTTTGAATTCATAATATCAAATATATCTTATGCCTAATTTTTTGTATTTTTCTGGAAACGTTCATTTTTTGATGAATAGTGAAACCACTAAGTGGTAGTTAAAAAACTGAATTTTTCATAAAACATAATTTTACCGCTTCTGTGAGTGGAATTTCGAAAATCCGAGAGACATGGTTAATATAAAGGACTAAAATATGGTTCAATGAGATGAAAATAATTTTTTGTGAATAGTAACTTTTGACTTTTTTTTACCACGGTTAAAAGTAAATAGGGTAATTAAGGGTAAAAATGATATTATTATTACCCTAACACATGTCCTAATTCTATTGGATAAGTTTAATTCGACCAAAAACAACCTTAGGAATAAAATATGACCATTTAAGCCCACTTGGATTAGATTAGGACATTTATTATTAATTTATTTAAAGAAGGGTTAAAATAGTTAAAATCAAAGTTTAATAAGTAAATCATTTTTAATATAGGGTTATACATAAGATAAATTAGAATATAAATACTCATTAGAAATATAAAAAGATTTCCTACATAATGATATTTTATTTGTAATTTTTAGACATTAAATAATTTAATTTATTTGTGACACAACGATGATGCAGTAATTATCTTATTAATGAAATATTGACATAATTGATGTTATAAATACCCAAATAAATGTAATTTGAGACTTTTTATGAATTAAACTAATTTTCTAGGTTAATATGACATGTTAGTATTTATTTTATTAACTTTTTTAGAACTAATCATTCTGTTATGATTTTTACAAAAATCAATTACCAAATATTGTCAAAATTGACATAAAATAGTTTTTAAAACAAATATTATATTATTAATTGTTATTTTATTCCTAAAAATATAAGGTTCGGTCAAATGACATAGATAAGGTTATATATATTAATAATAAACAACTTGGGGTTCTTTTGGCTTGTTATAGTAATTTTATTAACCTTATAGTGTAATAACACAAGAACACACAGTAAAAGTAAAATTATTTAACTTAATGTTAAATCTAAATGATAAGGTTACAATAGGAACCTAAAATTGTCTAAATTCTATTGGATGAGATGATTTAGACCCATACCTACCTTATCTTCGAAATAAATCAATTTGGAGCTATTTAAAACCGAATATGACTATATAATAAAATAATAGTTTTAGTTTTCCAAAGGAGCCCCTCTCCTCCCTTGTAAAAGGGAACCTCCTCCCTCTCTTCCTCACACCACTTTGAGCCTTCAAGCTCGGCCAAACCCTACCAATTTCTTCACTCCACTTCCCTAGAGACATCCTAGAGGTCCTGGTCTTCTTCAAAGACCAATTTTAGTGCCCTAAAAGGAGGTCTCAAATAAGCGCTTCAAAGAAGAGGTAATGCCCGTTACCGATTCTTTCATCTTTATTTCTTCTTCCAATTCTTCTTATTTAGTTGTTTCATCATGAAGTAATAACATCAGTATCACTCATATAATGATATTTTATTATAATTATGAAACAACCCTATTTCACCATCTACCCATCCTACAGAAAATGAAATCACCGTGCGTGCGTACATACGGAATACCGTCTCCACGCCATGGTGTAATCTATTTTCCACCACCACCTTACTTGGATGGGTATAATGGTGTAAATAATAACTATATATGATTATTTTAAAGTGATATTGATTCTGAGATAGTATAAATACACTCCAATAAAGTCCCGCGATCATGAGAACGATATCATCGCTCGTGCGTACGTACGGACTACCGTCTCCATGACGCGATGAGATTCATTCCCCCCGTTAACCATTCATGAATGATTATAAAGTATATATAATAAGTAATAATTAAATATATGACATAATAATACTGGATTTATGTGTGTATATATGTATTTCATCTACTTAATTCCATTCAACTCAATAAGGAAACGAAAACAGCGTTCATGCGTACGTACGACCTACCGTCTCCATGAACGGTGTATTTCTTTCCATTAACTGATCTATTATATATATATGTATATTATGAATATATATTATATATAAATCATGTTTTACATTCTGGATTTAAGTAATCATGATCTAAGTAATCATATGAATAATTACAAGTTAAAACACGAACGACAAATGATACGATTTTACCCAAAACGCTCTTTAACATGGAATTTACAAAAGAACGGGTAATATAAAGTCATAATTGAACCATATATGATATCATAACAATGAGTATGATTCTTTAATAAGTCAATGACATTATTTAAATCATTATGCAGGAGGTTCGGACACTTACGAAGCAAATTGGACCTAAGGTAAGGGAAATATCACAATCTCATTTTTATCCGAGATTGTTTATACTTTGGTATTTACTGAGGTGTATTTTATCATCCACATCCATGTTTCTTCAATATTTAATATTATTTCCATCCACCTACAATTGTTTAAATCCATTTTTACCCTTTGGTGAGTTTATAGTAAAAGATATGAAATGAATCTTTTGTCGTTTTTCGTACGAGGTGCTTTTTGACTTTTCCGACAAAAGTACGAGAAGAATGTTTTTTTTAACGTATATGGCATGAAAGGATTTTATGGTTTTATAAAGACTTATTTTCATGAAGCTTCCTTCAAAAGATTTCATGACTATTTTCAACAAAAACCTTTTCTTCTAAAATTGCATGACATTTTGTGAAAGGAAAATGATTTTGAAGAAAAAAAGATATTTTCCTCAAGAATTCATTTCAAGTGTTTTATCAAAACCATTTTCATCTAAGATGACATTATTTCACATGTGTATGTTTCAATTATCATGTCTCTATGATTTAAACAGTTTTAATTTTCTTATTATGAAATGATATCCATTTCTTTTATATGGATTATGTGATGATGGGATGATGTTTATGAAACCCATTTTATTTATTGGGTTATTATGAATGATGTATGTTTATTTTGTGGCACAAGTAAGAATGATTTCATTATGATATGGGTGGGACCTATATCTCCCTCCAATGCATTGGGTAAAGATTTTATATCTCATGAGATAGACATGGCTGGAATGGTAGGTTATACCGGTTCAGTGAAACAGGACTAAAACGAGGAGTGAACTCGGTTCAAAAAGGGACTTTGTCCACTAAGATAGTCTTGGAAATGAGTCTTGACTAATAAGAAATGATTCTATATGATTATGTGTGTATGACACAAAGTTTCCTGTTTTAAGTTATGATTATTGGGATTACATTTCACTACTATGATTTATCTCATGTTATGAAATTATGATCTCTTTTGCAGGTTAAGATTTCCAAAAGATATGTTCTTATGAATATTATGTGATTGATATTTCTTTTGTTTACCCTTACTGAGCATTTGATCTCACCCTTTTATGTTTTCTTTTCCCCATGATATAAATAAAGGTTTTAGGTAAGAAAAAAAAAGGGAAGATCTTTATGGGAGATGTTGAAGATCTTTCACCATGATTAGAAGATTACGTTCTGAGTTTCCAAAGACACTAAACTGTTACGGTCCTTGTGTGTGTGTTTTTGTTATGTACTAAGTATTCCACAAAAGTAATGTAATGTCCATGTACGTCAAGCTTCGGGTCTCTACAGTTGGTATCAGAGGAAAGGTTTAGTCAACCTTTGGAAACTAGTATGCGAGAACTTTAGTGAGATCCCTAGAGATATTTCTAATGTATGTCCAGGGATGTCCCTAAGGTTAAGTATAAGTATAGGTTATAGTCCTAGAATTGCACTAACGATCTTAGAATTAAACCTAAGATGGTAGATATTGAAGGTACTCCCCATTTATTATGTTGTTTTCCCTAGCATGATTTTTGCCTCTCACACTATTCTTTTTGGGTTTTAGATGATGGATGGAACCCGAAGGAACCGTGTTGATCAATGCAATGGACAATGCAATGATTGTCCTCCTGAAAAAACAAATGTTATGGGAGATGGAGTGAAAAATATTATTGCTATACTTACCCAAACTATGAATCATTCTGAACTTCCAAATGAGCAGAGAAGGGAACAATATTCTATTGATTACTTCATTATGCAATGTCCACCTTCTTTCAGTGGGTCTTCTGATCCACTTGTTGCTGAACAATGGATCAGTACCACTGAAAAGATATTTTCAGTTCTTCAATGTTCTGAACATGATAAAGTCATCTTAGCAGTATATCGTTTGGAAGGTGAAGCTGATCAATGGTGGAATCTTATCAAGAATACGAGGCAAAGAGATGAAATTGAGTCCATGGAATGGGACGAGTTCAAGAACTTATTTTTCAATAAGTAATTCCCTCGTATTCTTAGAACAAAGATGGAGAAGGAGTTTTTTGAACTAAAGTAAAAGGATGATGAATCTGTTGGTATATATGAAGCGAATTTTACAAGTCTTGCAAGGTATGCATCTGGATTTATCATCCAACCTAAAAGTAAAGTTGATCGATGCTTTAGTGGCTTAAAACCAAATCTTAGAAGGGCATTAGCTATAAGATACTTCAGTATCTATGAATAAATTGTGCGTTGTGTAATCAAGGTAGAAATGGAAGTTGGTGCTACATATCCATCTCATAGTTTTGACAAGAAACGAAAGACGAATTTCAAGGAGAAATCTCAGAATAATGGTGAAAAGAAGATGAATGTTTCCTTATGCTCAAAGTGTGGAAAGAAGCATGGTGGAGATTGTCTTAAAGGGACAAGTAAATGTTTCAAATGTGCAAAGGAAGGTCATCAGGCATTTGAATGCCGCAATGATGGGAAGAAGATGTCTAATGATGCAAACAAAGGAAGGGATACACAGAATGAACCTACTACACTTCAATGCTTCAAGTGCAAGGAAATGGGGCATTATGCTAATAAATGCCCTAATACAAGGGTTAGTGATGATTGACATGAGCAACTACTTAAGGCAAAGGACAAAGGGAAGTCACATACGATCACCATTGACGATGTTGAATATGACAACGATGTGGTGGAATGATTAAGTGTTTATGTAATGGGATTCAAAAATAATGTTGTATATAGTATCGTGGAATATTGGAATATTTATGAATTAATCTATTATGGTTTTCAATAATTTTATGGTACCGGTAACCATGGAAAGTGATTGGGATATTTTTGGAAAAAAGAAGATATGCGCATAATGAAGGGATAAGGAAAAAATGAAATGTTTGACAGTATTCATAAGCTCCTGGCTGATATAAGGAAATAGTTAAATCATGGTTTGAGGTTTTGGTATGTGAAAAGAGTTAAATTTTCACAACACTCATGTTTTCACTAAGATTCAATGGGTATTCATTTTTTAAGAGAATACATGATTAATGCCTTCGAATGTTTGGAATGTGACCAACAAGACATATCTCATGATATATGGGGATCAACGATGGTATTAACATGCTTGTTATATGAACTCTTTGGTAATCGTTTTCACTGTAATATTGGACAATAGTATTTTGGATAAGCCTAAAGATTGGAATGGATTATGTTGGACATAAGTTTGTATTGTCTAAGGATAGAACTTTTTTTCATTATTATTGATGGGATGTTATAGTAATGTAGTTTTAGAAAAAGGACAACCTGCAAGACGGGCGACAGCCCATCACGTCGGACAAGGCTGTGGGAATCGAACCCACAATCGAAATGTGACTGGCCTTTATCGCCTACCACTGGACTACAGGAAGTCCCTGGTTAGTAGAAACTAGTTTTATTTTATTAAGAGGTATGATATATAAAGTATAAGTTCATTTTTGGAACCATATACGATTAATCTAACCATAAGATGGACTTATAACTTTTGCTAACCTTTTGTTTGAAACAGATGGAATGACCCATCATTCTATCACATGATCTGCTAACACAATAAAAAATTCAACTTCATTTCTTTAAGGGATGAAGTGTAAATTGTTCAATTCACGAACAACAGTGAGATTGTACTAAAATCATGTAAGTAATTCTTTTAATTCATCAACTTTAGGGAAATAATCTTGAAAACCAAAAATGTTGTCCTAGTGCCCTTATATCTGATAAATCAGATGGTACCCTAGATTATCACAAATTTATGACTTTGTGATTGTTGGATTTTTCATAGCCATGTTCTCTACCACTATCCATCAGAACATGACAGTTATATTTCTCTTCCATATCCATATTTTCACCTATGTTCTCCTATGTGGAAACCCAGTGAATAGTTTATTTGGGTAACTGTTATGTTTCATACTTTTGTTTTTAAATATTGGTTTTGGTATTCCTTTTTACGATGTGGGTTTCTATTAAAGAAACTTTCGAGTAGTAAACCATTTATAACCCCGACGAATTTCGAGGGCGAAATTCATTTTAAGGGGGGTAGAATGTAACACCCCAAGATTTTATGAAAAATATTCTTTTTAATTTCATGTCTTGTGCTGTACGCTACACCAAAAGGGGCTTGCACAACATGCATCATTGACTTTCCTTGCATTACACGCAATCTCGACCTTCCTCGAGAGCGTGTGCAGTACGCAATACCGAGTTTCACCAAACAACGATATGCTATTAAAATATTATTAAAAACTAGCCGTTATTAATAGTAATAACCACTTTTTGAAATTTTGTGAATTTTATTTTTCAAAATGGACTTCATTTTTGGATTCGTAATATCAAAATTAGATTAGGGTGAAATTTTGGTACTTTTCGGATAACTTTCATTTTCTAATGAATAGTGAATATTACTAAATTTTAATTAAAAACAAATTTTTTAATAAAAATAATTAATAGTGATAAATTATTAATTTGAGTGGTTTTAAAGTATATTTATAATATATTTTTATAATTTAATACAATTTTGGTCATTGGATGTAATTTCACATTTAAACCAGACATAAACAAGTGTCAATCTTTTGATAGTTATTATCTCTTAAAAACACGCTATTTGTTTTGACGACGGGAATTAATTTTTAAATTAATTAATGTAACTGATATGTTTTGAATTTGGTAAAATAGACATCATTTTTGAATTCATAATATCAAATATAGCTTAGGCCTAATTTTTTGTATTTTTCTGGAAACGTTCATTTTTTGATGAATAGTGAAACCACTAAGTAGTAGTTAAAAAACTGAATTTTTCATAAAACTTAATTTTTCCGCTTCTGTGAGTGAAATTTTGAAAATCCGAGAGACACGGTTAATATCAAGGACTAAAATGTGGTTCAATGAGATGAAAATAATTTCTGGTGAATAGTAACTTTTGACTTTTTTCACCACGATTAAAAGTAAATAGGGTAATTAAGGATAAAAATGATATTATTATTACCCTAACACATGTCCTAATTCTATTGGATAAGTTTAATTTGACCAAAAACAACCTTAGGAATAAAATATGACCATTTATGCCCACTTAGATTAGATTAGGACATTTATTATTAATTTATTTAAAGAAGGGTTAAAATAGTTAAAATCAAAGTTTAATAAGTAAATCATTTTTAATATAGGGTTATACATAAGATAAATTAGACTATAAATACTAATTAGAAATATAAATAGATTTACTACATAATTATATTTTATTTGTAATTTTTAGACATTAAATAATTTAATTTATTTGTGACACAACGATGATGCAGTAATTATCTTATTCATGAAATATTGACATAATTGATGTTATAAATACCCAAATAAATGTAATTTGAGACTTTTTATGAATTACACTAATTTTCTAGGTTAATATGACATGTTAGTATTGATTTTATTAACTTTTTTTGAACTAATAATTCTGTTATTATTTTTAAAAAAATCAATTACCAAATAGTGTCAAAATTGACATAAAATAGTTTTTAAAACAAATATTATATTATTAATTGTTATTTTATTCCTAAAAATCTAAGGTTCGGCCAAATGACTTAGATAAGGTTATATATATTAATAATAAACAACTTGGGGTTAGTTTGTCTTTTTATAGTATGTTTATTAACCTTATAGTGTAATAACACAAGAAGACACAGTAAAAGTAAAATTATTTAACTTAATGTTAAATCTAAATGATAAGGTTAAAATAGGAACCTAAACTTGTCTAAATTCTATTGGATGAGAGGATTTCGACCCATCACCACCTTATATTCGAAATAAATCAATTTGGAGCTATTTAAAACCGAATATGACTATATAATAAAATAATAGTTTTAGTTTTCCAAAGGAGCCCCTCTCCTCCCTTATAAAAGGGAACCTCCTCCCTCTCTTACTCATACCACTTTGAGTTTTAAAGCTCGTCCAAACCCTACCAATTTATTCTCTCCACTTCCCTAGAGACATCCTATAGGTCCTGGTCTTCTTCAAAGACCAATTTTAGTGCCCTAAAAGGAGGTCTCAAAGAAGCGCTTCAAAGAAGAGGTAATGCCCGTTACCGATTCTTTCATCTTTATTTCTTCTTCCAATTCTTCTTCTTTAGTTGTTTCATCATGAAGTAATAACATAAGTATCACTCATATACTGATATGTTATTATAAGTATGAAACAACCCTATTTCACCATCTATCCATCCTACGGAAAATGAAATCACCGCGCGTGCGTACGTACGGAATACCATCTCCACGTCGTGGTGTAATCTATTTTCCACCACCACCTTACTTGGATGGGCATAATGGTGTAAATAATAACTATATATGATTATTTTAAAGTTATATTGATTCTGAGATAGTATACATACACTCCAATAAAGTCCCACGATCATGAGAACGATATCATCGCTCGTGCGTACGTACGGACTACCGTCTCCATGACGCGATGAGATTCATTCTCCCCGTTAACCATTCATGAATGATTATAAAGTATATATAATAAGTAATCATGATATATATGACATAATAATACTGGATTTATGTGTATATATATGTATGTCATCTACTTAATTCCATTCAACTCAATAAGGAAACGAAAACATCGTTCATGCGTACGTACGACCTACCGTCTCCATGAACCGTGTATTTCTTTCCATTTACTGATCTATTATATATATGTATATTCTAAATATATATTATATATAAATCATGTTTTAAATTCTTTATTTAAGTAATCGTGATATAAGTAATCATATTAATAATTAAAAGTTAAAACACGAACGACAAATGAGACGATTTTACCCAAAACACTCTTTAACATGGAATTTACAAAAGAACGGGTAATATAAAGTCATATGTGAACCATATATGATATCATAACAATGAGTATGATTCTGAAATAAGTCAATGACATTATTTAAATCATTATACAGGAGGTTCGGACACTTACGAAGCAAATTGGACCTAAGGTAAGGGAAATATCACAATCTCATTTTTATCTGAGATTGTTTATACTTTGGTATTTACTGGGGTGTATTTTATCATCCACATCCATGTTTCCTCAATATGTAATATTATTTCCATCCACCTACAATTGTTTAAATCCATTTTTACTCTTTTTTGAGTTTATAGTAAAATATATGAAATGAATATTTTGTCGTTTTTCGTACGAGGTACTTTTTGACTTTTCCGACAAAAGTACGAGAAGAATGTTTTTTTAACGTATATGGCATGAAAGGATTTTATGGTTTTATAAAGCCTTATTTTCATGAAGCTTCCTTCAAAATATTTCATAAATATTTTCAACAAAAACCTTTTCTTCTAAAATTGATGACATTTTGTGAAAGGAAAATGATTTTGAAGAAAAAAAGATATTTTCCTCAAGAATTCATTTCAAGTGTTTTATAAAAACCATTTTCATCTAAGATGACATTATTTCACATGTGTATGTTTCAAGTATCATGTCTCTATGATTTAAACGGTTTCACTTTTCTTATTATGAAATGATATCCATTTCTTTTATACGGATTATGTGATGATGGGATGATGTTTATGAAACCCATTTTATTTATTGGGTTATTATGAATGATGTATGTTTATTTTGTGGCACAAGTAAGAATGATTTCATTATGAGATGGGTGGGACCTATATCTCCCTCCAATTCATTGGGTAAAGATTTTATATCTCATGAGATAGACATGGCTGGAACGGTAGGTTATACCGGTTCAGTGAAACAGGACTGAAACGAGGAGTGAACTCGGTTCAGAAAGGGACTTTGTCCACTAAGATAGTCTTGGAAATGAGTCTTAACTAATAAGAAATTATTCTATATGATTATGTTTGTATGCCACAAAGTTTCATGTTTTAAGTTATGATTATTGGGATTACATTTCACTACTATGATTTATCCCATGTTATGAAATTATGATCTCTTTTGCAGGTTAAGATTTCCAAAAGATATGTTCTTATGAATATGATGTGATTGATATTTCTTTTGTTTACCCTTACTGAGCATTTGATCTCACCCTTTTATGTTTTCTTTTCCCCAAGATATAAAGAAAGGTTTTAGGTAAGAAAAAAAAAAGGAAGATCTTTATGGGAGATGTTGAAGATCTTTCACCATGATTAGAAGATTACGTTCCGAGTTTCCAAAGACACTAAACTATTACGGTCCTTGTGTGTGTGTTTTTGTTATGTACTAATTATTCTGCAAAAGTAATGTAATGTCCATGTACGTCAAGCTTCGGGTCTCTACAGACTATGTTAAAGCTGAACCAGAGGGGTTAGACTAAGTGTACTGCCCAAAGTGTTGATTGTACTTGTTAGGTTGGACCAGAGGGGATAGGCTATGAGTACTTCCCATAGGGTTACCTTTGTGATTTAGCTGCATGTTTGTGTTTTTAGGTAGAACCAGAGGTGATAGGCTGTGGGTACTTCCCAGAGGGTTACATGTTGTGGTTATCTGCTTTGTTTAGCTATTGCATGTAATGAAGTGGTTTGAATGCTTTGAAACTGTGGATTGTTTACTGCTGAGTACTTCCTTGTTTACTTCTTTCTGTACTTACTTGTCATATATTCACTGGTTGTTTGGCACAGATCGCATGGGGGTTGCCTACTGGAATTTAGTCTCACACCATGATTGGGCCATGCTTTTGGGATCAAACAGATTATATTGTTTTAGGTATAGATAAGGGAAAGCGACCATCTACTTCACGTTCTTTATTGATTGTGGAGATAGAGAGCATGGGCCCAAGCTATATCTTGCGATGATGTGGAGCTATTTACTATTTTTATTTTGTAATTTGGTTTAGTACTATTGTATTCCGGCATTGTGATTTGTTTGGATGCTTTCCTAGTCATATGTATAATGCATCATTTATATATATGTGTGTGTGTGCTCCAGTTTATTATTTCTAGTATTCCCCTGTTTACTTTTGTATATATTATTACTGCTTCTTCCATTGTATATTTTTTTACTTCCACCATGTTACTATGCCAATGAGGGAATAGTTTCCCCACTATCACACCTAAGTCCCTCACTATAGGTTGGCAGCCTCTAGTGTTTTGGGTAATGCACATGAGGCCATGTGACCAACTGGGTACGGGGTGTCTCTGGGTGGCTTTCGGAACTGGGATGTTACAAAGTGGTGTCAAAGTAATTCTTTTCTTCTTGACTTACTATTTAGAGCCTATATTCATTGATGGGATGGAATAGTTACTTGGTAATAAGTTGTGCCTAGGAGTAGCTATCCCATGTACAGGGAAAATCCAATCTACCTCGTTTATTGAAATTTTTTGGTTTTTCAATTTTACAGTTGATTTGATTTCACCATGAGTTATTCACATGTTTCGTGTTGTTAACGTTGATGTTGTTGAGGTTCTATTTCTGTTGCAACCCGATGAGATAAGGGTATGATCTCGCATGCATCATATAGGCACTTTCCAGAAATCACATGTCATGCATTCTTTCCATGCCATTTATGGGGTATTCACAATTTCATGTTGTTGTGATAGATGTTGTGTTGAATATGAATGTTGTTGTGATAGATGCCTTGATAAAATACATGTTGTTTGATAGGGTTTTGTTTGTGTAAGGTTTTGTTTGATTGAACGCAAGACGTTGGTTCTTGAGGTGTTATAGTCCCTTATTGAATGGAAATTGGTGGATCATTGAATTTTTTTACCTTATTATAACATGTGTAATATGCCAAACATTGATTCGTAGGGAGTACATGCTCTCACGGATCAGAATTTGGCACTTTCAATGTTCATTTCAGTGTTTTTCTGGGTACAGAAGTAGTTTCTATAGCTTACTGTCTGGAAAACCCCAGAATACATGATGTGTAATGTTAAATACACTCCATGTGCCCTTATTTTTGGGAAGAAACAGTTATTCTTAAGTACATGCCCTGTACCGTATGTACTTTCCGTGAATTCTCTAACTGTCTCATAGACCATGTGGGTAGAGACACAGGATAAGGAAATTCGTGTGGGAGTAGGCCGTGTACCATTTTTTTACGCTGTGTGGTGTATAACATCTATCCACCCATGTGACTAACAACATAGATAGATAAAACATAAGTTATACACGTTGTGTCACTCTTGAACATGTCGTGTAGTGTAACCCGTGCAGCCTACCATGTTGTTAACTACACGAATCGATGGAGTCTTTTCATATACACACCGTGTCCACCTGGAACATGTCGTGTAGTGTGAGCAGTGTATTCGTCCATGTCACTAAAAACATGGGTCTGAGGAGCTCATCATGTACATGTCGTGTCCGGCACGAACACGCCTTGTAGTATTGTTTTAGGAGAACCGTGTGGGTTAGCCATGTAATGGAACTCGAGAAAGGGGAAAGGATTCAAGTACACACTGTATGTTAGGAAAAAACACCGTGTGTTTGGGGTGTTACATGACTAGTTGCGGTAGGAGTACACGCCCATGTCAATGGCTTAAGGGAACACACCATGTAGGGGACATACAAGCTGTGTAGTCATGTTTTGAAAAACCTGAATGATTTTTTCATCTATTTCCTTCTTATCCTTCCTGTTTCTAGTCCTTGTTAATCTTGAATCTAAGGTGTGTGTTCAACCTTGCAGAGTCATGAAACAGAGACGTCCTCTGGTAGTCTTCCAGTTACAGGGTAGTGATAAGATGCTGGATATGGCTGATCAAGGACTTCTTATAGATCCTCTTGTTGTGCTAGTCTTTGCACCATCAATTATACCAGATACAGGTGTTGGTGCACAGTTCAGGGAAGACTTCATGTGGATGATGCAGACCTTCAAGGGAGAACTGCCTCCTTCCCTGACTATGGTAGATTTGACGTGGGTCTTCCAACAGCAGCATCCTCCCACATTCTCAGGGGGTGGAGGACCCCAGGCTGTAGAGTCATGGATAGAAGCCATGCTGATGATCTTCATGCATCCGGATATGACTTCAGAACGGAGGGTCATTCTCACTACGTATATGCTTCAGGATTCCACTAAGAGATGGTGGGATGTGATCTTACAGGCGGGATGCCATCAAGTCATGGCCTACGATTAGTTTTAGCACATCTTCTTTGACTACTTCTACCAGAGACCTTGAGGTCCGATCGAGCCTGGGAGTTCATGAGTATGGAGTAGGGCACTCTTTGGGTTATGGATTATTCCTCTATTTTCACTAAGCTTTAGCGTTTCACATCCTTCCTTGGGAGATATGGGTTGTTCCTTGAAATAACTTTTGATTATGGTCTCAGAAAAGACATCCGCTCACAGGTGAATATCCTCAGGTTGACTTCCATCACATCAATAATGAACCAATAACTAATCAAAGAGCACAATCTGAGAGATTCTAGAGTAGTGAGCCAGGGTGGATTGACATCTAGAGCTTGTTCTCATCCTCATGACAGCAGGAAGCACCATAGGGATTCTACGTGTTAGGATCCAGGGAGTCGAGAGACATCTTCATGTAGCGAGGTGGTATTCTACCAGTGTAGAAGGGCTGGACATACGAGGACGCAATGCTAGAGTGACCTAGTGGAGTTCCGATCTTGCAGAAAGATGGGTCACCTTTAGCGTTTTTGTCTGGTTTTCTCACTAGCTTTTGGTGACCGGGGTTCATCTATGACTCCTTGTACAAGATAAGCCCCACCAGTTTCTCACTGGTCTAGGAACTGGAGTTCTTCTAGCCATTCAGGCCGAGGTGGAGGTTGGGCCATGGTGGTTAGTCACTCGTCTTTCAGTGACATCAGGGTGGAGCAACTCAGAGCGGTCAGGTAGGGCTGTGGTGTAGGCCAGCCGTTTGTAGTGGAGCAGACCTAGAAGGAGCAGGATCTCGGACCCTCTACCGTTCGAGGTACAATTTTTGTAGCCTCAGTTTTAAATTCTCCTCTTTTCAATACAGGGTATTCCCATAGCTTTATTACTATTGTTATTGTGGAGAGACTTGGTCTCTGCATCTTTCCTTCTGCGGATATCTTGACATAAGACACACCGTTGGGGACTATAATGGCTAGTGTACGTCATTACAGGGAGTTCCCTCTAGAGGTTGGTGGGTGTCACTTCCTATGGGACCTCTATGTCCTAGAGATGATAGGCTATGATGTCATTCACGGAATGGACTGGTTAGTTCCTTTCCAGTTAGGCATCGACTATTATCATCACAAGGTGAGTTTCACATCATCATAGGGTGTATCGTTTCTTCATAAGGGTGAATGGGGTGTCCATGTGAGTATAGAAGGACCCAAGCATCATGGGTTGGGAGGAGTTATAGCCAAGATTGCTAGTCTATATCTAGATGACCAGGGGACTTCATAGTTAGACTTTCCTTCAATGGTGGATTGTTTCAGGGATGTCTTTCCAGATGACTTTTTAGGTTTTCCTCCCGAGTGATAGGTGGACTTTTTTTATTGAGCTTGTGCTAGGAGAGGCACCTATTTCCATGTATCCTTATAGGATGGCTACACCAGAGTTGCAGGAGCTCAAAAAGTAGTTGGAGGAGTTGTAGGAAAATGGTATCATTCAACCTAGTACTTCTCCATGGGGTTCGCTTGTCCTGTTAGCGAAAAAGGTGGACAGAACCCTTAGTATTTGTGTGGATTACTGGAAGTCGAACCCGTTGACGGTCAAGAACCGCTATCCCTTGCCTAGAATTGATGATATCTTTGATCAACTTCGAGGAGCATGGGAGTTCTCAAAGATTGACCTAAGATCTGGTTACCATCAATTGCACGTTAGACCATTTGATATACCTCTCACAGCCTTCCGGAGCAGGTATGGTCTATACGAGTATATGGTTATGTCATTCGGTCTCACGAACACGCCTGCAGTTTTCATGGCACTGATGAACTGAGTATTCCATCCATACTTGGATTCCTTCATGGGGGTCTTCATGGACAATATCTTGGTCTACTCTCAAACTCAACACGACCATGCTACCCATCTTGAGATTGTTCTTAGTACACTGAGATAGCATCAGTTATATGCTAATATCTCGAAATGCCACTTTTGGATGGATCAAATTCAGTTCTTTGGTCATGTTGTCTCAGAGACAAGAGTATCAGTAACCCAGATTAAGTGAGAGAAGTAGTTTCCTGGGGGCATCTGAAGAACGTCTTTGAGGTGCAGAGTTTTCTAGGGCTGGATGGATACTTCAGATGCTTCATACAGAAATTTTCATGCTTAGCAGCGCCACTGACGGCCCTGAATAAGTAGGGTGCGTAGTTCTTGTGATCATATTATTGTGAATAAGCTTTTTAAGAGCTGAAGGGGAGGTTGACTTTAGCACTAATAATATTATTGCTAGAGCCGGGAAATAGTGATACTATTTACTATGACACTTAAGGTATTGGGATGGGAATTGTGCTTAAGCAGGGAGATGGAGTCATTGTGTACGGGTCTCGGCAGTTGAGACCACATGAGAGTAACTACCCAATGCAAGATCTCAAGTTGGCAGTAGTTTTTCATGCATTACTTTGTTGGATACATTATCTTTTGGGTAATCATTTTGTGGGTTTAACTGACCACAAAAGTCTCAAGTATATCTTCACTCAGTGTGATCTGAATTTGATGCAGCAAAGGTGGGTTGAGTATCTTCAGTCTTTTGACATTGAGCTTTCCTACACGCTTGGGAAAGGCAATGCAGCATCTGGTCTACGGAGCAGGAGAACTCAGATAGAGGCAATTCAGGAGGCCAGTAGTTAGTGGTAGCTTATGGATTTGTTCTCTAAGATGCATTTGTAGGTGCACAATAGACAGGGGAAGAGGTTTCTATCTTCTGCATTTGTTAACTCTATAGTTCTTGATCGAGTACGAATGAGGTGGCTATCAGTTTCTGAAGGCCTAGTTCTAAGGGAAAACATGTCAGGAGAGGACCACGTTATTTGATGGACCATATGTGAGGATGATGTCTTGCATTTTCGTGGGCGCGTACGGGTGTCAGCAGACATATTCGAGGAGATGATGTGGGAATTTCATTCCTCAATTTTGGCAGTTCATCCTGGCATCACCAAGATGCATCATGATCTACACCGTCAGTATTGGAGGAAATGTATGAAGAGGGATGTTTTTGGTATTTTCATGAGGTGTTCCACCTATCAGTAGGTGGAGGCAGAGCATCAACAACCAACAAGACTTCTACAGCAGTTACCCATTCCCGAGTGGAAGTGGAACGATGTCGCGATGGATTTCGTGACTGGTTTGATGAGGTCACCTCGAGGGAATGATTTAGTATGGGTTTTAATTGACAGACTCATGAAGGTTTCTCACTTTTTTGCAGATCATGGAGACCTTCAGTGTTGACGAGCTGCGACGACATTACATTTAGATGATTGTACATCTACATGGAGTTCCCCACTCCATTGTTTTATATAGGGATGATTGTTTTACTTCTCAGGTCTGGCAGGGGCTTTAGAAGGCTTTGGGTATGTAGGTACTTTTGAGTACAGCTTATCACCCCTAGAAAGATGGCCAGTCCATGCGTACGATTCGGGTTCTTGAGGACATGCTCAGAGCATGCACTCTGGATTTTGGAGGTTTTTGGAAGAAGCATATACCTCTTGTGGAGTTTGCCTAAAACAATAGTTTTCAAAACCTATTCAGATGATATCATATGTGGCTTTGTACGGTAGGCCATGCCGATCATCCTTATGTTGGCTGGAGGTAAAAGAGGTAGTTATGCTAGGACCTCGCCTTGTCTAGGAGACCACATAGCAGATGGAGTTGATTCAGAAGAGGATGGCTACTGCAAAGTCATGATAGAAGTCTTATGTCGATCGACAGATATGACCTCTGGAGTTCGAGTTTGGAGATTAGGTCTTCCTACGTGTCACACCAAGGTTGGGACACAAGGGGATTATGAAACTGGTTAAGCTTTCACTGAGGTACGTTGAGTTGTTTCAGGTGTTAGAGAGAGTTGGGTCGGTTTCCTATTGGTTACAGTTACCTCAAAGGTACTGAGCTATGCACGATGTTTTCCACGTTTCTCAACTGCAACGTTACTTCTTAGACATGTCTCATGCTTTCCAACTCATGGAAGTTGAGTTGGATGTAGATGCATCATTCGATGAGGATCCTATCCAGATTGTGCACAAAAGTGTGAAGATTCTTCGTGGCTGGTATGTTCCTCTAGTATGAGTGATATGGCAGCATGAGAGAGTGAAGGATGAGACTTGGGAGAGGGAGGAAGATGTACAATCACAGTGGCCGGAGCTGTTTGTTGTTTCTACTTCTACGCCTCCTTGTTAGGGAATTTCGGGGATGAAGTTCTTTAAAGAGGGAATTTTTTAAGAACTTGGACCTTCATTTAAGGTATGTTTTCTTTTTCTAGTCATTTATGAGGAAAAAGATACGTTTTTGGAAATTTCCTAAGTACATGTTGTATACTTTATGAGTACACACCGTCTACTTAGTTATCATGGGTAAGTGTGTGCTGGCCATGTAGCATCCTTACACAAGGCCGTGTGTGGTGAATTGGAGTCCTCCTAAAGTGGAGTACAGAAAAGGTGAGTACATGTCGTGCACTTCAAAATACATTCTGTATATTTTTATTTTTTTCATTAAACACACCAGGGTCGCATCTGATGTATTGAATGCCCTTCTTCTAGGTTTCATTCATCCGAGAGAACCTGCATGGATGCGCTTCTTCTCCGAGACCCCAAGCCTCCATCTGATCTCTGATTTGACAACCATCGATTGTGTTGGGATCTCCTCGGTATGGTCTTCCTTCTGATTTATCATCGTTTCCTGATTTCTATTCTTTTCCATGTTATCCTTTGTTGAATGTTTTAAGCATTTTTGTAGATCTACAATGTTCATGGGTGATTCATGGCTTGAGTTTAACTTATATCGATCTCCCAACACCTTGGTAGGAGGTTTGTGCCTTTCTGTTGAATGTCTTTGAGTTATATGTGCAAATTTTCCCAATACCCATGAACGGGGTATTGTGCATTTCCCATTTTAGCCCTATTGTTTGCTTGTTAAGCTTGTATGCTTGAGTAGAGGTTAATTGATTGCGAACAGGGTGAATTATTAGGATTTGGATGTGTTTTACCTTGAATCTTTTGCCTGTTTTGACCGTTGTGTCTAGTTTTTCTGTTAGGCTTCTATTTACTTTCCCATGCCTAGTATTGTGTGATGGTGTGACTATTGTTCTATTATGTTGATATGTTATAGACTGCTAGCCAAGTTGTTCTTGATGTTTACTTGGGCTGATACGCACTACTATACTTTCTTGACTGACACAAGGCCATGAGAACCTGGTGTATAGACCATAGAGAGAATGGACATTGAAGGCTTCTCCAGAGTGTCTGTTTTACATATGATACGAGACCATAGAGAGAATTGACATTGAGTGCTTAATCAGAGTGTCTGTAGTTCCTCTATGCGGTCCAGAGAGGGAATGTGATGTAAGTGCTTCCCTAGAGCGCCTATAGTTACCGATACGAGACTATAGAAGGAATTGACAGCGAGTGCTTCCTCAGAGAGTCTATTCATAAGCTTAACCAGAGGGGTTAGACTGAGTGTACTACCTAGAGGGTTACTTTTACTTGTTAGGTAGGACAAGAAGGGACAGGCTCTGAGTAATTCTCAGAGGGTTACCTTTCTTCATTAGCTACGTTCTTGTGTTGTAAGGTAGAACGAGAAGGGATAAGATTTTGGTACTTCGTAAAGGGTTACCTGTTGTGGTTATCTACTTTTTTTAGCTATTGTATGATATGTAGTGGTTTGAATGCTTTGAAACTGTGGATTGTTTACTACTGAGTACTTCCGTTTTTACTGCTTTCTGTACTTTCCTGCCATATATTCACTCACTATTAGGCACAAATATCATGGTGGTTTCCTACTAGGATTTAGTCTTAGACCCTGTTTGGGCAATGCTTTTGGACCCAAACTGATTATATTGTTGCAGGTATAGATATGTTCAATATCCCTTCTACTTTAGTTTCTTGATTGATCATGGAGGTGGAGAGCATGGGACCAAGCTATAGATTGCAATGTTGTGGAGCAATTTACTGTTTTTCTTTTGTACTTTGGTTTAGTACTGTTGTATTCTAGCATTGTGATTTGTTTGGATGCATTCCTAGACATATAAATCATGAATAATTTATATATATATATATATATATATATATATTCTCCAGATTATTATTTCTAGTCTTATGTTGTTTACTTCGGTATGGATTATTACTGCTTCTACCATTGTATATTTGTTTTACCTCCGCCGTGTTACTCTGCCAATGAGGGCATAGTTTCCCCACTATCACACCCAAGGCCCTCACTTATAGTCGGCAGCCTCTAGAATTTCTGGAAATGTGCTTAAGGCCATGTGACCAACCGTGTACAGGGCGTCTCAAGGCGGCTTCCGGAATCAGGATGTTACATTAGAAATTGAGGTGAAATTGAAGAATCAACAATCACTCCAAGGATGAACTTCCCAAAAAACTGAATGAAGAGATGATTCCACTCAAGTTTTCATTGTGGAATATGATTCCAGGAGGAATATCAAATCATCATCTAATACAATGGTAACATCCCCAAACAATAATGCATCCCATAACTGAGTTATTTCTGTTTCTACTAATGAAGATGCATCTGCATGTACATGTTCAAAACTAAATGTTTGGAAGATGTGGATTGATAAAAATGTTAATAAATCCCTTAAAATTTCAAGGATGGATACATGGAAGATTAATAAGAAAAACTCCAAAATGTATGCTCCAAAAAAAGAAAGAAAATTCAAGAAACCACACAGCTCTAAATCTAGCAAGAAAAAATACAACAAAAATAATGAAATTTATTGGCTATTATTGTGGTTGTAGGAAGTTTTGGAACCAGTCCCATGACTGCTTGAATAATATTCCAACATATGAAAATTATGGAATTCCAACATTTAGGAAAAATAGATGTAAAGAAATGAAGCATCCAGCAAAGCAAAGCCAGAAAACACGGATTGATTTGGAAGTATTTTAACGCTCTTCGCCACATCCTTTTTGTATTTTATATTGACTTTTTTATATTAAAATGTTGTTTTTTATTAAATAATTGATAAGTGTTGTGTTTTTGTTCTTGCTGTGTAGAATAATCGATTTTTAGTTTAAAACATGTGTTTTAATGTGCATTAGTATCATTTTAAATAATTCTTAAATTAACTTAGTCTGGCCAATTAGACTTTTATTTATTTATTCTTTTATTTTTATAATTTTTCATTCTAGTTAGTTTATTAATTCATTTATTAAATTAATTAATGCCTTATTCTTTAAATTGTTAATAAATAACTCTTTTTGGTTTTTTGTCTTTTAATAATTAAATTAATTTTAACAATTTAATCTTATTCAATTAATATTTTTATTCTTTAATTTAATTAGTTCTTTAATTAATTGGTTAAAATAATTTAAGCAAGTAACAATATTATTTTAATTTGTTTTAAATTATGTTATTAAACCCAAATAAATTCATTCCTTTAAATAAAACACAATTAATTTTATTTTCTAACTTTGATTTATTTATTTATTTTCTTTGTTGTGCTTGTTTTTCAAGTGTTGTTGTGTGTCGCGATTTCTTCACGGTCATGGTGCCACCGTATTGGCTCCAACTTGACACACTGTTCCACCCTTGCTATCCCACACTCATGGTCAGAGTGAGACTGTGAGCAACACTCACGGTGACTTTGCCACCGGTTCCAAACACTCACGGTGCCTCCATTCATATCCCACTGTATCCCCACTCACACTGCGACCGTGAGCAATCTTCACTGTGGCACTGTACTGTACCATTCGTCCGCCGCTCCCTATCCTGCTCCCATCTCTCATTCTGCCACCGCAACACCACAACCCATTAACCTCTGTTGCCTCCTCATTCATGCAGCAAACCAACAGCATCGCAACAACAATTCACACAGCAGTATCAAAGTAACAAAACATCACCAATTCACAGCAGATTAGAATCAATCCCACAACAGATAAATTTTTCAAACATCAGTGATTCAACATCAAAAATTCCAAATCTTAAAAAATGAAACCCACCTCAAGAACATAGGTTTGAATATCTGGAATTTCAACCCCAAACCACCCGGCGCCCTTGAATGGCCTCGACGCGCTGTTGCCGAGCCGCTGAGGATCCGGACTCCTTCCCCCTGGCTTCACCGCCTCCTCAAAACCTCACCGATTCCAATCCCACTCAACTGAGACGCTCGACCCCCTTCTTGCTTCGTGGACCGAACTACCCCCCTGCCGCACATCCCCTGTAATGTCCAATCTTCCGGCTTCCCCCGCATCACTCCGGTCTGAATCCCTAACCCTCATCCTCCTCCTCACGCTCCATCAAATTGAAGCAGACCATCTCCATAGCCCGCGCTGCCTGCCTTGCTCCTTCTTGGCACTGCAAGAACCCTCACGACGCACCCGCATCACCCTAACCCGTGCCAAGACTCGCCCCGCTCACATCACCTCGCTCCTACTATGTCGCCGCCCCTACTGGAACTCCCATCTGCACCGCACGAAGCCTCCTCCCCTTTCTCTATTCTGTTTTAATTTTTATGTTATTATTTTTTTATAAAATAATCATAATATATATATTAAATTATATAATATACATAACATATAATACTTATATATTTATAATGTTAAGTACTTTTTTTATAATAAGTAAATATTAAATAAATATAATAATTATATTTACATATATTAGTAATAATATTAGATATTATAAAGTATATATATATATATTAATAAGCATTTTTTATGTAGCGATGTAATATAAAGTATTTTTTATAGTAGTTTCATTCCCTGACGCACGAGTGTTTTTTTTCAGAGGGAGGGTTTCACCTTGCCGCGCACGCACCATTTCGTTTAGTTAGGAGCTACTGCTCCGGTGACCAGCATGGGAGGAAGAAACGTAGTGAAATCTACACGTGGAGGCTAGGGAACAACTCGGGGGAGATTCCAGAGACTTCGATTGGGTGATGAATTCGCGAGAGGTGGGAGAGACATTGATGAATTCAGCGGAGCGGGAGCATCAGAGAACATCTTTCGGGGGTTCATTGCAAAGGGGTGGGATCTATCGGGGCATTCCATAATTTCATTACAGAGAGAGTCAAGCATCGTTTCTTCCATCCAGAGATCCCTCGATCCATCAATTGATCGCGATCAACCTTCGATCCATCTCATCACTGAAACAGAGAGAGACAGACGTTGAGCAGGAGATCAGTATCAAAGCAGTTGCTGGATAGATGAGCAATCTTGCGGGATATGTTTCTTAATTCATTTTCTGTATCATTATATTTTACAATTTTAATGTGTAGTTAAATAGATTAGGGGAATCCAGCTGCATAGAACTGATCATCCTTATATCCATCATGTTTTATTAGTTTGATTGCTCAGTGAAATTTCATTGCTTATTTTTCTCTTCTGTTTATTCTGATTATCTTTTTTACATTACCTAATGACTGACAGGCGTGGTAATGAACCATTTCACTGAGGATCATTGACTGAAGTACTGATAATTGGGAAAGGTCAATGCATCTTTTCTTCAGTTTAAACAGGTTTATCCAACGGTCAAGATCAAAAGATCGAGACTTAAGGAAGTTAATCGTGCTTTGTTGATCCACTAAAGTGACAACTCAGTGGATTAACACCATTTTTCTATGCACTGAGTAATTGAATTAAACCATGAAGAAGCAGAGAATATCATTTTAATCAGTTCAAAGCAGCCCGAGGACCCTAAAATCATCATTACTATTTGCTCTCTGTTCAATCCTCATATTTCACCATATCACCTTTATTTTTACACCCTCTACTAGAATTTGTTTCATGGTGTACGTACAGTTTGTTTTTGTTAGTGTTCTATTTTTATCTTTTTGTTGTTTTTGTTTTGATCTGGTCTAGCACAACATAAGTCCTTCTCTGAGGTTAGACACCCTTCTTACCGCAGTATTAGTAGTTTGTTGGGTTTATAAATTTTTAATTTGCGCGTACTCAACGACTGCGCGGTCAAATTTTGGTGCCGTTGCCGGGGAAGGCACATGCAACCAAGTAAAAAAAATAATTTTTTTATTAAATAGAACAAACAAAAAAATACAAAACATAAAAGTGTACAAAAAAATCTCAAGAAAATCTTTTTGTTGAAGCTGCATGCACACTAGAGCTTCTAAGTCAGAACTTGAAACTCCAAATCAATAAATCAACAAGCACTGATCTGCACTTAGAAAACAAAAGAAACATGAAATGGAGAATTTGGATAACATTGCTGGAAAAAAAATGTCAATGGGCCACAACCCTTAGTTCCTACCCTTGAGAGACCTAAGCTTAGGGAGTTTCAAATTCCTACTGTGTCAGACAATCCATCCTACATAAAATTGTCCCCTAGGTCTAGGAGCTATGAGATCAAACAGTCTCATCTTTCTCAACTGCCATCATTTAATGCTCTTCCAGCAGAGGAATCCTTAGAGTTTATTAGAGATTTTTATGGTTCTCTCCAGCAGTTTCCTCTGCGAGATCTTAGTGATGAGGAGTTGAGGTTGAGGTTGTTTCCATTCTGTCTAAAGGGTAGGGCTAGGACTTGGTTTCAAAATTTAGGTGAGGAAATCTTTTAAACATGGGAAGAGGTGTGCAATGACTTCGTATCTAAATTCAATCTGAGGAACACCACCATTGAGGTTAGGGATATGATCACCGGTTTTTTCCAGGATGAGGGAGAACTCTTTCATAAAGCATGGGAAAGGTTCAGAGGTCTTCTTATACAGATCCCCAACCATCAATTATCTCCCCATCTTCTCATGGAGACTTTCTATAATGCCCTCACCCCCTAAAATTAGATCTTAGTTGATCAATCTTGTGGAGGGGGTTTCTCTGATTCCACTGCTGATGATCTGAAACAATTTTTTGATAAGTTGGCTCAAAAATCTCAACACAAGTGCACTAGGAAGAGAGTCATCCATAGGGCTGATACAAATCCTCAAGCTGCTACTATTGATGATAGGATCTTTAGGGAGCAGTGCTATCACTATGGGATGTTTGGTCACACTAAGAGATTGTCCAAACTTTTATCTCCCTGGTTCATTTGATGAGAGTGCCCAGTTTGTTGATTACAGGTCTAGGAATCAAGTTGTCCATGCTTAACTCTCAAATCCCTACCACTCTGGATATCAAGGTATGCCCAATCTATCATGGAATGAGCAAGGGGTCAGAAAGCAACCCACTTCCCCAAAGAATCATCTCGTTGCCCCAACTTTCCACCCATAGCCCAAACAAGTTTTCCAGAATCAATATGAGGTTGGTTCTTCTAATTCTCAAGGGGAGTTAAAGGGGATGCTGAAACAAGTGTTGAGTGAGATCAACTCATTTATGAAGGACACAAATTCTAAGATTCAAAATTTAGAACTTCAAATGAGTCAAATGGATAAGAATCAAGCTGGTAAGGAAAAGAGAAAGTTGCATAGCACTTCAACCCCCAATCTAAGAGAAAATGTGATGGAAGTAACAACCAGGTCAGGGCTAAAACTTGAGGAACTAGTTAAGTAACTACCTAGGAAAGAGAAAAAAAATGTTCAAGCTAAAATTGAAAATGAAAATATGGAAAATCCCAATTCAAGATATCTGGAATGCGAGTTTCAAACTGAACAAATTGTGAAACCCACACCTGAAAAAGCTAAGGAACCAAAAAATATGAAAGTGTGAATTGATTAAGGATGTGAATATTAAAGTGGTATCTGAGGAGAAGGTGAATAACCTACCTTTTTTAAAACATTATTCCCCTCCCATTCCCCTCCCTAAAAGAATGAAGCAATGTGATGAACCTGATTACCTGAGATTTTTGAAACCGATTCGAAGCTTCACCATCAACATGCCTTTCTTAAAAGCCTTGGATAAAATCCCTTCATATGTTTCATTCAAAAAAAGGTTTCTGAAGAACAAGATTGATTAGAAGAAGTTGAATAAAATTGATCTCAATGCGGAGTGTAGTGCAATTGTCCAAAAAAATATTCCTCCCAAATTAAAGGACCCTAGTGGCTTTATCATTTAGTGCTGAATAGGAGGAAGTGGGCAACTGAATTGTCTATGTGACTTAGGAGTGACTATCGATCTTATACCATTCTCCTTGTTCAAAAAGATGGGTCTTAGGGATATCCACCCAACTTCTGTTTGTCTTCATCTTGCTTATAGGTCACCCACACACCCTTATGGGAGAGTGGATGACTTATTAGAAAGTGTAGGAAAACTCACATTGCCCACTGATTTCCTTATCCTTGATATGGAATGTGATGAAAAGGTTCCAATCATCTTAGTAAGACCCTTCCATGCTACTAGTGGTGCCATCATTGATGTCTCCAAAGGTAAACTCACCCTCCAAGCTGCAGATGATGTGGAGGAAATTTTGGTGTTTGAAAGGCCCCGACCTGAGGTTACTTGTGATGTGATAGATGTGGCTGCGAATCAATATTACAAAATTGAGGTTAGATATGAGTATGAGTCTTTCCCACTTGAGTTCATAGTGATACTAATTCCCCAACCCACAGAAAATTTTTCCCTAGCTACTGCTCTTTCCCCACACCCTCCTGTTGATGAACAAATTATTTCATTGGAACCCATTCTAGAGAGTGAGTCACAACATTGTCACGCACTGTCTCAACCTATTTCTGAATGTTTCCCTTGTGAAGCTGACTATTTAAGAGTTCATGTAGCTGGAGAAAGCTCTGGTTTGAGGCCTTCTGAAAAACTTGATGATTTCCATTATGAACAAGTGAATTTCCTTGATATCATCTTACCTTCCCAGTTTGATGTTGTGAGTGATGATTTCAAACCAGAAATCGAAAGATTCACATCATTTGAGTCCTCTGTGGACACTGAGAGTAAACTTTTGAAAGATGAATTTGATAACTTCTTCTGGGTGATTTCTGAGTTTTCAGAGTTGCGAGCTAATCTGGGACTTGCTGAGGGTTTTCTCAATGTATCCTCTTTTATTTTGAGTTTGAGAAAAACTCTAAATGTGGTGGAAGCTCTGGAAGTATTCTTGATCTGATCGGTGATTTTCATGGACAACTATTGAACTTTTTAAGAGCTAATGAACTGTTTTTTAGAGACACAGTTGAGCTGTGCAACATGAATCCTCTTAGTGATTTGAATGAATTTTGGAGAACTCCGATTGGTGCTGAAGATGAAAATGTCTTCAGTAGTCCTTCTCTTGATTCCTTAGACAATTGTAAAGTTCACAACATTGACAACTCTTTCCCATTAAATGATCATGGTTAGAAATATTTTGGGGAATAAGGTCTGGCTAGGGACTTTAAACCTAGCACTGCATGGGAGGCAACCTATGGTTTACTTTGTTTTCTGTTTTAAATTTTTAGTTTGAATAAATGCTCCTTGCTCAGTTGTTTGTCTCTCTGTTTGGTGAACAATAATGTCTTCATTTTCTTATCATATGATGCAAGTGGTCAGGTGGTCCTGTTTTTCTAAGAGAATCATGTTTCAGTGGTAGCTGCATTTGGAACATTCATGGTGGAAGGAGGTTGTCGTCAGAGAACACTGGATTCATGGATAAAACTCCCAATCTCACACTCTATAGCTGCTTTTTATTTGAGCTTTAAATATTTATCACTAATGTTAAAATTGTTACATCAAGTAGGTGATAAACTGGAGTAGCCAGAGTCATGCACAACACGAATAAAGGGAGGCATAAAAAATTAAGAAGCTACAAATTCAGGGGAGTATTGTTTTATGTTTCAATGTTTTACTCTTCACATTTTCATTTCATGCTACTGTGAATTAAGTGTGGAGGGAGTTCCTGCTGGTTTTTGAAACTTGTGAACTATATTTCCTGCATGGGTGTTTAGCTGCTAGTATATAGAGAGTTGAAAAAGTATTTTGGGCTTATTTTCTGACACATGCTTCCACCCACTGCTTTCAATTTCATTACGATGCTGTTGCACGCCACTATTAATCATGCTACTATTTGAAGTAAATTGTTAAAATCTTTTGTCTGATCACAATGATTCAATCATGGATATTTTAGAAATACACTTGGTTGCTTGTGATGGTTGGTGGGGTTGGGCTCCTCTGTTTTTGTTTGTTTTTTTTTATTTTCTTTCACTTTTTGTGTGGCAATGAAATTTTTTTAACTTCATTGATACCCCTCCATATCCCTTTTCAGCAGAAATGTCCATCTGTTTTGAACTTAAACTGTCTCTCACCTTGAGAGTCAACATTTGGGAAAATGTTGGGTTTTAAGTGTGGGGGAGAGGGTTCATTCCAGTTTCATGTTGAATTCCCCCTTCTTGAACCTGAGTTTGTGGTTTTTTAAAAAAAATGGTCAAATTTTTTCATTTTTTCAAAAAAATGGTTCAAAAAAGGTTCAAAATTCCTTCAAAACAATTTCAAATACTTTCATCATTTTATGGTCATTAGAGGTTCAATGGTACTTCATTTTTTTTCCTATTAGTGGATAACTGTTTTCTGGTTGTTGAGAATGGCACTGAGTCAGAAACTGTTAAGTATGAATGATTGCTGAGTGCAATTGTTCACTATCTCTATGAACCTTTCTGTTTAGGAACTGAGGATGGGAGTATGACAGGTTAGGTTTTGTGGGATGATGTTCATGACTTGGAGTAACTTGATGTTCTCACTAGAACCTAGGAGACTCACATTTTTATTAAATAATATTCAATCACTTCGGGAAGTCAAATCGAATGATTATTAATTATGTCCTTTGTAACGAGAGTAAAATGGGAAAATGGGATCCCACGGTGAGTATCTGAGACAAGGTGTATTGGGTGCATTTCTGTGAATAAATAAAGCCAATTTCAATCTTAATAAGTGCTATTCACAGTGCTCTACACATGGAATATGGCTGGGAAAAAGTAAAATAAAGTGCCCTTGTCAAAAATGAACTCATTAAGGTGAGGGGAATTTGAACCCAGATGAAGAAGGGAGAAATTGGCTTGGTTAATATTCATTTGAGTTAAATCAATAATGTGATCAATTTAATGGACTTTAATTTCTAGAACTTGGTGGAAGGTGAGAATAGAAGGTGCACTTGGTTAAGTTTTGAGTTCCACTTTATCTAACCTGTCAACACTCCTTGAATCATTACTTGAATTGGAAGGTGAAGTAGGATGGTTAATGATTACACATAAGAGGAATAAAATAATTGATATTGTATGAGTTTGTGAGGATTTTTATTCCTAGTGAGTATTTGAAGCTAGACAGGACAATATGTTTGATCACCTTTGAAAAACCTGACTCATTGTTTGGTCATGTTCCTCTAGATATTAAGGCTTAATCATGAACATTTTAAACTGAAATTCACAAAACATATTTCTGTTTTAAGGCATGTACTTGTTTGAGGACAAACAAAGCTTTAAGTGGGGGAGGGAGTTTGATGTGGCAGTGTTTTAACGCTCTTTGCCACATCCTTTTTGTATTTTCTATTGACTTTTTTATATTAAAATGTAGTTTTTTATTAAATAATTGATAAGTGTTGTGTTTTTGTTCTTGCTGTGTAAAATAATCCGTTTTTAGTTTAAAACATCTGTTTTAATGTGCGTTAGTATCATTTTAAATAATTCATAGATTAACTTAGTCCAGCCAATTAGACTTTTATTTATTTATTCTTTTATTTTTATAATTTTTCATTCTAGTTAGTTTATTAATTCATTTATTAAATTAATTAATGCCTTATTCTTTAAATTGTAAATAAATAACTCTTTTTGGTTTTTTGTCTTTTAATAATTAAATTAATTTTAACAATTTAATCTTATTCAATTAATATTTTTATTCGTTAATTTAATTAGTTCTTTAATTAATTGGTTAAAATAATTTAATCAAGTAACAATATTATTTTAATTTGTTTTAAATTATGTTATTAAACCCAAATAAATTCATTCATTTAAATAAAACACAATTAATTTTATTTTCTAACTTTTTTTTATTTATTTAAATCCATTCTATTTAATTTAATTTTTTAATTAATTAATCTATTTTTAGTTTTATGAAATTATTTATTTATTTATTTTCTTTGTTGTGCTTGTTTTGCAGGTGTTGCTGCGTGTCTCGATTTCTTCATAGTCACGGTGTCACCGCATTGGCTCCAACCTGTCACACTATTCCACCCTTGTTGTCTCACACTCACGGTCACGGTGAGAAAGTGAAAAACACTCGCGGTGACTTTTCCGCACACTCACGGTGAGACCGTGAGCAATCTTCACAGTGGCACCGTACCGTCCCATTCTTCCGCCGCTCCCTATCCTGCTCCCATCTCTCGTTCTACAACCGCAACACCGCAACCCGTTCACCTCCGCTGCCTCCTCATTCATGCAGCAAACCAACAGCATCACAACAACAATTCACACAGCAGTATCAAAGTAACAAAACATCACCAATTCACAGCAGATTAAAATCAAACCCACGACAGATAAATTTTTCAAACAACAGCAATTCAACATCAAAAATTACAAATCTTAAAAAATGAAACCCACCTCAAGAACATAGGTTTGAATATCTGGAATATCAACCCCAAACCACCCGGCGCCCTTGAACGGCCTCGACGCGCTGTTGCCGAGCCACTGAGGATCCGACCTCCTTCCCCCAGGCTTCACCGCCTCCTCAAAACCTCATCGATCCCAATCCCACTCTACTGAGCTGCTCAACCCCCTTCTTTCTTCGTGGACCAAACTATCCCCGGCCGCACATCCCCTGTACAATCCAATATTCCGGCTTCTCCCGCATCACTCCGATCCAAATCCCTAACCCTCTTCCTTTTCCTCACGCTCCAACAGCCCGAAGCAGACCATCGCCACAGCCCGCGCTGCCTTGCTTGCTCTTTCTTGGCACCGCAATAACCCTCGCGACGCACCCGCATCACCCTAACCCTGGCCAAGACTCGTCCCGCTCACATCGCCTCGCTCCCATTGCGACGTCGCCCCTGCTGGAACTCCCATCCGCGCCGCACGAAGCCTCCTCCCCTTTCTCTATTCTCTTTTCATTTTTATGTTATTATTTTGTTTTATATAATAATCATAATATATATATTACATTATATAATATACACAACATATACTACTTATATATTTATAATGTAAATTACTTTTGTTTTATAATAAGTAAATATTAAATAAATATAATACTTATATTTACATATATTAGTAATAATATTAGATATTATAAAGTATATATATATATATATATATATTAATAAGCATTTTTTAAGTAGCGATATAATATAAAGTATTTTTTATAGTAGTTTCATTCTCTGACGCATGTGCGTTTTTTGCAGAGGGAGGGTTAAAGCTTGCCGCACACGCACCATTTCGTTCAGTTAGGAGCTACTGCTCCAGTGACCAGTGCAGGAGGAAGAAACGCAGTGAAATCTACACGTGGAGGCCAGGGAACAACTCGGGGGAGATTCCAGAGATTTCGATTGGGTGATGAATGTGTGAAAGGCGAGAGAGACGTTGATGAATCCAGCGGAGCAGGAGCATCGGAGAACATCATTCGGGGGATCATTGCAAAGGGGTGGGATCTATCGGGCCTTTCCAGAATTTCATTCCAGAGTGAGGAGAGCATCCTTTCTTCCATCCAGAGATACCTCGATCCATCAATTGATCGCAATCAACCTTCGATCCATCTCATCACCGAAACAGAGACAGACAGACGTTGAGCAGGAGATCAGCATCGAAGCAGTTGATGGAGAGAGGAGCAATCTCGCAGGAGATGTTTCTTAATTCATTTTCTGTTTCTTTCTGTTTTACGATTTTAATGTGTAGTTAAATAGATTAGGGGAATCAGGCTGTAGAGAACTGATTATCCTTATATCTGTCATGTTTTATTAGTTTGATTGCTCAGTGCAATTTCATTTCTCAGTTTTCTCTTCTGTTTATTCTGAGTATCTTTTTTACATTACCTAATGACCGACGGGTGTGGTAATGAACCATTTCACCGAGGATCATTGACCGAAGTACTGAGAATTTTAAAAGGTCAATGCATCTTTTCTCCAGTTTAAACAGGTTTATCCAAGGGTCAAGATCGAAAGATCGAGACTCAAGGAAGTTAATCGAGCTGTGTTGATCCACTAAAGTGACAACTCGGTGGATTAACACCATTTTTCTATGCACTGGGTAATTGAATTAAACAAATAAGAAGTGGAGAATATCATTTTAATCAGTTCAAAGCAGCAAGAGGACCCTAAAATCATCATTACCGTTTTCTCTCTGTTCAAGCCACATATTTCATCATATCTCCTTCATTTTTACACCCACTACTAGAATTTGTTTCATTGTGTACGTACAGTTTGTTTTTGTTAGTGTTCTATTTTTATCTTTTTGTTGTTTTATTTTTAATCTAGTCTAGCACAACATAAGTCCTTCTCTGTGGTTCGTCACCCTTCATAACACAGTACTAGTAGTTTGTAGGGTTTATAAATTTTAAATTTGCGTGTACTCAACGACTGTGCGTTCATGGATGAAGAAGAATCTGTCTATCAAGAACAAATTTGAAAATCATCAAGACTTATTTGATATATGAAATAGAAGTGGTCATATTTATGATGAGTTCCAGTTTATTCCTACCATTCCTCGTGAATTTTTTCATAAGAATTATAAACCACAACAAAGGAAAGATAAGGGAAAAAAGAAGTTTAAAAGTCTTCTATTAGGAATATGGAAAACAATGATGTCAACAAAACAGTGAAAGAAAATATTCACAAGAAGAATTTCAAACAGGATTCCATGAATATCATCTCATCAAAGAAAACATGCTTTTATTATGGAAAGAAAGGTCATACCATTGATCAGTGCAAACGATCCATGGAAATTAATGGAAGAAAGATGAAACTAAATGGAGAATAAATCAAGAAGAAGATAGGATTGACTGAAGACATTCCTAAAGATAATCTTAATAAGTTGCCTATGAAAGGTAACTTCAACATAGTGAAGAAGCCATTTGGAAGCACCAAATTAGAATATGTTAATAAGGATTGTTTATTTATCTTTCCTAATCAATTAAAAATCTATATAGAATTGCATAGAGCTGAAGATTAATTACTAGATAAAGCAATGGAAAAGGGAGAACATGTCATTACACATGAAGGAAAATTCTAATTTCATGAAAGGTTTCTTGCACGTGACAACTAAAGTCTCTCATAATTACTGTGTGAAAGGTGTAAGAAGGTTGGACATTATGCAATTAAATGTTTATACGTTTTTCAGGTCAAATGGAGATGTCAACAATTGAAAAACATGCACTTTTTGAAGCTACTTCACTATTGGTAAAAGTAAGGAGAAAAAATCCACCCGACCTGAATTTGAATGGAAATAAATGGTACATGATGGAAATGAATGATCAATGTGTCAAATGTGGAGGACACACCAGTATGAAGAGTACCAGACACATTTGAGATACATAGAAATGACTTCTTAGTTTGAGAGAAAATTTTCAGCCATGTTGCTACCATTAATAAGCTCACATGTGTTCCATATTATTCCCTTATATCTTTGTTCTATATGTATACTTAAATTTTAGAGAATTGAAGATGAAGGTCATTCTCAAAATGACAATTTAATGAGAAAAGTGGTGAACAACATTTTGGACTCATTATTCATGATTTGGTAATAACTTGATGTGCACCACAACAGATGATTATCAACATGAATATCATGAAGAATATATGATGATATTTTACACCATGATAAATCAAAGGGATTGAATCCAATGAGGGGGATAAAATATGAAGCAGATGATAAAAAGATTTATGACATGACAAATCTTGATATTAATATCATTTCATGAAGCTAAAATGGAGGTATTCTAATCACACTTTCATCCCTTGTTCTTAATTGTATTTATCATACCAATTACGGTGGGTGGAGTGCACGATTGATGAAATGATGGGTTGAAAGGTGGAGATTTATCTTTTCATTTGATCTTTATAATATTTTTTGTGACGTATGTACCAGATTTATCATTTCATTGATAAATATGACTATTTCCAACCCCTAGGATATGATTTGATACATTCCGAGCATGACTTCACATGTATGGTTTTATATGGACAACATTAAAAACCTTAGTCATATCTCTCTTGTTTTCTATACCGGGTTAGACCAAGTAGAATTAAATTTGAATCACCAAAGGATTCCTTCTATATTAACCATGTAAAATCATCCCTCTCTAAAAAATATTCTAAAAGATATTCTTTAATGGGAGGAGGACATGTTTTTGAACTGACCCCACAACACCTTTTCATTTGGTTTCCAATAATAGGGAGAAAAAATTGGCACAGATATTGACCCATTCAATGTTTTCATAGGTGATAATAACCAAAAAATACAAAGGGGGATATTGAAGTTCATAATATTTGAATTTTTTTGTTAATGATAAGTAAATATGTGAATGAAATATATTTATGAAGAAGTTGGTGATTCATTGGGGAATTGTTGTTGATTCCAAGCATTGAATTGTATACTTGATCAATTATCCACGAGGATAAAATTCAGGCGATCAATTGATCTATTACTGAGTCCAAAGATTTGTATCAAAGTGATATATGTTTAAACCAACTTGATGAAACCCATGAAATAAATAATTACATGATGAAATTAGAATATCCATCCAAATACTACTAATTGGATGAATTTTGAGAATTAAATCAGAGGATTTTCGGAGCAGATCCTTAAAGTCCAAGACATGTGTTTATAGAGAACACATCATTCATTACAACATTGAAGACCATGAATTTTGCTTTAATGTATGTGGAATAAAGAAATGAACCATGCATCATCCATGATTAGATTAAAGGAATGTAATGAAGATTTCTCGGATTCATGATCAAAATATAAATGAATGAAGGATGGTGAATGAAGAAGAAGTGAAGAGGAAAGAGAATCTAGTATTTTTTATGGCATATAATCTATGTTATACTTTGTTTTTAATAATGTACATTTGTTCGATTCATTTTTCAAAAATATGGGACAACTTACAATGCCAGTCGAGGACCTCAGACCTCAGGCACATGCGGGACCCGACGGTCAACCACGCCTAAGGGAAGCATTAAGGCCAACCCCGCCAGAGGTGCAAGAGCATGAGCTGTGTATATGCCCATAGGAGCACACATGGTAATCGACATATTCAGAAAGGTGCATTGTAGGCGCTTTAAGCATGACCGAAGGAGAAAAGGTTGACGTAGAAGTGCACCTATAAAACACCGGTGTGGGGCGACAATATGAGTGGGGGAAGAGAATTCTGAGCTGAGGTTGTCGTGACTTGTTTTTTAAAGAAGCTGGAAACCATGACACATTTCGATGTGTGAGGAGATTTAAAAACATAGATTCAATCTTGGTCATCCATTACTTTTCATGTGAGATCATGGCTGCATGTTGCTTCCCGCATCTCGTGATGCAATTTGAGTAGTCAATCCATCCGTGCCGCATATGTTTGAATTAGGACAGTTCGGTGATCCCTTAGAAGCATCATCTTAAATCTATGAGCCACCCAACACCACTATATAGAATGATCATAGACGAACCTCCACGATCGAGCTCTTTAACATTATTAAAGAGTTAAATCTTATGCATGATTATCATCTAAAAAACATGATATCATGCATTAAACAACATTTTCATGCATGCATCTAAATATTGGAGATCTCATATGGCTGAAGAAACCAACTTTGTGAGGCCACTTCCTGTCATTCGAGAACTCAATAAGAATCATGGTATTCATTCTCCATCGCATGCACATAAGGATTGCACCGAGAAAGGAGTATGCGTTGAAGAGAAACAAACCAAGATATTTGGGAAATCATATCCAGCGTTTAAAATATTTAAATGCCATGATACTCGGCTATTAAAAGGGGAGAATTCAAAGGGAATATCTCGAGAGATTTTGACATGGTGAAGGATTTTCCCTCGCCTATAATTAGATAATCATCAAGATTTAGTGAGGATGCCATTGTCATACCTCAGAGCCCTTGTTTCTCAAAAAACAGTGCATCTCTATTCTTAATTTTCAAAGAATGAAAAAATATTTATGCACAACCCTGCTATGCAATGAAAATGAGTTGTTCATCCCTTGGGTGAAGGAGAACTGAAATCCACATTGGTTCGTGAAAGAAGTATCACCCTCTGTTCAAAGAAACTCTTGAATATGTGATAGGTTCTTTCAAAACCTAACCATGCTTCGTGCATGAAGAAGAAACCGAAAACACATAACCATTGCTATGCACCCATGTTTTTCTCTTGCTATGATAGAACTGATAACCTCCTTGGATTTGTGTAAGAGATCCGTGGAAAGTGTGTAGGTGAAAGAGAGGAACCCATGAACTACTTGAGAGAAGAAAAAAAACCGAGATTTTGGGTGGTACGTACATGACATCGACAGTTCCCTATTAAGAAAAATAAGGAAGAGGGAAATACACATTGGCATGCACTTTTGAGAAGGGTAACCGATACACAACTTCATTATACCCATTCGGGTTGTGTGTTAATGATGAAGAAAAGGGATGGTACATGCATGGTTGAGTTCATGTGCATGAAAATAACATAAAATAAATTGTGAGTGCACATGTGAAGAATATGGAGGAAGAATGAAAGAATAACACACACATGATCTTACCCATTCGAATTCGGCGAAATACACACTTATATTAAACAAAAACATGATAATATGTGTGTGTGTGTCCAAGTAACCAATGAAAAAAATGTGTGTGATATTAAGAGAAGAAAATAAAGAGAATCTGGGAGTCCTCAAAAGGTTATACCCAGTGGGGTTTTCACAGAAGAAAGAGAGAAGAAAGAGATTGTGCATGCATACTTGCATATGCACACAAAAAGAAACTTAAAATGAAGAATAAATATTATGAGTGAAAATGTGCAAACAAGAATAATAAATTCCATGAAACCCATGCATGATGAATAATTAACTAAGATATGAAAAAAAGATAGGATACCATAAAAACTTGTATTAAGTAGATGATAAATGAGACTAAAGCCAGACATAATTTAAAAATGAAACTGTATATGAGTGGAATGTATTTGAGAATCCAAGAAGGAAGAAAGAGATGACATTGTTTAGAATTATTCTAAAATTCTTTATGATTTTTTCTGCACCATTTTCACACACATCAGTGAGGCCTGAACTTCATCAGAAGAAAAAAGAACTGACTGAGCATTGTTGAACAGAGGACTGATCAGAAAAGTGGTCAGAGTTATTGAGAAAAGGCCAACATAACTTGTTAAAGGCTGTTGAGGATTCTTGAGGAGATTCACGAGAAAGTGTGATTCAAAAAGATCGTGAGGAAAGATCAGAAGATCCCTCCACAGTGAATCAAGAAGCATCTCTTGTGAAATACAAGAGGAAGAAGTCTTCAGTGGACTCTAAAGTAGGCTAGTGGGACCCTGGTAACACTATGGGAAGCAATACAAAGAACCTGTAGTGGGACTTCAGAGAAATATAATGGGACTCTGTATCGACCATTTTAATTGATAATAAGATTATAGTCAAGAATCTGTGTTGGGGAGAATAACAAACATTGAAAGGAGTAGTTCATTGAATAGAAACATGTAAATCCTTATGTTCAGTGGCTTTACATTTATAGAATCATTTGAGGTAAGTCTGAGTGACACAAGAATAGTGGATTGGGTCTTTAACTATCCATATAGGGTTAATTAAAAAGAATAAATTAGTTAAAAGATATAAAGGTATCACTTATTCACCCCTTCACCTATCATTGATTCACTTTGTTCAAGGCACATCATCTATATTCACCAATTAATATGGGATTATAGACATATTCTATGATATGGAAGGAAATAATGTTTTTTTGTTAGATAGATATCTAGAATGGTTGTGGTGTTCAGATCCTGTATTTTCATAGTAAGAAGAGATGATTTTTTTAATAGTGGAGAAAGTGATAGGGTTTCCATGTTTAATGAAGTAATTTTCAAATGTTATCCCGAAATTTATTGCGATAATATAACGGTGATTTGCTATAGAGTTTGAGATAGATTTACACCCTAGAACCTATTCAATTTTTATGGATCCTTATCAAATTATACAATCTACATTATGGGAGATGAGGATTAATGTTTATGAATTAATACAAATGGTTTTCATTTATCTAATTCTACCACCATTGGTTCCTCCAGTGTTATCCACTAGTAGGGTGGATTGTAGTATGAGGTTTTTCATAGACTAGTGACGGATAAACTAGGTGATGATCAATAAACATTCACCAAATGTAAGGATAAATTATTTTTTCGATAAATCGAAGTGATCCAACTAGGTTTTTAATATTTATCTATGATATGGGCATCATAAATGAGGGTAATGGAGGATGTTATCTCGAAAACTAAATTCAAGTGTGAATTTGGGAACATAAAATTCAAGGTTATGTTGTTTGTTATTATAAAGTACCTAGTTATTTACATCGAATTCATCGTATCCATGTTTCATGAGTTCTTAGGAAATCTTAGAGAAATGTTCATCAACGAATTCATCACATAATCGATATTAGAGGAGGATTATGTAAGGAAACAAAGGTGTACATTTTATTTACATTACTACCACTGGTTATATAGAAATTTTTCCAAAATAATATTTTAGATTCATGAGGTACATTTTCATGGGTATATGTTGTTTCAGTAGGGTTTAACAGTCAATTTTCTATGGTAAAAGAGAATATAGTTTGATTCAATTAATAATGTTGTAGTGGTTTTTCATTTCCATGGTCATATAGAATATAAAAACAGGGTCTTATCTAAAATCTTCTAGATTTTATCCCATTTGATATCCCTGTTTAGGAAGGACAAGGCTTTTTTATAAACTAAATAGTGTCATGTAGATTCTAAAAACCTAAAGGAGAATTTGATAAATGATATTGTTATTTAGTTTATTTATGATATAATTTTATTTGATATTTTCAATGATTATTATTATATAAATTTTGGTTCTATAATGAGGCATCCTATGGAATTGATTTTATATGGGCCTATAATGTTATATAATCATGGGAATAATAACTCCACCCATGATCTCAAGTTGGAGATAGATGCGTTTTCCCTGAAGCTATAGAGATATTACATTATTATTTATTACTTCATGGTGTTTACAAATATAATTATATTGTGTTATATATTCTCCCAAATAAACATAAATTAGTATCAAGAGATATGGATAATGTTATTTCTATAAAATGAATGTTAGATATTCTACAACATGGGGAAAGGGAATGTAATTGAGAATACATTTAGAATGAAGTCACAATGAGATGATGTTTTTGGTCCATATATTCTTGAAGAGTGACATCGGAGATTTAAATTAGGCATATTGATATATAGGAGGCCAGTGCTAGTGGTTTTTTTTGAACAATATTAGAGTAAAATTTTACTTAATTAATATGGTGGATGATCCCATACGAGGATACTTGTAGGTAGACCTGTTAAGGGATTGTTTTTTTCTTGTGATGCTTCTAATGGGTGGTCATATGATGAATGCAATTTTACATCATTCCAATAAAGGATGTTTTATCTATTTGTTGTGTAGAATGATGTTATTTTTTGACTTATAGGTCTCCCATAGATGTGTTCCATGGTATGTTGAATATGTAATATTAAATGAGGATTTACTTATGTGACAACTGGGCCCCAGTGACAGCACAGCCACCCCGCCTTAACATGGCCGTCGGGTCCTGGCCCACCAGGTACCACCAGTTGCCCCGCAGACACATGGGGCCCACCCTAGGGTCCACCCACATGCCTGAACGGGTCATCTGACTAATGATAGTCCCCACAGGCCAACACATGTCCTTTCCAGTGTGCTTTGTCCTCACTCACACACACCCTGGAAAACTTCCCAGGAGGTCACCCATCCTGATCACTACTCCAGGCCAAGCACGCTTAACTGTGGAGTTCTAATCAGACAGGCTCCCGAAAAGGAAGGTGCACCTTGTTGACATGAGTCATATCATTTAGTCATTTAACCCTTTATCATTTGGGGATGTTACAATCACCCCCCCTTTAGAGCACAACGCCCTTGTTGTGGGCCGTACATCTCAACCCAGGCAGTGCACCGTGCACTTTAAGGCTGGGTTCCTCCTCTGATACCAAATGTGACAACTGGGCCCTAGTGACAGCACAGCCACCCCACCTTAACATGGCCGTCGGGTCCTGGCCCACCAGGTACCACCAGTTTCCCCGCAGGCACATGGGGCCCACCTTAGGGTCTACCCACATGCCTGAACGGGTCATCTGACTAATGATAGTCCCCACAGGCCAACACATGTCCTTTCCAGTGTGCTTTGTCCTCACTCACACACACCCTGGAAAACTTCCCAGGAGGTCACCCATCCTGATCACTACTCCAGGCCAAGCACGCTTAACTGTGGAGTTCTAATCAGACAGGCTCCTGAAAAGGAAGGTGCACCTTGTTGACATGAGTCATATCATTTAGTAATTTAACCCTTTATCATTTGGGGATGTTACAACTTATAGGGGTAGTGATGAGATTTTATTTAGAAGAGTTTGTATGGTGTTGTTTAGTATTTTAGTAGGAGAAGCCCTCAAATTAGGTTCTTGGTGGGTTATTGTTGCCATTGGGTATACCGAAGTGGATGTGGTGGGATATTTTTATGGATTCAATCACCTATTTTCCTTCATATCAAGGAGGATGTGAAGCTATTTAGGTGATAGTGTATTGGTTGGTAAATCCTTCTAGCTTTTTAGTGATCACAGATTCATGTTTTATGGATGTCTTAGTGGAGTGGTATATAGATGAGATAGTGAAGCTTCATGGGGTTTATTGGACTACAATATCGAATCAGGACCCTCATTTTACCTCAAAAGCATGGAGATGAATTAAATATTTTTTTTAATCTTATAAATAACTATCTAAATCTTTCTATCTATTGATAGACTATTAAATAAAATAAACATTTCATATGTTGGATGATATGATGCATGCATGAGTCTTGGATATTGGTGGATCATGGGTTATTCTTCAAACTATTTTGAGTTTAACTATAACAATATATATCATTATTAAATTGATATATCTCTATTTGAGTAAATTTATATATAGATTTATAGGTCTCTATTGTATTGGAATAAGGCAGGGGAGTTGGTGGTCCTCAGACTTTTTTTATAGATTATGATAAAGAAGGGTTATGTGATTAATCAATAAATTAATTAATTATAGGATGATCATAAGTTTTATAATGATCAAAATAGGAGGCCTTTGAGTTTTGATATTAGATATCATGTGTTCATTATTATTTATCCTTTTCATGTATGACGCGAGTTTTACTAAAGAATTATAATCTCCCCATAATTTATTGTTCCTCAAGAGGTGCTAGTGTTTGTTAGAGAAGTGAAATATATATTGGTTCTTCCCCCATTGTTGGATATGGTCCAATTTTATTTCAATATTCTATATCATGATAAATATTCTCACAATTAATACAACATAATTTTGTGGGAGTAGGATATTGAGGATAAAATTATATTCAAAGAGAAGTCCATTGAGATTTAGAATCATCAGGAAAAGGTGTTGTGCAAGAGTGTCATTCCATTAGTTCATGTTTTGTGGAGGTATAACAGTTTAGAAAAATGTACATGGGAATAAGAGTCCCAGATAAATGATCAGTATCAAAAGATAATTTGAACCATTTTATAACATAATTATTAATATGTATGAATTGAAGGTGATTTGTTTTTGATTATTTATTTATTATCCTTCATTGTTATTTAGTGTTGGCTTTGTCTTCATTGTAGAGGTCTCACCATATAAGTGTTTGAGTTTTGTGGTCATTTATTTCTTCATGGGGTTTGTTTTGATTCTCAAGGATTTTAATCATGTTAGATGTATCTAATGTAAAATATTGATCTTTGTTTTCCATATATTTGTTTATTTTGGGTTTAGGTGGTGTCCGAAGAAGGGAGTTGGATGAAAGGTGGTATAGGGAAGTGATTTCATCTTAGAGTAGTTTGTTGAAATGGACTTTTGTTTCATTGTATGTTTAGTTGGCTATAATAATTGTAATTTTTGTAATCCTATGGGTTTCATCTTCATGGGATCAGTCACAAAGTGGGGTTTTTTCTGCCCTATTCTGGGGATGCGCCATTGATTTGGGGAATGGGCTATCAGGATTATGATTCTTTAGGTTGTTAGACTTATATGTGTGGTCGAGGTGTGTAGTGTAACACAAAAAGATTTTGAAAGTAAAATTAATATTAAATTCTTGAAGCATTGAGTCTCTACAAGACACCAATTTGTATAACCTTTCCAGTAAACATAATTTTTCTACCTCTGTGATTAGAATTTCAAAAAACTAACATACACAGTTTCATTCTGTAATATATTTAGAGTCTAATAAGGCAAACATAATTCTTGAATAGTAATATACCCTTATGAATAGAAATATGAATAGTAAATCATATTATTATTTTACTTTCTTATGTTTATAAGATAATGTGATCTCGATTAATTTTTCAAGATGATATAAAATTAATTATAGTTTTAAAATAGTTATTATTTGATTAAATTAGGATTTTATATAAAAATTAATAATAATATTTAGAAAATTATTTTCAAAAAAATGGACTTCATTTTTGAATTCTTCACATAGAAATATGGTTAGGGTGGATTTATTGGATTTTTCTAAAATACTCAAATTTTTTATGGATAGTGAAATATGATAATCTACCATATATATACATTATCAGTTAAAATCAAAATTCCTAGTGTATCAGTCCCCGGTTTTTAATATAAATATTGTATTCATTTAACAGAACTTTTCATCTACTATGTTTTGAATTTCAAAAAATGGTCATCTAGAGTTGTGATCAGTAAGTCATTTGGAGTCTGATAGGACAAATTTGATTTTTTGTGAATAGTAACATACCATTATGAATATTAGTATGAATATTAATATGACCCTTATGAATAGAAAATAATTATTTTATTTTATTTTCATAAGTTAACAAGATAATGATATGTTAATTAATTTTTAAATGTGAAATAAGACTAATTATACCTTTAATAATTGTTATTTTTAGAATTAACTGTTATTTTATTTAAAAATTATTTAATAATATTTATAAAATTATTTTTGAAAAATGGAGTTCATTTTTTAATTCTACACATTGAAAAATGGTAGGGGTGAATTTTTGTAATTCTTCTGAAACACATGAAATTTTGATGAATTGTGAAATATGGTAAAATATCGTATATTCAAATTATAAGTTAAATACACAATTTATGTCATCATATGTAATTTAAGTCCAATTGGTTCTAACTCACATGAAATTATTACTATTATGGGTCACATGAAAATGCACTATTGGTTATCTTGATGGAAATAATAAAATAATGAATAAAATATTCAAAATTTACCCCACTCCTCCACTATAAACCCCCCTCACCCCCTCTTCTTTTTACTCCCCTAAGCCTTGAAGATCTTAAATTATATTCCCAATTACTATTACCTAGTCAATCCCCACTTCTAGGAATCACTTGGTCTAGCGAAAAGCCCAAAACCCCTTCCCTTAAGGATATTCTCAAGGAGGTTATTTCAAGCGGTAATGCACCCTTCTTTTTCATTTAGTTTTATTTCAATTTATCTTATTTTGTTATTATTTCCTCACCTCCTCTATCCAAATGACCATGATAGATATATTATAATCTATATACTAGAATTATATCATGTTAATGGAAGAAACATCATCAATATTCCTACTCTCACCCTTTTATTTTATAAATGAAATCGAAGTCCATGAGATTATAATTTATAAACTTCGTGGATAATGAAGTTTCGTTCATCAAATTCCATTTCATTACTGGTCATGAAACCATTTTTATGGTTTAAATAGACTATAATATATGTATTATAACCTAATTAATATTCATGAACCAGTATACATACATATTATTAAATCATATGACCAAACTAGTTCCTAATAATAAAAATTCCGGTAGAATAATCTTAGTGAATGTCATTAATATTTCATCTATTGACTCATTATCATTCCATGAAACCATATGATATAAATTAATATTAAAAATTCTGTATTTTCATAAATAATATTTAATTTCAATTATTAATATTTACAACCATTCCATATGAACTCTATTACATAAAAACAGGTGAACCAATTATGTAAATAAAGAAAACGAACACTCAAGAACGATGAAATTCGTTATAATAACTAATAAATAAGGGAAAAAATGAACAAAAAATAATAATGATAAAGTACAAACATGTATAATAGGTTTTTTAATATGTTATTAATAATTATAATTTCATATTCTAGGACCTTAAGTTCAAGATCGGAACACATTCAGACTTAAGGTAAGGGTTTTCCACCCGAACTCCCATTTCATTTGGGTTACTTTTATTTTCTAATTACCTCAATGAAATTATTATGTATTATTATACACTCTTCATAAATTATATCTGATTTTTCTATATATGTTTATCAACCATAATAGTTCTTTATTTTATGGATAGTTACATATTTTAAAATGAACATTCAAAATTGTTACCAAAATACATGCCTGATTCATAGGAATTTCTTAAATTCTTACCCACTTCCAAAGGCACACTATAATCTATTTTTGGAAGAAATTATCTTTATAAAATAAATAATTTTATTATGAAAATACAAACTTACTTTACTTATGGTTTTATACAAATATTTTTCCATAATAGCTCTTCTTTTCAAAGTAAAAGTGTCTATCTCAACAATTACTCAAATATTTTATAAGAGTATCTTCATTTTATTCGACATTCTCGTTGATTATTATGTATTATTGGGATTAAAATTTCATGGTATCATCTAACATATTTAATATATTTTTTAATGATTATTTTTCTTGTGGATGTACTATCTTAAAAACATTCACCAATTTACTCTGAATAGTCAGTTTTTATGCTTAATGTTTGGGGAAACTAATTTACATTTCATATATTTGAATCAATATGAATGTATATGTTGTTTATATTTCTCCCCATTAATATGAGTAGTGAATTATATATAGAAAGTGTTATTTGGGTACCACTATATCCCCTTAGTTTATCGGTAGGTCTCATGAGACAAACCACGATCTTAGTAGAAGGCATTGACAAAATGATTATTTATGGTCTTTGCAGGAGGCCTTGATAGTATTGTTATGTTGTACCACATTATACATTCTCTCATTATGAAAATAGTATTTATAGATCATGTGGTTATTCAACTAGTATAATACCCATTATTATGTATTATTATGGCATTACTTACTCCTCTCTTATTCCTTCCATAATGTGTTCATATTTTTGTTAAAGGAATATTTTTTTAAGTTATTAAACATTTATAATGTTTATATATATCTTCCTCTATATTTCATGCCATTACTGAGTTTTTGAGATAAAATCTTTATTATGATTCATTTTCTTAGGACATGAATAAGTTTATTATGAATGAAATGCTAAAATAACCTAGTAGTTTTGGATTTTTTCTACGGGGCTTTGATGTTGTATTTTTTTCGAGATGTAATGTTGGAAAAATGTATGAATCTTGTTTCCAATAAAAAAAACCTATCAGTCCTTCGGGATGCATAATCTTTGCTTATATCTCAATTTAATCAAATAAGGAACTGGATTTGGGGAACTGGGATTGGGTCCTTACAGTTGGTATCAAAGAAAGTTTAGTAGAAATCTTGGAAACTGGATATAGAAAATGTAGATTTGGGACCAAATCCCTAAGATAGTCTTTGAGGATAAGCATACAATAACATCTTGGTATTTTCATAAAGAATATATTATGTATATATTTCTAGAAAATATATCCTTGTCTAGATACAAATAGGTAGAGGTGGATCTGGGATAGATGTACCTAGGAGTGAAAGCTCTGAGAAGGAGTTTCGGGTTTCACCTCGGGTATCTTGGTACACGACCATATGCCTTGTTTCACTCTTTGTTTTTACACTCTCGAGGGATATGCATAGGATATTTCATATTTTATTTATAATCTATTATGACTGATTGAAATGTAAATTACTCCTCAAAGAACCCATTTTTTATGATTATAGGGTTAACCATGTTTAGGATTTCAATTTATGCTTAGTATTTTGCAATGTTAAGATTATGACTCATAACCTAATATAGTGTATGCTATTATATAGGGATGAAGCCTAGTGGAAGGAATATAAATCTCATTAATGCACATGTAACCTCTAGGGATTTCCCTCTGATGTAAGATAATGATGTTGGCTCTGGTGCTGTGACTGGTGTTGAGAAACTTATAACTATACTGGGAAAACATACTCAGGTTATGAATAATAACCTTACCCATATAGAGCATATGAATCCACCATGTGGAAGAGCTATGTTATGTATCTTTATTCGATGATATCCTCCATCATTCAATGGGACTAATAACCTATTTATATTAGAGCAGTGGATATGTTCCCTTGAGAAGTTATTTCTCACTTCGGGATGTAAAGAAAGAGAGATGATTTTCATGGAAGTTTATCTTCTATCAGGAGATGCGGATGAGTGGTTGTCATTAATACAAAAAAAAGTGGAGGAAGAAATAAAAGAGATGGAATGGAGGTATTTTACGGAAATCTTCCTAGAAAAATATTTCCCTCATGAACAACGAGCAGATATAAAGAGGCAATTATTGAATCGGAGACAGGAGGATGAAATTTTTTCCAAGTATGAAGCCAAAATTACAAGGATGTAAAGCCATGATGTGAACTACATACATAATCAAAGGAAAAAATCAATTGATTTTTTGATGGTTTAAAACCATTACTCCAAAGGGCTCTAGTCTCCCAAAGTTTCATATCATATGAAGATACCGCCTCATGTGAAATAAAAATAGAAAAATAATTTTCTATGTATTATGATTTTAATGGAAAACAAGAGAAGAAGAGGGATATAAAAAACTCTAGAAATGGAAATAAATAAATAGGGAAGAAGTAAATAATTTAGTTTCCATCATGTAGTAATTTGGGGAAGAAACACCTTGGAACATTCCTGAAGGGAATGTGAGTCTCTTAAAAGTGCCTATAAAAAGTCCACCTCTCTTGAGTTTGTAAGTTGAAGAAAGAAGCTACCAATGTTCAGTGCTACAATTACAGGGAGATGGGAAATTATGAACATGAATTTCCTAAGAATATGGGGAACATTTCTGAAATGAGGACAAGGGAGAAGGCAAGATTATGCTGTCACAACTGTCGAGGTTGAAGTTCCTGACAACGTAGTGGCAGGTACATTGATAGTTTCATCAAACATATCCAATTATTTAATTGATTCTAGATTATCTCATTAATTTATAACATCCCAGTTTTCCAATATAATTAGACATGTCCAATTTTATTTAATAAAGGAGTTAGTTGTGAAAACCCTTAGTGGATTTATCACTGCAACAATGTTGTGTCAATTAGTACCCCCTCATTACACATAAACATACTTTAGTTGATAAAATTATCATCATAACAATGACTTAATTTTATATAATTCTCGATATGAATTTTCTGTCAAATTATGATGTGAATATATATTGTTAGAACATGGATGTTACAATTTCTGAGAATGGTGTGGAATCCCTTATCTTTAGGGAAGAAACACCACCATCTGATTATCATCTTGATTCACCCCTAGTGGATCTACTAAATTCAATTATTAGAGAGTAAGTGAACCCAATATCTATGGGCATGGAAATAAATATTCAAATTTAAGATGTGAATGTAGTGCAAGTATATGTCGATGTCTTTCCAGAGGATATACCTAGACATCCTCCTGATGGTGAAATTGAGTTTCCCATTGACTTAATTCCTAGTTCAAGGACCGTATAAAATATCCCTTATAGAATGTCCCCTATAAAGTTAATAGTGCTAAAAAAAACTAGAGGAATTGAGTGATAAAGTATTTATTCAACTTAGTGTTTCTCTGTGGAGATTCCCTATTCTTTTTGTTAAAAATATTGAAGGGTCTATGAGGTTGTTCATTGATTATTGGGAAATCAATGATATTACATTAAAGAATAAGTATCCTCTATAAAAAATTCATGGCTATTTCATCAAAATCATGGAGAAAAATAGTTTTCAATTATTGATCATCGATATGGACATCATCAGTTTCTTGTAACGAAGGAAGACATTCCAAAAACATCATTTCAAACAAGGTATGGGCATTATGAGTTTATAGTAATGACTTTTGGATTTACTAATGAACCATCTGTTTTCATGGATATGATGAATAGATATTTCATGTAATATATTGATGAATTTTTAGTGGTGCTTATTGATGATATACTTCAATACTCTAAAATATATAAAGATCATGAAAATCACTTTCAAACTGATCTGAAGAATCATAGAAAAAATAAATTATATGGGATGTTTAGCAAGCGTGATTTTTTGATAATATTAGATTCATTTCTGGGCCACATTATCTCTAAGGATGGAATATTTTTAGATGCTGTGAAGATAAATGCTGTGCAAGAATGGATGACTCTAATGAACATAAGTGATGTATGCAGTTTTATTGGTTTAGCAGGTTATTATCAGCGTTGCATTCAGAACATCACCCGTTTAGCCAACCCAATGACCTAGCTCACACAAAAAGTTATTAAGTTCATATGGAAAAAGTAATTTGAATAGTTTTTTGATGAATTTAAGAGGAGGTTAGTGAATGATCTGATCCTAACCCTACCATCTGGGAATGATGGGTCTGGTATTTATAGTGATGCATCAAAGAAAGGACTTGGTTGTGTCTTTATGCAGAATGATCGAGTGATTTCCGATGCATCTAGGTTGATAAAATTTCATGAAAAAAACTATCAAACTCATGATCTTGAGATAACATCAGTAATATTTTCTATGATGATTTGGATACATTACCTCTATAGAAAATTATGTGAGATATATACAGATCATAAGATATTGAATTATATATTCTCACAGAAAGAATTCAACATGAGACAAAGGAGATGTATTGAGAAACTCAATGATTATTATTGCATAATACACTACTACTTAGGGAAGGAAAATAAGGTAGAATATTCTTTGAGTAGAAATGACCACAAACTTTTGACCAAGAAGATAGTTGAAAGGGATCCTATGTTCATGGGTCTAGTAAAGATGGATATGTGAATTATCAAGGAATGTAAAACATCACTACCATTTCACATGGTTTCCAAACATTCTTTACTCGAAAGGATAAAATAATCTCATGATGATGATTATGAGTTTCAAAAGAAAAATAAATCTATAAATGATGGGAAGTTGACCGAATTTGTATATGATAATAGCATTTTAAAAATCATAAAGAGGTATTGTGTTCCCACAATTCCTGAGCTAAATAGGGAATTATTGGATGATGCTCATAGCTTAAATTTCTCTATACACTCTGGTAGAAAAAAGATGTACATATATCTAAAGGAACATTTTTTTGTGGGAAGCATGAACAAGGATATTGATGATTATGTGTCAAGATGTTTGGTTTTTCAACAGGTGAAGGCTGGAGGACAAAATCCTAGAGGAGCCATGCAACACCTTCTTTTTCCTATATGGAAATGGGATGATATTACAATGGACATTGTCATGAGGCTACCATAACTCAATGAAAGAATGATGTGATATGGATAATTGTTTATTTTCATATAGAATTAACACATTTTCATGCTAAAATATAAGACTTACCACTTGAATGTTTAGAAAGGCTATATATTAATGAAGTTGTAAGACTTCATGATGTACCCTTAACAATTGTTTCTGATCGTGATCCCCATTTTACATCAGAATTCTGGAAAATTATTTAGAAGGACATAGATACTAATCTTTGTTTGAGAACTGCCTACCACCCCCAAACTGATGGATAATAAAAATGTTCTATTCAAACTTTGGAATACATGTGGAGGTCTTGTTCACATGGCATTCACGATATGTGGGATCATTATTTACCACTCGTAAAACATTCATATGACAATATATTCCATTCATGAATTCAAATGGACCCATATGAAGCATTATATGGAATGATATGTGGTACACCATCTTTCTAGGATGATGTTGGTGAAAGAAATCTCAAATCCTTGAACTTGTTAAGGAAACAACAGAAAAGGGAAATATTATCCTAACCCATATAAAAAAAAGATAAAAGTAGGAAAAAGAGCTATGTTGATAACTGAAAGAAGGATTTGGAATTTCAAGAAGGAGATTAAATTTTCATAAATGTATCTTCATGGAATGGTATTTTATGATTCAGTAAGAGGGAAAAATTATGACCCAGGTACATGAAAAATTTTGAAATTTGGGACCGAATTGGACCTATATCTTACTATTTGGTAATCCCGCCAAGTCTCTCCAAAGATCACTATGTGTTCCACTTGTCAATGTTAAAGAAATACATACGAGACCCAACACATGTAATCACCCATGAAGAAATAGAAATTGAGCCTGATATGTCTTATTATGAGGAGGTTGTCCTGATTCTTGATACTAGAGAACATGTATTGAGAAGTCAGATAACTCATCTGGTAAAGGTTATTTGGAGGAACCATAAGATGTAGGAAGCAACATGGGAGCCTGAGGAGCTTATGTTGAAGACATACCAAAAATATTTTTGGTAAATTTTGTGAATTTCGTGGAAAACATTTCCATAAGGAGGAGAGAATGTAACAACCCATGGTTTAAAAAAAAAACGATTGACTGTATTTAACACAACTTTTCTTCTACTATGTTTTGAATTTCAAAAAACTGTCATATAGAGTTGTGATCATTAAGTCATTTAGAGTCTGATGGAAAAAACTTGATTTTTTGGTGAGTAGTAACAAACCCATATAAATAGTAATATGAATAGTAATATTACCCTTATGAATAGTAAATTATGATATTTTTTATTTTCTTAAGGTAAAAATATAATTAAATCATAATTAAATTTTTAATATGAAATAAAACTAATTAAACCTTTATTTTTTTTTAATTAAGTATGAATTTATTTAAAATTTAAATTAGTAATATTTAAAAAATTATTTTTGAAAAAAGGAGTTCATTTTTTAATTCTACATGTTTAAAAATAGTAGGGGTGAATTTTTGAGATTTTTCTGAAATTCATGAAATTTTGATGACGAGAGAAATACTGTAAAATACTGTATATTAAAATAATCAATTAAATACAATATTTATGACATCAAAAGTATTGTAACGCCATTTGGTTCGAACTCACATGAAATTAATACTATTAGGGGTCACATGAAACAACACAATTGGTGGTCTTGATGGAAATAATAAAATAATGAATAAAATATTAAAAAACTTACCCCTCTCTTCATCTATAACCCCCCTCACTCCATCTTCTCTTCAATACTCTATGAATTTATTATTCTCAAATATATTCCCAATTACCCTTACCTAGTCACTCTTAATGACCAAGTAGCTCTTGGTGTTTCCAAAATTCCAAAACCCCTTCCCTTAAGGAGGTTCTCAAGGAGGTTATTTCAAGAGTTAATGCACCCTTATTTTTCATTTAGTTTCATTTCAATTTATTTTATTTTGTTATCCTCTCCTCGCCTCCTCTATCCAAATGACCATGATAGATCCATTATAATCTATATATTATAATTTTTTCATGTCAATGGAATAACCATCATCATTATTTTTACTCTCTCCCTTTTATTTTGTAATAGAAAATCAATGCCCATGAGGTTCCCATTTATAACCTTCGGGGACGATGAAGTTTCATTAATTAAATTATCTTTCATTACTGGTCATGAAACCATTTTTATGGTTTAACCAAACAATGATATATGTATTATAAAGTAATTAATATTTAGGAACAATTATACATACATATTTTTAAATCATATGACCAAACTAGTTATTAATAATCAAAATTACGGTAAAATAATATAAGTGAATGTCATTTATATTTCATATAATGATTAATCCTCATTCCAAGTAACCGAATGATATAAATGACCGTTAAAAATTTGGTATATTCATAAAAAATCTGTAATTTCAATTATTGATATTTACAACCATTCCACTTGAACTCTAATACTAAGAAACATGTGAACCGATTATGAAAATAAAGAAACAAACACTCCAGAAGCACAGAATTCAATATAATAACTTATCAATAAGGGAATAAATTAAGTAAAAAGTATAATGATAAACTAAATACATGTCTAATAGGTCATGAGATAATTTATTAATAATTATAATTTCATATTCCAGGAACTTAAGTTCAAGAGTGGAACACATTCAGACTTAAGGTAAGGGTTTTCCACCCGAACTCACATTTTCATTCAGGTTACATTGATTGTATAATTACACCAATGAAATTATTATGTATTATTAAGCACTCTACATAAATTACTTGTTAGTTCTATATACATGTTTACCAACTAGAAACTTTCCATATTTTATGGATAGTTACACGTATTAAGAGGAACATTCAAAATTGTTTCAAAAATACAAGCCCGATTCATTGGAAGTTTTCAAATTCTTAGTCATTTTCAAGGTCACCCTATATTCTGTTTTTGTAAAACATTATTTTTATAAAATCACCCATTTTATTATGAAAGTACTACCTTAAATATTTTGTGGTTTTATTCATATATTTTTCCAAAATATCTCATCTTTTCAACATAAAAGGGTATTTATCTCGAAACGTAATCGAAGATTTTATAAGGGTGTCTTCATTTATTTCAAAATTATGGTTGATTATTATGTATTATTGGGGTTAATATTTCATGGTATCATCTAAAATATTTAATATAATAGTTTATAATTATTTTGGATATGGAAGTACTATCTTAAACCCATTCACCAATTTACTCTGAATGGTTAGTGTTTATGCTTAATGTTCAGGGGAGGTTATTTATATTTCATATATTAGATTAGATATAAATGTATATTTTATTTATATTTATCCCCATTAGTATGAGGAAATCATTGGACATAGAAGGTGTTGGGTGGGTCCCGATATAGCCCCTCGGTGTATTGGTAGGTCTCATGAGACAAACTATGATCTTGGCACAAGTCCTTGCCAAAATGATTATTTATGATCTTAGCACAAGGCATTGACGGTATGGTTAGGTTGTCTTGCATTATAAATTATCTCATAATGAAAATAATATTGATGGTTCATGTGGTTATTATACTAGTAGAATACTCATTATTATGTTTTATTATGGCATTACTTACTCAGCTGTTATTCCTACCATAATGTGTTCATGTTTTTTTAAAGGCATATGTTTTTAGTTATTAAACTTGCTTAATGTTTATATATATCTTCTACTATATTGCTTACCCTTACAGAGCATTTGAGATCACCCCTTTCTTATATTTCATATTATGAGTACATGATGAATTTTATTATGAATGACATGCAGATATAACCTAGGAGTTATAGATGTTGTCTAATGGGTTTCTAAATTTTATTTTTTAATGTTGTAATGTTGAACATATGTATGAAGCTTGATTCCAATAATATTAAACCAATCAGCCCATCAAGATGCATATTCCTTGTTTATATGCCAATTTTATCAAATTAGGCACCAGATCTAGGCAACTGGGCTTAGGTCCTTACAGTTGGTATCAAAATAATTTTAGTAGAAATCATGGAAACTAGATTTAGAAAACATAGATTAGGGAAAAAATCCCTAAGATAGTCTTTGAGGATAAGAATACAAGAACATCCTGGTATTTTGGTATAGAATAGATTATCTAGATCTTTTTATAAAATAAATCCATGTATGGATACAAACAGGTAGAGGTGGATCTAGCACAAATGTACCAAGGAGTGAAATCTCCAAGGAGTTTCAGGCTTGAGTCAGGTATCCTGGTACATGACAATCGGCCTTGCATCACTCTCAGTATTGAAACTCCTAGGGATATAAATATAATAATTCATATTTTATTTACAAGCAATTATGAAGGATTGAAATGTAAATTATTCCTCAAAGAAAACATTTTTTGTGATTATAGGTTTTCCCATGAATAGGATTTCAATTTATGTGAACTATTTTTCTTTGTTAAGATTAGGATTAATAACCTAATCTAGTGTATTCCATTATCTAGAGATGGAGCCTAGTGGATGGAATGGAAACCACATGAATGTGTATGTCCCATGTAGGGATTTCCATCAGATGCCAGATAATGATGTTTGCTATGGTGCTGTGACTGGTGCTGGGAAACTTATAACTATACTAGGACAACTTACTCAGGTTATGAATAATAACCTTACCCGTATGGAGTATCTGGATCCACCACGTGGAGGAGCTATGTTAGATGACTTTAGGAGACAAAAACCTCCATCATTCGATAGGACTACAAATTTGTTTTGTAGAAGATGAGTAGATTTGTTCCCCAGAGAAGATATTTCTTCTCTTTGACATGTAATGAAAGAGAAAAGGTTGTCTTGACAGTTTATCTTATATCGAGAGATAAGGATCAGTAGTAGTCGTAAATCCAAAACAAAATGGAGGAGTAAGGAATATAATAGATGGAATGGAGGGATTTTAAGGAAATATTCCTAGAAAAATAATTTCCCCGTGAACATCAAGAAGATATGGAGAGGAAATTCACGAATCTGAGGAAGATGGAGGAAGAAAATATTTCCAAGTATAAATACATCATTACAAGGCTAGAAAGGCATGGTGCAGATTATTTACATAATCTAAAGAGAAAAATTGATCTATTTTTTATGGTTTAAAACCATTCATCCAAAAGGCTCTAGTCTCCCACTGTTTCTCATCATATGAAGATATAGTCTCAAGTTTTATCAAAATAGAAAAGGAACATTCTGAGTCATATGATTTTAAAGGAAAGGAATAGAAGAAGAGAGCTGTATAAAACTCTAGAAATAGAAATAAGGAAATGGGGAAGAAGAGAATAATTGAGTTTTTATCCTTCAGTAATTGTGGGAAGAACCACCCTAGAACATGCCTGAAGGGAATGTGAGTCTATTAAAAGTGTGGAATAAAATTCCAACTATCTCTGGATTGTATGGGGAAGAAAGAAGCTAACAATATTAAGTGCTACAACTTCAGGGAGATGGGATATTATGAATATGAATGTCCAATGAATCAGGGGAACATTTCACAAAGAAGGCCAAGGGAGAAAGGCTAGGCTTCTCAGGTCACAACCATGGAGGATGAAGTTCCAAATGAAGTGGTTACAGGTGCATTGATCATTTCATTAAAATTAGCCAATGCATTATTTTATTCTAGATCATCGCATTTATATATATCTTTCCAGTATTGCAAGACAATTAGAAATGTCCAATTTGATTTAATAAAGGAATTATTAGTAAAAACTAATAATGGATGTATAATTTCTGCAAAAGGTGTGTTAATTAGTTCCCCTCATGACATAGAAACATGATTTAGTTACTAAATGTATCATCATACCAATGACGGATTTTTTTATAATTCTTGATATGAATTGGATGTCATATTATGGTGCAAAGATATATTGTAATAAGATGGAAGTTACAATTTTTGAGAATGGTGTGCAATCCCTTATATTTAGGGTAGAAACGTCAACATCTGATTATCATCTAGATCCACCCCTTGTAGCTCTACTAAAATCAATTATTGGATAGGAAGATAAACCAATATCTATTGGTGAGGAAAGAAATATTCAAATTGGAGATGTTCATGTAGAGATAGAATATTTTGATGTCATTCTAGAGGATTTAGCTAGACATCCTCCTGAGCAGGAAAATGATTTTTTTCATTGACTTAATTTCTGGTTCAAGGACCATATCAAAGACATCTCATAGAATGGACACTGTGTAGTTAGTGGAGAGAAAAAAACTAGAGGAATTGAGTGATTAAGTATTTATTCACCCTATTTTTTCTAAATGGGGATCCCCTATTCTTTTTGTTAAGAGGAAATATGGGTATACGGGGTTGTGCATTGATTGTAGAGAAATCAATGCTATTACAATAAAGAAAAAGTATCCTCTACCACAAATTGATGATTTATTTGATAAAATTCATGGAGCACAATATTTTTCAATGATTGATCTTCGATCTGTTTATCATCAGTTTCTTATGAGGAAGGATAACATTTCAAAAATTTCATTTCGAATCAGGTATAGACATTACGAGTTTATAATAATTATTTTTTTACTGACTAATGCACTATCTGTTTTCATGGATCTGATGAATAGAGTTTTCAAGGAATATATTGATGAATTTTTAGTGGTGTTTATTGATGATATCCTAGTATACTCTAAAATATATAAAGATCATGAAAATCACTTGTGCACTATTATGATGACTCTTAGTAGAAAAAAATTATATGGAATGTTTATAAAGTTTAATTTTTGGTTCCAATCCATTTCCATTCTAGGCCACATTTTCTCTAAGGATGGAATATCTTTAGATCCTGCAAAGACAAAGGTTGTTGAAGAATGGCCTACTCCAACGAACATAAATAAGGTACCTAGTTTTATTGGTTTATTATTTTATTATCGGCGTTACATACAGAACTGTTCCCATTTATCCAGCCCAATGACCAAGCTAATATGAAAAGGGTTTACATTCATACGGAAAAAATAATGTGATATATGTTTTTGAATAATTTAAGAGGATGTAGTTAATGCTCTGATCCTAACCATACCATCATGGAATGATGGGTTTGTTATCTATAGTGATGCATCAATGAAAGGATGTGGTAGTGTCCTTATGCAGAATGATCGATTGATTGCTTATGCATCTTGGTAGCTAAAAAAAAGAATAAAACTATCCAACTCATGATCTTGAGTTAGCAGTGGAAATATTTTCTCTGTGGATTTGGAGACATTACCTCTATGGAAACAAATGTGAGATATATATAGATTATAAGAGTTTGAAATATATATTCTTAAAAAAAGAACACAACATGAGAAAAAAGAGAGGTATTGAGCTACTCAAAGATTATTATTTCACAATACACTACCACATAGGGAAAAAAATAAGGTAGCAGATTCATTGAGTAGAAATGACCACGAAACTCTGAATATGATGAGAGATGAATGTGATCCTATGTTCATGGATCTAGTAAATATGGATATGAGAATTATCAAGGATGGTAACACAACATTTTGTTTTAAAATGGTTTCTAAACCATTATTACTTGAAGGGATAAAATGTTCTTAGGCTGATGATGAGCAATTTCAAAAGAAAATTAAATCCATAAATGATGGGAGGTTGACTGAATTCGTATTTGAAGGTGGGATTTTGAAATTCAGAAAGAGGCTTTGGGTTTCCTCTATTCCTGAGCTAAAGAGGGAACAACTGGATGATGATAGTTTTTCTAATATCTCTATACACCCTGCTAGTAAAAATATGTATAGATATCTAGAATAAATTTTTTGGTGGGAAAACATGAAGAGGGAGATTGTTGATTATATGTTGAGATGATTTGGTTTTCAACAAGTGAAGGTTAGAAGACAACATCCTTGAGGATACATGCAACCTTTTCCTATTCCTATGTCGAAATGGGATGATATTACATTGGAATTTTTCATGGGGATACCAAAGACTCCAAGAAAGAATGATGCGATATGGGTCATTGTTGACCCGCTTACAAAATCAACATATTTTCATGCTATAAGAGAAGACATACCACTTTAATGTTTAGAAAGGCTATATATTAATGAAGTTGTAAGAATTCATGATGTTCCCTTATAATTTTTTTTAATCGTGGTCCCTATATTATATCAAAATTCTGAAAAATTCATCAGAAGGCCATAGATACTGAACTTCATTTGCACACTGCCTACCACTCACAAACTGATGGACAATCAGAACGGTCTATTAAAACTTTTGAAGACATGTTGAGGTCTTGTTCACATTACATTCAAGGTATGCGGGACCAGTATTTACCTCTCATAGAATTTTCCTATAATAATAGATTCCATCAAAGTATTCAGATGGCACCATATGAAGCGTGATATGTATAGAGATGTTGTACACCAACATTCTTGGATGATGTTTGGGAATGAAAGCTAGTAGGCCCATAACATGTTGCAGAAACAATGGAAAATGTTAAGATTCTCCAAACCCCTATAAAAATATCAAAGTAGGAAGATGAGATATACTAACAACGGGATGAAGTATTTGGAATTTCAAGAAGAAGATTACATTTCTTAAATGTATCTCCAGGGAAGTGTATTATAAGATTTAGTAAGATGGGAAAACTAAGTCCCATGAATATTAGACATTTTTAAATTTTCGACCAAATTGGAGTTGTAGCTTACCATTTGGAAATGCTTCCATGTCACACCAAAGTTCACAATGTGTTCTATGTTTCAATGTTAAGGAAATACATGCTAGACCAAACACATGTACTCACCTATGAAGAAATATAACATGATCCATATATGTATTATTTTGAATATCATATCTTGATTCTTGATACCATAGAACTAGTATTGAGAAATCATACCACTCATCTGGTAAAGGTTATTTGGAGGAACCATAAAATGGTGGAAGCAATATGGCGGCTTGAGGAGCTTATCTTGAAGACATACCCAAATCTCTTTAGGTAACATTTTGTGAAATTGGAGGATGCAATTTTTGTAAAGAGGGTATAATGTAACACCTCGATTTTTTGAAAATAAATATTGAATGCATTTAAAAAAAAGTTTCTTCAACTATGTTTCGAAATTTGAAAAATAGTCATCTAGAGTTGTGATCAGTAAGTCATTTGGATTCCGATAGAAGAAATATGATTTTTTGTTGAATAGTAATACAACCTAATAAATAGTAATATGAATAGTTATATGACCCTTATGAATAGTAAATAATGATATTATTTTATTTTCATAGGGTAACAAGATAATTAGATCTTAATTAGTTTTTCAATGTGAAATAAAACTAATTATACCTTTAAAATTGTTATTTTTTGAATTAAATTTGATTTTATATAAAAATTAAATTAATAATATTTAGAAAATTATTTTTGAAAAATTTATTTCATTTTTGAATCATAAACATTGAAAAATGGAAGGGGTGAATTTTTGGTATTTTTATGAAATTCATGAAATTTTGATAAATAGTGAAATATGGGAAAATACCGTATATTGAAAATATCAGTTTAATACAATATTTATGACATATTAAGTGATGTAAGGCCAGTTGGTTTAGATTGAAAGGCACTTATTACTATTAGGGGTCACATGAAACAACACTATTGGTTTTCTTGATGTGAATAATAAAATAATGAATAAAATATTCAAAATTTACCCCTCTCCTCCACTATAACCCCCTCCCCATCACTCCCTCTTCTATTCACCCTAATAAGCCTTGCATTTCCTCAAAGATCTTCCAAATTAACCTTCCTTAGTCACTACCCTTGTATACAAAGCTCTTGGTCTTTCCAAAAGACTAAAACCCCTTCCCATAAGGAGGTTCTCAAGGAGGTTATTTCAAGATGTAAAGCTCCCTTATTTTTCATTTAGTTTCATTTCAATTTACATTATTTTGTTATCATATCCTCACAAATCCTTTCCAAATGACTATGATATATTCCTTATCATTTATATACTATAATTATATAATTTCAATGGAATAACCATCAATAATATTCTTACTCTCTCCCTTTTCTTTTATAAACAAAATCGACATCCCGGAGGTTCTAATTTAAAACATTCATGGACGACAAAGTTTTGTTATTAAAATTATATTTTATTATTGGTCACGAAACTGTTTTTATAGTTGAAACATAATATAATATATGTATTATAACCTAATTAATATTCCATAACTAGTATTCATACTTATTATTATATAGTATGACCAAACTAGTTCATAATAATCAAAATACCGCTAAAATAATCTAAGTGAATGCCATTAATATTTCATCTAATGATTCATCAAAATTACTTGTAACCAAAGGATATAAATGACCATTAACAATTATGGGTGTTCCTAAATAATATTTAATTTCAATTATAGATATTTACAACCATTTCACATGAACTCCATTACACAAAAACAAGTGAACCGAATATGAAAATACAGAAAACGAACACTTTAGAATGAAGAAATTCAATATAATAATAGAAAAATGAGGGAATGAATGAACTAAAAGAATTATGATAAACTAAATACATTTATAATAGGTTCTTAAATAACATATTAATAAGTCAAATTTCATATTCCAGGATCGTAAGTTCAAGAGAATACCACATTCAGACTTACGGTAAGAGTTTTCCACCAGAACTCCCATTTTCAACATTGTTACATTGATTTTATAATTACCTCAATGAAATTCTGATGTATTATTATTTACTCCTCATAAATTTAGTTTCAGTGTTATATATATGTTTACAACTAGAACTCTTTATTATTTTATGTATAGTTAAACATTTTAAAATGAAAATTCAAAATTGTTTCAAAAATACAAGGTCAATTCAAGGGAACCCAATAATCTGTTTTGGGAAACCATTCTCATTATAAAATCACTCATTTTATTATGAAAATAATACTTTACTTCACTTCTGGTTTTATAGAAATATTTTTTCAAAGGAACTATTTTTTTTCATAGTAAAAGGGTATTTATCTCATGAATTACTCAAGTATTTTATAATGGAATCTTCATTTATTTCAATATTCTTATTGATTATTATGTATTATTTGGATTAATATTTCATTTTATCATCTACCATATTTATTTAAAATTTTTATGATTATTTTTAAGTGGATGTACTAACATAAAAACATTCACCAATTTACATTGAATGGTTAGTATCTATGCTTAATGTTTTGGGAAAGTTACCTAAATTTCATATATTATTTTTAATATGAATGTATATGTTTTTTATATTTATCCTCATTCATATGAGAAATGAATTGGACATAGAAAGACTCGGTTGGGTCCACTATATCCCATCAGTGCATCAGTATGTCTAATGAGAAAAACTACTATCTTGACACAAGGCCATGAAAAAATGAGTATTGATGGTCTTGGCATGATGGCTTGACAGTTTGTTTATGTTATCCCACATTGTGAATTCCATAATTATGTAAATATTATTTTTGGTTCATGTGGTAATTCGACTAGTAGAATACCCAGGATTATGTTTTATTATGGAATTACTTACTTAGCTCTTGTTCCCTCCATAAGGTATTAAGGTTTTTGTTAAAGGCATATGTTTTTAGTTATTCAAATTACCTAATGTTTATATATTTATTCCTCTGTATTACTTACCTTTACTAAGCATTAATTCTCACCACTTTCTTATGTTTCATATTCTCAGGACATAAAGAAGTCTATTATGAATGACATGTAGAAATAAACTAGGAGTTATGGATGTTGTCTAAGGAGTTTCTATGTTGTATTTATTTTCATGTTGTAATGTTTAACATATGAATGAATATCGTTTCCAATAATACTAAACCACTCGGTCCATCGAGATGGATATTCCTTGTTTATATGCAAATGTAATCAAATAAGGAACTGACTCCGGGAAACTAGGGCCAGGTCCTTACACCTAGAATCATGGATAAAGTAATCACACTTGGTTCTAACTCACATGCACATATTACTATTCATGGTCATAAGAATCAATAAAATTGGATTTCATTGGAAAAATAAAAAAATAATGAGTAAAATAATTGGAAAACCCACCACTCCTCCACTATACCCCCCCTCACTCCCTATTCTATTCACTTATCTCAAGCCTTTTTCCTTGACTAATTTCTTCTCAAATTTCCTCCCAAGCTCCTTCTACATGTCCAACATCCCTTGGTATAAAAAATACCAAAACCTATATCGAAAAGAGGCTCTCAAGGAATACTACGTTAATAGGTAAATTCCACTTTTCATTTCTTTTATTTCAAGTTCATTTCTTTTCTTTTTCCTTCCAAACCACATTTCATTCAAATGATGCAATAACTACAGTACCATACATTTACTGGAATGTTCTTATGATAATGGAATAACTCATCATCATCTCTCTGTTCCCATTATTTTATATTTTAAATGAGAACTCCATCCAAGATGTGCTAATGTATCGCATTCAAGGACAATTGGTTTTCAATTTCTATTACCATCTTCAGTTCTGATCATGAAACAATTTTGATAGTAAAAAAATATAGTACATGTGGTATAACTTATTTAATGTTCTGGAATCCTTTTTTACACTAGATATTAATTTGTAAATCAATGTATGTTCATTGTGATAAAAACCCATCAATTAACCAATACAATTGCCATTAATGTTGTATATATCAATTCATATTCACTCCTAATAACCAAATAAATTTTATAACCATGTAATAATCTATTTTTTCACGAATAAAACAAAACATCTATACTAGGAAAACATGCTTATTCAACATGTTTATCCATATAAGAATATAAGTAAACTAATCGTGAGAACAAAGGAAGGAAACACACTCAAATAATGAAATCGAATATATTAACCCATAAAAGGATAAGTGAATCTCAAAAGGTTATAAAAAATCAATTAAATGTATAGGTGGTTCCAAAATAATTAATTTATGAACCCAAATTTTATTATTCAGTTCGTTAAGATCAAGTGAGGAACACCTTCATAGATAAGGTAAGGGTTTTCCACCCAAACCTCCATTTTCATTGGGGTTACATTTATTATCTACATAGCTCAATTAAATTATTATTAAATAATATTTAATACTCATAAATTCTGTGTGAATGTTTTATATCTATGTACCAACCAGAAAACAACCTTCATTCATGGGTAATTATATGTTTTAAATGGATCTTTCAGAAAATATTCTTGAAATACGAGCCTGATTCAAGGGAATTTCTCAAATTCTAACCTATTTTCAAGGGAACTCTATGATTGATATTTAAAAACCATGTTATTTATAAAATAAACTATTTTATTATGAAAATACAATATTTAGTCATTTATGGTTTTATACAAACACTTTTCAAAAAGAACTCTTCTTTTCATATTAAAAGAGTATTTATCTCGAGAATCACACGATGATTTTATAAGAGTATCATCATCTGATTCAACACTCCTTTTAATTATTATGTACTATTGGGATTAATATTTATGATATCATCTACCATCATTAATTTATTTTTTTATAATTAGTCTAACCGTGGACGTTCTATTTTAAAACCAATCACCAATATACTCCAAATACTTATTGTTTAAGATTAATCTTAGGGGAAAGTTATTTACATTTCATATATTAGTTTCAATATGATTGTATATGTTTTTAATTTTTATCCTTATTAATAAGAGGAATGAATTGGACGAATTTTGTGTGGGGTGGGGCCTATTATAGTCCCTTGATCCATCGGTAGGTCTCACGAGACAAATAGATATGGACTTCGATGAGGCCTTGCCCATTTTTAGATATGTTTTTGGCCGAGGCATTACTCATTTTTAGATGTCTTGTCCGAGGCCTTGTTAGTTTATATCAGAATGTTTGACAGGTGAATTCACCACATTATAAAGTTATTAATTTAGATTTCATGTGGTTATTCATCTAGTAACTACCCATGATTATGTTTTATTGTGTCAATATTTACTCAGCTCATATTCCTGCCATAATGTGTTCAATTTTATTATTTTTAGAGGAATGTGTTTTCAATTATTCACAAGTCCTAATTTTCCAGATTAAGTTATCTTCCACTTTATTCATTACTCATACTGAGCATTTACTTTCATGCTTTTGTTATGTTTCATTTTATCAGGGCATGATGAAGTTTATTATGAATGACCTATAAGGATAAACTTATAGTTATAGACGTTCCCAATAAAACTTATATGTTGTATTTAATTTCTAGTTGTAATTTTGAAATTACTTATGTTTCCTTTTTACATGTCTACTAAAATACTCATTCCTTTGGGACACGACCTTTTGGAAATCATGTCAACGTAATGTATAAGGCACCGACTCGAGGAAACTGGAGTCAGGTCTTTAATGTTGGTATCAAAGAAAGTTTAATAGAAAACATAGAAAATAGATTTCAAAAATCTAGATTAGGGGAAAAGACCCTAAGATATTATTTTAGGATAAACATACAAGAACAACCTAGAATTTTTGGTAAATAATAGATTATGTGGATCTTTGTAGCAAATACATCCCAATCTGAACACTACAAGTGGACGTGGCTCTAGAACAGATGTACCTAAGAGTGAAAAATCGAACAAAGAGTATCAAGATTGACCTGGGGTATCCTGGTACATGACAATGTGACTTTCTATACACCTAGTTTGACACTACTAGGGGATATGGTTAGGATAATTTACATTTTCATTACAAGGCATTAAGAAGGATTTAAATGTAATTTTTTTATTAATGAAACCATGTTTATGGCCATGGGATTATCCATCTATAGGATTTCATTTTATGATAAGTATTTCTCCAAAGTTTATATAGTACATTATAATTCATAACATAATGTACTGTATTCCATTATTTAGAAATGGGTCTTAGTGGATGGAAATGAGACCTAATGAATGTGTGTACCCCATGTAAGTATTTACCTTCAGTGAAATAAAATGATGTTGTATATTGAGTTGCGACTAGTGTGGAGAAACATATAACTATAATGAGACAACATACTCACATTATGAACAATAGCCTTTCATGAATGGACAATCTTAATCCTCAACGTGAAAGATCTATGTTAGATCAATTTACATGATAATAGCCTCCATAATTTAATGGGATTACTAACCCATTTCTACCAGAGTAGTGAATAAGTTCATTTGAAAAGATATTTCTCACCTTAGAAAGTAATGAAAGGGTGAAGGTTATCATGTATTTTATCATCTATTGGGAAATACTGATCAATGGTGGTCACTAAATCATAACAAAAATGAGGAGGAAGAGATAGAAAACATGAAATGGAGTGAATTTAAATAAATTTTCTTAGATAAATACTTGCCTCATAGACATTGAGAAAATTTGGAAAGGCAGTTTCTATATTTGAGGAAAAACATAAATGTGAATGATGAAAAGTATGAAGATAACTTCACAAGGACAACGAGGCATGCATCGGACTATATATATAATCCAAGGAGAAATATTTATCGATTTTTTAATTGCCTAAATACATTCCTATGGTGGGTGCTATTCTGCCTAAATTTTTCATCATATGAAGATATAGTCTCCTGTACTATCAGTACAAAAAAAGATTTCACTATTTTTTATGAAATTAATTTAATGAAAGAGAAAAATAGGGTCACTAAAAACACTGGAAATGAAAATAAAGAAATGGGGAAGAATGAAAGAGTTAACTTTCCACCCTGTGATAATTTTGGATGGAAACACCTTGGGGCCTTCATTAAAAGAAATGTTGTATGGTACAAGTGTGGAAAAAAGGCCATCATGTAAGTGTTTGAAAGTGGAAGAAAGAAGCTTCTAATGTTCAGTGCTATAATTGTAGGTATATTGGGAACTATACTAATGATTGTATAATCAGTCGAGGAAACATTCCTCAGAAAAGTCTAAGGGAGCAGTGACAAGAATATGCGATCACAACTACTAATTTTAAAGATTCAAATGATGTGGTGGTGGGTACTTTAATCATTCCCTAAAAAATTTCTTATGATTTATTTGACTCTAGATCATTTCATTCTTTAATATCTTCCCAGTTTTTTATGAAAACTAAATATTTCCAATTTTATTAAATAAGAGAATTTTGAGTAAAAAATTCTTAGGGAAATATCATTGCAACAATATTGTATCGGGAAATCCCAATTATGGCATATAAACATTCTTTATCTGCTGATTTTATTTTCATACACATGATTTCATTTGATATAATCATTAGTATGGATTGGATTTCAAGCCATGATGAAAATATTTATTGAAAAAGGAATAAGGATACACTTTTGAGGATGATGTAAAATCCCGTATCTTCAATGTCACGACCCGACCCAATGAGGCTCGAGTCGCGACTCCCCAAGCCCACCTCCAATAGGCCAGGGGCTGGAGACTTGCGCCGAGTAGGCTATCATACACATGGGAGTCATTAGCCTAAGTTACCTGTACACACGCACCCAAATACACCTCCCTGAAATAGTGCAGAGATATATAAAACTGAAAAAAATGCATGCAAACATCTATCCCAAACCAGAGTGCTATAGAAGTAAAAAAAGGAAAAAATAGGGCCCACCAAAAGAAAACTACAAAAGCCTCAAACTTGCTCAAAATGAGGGGATCTATGTCAAAATAACCCGCGAATAAGTTCATCGGCATAGCTATGGTAAAAACCCCGATTAGTCCCGCTCACATAGCTATGCATGCTCCGTGTCCTCTTGGGACACTGTCGAAAGTCTTGTGGTCTGCACAAGACACAAACAAGTGCAGGAAAATCCCGTGCAGGGGTGAGTATAACAATACTCAGTAGGCACCCAAAAAACCCAAAACAAAATAGAGCAACTTAAAGGCAACAACCCACTCATCCCAGCCAGAGAGAACCCAGACGAGAAAGAAACTCCATCTCATGACCATCCTCAGCTAAACACAACATGTCAGCTCAAACCAGGTGTATTCCCATACATACACCTTCAACATCCACTCAGGTATACACCCAAACATATAACATGAACATCCAGATATACTAATCTCACACACCAAGCCCCATGAGGTACCGACCTCATCACCAACAATAGTTCACAACTAGGAGAGCACACTTCGCGGTCACTTCCATTCCAGATTACACTCGTTCGAGAGATACACTCCACCAGGTCCCACAAAAACATCTCAGACATTCACATGAGAGATCATGATCGTCAGATAACGTCACTGAGGAAACCTCGTTGAAACACCATAAACACTTAACTCCTCGGATAGGGAATCACTCCTAGTGTCTGCTAGGGGATACCAGAACCCACACCAGTATACTAAGATCACAAAGATAGGGGATCACCCCCAGGGTCCCTAAGAGTACCATAACCCGACCTGGCATTCGTAGATCTCACAGATAGAGGATCACTCCCAGGATCCGCTGGGGGATAACCCAACCCAATCTAGTGCTCGACAGAAACACGTCACTCAGATAGTGGATCGTCTCCCATGAAAAATGGGTCACGACGATACCATAACCCTATCTGATATAACTCATGATGTAGGGGATCGAACCTACGAAGATGCAACCCTACTAAAACAACATGCTGAGTAGAGGATCGTATATCCGATGATGTCGCAACCCTATTGAAACGACATGCTGAGCAGGGGATCATATAACCGACAATACCGCAGCCTACTTTAACCACATGATGAGTAGGGGATAGTATAATCAATGATGCCGCAACCCTAAAATGCATGGTCCACTATGTAGGGGATCATATACCCGATGATTCCATAAACCCTATGGGGTTAACCTGCTAGATAGGGGATCGCCGCCCATGGATAAGCGGTCACAACATTACCAAGAACCCGATCTAAGGAAACGATGCTAGAGGATCTCACTCCAGGCCCACCAGAGGGATGCCACCACTCTAACAGTTTAAACAACCCTTCAAGAAGATAAAAAACCTATACTAAGGTTGTGATTCTATGTAAATCCTCGTAGGAACAAACCAAGGGAGTACCCTCAACCACTGCTAGTCCAAACATCACTAACACGATCGACCTGCCACAACGCCACACTACGCACCTCTAAAACCGATACTGAGGCCACCATCGCGATCCACATGAAAAAACACGTAGGATAGGTAGTTTACTTGATTGAAACAGAGAACCGGTGAACGATGTACTATTCACCGTAGCCTACCAATGTGGGACCCACACCACGATCCTGAAACTCATCATGCAGATCACACCATTGCGATCCCCTCGGAAAAACCCACAAGATCGACTACTCAATCATAAAAAACGGACACCTGGTGAAAAAGGTATTATTCATTCCATCCAGCATGGGTGGGGCCCACACCATGATCCCGAAACACATCAAGCGGATCACACCATTTTGATCCCCTCAGAAAAACACAAGGGATCGATTACTCGATCGTCCAAAACGGACACCCGGTGGAAAAGTCATGTTTCTCAGTAAACACCGGAACCCGGCCTCGTGAGGCCCACACCCTGTTCTTGCACCCAACACCTAGAAAATATCTTGAAACGTTTTTCGTACCATCAGGGACTCAACGCCACTAATAGCACGTCAATCGGATGCTCAGTGCGGAAGTTATGGCGGGTCCAAGCTGAATAATAATAAAATATTATTATTATTTCAACATTTTGTAGCCATGGGCCAAAAAAATGTCTCATAAAATTCCCAAAGTGAGATCAAAATATCTATCTCGATTCAAGGAACACGTCGTCACAAACGACTCGCAAATCGGAGTTACGGTTTGCGAGTTATGGGGGTTTAAAGAACCCCCGGAAAAACCTGGTCGGACCACCGCCTGCCTCACCGAAAACCACCGTGCTACTGCCGGAAACTGCCATACCGGAGCCAGACTCCGCCGCTCCAGATCCATAAACCACTATGCCCCTACCACACCGCCGCGTGTCTCACCGGATTCCACCATGGCCGCCACCGGAATCCAGGTTTTCTGCCGGAAAACTTCCGGGAGCCACTGGAATCACCCTGTTGCTCTAAATTCAGATCCACAACATGTTACAGAAAACTCAGGACCAGAACTACACAACCCCTATGATGATTTAAAGAAAAACATCAAAAAAACAGGATTCTGGATTTTAAAACACAAACTACCTACCTTTTGGCAGACCGCCGATGCTTTGCGCACTTCGCTGCTGCCGCTGCTCGATCTAGGAGCGACCACCGTCAAAATATGAGACTGATGGTGATTCCTTTTCTCGATTTGGAGGATCAGCGATGAAGAATGGATGAGGAGAAAGGGTGGTGCACCTAAAAATGGTGGAGGGGGAGGAGAAGATATTTGTTTTTTTAAAACAAATATCAGCTCAACTTCCCGGCCCGACACGCCCCCGACACGGCACCTAGTGCCAACAAATATTATGTCGCATCTAGGGTAAACGCAACGTTCTGAACGCAACGACAGGCTTGGATTTTTGATCCCAGACTCTTTTCAGAAGTTATTCGATCAGACGCTCGTACATTAACTTTTTCACTTATTTAAGAAAACACCCATGGTGGCGCTTTCCACCGTAGGCCCGCCCCTCAAAGTTTACACCCCGTCTAGGGTAAACTACACGTTCTTGGAGAAACCATGCCCTCAGATTACCGTTCCGAGCTACCTTTTACGAGATATCACACCGCCACCACATGCATAGTATAAAAATAATTAATATTTTTATAAAATTAATTCCGGGCACAGTGGGCCTCGGAATCACACGCCATCTTCGCGCCTAGCTCTGGAATTATTCATATAAATATTCCAAATTCTGACAGGGCCAAAACCCAAGTCGCTTCATCCACCCCCTAGAAATTTTCGTCTCTGAAAATACATAAGCACAAGGAAAGCGATTGGAATCTCAACTGGGTCTCCCTCGCTAGTGAGTTCGTCAACAAACACCCATGCCCGAACATATAAGTCAGAGGGAATCATCCACCACACCTCAACACTATCCGCTTTGAGCAACACTGACTCACCCACATGGTTTTGATCGCATCACAAAAACGCATCTCGGTGGGGGTAGGATCCCTGTTCCTTATGCATTCAAAGAACACTGAACAAAACCCACACAGGGTCTTACCAAATTCCTAAACAAAACTCGAGCAAGAAACGGAAAGGAAATAGTAGTACTGAATAGTGTCTATCAAAACTACTTTAGAAAGTAGAAAGGACAGAAGGAGTACCTCTATCCATCCGTGGAGCCTTAGGGTCAACAGCCTCTAGGGCATGCCGCTATCCTCGACCCCGTACACTAGCTCCCTAAGCATGGCTTGGACCACCTAGGGGTGGGGGTGGTTGCAACTGATACTGCCTACCACCTCCTGCTGCTGCACCAGCTCTGTCTCCACGTCCGCCGCCCTATGGAACTCCTTGCTTGAGACGCTGCCTCTGCCAAGGCAGTCTGTCGATTGGCTCCCTCTCAGCAGCATGACGGGTCGGAAAATCTCTAGTAAGATATCCCCGACCCTCACAAGCATAACACCGCCTATCCTACGGCTGACCAAAACTGACCTGGGAGCCCTGTGAGCCATGAGCCTTAGATACTCCATCCTGGGGTCGCCTCCTGAAACGTCACCCATGTCCGGGCCCCTGAGTCTGGCATCTGCTACCAGATGCTGATCCGAATAACAAAGTCTCAGATCTTGTTTTCCCAGCACTAACAGGCAGGATCTTCTTGGGCAGAAATCTCTCCACCACCAAGGATCACTCCAGCACTCCAGCATAGGTGGGAAGACACAAAGAAACCACACCTGCCCGGATGTCCCTGTGTAACCCCTTCTCGAAGGTCCGAGCCATAAACAATGGGTCTTGAACCATATCTAGGAAGTAGTGTGACAAGCCTGTAAGCCTCGCTGAGTACTCCGACATAGTCATTCCCTCCTCTCGAAGCTGCAAAAGCTCTTGAATTCGTACTGACCTCAGTGTCACAAGATAGAACTTTTCTCTGATGTGCTGCTCAAACTCCGCCCACGTGAGAATCTCCTCATCGTGGGAATGCATCACTAGGCTCCACCACTGCCTGGACAAACCATGCAGAAGGTTCTCCGCTTGGACCACCATATGATCTGGATGTGTCCTCACGAGGCAAAAAACTCGAGTGACGGCCTCAAGACATTCATCAGCCACCTGAGGGTCTGGATCACCCCAGAACCTCATAGGTCGCTACCTCTGGAACTCGTGCAGCGCACTCAGCCTGCGTGCAACCTCATCTTGAACTACCAGCACAACCAGCTGCTCCACAGGTGGTGGATCAACTGGTAGACCACCTGGAGTTCTAGCCTCAGAACTTGTGCCCTAGTTCATAGCCTATACATGGGGTGGATCTCCACCACAATCCCAATGTGGAACCCTTACTGGCTGTCGTCGTGGAGGCATCCTGAAATACAATCATGATGCACTACAGGAAAAGAGTATATCTGGAGAGCTGACTCAAGAATAACAAGGGAAACCAAAAAACTCAGTCATATATGATGCACGTACCGTTATGTACCTATGAATAGTGTCCAAACTTTCCGATTCAAAAGGAAGGTTATCAAAGTCCTGGTGTGTGGATAAGTCGGCCGCCGAACCAACACTAGAGTCTCTGGCCTGAAATCTAAACTCGAAACATCATAAAACTTCCTTTATGCAACCCAAACCAATCTCACAACTATACCATCTATTCTCTAAGATCCCAAGGTGGAATATCCTCTGATACCACTCTGTCACAACCCGACCCAACGGGGCTCGCGCCATGACTCCCGAAGCCCGCATCCAATAGGCTGGGGGCTGTCAACTAGCGTCGAGTAGGCTATCATACACATGGGAGGCATTAGCCTAAGGTACCTGTACACATGCACCAACATACACCTCCATGTAATAGTGAAGAGATATATAAAACTGATGAAAAATGCTTGCATACATCTATCCCAAACCAGAGTTCAATAGAACTACAAAAGGGAAAAAACAGGTCCCACCAAAAGAAAACTGCAAAAGCGTCCAACTTGCTCAGAAGGAGGGGATCGCTGTTAAAAGAACCCACCGATAAGATCCTTGGCACAACTCCGGTAAACACCCCGGTCAGTCCCGCTCACAAAGATAGGCCTACTTCGGGTCCTCCTGGACATCGTCAAAAGGCCTGTGGTCTGCACAAAACACAAACACGTGCAGACAAAGCCTGTGCAGGGGTGAGTATAACAATACTCAGTAGGCACCCCAAAAACCCAAAACAAAAGAGAGAAACTGAAAGGCAAAAGTCCTCTCCACCGAGCCAGAGGGAACCCAGATGAGAGAGAAACTCCATCTCGTAACCATCCTCGGCTAAACACAACCAGTCAGCTCAAACAAGGTGTATTCCCATATATACACCTTGAACATCCTCTCAGGTATATGCCCAAACATATACCATGACCATCTAGATATACTCAGCTCATGCTCCAAGCATCATGAGGTATCGACCTCATCACCAACAACGGTTCACAACCAGGAGAGCACACTCCGTGATCACTATCATCCCAGATGACACTTGTCTGAGAGATACACTCCATCAGGTCCCACACAAATATCTCAAACGCTCACCTGAGAGATCACACTCTTCGGATAATTTCACTGAGGAAACCTCACTGAAACACCACAAACACTTCACTCCTCAGATAGGGGATCGCTCCTAGGGTCCGATAGGGGATACCAGAACCCACACCGGTATACGAAGATCTCACAAATAGGGGATCACTCCCAGGGTCCACTGGGGGATACCATAACCCGACTTGGAATTCGTAGATCTCATAGATAGGGGATCACTTTCAGGATCCGCTGGGAGATACAACAACCCAATCTGGCGCTCGACAGAAACATGTCACTTAGATAGAGGATCACCTCCCATGAAAAGGGGGTCACGACGATACCAGAACCCTATTTGATATAACTCACAATGTAGGGGATTGAACCTATGACGCCATAACCCTATTGAATCCACATGCTGAGTAGGGGATCGTATATCCGATGATGTCGCAACCTTACCGAAATGACATGCTGAGTAGGGGATCGTATAACCGAAGATACCGCAACCCTACTATAATTACATGCTAAGTAGGGGATCGTATAACCAATGATGCTGCAACCCTACCATGCACAACCCACTATGTAAGGGATCATATACCTGATGATGCCACAAACCCTACAGGGTTAACATTCTAGATAGGGGATCACCGCCGGGGGATAAGCGGTCACAACGATACCAAGAACCCAATCTAAGGAAATGATGCTAGAGGATCTCACTTTGGGCCCACTGGAGTGATGCCACAACTCTAACAGATTAAACAACCCTTCTAGAAGTTCACAAACCTATAATAAGGTTGTGATGCCATGAGAACCCTCGTAGGAATGAACCAAGGGAGTACCCTTAACTGCTGCTGATATAAACGTCGCTAACTAGAGGAACCTGCGACAACGCCACACTGTGCACCTCCAAGGTCAATACCGCGGCCACCATTGCAATCCACGTGAAAAAACACGCAGGATAGGTGGTTTACTCACTTGAAAAAGACAACCGGTGAACAAGGTACTACTCACCATAGCCTACCTGTGTGGGGCCCACACCACGATCCTGAAACTCATCAAGCAAATCTCACCATTGTGATCCCCTTGAAAAAACCCATGAGATCGACTACTCGATCGTCAAAAACAGACACCCAGTGAAAAAGGAACCATTCACCGTAGACATCATGAGTGGGGCCCACACCATGATCCCGAAACTCATCAAGAAGATCACACCATTGCGATCCCCTCAGGAAAACACATCAGATCGACTACTCAAATGTCCAAAACGGACACCCGGCAGAAAAGTCAAGTTTCTTTGTAAATGCCGGAACTCAGCCTCAAGGGGTCCACACCCTGTTCTCGGTGCCAACACCCTGAAACTATCTTGAAAAGTTCTCCATACCATTAGGGTCTCAATTCCACTGACGTCACGTCAACCGGACGCTCCGTGCAGAAGTTACAGTGGGTCCAAGCTGAATAATAATAAAATATTATTATTATTTCAACGTTTCGTAGCCCTGGGACACAAAAATGTTTTTTAAAATTCCCAAAGTGAGAGCAAAATATCCGTCTTGATGCAAGTAACACATCTCCACAAATGGATTGCAAATCAGAGTTATGTTTTGCGAGTTACAGGGGTTTAAAGAACCCCCGGAAAAACCTGGTCGGACCACTGCGCTGCTACTGGAAACCACCGCGCCGCTGCCAGAAACCGTCATGCCGGAGCCGGACTCCACCTTTCTGGAGCCAGAAACTATCACGCCACTGCGGGTCTCACCGGATTCTCCCATGGCCGCCACCGGAATTTGGGTTTTCCGCCGGAAAAATTCAGGGAGCCACTGGAATCACCCAGGTGCTCTAAATTCAGATCCGTAACATGTTTCGGAAAGCTCGAGACCAGAACTACACAACCCCTATAAAGATTTTAAGAAAAACAAAATAAAAACGGGATCTGGTATTTTAAAACTCAAACTGCCTACCTTTTGGTGGACCGCTGACACTTTGCGTGCTCCGTTGCTGTCGCTGCTCGATCTAGGAGCGACCACCGTCAAAATATGAGACTGACGATGATTCATTTGCTCAATTTGGTGGATCAGTGGAGTAGAACTAATGAGGAGAGGGGGTGGTGCACCTACACAGGGTAGAGGGGGAGGAGAAGATTTTTTTTGTTTTTTTAAACAAATATCAGCTCAACTTCCCGGCCCAACATGCTCCAGACCCGACACCCAGTGCCGAAAAAGATTATGTCACGTCTAGGGTAAACGCGATGTTCTGAACGCAACAGTGGGCTATGAATTTCGATCCAAGACTCTGTTTAGAAGTTATTCAAGCCGACACAAGTACATTAACTTTTCCACTTATTTATGAAAACACCCCTGTGATACTTTCCACCGCTGTCCCGCACCCACAAAGTTTACACCCCGTCTAGGGTAAACGGCACGTTTTGAGCGCAACTGTGCCCTCAGATTCCCATTCCGATCTACCATTTATGAGATTTCACACCCCTACCTTGTGAATAGAATAAAAATACTTAATATTTTTATAAAATTAATTCTGGGCACACCGGGCCTCAGAATCGCACGCCGTCTTCGCGCCTAGCTATGGAATTATTCATAAAAATATTCCAAAGTCTGAAAGGGCCAAAACTCGAGTCTCTACATTGAGGGCATAAATATAACCATTAAATTCTCATATAGAGCCACCCCCATTAGATCTACTAAATTCAATTATTAGGGAGGAAGGTATTGTAATAAATTTCGGTGAGGAAAAGAATGATAAAATAATGGACATGCCTACTATGAAAGAATATAATGATGTCTTTCAATAGTATTTACATGGACATCCTATAGAATGAAAAATTTAATTTTCCATTGACATAATTCTATATTTAGGGCCCATTTCAATGACCCTATATAGAATGGAAACCGTGGAATTTGTTGAATTGAACAAAAAACTAGAGTAATTGAGTGATAAATGATTTGTTCATGTTAGTGTTTCTTCATGGTGATCCCCTGTTATTTTCATTAAAAAGAAATATGGATCTATGATTTTGTACATTTACTACAGTGAGATAAATTCTAAACAAATAAAGAAAAAGTATCCCCTACCTCATTTTGATGATTTATTTCATCAACTACATAGATCCTAGTATTTTTCAAAGATTGATCTTCGATCTAGATATCATCAGTTGCGTGTGAGGAAAGAAGATATTCCAAATACATAATTTCAAAGTAGGTATGGGAATTATGAGTTTATAGTAATTCCTTTTTGATTGAATAATGCACCCTTTGTTTTCATGGATATAATAAATAGTGTTTTCGAGGAATATCGTGATGAATACATGGTGGTATTTATGGATGATATCTTTGTATACTCTAAAATATACATGTTTCATGAATATCACATGCACACTATTTTGAAAACTTTTAGGAGAAATGAATTATATTGAAATTTTACCATATGTTAATTTTGGCATCAATCAGTTTCCAGTATGGGACATATTGACTCTAATGAAGAAATATTTGTTGATCTAGTGATGAAAACGGCAATGAAAGAATGGAATACTCCGGTGAACATTACATAGGTATGTAGTTTTATTGGTTTAGCTAGTTGTTATCAGAATTTCATTCATAACGTCACTCATTTAGCCACCCCAATGACAAATCATACACGTAATGGGGTGAAGTTCGTATAGAAAAAAATAATCTGAGGACTGTTTTGAAGAATTGAAGATGATATTATAAAATTCTCAAATCCTAACTCTACCTTCAGAGAATGATGGTTATGTGATCTATACTGATTCATCAATGAAAGGAATTGGTTGTTCCCTTATACAGAACGATAGAGTTATTTCCTATTCATCAAGGAAGATAAAAATTCATGAAAAAAACTATCCTACAAATGATCATGAGTTAGAAACAATTATGTTTTATCTAACGATATGGATACATTATCTCTATGGTGATAAATGTGAGATATATATATATCATAAGAGTCTAAAATATATGTTATCATGGAATGAACTCAACATGAGGATATTTTGATGGCTCAAACTACTCAAAGATTAGGATTGTTCTATACACTACCACCTAGGAAGGGAAAACATGTTAGTGGATGCATTCAGTAGGAAGGATCATGGAGTTCTTAACAAATTTAAGATTGAAATGGATCATTTGTACATAGATCTAGTGACGATGGATATGGGAATTATCAAAGAATTTGAAACATCATTGATTTTTTCAAATGGTTTCCCAACTGTCTTTATTGGAAAGAATTAAAGATTCATTGTCTGATGATGAGAATCATCAAAATAAAATTAATGCTATGAAATATGGGAAGTTGGTTGAGTTCAAGTGTGAAGATGGAATTCTAAAATTTGGGAAGAGGCAATGTATTCCCTCTCTACCCAAGTAGGAAATGGAGTTATTGAATGATGCTTATAGCTCAAATATCACTATACACCATGGTAGCACTAAAATCATTGAGATTTTCAAGAACATTTCTAGTGGGATCACATGAAGAGGGAAATTACTGATTAGGTATCAGGATGTTTAGTCTATCAACATGTGAAGGCTGAATGACAACAACCTAGAGGATTCATGAAACCTTTTTCTATTCATACTTGGATTTCAGATGACATCACCATGGATTTTGTCATTGGATTGCCCAAAACTACCGGAAATAATGATGCAATATGGGTAATTGATGATAAACGTATAAAAAATTCTCATTTCATCACCATATGGGAGGATTTCAAACTGGAGAACCTAGCATGACTCTATATCAATGAAGATGTGAGACTTCATGAAGTGCCTTTCTCAATTATATCTGATCATGATCTGCGAATTAACTCGATATTCTAGAATGCTCTTCAAAAAGCGTTGAATACTGTGTTTTGATTGAGTAATTCTTATCACCAAAAACTAATAGGAAATCAAAAAAAATTCCAAACTTTAGAGAACATGTTGAGATCATGTTCATATTACATTCATGGTTTTGGGATCAATATTTGATAATAATGGAGATTTCCTACAATATTAGTTTCCATTAAATTATTCAAATGTCACCATATGAATAATTTTATGGAAAGAGATGTCATGCACCAACTTTTTGGGATGAAGTTAGAGAATGAAAGCTTGTGGGCCCCGAAAATGTGGAGGAAAAAATAGTGTAGGTTAAGACTATTCAAGTTCATATCAAAGAAACTCGGTGTAAGGAAAAAATATATGCTGATAATCAATGGAAGGATTTGGAGTTTCAAGTGGGAGATCATGTTTTATTAAAAGTATTTCTATAGTAGGGTGTTATATGATTTGGGAATAAAGGGAAAATGAGCTCTAGGTATATAGGATCTTTTGAAATTTTGGAGACATTTTGAGCTGTTTCATAACATTTTCCTTTGACACATAGCCTATCAAAATTTCACAATTTGTTCCATGTAAAATTGATAAGAAATTACATGCTAGACCCAATGCATGTACTTACTTCTGAAGGTATGGAATTAAAACCTACCCTATCATACTATGAAGAGACTATCTAGATTTTGGACAACAAAGAATAAGTGCTTAGGAATCGGATGACTTGACTGGTATAGATACATTGTAAAAATAATAAAATCAAAGAGGCAACATGGGAGCCTGAGGATATTATGGTGAAGAACTACCCAAATCATTTAGTGAGGTAACATTCTGGTAATTTTGAGGAGGAATGTTTTTGTAAGGGGGGATAATGTAACACTCCATGATTTTGAAAATAAAATTAATATTGAATGAATGAAACACTGAATCTCTACATAAATCAACATTGTTATATCCTAGCTAGAAATCATAATTTTTTAACCTCTGTGATTTGAATTTCGAAAAACTAACACACACAGTTGCGTTCAGAAAGATATTTAGAGTCTCATAAGAAAATATTAATTTTGTAATAGTAACATACACTAATGAATTATAATATGAATAGTAATATGACCCTTATGAATAGTAAATCTTATTATTATATTATATTCTTATGTTTTTAAGATATTGTTATCTTGATTAATTTTTGAAGGTGATATAAAACAAATTGATGTTTTTAATTTTTTATTTTTGGAAAAAATTATGATTTTATTTAAACATGAAACTAATCATTATTAGGTAATTATTTCTAAAAAATGGAAATCATTTTTGAATTCTATGCATTTAAAAAATTTTAGGGTGAATTATTGGGATTTTTCTGAAATACTCAATTTTTTATGAATAGTAAAATACGGTAATATACCGTATATATACAAAATCATTTAAATTCAAAATTCCTATAATCATTACTTATATAATCAAACATGGTTCAATATCAAACACACATATTACTATTCTTGGTAACATGAATCAATAATATTGGTAGTCTTTGAAAAAATAATAAAATAATGATTAAAATAATGGGAAAACCCTCCTCTCATCTTCTATACACCCCCACTCCCTCTTCACTTCACTCCTCCCAAGTATTTTCCCTTGTCAAAATTCTAATAAAATAAAATCTCGAGATTCTCTCCCAGGTCTAGACGCCCTTGGTCTCATAAAAAGAACAAACCTCTACCCTATAAAGGCTCTTGAGGGGGTTACTACAAGAGGTAAACTCATGTTTACATTTCTTTTATTACATGTTTCTTTCATTTCCCTTTATTTAATAACAAAATTTCATACAAATGTTGTGATGACTCAAGTACATTAAATATACTATAATGTTTTCATGATAATGGAATAATTATTCACCGTATCTCCATTCCCATTTTTTATACATGAAAGGAAAACACCATCAGAGATATGTTAATTTATCACATTCAAGGAAGAAGGGTTTTCAAATTCTATAATTGTCTTCAATTACAGTCATGAGACCAATTTTATGGTTTATAAATACAATAATATATGTATTATAACTTATAGGGTTTTTTAATCCTTTTTTACACATGATATTAATTTATAAATCAAAATGAGTTCGTTGCGATAAAAACCCGTCAATTAACCCAAACAATTGTTATTAAATTTTTATATAAAAATTCATCTTCACTCAAAAGAACCAAATGAATATTATAACCATGTAATATTCTTTTTTTCACTGATAACGTGAAACTTCTATTCTATAAAACCATTCTAATTCTATATGTTTATCCATACATGAATATAATTAAACTGATCCTGAAAACCAAGGAAGGAAACTCTCTGAAACAACGAAGTTGAATATCATAACACATAAAAAGTCCCTAAATTAAGCTAATAAGGATATAATAAATCAGTTCAATGTAGAGTTTTTTTTTGGATCATTAATTTATGAAGCTAAATTTGGGTTTTTAGGTTGTTAAGGCTATTTGAGGAACACCTTCAGACATAAGGTACGAGTTTTCCACCTGAACCTCCATTTTCCTTCGGGTTAATTTTATTATCTACTAACCAAAAATAACTTCTTATTAATTAAAATTTACTCATCATAAATTATATTTAAATGATCTATATATGTGTACCAACCAGAATCCTACCATCATTTTGGGGATTTATATGTTTTAAAAGGATCTTTCCAAAATTCTTCCTGAAATACAAACCCGACTAATGGGAATTTCTCAAATTCATACATTTTTTCAAGGGCACTCATTGATATATTTTTAGAAACAATTAACTATATAAAATAACTAATTTAATTATAAAAACACCATCTTATATAATTTCACGTTTTATACAAACAATTTTCCAAAAGAACTTTTATTTTTAAAGTAAAGGAGTACTTATCTCTGTAATTACGAGATAACTTTATAAGAGTATCTTCATATGTTTCAACAATATTATGTATTATTATTTATTATTGGGATTAATATTTATGATATCGTGTAGCATATTTAATTTAATTATTTTTTATTAGTTTGATTGTAGATGTTCTATCTTAAAACCATTCACCAATTTACTCTAAATGGTTTGTGATTATGCTTAATGTTTGGTGAAAGTTATTTACATTTAATATGTTAGTGTCAATATGAATGTATATGTTGTTTATGGTTATAAATACTAATAAGATGAATTAATTTGACTTATTATGTTATGGGTGGGGACCGCTACAGCTCCTCGATGAATCGTTGGGTCTCATGAGACAAATAGATATGGACTTGGCCGAGACTTTTACCGTTTTTAGATATGGTTTTGGATGAGGCCATAGTAATTTTTAAATGTCTTGGCCGAGGACTTGATGGTATGTTTTTGAATGTTCGACATATGAATTTCCCTCATTATGATGCTTTTAATTCATTGTTCATGTGGATCTTCAACTAGTATAATACCCTTGATTATGTTTTATTGTTGAAATATTTACTCATCTCATATTCTAGCCATAATTTTTTCAGTTCTATTATTTTTAATGTTGTGTCTTTTCATTTTTTAACCATGCCTAATGTTTATTTTTATGATATCTTATACTGTATATCTTACTCTGACTGAGTGTTTGAGTTCACCCCTTTCTTATGTTTCATATTCTCAAGACATTAAGAAGTTTATAATGAATGTCGTGTAGGGATAAAATTATTGTTCTGGATGATCCCAACAGTACTTATATGTTATATTTCTTTTCTATTTGTAATTTTGAACTTATGTATGTACGTTTTTTTTACAAATCAACTAAACTATTTGTTCCATCAGGGTACAACATTCTCGTAATCATGCCAATGTAATGTAATAAGACACCGGCTCTGGGAAACTAGGATGGGACGTTACATGTATAGTTATGTTGTTTCATTCATGTTTTTAGGGGGGGGGGGGGTTGGAATATTAAATACACAAAATTCCAGAGGGAACCTTATGTAAGTGGTTATTACCATTTAATATGATTTTGTCATTTTTTGTTATGGTATAAGTTTTTAAGTGATATTGTGATATTTTTTATAGTATTTATTTATTTTTGAATAAATCAATGTCATTTTATGGTTATAGCTTCCACATTGTGAATCCCAAGAGGGCCAGTATTGGGGATCTGCCATTTTTTTGTGTCATCACATTGTGTTGTTCTCATCCAAAAGTGAACCTTATATGATGATGTTGAATTAATTGATTATAATGTTTTTAATAAATTCAAAAACCTAACTTAATTATTATCCATAAAACCATTGGATAGTATAGGTCCCTCATGGTATATCACTATTTTATCATTCAAGAATTTAAATTCTTGGATTCGTGAGACCAAGATCCTTTCATATGATATTAGTTTCTTTTCCTTTCATCTTAGTTATCTCAATGTCATTTTTTGGGGATGGTTGTTGAAATAGTTTATCATGGGTTATGGTAGAATTGTTTAATGGATTTATGGGAGACTACTATGATTTATGGTACTATGGTATTACTCATTATTTTACCCTTGTGATCTTTCACTTTCAATTTTTAGAAAGTTGGTGATTGAAGCTTTATTTGAGGTGGGGGGATCAAGAATTCATCCCTTTCTTATGTTTAAATTTTGGATGTTTAATTATTTTGTTTTCATTTAGGGGATTGTTATAATTAACATATATGAATATAATAAATTTGACAAAGTAAATTCAATGGAATGTTGCGAATCATATGTGATTTATATGTATTGATTTTATTGTAAGTGTTTTTGGGATGTTTATATTATTGTTTAAAGTCTTACTTTATGAGTTGATATAAGTTTACCAAGTTTATTGAAAAGATAAAATCCCCCCATAAAAGGATTACTATTTAAAAAAGGTGATTAAATGGTTGTTTGAAAATATTATGTTTCAGTAATATCATTTTTTGTTCACAAAGATCATCACTATGAAAAGAATGATTCAAAGTTATTTGTGGTTTGTTTTTATGAAAATGGATTTCACTAAAAATAAGAAAAAATATATGTTTGGATGGAGTTATTTCATTTTATATTTGATTTTAATATTATTCTTTTTTTATTATGATTCTATTGATGTGGTTGAATGGTATTTTTTAGGGAATATTGAGGATTATTTTTCCATGGCTATCATGATATGAGTTGTTTTGTTCTTGTGAAAGAGGTGGATGGTATCATTGTGTGGTATGGAAAAGGTTGAATGGACATTTATGTAGGAATTAAATATATTTTTTGTAGTGGTGTAAGATATTGAAATGTGCTATAGTTTCCTTGTGAGATAAAATGTGAATGTTAAATTTTGAAATGTTAATGGGTGTGGGATGGAATTGAAGAAGATATTGGATATTATTAAAATGTTAATGATTGAAATTAACAGGTTAAGTTAGGGATATATGTGGTCACTATATAATGTATTTTATTTCAAGAATGTAAAAATAAATAAATATTTTTCCAAAAGTGGAAAGTCTATAAATGGGATTTTATGACTAAATGGGAAAATTATACATGGATTTGTGTCTATTTTTATATGGATAATTATGTCTGGTTAAGCAATAGATTTGGAAATGGTTATTGTTGACTGGTTACTCATATGTCATGATGGTCATCTTCTATTGTAATGTTTATGTCATAAGAAACCTCTATATTGGTATTTTGTGTGACTAGATTATAAAATATATTTTATTATGATTTTATATCTTACAAAACCATGTTGGATAACCTTACTAGTGCCTAAATACTTTGTGTTCTATGTGTTTTCTCCAACAACATGGATGATGAGGGAATGTATAGTTGACCATGAAATCTTCCCCACTATAAATTATTATAATTTTTTTTGGTTTTTTAATTGGATGTTATGATTAATTAGTTTTGATGATTATAATTAAGAGTGGTAATCTTGTCTTTTTGTGATGATGTTGGAATGGTGTCATGATGTGGGATGTTGTACATGGTAGGGCTATTACATGGATGGAGGAGGTCATGCAGTTTCTATAATTAATTTAATAATTCCCTACTATGAGGAGTATATCATGTGTAGTTATGATTTATTGAATTGTTTTTTTAATATTTGAGAAGTATTTTCATAAAGTATGTGGTGGTGGTGATGATGTTGTTTACACATATATTAAGATATATGGTTATCTGGTAATGAAAGGGATAAGAGAACTATACTATTTTGTGTGAAATTAGAGAAAAAATATTGTAAAAGTTGTTATGGGGTAAATTTATATCACATTTTTTTATAATATTTTATTCTACATATATTTAATATTTAGTGAACAGTCGTTGGTGAGTATCATTGGTATATTTCTTGACACATGGGTGTGTTTGTTATAGTGTTCCATCACTGTGGAATTTGTATTCTTATTCCAAATTTTCATTATGGGTCATGTGTTTTTTCCCAATTTTTAGAAATATATTATCACCCATACATATATAAATAAATTTGGAATGATTTAAATTGGGAATCTATGATCAGGTTTTCAATTTTGAGATGGTGTCTTGGATCTATTTCTGAATATTTTTTAGTAAATGGTAGTTGTTTTCATTTTTTATATTTTTATCTATTTGAAAATTTACATTCATTACAGGATAGTGGTTTTTTAACTATATAGTTGAGGATATTGGTGGTTTTCATTATATGTTCCTGGTATTATGAGTGTAATGTATCTAATTTTTATGTTTCATACCATTAGTGTTAGCCAAAAACCCATGGCATACTAGAAGATGGTTTATGGTGTTGCTCTCGTATTCACTATAGGAATGTAGGGGTTCCCAATAGGGGAATGTATTAAATATGTGTTATTGGAGATACATTAGATTGTTATGATAGAGATTGGAACTACATAGTAATGAGTAGTGCATAAGTATTGTAGGGAAATAGAATTAGAAGAATATTTTTTGAAATACAGTAAGGGATTCTAGGTAGAATGTTATATATTAAGAACATATATCATCTAACAAATAGAAGGGTAGAGGATATTTCCCTCATAAAGGGAGTTTGGGATTCATCTAGTCCATTGAAGATAAAGGAATGATGGGAATGGGGTACTATGGTGACCACTACACATGGTGAAACAAACATATAGGGAGCAGATAGTGCTGGAGTAGGCTTGACCGATGCTTAGATAACATGCATGTCATAACCAGGTTTCCCAACTCCAAGGCATTTTATCTAGTCCATGACATATCTGATCACTCTTTATTTTTTGGTTTATTTATCTCAACGGCAGGACTCCTATAATAGGTTTAGGTTCTCTACCAAGTGCTCCTGCAGCCCTGGCTATGAGCAACTGGTTATCAACTCATGGGGAGAACCAACCTAGGTTCATATGAGGGTTGTGTTCTATAACAAGTTGAGGTGTCTCAAGAAAATAATTTATGAGTGGTATAATGATGTCCCTCCTGTTGATTAAAACATGAAAGATTTAAAACAAGATTATAAACATATAAAATCTAGCATTGAGGGGAGTTGGAATTAGGATACCTTTGTTAACCTGTCATAGAAAAAGAACAAATTGGTGGACATTCTCCTTTCTATGGAATGAAAGGCTATAGAAAACACAAGGATATAATAGTTACATGAGCGGGCAAGAACTTTTAATACATCCATGCATGCATCAGGAAGAAAAGACATCTCACTAAGCTGAATATTTTACTCGATAATGGGTAATAAAATTATGAAGGAAACATTGTTGGGGGATTGGAACACATTGTATTCAAGGATCTACTGGATTTCATGAATGTCAGAATGCTAAATAGTTACCCGAGTGGTCGTTTTGATACATGGGATGTGATTCCAAACATGGTTTCCCCATTGGACAATGAATTAATAGAATTCTTCCTAGATGAAGAGGAAATTAAAGAGGCTATGATGCACCTCCACCATGAAAGGGTTCCATGACCTAATAGCTTCCCTGACTAGTTTTACATAGGATATTGGGAGGTGGTTCAATGTGAAATCTTTTCTACAATTCAGGATTTCTTTCATGGAGGAACTATTTAGTGGCTAACTAGTGCTAAAACTCCTGTGATTTTTGGAAAGATCAAGGGTCCCTCCTCCCTCCTCCATTACAGAATGATGGTCATCTGCAATTTTATAAGGGAAAATTTCTAGAATTCATTATTAATTTGAGGCTATCCAAGTATCCACCACGTTGGATTTTGATGGAACAACATGGATTTGTGAGGGGTCGATCCTTCCATGGGGCCATCACCTTGTCAGAGGAAATGCTGAGAGACATCAACTAAAATACTCATGGTTCAAATATGGTTGTGTAGTTGGAAAAGATTAAGGCGTATAATAGGACCAGGCATAGATTTATCAATAGAGTTTTTATAAGAATGGGATTCATCCCCTGGGCTTCTGAACTCCTCTTGAGATGTATTATCTATTTATGGATGGTGGCATATTTCATGGGGGTAACCCATGGCTTCATCAATGAAATTCACAAACTCCTATAAGAGGACCCTCTATCCCAATGTAGTTTCATCCACATGAAATACTTCCAAAGCTGTCTAATTAACAAAAGAATATCTAGTGGTAAATTCCTCCATTTTGGAAGAAAATTCATCCTCCCCTACATATCCCACTTGATGTTTCTATATGATATGATAATCATATATAACGCAGGAAAGCTATTTGTGCATAGGTTGAACTAGATTATGGATGTGTATTTCAATTGGAAAATCTAGATTTGAAATAAATCCAAAAGAAAACTCTATATATCTATCAAATGTGCTTCAAGAAGGGCCATAAAATTTTGAAGTAGGATCGAAAATAGTGAGGCCCTTTAATGATGTCATATCTCAGCACTCTGATATCCTCAGGTTGAATTAGAATTCAGGAAATAGACTAGGTGGTGAAAAGGATAATGATCCGTATTTTCAATTGGAAGAATCAATACCTATCCATCGGGGGTTAGATAGCCCTGGTGAATAGTATCTTGTCTTCCATCCTAGTTCATGCTTTAGACACCACCTTAGTTCCGAAGGGAGTAATCAAATATATTGACAAGGTCTTGGTTAGTTTAATTAGGGATTCTCTCTCTGAAAATATATGGCACTAGATCTCTCGGGATAAGATGGACCCATTAAGTAGGGTGGAATCAATGTTAGATACTTATGTGACACGATCTATGACATGAATGTGAATCAAATATGGGATTTTATTATGGAAATCACACATTTTTGGAAGATCATGTCGCTCTCGTACAATGGAAATGAGGATTTGGTAGGCCCTCAAGGATCTCATCTCTCGGCTATGATATGTTCCATCATCCTGAGCCTTAAGATGCACTTTCACTGGGATGTTGGATAGGGTAACATCAACTTCTGGCACCATAGTTGGGTAGGGGCTATGATTGGATTATCGGGATGTCTAGTCCTATAGATCTCTTTCATGGACGCGAGCCAGTACCCACAATTCATCTAGGTTGTACTAATGATGTTTCAACTTGATATTTATGAGTTAATTCCTTGAACACTGAGCCAGAAAAATGGGTCTTCACACCATCTACCTCGAGGAATTTCACAACGAGAGACTTTCATAGGATCACCACTTCCCAAGAACATCAAGATACATGGAATGGGATCATGATGTGTTGAATTATTGCAAGAAAATATATCTTTCTTAGTTAGAGAATAAGGAATCAAGAAGTTCCTACAGATGTAAACATAAAAAAACTAGATATTCCTATAGCCTCATGTTGATAATTCTGAAAAAATATGAAAATAATGAATGAAGCACATATTTTATGAAGGATACTAGGCTCATGCTGTGTGGAATTATTTCAGTTAATTCATTAATTATTTCTCCCTCAACCCTCATGATGGCTCGTTCTTGCAATGTTGGATCTAAGGGGAAACTAATATGGGCTATAAAATAATGGATAACTACATCATCATAAACACATGCTGCTAGTGTATATGGAATGCTCAAAACCAGGCTAGATATGAGGGCTCATCTAATATAGGGAGGTATGTCATAGTGCGAACAATATGTCTTCTGATCAACTTGGTTACTCTTTCCAGCAAATGGAAGGATGATCCATCCCTTAGGATTCATCAAATTGGTACCTATTTGGCCTAACCCCCATCACTATGAAAGGTCAGTCGATTCATTGGATCCCCTGAGAAAATGGATTCAAACCCAATACAGACGGCTCATGCATTGTGGGTGAGATGCGTGGGGGAGGGGTGGTTCGTGATTCCTAGGGTAATGATATCCTTGATTTCACAACCCATTGTGGGAATGAAAACTCTATGAAAGTGGATTCCAAGCCATTCCTCACAAGACTCAACCTTTGAAACTAGGGGATGGGTGACATATCTCATGTGGAAATAGACTCCAAGATCATACATGACTCTATCCAGGGTAAAGGCTCCACTCCGTGATAGATTTGTTACCTGATCTGGAAATGTAGAGCTATTATAACCAACAATGTTCATGTGATTCACACTTTGAGGAAGGGTAAAAAGGAAGAAAATCATATTTATTCATTTTCCATCATGGTTCCAATGTCACCAACCTACCCACAATCTCTTGTTTCCAACCTGAGGGGGTGAATTTTATTCTAGGGGATTCCCTTGGTCTCCACTACATTTGGCCCCATATGCATTGTTTTGATTTTCTCGCATCCTTTATCTCTTGTATTTACTCCTTTTATAAAAATATATTTTTAGGATGATGTTTGAGATCATAGTGATGGGTTTTCATTAAGAGTGACATAAAAAGTGTCAGCACCGAGTTCTCAGTCGAGGGTGTGTGTTGGACAAGTGTGGATTATAGGTTTATTCGTTTAAGAAAATTAACTGAATAACCCTTCCACAACATTTATTTATACAATAAAGAGAAGAGGATATCCCCTACCCCTTTTATTTATGGAAAAAATGATGAGAAAAAAAGTAGAAGAGTTTTCAGTAAACAATGATCTTGATGCTGATTACTCCCAAATCGTAGTAAAGTTTCTTCAGACCATGGATTTTTAATTGAAGCTTCAATGTTTTCCACGAGGTATATGAATTTGATTTTATATTCTGATACCCTTTGTAATGAATTGTTTTAACGTTTTAAATACCTATTATGACATGTAGATATCCCTTGGAGGTCGAACTATATGTTCCACGACAAACCATTATGATTCGAGCAGCTCACTAGGAATTGCCATTTGGAAATCTAGATCACATAAAATCTAGTAAAGGGTCACATTCCATGTGTTCTTATCATTTTGGGAAGAATAATTTTTGGAACTACACATCGTATACAATATTTACATTCCATTTAGTGAGTCTAAGTCATGTGGTAGTAGAAAATTTCCAGGGTAATAGTGTCTAGAGACATGTATGTTTGGAATTATATGACCATAGTATATAGGTACATGGTGTTGGAAATGGACACAACATGATAACATGGGCATGAATATGTTTTTTGTAAGATATTCCATGTACCAGGGGGTACACTACATGAATGAGACATGACTAGGTGAGAAGTGTGTGAAACACATGATTGGGGATGCGGTGAGGTGAGACACAACATGTACACCATTTACAAATCATCTAAACTCACATGGATAGCAACGCCATGCAGTAGAGAACAAGGCTAGGTGTTTAGGTGGGGCTTCATATCGTGTGAACCCCATTAAAAATCATGTACATGGTCTTGAATACTTACTCCTAATGTATAGTTTTCATTGGGGATGAGATTAAGGCATGTAATTAGCCTATCCTAATAATTTTTCCTTGTACAATGTGATGGTGGACACTATTATGGCCTTATAGATACAATGTGAGGTGATGTTCTTGGTCTCTTTTCTTGGAAAAGTTTAGACTGGATGTATTTGACTGAGTCCCCTAGTTTTTCTGTATGAGGGTACAATGTGGAATTACATTCTCATTATAGGATTGTGATCCCCAAATAAGATGAGTATGGATGGAGTTTGTTTATCCCTATAGGGAGGCTAGGGTAGGATCCTAAATCATATTATTACCATAGATCTAGTTATTGTTATCCCCTTGAACAACATGAAAAGGGTAGATATCCCCTATCTAGGAAGATACCCTAGTAGGGTTTATGGAATAGTATTTTAAATTGCCCCTAAATAGCCAGAATTTTTAGTAGGGTTTGCGGAATTTTTAGGTATATGATCCCCCACTTGGGTAATAGTTTTTTTAGGGTTGTGGCATGATCAGTTCTTAAATCACAAGCTTCACAAGATATAGAAGGTGGGGTTTGTGGAATCATTGTGACCAACATTAATTGGGTGGAGATCCCCTATCTAAGAGATATAATCCATGGGATACATTATTGGGTTTATGGTGTCCCGTTTAGGTGTGAAGCGTGATCCTCTATTTGAGGAGATATGGTCTACAGATTTCATGACTGGGATTGTATTTTCACCAAGATATGTTGGGATTAATCCCATTTACAAGATAGGAGACCTTTCACAGTTCTAGTAGGTCTAGTATCGAACCTCATCAGGGATGAGTGAGATTCCCTATATGAATATCAAGATCCTATAGGTTCTATTGTGACTTATTGGGTGGCGATATCTGAAAAGCATGTTATCTCAGATGTATGCCTCTTAGGATGATAGGGATATTCCATCATCTTTCTGATACCTGATGGAGTGCTATCTCTTCAATGGGATAACATATATGAAGATTTGTTCTTGATGGAGTGTACATCTCGGATGAGTACCATTGGGATGAAATACCACCTTTAGTGTGTTCTCAAGGATGAGTGTTTCCCATTTAGCCTTAAGTTGAATCCTATGGCTAGTTGTGTGGTCATTATCGCATTAGACATGGAGGCTAAGATGAGTATATTTGGGTTTTTTGGGTTTCCATGGGGTGTTGTAACATATATTGGTTCACATGCTGTGTGGATAGAATTGGCATGCCGTGTATAATCGAGGATCATTGAGACCAGGTTTCTCTGCTATTTGGGTTCCCTATGGATGTGTTGAGTGGGTTGTTTCCTTTCAGTTACTTCCTTTTTCATTTAGGATTTGGGGTGCTTAATGGGTATTGTTATACTCACCCCTACACTGGATTTTCCTATACATGTTGTATCTTATGTAGAACTCACGAATTTGGTAAGAGTCCTAAGTGGACCCATAAGAAGAATGATCTCCGTGAGTTAGACCAAATGATGTGTTTACAAAAGCTGGTCTGAGGTGCTTTTAAGTAGTTAAAATTGATAATGATCCCCCCTTTTGAGAAGGATGGACATTTATCCAGATTTTGTGGTATTATAATTCACTATTTTCTCCATTCCATTTTACTCTAATAGACTTTTTCTGAGATAGATTTATGAATTCATTTTATTTTCAGTTTATTATACCTCTTCACTATTTCATGGTAATGTTTGTAGGTATGTGCTTACGAGTACTATTGGGTAAGGCATCCCAGTTGTGTGATATTCTTACCCAATACAGTTCACCAATACCTAATCTATTGGATTCTATCTTGGGGAGTCACGACTTAGGCCAAATTAGTATGGGTCATAACAGAGTGGTATCAGAGGAGTTCCTTAGGATTGTAGTGTTTGAGCTTGGTTTTGGTTTCATAGTGAAAATTTTATAGTATTAATTATTCGAATGTTAGGTTAGGGACTCTAGTTTTTGTGTGGAAGATGACGTATCCATTCAACAAGACACTAATAACCTACTTGTTGAATTGTTACATTGGGGAACTCAGCACAGTGGAAATATTGGAGCAAGAATCATATAAGACTCGGTTGTGGTTTTTTCATATCCCTGAGTCATCTAAACATATATAATCCTTGTTCATGATGAATATTGATTATATTTCATGATAAAACCAAGTTATAACTAGAAATGGTTCCCCAATAAGATTTTGATAATGATCCATCCAGGGATGAGGCCTCATTGTTGGACACTGTTCTAGGGGATGGAGATATGGGTGGTCTACCAGTTAATCCAACACACATTGAGAAGTTTTTGTTCTAGAATTTAAGATCAAGGATTCATATAGGATGACTAAAATAAATTTTTTCTAGAGGATGGGACCTTATAGGTATTAGGGTGAGTCAAACCCCTGGATAGATGATGACTCTCTTGAGTCAATCAGGAATGTTTTCCACCTTTTGGGGAAAACTCTTGATTAGATGGTTCTCTTAGTAGCGAGCCTTCTAGTAGTTTCATATCGGTGGAGGTGGAGTATGGTGATGTTGAAAAAAAAGCGACACTCACTTGGGTAAAGTTTGATTAGTTCTTAAGGAAATAAATTTATCAAACTAATTTGAGATCAGTTCACATCCTGGAGGATCTAATACTTTTGTAAGATAGCACGAGAGTGGTGGTGTTTTCAGTGAGGTTCGTAGAATGGTCTTAGTAATCCCTGAAAATGGTTCATGATATCTGTTTTTATAGCATGGACTTTTAAAAAGGAATTATTTAAATAGATCAGGGCTTGAGTAACATCATTATTCATTTCCACATATGCTGATGTACTTGATTTGGCCTTATTGGTGGAGATATTTATGGAAGAGAAGACTCAATTTTTATTGATTGGAATATAGGATATGAGACCTCGGTAGCTAGTATCCAATGGTTGGATCATGGAACCATGCCTATGAGATGTATAAGGATGAGATCTTTGGATAATGGATTTGTGGAATAGGGCTTCCATGTGGTTTTGATCATCCACGGGAGAGGTGATGTTATACATGTGATGGTTGAGGACATATGACATGAGATTTTCCAACCTATTGTACTACTGAGAGGGAGATAGTCGATGGACCTCCTTGAAAAAGGAATCATTTTTAGAATATAGTTCCATATCGTGGAGTATGTTTCATAAGAACATGGAGAGAAGTAGTGTGTTGTAGAACTTATTAGCTATTGCTACCACCACCCCATGTGGACCAAACCAGGTTCAGGGTGCTGGAGGATGATGGAGAGGAAAAGTGTAGGCCACATAGGTCTATAACCTAGAGGCTCTATTGGGGATAAGAGGTACACACTATTTCCATTATACTTTTTAAAATATAATTAATAGATATTTTTATGAGGTGATCTTTTATTTTATCCTCTTACTCGAGGTTTTTTCTGGGTGATGTTGGGTGTCTCTAGAGCCCTATGTTGATGTTGATTTTTATAGAATCAGATGTATGAGTAATAGGAATGATTCCCCCAATAAGTTTAATTTTTTAAATGTGAGTAAAACCATTTGGTAGACTCAGTGCCTCCCTAAGAGCATATTGTCAAGGTGTGGGAGGATATTTTGTTTGACTTGTGTGTTTGGGGTGGGTTAGTGAGCTGTCAATTTGTACGGAGGGCCTAGTATGACCCAGTGTTCACATGGGAAGACATATGTTTTTCATTAGTGAAATTATGTTCTTGGTTTCATCTTATTAAAAGATACACTTGATGAGTTTTTTTGTTCATCCAGTATTAGATGAGAATTTCTATGATATTTTGGTATCTTTATCTATAATATAATGTTATTTCATCGTGAGTCCTTAAAAATGTAGATGGACTATGGTGATGGGTGTTTCCAACCATTCATGTCACGCCCAGACTTTAATGAGGTACAAGTTTAATTTTAAATTTTTATTTCGTAAATTAATTGCCTGTTTATTTAAATTATTTGGTTGTATCATGGGCTGAACCCGGTGTGGGTTGCCCGTTGTGGTGACGGTGTGCGTGCGCGGGCCTTGCGCCTCTCGGTGCATGGGCAGGGGATGGGAAAAGCCATGCAGCTTTTCCATTTCAACGCACGGTGCCCGTTGCGCGGACGATTCAAATAACAGATGTTAACTTCAGCTTTATTATTATTATTTATATTATTATTATTATTGGTACTATTATTATTATTATTTATTATTATTGTTATGTTATTATTATTATTATGATTAATATTATTATTACTACTATTAATATTTCTATTTCTAATATTATTATGATATTAATATCATTGTTATAAATATTTTTTTTTCGGTTTTCCTTCCCCCCCGAAACCCTAGCCGCCACCCTTCTCCATTTTCATTTTATTTTTCTCTTTTTTTTATCCTCTTCCTTCCTCCCCACGTCTCTCTCTCTCCCCTATTTCTTCTTCCCCAGCCGGCGCACCCCTCCCCGCTTAGCCCCATCCTCCCCGCTCGACCACGTCTCGACCTGCCTCGCGCCCTCACCCTCTCCGCTGCTGTCTCTTGCCGAACAGCAGCTCCGCTGGACCTCTCCTCTGCTGCACACCTGCACAAGACCACCCCTCTGCTACTAGCCATCCCTCTGCTCGACGGACAACAACCGGCGCCCTCCCTCTGCTCACCGGACAGCAACCGATGCCCTCCTCTCCTCTTTTCCCGGATCGACCAGCAGCCAACGCCGTCTTCCTATCGCCGGGCTAGCCTCCGCCTCGTGCCGCCCCTGCTGCGCCGCTCCTGCACCCCGCGCCGACCGCCGCCCCTACTGCACCCCTGCTGCAGCCCTCCGTCCAGCCGGCACGCCCCCTGCCGCTCTCCTTCCTCCTCCATCCAGCCAACACGCCCCCTGCCTGCTCTCCTTCCTCCTCCGCCCAGCCGGCGCACCGCCTCCCCGTTCCCGCGCCTCCCCGCTCTTGCACCCCTGTTCGGCACCTCCTCCAGCAGACCGTCGGCAGGTTTGTTTTTCTTTTTATTTATTTATTTTATTTTATTATTTTAACTTATCTAATAAGATATTAATGTTTTCTTTTATTATTATTATTAATATGTTAATTATTATATCATTACTATAATTATTATTATGTTATTATTATTATTATTATGTCAATAATAATAATAATAATATTATATTATTATTGTTACTACTATTACATTATTATTATGTTATTATTATTATTATAATATTGTTATTATTATTATAATTATGTTAATATTATTATGTTACTATTTTTATTATTATTATGTTATTATGATTATGCTATTATTATTATTATATTATTGTATTGTTATAATATTATTATTATTAAGATTACTATGATTATTATTGTTACTATTATTACTATTATTATTATTATGTTATTATTATTATTGAACCTATTTAATGGTCTACTATTTTAGGACTTGTTTGACGGCGCAATACTGTGCGACCTTTACGCAACGAGAATTTCGCGCCGTGTCGCTTTCCGTTCCTATTTGAGGTAGGTGGTTCCACACACAAGTATTAGTTTACAATCTTTTTCTTGCTCATTCAATTAATTTAATGTTTTATCCATCTATTTACGTGCTGTGAAATTTTTCCTCTGACTTAGAATTGTTGTGTGTTTATTTAGTTAGAGCCTTGATCATATGGTTCTAGTTGATATTTTGAGTGACTTTTACGCTTTTTAATAGTTATCAACAGGTTTTGAAAACTGCTAAATTATTTTGGTTTGCCTGGTTATAAAGAGTGTTTTTTAAACTATGCAGCTGGTTTAATTTAATATGCTAGCAGTACAGGCTGAGTTTTAAAAAATCTTTGGTGTGCGTGTGGTTTTTCAAAAAAATATATATCAGTGTGCGAGTGACATGATATGTGAACTTTGAATTTAGGTGAGCACAAGGAGGGAAGCCAGGGTATTAGGTGGGAAGACTAGGACTAGTGAGCTAGTGTTCTGGAGATGACCCAACCCAGTTTCACTGGAAGGTTTGACGATTGCAACACTAACTAAACATATGATATCTGAGGGTCGTGGCCTTATAAGCCACATGTTCTGAGGGTCGTGGACTTCTAAGCCATGTTATCTGAGGGTCGTGGCCACCTAAGCCACGTTTCACCGAGACACGAAGTTCTAGGATCCCACTGGTTCTAGTACCCATAGGGCCTCTCCCATCCTCTGGTGCTACTGGTTACTTTGCGCGCACAATGATACGTGTTATGTCACCTGAGTTATTACCCTAGTGTGTTTAACTTGAACTTTCTTTCTTTTAAAATCGTTTTATGAAAACCATTTATTTTTTTCACCTCTTTCTTTATTTAGCATTGCAAATGGATTGTCTTATGATATTGGTGCGTGGAATCTTTTCTTGGTGATACCCTACTGGGAAATTGCTCACACCCTACTTACAACCTTGGGTGTAAGTAGATTTGTTTACTTCTGATATAGGTAAGGGTCCTGCTTTTGGGAGTAGTGGTTCAAGTTGTTAGCAGGACTATCTACATGGCATTTTGGTGGTGGATTAGGGGTGGTGTCCTCATACTGGGCGACAGTTCTTAGGTTGGTTTTTGGTCATCTTGTTTTAGTGTTATTTGGGATTTGAATGCTTGTGAACCAAAAACTTGTTTGGTTGAGTGCACGTTTGACTGTAACCTTTACTTTTGTTTGGTTTACTTTGGTTGGCTGCTTTATATTTGTTCACTCGGGTAAATCGTTCCAAAAGTTTATTTTGATACCCGGGCACTTGTGCCAGCCCGTGGGGATCGGGAACGCCCTTCGGGCCTTGCCGCGGGTTGGGTCGGGCGTCGGTTCGGATGGAGACCCGATTCGGTTCGTGACAAAATGGTATCAGAGGGAGGTTAATTCGTGGTTTATGTTATTTGGGATGAGTTGGATTATACAGGAGTTGGGTATGTCGGGGCTCAGAATTCATGTTGCGAGCAGGGTGCCTAGCCAGCACACCTCGTGACAGATATTGAGTTACCATGGGATGTCAGGGTTCTTGTTTCACTTATTTTCTGGGTGGGACATGCAGGCTGCAGACTGTATGTGGACACCAGGGAAGAAAGTAGAGTTTTTGCACGAAGTCGTTTTTGCATGTTTGGTTTACTGATGATTATTTATCTTGTTGGAAAAAAATTTATTTCCTTTTTATTGATGGTTTTCTTCTTGATTGTTGCCCTTTTTCAGTAAGATGCCTCCCCGAAGAGCTCCTATGCACCCACGGGAGGAAGCCGGAGAGAGTTCTCCCGCGCCGCTTGATCAAAGATTGGTAGAGGCGATGGTCCGAGCTGTTCAGGCTTTGGGACAAGGGGCGACTCCTGCCCCCGCCCGTGTTCCAGCTAGAGGGGAAGAATTTGGCTCCAGGAAAGATAGAGCTCAGGAGTTTCTGAGGAGAAAACCTCCTTTCCTAGGTGGTTCAGAACCTCAAGAGGCAGAGGAGTGGCTTGAAAAGATAGAATGAATGTTTGATTTCCTTGACACACCCGAGGAAGTTAGGGTGAAGTGTGCCTCATTCCAGCTGGAGGGTTCCAGTCGCAAATGGTGGGAATCAGTGGTCGAGGCTGGGAAACATGAGCACATGAGCTGGAAAGATTTCAAGGGTATCTTCAATGAGCAGTATTGTCCAGAGTTCATAGCCTATTCTAGATCTCGGGAGTTCATGGAGCTTTCTCAGGGGAATCAGACAGTGATGGAGTATGTGAATCTCTTTGCTAAACTGGTATGGTATGCACCTGAGATAGTTTCGAGCGAATTCTTGAAAGCTCAGAAGTTTGAGAAGGGCCTTCAACCAGAAATTCACTCCCAGGTTTTCTTATTCAAGATGAAGACTTATACTGAGGTGGTCGATCGTGCTTGTATGGTCGAGATTGACCAGAAGGGAAAGTCGGGGTTTTCTGGATCAGTGTCAGGGCTTGGCAGTGGCAGTTCATCTGAGAAGAATAGGAAGCGTGATGAGCAATGGAAGAAGAGTGATGGCAGCTCAGGTCATCCTCCCAGGCAGTTTTCATCTGGGGCTTCTGGTGCGGGGTCCGTTGTGTGCCATCAGTGCGGAAGGGTAGGGCACATCCGACCTGTTTGTCCATACCCTCCCAGACCATGCCATGGATGTCGATTTGTGGGACATCTACAACGCTTCTGCAGGACTGCACGCCCTTACCAGAGCGGGGCTGGATCTGTGGCTTCCATAGGGGTATCAGTTCAGTCAGATCCAACCAGAACGAAAGGATCTCGGTTCGGTGGACATGGTGGTAGGACCAGATCGTCTTCAGGGCAGAGCCAGATCAGGGCAGAGCCGCAGGCGAGTGGTCGTTCTCAGGTAGGGACCAGGCAACTGCATGCTGTGGATCAGGCACCAGCGGGGTCTGATGAAGGGCATTCGACGGTTCGAGGTACTATTCTGGTTGCATCTTCTATAGCTGCAGTTTTATTTGATACTGGTGCTTCAGTTTCTTTCATATCTGCTCATTTTTTGAATCTGCTGAACCTACCAACCGAGCTGTTATCGTTTGCTATGGAGTTAGTAACACCGCTGGGGAAAAAGAGGGAGCAAGGCCTTAAATGCCGATCGTGCGCACTCTCTGTGTCAGGAGTCGAGATGGAATGGGATTTCTTGGTCCTTGACATGGACCTATTTGATGTGATCCTCGGTATGGAATGGCTGGTGCGCTTCCAGGCACACATTGATTGCTATCGGCGCCAAGTTAGTTTTACGACACCAGATGGGACTCCCCAGTTATTTCACGGAGAATGGGATCCTCGGTCGGGACGTGCGGGACCTCCAATCCCGGAGCTGGGAAATCTTGTTTATCAGTTGTCGTCACTCGCGGTGGAGGACGATGGTGGTGTTTTACAGGGCGGGTTACCTCGTGTAGTGGATGAGTTCCCAGAGGTCTTCCCAGATGATTTTTCTGGCTTACCCCTAGAGCGGGACGTGGAGTTCTCTATTGAGTTGGCGCCGGGAACACAACCTATATCTCTTCCCTCATATCGCATGGCCCCCACCGAATTGAGGGAATTAAAGATACAACTGGACGATTTGGAATCCAAAGGATTCATTCGCCCGAGCGTCTCTCCTTGGACCGCACCAGTTTTATTCGTGAAGAAGGCCGATGGAACCCTTCAGTTGTGCATTGATTACCGAAAATTAAACAAGGTAACCATTAAGAATAAATACCCTTTGCCTCAGATTGACGATTTGTTCGACCAGCTGAAGGGGGAAAAGTGGTTCTCCAAGATTGATTTGCGTTCAGGATACCACCAGCTCAGGGTGAGAGAAGCAAATATCCCGAAGATGGCTTTCCGAAGCAGGTACTGTCACTTTGAGTACTTGGTCATGCCTTTCGGACTGACGAATGATCCTGCAGTTTTTATAGTGCTCATTAATAGGGTGTTCCACCAATATCTCGACTCATTTGTCGCGGTATTCGTGGATGACATCCTGGTTTATTCTGGATCTGAGGAGGAGCATGAGCATCACCTGCGCGTTGTTTTGGGCACTTTGCGGGATCACCGCCTGTATGCCAAACTCTTGAAGTGCACTTTCTGGATCAGGGAAGTGAAGTTTCTGGGGCATGTCATCTCAGAACAAGGGGTTTCAGTGGATCCCGAAAAGATCAGGGCAGTTATGTCATGGGAGCAGCCGAGAAATGTGTTTGAGATTAGGAGTTTTCTGGGCTTGGCTGGTTATTACAGGCGCTTTGTCCGGGACTTCTCGCGGCTTGCCTCCCCCATGACCGCACTCACCTGGAAAGGGGTGAAGTTTGAGTGGATCCCATAGTGCCAGACATCTTTTGAGTAGTTGAAGTGGCGGTTGACCACCGCACCTATGTTGACCTTACCAGAGTCAGGAAAGAGATATGTGGTGTACTGTGATGCTTCAGGTACGTGCCTTGGATGTGTGCTCATGCAGGATGACCATGTTGTGGCTTATAGTTCTTGCCAACTCCAGACGCATGAGAAGAACTATCCGAATCACGACTTAAAGTTGGAGGCAGTGATGCATGCTTTGAAGACGTGGCGTCACTATCTTTTTGGGGAGACGTTTGTGGTATATTCTGACCATAAGAGCCTGGCCTATATTTTCTCTCAGAAGGATCTAAATTTGAGGCAGCGCCGCTGGGTCGAGTATCTGCAGGGCTTTGATTTTGATATTGTCTATACCCCTGGCAAGGGTAATGTGGTAGCTGACGCTTTGAGCAGAAAAGTACCAGTGCAGGCATTGAGGAAGTCCAGCGATGAGTGGACTTTGATGGGGCTCTTCGCCCAGATTCATTTGGAGAGCAGGGAGCACAGTGGAGGTACTTTCTTGGCTAACATCCAGTTGACTCCTGCTCTTCTGGAGTTGATTCAGCGGGAGCAGCCTGGCGATGAGCTGTGTCAACGATCTATGCAGTTTCTTCATGGTGGGGATACTCCTTCTGATTGGTCCTTGTCTTCCCAAAGGGTCCTATGCTTCAAGGGCCGTGCTGTAGTGCCGTTGTCTCTACAGAAGGTGGTGATGTGGGATAGCCACCAATCTTAGTGGGCCGTCCATCCTGGTACCACCAAGATGTATTACGATGTTCGCCGTCATTTCTGGTGGCCAGGTATGAGACGGGACATAGCCGACTTTGTATCCAGATGCTATACTTGCCAGCAGGTAAAAGCAGAGCATCAGAGACCATCTGGCCTACTCCAGCCATTACCCATTCCTACCTGGAAGTGGGATGAGGTCGCCATGGAATTCATCATTGGCTTGCCTCGTACACCTCGAGGGAGGAATGATATCTGGGTAGTGATTGACCACTTAACCAAGTCATCTCACTTTATTACGATCAGAGATACAACGAAGGTAGAGGAGCTGGGCCGCTTGTATGTTCAGGAGGTAGTCAGACTTCATGGTGTTCCATCGGTAGTTGTTTCTGACAGGGACCCCCGTTTTACATCTCGGTTTTGGGGAGGCCTCCAGAAGGCTTTGGGGTCGCAGATCAAGATGAGCATGACATATCATCCTCAGACCAATGGCCAGACAGGGCGGGCGAATCAAATTTTGGAAGACATGCTCCGAGCCTGTGTGCTAGATTTTGGAGGCTCATGGGATAGCCATTTGGGACTGGTCAAGTTTTCTTATAATAATAGTTACCATTCTTACATCATAATGGCACCCTTTGAGGCGCTCTATGGTCGGCCTTGTCGGTCTCCTCTGTGTTGGGATGAGGTAGGAGAGGCCTCTCTCTTGGGACCGAGCCTTGTTCAGGAGACGTCTGAGAAGATCAAGCTGGTTAGGCAGCGATTGTTGACAGCTCAAAGTCGTCACAAGTCTTATGCAGATTAGAGGCGGCGGGATCTAGAGTTTTCAGTGGGGGACAGAGTGTTCCTGAAAGTGGCCCCTCGCTTGGGTCACCGTCGTTTGGGGAAGAAGGGGAAGATGACACCGAGATATGTAGGACCCTTCGAGATTCTTGAACGGATTGGAAAGGTGGAATACATGTTAGCTTTTCCCTCGCAGTTGACGTCGATTCACGACGTATTTCATGTCTCCTAACTAAAGAAGTACAACCCCGATCCGTCGCATGTGCTGAATTGGGAGGAGCTGGAGATAGAACCCAACTTATCTGTGTTTGAGCGACCAGTGCAGATAGTGGATTCACATGAGAAAGTGCTGCGTGGAAAGTCCATCCCTCTAGTCCGTATTCTCTGGCAGCACGGGAATGATGAGCATGAAACTTGGGAGTGGAAGTCATGGGTTGAACAGGAGTACCCATTTCTATTCTCTGATCAGGCTTTGAGATGACTTTCCGAGGGCGGAAAGTTTTCATGGTGGGGAGAATTGTCACGCCCGGACTTTATTGAGGTACAGGTTTAATTTTAAATTTTTATTTCGTAAATTAATTGCCTGTTTAATTAAATTATTTGGTTGTATCATGGGCTGAACTCGGTGTGGGTTGCCCATTGTGGTGACGGTGTGCACGTGCGGGCCTTGCGTCACTCGGCGCACGGGCAGGGGATGGGCAAAGCCATGCAGCTTTTCCATTTCAACGCATGGTGCCCGTTGCGCGGACGATTCAAATAACAGATGTTAACTTCAGCTTTATTATTATTATTTATATTATTATTATTATTGATACTATCATTATTATTATTATTATTATTTCTTATTATTGTTATGTTATTATTATTATTATTATTATTATTATTACTACTACTATTAATATTTCTATTTCTAATATTATTATGATATTAATATCATTGTTATAATTTTTTTTTTCGGTTTTCCTTCCCCCCCGAAATCCTAGCCGCCACCCTTCTCCATTTTCATTTTATTTTTCTTTTTTTTATCCTCTTCCTTCCTCCCCATGTCTCTCTCTCTCACCTATTTCTTCTTCCCCAGCCGGTGCACCCCTCCCCGCTTAGCCCCGTCCTCCCCGCTCGGCCGCGTCCCGACCTGCCTCGCGCCCTCACCCTCTCCGCTGCGGTCTCTTGCCGAATAGCAGCTCCACCAGACCTCTCCTCTGCTACACACCCGCACAGGACCATCCCTCCACTACTAGCCCTCCCTCTTCTCAACAGACAGCAACCGACGCCCTCCCTCTGCTCGCCGGACAGCAACCGACGCCCTCCTCCCCTCTTTTCCCAGATCGACCAGCAGCCAATGTCATCTTCCTGTTGCCGGACTAGCCTCCGCCTCGGGCAGCCCCTGCTACGCCGCTCCTGCACCCCTCGCCGCCCGCCACCCCTGCTGCACCCCTGCTGCAGCCCTCCATCCAGCCGGCACGCCCCCTGCTGCTCTCCTTCCTCCTCCGTCCAGCCGGCGCGCCCCCTGCCGCTCTCCTTCCTCCTTCATCCAGCCGACGCGCCCCCTGCCTACTCTCCTTCCTCCTCCGCCCAGCCGGCGCGCCGCCTCCCCATTCCCGCGCCTCCCCACTCCTGCGCCCCTGTTCGACACCTTCTCCAGCAGATCGCCGACAGGTTTGTTTGTTTTATTTATTTATTTATTTTATTTTATTATTTTAAATTATCTAATAAGATATTAATGTTTTCTTTTGTTGTTATTATTAATTTGTTAATTATTATATCATTACTATAATTATTATTATGTTATTATTATTATTATGTCAATAATAATAATAATAATATATTATTATTATTGTTACTACTATTACATTATTATTATGTTATTATTATTATTATAATATTGTTATTATTATTATTATTATGTTAATATTATTATGTTACTATTTTTATTATTATTATGTTATTATGATTATGCTATTATTATTATTATATTATTGTATTGTTATATTATTATTATTATTAAGATTACTATGATTATTATTGTTACTATTATTACTATTATTATTATTATGTTATTATTATTATTGAACCTGTTTAACGGTCTACTGTTTTAGGACCTGTTTGACGGCGCAATACTGTGCGACCTTTACGCAACAAGAATTTCATGCCGTGTCGTGTTCCGTTCCTATTTGAGGTAGGTGGTTCCACACACAAGTATTAGTTTACAATATTTTTCTTGCCCATTCAATTAATTTAATTTTTTATCCATCTATTTACATGCTGTGAAATTTTTCCTCTGACTTAGAATTGTTGTGTGTTTATTTAGTTAGAGCCTTGATCAGATGGTTCTAGTTGATATTTTGAGTGAATTTTACCCTTTTTAATAATTATCAACAGGTTTTGAAAATTGCTAAATTATTTTGGTTTTCCTGGTTATAAAGAGTGTTTTTTTAAACTATGCAGCTGGTTTAATTTAATATGCTAGCAGTACAGGCTGAGTTTTAAAAATGCTTTTGTGTGCGTGTGGTTTTTCAAAAAAAAAAAGATATCAGTGTGCGAGTGACATGATATGTGAACTTTGAATTTAGGTGAGCACAAGGAGGGAAGATAGTGTATTAGGTGGGAAGACTAGGACTAGTGAGCTTGTGTTCCGGAGATGACCCAACCCGGTTTCACTTGCAGGTTTGACGATTGCAACACTAACTAAACATATGATATCTGAGGGTCATGGCCTTCTATGCCACGTGTTCTGAGGGTCATGGCCTTCTAAGCCACGTTATCTGATGGTTGTGGCCACCTAAGCCACGTTTCACCGAGACACGACGTTCTAGGATCCCACTGGTTCTAGTACCCATAGGGCCTCTCCCATCCTCTGGTGCTACTGGTTACTTTGCGCGCACAATGATACGTGTTATGTCACCTGAGTTATTACCCTAGTGTGTTTAACTTGAACTGTCTTTCTTTTAAAGTCATTTTATGAAAACCATTTATTTTTTTGCACCTCTTTCTTTATTTAGCATTGCAAATGGATTGTCTTCTGATATTGGTGCGTGGAATATTTTCTTGGTGATACCCTGCTGGGCGATTGCTCACACCCTACTTACACCCTTGGGTGTAAGTAGATTTGTTTACTTCTGATACAGGTAAGGGTCCTTCTTTTGGGAGTAGTGGTTCAGGTTGTTAGCAGGACTATCTACGTGGCGTTTTGGTGGTGGCTTAGGGGCAGTGTCCTCATACCGGGCGACAATTCTTAGGTTGGTTTTTGGTCATCTTTTTTTAGTGTTATTTGGGTTTTGAATGCTTGTGAACCAAAAACCTCATTGGTTGAGTGCACGTTTGACTGTAACCTTTACTTTTGTTTGGTTTACTTTGGTTGGTTGCTTTATATTTTTTCACTCGGGTAAATCGTTCCCAAATTTTATTTTGATACCCGGGCACTTGTGGCAGCCCGTGGGGATCGGGAATGCCCTTCTGGCCTTGCCGCGGGCCGGGTCGGGCGTCGGTTCAGATGGCGACCCGATTCGGTTCGTGACAATTCATATCCAAGGAGACATGTTACCACATGGTTTCAAGATATCAACCTACTGATTATGGATTATGGATCTGGTTTGGCCCTTGTGGTTCCCCGAAGTGTGTCCACATTGGCGGTATGGGAACCCTCGATGAGCTTGATGGTGTGGGAGACTATATTTAGAGCTCAATTTTGATCCTTTTTCCTAATATTTCATTATTTATAGTCTCAAATAATTAAGGTGTTTGATATTTAGTGTCATTGTTTTTTAAAATTTTGAATTTGGAATATTGCTAAGAATGTTTTTGAATCCAGGAACTGAGTAGGTATGTTGATCCGGTTCCCTCAGAGCCATAATGCAGTGATATAAAAAATTTAAATTTATTTTATCATTCACATAAAATTTATTTGGAAATATGGAATAACTCATTATAGGAGTATAGAATCAAATATATATCTCCCTGGTTGAGTTCCTAATGTGTAGTTTTCTATACGCAAGACAAAAAATGTTTCGACATAAAGTGTTCGGTCGAGGGTGTCTGTTTTCCGGTTGTTCAGTGGATGCTTATTCATTTAATTAATTTAAAAGAATGAAACCAACCCCTTTAGAGTGTTCATGAAAGATAGGTGGAGATCTCATCCCCATTGGAGCTATAGACAAATGGAGGTAAAACCACAAAGAAGAGGTGTTTCCGATCTTCGATCATGATTGTAATCACTCCAAGATCATGGTGAAGCATCTGTAGTGAATGGAACATCACCCAAATAATTAGTGTGATGATTTTATTTATAAGTCCATATTTCCTTTTTCATTCATTTGAATGTTTTTGGATCCCTATTATGACTTCTAGAGATCCCTGCATGAGGATCTATTGGTTTCGGGGAAAACTAGCTGATTAGGGTTGCGTGTAGACAATAAAAATTTAGAATTATTGATCACATGATGTGTAGTGTATAGTCAAATTATTTTTTTCTTCCCATTAGAGGAAGATTAATTTTGTGGAGTACATGTTGTATAACATATATACACATCTTGTAGTGATCCTAGGTTATGTGGCCATCGAACATGGCTAGTGAAACCATGTTATGAGACATGTTATTGTGGATGTGAATGTCTAGAGAATACATGCATGGGGTGTAGAACATTGAAATAGGTAGATGACATAGACAATATTCCATTTAGTCAAGACACACCATGTATTAGAGGGTACAAGCCATGTGTGAGACATGCCTGGCTGAGTCATGTGGGAAAGATCGGATTGAGGCTGGGGTGAGGTGATATATTCTAGGAACATCATGTACACATCACATAGGTTCACATGGATAGCCAATCCATACACAAGGGAATATTACTGGGTGTTTAGGAAGGGTCACATTGTAATGCCCCAACCCTAGTTACCCAGAGTTGGTTAATTATTACATAACATTGGAATGATCATAAAAGATCAAGTCTTTAAAGACTGGTTATTTTAATATCCTTGGAAATACTAGATACCACAAAAATTACGATTTTTATTTCAAATAAAAACCCACACATAACAACAACAACAAACACGGTCCCCCTATGGAGGGCGAAAATAATGTAGCCCAAGTGTGTATCCCCTAATCAGATTGACTCCCTCAGGTCTAATGGGCAGCACATTATCCACCCAAAGGGGGGAGCTCAAATGCTCAGTAAGGATAAAAATATAGCAGAAAATTTCATAAATAAGCATATACATTTAAGGAAATATATAAAAATAAAACAAAATAATTTTAAAATTGAAATTAATCATAATATGGAAAAGTCAAAATCAAATAATTTCATTTACTTATTCACATGTATATTCTACTAGTCGAATAATCACATGCAATATCAATAGCTACTTTCATAATGATGGAATTCATAATACCATACCTCATAACCACATAGTCAAGGCCTTGTGCCAAGAGTACAAATAATATTTTTTCAAGGCCTTATTCTAAGACACTAGTTTGTCTAATCAGACCTACTGATGCATCGAGGGGCTATAGAGGGCTCCACCCGTTACTTACTAAGCCCAATTCATTCCACATATGATAAGGTTTAAACATAACATAAACATTCGTATTAAAAATAGAATACGAAATGTCAATACTTTATCCCTAAACCATGATTGGTGTAAAAATAACACATCCATAGTAAAACATATAAAAAAACATCAATACAATATTGAAGTTTTGTATCATAATAAATTAACTTCAAACAAGCTTAAAATCCATCCAAGGATGTTGACATAGATGAAATAATTTTTTTAGAGAAATAACTCTTTCTATTTTGAAATCATTTATAAGTCATATAATTATAAAAGGAAACATTTATTATTAAAATATTTTTATAATATTGCAAGGGAGGTTTCAATGATGTTATAATGATTGAAAATAGCTGCACCCACCGTATATGTTAAAAAAATATTCTTACCTTAATTTTCTTGAAAAGGTCATAATGTACCTTGTTTGGAAAATGGCAGAAATATTCCTTTCAAAACATATAAGGAAAATAAGGGTAAGAATGAATTTAACTCATTGTCTAGTAAATATAAAAAAAATTCAAAATACGTTTTTGAAGAAAACATGGATGTGGATGATAAAGAGATCTAAGTAGATACTTACATAAAAACAACCTTGGATAATAAAGAGATTGTGAAATTAACCCTTACCTTATACTTTTCCTTGGTCAATGGTAGGTTAACCATCTGTATAATGGTAAAAAAATTGTTATTATATTATAAAAGAACCATATACATTAATATGATATCATATATGATCTTCTAATATTGCTTTTTTAATGATATTTTAGTAGTATCATCATTTCGGGTGTTAACTAATTTGTTTTCCTTTATATGCTTCGTTATGTAAGTGACGTTTGTTTTGGATAGGATGTATATTATTAATATTAAGAATGATATTAAGTCTTTAAACATAATTATTAATCATCAAATGAAAATTAGTCTTGAATGGATACGATGGGGAATGAATCTCATCGTGTTCGTGGATATGGTAATCCGTACGTACGCATGAGAGACAATATCATTATTTTGATATGAAAATCGTATATAATGGGATGGTATATCATATATAAAGAATAATTATCATGTTATATTTATTATTTAAATCATTTATACTCATTATTATACATATCTAAATGATGATGTGTTTGAATAACAAACTACACCATGATGTGGAGACGGTAATCCTTACCTACGCATGTATGGTGACTTTGTCATTTATAGAATGGATAGAATAATGAAAATGGTTGTACCATTTTTATAACAAAATCATAGTATATAGAAGATACTGGAGTTATTATTTTATAATGGAAACAACAAATAAAGAGGATGCGGAAGAAAAAAAGAACTTGAAAGAGGTGATGAAATACTTACCTCTTCTTCGGGTTCTTCCCTTGATTTGATCAAAAGGTATTGTTAGGATGGCTTTCTAACTAAATTATGTCCTCTATAATTATGTTAGGATATTTTATAGATTATTTGGGCTGGGTTTGGCAGAGTCAAATGGCTTGGAAAGTGTTAATTTGAGAGAAGTGGAAGTTCCATTTTATAAGAGGGGTGAGGGGCACCTTAGGAAAAGACTGAAATATTATTTTATAATAAAATCATTTTCGGTTTCTAATGGCTCCAAAATAATTTATTTCAATTATATGGCGGTGATGGTTCTAAAAACACTCCACCAATAGCTTTTAGATAGGTTTGGGTCACTATATTAACCTTATCTTTTAGATTTAACTCTTAGTTAAATAGTTTGACATTTACCATGTCAATTTTTATATTTATATTATATGGTAAATAAACTTACTATAAATTTTAAGAGAACCTAAAGTGGTTAATTAATGACATATAAATTGTTATTTAAGACCTTTAGACAATCTTGATATTTTTAGGAATAGAATTTCAATTAATAATATAATATTTGTTTTAAAAACTCTTTTTTGTCAATTTTGACACAATTTGGTATTTTGTTTATTTTAAATTCATAACAGCATTATTACTTCGAAAGAAATTAATTTAATCAACCCTAAAATATCATATTAACCTATAAAATTAGTGTAATTCATTAAAAGTCTTAAATTATATTAATTCAGATATTTATAATATTAGTTATTTTAATCATGCATTAATAAAGTAATTACTGCATCATCATTGTGTCTTAAATAAATTTAATTATTTAATGTCTAATGATTATAAATAAAATTACATTATTTAGGAAATATTTTTATATTTCTAATGAATATTAATTGTCAAATTTATATTGTGTGTATCCCTATATTAAAAATGGTTTAGTTATTAATCTTTGAATTTAACTTTTCCAAGTATTCTTTAAATAAAATAATAATAAATGTCCTCATCTTATCCATGTAGAACAAAGAGGTTCATATTTCATTCCTAAGGTTGTTTTTGGTTGAATTATAATTATCCAATAGAATTAGGACGTGTGTTACGGTAATTATGATATCATTTTTACCCTTAACTACCATAATTACTTTTAACCGTGGTAAATAAAAGTAAAAAGTTACTATTCACCAAAAATTATTTTCATCTTATTGAACCAAATTTTACTTATTGGTATTAAGCATGTCACTTGTATTTTTTAAATTCAACTCACAGAAGTGTAAAAATTATGTTTTATGCAAATTTTCAAATTCTTCTAGGAGGTGGGTTAAAGACGGTAAAAAGTTCAATAAATTTTTTATATATCTAAACTCATTATAAAATTACATAAAATAATTACATTGAACTTATATAGGTATTATGTTTCTATTTTGACCTAAAATAAATTTAAATAAATTTACTAATTATTTAAAAAAAAGTCAGTTTTAAACAATAATTCCGTGTTTTTCACTATTCATCAAAAATAGAAATTGTTCTAAAAAATAACAAAAAATAACCCTAAGTTAATTTTGATATTTTGAATCCAAAAATGATTTCCATTTTGAAAGATAAAATTTATAAAATTTAAAAAAGTGGGTATTACTATTCATTACGACTAGTTTGATTGGTCGCGGTGTGTTAAAATCTCGATGTTGCATAAAATGCAAGCATTTGCATTATTCAAAGGAAAACGTACTATAGAATCTTGGGGTGTTACATTCTTCCCTCCTTAAACTAATTTAGTCCTCAAAATTTATAGAATATTAATGCATAAAAAGATTATGGTGGTTCTTCATCATATGTTCTTTGGGTTCCCACGTTGCCTCTTCCATCTTATGGTTTCTCCATAGAACTTTTACCAGATGAGTCGTCTGGTTTCTCAGCACTTGTTCTATGGTATCATGAATTTTGACAGGCTCTTCACAATAATATAGATCAGTTTCCAGTTCAATTTCCCCATAGGTAAGTACATGCGTTGGTTCAGGCATGTATTTTTTCAATAGTGATACGTGGAACACATCGTGAACTTTAGAGAGACTTGGTGGCATTTACAAAAGGTAAGCTACAACCCCAATTAATTCTAGAATTTCGTATGGTTCGATGCACATGGGACTCAATTTAACCTTCTTACTGAATCTTATAACTCCCTTCCATAGTGACACCTTTATGAAAACATGAACTCCTACCTGAAATTCTAAATCCTTCTTTCGATTATCGGCATAGCTCTTCTGTCTACTTTGTGCTGCATTGATGTGGGTTTGGATAACCTTCACCTTTTCCATTGTTTCCTCAACATGTTATGAGCCTATGAGTTTTCTTTCATCAACTTCATCCCAAAAAGTTAGTGTGCAACATCTCGTTCCATATAACACTTCATATAGTGCAATCTGAATTCTTGAATGGAATGATATTATTATAAGAAAATTCTACCAGAGGTAAATATTGATCCCATAAACCTAGAATGTCAAGTGAAAAAGATCTCAACATGTCTTCTACCGTTTGAATAGTCCATTCTGATTTTCCATTAGTTTGAGCGTGGTAGGCAGTTCTCAAGAAAAGTTTAGTATCCAGGGCCTTCTGAAGACTTTTCCAGAATCTTGATGTAAAACGAGTATCACAATCAGGAAAAATCGAGAGGGGTACTCAATGAATTATTACAACTTCATTAATATACAGTCTTTCTAAACATTCAAGTGGTAAATATTCTATTATAGAAAGAAAAAGTGCTTACTTTGTAAGACGATCAATAATGGCCAATATTGCATCATTCCTTCTAGGTGTCTTTGGTAGCCCCATGAAAAAATACATCGTAATATTATCTCATTTCCACTCAGGTATGGGAAGAGGTTTCATGAATCCTCCAGGCTGTTGCCTTTCACCTTTCACTTGTTGACGAACTATACACCTCGACACAAAATTAGCAATATCTCTCTTCATGTTTTCCCAATAAAAAAATTTCTTTCAAATTTATATACATCTTGGTTCTACCAGGGTGTATAGTGAAATTGGAGCTATGAGCATCATCTAACAATTCCCTTTTCAGATCAGGTATATCAGGACACAATGTCTTCCCAAATTTCCAAATCCCATATTCATATCTGAATTCACTCAATCTCCCATCATTCACAGCTTTAATTTTCTTTTAAAACTCCTCATCATTAGTCTATTAACTTTTTATCCTTTCTAGTAAAGTTGGTTTGGAAACCATTTGAAAAAGTATTGATGTTTGACCTTCCATGGTTATTTCCATATCCATCTTTATAAGATCCATGAAAATGATCCTTTTCAATTCTCATCTTGTTCAAACCTCCATGATAATTTCTACTCAAAGCATCTTCCACCTTATTTTCCTTCCCCAAGTGGTAGTGTATAGTGAAATCATAATCCTTGAGTAGTTCAAGACATCCATTTTGCCTCATGTTGAGTTCTTTCAGTGAGAAAATATACTTCAAACTCTTGTGATCATTATATATCTCAAATTTTTCACCATAGAGATAATGTCTCCATATATTCAAAGTAAATATTAGAGCTGCTAACTCAAGATCAGGAGTATGATAGTTTTTCTCATGATTTTTTTTGTTGTCGTGATGCATAGGCATTAACCCTATCATTATGCATAAGGACACAACTAAGTCCTTTCTTTGATGCATCACTATAAATAAAATACCCATCATTCCCAGATAGTATAGTCAAGATAAAATAATTAACTAATATTTTCTTCAATTATTCAAAACATTCTTCATGCTCTTTTTGTCCAAAAAAATTTAACCCCTTTATGTGTGATCTTGGTTAATGGGTTTGCCAATCGTGCAAAATTCTAGACGAAACTCCAATAATAACCTTCTAACCCAATAAAACTGCATACCATAGTTATACTCGTCAGTGCTGGACATTATTGGATTGCTCTTGTCTTAGAAGGATCAATATAGATTACATCCTTAGAGACAATATGGCTAAGACAAGAAATATCCTGATGCCAAAATTCACAATTGCTAAACTTCTCGTATAAATCATTTCTTCTAAGAGTCTTTAGAATAATGCACAATTTATTTTCATGATCTTCATAGAATTTTAAGTATACCAAGATATCATCAATAAATACCACTACAAAATCATCAATATATTCCTTGAAAACACTATTCATTAGATCCATGAAGACAGAGGGTGCATTAGTCAACCCAAAAGTCATTACTGTAAACTCGTAATGCCCGTACCTAGTTCAAAATGATGTTTTCGGAATGTCTTCCTTATTCACACACAACTGATGATATCAAGATAAAAGTTAAATCTTTGAAAAATATTGAGATCCATGAAGTTGGTCTAATAAATCATCAATGTGATATAGGGGAAACTTGTTCTTTATTGTTATAGCATTGATCTCTCTATAGTCAATGCACAACCTCATATATCCATATTTATTTCTAACAAAAAGAACATGGGCTCCCCATGGAGAAATACTAGGGTGAATAAATCCCTTATTACTCAATTACTCTAGTTGTTTCTTTAGTTCCACTAATTCCATAGTAGACACTCTATAAGGGGTCTTCAGTATGGGCCTTAAACTGGGAATTAAATCAATGGAAAATTCAATTTCTCTTTCTAGAGGATGTCCAGGTAAATCTTTGGGAAACACATCAACATATTCTTGCACAATAGGTACATCCTCAATTTGAACATTCCTTTTCTCACCCACAAATATTTCATTCTCATCCTCCCCAATAATTTAATTTAGTTGAGCTACTGGAGGTGGATCCAAATAAGAATTAAGTGGTTACATTTCTTCTATTAAGATAAGATACTCCTAATCATTATCGAGAATTGTAAACTTCTTATTATTACGATAACATTTTGCATCATCGTCCAAAATCCAATCTATACCAGAGATTATATCAAATTCAATCATGGTTATGGTGATGAGATCAGTAGATAAAAAACATTTATATGCCCTAATGGGAACTGATTTACAAAAAGTTTTTGCAATGATACTTGCATTAGGTGTTTTTATGGAAAAATCCATTTTTAAGTCAAATTGAAAATATATGATTTTCTAATAAAAACGGGAAGATATGAAACAATGCGACGATACAGAATCAAATAAAGCATTTTTTAAACATGATAAAACCATTAAATTACCTGCCACCACGTCTTTCAGAGCATCAACCTCAGCAATAGTGACAACATAAGCTTTCCCTTGATCCCTTGACCTTTCTGAGGTTACTTTCCTTGGTTTTTAGGACATTAATTTTCATAATTCCCCCTTTCGTTAAAATTATATCATTTAACATTGACAAACTCTTTATTCCCCTTTCAATCATGGTCTTTCTGGCCTTTTTCGCCACACTTGTAATAGACTCCCATTCCCTTTAGGCAAGTACCGAGGTGTTTATTCCCATATTTACCGCATGATATGTATTCATCTTTTCCCTTCTTCCCCTTATTTCCATTTCCAGAGTGTTTAGTAGATCTCTTCTTCTCCTACTTTTCTTTAATGTTGTAAGACATAGTGAATTCATTTTCTGTCTTGATAGCACATGAGACAATAACTTCATATCATAAGAAGGATTGTGAAACTAATGATCGTCAGAGAAATGGTATAAACCCATCAAAAAATCGATCAATATTACTACTTGGGTTATATATATAATCTACAGCATGCCTTGCTAACTTTGTAATGTTAATCTCATACTTTGCCGCATTCTCATCCTCCTTTTTCCTCAGACTCAAAAATTGTCTTTCCATATCCGCTCGATGGTCACGAGGAAAATATTTTTCTAAGAAAATTTCTTTAAACTTCTTCCATTCCATATTTAATTATTCATCATCTTACTTTGTGTTTTGTATCAATGACCACCATTAATATACATCTCCCGTGAGGCGATAAACTGCCATGAAAACTTTTTCACTTTCGCTACTCCCCAAAGCATGAAATATTTTCTCTAAGGAACTTATCCTTTTCTCAGCTACAAATGGATTTTTATTCCCATTGAATTTTGGTGGTTTTTGCCTCATAAATCGGTCTAACATTGATCCTCCGTGTTGTGGATCAGGGTGCTCCATACAGGTTAGGTTATTATTCATAACCTGAGTGAGTTGTCCCAGTACGGTGATAAGCTGATCAGTAATAGTTTCTTCACCAGCTCCACAATAATTATCTTAAGTAGGAGAAAAACACCTACATGGATTACGTGCATTGATACGGCTTCTATTCCTTCTACTAGGTGTCATTTTTAAACAATGGCATACACTAGATTTGTTTATAAATCACAATACATAATTCCAAACATGTAAAACACTTAATATAGATTGAACATTTTATGGATATAATACATATTTATAAAAAAAATCCTTTGAGGAAGTATATACTCATAATCCCTTCATAATGGTTTGTAATGAAAATGAGAATTATACTAAACATATCCCCAGGGAGTGTCCTAACCAAGAGTGGAGTAAGGCCCGCTGTCATGCACCCTGTTCCTATTCGAGTCTAGCTCAAAGTTGTGTTTTCAGGTTTTACCCCTAGGTACATCTGTGCTAGAGCCACCTATACTTTCTCATATCCATAAATGGATGAATATGTTGTAAAACTGACAAAATCACTACAGCACCAAAATTCTAGGAAGTTCTTCTATACCAATCCTCAAAATCTATCTTAGGTTAATGTCCTCTAATCATAGTTTTTTTATATCTTACTTCCAAGGTCTGTACTAAAAATCCTATGATACCAAATGTAATGCTCCGACATTAGTTACCCAGATTCGGTGAATTATTATATAACATTGGAATGATCTCAAAATATCATGTCTCGAAAAAATAATTAGTTTAGTAGCCTTATAAATACTAGATACATTCATAAGTTTTACATTACATTTTAAAATGAAAAACTACAACAACATATTATTCATAGGCCATACTCATATCCCTTAGAATATCCCTATAGGTCATTCATAATATACTTCTTCACATCCTAGGAAAAATAAAACATAGAAAGGGGTGAGCCTAGATGCCCAGTAAGGATAAAAATATAGCAAAAACATTCATAAATAAGCATAAACATTTAAGGCAATGTATAAGACTAAAAAATCCTTTTAAACATGAAAACCAGCATAATATGGAAAAGATAAAATCAAATAATTCCATTTAATTATTCACATGTAAATTATACTAGTCTAATAATTACATGCAATATCAATAGACACTTTTTTCATGATGGAATGCATAATTCCACACTTAATAACCACAGAGTCAAGGATTTGTGCCAAGACTAAAAATAAGATTTTTTCAAAGCCATGTTCCAATACACTAGTTTGTCTCATGAGACCCATCGTTGCATCAAGGAGCTATATCGGGCTCCACCCATCACATACTATGTCCAATGCATTCCTCATATGAAAAGGTTTAAACATAACATAAACATTCATTTTAAAACTAGAAAACGAAATGTCCATAATTTATCCATAAACCATGAATGGTGTAAAAATTAAACATCCACAGTCAAACATATCACAAATCCGTCAATACAACAAGGATGTTTTGTATCATAATAAATTAACTCTAAACAAGCTTAAAATCCATCAAAGGATGTTGACATAGATGAAATCAAATATTTTTTTAGAGAAATTTCTCTCTCTATTTTGAAATCATTTAAAAGTAATATAATTATAAAAGGATAAATTTATTTTGAAAATATTATTATAATATTATAAGATAAGATTTTACGATGTTATAACGGTGTAAAATAGCTTCACCCTCCCTATAAGTTAAAAATAGTATTCATACCTTAATTTTGTCGAAAACGTTATAAAGTACCTTGTTCGGAAAATGACGAAAAGATTCCTTTCATAACCTATAAGTTCAAATAAGGGTATAAATTATTTTAACCCATTTTCTAGTAAATATTAAAAAAAATTTAAATACATTTTCTAAGAAAACACGGATGTAGATGATAAAGAGGTCCCAGTAGATACTTACATAAAAACAAACTTGGATAATAAAGAGATTGTGAAATTAACCCTTACCTTGTAATTTTCCTTGGTTGAGGGTAGGTTAACCTTCTGTATAATGGTGAAATAGTTTTTATTAAACTATAAAAGAACCATATACCTTAATATGATATCATATATGATATTCTAATATTGTTTTGTTAGTGATATTTGAGTAGTATCATCGTTTCAGGTGTTAACTGATTCGTTTTCCATTATATTGTTTGTTACATAAGTAATGTTTTTTATTTATAGGATTATATTATTCATATTAATAATGATATTAAGTCTTTAAAAATTATTTTTAATCATCAAATGAAAATTGTTCTTGAATGGATACGATGGGGAATGAATCTCATCGCGTTCGTGGAGACGGTAATCTGTAAGTACGCACGAGCGACAATATCATTCTTTTGATATTAAAATATTATATAATTGAATGATATATCATATATAAAGATTAATTATCATGTTATAATTATTATTTAAATCATTTATACTCATTATTATACCTATCTAAATGATGAAGTGTTTGAATAACAAACTACACCACAACGTGGAGACGGTAATCGGTATGTACGCACGTATGGTGACTTTGTCATTTATAGGATGGATATAATACTGAATATGGTTGTACCATTTTTATAATAACATCACATCATATATAATATTATGGAGTTATTATTTCATAATAGAAACAAAAAAGAAAGAGAATGTGGAAGAAGAAAAGAACTTGAAAGAGGTGATGAAATATTTACCTCTTCTTCGGGTTATTTCTTTTGATTTGATCGAAAGGGATCCTTAGGTTGACTTTATGACTAAATTACGGTCTCTATGATGAATGGAGGATAGTTTAGAGGATCTTTTGGCAGGGTTTGGCTAAGACAAATGGATTTTAGGCTGTGAATTCGAGAGAAGGGGAAGTGCCCTTTTATGAGAGGGGTGAGAGGCACCTTTTAAAAAGATTTAAATATAATTTTATAATAAAATAATTTTCGGTTTATAATTGATAAAAATGATTTATTTCAAGGATAATGTGGGGATGTTTTAAAAACAACTCAACTAATAGGTTTTAAACAGGTTTGTGTAACTACAATAACCTTATCTTTTAGATTTAACTCTTAGTTAAATAGTTTGACATTAACCATGTCTCTTTGTATTTTTATATTGTATGGTTAATAAACTAACAATAAACTTCAAAGAGAACCTCAAGTGGTTAATTAATGAAATATATATTATTTTTTAAGTTTTTGGCCTAACCTTATATTTTTAGGAATAGAATATCAATTAATAATATAATATTTGTTTTAAAAACTCTTTTATGTCAATTTTGAAACTAGTTGGTATTTTGTTTTTTTAATTCATAACAACATTATTACTTTTGAAACAATTCATTTAATCAACCCTAACATGTCATATTAACCTAGAAAAGTAGTTTAGTTCTTTAAATTTCTCAAATTAGTTTTTTCTTAATATTTATAATATTAATTATTTTAATATTTCATTAATAATTTAATTTCTACATCATCATTGTGTCACAAATAGATTTAATTATATAATGTCTAAAATTTATAAATAAAATACCATTATGTAGTAAATATTTTTATATTTCTAATGAATATTTATAGACAAATTTATATTGCGTGTAAGCCTATATTAAAAATGGTTTTGTTATTAAACATTGAATTTAACTCATTTAACTCTTCTTTAAATAAAAATAATAATTAATGTCCTAATCTAATTTAAGTTGACCAAAGAGGTCCATATTTTATTTCTAAGGTTGTGTTTTGTCATATTATACTTTTCCTTTATAATTAGGACGTGTGTTAGGATAATTATGATATCATTTTTCCATTAATTACCCTATTTACTTTTAACAGTGGTAAATAAAAGTAAAAAGTTACTATTGAAAAAAAAGTATTTTCATCTTATTGAACCACATTTTACTTAATGATATTTACCGTGTCTCTCAGATTTTGGAAATTCAATTCACAGAAGAGGTAAAATTATGTTTTATGCAAATTTTCAAATTCTCCTTAGAGGTAGGTAAAAGACGGTAAAAAGTTCAATAAACTTTTTATATATCTAAACTCATTATAAAATGAATCCAATGAATTAAATTGAACTTATATAGGCACAATTTATCTATTTTGACCAAAAATAAATTTAAATTAAATAAATAATTATTTAAAAAAAAACGGTATTAAACAAAAACTTAGTGTTTTTCAGTATTCATTAAAAATTGAATTTTTTCCAAAAAATACAAAAAATTCACCCAAAGCTAATTTTGATATTACTAATCCAAAAATGAAATCCATTTTGAAAAGGGAAAATTTATAAAATTTCAAAATGTGGGTATTACTATTCATAACGGCAAGTTTGATTGGTCACGGTGTGTTAGAATCTCGAAGTAGCTTACAACGCAAAATTTTTCATTATTAAAAGGGAAACGTACTGTGGAACTTGAGGTATTACAAACATGTTGTGCGAACCCTAGTACACATAGTGTATGTGATCTTGGAGACATTATTCCACCGTATCTCAATATTTGGGGCATAGATTCAATCCTATGAATAGCCTATCTTATTATTTTTATTCATATAAATTGATGATGTCCACAATTTAGTCATTCAAGATATGATGTGAGGAAATGTTCTGAGTCACTCATATTAGTGACATTTAGAACATAATCGGTTGAGTAATTCCCTTGGTCTATCACTATTGTGTAACTATGTGAAATTACATCATCGTTAAGAGATTATGATCCCCCCCATTAGGATGATCTTTGATAGAGTTTGTGTATCACACTAGGGAAGTATGTAACTTGATTTTACACTATATCATATTTTTGGTATCTTCCTAATCAAACAACACAATTGATGATCCCCTTATCTAGGAAGATAACCTAGTAGGGTTTTTTTCAACATCATGTATATTCTCCCCCACATAGAAAGAAGTTTTATGACGGTTTGTTCCATAATCATCTATACGATCCTCTACACAGTAGAAATATTGTTTAGGGTTGTGGCATTGATGATTATATAATACCCTTATTTATGAGTTGTACCAAGTGGGTTTTTTTGAATCAATGTGAAAAAAATTACATGGGTGGTGATAACTTATCCATGGGATATGATATATTTGAAGTCATGTTGGGTTTGTGTTTCCCCTAGGGATCTTGAGAGTGATCCCCTCAATGAGGATATCTGGTTTAATGTGTTCCAGAATTGGTTCATAATATACCCTAGTTGTCCTGGGAGTGATACCCTTTCTAAGACAAGATAAATTTCAGGTTTAAATTAGAGTTAGTAGTGCCCCCATTAGGTATTAGTGAGATCCCCTATCTGATTATATTGATCCATGGGATTCCTGTGAGTCTTCCTTCATGGTGAGATATGATGATCATTTTCTCTATGATTTATGCCACTTGGGATGACCGAAATTTTCCATCAGCTTTGCAGTAATTGATAATCTCTTATCATTTATATATTTCATCATGTATTTCAATGTGTGTCACTATGGAGTGTACCTCTTACATGAGAACAATATGGCATGGTAGAGCACGTGGAGTGTGTTCTACAAGATTAGTGTTTTGTTTTTTAACCTTGAGTAGTATCATAAGGGTAGCAATGAGATTGGTACCTCATTGTACATTAAGTCTTGCATGATAATATTTGTGTTTATATAAAGGATTACTTATGGTGTTTTCACATGTCTTGGTGGACACAACATTTGGATAGATATAACTTTTCATATATAGCTAAGGATAATCGAGACAAAGTTTCTCTCCCATTGGGTTCCCACTAACAGGGTTGAGTAGATAGTTACCTTTTAGTTTATTCATTTTTATTTGGTGTTTGGGGTTACTAATGGTAATTCTTATACCCACCCCTTCATATAAATTCCCACACATGAGTCATAGGCATACCATGGGCCTTTTGATGGAGTCCTAATATGACACGAGGTAGTTAGAGATTAGTGGCCAAGACTAATTGAGATGTTTACTGGAGGTGATATGAGGAGCTTTACAATAGATTCAATTGATATTGATCCCATACTTTGGATAAGGATAGATGATTTTATGTTTATTGGCCTTCATGTATATTTCCATTTTACTATTTCCATTTTCTTTTCATACTCTAGTTGTGGGATGGATGTATGCATTCATTTTTTTGGATTATAATACCTCAGTACTATTTCGTATTAATGTTTGTGGGTATGTATGTATAGATACCATAGGTTAATTACTCAAATTTTTGGGATATTTGTACATGTTTCAGGTCTTTATCTCATGGACAATGGGTGGTGGGATTGTGTAGATGCGGTTGGTGGCCCCATTGGGACAGGTTGTGATAATTAGGTCCCATAGGTAGTTAGTTTGATAATGAGTTCCACATGTATGTGTTGCATAAAATTTCATAATGAGCTAGAGGAGTGGTAGATTATTGGGGTTATTTTCAAAGGATTTCTCTTGTTGAGTTCCTTTTTTACGATGAGAGAGGTGAAGAGTTAAGAGTTTTCCACCCTCCACAAAGAGTTCATAAACTTGTGGGTGCTCCAAATTAGATTGAAGGACCTTATTCAATACCCCCAATATTTTCATATATTAAAATACCAATGCATTATTTTTATAGGGATTAATAGTATTTCAGGTTTTGAAGACCATATAGATGAGATACATAAGATGAGATAGGTAATAGACAGACAATTCTTGGAAATAAGGGAGATTTAGAAGAGTGCCCCTTAATTTGGGACCCAACTAACTTGTATTTCCATTATCTTATAAAATAATGATATTGTATCCATTATTTAATTTTTAAAGAACTTTTTATATATTATTTTATTATTATTTTCCATTATTATATATTAAATTTTCTCTTACTGGTTTAATGTTTCTTATTTAGATTGTTCATGGATGTTTGCTTCATTACTCCAAAATTAATATTGTGTAATAGTAATGGTGAAGTATACATTTTCAACAGTTAAATAATCTATATTCATGTTAATATAAATTTTTTTACCTTATAGAAGTAATTTTTTTCAAAAACTCATTGTATTCGTCAAAACAGTTCCGAATCAGGTAGCATTTCTTAGTAAATGTGTTTTGAATGGTAAAATTAACTAAAATTATTTACATTTAATATATTTCTTATCATGATTATTTTCTAATTAATGAACCATATAAAATAATTAAATATATCTTAAATTTTAAATCTATATATATAATACATTTATAAAAATCTTCAATAATATTATAATTGATAATAAAACATCATTATTTTTATGTAATATAAAAATAAAATGGTTGAATGATGTTTTTATGAGTTTAAAAGGAGGAATATAATATTTATATAGGTATCATAAAAAAATTAGATTGATATTATAATAATTTTTAAAAGTTATATTAATGAATATTTTTTTTATAGAAGGGGATGATAAGAATTGTAAATAAAATACATGGGTTCTGAAATCCATACATCGACATAATAATTAATTTTGAAAAGGTATTAATGATTGGTAATGGTAAATATATCATCTAAAATTGATTAAATCAATTTCAATTCCATTGTAATATAACCATGTACACCAATTAATAGAATTTTTGAATTATTGAAGAGAAAGGAATCTAAAAAAAGATATAGAATTAAATACTAAGGAACCCTTACATTACCATTAGAGTCAACTCCTTTGGATTCAATCTACCTACCTTTGGGGAGGGTCTTTTGGTTAGAACAATTACGTAATAACATATGTCAATTTGTTTAGATATGTATCAGGGTCTATCTTAGGAAATGAAAGATGTTTTGGATGTTAAGAGACAGGGTTGGTGGATGTTTGTTTATATAGAAATGGGGAGGGGTATCTTTGAATAAAAATATTTATCATATTATTATATATGATAATTCCTATGAAAAGTGTGAATTACTATGAATTAAATTATATTTTTATTAATAAAATATATTTTCATAAATTAAAATACACCCTTAACTAAATTGAATATTTAAAAAAATTTATTTAATGTGAATAATAAAATTAATTTTTTAGTAGAATAAAATTTGGTACAGCTTGTCAAAATTGATTTATACCCATTGAAATAATGTTTATTATATTTAAATTTTTTTATCTAATTAAATACATTTAATTTGGTTAAAAATGTATTAGACTATATCTATTCATATTTACATAATAATTATTTCATAAAAATAGAGTATACTTAACTATAATATATTTTACCATTCACCTAATAATCATGTTTTTTAGAAGAAATTAAAATACTCAACACTACCTAATTTTGAATTTATGATTCTAAAAATGATATAAATTTTATAAAATTAATATTATAATTAATAGAAATTTATCTTATAAATAAATTTATATGAATAGAATTTTTGTGTGGTGGTCATTATATATTATGGATATAAAGTTATATCAATGATCATTTTGCATATCTAAGAACTATGTTATGTACTTATTATGCAAATAATTATTTTTCTTTTAAATTAAATTAAAATTATATATGGAAATTAAATTATGCTTTTAATGTAAAAAGATATTTTAACAATTTATTTTTTCATACGGTGAACATTAAATATCCCCTAAAAACATATTATGTTAATTTTTTGTGGTAATATGTTATGATTATATCACTATTAAAGAATGTAAAATTCTAACTAGAATCTAATTAAATTATTAATATTAATATTTATCATTGACAACTAAACTCTAAATGAGAGTAATATATTTATATAATAAAACTAAAATTTGTAAAAATAACCATTAAATAATTGAAATATATTTTATTAATCAAGTTTTTAAATGATAATTTTTTATAAATTACATGATGATATAAAAATTAATAAAAATTAATTATTATTATTTACTACAATATTAATAACTGCTAAATTATTAAAAAATATGAAAAGAAAAATTCTAAATTCCATAAGATATAATTAATTAATTAATATATCCTAAAAATATAATTACTCTTTTGTTTTTATAATTTATTAAATAAATTAATGGTTGAAATTATTAAAAAAATTAAATAAATAAATTTAACATATATAATATATGGGAATATTTTTATAAAGATATTCACTAAAAATATGGGATGTTATAGTTTAAAACAATGAAAAGTTCTATTTATAAAATTTTTCTGGAATGAATTCCTAAGAGACACCTCATCCACTTCTTCTTCTAAAACTTTTTCATCTTATTTAGGTGTATGATAATAAATTTTTAAGCATAAAAACACAAGTGTATGTTTTTTTGTATTTACATTAACAAATATTGATATTAAATGTATCACATTACATTTATAACCTCTTCATCTTCAAGATCATATCCATGAGAATGTTTTTCATGGGCCAAATCTTAATTTCAATTTTATTCTTTTCAACTATTAGAATTTATTTATTTGACAATATCACATATTCCATTATAATAAATTAATGTTAAACACATGATATGGTTTTGAATTCCACTTCCTCAATGATATAAGCCTTATGATTAATTTATATTTTTTGTATTCATAGTCTATCTTTGAAGATATTTGTATATTTAATGAGCTCACCATGGATACACATATCAATAATAACAACAATCACACTGATAGTATAAAATATATATATAGAAAATATTATTAATATAATTAGGTAGTAAAAATTATTCCAAATAACATGTGTTTTATTTATTTTACCTATGAATAACCTTAATTTATGATAAATTACTTACCTCACATTTCTATGAAGTATTTCTATTACCTAACATTGAAATAAATTATGCTCGATATAATTACCACTAGGGTATTCAACCATTTAGTTTTATATATTTATTTTGTTTATATTTGTCTAATAGATTAATACTAGTCATCTATCTAATGTTATATAACCCCACAACATACACCTCTGTGCTAAGAGACTTAAAATAATGTTTCATTTTGTTCTTCCCCTATTGTGAGTTTTTTTCATCAATGATTAGAACATCATGTAGATTAATGGAAGTCACCAGGATTGTTACTGATGATAAAAGTTACTAAGCAATGTCATATAAATATATAATACCAATTATTTGGAATTTAGGGGAATAAAAAAAGAGGCAATGCATTGGGCAAAGAAAAATAATAAATTTTTACATAATTCCCAAGATATTGTTCTTAGGATTAGTTATAAAATTAGTATGTATCTTGTTATTGATCTCTATTTTCTCATTAAATTAAATAACATAAATAATACCACACACTAATTTATTTCATTGACCTTCAATTTGAAGAATATTTCAGAAAAAAGAATGATTATCTATACTCATACCCAAATCACTATAATCAATAATTTCTTACTCATTGTATAGATTTAACCCACTATCCCACAAGGATTACCATCCAAATAATTTGATTAGTTCCCACACATGATTGTCTCACATCAATTATAATTAAGAATTACCTCAATATAAAAAAATGTGACACTATTATAGAGATGGTATATAAATATTCCTCATATTCATTATCTATAGTGATGTGATGAATCAATATTTTTATTAAAAATGAACATCTTTTCCCATAAGAGAACATAAAATGCAGTATAATGTCCCCTTGACTTAGAAATATCTCATATCTATACTTCTCACACTATATTTATATTTATGTTGTTTATTATCCTTAATATTATGTAATATGTGTGTGTGTGTGTGTGTGTATCTTTAGGTTTAATATCTATAAAATATCAGATGTCAATCTAATATTACCAGTACTCAAATACCTTTAGGATTTCATTTTTAAAATTGAATTTCTTAAAAAACTAAATAGTTTTTTAATGACGTAAGAAATTAACTTTTTATTATTTATTTTTATGTTTATAAATTTGTTAATAAAAGATTTATATATTATTAATATTTATTAATTATGATAATTATTTATTTAGTATTATAGTATAACATAGGTAATATAATATAATATATAATTAATATGGTAGTTTATTTTTATTTATCTAAAAATAATATATATTTGATTTTAACATTAATTTTTGTATATTTATTATAGCCATTTTAATATGTTAATTAAATTTTCTGTGATTTTTTTTAAAAACTCCATAGGAGTTTAATATTGATGCTTCCCTGATAGTTAATTGTTTTAACAAGGTGGAACATGTGACAAGAAATACTAAATATAGATTGATCAAGTGAGGTGAGTTTTAGAATAACTATAGATGAAAGGAATAATATATGGAAAAATTATAATAACAGAAGGGGAATCCCAAATTTTGTTAACGAATAACATTATATATATATATATATATATAAACCATTCTACTACATATTTCAGTGCAGTGATTTATTTTACATAACATTTTCTATAAAAGTAGTGGTGCCTTTTCTTTTTTTATTAAAAATAGTAAATCATCACACTCTAATATAGTGAAAAAATAATGTTTCTTATATAAGTATAATATAAATATATTTAAGATGCACCATTTAAATATTATATAAATACGGATTATTTTAATATAAATCTATATTTATATTTTATGAAAAATGAAACATATATATTTGAAAATATAATACAATATAAATTAAATATATTTACAAAATCATTTATATTATTTTTTCTAAATAAAGAGAATTTGTCTCTTTAGAGTCATCTAATAAATATAATTAATTATAAATCATGAATATTTATTAAATCAATTAATTTATTTATTAATAATTTTAATTTATTTATATAAATAAATTGTTTTATTTTATAAATGATAATATTTTTTTGGATGAGTCTAATGAAGTATGATGTTTGTGATTGGTGTCGACAAGTAAGGATATTATTATGAAGTGAATTTATCAATAAGCGTTGGGAAAGATTAAGATACCGATGATGTGAAAGGTCTAATATGTATCTTGGAGTTCATAAAAATTCATTTATTTATGTTTTCAAACATTGGATAGGGTATATAAGACCTGTTCATATGTTGGAAATGATGATGTAGGCTGAGATAATACCCTAGAAAAAGTGTGAATGCATGTTGCTACTTAATGGATTATAATAACTAGATTCAATTTATTAATTAATATAAATTTTATGATAGTGTATATAATCTCAATAATTATCAAGGACATGTGTTGATGGAAGGTGAAAGAACAATCTACAACATGTTCTATATGATGTTGAGAATCTATATATTAAAAATTGTGATGAATTTTCACTAAATAAGTATATAGGATTTTTGGAATAGAGAGAACTAATATTTGGATTATCAATCATAATGGATTCCATAAAATATGGGTATTATCACTTAGATGAATATTTGAGATGTCTAATTTTTAAACTATGAGTTGTGAGGTAGTGATGGTTCATGGAAACACTCAAGGTAATGTAATCATATACTACAATGGCTGAGAAATGATGCTGGAAGCATTGGAAACATTCTAATAATTTTCAATGTCAATTTGATATTTTGAGTTTATTTTAAGTGATTAGAGAATCCCTAAGAGGATTGCAAGATGTTTCACACTTACATGAAGAGTTATTGAATTATTAGATGGATGTGAAATTTTTACAACAGAATAGAATATGTAAATGAAATAGTGAAGAATATATAACGGTTTTCCAAACTATGTGGATAGAAAAAATGTAAATCTTTAAATCCTCAATTTGATATAAAAAATTAACTCATGGAGATAGAAATTTGAAATGTAATAGATCTACCTATGATATGTAAAAGTAAGTTACATGATACGTAAGAGCCATCCAGAATTTGTGAATTGTAAATTCTCAAATTCAAGAAACTCTAGTGAATGTGTAATAGTCATGATAGTGGATGCATAAAGGTACACATAGGTCATGATATTTTAAAAATTACTTGAGACAGACAATTATACATAAGAGTTAACATGATCATATGTAACATAACCCATATTTTGAAGTATCAGAATTCGGAAAAGCACTTATTTACACTTTGATATGTAAGTGTAAATTTCTGGACATCTAAAGGACATCATAGTTATTCTAGGGAAATATATGGGGGTATATAGTGAGGATAATAGAATAATTGGTGTATACTATGCTTCCCCATGATATCTAATGTAAATCAACCAAACTATAATGGTTATTAATTATAGAAATTTTGAAATTGAAAAAACACTTACACATACATAAGAGTAAAAATTTCTTATATAAATGTTGATACAATGACACTTATGGGACTAAAAGATAACAACATTTAAAAGTTAAAGATAATACGGAAGACAAATTTTAAAGTAAACTCGGTTTATGATGAAGTTTTTCCTCAATCAATTAAACATCAAAATGATTCAAAGGGATCTTTGATTCTACTGGAGCATTGAAATGTTGATCATTCTATAATTAATCTAAATACAACATCAAAACCATTTAATTCAAGGAGAATAATAGCATAATAATTTTCAGATTTGGTGTTTTATAACCAACTATTTGTGCATTGGATTACTTGTGTATTAAAATATGTTAATAAAAATAAAATAATTTTGACATATTGCACATTTTTCAGCATAACTTTAATATAAAATCATTGTAGAGTATCTATTGCATTGATAATGTCATAACAGTTCCAAAAAATAATGAGAACCATAAAATTTAATGATGATATTCTTAAAAATAGTTAAATAGTTAGATATCATATTGTGGTAGGACACATAGAATGTTTAAAACTATTTGAAAAGACTCATATGTATACGTGACTTCTTCTCATGTTGTTCGCACATAGTAATATCAATGATAGGATATTATTAGAACAAATTCACATATTGGAATTCCAATTGTTTATGTGTCATTGTAAATTCATATTTTATTATGTGCGTGATGGTCTTAAGATGTTTATATTATTAATAATTCATGACATAAATTGAAAACATATATGTATTTCATAAATATTGATGATGTAGTTTATGGCGATGTTGGATATGTTGATTGTGTCATGACTGATGTATTATTTTTTAATATGTTGGGGAAGGATATTTATCTTCCATATTTATGTAATATGATTTCATTACCCTATGAATGAAGTGGTAATATCACATTAAATTATATGGTCATGGTCTAATTATGGGTTTATTTCAGATAGCCAAAGAAAGACATTTCATACATATAGGTCGAGAATACACTTGTCCAACCTTCATGAGGAGATATGGTGAAAAATGGGATATATTATACAATAATAATTCATGTTTAGTTGTCAAAAATTCATAATTAACATCATTTTATTGGGTTTACCGATCCATTTATAGATAGTAATTTTGGAAATTGGGAAATCCCTACTAATGACAATGAGAAAACACCTAGAGTGTGACAGATTAAGTGTTTCTATTGATCTTGGAAAATTCTATTTGAATTCAATCATTTGAATTAATATTATTCTAAACACTAAAGAATAATTTTATTCATCCATTATAGATTCAAAATAAGTAATAAAAATTATTCATCATACTTTGAATAAAATATTTATTTTACTTATTGATTATGCAATAAATATTTTTTTATCAAACTATGAATAAAATATTTATTTACGAGTAAGTATTTAAAAAAATATTTATTTGTGTATTTAATAAATTTTTAGGGGTTTTAGAAGACGATGATCATGTATGGAAATAATTATCATTTTTTAAGTCATTAAAATAATATTTACCATCGATTCAGTTAGAGCCTACTATAAAAATATAATAACATGATTATTATTTTATGTCATGTGGTTAGATGAAGATTATTAAATTATTCATGGTTTTTATCAATTAAATAATATATTAACAAAAACCTAACTCTATAAATTGGTCCTTATGTCTATTTGTTTAGGGATAATCAATAATTGAGAATCATTTCACACAACCAATTTATATATATAGATTTATCCTTCCCTATCACATTCTATAATAATGAGATTATAAGAGAATACATAAGTCCTAAAGGAACACTTAGTGATGAAGGCTATCAATATTATATGATTGATCTACCTTTCTAGCAATAAGTATATTTCTATGTTTTTTTAGAGATCAATGGATCACATAAGGATCAATTTTAGTGAAATTATACAAATTGATCAGGAAGGAGAAATGATGGTAATCCAAAAAGGGGTTTTGGAAAATAATGAAGAACAACAATGAATGATTATAATAAAAGTTATTATTTCTTCAAATATATTTTAATTAATTATAAATTTAATAATAAATGGATCTTATATGGGTTCCGTATTTTTATGACAATTTTATAAGGAAATATATCACTGTTCCTAATGTTTATTTATTGCACAAATGGGGGATAATACATTAAATATTAAAAAAACCCATTATGGTTATTCACCCACCACATGCTCCAACTATACCAAGAACCATCATGTGGATTCATGTTGGTTACGTTTAAATATATAATTTTTTATTTTATTTTTGATATACATTCACAATAGTGGTCCGATATATCATTTACATATTTTTCGTTCTTTAGATATGAAGATTAATTGAAATGATTTTTATCAATTTCACATTCAATATTTATGATTAAAAATTTATTAATTTCATGAAAATATAAATAACGCTTTATGATAGAATCTAATAGTGAATTAATTGTGGATGGTAGACCGCGTTACACTACGTGTATCCAAAATAAACATCTTGTATGCAATTTCCCTCCACCTAGATGTTTCATGGGATACATAGCACACCAAGCAGTAATAAAACGCACTGTATTTTTTATACATAATGTGTTATCCAGGATAGTCTGGAACATGGAATGTCGGAGTAAATGACATGTATCTTGTGTACATGTTGTATAGTATACAGGGTTTAGAAGTTAAATTCACACTAACCCAAGGGTCAAATATACATTTAATATCAATGTGATACTAATACCCTAGATAATAAATGGGAAACAAAATGTGTAGCTATTGTTCATTTAGTGTAACAAAATTAAATAATGTGCTTGAAGTACATGCTGAGTTAATAGGTTTGTTATATAGACACAAAAAATAGGTAAAATCAAGGTATTTAACTGAAGTACATGTTTGTTGATCCAATATGAAGAATAAATTGGGTCATTCAATGGGTTATATGGAATCATGAGAAGCAAAACACATGGTTTATACTTCGTCAGTACATCTCATATAGTTTTGATAATGGTCAAAGTAAATCCCCAAAATTTTATCTCTAGCACATGACAATCAATGAATTCAACTTGTAGCTTGTAAGTACATGCTTGGTAGTTTCCCTATAAAATTCATAATTAAATTGTAATAAATATTAATTTTTGGCATTAAAACACAATTTCTCATTTTGAACTAGATTCATTTGACTATGAATAATGGTTTTGAAGAAGGAATATATACTCAATTACTATTCTGTATTATTTATATGTATTAGTGATGTTGTTTATTTTCCAGGAATGAATTTGTAATGGGTATATACTATGGACAACTGATGGTCATGAATATAAAGGGAATTAATTAATTAATTTATTATTTAATTAATTAATGGAACCTTGTTTATATTATTAATAAAGTGAGAATAAAAATGAATTTTATCTTTTGTATGCCCGATCATTTTCTTGAAAACGACCTATATATGTGTTGGTTTAATTTAATTTAAATAATTTAATGGGTTTTAAGTTATTCAATGTAAAATTAATTATGATTTAATGTGATTAATCCCTCTCTCCTATATTATGTAGGACATATGTGTCCATGGTGATTATTGTAATTCCCCTTAACCAGTCCTTTAGTTAACAACAACTGTGTGTGTTTTTTATACATGCATGTAATAGAAAGAGTATACCAAGGAATGTGGTGGTGTTTAAAGAAGGAAACAATATAATACCAACCTAGGTGATACAAAATTATATGGGTGAAATGATACAAATCATTCCAATTATAGCACAATGAGTTTCCCCTAGGTTATAGCTTGATTTATTGTCCACTCAATAAATCATCCATTAGATAAGCTCCTTATTGGGTTATTTATTTATTTATTTATTTATTTCTTCCACATAATTTATATTTTTGATGTAATACCACAATCACATGAATAAAATTAATATAAAAAATGTAATTTACATAATTGTTTTTTGTGTAAATGTTTTATCGAAACATTATTAATCAGTTAAGAAAAATCCATTTAATATCAAGAAGACTATATAGGAACAAATAAAAAATTATTATGCATGATAAATCAGAAATCCCTTAAACATATTATTAATTTTGGCTAAACCATCCATTACTTAATTTGGAATGATACATATGAACTCTGTGTTTACATAGACATAGTATATATACTAACTTTTATTAGGGAGATATCATAAGGGTTCTGGGATGACATAACCGAATTCATATTGAATTTAATTGACATAATCTCTCCAATTAAAATTTGGTTAAAGTGTTAAGGAAATTCTAGTTATGATATCTTGATTATAAATGTTTCATGGATATTCTTGATTATAGTTGGAAATAATTCCTACCTAGATAGATTCTTAACGATTTTGGGCCATATGATGGATCATAAATGAGGGGAAAATGGATCTTATCCACTAGAATGTCTTGAGTGATGGTAAAATATATTTTTAATTATGAGGGCCTTCGAGACATGATAAAATAGTGGGAGACACAATAAAATAAAATTCATTATATCTCATATAAATAGTAATCATGTGAAGTAGTAATAATATTCTCTTTGTGAAATATAGAATAATGATTGGTTTTTCATCCACATTATCTATGTGATAAATATTAGAGAAAAATCCATCTCCATAATGAAATTATCTTATAGGAATGGTTTATAATCTAATAGGTTTTGTAGTATAGTGAATAGAAATATTAAATGATAGAATCATAACTGGATGACCCTCCTACAAAGTTAGTGAGTAATGAATATTTTTATTTTTATGATAAACACTTGAATGGAATGGTTGGTGTTTAATGTTTAATTGTTTTATCCATGTATAGTGATATCATGAATTATAATGAATAAATAAATACTTATAGCATTATATAGAATCTTTGTGGACTATATCAAGATAGTGCTAGATAAGAACAATTTTTGTTATCCAAGGTGTTCTAACTGATTAATCATGGATAATGTTCACAAGTTGGGACACATATATTAAAAATAATTATATATATATATATATATTTTCTTGGATCATAAATTGTTTTAATTGACTGGGGATCTGCACAACAATATAATTCTTATATTATATCTATAGAGAGTCACTTTTTATTAGTTATTTTCAATATGAACAATATATAAAAGTCTCTTGTAGATATTTCCTCAATTATTCTCTAAGATGATTTGAATATAAAGCATGAAAATCATTTAATAAGTTTTCTGAATAACAGGAATGTCTATGTGAAAAAGGTCCAATTAATAATCATATTCAAAACCCTCTTCCAAGAGTTGAAGGATCTAGGGACACACAAGGGAACATGGTGATGTCTATTTGACATATGTAAAGAAGGGTAAATAGTAGAAAAAATTCACCTAGGAAATGAAGTAAGTGGGTGCATAAATTTAATTTGTAATTTAGTGAAATATATCTTTTTTTATAAGTTGGTTGTTGGATAGATCATGTGGTTCTCACATTTTTATTTAAATATATTAACCATGTACATTATATAAAATTTTATAAGGGGATGTAGACTTATGAACATCCAATTAAGTTAGATTTTTTCCATGGTTATTGGTAATTACCTCCTTATGTTGCTTGAAGGAATGTTATTGGTTTTAAAATACATTCATTTTATTACATCTATTACCAAAAAAAGTTATTTATGTATCTAGATGGGATAGAAATGTATTTATTTTCATATTTGGGAATATTATTTCCCCTTTTGTAAGGATAATATAAGTTATTGGAAGGAACATTTAAATAAGGATCTACATGTATAGGATTATTTGAACCATGTAATGAATGTTGATAATGAAACCACGTTGCATGAGTCATGGAAGACCAAAATAAAGAACCACTAGCTAGGTTATGTAAGGAAAATAAAATTGAGGAAACTACACCATGATGGATATTTTGATTCCTCTAATATAAAATAACATGGTGAATGTTTGACATGTTTAGAAAAAAAATTAAAAAAATCCTCATTTAGTGGAAATTGTAAAAGGGACAAGGATCTTCTTATGTTAGTTCATAACAATGTGTATACACTATTTCTCATTGAATCAATGGATGGGTACTAAAACATCATATATTTTACTGAAGATTTATTAGATATGGATATGTTCAATAAATGAGTTATAAGTCAGATTATTATGATTTATTCAAGGAATTTAATAATGAAGTTGAGAACTAGATTGTTAAGAATATTAAGAAACTCTAATCAGATCATCATGGAAAATGTATAAATCAATATTTAATTGAATATTTATTGGATTTTTTGAATCTATACATATTGAAAATTCCATATTAACTTCAATATAATAGTGTAATTGAATTGATGATCCAAACCTTTTTACTCAAGATTAAATCAATAATGAGTCATATGATTCTTCTATTATCCTCTTGGGGATACAAGTTACAAACAATAGCACACATATTAAATAGATTACCAAATAAAGTATTAACTGAAATTCCATATAATATTTATTATGGAAATAAACCCATTTTTTCAAATATAAATTTATGGGTTTACAAAGCATTTGTTAATTCCTTTTTAGAAAACAAACTTGAAACCTAAGGAACTTTGGGTATTTTTATTTGGAATCCTTATAAATATAAAGGATATTTCATATATATGCCCACATGAAAGTAATTTGTTCTAAATAGACGTCCTAAATTTCATAAAATTGGATTAAATATCAAAAAATGATCGTTGGAGAGAGATATATGTTGATGAAATCAATAATAAAGATACACATGAGTTGGTATTAGAAAAAGTTTCACAACTCCCCATAGAAGAAGAAGTTTGAGAGACACAAGTTCTATGACCCCATTTTTTTCTAGTTATGTTTCTCTTTGAGTTTTTCTTTTGACCCTTGGTGGATGAATATTGATTGAATATAGAGAGCCTATACGGGACAAAATGGAATAATATTCAAGGATATATGATTTTTTGAGTTAAGGGAGTCAGGGTATAAATGGGTTATCTGTTAATATGGGTTCTGGGTAAGTTAAGATTCATTAAAGGGTGTTCGATTGGTTTAAATTAAAATTGGGATGAAAAATACATTTTATAACATTTACACATCATGTAATGGTATTAAATTTCATTTAATTGTCTGTGGGTTTTAGCAAAATAAATATGAGGTGATGGGTTTTTCATTGAATTACATAAATAATATTTTCATGATGTGTAACAATATTATACAACCCATAAATGCATGTCTTGTAGTTTTAAACATTATTTTTTTCTTATATACACTCTAATATTCTATATATACTCTCTTATACACCCCATACAATTATCGATGTGATTTTGGGGGGCCAATATTCCCTCTAGACGTCCTGAATGTGTGAGAAATCACTGGTAAATCCTTTTTGTTAGGTTTATACCTTCTCTTCTTTATTCTCAAATCCACTATTGTGAAATACTTTTACCAATTACATTTTGGTTTTTTATTGTAAATATTTTTGATCCAATAATATATTTTAAATCATCGACGTGTTCTTCGTCATGGGTGTTGGCCTTTGAAATCATTTTGAGATCATCAGTTTAAGGTAAGGGTATAAATCTTAACCATATGGTTTAATAGTTTCTATATATCTGTAATATCGTGATTTTTCTAAAATAAATATGCACCCAAATTGAATAACTAATGGATGGTATTATTCATTCAATTCATTTTTTCAATTGTGTTCGGACATATCTTATGGATACCCACAGGGTCAGAAACCCTATGAATATAATTCAATTGGATAATGGATTATGGTATGTTTATCATGAAATGTGACATAAAGATATTTCTTATCATAGACTCCCTAAATTGTTTCTTATTACTTATCAATATTATTTTTAATAAATTATTAATTAAAATGAAATTGTATTATGAAAGAGGAATGATAATTCGAAAAATTAACCATTGAGAAATATGATGTAATATTATGATATCCATGATGTGAGAAAGGAATTGTATTCCATTGTTTAATGCTTATATATTAGGATCGTACTAGACTATTGGATACTTATATGCTCCAAGGATGATATTGAGAATGCTTATCCTTGTCCATGCAATAATTCATAGGGAGAGTGGTTGTGTTTATTCATATGCTTTATGTGGTATTGGTCTTTGAACAAGAGTATTATAATGCTTATAGGGCTTTGACCTAGATTAATGGTGCTGATTATACCATGGTTATATTGTGGTGGTTGGCATGGTCATATGACATACTCATAGATATTATGATATGGTTCTGATGAATGTTATCATTCCTTGGTTATATTATTTTGGTTTTCAATGTCATAAAACAAGCTCATATATATCTCGATAAAGAGATGAAGCATGAATTTTAATTTATTTAATTATTGAATTAATTAACACCCCTAGTTATCATTGTATTTCATACACATCTTATCATCCAAGCATTGTTTAGTTAGGGTGGTATCTGACTACCATGTTATACTCACACCCTATTCAGGCTTAAATTTGGAACCTAGGAAAATATCATGGATGTGTGTTCAGACAAGGGAAAATACCCTTTCTATTGATTGCTTATTTTTTTTGGGATAGAGTTTGGAGATGAGACCAATATGGGGTTTCAGACCTGAATCATTGAGTGTTTAATTTGATTATTCTAGTATTTTATTATTTTTTTCTATAATCACACTTAGTTAAATTATATTACATCATTACATTATTCCATATAATATTTATTTGTACTATTTAGTTTGATTTTATTGTTTTCTTCCACTATGTGGTTAAATTGATTATTTTTATTATTATTATGAATTTTTTATACTACTATGACACATTGTACTAGAATGTAAAGTCTCCTAACTGTATACTTTACACCACAACTTCTATTTTGAAGCCTATGTAGTATGGGAAGGTGCATTGAGGTTTCACGACCAACCTTTTACGGCAACATAAGAGAGTGCTAGATTAGGGGATCTTAAAAAGTGGTATTGCAGCCCCATTTACATTTCTTTTACTTTATAGTTTGGGAATGTTATGAAGGATAATAGGATGTGTAAGAAATTTGTGGTGAGATTTCTCATGGGTGTATATAAACCATGTATGGGGGATAATTCAAGCACCTGGGGATGGAATTTCTCTTTGATATATGTTATTTTTGTAGTTGGTGTTATTTCTACTTGGATTATTCACATGTTGTGTGACATTATTGTTTTATGATATTATTGTTTATTGATATTATAATCATGTATTAGTATGATTCTAGTTGTGAATACATGCATCAAAATTGGCACATCAGGATATATTGAATGTGTTTTCAATGATAGGGACATATATATTTTTTCATGTAATATATACTTTCCTTTTGACCATTAATTTGATATATCAATTTCAACAGACAAATGAAATGTGTTTTCACTGAATGGTGAAATAATTGAAATTCATGTGTAGAGAGAGAAAAAGTTAGTGGTTCACTATTTTGTTCACCTATTAGATTGATCTTGTTTCTATCCATATATTAAAGGAGTGTGGTTGTACTAAAAAGAAAATTACACCTTATTATATTTGAAGATTGCATCAGGAGTGTGAGAATTACCATAATCCAAATTCTGTTGACCTATAACATCCTATAGTGCCAAAGTAATGCACAAATGTTCAACATCACAACTACTTAATGAGGGTCATGTGATCCCTTCAAAGAGAAAACTTTTACACTATTCTCTCAATTACTTAGTTGGAAAGAGATTTATTGCATATGTATCCTCCAATGTTTACTAGGGATATTAAAGCCTAGGAAGAAGAGTCCTAGATTAAGTCTATGTAGAATATATCCCATAATCTTGAGACACCCACTAATAGGAGGGTAAATCTTGTTGTGTACATTCTTCATGGACCTACCAAAAATTGGTGAGATATTATGGTGGAATTTGGGAGGTACGATGAGCTTCCTTGGATGGGATTAGAGATGAATTTCCTAAGAAACCCCAATTTCAATTCCTTAAGGGATGAAAAATATCCATATTTTATGCATCTAATGAATGTGGGTTTGTTAGTACTAGACAATGATATATGTTTTTTTGACTTATAGTTCTCTACGACATATTTGGAAGTTGAAGAGATATCCAGTGCAAGACATTTACAAGAAGATATTTGTTATGATATAAGGTCATAGGTAATCATCTTGATTTTAAGTATATTTAAATATTTCATAGATGATACACTCATCACAAAATGGAATTTGAGATATGTTCCACCCAATGGACAATTTGTTTCAGTAAGAAAATATGGAAGGTATTCTTTGAGTTGTAAGAAGCAATGTTATGATAGTTTCTACCAAACAGGTATTGGGAAGAGTATTTAGGGTTGTGGAATACCATCTCAAGATCCTTTTTCATTATAGTGTTATTTATGTGTCATGTTTGGCCAAACGAACCCTCATTGTCATTACCCCATATTATAGTGTCATATTTGTGGATGACTAGGCTATTTTAGTTAATGTAGGGTATGTGGTACCAAAATACATGAGAAAACTACCAAGGAAGGGATGTAACATAGGGAAGTCATATTGGGACCGATGGCAGAGAGAAAATCCAATTGTACATTAGGCATACTACTTTTCCTTATGTGGTTTCCAGACCGTCTACCATCTGTTTTATGATTCTGAAATCATCCACCATAGCTTATGTTTTCTTTTTTACCTAAGAATAACCGTCTTTTCAATAATCTATTGTTGAAAATTGTTTTTTATTGGATGTGGAAAGATTATATGGATTTTAACCATGAAAACATTTTTGGGATTTTTTTAGGGAATCACAAATATTTTTAAGGTATATTCTATAGAGATTGGTGTTTACCTTTCCTTTTGGGAACCGTTCATCTAGGAAATGGTGGGATTTGATTTGATTCATGGTATGGATTGGTCAGTTCTATACCGAGATGATATATACTATTATAGTTGGACATTTACATTCATATCTCAAGAAGGTAGTATATATTCTCATAAGGGTGATTGAGATCTTCTGGCCTATCATAAAGAATGAATTCTATGTAAATTAGATCATCTCAAGTGTCAAATCACCATTCTTGTTATAGATAGTTGTGGAAAAAATCATGATTCTTATACGCCAATGGTAGACTATTTATATTATGTTTTCCCTAACATGTTATATGGATTACCTTTGAAACCAGAGGTCGAGTTCATGATCAAGTTGGTGCCCAGAGATATGTTAGACTCTATCCTGTCTTACCGAATATCACCAAAATAATTTCATAATATAGAGTTTCAACATAATGAACTAGAATATAAAGGATTCATAAAACTGGTTACATCTCCATTGAGTTCTCCATTTCTTTTCTCCAAGAAGGATGTTGGATCTTTGTTCTTATGCGTGTATTATTAGACGTTGATCAAGATGATAGTTAAGAAATGACATCCCCTTCCATGCATTGATGATATTTTTGATCAGTTGAGAGGTGATAATATATTTTCCCTGATTTACATGAAATCATGATATGATTAGTTAATGGTGAGACCATCATACTTACATCAAACTACATTTAGGATGAAGTATGGCTTGTTCGAATTCATAGAAATGTTGTTTCGGTATACTAATAAACTTGTGGTATTTCTAGAATTAATTAATATGATCTTTCAGTCTTTTATGAATCAATTTGTCTTGGTTTTCATAGAAGATATCTTAGTGTACACCCAATCAGTAGATTATCATACAAAATGTCATGAAATCATTCTATGTACGTTGAGAGAGCCTTAAAATTATGCCAATATAACTTAGTGTAGTTTATGGATAAATAATTTTAACTTCTTTTGCAATGTTATATTAGAAGAAAAAGTTTTAGTGGACCCATATAAAGTCAAAACTATTATATCTTCATAACAAACAAATAACTTATTTAAAATTTTAATATTTATAGGATTTTAAGGTTATTATTAGTGCTTTATCAAAGCTTTATCTCATTTAGCAACACAATTTCTTCAGATTAATAAGAAAGGGGTGAAGTTTGTTTAGTCTAATGCATGTGAAATAGTTTTAAAGTAGATGAATAGAAGGATGGCCTCAACACCTATCCTTACTATACATGTTCTTAGTAATGTGTATACCCTATATTTTGATGAATCTAGAGTTATAATTTGATAAATTATAATGAATAATGTTCATGAAATTGGTTCTGGTTTCAATTAGTTGATACCACATGAGAGGAATTACCCTACACATGATCTAGAGTCAATGGTGGTGGAACATTCTATAAGATGATGGAGACATTATCCCATGGGTGAGAGGGTTTTAGTATACAAATACCACAAGATCCTGAGGTACAACTCTTCTCAATGAGACCTTAACCTCCTATAGAGGAGGCTGGTTGAGTAGCTGCAGTATTTTGGACTTGAATTTGAATACACACAGTGCAATGGAAAAATTATTACCAATTATTTCAACCAAAAAAAATTGGTTGAGGTAGTACAAGTATCTTATGAAAAATGGTGAACAATTTCCCTCTTCACAGACTTGCATTTGGATGTTCATGAATCTTATAGACAAGTAGCTCTGACATAGGCATCTATTATACCCATTATTTTTAACCAAATTAAGACCAAGAATTTGTCAAAATTGGAGGGCTCAATTCTGAGAGATAAATTATATGGTGGGGATACACCATCAAGATGTTCTCTTAGTAATAGAAATTATCTTCCTTTCCTTGGAAGATTATGGGTTCCTATAAGATTATGTGAGGTGAAGATGAGGGTGTTTCATGCTTCCAGTTGGGAGGTTCTTCATAGTTTCTCAAAGATGTATTGTGATCTATGTATATAGTACTGGTTTTCAAGAGTGAAGAAGTATGTGTCATGTACTGTGAGTAGATACATCAATTTTTAGTAGGTGAATTCCGAGCATCATATAACAACTAGGTTTTTGAAGCCTTTACACATTCCCTAGTGGAAATGGGATGATTTCACAGTGGATTTTGTTATATTACTACATATGAAGACCCATATGAATTATGATGTATTGGTTGTTTTCGATCAACTGACTATAGTGTCCTACTTTTGACCTCTTCATGAAACCATTACTTTTGATGATCTAGGTAATATTTATATGCACAATGTGGTTTAGTTACATAGTGTTATGAGGAGTATCATTTCAGATAGAGATCACAGTTTCACATCACGTTTCTTTAAGGGTCTTTATAATTCCCAAGGATAATGATTTATTTTATGCACAACATATCATCTAGAGACTGATTATCAAATATTGAAGACTATTCATGTTTTGGTGTATAAGTTATGAACAAAGTTTTTGTATTTTTATGGTTCATGGGAGAAACATATAGCACTAGTGGAGTTTTCATGTAATAATAATTTCCATGATTCAATTCAAATTGATTATTTTGAGGATTTTAAAAGAAGGTCGCATCAATGGACTCTTTATTGTATGGAGGTTGGTGACCCAATAGTTTTTGGGTGTAGTCTCATAAATGAGACAATTTATTGGGTTTAGTTGATCAAAAAGTGTTTGGTGAATACAGAGAGTTGGTAAAAATCATATTCTTCCCATCAGAGATGGTGTATGGATTTCAAGGTTGGTCATCATTTTTCCATCAGTTGTTTCTTAGGTTTGGGAAGCACTATATCAAGAAATAAGTAATGCTACTTCCCATGTATTTTGGAAAAATTTAAATAGTGGAAAGGGTGGGTCCAATGGAAAACTATTTATCCCTTACACAGTGCTACAATTCCATGCATGATGTGTTCCACAGGTTTATACTTCAAAAATATCATCCAAAACATTCCCATGTGATATACATTGATTATTAAAATCTATTAATAGATTCTTCATTTTAGTAACATCCGATAAAAGTTGTGGAATGTATTGAGAAATATCTTTGGGGTCAGGCTATACCATTTTTTTAAGTTAACTGGTAGTATGGGAGAGTTCAAGAGAAGACATGGGAGAGGGAGTCTAATATGCAATCACAGTGGCCAGACTTGTTCATTGATAAATCATAGTGATTCATGGAGCATCTCAGGGATAATCTATTATCAGGTGGGGTGGTTGTAAGACCATATCTTTTTTATGGTACATTTACCTATGAGATTTTCATTTGAGCATTTGTGTCTTGGTCTTAATGGAATACATAATACATTTGTTGGATAGAATGACTTAATGTTTGGGGATGTATTGTTCTTTGAGTTTGTGGTTTCTGGTTCTAAATAGGATTTGTGTTAATATGGGTTCTTGGTATGTTCAGAAGCATTTAATGGGGCTCAGGTTGTTTAAATGGAATTGGGCTAAAAACTAAACTGTGGAACATTTACACATCATGTAATGGGATTACATGCCATGTAATTATTCAGGGGGTCTAATAATATAAATTTATGGTAAAGGGGTTTTCAGACACTTCCATTAAAAAATTTACAAGATGTGTAACCACATTACACACCATGTAAATTCCTGACCTATAGTTTTAATCATGTTGTGTGGCAGACATCCATTATAATATGTTACAGCTCCACTCCTCTTAAAACATGGGAATTATCTAGGTGATATTGACATGATAACTTACCTTATGGATTTTTTTTGGTGTGAATCATCTCTAATTTAACACCCCAAGCATCCATTTTATGCTTCTCTTTTAATAATTTAATATCTTGCATTGTCTGCAACTCCGAGTTCTAGCACATCCCGACCAATCAATCTAGCTGTTTAAAAAGTAGTCATGAATAGTAATACAAACTATTTGAAATTTTTTAAATTCATTTTTCAAATGAACTTTTTTTCTTCAGAATATCAAAAATAACTTAGGTGTGATTTTTTGTACTTTTCTGATAACTTTGATATTTTGATGAATAGTGAAAAATACTAAATTTTATTTAAATACAACATTTATAGTAGAAATAATTTGTAATGTTGAATTATAAATTTGAGTTGTTTTAGAGTATATTTAGATTATATTTTTTCATTTAATATAATGTAAGTCATTGGATTTAATTTTACATTTAAATTGTACATAAACACATGTCAGTATTTTGATAGTGTTTACTTCTTAAAAACCCAGTTTTTTGGTTTTGACAACATGAATTAATTATAAATAATTTATGCAACTTTTGTGTTTTGAAATTAGAAAATTGGATTCCATATTTTTAATCATAAGGTCCAAAATGGGTAAATATATACCTTTTATTTTTTTGGCATTATTAATAGTAACTTCAGTAATTATTTTATTTACCATGGTTAAAGAGTAAATTTGCTAAATAAGGGTAGAATATAATAATATAGCAATATAAAACTACCCTAACACATTTAATAATATTATTTTTTGAGATATTTACTATAGTGGGAATCATTTGGTCTATTTTGGTACCCCATGGAGAGACGTGGAAGTGAAAATGACATTTTATAAGAACTAATTTAAAGTATAGGAAAATATAACATAAACATGTATCGTTCACTAAAACAATTTTTATATGAGGTAATATAATTTTTTTCTTCTACTATAAATATTAATTATAAGGCTTAAAATATTTTGAACATCATGATATATTATTTATAAATTCTGGACATAAAATAAATATATTTATTTATGACAAAATAATGGTGTAGAATTTTCCATATTAATAAAAGCATCAAATAAATAATATTATAAATAATAATATAAATGTAAATTGAAACTTTTGTTTCCATAAATTAATTTTATAGATGAATATGATATTTTAGTGTTTATTAAATGTATTTTTTTAAATTAGTCATGTTATTATGAATTTCAAAAAAACCAAATACAAAATAGTGTCAGAATTGGCATAAATGAGCTTTAAAAAAAATACTATTTTATTAAATGATATAATATTCCTAACAATATACGATTTGGGAAAAATACATAGATAATGATAGATATGTAATTAATTAACAAATTTTTTTCTTGTAATTTTATAGTATCGATATTAACCGTTTAATATAAAAATACAAGAAGACATGGTAAAAGTTAAACTATTTAAATAAGTGTTCAATCTATAAGATAGACTTAATATGGTGACCTAAACATGTATAAAACCTATTGGTTGAGAATATTTATACCCATTCTCACCTTAGTATCTAAATACATACATTTCTTGCTGTTATAAACCGAAAACGATTTTACAATAAATTAATATTTCAAGCTCTTCCTAAAGTGCCCCTCACCTCTCTTATATAAGGGTACTTCCCCTTCTCTCAAATTCAAACCACCAAATCCCCTTTCCTCGGCCAAATCCTGATCCAATATCCTCCCATATACCCTCACTTTAACATATAGGCATTACATTGATCAGAAAGAATACCTAAGGAGACCTTTTGTTCAAATCAAAAGGAAGCACCCAAAGAAGAGGTAATTATTTCATCAACTCTTTCAATTTTTTTTCTTCTTCCAATTACTCTTTCTTTGTTGTTTCCATACTAAAATAATAATTACAGTACCTTATAAATAATTATATTTTATTATAAATATGGTCCATCCATATTAATTTTTCTATATATCCTATGAATGACAAAGTCACCATACGTGCGTATGTACGTCTTGTCGTCTCCATGTCGTTGTGTAGTTTGTTATTAAACACTTAATTATTTGGATGGGTATAATAATGAGTAAAATTGATGTAAATAATAAATATAACTTGTTAATTATTCTGTATATATAATATAACATCCAATTACATATGATTTCACCATCAATAGAGTGATATTGTCACTCGTGTATACGTACGACTTACCGTCTCCATGACGTGATGAGATTTCATTAACCAACGGAACCATTCTAGAATAATGTTCATTTGACGATTTAAAAAATAATTTTTATGAACTTTATATCATTATTAATATTAATCAAATACATAAAATCCATAAAAAACATGATTTACATACCAATACATATAAAGTAAAATGAATCAGTTAACACCGAAACAATGATACTACTAAAATTTTATTAACAAAGCAATATCAGAGGATAATATTTCATATTATATTTATGTATATGGTTCTTGTGAAATTTAATAAAAATTATTTTACAATTATATAGGATTTTAACATACCCTATACAATATAAAAGTATAAGGTAAGGGTTAATTTTACAATCTATTTATTATCTGAGGTTGTTTATGTGTAAGTATCTACTAGGACATCTTTATCTTCCACATATGTGTTTCATAAAAATTTATTTAAAAACATTTTCACTATTTCATATAAAATGGTTTAAATTCATTTATACCATTGTTTTACTTTTTATAAAATATTTAAAAAGAAATATTACCTTCATTTTCAATACAAGGTACTTTATAACCTTTTCGACAAATTAAGGAAAGGCTATTTTTTAACTTATCCACTGGGTGCATCTATTTTCGGTCATTATAACACGTTTGAAGAATCCCTTACCATCATATACAAATATTTTCAAAATAAATGTTTTATTTTATAATTAACTGACTTTTAAATTATTTCAATATGGAAATAAATATTTCACAAAAATAGTTTTTTGGATTGATTTTATCTATGTCAATATCCCTGGTTAGATTTTACACTTATTTGAAGTTGATTTATTATTATAAAATATTCGATTACGTACAGATCGTTTTCCGATATGTTTGATTATGGATGTTCTATTTTTATACCATTCATGGTTTATGGTTAAAGTATTAAAATTTTTTATGCTAGTTTTAATACGAATGTTTATGTTAGGTTTCAAATTTTTCATATGAAGAATTAAATGGACGTAGTATGTGACGAGAGGGGCCCACTTTAGCCCCTCATTGCATCGGTAGATCTCATGAGACAAACTAGTGTTTTGGCACAAGGACATGAAAATATTTTTATTTTTAGTCTTGTCAAGAGTACGTGACTAAGTAGTTATGAGGTCAGGAATTTTGCATTCCATCATTATGATATTTTCTATTGATATTACATGTGATTATTTGACTAGTAGAATATATATGTGAATACGTAAATTGAGTTATTAGATTTATCTTTTTCAAATTATGCTGATATTTGTGTTTAAAAGCCCTGTGTTTTAGTCCTGTACATTACCTTAAATGTTTATGCTTATTTATGAATGTTTATGCTATATTGTTATCCTTACTAAGAACATGAGATCACCCTTTTTTATGTATTATTTTTTCCAGGATGTGAAGAAGTATATTATGACTGGCCTGAAGGGATATTCTAAGGAATATGAGTGTTTTCAATAGAGACACAGTTTTTTTATTACATAATGTAATGTGAAACCAATGTATGTATCTCATACTTCCAGGGATACTATAGTGATCAGTCTTTCGGGACATGATATCTTTTGATCATGCCAATGTTATGTAATAATGCACCGACTCTGGGTAACTGGGGTTGGGGAATTACAGTTTGTATCAGAGGAAGTTTAGTACAAACCTTAGAAACTAGACATAGAAAAAACATGGATTTTAGAGAATTACCCTAAGATAGACATTGATGATTAGTATAGAATAACATCCAAAAATCTTGGTAATGTATATATTTTGTGGGTTTTTTGATGAAATACATCTCTATCTAGATACTACAAGTGGACATGGTTCTGGAATATATGTACCTAGGAGTGTATACTCTGACAAGGCTATGCACTCGATTTGAAATTACCAAGGGATATGCTTAGGATAATTCAAATTTTCTTTACAAACCACAATGATAGATTTATAAGTAAATACCTATCCAAGGAAAACATTTTTATGATTATGGATTATATGCATAAACTGTTCAATTTATGTTAGGTATTTTACAAGTTTTGAATTATTAATTGCAATTCAAAAAATATCCTATTGTATGAAATTGTATAAAAATAGTGCCTACTGTATTGAATGGAAACAATATCAATGCACATAATCTGTATAGGGATTTCCCTCCAACTCAATATAATTATAGTGGATTTGGTGATGAAAATGGTGCTAAACAGCTTATTACCATACTGGGGAAACTCACTCTGGTAATGAATAATGACCTTACTCGTATGGAGAACCCTAATCCACAATGTAGAGGATCAATGTTAGACCGCTTCATGAAGAAACAACCACCAATATTTAATGGGACTACAAATCCATTTGTATTTGAGCAATGGATAAGTTCCTTAGAGAAAATATTTCATACATTGGGAGTAGAGAAAGGGAAAACGTTTTCATGTATGTTTATCGCCTCTTAGGAGATGCATATTAATGGTATTAATTAATTCAAAAAAAAAGTAGGATTAAGAAGTATAAAATATGTAATGGAGGGAGTTTAAAAAGTGTTTCTTAAAAAAAATTTCCTCTTTAACATCGATAGGATATAGAATGGAAATTGAGTCTGAAGAAAAAACGGATTATAATGTCACAAAGTATGAAGAAAACTTTAAAAGGTCAGCATAGAAAGCTATATATTTTATATGTAACCCAATAAGTAATATTGATTGATTATTTGATGGATTAAAATCATTTATCCATTGATAATTAACCTCATAATCTTTCTCATCATTCAGAGATATAGTCTCATGTGTTATCAAGATAGAAAAGGAATTATATACGTTTTATGACTTCAATACTAATCAAGAGAGGAAGGGATCTTCTGAACACTCTGGAAATGGAAATAAGGGGATGAATGGAAAAGTTGAATTTTCATCCTATATTGATTTTGGGAACAAACACCCTGGTACAGGCTTAAAGGGGATTGGAGTTTGTTACATGTGTGGAGAAGAAGGCCACCAAGATCATGATTGCAAGGGGAAGAAAGAGGTTGTCAATGATCAATGCTACAATTGTAAAGAAATATGGAATTATGAAATTGAATGTCTTAAGAGTCAATAAAACTTACCTCATAAAAGGCCAAGGTAGAAATAAAAGTTTATATGATCATAAATACAGAGTTTGATGTTCAAAATGATGTGGTGGCCGGTACTTTAATTGTTCCCTCAAAATTAGAAAATTCATTATTTGATTCCGGATCATCACATTCTTTCATATCAACCCAGTTTTCCAATAAAATTAGATATTTTAAATTTGACTTATTAAGGGATTTTTTAGTCCAAACTTCTAAGTAAATTATTATTGCTAAAATGTTTTCCCAATCAGTTAATGTTATGGAATGTAAACGTGCTTTATCTATTGATATTTTAGTCAAACGCATGATTGAATTTGATATAATCCTTTATATGGATTTCCTTTTGGACCATGATGCAAAAATTTATTATAAGAAGAATGAGGATACAATTTTTAATGGTGACAAGGAATCCCTCATATTTAGAGAAGAAATACTACTATTTGATTCTCATCTAGATCCACCACTAGTATCTCTACTAAATTAAATTATTAGGGAGGAAGAGAGAGATATAATTATGGGTGAGGAAAGGAATTTTCAAATAGAAGATATACAGATTGTGAAAGAATATATTTATGTGCTTCTAGAGGATTTACCTGGACATCCTATATAATGGGATATTAAGTTTTTCATTTACATAATTCATGGTTCAAGACCCATATCGAAGACCCCTTATAGAATGGCCACTATGAAATTACTGGAACTGAAATAAAGACTAGAGGAATTGTGTAAAAAAATATTTATTCTCCCTAGTGTTTCTCCATTGAGAGCCCCTATTCATTTTTTAGAATAAAGATGGATATATGAGGTTTTTTATTGACTATAGGGAGATCATTAGAATAACAAAAGAGAAAAAGTACCCCATACCTAGCACTGATGATTAATTTGATCAACTTCATGGAGCCCAATATTTTTCAATGATTGACCATTGACTTGGATACCATCAGTTGTGTGTGAAGAAGAAACACATTCCAAATAATTCATTTCATACCAGGTATGGGTATTACAAGATTATAGTAATGCCTTTTAGAAGGACTAATGTACCCTTTATTTTCATGGATCTAATCAATATAGTTTACAAGAAATATCTTGATGAATTTGTAGTGGTATTTATTGATGATATCATGGTATACTCAAAACATTATGAAGATCATGAAAATAACTTGTTTATTTTTCTAAATACTCTTAGAAGAAACTAATTATATGGGAATTTTAGAAAGTGTGAATTCTAGATTCAAGAGATTTCATTTCTTGGCCATATTATCTATATGGATGGAATCTCTATTGATCCTTTAAAGACAAGGTAAATCCAAGATTGGCCATCACTAACGAGTATAGTTGAGTGAAATAGTTTTATTGGTTTAATAGGATAATCTTAGCATTTTTTCTAGAATGTTTCCTGATTGGATAACCCATTAACCAAGATCACACGTAAATGGATTAAATTTGTTTTCAAAAAAGTGTGTGAATAATGTTTTGAGGAATTGAAGAGAAGATTAGTCAATGATCATTTCTTGACTCTACCATTGGGGAATGATGGGGTTGATAATTATAGTTATGGTTCAAAGGAATGAATTGGTTTTGTTATTATGCATAATGGTATAGCTATTGCATATGCATCAATACAACAAAAAATGCAGGTAAAAACTGTCCAAATCATGATCTTGATTGAGTAGTTGTAATATTTTCTCTGAATATACAGATACACTATCTCTATGGTGAAATATTTTAGATATATACTAATCACAAGAGTGTGAAATATATTTTCTCATATAAATAAATCAACACGAGGCATATGCGATGGCTCAAACTAATCATGGATTATGATTAGACAATACACAATCACCCGGGGATGGCGAATAGGGTGGAAGATGATTTGAGTTTAAAGGTTTATGGAGTTCTTAACAAGATAATAGTTGAAAGGGATAACATGTTCATGGATCTAGTAAATATGGACATGGGAATAATCCTAGAAGGTTAAACATCAATACATTTACAAATGGTTGAAAACCCATCTTTACTAGAATGGATAAAAATTTCTCAGACTGATGCAGAGGAGTTTCCAATGAAAATTAATTATCTGAATGATGGGAGATTGGTTGAAATTGTATATCAAGATAGAATTTTGAAATTTGGGAAGATGATTTGTGTTCCTGATATTACTGATCTAAAAAGGGAATTTTTAGATGATGCCCACAACTCCAATTTCTCTATACTCCCTGATTGCACAAAGACATTTAGATATTTAAAGGAACATTTTTTTGGGGCAACGTGAAGAGGGAGATTTCTGACTACATGTCAAGATGTATGGAAAGTTAGAATAGACTATTCCAACCATATAATATATGTAGATATATTTCTCACATGAATTTCAAGGTATGTGTTATCAGTATTTAACTCTGGTAGAATTTTCCTATAACAATATCTTCCATTTGATTATTTAGATGGCACCATATAAAGCGTTATATGGAAATAGATGTCTCACACCAACTTTTTGGTATGATGTAGGTGAATGAAAATAGGTAGGTCCAGAACATGTTGAGGAAACAATGGAAAATGTGAAGATTATCGAAACTCACAACAATACAGCTCAAAGTATGAAAAATATCTACGCCGATAACCAATGTAAGCATTTGTAATATCATATATAAGATCATGTTTTCTTGATGGTATATGAATGGAAGGGTGTTATATAATTAAGTAATAAGGGAAAATTAAGTCACAGGTATATCAGTCCTTTCGAAATTCTCGAACTAATTGAAGTTGTAGATTACCGTTTGGCAATGTCGCCAAGTCTCTCCAATGTTCATTATTTGTTCCACCTATAATTAATGATAAAATACATTCCTGGACAAACACATGTACTCAACTATGAAAAAATATAAATGGAACCAGATATGTCTTATTTTGAAGAGCCTATCAGGATTCTTAATACCAGAGAACAAGTATTGTGAAACTAATTGACTCGTTTAGTAAAAGTTCTTTGGAGAAACCATAAAATGGTAGAGGCAAAGTGGGAAACAGACAAACTTGTGATGAAGAACCACCTTAATATTTTTAGAATGTAATATTCTAGAAATTTATAGGATGAAATTATTTGATTAAGGTAAGAATGTAACACCCCAAGCATTCACGGTACGCTTCTCTTTGAATAATACAATAGTTTGTGTTGTAGGAAGCTCCGATTTCTAGCACATCCGGACCAATCAAACAAGCCATTTAAAAAGTAGTTATGAATAGTAATTCCCACTCAAAATTTACTTAGGGTGAATTTTTGGCACTTCTCAGATAACGTTCATGTTTTGATAAATATTAAAAAATAGTAAATTTTAATTAAAAACAACTTTTTTAATCAAAATAATTTATAGTGTTTAATTATAAATTTGAGTGTTAGTAGAGTATCATTAGATTATATTTTAATAATTTAATATAATTTAGGACATAGGATGTAATTTTACATTTAAATTGTATATAAACACATGTCAATCATTTGATAATTTTTACTTCTTAAAAACCCACTTTTTTGATTTTGACAATGGGAATTAATTTTAAATTCATTACTACAACTTATGTGTTTGGAATTTGGAAAATTGGATTCCATATTGAGAATTATAATGTAATTTTTTTTTAAATATATACCTTTTATTTTTGGACATTATGAATAGTAAGTTTAGTAATTATTTTATTTATCATGGTTAAAGGGTAAATATGGAAAATAAGGGTAATAAATAAGATTATAATAATAATTAACTACCCTAAAACATGTATTAATATTATTTTATGTGATATTTGTGATCATGGGATTCCATTGGTCCATTTTGGGGCCCCATGGAGCCACATGGATATGGAAATGACATTTTATAAGAACTAATTTAAAGTATTGAAAAATATAAAATAAACTTGTATCTTTCAATAAAACAATTGTTATATGATATTATATAATTTATCTCTTTAACTATAAATATTAATTAAAAATATAAAAATATTTCCTATGTTATGATATTTTATTTATAATTTTTAGACATAAAATAAATTTATTTATTTGTGACACAATAAGGATGTGGTATTTTCATTATTAATGAAGGAACCAAATCAATGATATTATAAATATTAAAAGAAATATAAATTTAAACTTTTTATGCCATAACCAAATTTTATAGGTTAATATTACATTTTCTAGTTGATTCAATGTATTTTTCTTAGGTAATAATGTTTTTATGACTTTCACAATAACCAAATACTAAATAGTGTCAAAAATGACATAAATTTGTATTAAAAAAAATACTATTTTATTAAATAATATAATATTCTTAAAAATATAAGATTTATCCAAAGTAATTATATAATGTATGATATTTCATTATTTATCCACAATAGTTTCTCTTGTAATTTTATTGTAAATATATTAACCATGTAATATAAAAATACAAGAAGTCATGGTAAAAGTTAAACTATTTATCATAGAGTTCAATCAAAAAGATAAGTTTAATATGGTGACCTAAAAATTTCTAAAACCTATTGGTTGAATTTATTTTGACCTATCCCCACATTATTCTCTAAATAAATCAATTTGGAGCTAATAGAAACATAAAATGATTTTATAATAAATTAATATTTCAAGCTCTTCATATATTTCCCCTCACCTCTCTTATAAAAAGTTACTTCACATTCTCTCAAATTCACACCACAAAAACCATTTATATCATCCAGAAACTACTCAAATATTCTCCCAAATACACTAAAATCAACCTATAAACCATAATTTAATCATAAATCCTACCTATGGAGTCATTTTTTCCAAATCAAAAGGAATCACCTGAAGAAGAGGTAATTATTTCGTCACCACTTTCTAAGTTCTTTTCTTCTTCCACTTCCTCTTTCTTTATTGTTTCCAAACTCAAATAATAAATCTAGTAACTTCTACAAAATAAGATGTTATTATAAATATTGTACAACCATATTAATTATTCTATCCATCCTATGAATGACAAAGTCACCATATGTTTATACATACTGATTACTGTCCTCACGTCTTGGTGTAGTTTGTTTTTCAACACTTCATTATTTGGATGTGTATAATAATGAAAATAATTGATGTAAATAAGAATTATAAAATGATAATTATTATTTATATATAATTTAACAACCAATTAAATATTATTTCACCATTAATAGAATGATATTATCGCTCATGCATATGTACGGCTTACCATCTCCACGACGCGATGGGATTTCATTCCCCATCGTAGCCATTCAAGAATAATGTTCATTTGAGGATTAATCAAATAATGATTAATAACATAATATCATTCTATACAAGAATCAAATACATCCTATACATAATAAACATGATTTATATAACAAAATATATAGAGTAAAACGAATCAGTTAACACCCAAAACAATGATACTACTAAAATTTTATTAACAAATCAATATTGGAGGATCAAATTAGATATAATATTCATAAATGTGGTTCTTTTATAATTTAGTAACAATTTTTTAACCATTATACATGATTTTAATGCTATCTCGACTAAAGAAAATTACTATGTAGTGGTTAATTTAACAGTACCTTTATTATCTGAGGTGGTTTATACATATTTATCTACTTGAACTTCTTTATCATTCACATCCGTGTTTCTTATAAATTTATTTCAAAACATTTTTACTTTTTCATAGACTAAAAGTTAAATTCATTTATACCTATTTTTGACTTTTTATAATTTTTTTGAAGGTCATCTTTCTGTTGTTTTCCAAACAACGTACTTTATGACCTTTTTGACAAATTAATGAAAGAATGTTTTTTTATATTATAAGGTGGGTATGACTATTTTCATACATTATAAAACCTTTTAAGATTACCTTACAGGATTATAATAATATTTCCAAAATAAATGTTTTCTTTTATTATTACATGACTTTTAACTAAATTAAAAATAGAATGAAAGATTTCACTCAAATCCTTTTTTGATAGATTTCATGTATGTCAACATACTTTGTTGGATTTTACAGTTTTTTGAAGTTGATTAATTATGATAAAACATTACATTATATATTGATGGTTTTTTGAAATGTTTTATTATGGATGTGCTATTTTTATAATATTTATGGTTTATGGTTATAGTATTAACATTTTTTATGATATTTTGAATACAAATGTTTTTGTTACATTTTATCCTTTTCATAGGAGGAATGCATTGGATGTAGTAAGTGACAGGTGGGAAATGCTATTTCTCCTTGATTAATTTGTAGGTATCATGAAACAAACTATTTTCTTGTCACAAGGCCTTGAACATATTTTTATTTTTAGTCTTGGAACGAGGCCTTGACTAAGTTGTTTTGATGTCCGACATTATACATTCCATCATAATGAGATCAACTATTGATATTACATGTGATTATTCAGCTAGTACAATATCCATGTGAATATGTAAATGGAATTATTTAATTTATCATTTCCATATTATGAAAAAGTTTATAATTAAAGGTATTGTGTTATATTCTTATACATTACCTTAAATGTTTATTTTTATTTATGATAGTTTCTTCTATATTCTTATCCTTACTGAACATCTGAGCTCACCCCTCGCTTATGTTTTCCCCCATATGAAAAGGTGTATATTATGATTGTCCTGCAGGGATAGGATAAGGAATATGAGTGTCTTCAATGAGGACACAATGTTGTGTTTTTCATTTCATAATGTAATGTGAAACCTATATATGTATCTAGTACTTCCAAGGCTAAGAAACCGATCTGTATTTCAGGATGTGATCTCTTGTGATCAATACAATGTTATGTAATATTGCACTGAATCAAGGTAACTATGGTGGGGGAGTTACTGTTGGTGTCATAAGAAGTTTAGTACAATCCTTGGAATCTATATTTGGAAAAAATACTGATTGTAGAACATTACCATAAGATAGACATGAATGATTAGTATAGAAGAACATCAATTTTTTGTTAATGTAGATATTAAGTATGTTTTAGAAGAAATAAATATCTAATTGGATACTACATGTGGACATAGTTCTGGCATAGATGTACCTAGTAGTGAAAACACTTACAAGGAGTTTCGAGCTTGACCCATGGTATCCTGGTACATGAAAATTGGCCTTACTGTGCACCTGATTTGACACTCCTAGGGGACTTGCTTAAGATAATTCAAATTTTTATTACAAACCATTATGGTAGATTTATGAGTTAATATACCCCCAATGAATTTTTTTTATAAATAAGAATTATATTCATAAACTGTTCAATTTATGTTAGGTATTTTACAAGTTTGGAATTATTCATTGAGATTCATAATATAACCTATTGTATGCAATTGTTTAGAAATGGCATCTAGTGGATGGAATGGAAACAGTATCAACGCACAAAATCCATATAGGGATTTCCCTCATAATCAAGATAATTATAGTGGAGTTGGTGATGAATCTAGTGTTGTGCAGCTTATAACCATACTGGGACAACTCACTCAGGTTATGAATAATAACCATACCCATATGGAGCACCTTGATCCACAATACAGAGGATAATTGTTAGACTGATTTATGAGGAAACAACCACCAACATTAAATGGGACTAAAAATCCATTTTTATATGAGCAATGTATATGTTCTTTAAAGGAAATATTTCATTCTTTGGGGAGTAGCAAAAGGGAAAAGGTTGTTATGGAAGTTTATCACCTCTCAGGATATGCAAATCAATGGTGGTAATTAATTCAAAACAAAAAAGAATATGAATAATTATAAAATATGGAATGGAGGGATTTAATGTTATTTTCTATGAAAAATAATCTCCTGGTGAACATCAAGTGGATATAGAAAGGCATTTTCTGAGTTTGAGGGAAAAAGAGGATGATACTTTCGCAAAGTATGAGGTGAACATTACATGGATAGCAAGGCATGCTGCATATTATATACGTAACCCAAGAATTAATATTGATTGATTATTTAATGGGTTAATACTATTTATCCATCAAGCATTAGTCTTACAATCCTTCTCATCGTATGAATGTATAGTCTCATGTGATATCACTACAAAAAAGGAATTATCTATGTCTTATGACTTCAATGTGAAGCAAGAGAAGAAGATATCTTCTGAGCACTTTGGAAAAGGAAATAAGGGGAATACGGGAAAAGTTGATTTTTCATCCTACTGTAAGTGTGGGAAAAAACACTCTAGTATAAGCCTAATGGGGATGTGAGTTTGTTAAAAGTGTGTAGAAAAAGGCCACCAAGCTCATGATTTCATGGGTAAGAAAGTTTTTTTTAATGATCAATTCCACAATTGTAATGAAATGAGGGATTATGAAAATGAATGTATTAAGCTTTAAGGAAACTTCCCTAAAAAGGCAAAGGGATCAAGACCATGCTTATGTCACCACAACATTAGAGTTTGAAGATCCAAATGATGGGGTGGTAGATACTTTAATCCTTTCCTCAAAATTTTCCAATGCTTTATTTGATTATGGATCATCCCATTCTTTCAAATCATCCCAGTTATCCAAGAAAATTACAAATTTCTAATTCTACATATTATACGAGTTGTCAGTAAAAACTCCCAAGGAAAGTATAATTCCAAAATAGTTTTTCAATTCAATTACAATTTTATAATATAAACATGTTTTATATATGGATCATAATTTCATACCCATGATTGAATTTGATATAATCCTCAGTATGGATTGGATTCTTTACCATGATGCGAAAATTTGTTGAAAGAAGAAGGAGGCTACAATTTTTGATAATGATAAGGAATCATTTATCTTTAGAGTAGAAATATAATCATCTAACTCTCATCTAGATCCACCCCAAGTATCACTACTAAATTAAATTATTGGGTAGGAAGAGAGATAAATAACTATGGGTGAGGAAAGGAATTTTCAAATAGAGGATGTACCTATTTTTCATGAATATGATGATGTTTTTCTATAGGATTTACCTTGACATCCTCTAGAACACAAAATTGAGATTTCCATTGACTCAATTCTTAGTTCAATGCCCATATCAAAGAATCCTTCTAGAATGGACACTGTAGAATTAGTGGAGATGAAAAAACATCTAGAGGAATTGAGTAATAATGGATTTATTTACTTTAGTGTTTTTCCATGGGGAGACCATGTTTTTATTGTTTAGAAGAAAGATGGATCTATGAAGTTGTGTATTGACAACTGGGATATCAATGCTATAAAAAATAAATAACAAGTATCCCCTACATTACATTGATGATTTATTTGATGAAATTCATGTAGATAAATACTTTTCAGAGATTTTCCTTCAACATGGACACTATTAGTTTTGAATGAATAAGGAATACATTCCAAAGATAACATTTCACACTAGGTATGAGCATTATGAGTTTATAGTAATGCCTTTTGGACTCACTAATGCAACCTATATTTTCATAAATCTAATGAGTATTTTTTCTAGGAATATCTTGATGACTTTATAGTACTATTTATTAATGATATCTCTGTATACTCTAAAATTTAAAAAGATCAGGAAAATCACTTGCACACTTTTTTAAAGTCTTTTAGAATAAATGAATTATATGGGATTTTTGGAAAGTGTGAATTATGGCTTCAAGATATTTCTTTTCTTGGCCATATGTTATCTAAGTATAGAATCTCTATTGATCCTTCAAAGATAAGGGCAGTCAAATAATGGATATCACTGAATATTATAACTGGGGTACATAGTTTAATTCATTTACCAGGTTACTAATGGCTTTTCGTACATAATTTTTCCTGATTGGCTAACCCATTAACCAAGCTCACATGTTAAGGGGTTAAATTAGTTTGGAGAAAAGTGTGTGAATAATGTTTTGAAGAATTGATGAGACTATTAGTCAATGATCCTATCATGACTCTACCGTCGAGGAATAATGGGTTTGTTATTTATAGTAATGATTCGAAGAAAGGACATGGTTGCATCTTTATGCATAATTATAGAGTAATTTCCTATGCATCACAAAAGCTAAAATTCATGAAAAAACATATCCTACTCATGTTCTTATGTTAGCTTCTGTAATATTTTCTCTAATTATATGGAGACACTTTTTATATGCAGAAAAATGTGGGATATATACTGATCACAATAGTATGAAGTATATTTTCTCAAATAATGAACTCAACATGAGGAAGTGGTGATGGTTCAAACTACTCTAGGATTTTGATTGCATAATACACTATCACCTGGGGAAGGGAAATATGGTGGAAAATGATTTAAGAAGAAAGGATCATGGAGTTAAGAACAAGGTGAGACTTAAAAGGGATCCTATTTTCATCGATCTAGTAAATATGGATATTGGAATAATCATGGAAGGTGAAACATAAATATTTTTTCCAATGGTTTCCAAACCATCATTACAAGAATGGATAAAATTTTCTTAGACTGATGAAGAGGATTTTCAAAAGAATATTAAATCTATGAATGATGATAGATAGATACACATTGTATATGATGATGGAATTTTGAAATTTGGGAAGAGGATTTGTGTTCCTGATATACCTGATCTAAAAAGGGAATTGTTGGATGATGCTCATACCTCCAATTTTTCTATACGCCCTAGTAGCACTAAGATGTAACGATATATGAAGGAACATTTTTGGTGGGAAAACATGAAGAGGGAGATTGCATATTACATGTCTAGATGTATGGTTTGTCAAATAGTGAAGGCTATAAGTCAAAATACTAGAGAAGTCACGAAACCATTTTCTATATCTGATTGGAAATGGGATGATATTACGATGGAATTTATCAGGGGGATACCAAAGAAACCTAGAATGAATGATGAAATATGGTTCATTATTGGTAATCATTAAAATCCATCACAATTTATTTGATATAGGAGAAGACTTACCACTTGAACATTTAGCCAGACTATATATCAATGAAGATTAATGACTTCATAGTGCACCCCTATCAATTATCTCTGATGGTGATATCCATTTTATATCAGGATTCATGAAAAGTCTTCAGAAAGCTCTAGATATTGAACTTTGCTTGAGCACTTCCAACCACCCTCAAACTAATGGATAATCAGAACAGAATGTTAATACCATCGAACACATGATTATATCTTGCTCACATAACATTCAAGGTATGTGGGATTAGTATTTACCTATGGTAGAATTTTCCTACAACAATAGCTTCCATTCCAGTATTTAGATGGCACCATATGAAGCGTTAATATGTCACACACCATCTTGTTGGGATGATATTAGGGAAGTAAACCCGTAGGCCTAGAACATGTTGAGAAAACAATGGAAATGGTTATGATTATCCAAACCCACATCAAAGTATCTCAAAGTCGGAAAAAGTGATATGTCAATAAACGAACGAAGGATTTGTAATTTTTAGAAGGAGGTCATGTTTTCTTGACGGTATCTCCATGGAAGGGTGTCATACGATTCAGTAAGAAGAGAAAATTATGTCCCAGGTACATCAGACCATTCGAAATTCTTGAACAAATTAGAGTTGTAGCTTACCATTTGGAAATGCCTCCATGTCTCTCCAATGTTCATGATGTGTTCCAGGTTTTACTGTTAAGAAAATTCATGCCTAACCCAACACATGTACTCAACAATGATGAAATAGAACTGGAACTAGATTTGTCTTATTGTGATGATCCTATAAGGATTATTGATACTAGAGAACAAGTTTTGAGAAATTGGACAACTCATCTAGTAAAAGTTCTTTGAAGAAACCATAAAATGGAAGAAGCAACGTGGGAACCTGAGGAATATATGATGAAGAACCACCCAAATCATTTTATGTACTAATATTATAGAAATTTTGAGGATGAAATTATTAGGAGGAAATAATGTAACACCCAAAGCATCCATGGTATGCTTCTCTTTGAATAATTTAATAGCTTACACTATACGAAGCTCCACGTTCTTGCACATCATGACCAATCAAACCAACCGTTTAAAAAGTTTTTGTGAATAGTAATACATAATTTATGAAATTTTATAAATTTCATTTTTTAAAATGTACTTCAGTTTTGGATTTTTAACATTTAAATTATCATAGGGTATATTTTTGGTACTTTTCTAATAACATTTATATTTTGATATATAGAGAAAAATAATAACTTTTAATTAAAAAAAACTTTTTTAATCGAAAATATTTATAGTGTTGAATTATAAATTTGAGTGTTTTTAAAGAATAATTAGATTATATTTTTATCATTTAATATAATATAGGTATTTATATGTAATTTCATATTTATATTGTACATAAACACATGTACATTTTTTGATATTTTTTATTTCTTAAAACCCGCATTTTGGTTTTGACAACCAGAATTAATTTTAAATTAATTACAGCAAAATTTGTGTTTTGAATTGAGAAATTGGATTCTATATTTTCAATCAAAAGTCCAAAATTGTGTAAATTGGTACATTTTTTTGGATATTATGAATAGTAACTTCAGTAATTATTTTATTTAGCATGGTTAAAGGGTAAATCTGGTAAATAAGTGTACAAAATAATATTATAATAATATTAAACTACCCTAACACACATCCAAATATTATTGGATTATATATATCTGACCATGGGCTTCCTTGTCTCAATTTGGGGAATCCATTGAGCCACATGTATATGAAAATGTCATTTTATAAGAATTACTTTAATGTATTGAAAAATATAACATAAACATGTATCTTTCGCTAAATTTTTTTTACATGAGGTTATATAATTTTTCAATTCAACTATATATAGTCATTATAAATATAAAAATATTTCATACATCATGATATTTTATTTATAAATTTTTGACTAAAAATAAATATATTTATTTATGAGACAATAATGATGTTGTATTTTCATTATTAATGAAGGAATAAAATAAATGATATTGTAAATATAAAAATAAATTCAAATTGAATCTTTTTATGCCATACATAAATTTTATAGGTGAATATAACATGTTAGGGTTTATTCAATGTTTTTTATAAGTAATTATGTTTTTATGACTTTCAAAAGAACTAAATAATAAATACTATCAAAATTGACATAAATGAGTTTTTAAAACAAATACTATTTTATTAAATGATATAATATTACAAAAATATAATATTCAAGAAATGGATTTATATAATGATATATATGTCATTAATGAACCCCTTAATGTTTTTTTGCATTTTATAGTTACAATATTAACCATGTAATATAAAATTACAAGAAGACATGGTAAAATTTAAACAATTTAACTAAGAGTTATATCTAAAACATAAGGTTAATATGGTGCCTAAACTTGTCTAAAACATATTATTTGAGAGGATTTCTACCCAACCCTACATAAAAATAGAAATAAATACATTTGGAGCTATTAGAATCCAAAAATGATTTTATAATAATTTAAAATTTCAAGCTCTTCCTAATGTGCCCCTCACCTCTCTTTTAAAGGGTACTTCTCCTTATGTCACATTCACACCACCAAAGCTATTTTTCTTGGACAAAAAATGATAAAATATCCTCCCAACTTCCCTAAAATAATCATAGAGTCCTTACTTTGATCATAAATCCATCATAATGAAATTTTTTGTTTAAATCAAAAGGAAGCACCTGTAGAAGATGTAATTGTTTCTTCTCCTCTTTCAAAATTATATACTTCTTCCACTTACCCTTTATTGGTTGTTTCCATAATAAAATAATAAATCTAGTATCTTCTACTTACTAATATGTTTTTATAAATATGGTACAACTATATCCATTATCATGTTCATCCTATGAATGACAGTGTCACCATACTTGTGTACGTAAGACTTATTGTCTCCACATCGTGGTGTACTTTGTTATTCAACACTTCATTATTTGGATGGGTGTAATAATTAGTATAATTTATTTAAATAATAAATATAACATGTTAATTGTTATTTATATATAATCTAAAATCCAATTATACACTGTTTCACAATTAAAAGAATGATATTATTTCTCGTGCATACGTACGACTTACCGTCTCCATGCCGCGTTGAGATTTAATTCCCCATCATAAACATCCAATAATAATTTTCATTTGATGATTAAAAAAATAATGTTTACAAAATTAATATTATTTTGGATGTGAAAAAATACATCCCATTTAAAAAAACATTATTTACTTATTAAAACATATAATGGAAAACGAATCAGTTAACACCCGAAATAATGATACATCTGAATGTTTATTAACAAAGTAATATTAGAGGATAATATTTGATATCATATTTAGGTATGTGGTTCTAGAATAATTAAATAACAATTATTTAACCATTATACATGAGGTTAACATACCCTAGACTAAGGAAAAGTACAGGGTAAGGGTTAACTATACAATATTGTTATTATATAAGGTTTTTTATACATAAGTATATACTGGGACTTCTTTATATTACACATCTGTGTTTATTAAACATGTATTTAAAAAAAATTACTATTTTTGATAGAATATTGGTTGAATTAATTTATACAATTGTTTAAATTTTTATAAAAGGTTTTTAATGTAATCTTTCTGCCATTTTCCAAACAAGGTACTTTATAACCTCTTCGAAAAATTGAGGAAAGAGTTTTTTTAACATATACGGTGGGAGTGGCTACTTTTTTCCATTATAACACCATTAAATATTCACTTATAAGCTTATACAAATATTTTCAATATAAATTTTTTCTTTAATAATTACCCGACTTTTAAATGATTTCATAGTTGAATGAAATATTTCACTCAAATAGATTTTGGATGGATTTCATCTATGTCAAAATACTATCTTGGATTTTACACTAATTTGAAGTTGATTTATTATGATAGAATCTTCCATTATGCAATGAAGGATTCATGATATGTTTTATAGTAGAAGTCCTATTTTTATTCCATTCATGTTTTATGGTTAAAGTATTAACATTTTATATTCTACTTTTAATACGGATGGTTAAGTTATGTTTCATCTTTTTCATTAGAGGAATGAATTGACGTAGTAAGTGATGGGTGGGGACCACTATAGCCCCTCGAGTCATCAGTAGGTATCATAAAACCAACTTGTTTCTTGGAACATGTCCTTGGAAATATTTTCATTTTTGGTCTTGGCACGAGGCCTAGACTAAGTGGTTATGATGTCCGGCATTATTCATTCCATCATTATGAGATGTGCTATTGATATTACATGTGATTATTTGACGAGTAGAATATCCTTGTGAATAGTTAGATGGATTTATTTTATTAATATTTTCCATATTATGTTGATGTTTATGTTTAAAATTCTTTTTTTAGTCCTATACGTTGCCTTAAATGTTTACTCTTATTTAAGAAAGTTTCTGATATATTTTTATCCTTACAGATCTTTAGATCTCACCCCATTATTATGTGTTATTTTAACATGAATGAAAAGAAGTATATTGTCACTGACCTTCATGGATAGGCTAAGTAATATGAGTGTGTTCAATGGAGACACAATGTTGTTTTTTTATTTCATAATGTAATGTGAAATCTATGTATGTATCTAGTACTTCCAGTGCTACAAAATCGATCATCCTTTCAGGACATGATCTCCTAAGATCATGCCAATGTTTTGTAATAATGAACCAACTTTGGGTAACTGAGGTCGAGGAAATATAGTAGGTGTCAATGGATGATTAGTTCAAACCATGGAAACTATATTTAGAAAAAACACTGATTAGAGAACATTAACCTTAGATATACATTGATGATTATTATAGAAGAACATCCAAAAATTTTGGTAATGTAGATATTGTGTGGGTTTTACATGAGATAAATTGTTGTATGGATAGTAAAAGTGGATGTGGTTCTGGAACAGATGTTCCTAGGAGTGAAAAATTTAATAAGGAATTTTGAGCTTTAACCAAGGTATCTTGTTACACGACAACAAGCCTTACTACTCACTAGTTTGACTCACATCGGGGATACGCTTAGGATAATTAAAATTTTCATTACATACCATTATGATGTATTTATGAGTAAATATGTCCCTAAATAAAAAAATTATTATTATAGATTATATACATAAATTATTCAATTTATGTTAGGTATTTTAGAAGTTTCGAATTATGAATAGTGATTCATAAACTAACATACATTATGACATTGTTTAGAAATGGTGACTAGTGGATGGAATGTAAACCTTATCAACAAACATAATATATATAGGGATTTCTATCATACTCAAGATAATTCTATTGGAGTTGGTGAGGAAACTGGTGCTGAATAGCTTATAACCATATTGGGACCACTCACTCGGTTTATTAATAATAAAAATTCCCATATGAAGCACCATAATCCACAATGCGGAGGATCAATGTTAGACCACATAATGAGTCAAAAAAACATCAAAATAAATTGGGACTAAAAATCCATTTTTATTTGAGAAATGGATTTGTTACATAGAGAAAATATTTCATGCTTTGGGGAGTAGTTTAAGGGAAAAGGTTATCATGGGAGTTTATCACTTCACAAGAGATGAAGATCATTGGTGGTCATTAATTAAAAACAGAAATGAGGATGAATAAGTATAAAATATGGAATAGAGTGAATTTAAATAGATTTTATTAGAAAAAAAATTTCCTCATGAACATCGAACAGATATGGAAAGTAATTTTTTGAGTCTGAGGCAAAAGGGGATGAGAATGTCTCATAGTATTTTGTGAACATTAAACTGATAGAAAGGCATTCTATAGATTATATAAGTTACACATGAAGTTGTATTGATATATTTTTTATGGGTTAAAACCATTTCTCCGTCGAACATTAGTATCACAATCGTTCTCATTATACGAAGAAATAGTCTCATGTGCTATCAATACAGAAATTGAACTCACTAAGTCTTATGACATCAAAGTGAAGAAATAGAAAAACAGATCTAATGAAAAATCTTGAAAAAGAAATAATGGGTAGAAGGGAAAAGTTTAATTTCTGTCCTGTATTAATTGTGGGAAAAACACCCTTGAACATGGATAAAGGGGATGCGAGTTTGTAACAAGTGTGGAGAAAAATTCCACCATGCTCGGGATTTCAAGGAACTGAAAATGAATTTCAATGTTCAATGCTACAATTATAATGAAATGGTGCATTATGAAAATGAATGTCCTATGAATCAAAGAAACTTACCTCAGAAAAGGCCAATGGATCAAGACTAAGCATTTGTGATCACAACTATAGAGGTTATAGTTCTAAATGATGTGGTGGCATGTAATTTAATCATTTCCTCAAAATTATTCAATCTTTTATTTGATTTAAAACCATCACATTCTTTCATATCATCCCAGTTTTCCACAAAAATTAGATATTTCCAATTTGACATATTATGGGAGTTGTCAGTAAAAACTCCTAAGGGAAGTATTATTGCAATAATGTTTTTCCAATCAGTTATTGTTATGTCATATAAACATGCTTTATCTACTAATCCTATTTTCATACCCCTGATTTAATTTGATATAATCTTTTGTATGTATTGGATTTAAGACTATGATGAAAAAATTTATTATATGAAGAGCTATGTTACAATTTTTGATTATGATAAGGAATCCCTTATCTTTAGAGCAGAAACATCACCATCTAATTCTCATCTAGATCCACCCCCAGTAGCTCTACTAAATTACATTATTGGGGATGAAGAGAGTGAAATAACTATGGGTTAGGAAAGGAAATTTCATATAGAGGATGTACCTATTGTTCATGAATATGTTGATGTGTTTCTAGAGGATTTACATAGACATCATACAGAATGAGAAATTGAGTTTTCCATTGATTTAATTCCTAATTCAAGGCCTATATCGAAGAACCCTTATAGAATGGGAACTATAAAAATAGTGGAACTGAAGAAAAAATTATAGGAATTAAGTAATAAAGGATTTATTCTCTCTAGTGTTTCTCTTTAGGGAGCCCAAATTCTTTATGTTAGGAAGAAAGACCGATTTATGAGGTTGTGTATTGACTGTAGGGAGATAAATGGTATAACAATAAAGAACAATTATCCCCTAACAAGCATTGATGATTTATTTGATCAACTTCATGGAGCTCAATATTTTTCAATGATTGACCTTCGATCTGGATACCATCAATTTTTCATGAAGAAGTAAGTAATTCGAAAGAATAAATTTCATACTAGGTGTCACGACCCATCCTCTGGGGAATGTGTTGTGACTACCCCATTCCCACCTTCCACATGCCTGTGTCTGAAAAATAGCACCAAAAGGTGTATTCCTTAAAACTGGGAAGGCATTGCCCTCATAAACTGTAAACTCACACAACAAAGCACAAAGCAGAATACAAGAACAAAGTGAAACTATATATTAAAAAAGGTTTTTACGTAGAGAAAAGGTTTCCATAATACAATCCCAAGTAAAAAGTACAAGTAAACTGAAAAGTACAGGAAAAACTGAAACAACTCTAGTAGAAACCCACCAAGGATCCTACCTGAAGGGTATGAACAACTCTCAAACGTTCTTTCCTACGGTACACCTCATCTAATGTCCAACTTCGAGCTACCTCTAGTCTTGGTACCCTCATAATCAGTCAGCAATATTCGTTGTCTCCACCCAACACAATGAGATGTGGGCATGGCTCGTGAAGGGGTTAGTATAACGATACACAGTAGGGTACCCAAGACCCTCAAAGGTCTCCCAAAATCCACAAAGGATAAACCACAAAGAATACCCAAATCACAATGCACGAGAATAACAGTCAACCCTACTTAGGTATATGCCCATATATATACCAATGTTATTAAGTATACCCATCTCATTTAGGAGGAAACACAAGGCCCAACTCTTAGCCAAAGTACAACTATTCCATGAAGGAACGAATTCCACTAAGGTAACACCACAAGGGTAAGTACCACAAAGGTAATGCCACAAAGAAGAATACCACAAATGTATCACCATGAAGGTAAATACCACAAAGGTACGACACACAAAAAAATACCAAAAATGTAAGTATCAAAAAGGTAAATACTTATCTCACACCAAGTATAACATTGGAATGGTAGTAAAGATGATTAGTTGTAACTACTGAATCATCTTACTCTGTTAAAAGGTAGACCCATGTAGAATTCTAAATCATTAGACCCACATAGGATCCTAGTACAACAGACCCACGTAGGATCCTAGAGAAGTTCCATGGGGATTCATAGAGCGGATCCCTGTGGAACCCTGGAACACATACCCAAGTGGGATCCCAAAGCAAGGAACCACATATGGACCCTTTATCATATTACATCCAGCCATTGGGTTCCCGAACTAAGCTCTCTTGATTCCAGGGGGGTTCGATACTCAATCCACAGTTCGATAATCCAATTGAAAAGAAGTCCATTGAAAAAGAATCCCAATGGACCACCACATGAAAGGGGTGTCAATGCAGTAGATGGTGCATCAATCAGACACTCATCCTGTAAGTTATTGTCCTTTTAGTCCCGAGGTCCTGGTTGGATTTGTGTTAGATCCAACCCAACCATACGCCATATTTATACAAAACTAGATTGGGGTATACCAATAATACCGTCTCGATCCAAGGCTTACGGTGTTGTAGACAGTTTGTCAAACGAACACCCGTAGCACAAGATATAGCCAAAAGAGTGGAAAGGGGTCGAAGCTGGTCTGGGTATGGTCCGAACGGGTCGAACCGACCCACCCCGACCCAGCCTGGGCCAACCCGAGTCCGGACCTGGGTTTGACCAGGCCCACTAGGTCTGACCCTGCCCGCTGGGTCCAGCCCATCCCACAGGCGCGGCCCGCGATACGACCCGCTCTGAGCAGCCCGTGCTAGCCTGTAGCATGGTGGCCCCATGGTGGGATCCGCCCTAGCTGCCACCCAAGGGGAAGGCACCCCCTGGGTACCCCGAATAGCCTAGCTCTTTGGGTTGGGTGGACGACCGGTCGGTGCCATGTGGCGCTGTCTGCTGGCACGCAGTACCTGGGGTCCCACTCGGTTCCCCGACTAGATGGATGACCAGGCCTCCTCTACGGTGTCGTCGTGCACAACGCCACCACATTCATCTAGTAGTGAGCCAACCTCCATCCAATCTCCGTTGCATACTCATGTTGTGGCTCCTTCATGGTCGGCTGTGCAGAGACGCACTACCGGCCCCTTTGCGCTGCAGCCAGCTTCGCGCGGCCAACCATGCGCTGGCCACTGCCCTTGCTCCGCCATGGCCGACGGGCCGCGAACCTTCTCCGGCGATGTGGTTGCACCACCGTCCTCATCACTACTGACCATAGTTCCGGCCGCATCTCCTGATTCCCAATAGTACCGGTCACCGGCATGGCCATAGGTGACTTTCCTCGGGACACCGAGCACGCCCCGGTGGCCCTTTCTTCATTCCACATACTTCTGCACTCATCTCGGGACGTCACCATCGATTCGAGACCACAAAAATACACAAAGGTTGTGGAGGGGTCAGGCCGTGTTCGTTTATCCCACAACCTCTGCATTAGAACAGTATCAAGAAACATAGTTGTTCTTGATTCAATAAGAACGATAAGAACGTGGTAAGGGGTATTCGAAACAACAATCCCTACCTCAATTTTCCCAAGTAGAAGGCGTGTGGAAGAAGTTGATGGTGTTGAAGAACTTCGACATTCATTGCTTCCACAAGACACTTCCGATCTAGACTCGGGGTCATTTCCTTGTTGAAGATCCTTTAATGGAGTTCTTCATTGGATAAAGTGTTATTTGTTAGAGAGAATATTTTCCCACAATTCTCCCAAACTCTCTTTTTCCAACAAATCCTCCAACCAAGAGGTGAAATGAAAACTTAATAAAATTATTTTAATTATTTAAACTAATTGATTTGGCATATCAATGTGAGGAAAACCAAGAGTTACCTCCCATTAAAGGGGGAGTTCAAGGGTCGGGTGGTCCCCACCCTTGAATTCAAAGTGAGTGGTTTTCCAAATGGGGTTTTCCCCACCTCCATAACTCAGAATTAGAGGTTTCAAAAATAAAAATAAAATGTCAATAATATTATTTTTCTTCTTCCAGAAAAAACTGAAAAACTAACATCCACCCTCGACCTACTGTGGTCGAGATGAAGGTGTCCTTAAGAGAATATTGTCACTGAGAGTTCAACGATTCCCTTGGATTTCAATTCCAATCACCGATTCAAAAGTTAAAAAAACCCTCTCGCACATTTACTGAACATACTAATTTTTTTTCATAAATTCATTTTGGGCACACCAGGACTCAGAATCATGCGCTGTAAATTTTTGTGGACTCGTAATATTATCATATAATTAAAAGAAATTAATGGAAAATCCAGGTCTTTATACTTGGTATGAGAATTATGAATTTACAATAATGCCTTTTGGATTGAATAATGAACCCTTTGTTTTCAAGGATCTAATACATAGATTGTTAAAGGAATATCATGATGAATTTGTAGTGGTATTTATTGATGATGTCTTGGTATACTCCAAAACCCACGAAGGTCATGAAAATCACTTGTGCACTATTTTAATGACTCTAAGAAGAAATGAATTATATGAGATGTTTGGTAAGTGTAAATTATGGCTTCAGGAGATTTCTTTTCATGGACATATTATCTCTAAGGATGGAATATCTGTTGATCTTTAAAATATGAGGCCATTATATGAATGTTCGTCCCTGATGATTATAATTGATGTACACAATTTTATTGGTTTTGCCGGTTACTATTGGTGTTTCTCCTAGAATATTTCTCAATTGGATAACTTATTAACCAAAGTCACACATAAAAGGATTAAAATTTCATGGAAAAATAGTGTGAAGAGTGCTTTGGATAATTTAAGAGAAGATTATTCAATGATCCTTTCTTGGCTCTTCTATCAAGGAATGATGGTTTTGTTATTCATAGTGATGTTTCAAAGAAAGGACTGGGTTGTGCCCTAATTGAGAATGATAGAGTTTTTGGCTATGCATCAGGACAGATAAAAATTAATGAACAAGCCTATCATACACACGATCTGGAGTTGGCCACTGTAATCTTTTCTCTGATGATATGGTGAAACTATCTCAATGGAAAAAATGTGAGATATATACTGATCACAAGAGATTGAAGTATTTTTTTCTCACACAAAGAACTCAATGATAGGTATATGCGATGGATCAAACTACTCAAGGATTACTATTTCACAATAGACTGTCACCCGCGGAAGGAAAATAAGGGTGGCATATGCTTTTAGAAGAAAATATCATGGAGTTATGAACAAGATGGGATTTTAAAGGGATACTATGTTCATGTATCTAGTAAAGATGGATATGGGAATAACCAGGGAAGATGAAACATTGATACCTTTTCATATGGTTTCGAAACCATCTTTACCAGAATGTTTTAAAAGTTATCATACTAATGATGAGTATTTTCAAAATAAAATTGAAGCTGTGAATGATGGAATATTTATTGAAATCATATATGAAGATGGAATTTTGATATTTGGGAAGAGGACTTGTGCTCCTGATATACCAGATCTAAAACAAGAATTGCTGGATTATGCTCATAGCTCCAATTTCCTTATACACCCTGGTAGAACTATGATGTATACAGATTTGAAGGAACGTTTTTGGTGGGACAACATGAAGAGAGATATTGCTGACTACATGTCAATATGTATAGTTTTTCAATAAGTTATGGGTGGAAGACAACATCCTATAGAATTCATGTAACATATTCCCATACCTTATTAGAAATGGTATGATATTATGATAAAATTTTTCATGGGGATACGAAAGATTCATAGAAGGAAGGATGCAATATGGGTCATCGTAGATAATCTTAACAATTCGGCACATTTTCTTTCCAAAATAGAATATTTACCACTTGAACGTTTATATATAATATATATTAATGAATTTTTAAGAAATCATGGTGTACCCCTATTGATTTTTTTATCGTGATCCCCTTTTTACATCATGATTCTGGAAAAGTCTTCTGAATGCCCTAGATACTGAACTTCCATTGAGCACTGCCTACCACCGTCAAACTAATGGAAAAACCAAACAGACTATTCAAACCTTAGGAGACATGTTGTGATCTTTCTCACATGTCTTTAATGGTTTGTGGGATCAATATTTTTCTGTAGTAGAATTTTTCTATAACAATAACATCCATTCAAGTATTCAGATGGCACCATATGAAGCGTTATACGGAAAGAGATGTCGCACACCAACTTGTTGGGATGATGTTGGTGAAAGAAAACTCATAGGACTAGAACATATTGTGAAAACAATGGAAAAGGTGAATATTATCCAAACTTACATCAAAGCATCTCAATAATGAAAAAAGGGTTATACCGATAACTGAAGGAAGGATTTAAAATTTCAAGTAATAGATCATGTTTCATTGAAGGTATCTCCAGGGAAGGGTGTTATAAGATTTGGTGTGAAAGGGAAAATTAAGTACCATGTATATCAAATTTTTTGAATTTCTAGAACAAATTGGAGTTGTAGCTTACCTTTTGTAAATTACACCAAGTCTCTCCAAAGCTCATGATATGTTCCACATATCGCTATTGAGAAAATACATGCCTAGCCCAACCCATTTACTCACCTATGAAGAAATAAAACTCGAACCAGATCTGTATTACTGTGAAGAGACTATCAGGATTCCTGACACCAATGAACATGTAATGAGAATCCAGATAACTCATCTGGTAAAATTTCTTTGGAGAAACCATAAAATTGAAGAGGCAATGTGGGAATCTGAGAAACTTATGATGAGGAACCAGCTAAATATTTTTATGCAATAATATTCTAGACATATTGAGGACAATATTATTTGGAAGATATAATAATGTAACACCCCATGATTCTTTGGTACTCTTCTATTTTAATAATACATTAGCTTCTATAGTAGGCAGCTCCGAGTTCTAGCACATCCTGACTAATCAAACTAGCCGTTTAAAATGTAGTTATGAATTCTAATACCCACTTTTTGAAATTTTATAAATTTTATTTTTCAAAATAGAATTCTTTTTTGGATTTGGAATATCAAAATTATATTAAGGTGAATATTTGTAACTTTTTTGGTAACTTTCATATTTTGATGAATAGTAAAAATACTAAATTTTAACTAAAAACAATTTTTTTAATCCAAATGATTTATATTGTAGAATTATACATTTAAGTGGTTTTAGAGCATAATTTGATTATATTTTTCTCATTCAATATAATTTATGTATTTGGATGAAATTTCACATTTAAATTCTAAATAAAAACAATTCAATATTTTTATAGTTTTTACTTATTAAAAACATGCTTTTTTTCTTTTAGAAAAATAAAATTAATTTTAAATTAATTTCTACAACTTCTGTGTTTTGAATTTGGAAAATTAGATTCCAGATTTGGAATCAAAAGGTCCAAATTTTGTAAATATATACCTTTTATTTTTGGACATTATGAATAATAGCTTCAGTAATTATTTTATTTACACTACTAGAAATAACCCATTTAGCGACCGCCAAAAGCGGTCGCTAAAGCTCTTTAGCGGCCGCCTTGCGACCGCTTTTGGCGGTCGCTGTTGCTTCGTCGGTAATAACCAACAGCGACCGCCAATGGCGGCCGCTAAAGTTCCATGGCTATAGCCGCAGTTTTATGCGTGGGGTAATGCGGTATAGCCGCGGTACAGACGGTGGAAGGTGTAGAACTTGTGGTCGCCGGCCATGGCGGATCCACGGTGGCCGGAGGGAGGGTCCGGTGAGGGTTTAGCGGTGGGTGAGGGCGCGGGTGGCGTGAGATTCAGCGGCGGGTGAGGGAGGGCCAACGGGAAGCATCGGGGGTGGCGACGAGGGTGATAGAGGGGCGACGGGAAGCATCGGTGACGGCGGTGGGCGGAAGCACCAACATCGGCGGCGGTGGTGGGCGGAAGCACCGAGTTACAGAGAAGACAGCGCGATGGTGGGGCGGGAAAAATCCCGCCAAATTCATTTTAGCAGTAGCGACCGCCGTTGGCGGTCGCCCGTTCCGATAGACGCAGAAAACAGTTTTTCTAGTAGTGTTACTATGGATAAAGGGTAAATCTAGTGAATATGGGTAAAAATGATTTTATAATAATATTAAAAAACCCTAACACATGTCCAAATATTATTTGATGTGACATGTCAAACCATGGACTTCTGTGGGTCTATTTTGGGACCCCATGGATCCACTTGGATGAGAAAATGACATTTTATAAGAATTAATTTAAAGTGTAAAAGAATATAACATAAACATGTATCTTTCATTAAAAATTTTTTATAGGAGGTTATATAATTTATGTCTTTGACTATAAATAATCATTATAAATCGAAAATTGTTTTCGATATCATGATATTTTATTTATAAATTTTTTTCATAAAATAAATATATTCATTTATGACATAATAATGATGTATTTTTTTTATTAATGAAGTAATCAAATAAATGAGTTTATAATTACTAAAATAAATGTAAATTGAATCTTTTGATGCAATAAACTATTTTTATAAGTCTATATAACTTGTTGGGGTTGATAAAATGTATTTTTTTTGAAGTAGTCATGTTTTTATGACTTTCACAAAATCAAAATACTAAATAGTCTCAAAATTGACATAAATGATTTTTTTAAAAAAATACTGTTTTGTTAAATGATCTAATAATCATAAAAAATAATATTTGGTCAAAGGACATAGATAATGTTATATATTTCATTACTGAACTACTTGAGGTTCTCTTGTATTTTTATAGTTACTATATAAACCATGTAATATAAAAATACAAGAAGACATGGTAAAAGTTAAATTATTTAACAAAGAGCTAAATAAAAAATATAAGGATAATATGGCGACATAAACTAGTATAAAAACTATTGGTTGAGATTATTTAGACCCATACACAATATATCATATAAATAAATCCATTTCAAGCTATTATAAACCTAAATTAATATTATAATAAATTAATATTTCAAGATCTTCCTAAAGTCCCCCTCACCTCTCTTATAAAAGGGTACATCCACTTCTCTCAAATTCAATCATCCAAAGCCATTTGTCTCGGCCAAACCCTACTCAAATATCCTTCCAAAAACTCTAAAATCAACATAGAGTCCTTAATTTGTTCAGAAATCCAACTTATGATGACCATTTGTTAATATCAAAAGGAATCACAAGATGATGAGGTAATTATTTCATCACCTCTTTCAAAGTTTTTTTTTCTTCCACATCTTCTTTCATTCTTGTTTCCATACTAAAATTACAAATCCAACATATAATATATAGTAAAAAGATGTTATATATTTGTTACAACCATATTTATTACTCTATCCATCATATTAAAGACAAAGTCACCATACATGTGTACGTACGACTTACCATCTCCACATCGTGGTGTAGTTTGTTATTGAACACTTAATTATTTGTAAGGGTGAAATATGGAGTATAATTGATTTAAATAATATATAAAACGTTTTATTTACTATTTATATATAACATACCGTCCAATTAAATACAATTTCACCATCAATAGATTGATATTGTCGCTCGTGCGTACATACGACTTACTGTCTCCACGATGCGATGAGATTCCATTCCCCATCATAACCATTCATGAATAATTTTCATTTGATGATTAAAAAAATAATTTTTGAGAACATAATATGATTATGTATATGAAAAAAATAATTCTTATCCATAACAAACATTATTGACATAACAAAATATATAAAGAAAAAAATAAGATAACACATGAAACAATGATACTACTAAAATTTTATTAACAATTAAATATTATAGAATCATATATGATATCATATTTATGTATGTGGTTCTTTTATAATTTAATATCAAATATTTAACCATTATAAAATTGGTTAACGTACCCTTGACTATGGAAAATTATAAGTAATTTGGTAATTTTACAATCACTTTATTATTCAAGGTTGTTTATTCGTAAGTATCTACTGGGACATCTTTGTCATCCACATCCGTGTTTCTTAAAAATGTATTTCAAAACATTTTTACTATTTCATAGAATATAGGTTATATTCGTTTATACCATTGTTTTAAATTTTATAAAATTATTTGAATGGAATCATTTCTCCACTTTCCAAACAAGTTACTTTTTAAACATTTCGAAAAATTAGGGAAATAATGTTTTTTAACTTATAGGGAGGGTGATGATATTTTCCACTATTATAAATCCTTATAATATTACCTTACATTCTTATAAAAATATTTTCAAAATAAATGTTTTCTTTTATAATTATGTTAATTTTAAATGATTTAAAAGTTGAAAAAAACATTTCACTCAAATATATTTTGGATTGAATTCATCTATGTCAACATACTTTATTGGATTTTACACTTGTTTGATGTTAATTTATTATGAAACAATAATCCATTAATTATTGATGGTTTTGTGATATGATTGAATTTGTATGTGCAATTTTTATACCATTCATGGTTTATGGTTAAAGTATTAAAATTATTTACGCTAGTTGTAATACGAATGTTTATGTTATGTTTCAACCTTTTCATATAAGGAATACATTGGACGTAAAAAGTGACGGGAAGGACCCACTATAGCCCATTAATGCATCAGTAGGTCTCATGAGACAAACTAGTGTCTTGGAACATGGCCTTGACAATATTTTTATTTGTATTCTTGGGATGAGGCCTTGGCTAAGTGGTTCTGTTGTCCGATATCATGCATTTCATCATTATGAGATCAGCAATTGATATTACATGTGATTATTCGACTAGTAGAATATCCATGTGAATATGTAAATGGAATTTTTTTATTTATCTTTTCCATATTATGATGATTTTTATGTTTAAATGTCTTTTGTTTTTGTCTTATATATTTCTTTTAACGATTATTCTTATTTATGATAGATTCTGATATTTTGTTATCCTTACTGAGGATCTAAGATCACCCCTTTCTTATGATTTATTTTTTCCAGGAGGTGAAGAAGTACATTCTGACTGACATATAGGGATTGTCTAAGGAATATGAGTGTGTTCCATGGAGACACAATGTTTTTTTTTTCAGTTCATAATTTAATAAGAAGCCTATGTATTTATCTAGTAAATCCAAGGCTACTTAACTAATCAATATTTCCGTACTAGATCACATATGATCATGGAAATGTAATTTAATAATGCACCAACTCTGGGTAACTGGGGTAGGGGAGTTATATCTGATATGTTATTTTGGATAGGTTTCTCTCTTCTCTTCTTTCATATCAAATCTGTAACTGTGAAATACTTCACCCAATTGTGTTTTTGGTTTTATTATTGACTGGTTTTATCTTGGAACCTTTTTGGAATCATCCAAACCTTCTCCCTTACAAGAATTAGAATTTTGAAACGTATTTGGATCTTTAGTTAAATATAGGGGGATTAAATCTTAACCCTATTGACTGATAATTTCCATGTATATGAAATATTTTGGTTTCAAAAACTAAATGTTTACCCAAATAAATTAAAAATTAATTTTAGTATCCCTTTAATTTTGTTGTTCTAAATTTGCTTCTTACCTAGATTATGGATACACATTGTGTGATAAAACCATTGAATATCATTGAATAGTATAATGACATAATGTATGATTATCATAAAAAGTGAATTAGGGTGATTTCTTGTTATATAATCCCTAAATTACAGATTATTTCTTATTGATATAATTGTAAGTCAATTTTTAATTAAATATCATGTGGTTTATAAAATGAGAATGGTAATTCACATATATAGCCATTTATAATTATGTTGTGATAGTGTGATATCAATTTTGTATATTAGGAATTGATTTTTATAATTTTAATCATATATATCATGCTTGGCCATAGAATTTGAACACTTATATGTTGTAATGATGATATTGATCAAGAATGTATGAGTCAATGTTGTAACTCCTATATAGAGTGGGATATTCCCACTCCCATGGTGTAATGATTATATAGATTTGACCATGAACATTGTAATTATTATAAGGTTTTTACCTAGATGGATTTTGGTGACTATATAATGGTTATATGGTGGTGGTGGGAATGATTATAATAAATTATTAGATATATTGTATCATAGATCTGAATAAGGTTATCTTACCGTGGTTATATGACTGTGGGTGGAATTGTTATAAGACATTCTTAGAGACATCCAGCCACTAAGATGAAGCATGTTTTATTTATGTAATTTTAATATTAATTAATAAACTTGTGTATTGATATATTTCATACACATCTTATCAAATTAGTTTCGTTTAGAAATGATGGGGTCATCCTACTAAGTTATATTCACACCGTATTTTGGATTTTATTTGGATCCTGAGGAGTTTACATGGACATAGGTTTGGAATTGGGAAATAAAAATTGTTGATGGTTTCTTATTTTTGGATTGGATAGAGTTTAGAGATCAGACCAACATGGGGTCTGGAACCCATGACATTGAGTCTTTTTATTGAGAATGTTTTTTTTCATATGTTGTTATATCATAGAAGTTAGTTACATTGTATCACATAATTACATTATTCATAATTTATTTATAAGATTATTAAGTTGGATTTTATTGTTGTCTTCTTATGTGTATTTTCATTGATAATTTTTATGGTTATTATGAATTGTTTATATTATATAACACCTCATACAATGGGGTATAGTCTCCCCACTATAAACAATACACCATCACTACAAATCAACAATCTATAGAATACGAGGATGCATGCTTGAGGTCTCACGAACAACCCTTTATGGACATGCGAGAGTGTTCTAGATTGGGGTATGTTACATAGGTAATATGTAGGTTTACTAGAGAGGATAGAAAACTAAAATAGTATATTTTTCTAGTCACTGAAGATGGTGACTCAATATTAGTGGAAAATAATGACCCTCTATATAATAAAACTATATAAGTGGTGTAATTGTTTCCAAATGTAAATAATATGCTAAATAATAGAATCCATGTACGAAAATAATTTCTATATTTTTGGTAGATCCTAAAGTGGATATATATCATATTGGATTTAAATTATTTTTCAAGAATAATCTCAACATGGATGGTCAATTCATTACTTATTAGGCATGATTGGATGCAAAGGGGTCAAAACAACATCATGGCATAGACTATGGTGAATATTTTTCATTAGCTTCTATACTAAAATCTATAATGAGTCTATATACCATTGATGATTACCATTACTATTTGATTGGACAATAATTATCAAAACATAATTCCTTAAGGGATGAAATTCATGAAGTTGTCTATATGGAAAAACCCAAAGGGGTTGTGACATAAAAAGATGCAAAAAAAGTTTGAGAATTGAAAATATCCATTTATAAATTAATCTAATAATCTAGGTCATGGATAAATATGTTTGATAAATATATAATAGAATATTTTTTCATAGAGAACATATATAATATTTGTGTCTATAAGAATTTTAGTGGGAGTGTAGTCATTTCTTTAATACAATATGATGATGACATAGAACTTATTGGATATGGAATTATATTCCTATAGTATTTTTATCCTGGTTGAGTAAATACTACTCTAGGATAGACATAGAAATGAATCATATATTCTTGGGATCAATATCCATCATGTATATCTATGATTCTAATCGCCCTAAGTTAATGTCCATATGATAACAAGAAAATATTGTGATTTATCATGGAATAATACAAGGGTTGATTATTTCCAAGGTCACATAGCATATACCTATCTAGGAAAATGTGTCCTCAGATACATAAGGAATGATAGATAATTAAATATATTTCATAAAGATCATCTATTAGTGTAGTAAAATATGATATTCTATGTACTAGGCTAGATGATAATTTGTAACACCCCGAGATTTTATTAGATATATTATTTTTAATTTATTTGATGTCTTCTATTATACACTACACCAAGATTAGCTTGTATTATCTTGCAGTATACGCAACACTATTCTTGGCTCGTGTTACACACAATTTCAAGTTCGTTTTGTGGAAATTATTCTATGAAATATTAAATGTAGATTTTGTTTAATGAATAAATGAAATAAGTTTTGATTATATTATAAACAACACCAAATAGAGCTTTCACGACACACAACCCTAACATGACTTTCATTACATGCAATCAAGACCTTCTTCGATAGCGTGTGTAGTACGCAAGACCGAGTTTCACTAAACGAGATATAATTATAATTTTATTATGAACTAGCCGTTATGAATAGTAATAACCACTTTTTGAAATTTTATAAATTTTATCCTTCAAAATGGACTTCATTTTTGGAATCAGAATATCGAAATTAACCTAGGGTGAATTTTTGGTATTTTTTTCTAAAAACATTCAATTTTTGATAAATAGTGAAAATACTGAGTATTGGTTAAAACTGACTTTTTATTTAAATAATATATTATTTTATTTAAATTTATTTTAGGTCAAAATAGATACATAATACCTATATAAGTTCAATGTAATTCATTGGAGTCATTTTATAATAATTTTAGATATATAAAAAATTTATTGAACTTTTCACCGTCTTTTACCCACCTCCTTGGAGAATTTGAAAATTTACATAAAACTTAATTTTACCACTTATGTGAGTGGAATTTAAAAAATTCGAGAGACACAGTTAATATAAAGGAGTAAAGTGTGGTTCAATAAGATAATTTTTTTTGGGTGAATAGTAACTTTTTACTTTTATTTACCACGGTTAAAAGTAAATAGGGTAATTAAGGGTAAAAATTATATTATTATTAACCTAACACATGTACTAATTCTATTGGATAAGTTTAATTCGACCAAAAAAAACCTTAGGAATAAAATATTATCCTTTAGGTCCACTTGGATTATATTAGGACACTTATTACTATTTTATTTGAAGAAGAGTTAAAATAGTTAAAATCAAAGTTTAATAACTAAACAATTTTTAATATAGGGTTATGCATAAGATAAATTAAACTATGAATATTCATTAAAAAGATAAAAACATTTCCTACATAATTGAAGTTTATTTATAATTTTTAGACATTAAATAATTTAATTTATTTATGACACAATGATGATGCAATAATTACCTTATTATTGAAATATTAACATAATTGATGTTATAAATACCCAAATAAATGTAATTTGAGACTTTTTATGAATTACACTAATTTTATAGTTTAATATGATATGTTATTATATATTTAATTAATTTTTTTGAACTAATCATGCTGTTATGATTTTCACAAAAATCAAGTACCAAATAGTGTCAAAATTGAAATAAAATAGTTTTTAAAAAAAATATTATATTATTAATTGTTATTATATTTCTAAAAATATAAGGTTCAGCCAAATGACTTAGATAAGGTTATATATATTAATAATGAACCACTTGGAGTTCTTTTGTCTTGTAATAGTAAGTTTATTAACCATATAGTGTAAGAAAACAAGAAGACACGGTAAAAGTTAAATTATTTAACTTAGAGTTAAATCTAAATGATAAGTTTAAAATAGTGACCTAATTTTTTTTTAAAACAAATTGGTTGAAAGGATTTTGACCCATAACCACGTTATATTTAAAATAAATCAATTTTGAGCTATTATAATCTGAATATGACTTTATTATAAAATAATATTTTAAGTTTTCCAAAAGTGTCCCACTCCTCCCTTATAAAAGGGAACCTCCTCCCTCTTCTCTTCACAAAATTTTGAGCCTTAAATCTCGGACAAACCCTGATCATATCCCTTATAAAATTCCATATAAACATTATAGAGGTTTTGGTCTCCTCAAAAGACCAATTCTAGTGCCTTAAGAGGAAGCTTAAAAGAGGTGCGTCGAAGAAGAGGTAATCTCTTCTACCGATTCTTTCAAGTTTTCTTTCTTCTTAAAAACATTCTTCTTTAGTTGTTCCATTATAAAGTAATAACATCAGTACCACTAATATAATGATATGTTATTATAAATATGAAACAACCCCATTCCACCTTCTATCCATCCTATGTAAAATGAAATCACCGCGCATGCGTACGTACGGAATACAGTCTCAACACCATGGTGTAATATGTTTTTCCACCACCACCTTACTTGGATGGGTATAATGGTGTAAAGAATAACTATATATGGTTATTAGAAAATAATACTGATTCTGAGCTATTATATCATCCACTCCAATTCCATTCATTAATTATGGGAACTATATCATCGCTCGTGCGTAAGTACGGATTACCGTCTCCACAACACGATGAGATTCATTCTCCATGTTAAGCATTCAAGAATGATTATAAAGTATATATAAGGAATAATAATGAAATATATGACATGATAATGCTACTGTATTTATGTATATATATATATGTCATCTACTTACTTCCATTCATGTCAATAAGGAAAGGAAAACAACGTTCATGCGTATGTACGGCCTACCCTCTCCATGAACGGTGTATTTCATTTAATTCATCTATCTATTATATATATACTGAATATATATGAATCAGGATTTACATTCTGTAAGTAAGTAAATCATGATATAATTAATAATAATATCAAGAACAACAAGTCCAAACACGTACGATAAATAAAACAATTTTACCTAAAACGATGATTTAACATGGAATTTACAAAAGAATAGGTAATATAAAGTCATAAATGAACCATATATGATATCATAACAATGAATATGATTCTTTAATCAGTAAATGACATTATTTAAATCATTATATAGGAGGTTCAGATACGTATGAAGCATATCAGACCTAAGGTAAGGGATAATTTTTCAATCTCATTTTTATTCGAGATTGCTTATACGTAAGTATTTACTGGGGGTATATTTATCATCCATGTCCATGTTTTCTAAAAATGGTTTCATTTATTTTTAAAGTCCGTTGTAACTATTTTTGAATTTTACTACATGGTATGTATGTAATCTTTCTTTTATTTACCATACGATGAAGGTTTTTGACTTTTCTGGAAAAAGTACGTGGAGAATGTTTTTTTAAATTATACGGCATGAACAGATTTGTACGGTTTCATAACACCTAATTTTCATGAATATTCCTCTACAATATTTCATTTCTATTATCAAGAAAGTCAATTTCTTTTAAAATTTAATGGAATTTTGTGAAAAGAAAATGATTTTTAAGAAGAATGAATATTTTCCTCAATAATTCATTTCAAGTGTTTTGTCAAAACTATTTTCCATCTAAGATGAAATTACTTAGTATGATTATGTTTCAAGTATAATGTATCTATGATTTATGGTATTTCAATTTTCTTATTATGAAATGATATCCATTTTTTTATATGGATTATGTTATGATGGGATTATGTTTATGAAACCCATTTTATTCTTTTGGTTATGATGAATGATTTATGTTTATGTTGTGGCACACGTAAGAATGATTTCATTATGAGATGGGTGAGACCTATATATCCCTCCAATGAATTTGGTAAAGATATATATCTCATGAGAAAGTCATGGCTGGAATGGTAAGTTAATATGGCTCAGTGATACAGGACAAGAATGAGATGTGAACTTGATTCAGAAAGGGACTTTGTCCACTAAGATGGTCATGGCGGCAATGCCTTGGCTACTATGGAAATAATACCATGTGCTTAATGGTTTTCCAAAATTTCATATTTTATTCCCATGATATTTTATCATGATTGATGTTACTTTATGATATATGCCTTACGTACTTCCAAGATTTATGTCTTTGATCAAGATTTTGATGTTTAGATTTTATGTTCAAGTTTTTGCATTCAAATGTTTATGGATTGTTTTATGTTCTCTATGCTTACCCTTACTGAGAATTTGAGCTCACCCTTTATATGTTTTCTTTTCCCCAAGATATAAATAAATGTTTTAGGTAAGAAAAAAATGGAAGATATTTATGGGAGATTTTGAAGATCTTTCACCAGGATTAGAAGATTATGTTCCAAGTTTCTAAAGACACTAAACTATTACAGTCCTTTGGTGTCTGTTTTTGTTATGTATTAAGTATTCCACAAAATTAATGTAATGTCTATGTACCTCAATCTTTGGGTCTCTACAGTTGGTATCATAGGAAACGTTTAGTAAACCTTTGGAAACATGGATGAAAAAACTTTAGTGAGATCCCTTGAGATATTTCTAAGGTTTGTTTAGGGATGTCCCTAAGGTTAAGTATAAGTATTGGTTATAGTCCTAGAATTATTGTAACGATATTAGAATTAAACCTAACATGTTAGATATTGAAGGTACTCCCCCTTTATTATGTTTTTTTTCCTATCATGATTTTTCCTCTCACACTATTTTTTTTGGGTTTTAGATGATGGCTGGAACCCGAAGGAACCGTGTTGATCAATGTAATGGATGATGCAATGATTGTCCTCCTAAAAAAACCAACATTATGGGAGATGGAGTGAAAAATATTATTGCTATACTTACACAATCTATGAATCATTCTGGACTTCCAAATGAGTCGATAAGGGAACAATATTCTATTGAGTCCTTCATGAGTCAACATCCACCTTCTTTCAATGGGTCTTCTGATCCACTTGTTGCTGAACAATGGATCAGTACCATTGAAAATATATTTTCCATACTTCACTATTCATAACATGAAAAAGTAATTTTAGCTGTTTATCGTTTATAAGGTGAAGCAGACCAGTGGTAGACTCTAGTTAAGAATAAAAGGCCCCAAGATGAAATTGAATCCATGGAATGGAACAAGTTCAAGAACTTGTTTTTTAATAAGTACTTCCCTCATATTCTTCTAAAAAATATGGAGAAGGAGTTACTTGAGCTTAAGCAAAAGGATGATGAATTTGTTGGTATATACAAAGTGAATTTTACAAGGCTTACAAGGTATACATCTGTCTTTATCATCCAAACTGAAAGTAAAGTTGATCGATTCTTAAATGGATTAAAACCAAGTCTTATAAGGGAATTAGCAATAAGATACTTCAGTACCTATGAAGAAATTGTGCGTTGTGCTATCAAGGTAGAACTGGAAGTTGGTGTTACATATCCATCTCATGGTTTTGGCAAGAAACGCAAGATGGAGTTCAAGGAAAAATCTCAAAACAGTGGTGAAAAGAAGGTGAATGTTTATTTATGCTCAAAGTGTGGAAAGAAGCATGGTGGATATTGTTTAAAAGGTACTAGAAATGTTTCAAGTGTGGAAAAGAAGGTCATCGAGCAGCTGTGTGTCAAAGTAATTGGAAAAAGGTTTCTAATAACGTGAACATAGAAAAGACTACAGATAATGCTCCACCAACACTTCAATACTTCATGTGCAAGGAAATGGGGCATTATGCTAATCAATGCCCTAATCCAAAGGTTAATGATGAACGACGTGAGAAACCTCTTAAGGCAAAGGATAATAGGAAGTCACATGCGATCACTATTTGTGATGTTGAGTATGAAAATGTTGTTTTGGAATGATTAAGTGTTTATGTAATGGGATTTCATAATAGTATCATGGAATCTCATTTATAGTATCGTGGAATTTTTGAATATTTATTTATTGGTTTTCAATAATTTTATGGTACCGGTAACCATGAAAAGTGATTGAAATATTTTTGGAAACCAGATGATATGTGCATAATGAAGGGATAAGGAGAAAATAAAGTGTTTGATAGTATTCATGAGCTCATGACTGATATAAGGACAATGTGATATCAAGGTTTGAGTATATAGAATTTTTGGGATTTTGGTATGTGGAAAGAGTTAACTTTTAACTACATTCATGTTTTCACTAAGGTTCAATGGGTATTCATTTTTTCAAGAGAATACATGATTAAGGCATTTGAATGTTTGGAATGTGACCAACAAGACATATCTTGTGATATATGGGGATAAATGACGGTATTTATATGCTTTGTAGATGACCTCTCTATCAATATTTTTCCTTATACTGTGAGTTTGGGTATTCCTAAAGGTTGGAATAGATCAAGTTAGACATCATATAGTATTTTTTAAGGCTAGAAATTTTTGATATTATTTATGGAATGTTATAATAGTATATTTTTAGAAAAAGGATAACTCGTAGGATGAGCGACAACCCATCGCATCAGACAAGGCTGTGGGAATAGAACCCACAACTGAAGTGCGACAGGACATTATCGCATACCAATGGCCTATAGGAAGTCCCTGGTTAGTAGAAATGAGTTTTATTTTATTAAGCGGTATGATAGATGAAGTATAAGTCCATTTTTGGAATCATATACGATTAACCTCACCATGGAAGGACTTATGTATATCCGATAACTTTTTCTAAACTTTTGTTTAAGACAGATGGAATGACCCATCATTCTATCACATGATCTGCTAACCCTTCAAGAATGACAAATTCAAATTCATTTCTTTAAGAGATGAAGTGGAAATTTTTCAAGGCACAAATAACAGTAAGATTGTACCAAAATCAAGTAAGTATTTATATTAATTCAAAAATTCTTCAACATTAGGGAAATGATCTTGAAAACCAAAAATGTTTTCCTAGTTCCCTCATATATGATGAATCAGATGGTACCTTAGATCATCACAAATTTGTGGCTTTATGATTGTTGGATTTTTCAGAGCCATGTTCTCTACCACTCTCCATCAAAACTTGATGGTTAGATTTATCTTCCATATCCATATTTTCACCTATGTTGTCCTATGTGGAAACCCAATGCTGAGTTACTTTGGGTGACCATTATGATTCTAACTTTCCTTTTTAAAATGAAGTTTTATTATTCCTTTTTACTATGTGGGTTTCTATGAAAGAAACTTTCAAGTAGTAAACTATTTATAACCCCGACAAATTTCGAGGGCGAAATTCATTTTAAGGGGGGTAGAATGTAACACCCCAAGATTTTATGAGATATATTATTTTTAATTTCTTTGATGTCTTCTATTATACACTACACCAAGATTATCTTGTATTATCTTGCAATATATGCAATAGTATTCTTGGCTCGTGTTACACACAATTTCAAATTCGTTTTGTGGAAATTATTCTATGCAAGATTAAATATAGATTTTGTTTAATGAATAAATGAAATAAGTTTTGATTATGTTATACACAACACCAAATGGAGCTTTCACTACACGCAACCCTGACTTAGCTTGCATTACACGCAATAATGTCCTTCTTCTATAGCGTGTGTAGTACGCAAGACCGAGTTTCACTAAACGAGATATAATTATAATATTATTATGAATTAGCCGTTATGAATAGTAATACCCAATTTTTAAAAATTTATGAATTTTATCTTTCAAAATAGAATTCATTTTTGGAATCGAAATATCGAAATTATCCTAGGTTGAATTTTTTGTATATTTTTCAGAAAACTTTCAATTTTTGATGAATAGTGAAGACCCTGAGTTATTGGTTAAAACTGACGTTTTATTTAAATAATATATTATTTTATTTAAATTTATTTTAGGTAAAAATAGATACATAATACCTATATATGTTCAATGTAATTCATTGGATTCATTTTATAATAATTTAGATATATAAAAATTTTATTGATCTTTTCACCGTCTTTTACCCACCTCCTAGGAGAATTTGAAAATTTACATAAAACTTAATTTTACCGCTTCTGTGAGTGGAATTTCGAAAATCCAAAAGAAACGGTTAATATCAATGAGTAATGTGTGGTTCAATAAGATAAAAATAATTTTTGGTGAATAATAACTTTTTACTTTTATTTACCACGGTTAAAAGTAAATAGGGTAATTAATGGTAAAAATGATATTATTATTACACTAACACATGTAATAATTATATTGGATAAGAGTAATTCGAACAAAAACAACCTTAGGAATAACATATTACCCTTTAGGTCCACTTGGATTAGATTAGAACACTTATTGTTATTTTATTTAAAAAAGAGTTAAAATAGTTAAAATCAAATTTTAATAACTAATTTTTTTTAATATAAGGTTATAAATAAGATAAATACTACTATAAATATTCATTAGAAATCTAAAAAAATTCCTACATAATGGTATTTTTTTTATAATTTTTAGACATTAAATAATTTAATTTATTTATGACACAATGATGATGCAGTAATTACCTTATTATTGAAATATTAAAATAATTGATGTTATAAATACCCAAATTAATGTAATTTGAGATATTTTATAAAATAAACTAATTTTATAGGTTAATATGACATGTTAGTATTGATTTAATTAATTTTTTTCAAACTAATCATGATGTTATTATTTTCACAAAAATCAATTACCAAATAGTGTCAAAATTGACATAAAATATTTTTTAAAACAAATATTATATTATTAATTGTTATTATATTACTAAAAATCTAAGGTTAGGACAAATAACTTAGATAAGGTTATATATATTAATAATGAACCAATTGGGGTTTTTTTGTCTTGTTATAGTAATTTATTAACCATATAGTGTTAGAAGACAAGAAGACACGGTAAAAGTTAAATTATTTAACACAAAGTTAAATCTAAATGATAAGGTTAAAATATTAACCTAAACTTGTCTAAAACCTATGTTTTTAGAGGATTTCGACCCATAATAACTTTATCTTTTAAATAAAACAATTTGGAGCTATTATAAACCGAATATTACTTTATTATAAAATAATATTTTATGTTTTTCCTAAAGTGCCCCTCTGCTCCCTTATAAAAGAGCACCTCCTCCTTCTTCTCTTCACACAATTTTGAGCCTTCAAGCTCGGCCAAACCCTGAAAATTTCCCTTCTAAACTTCCCTAGAAACATTATAGATGTTCTGGTCTCCTCAAAAGACCAACTCTAGTGCCTTAAGAAAAAGCTTAAAAGAGGTGCGTCGAAGAAGAGGTAATCTCTTCTACCAATTCTTTCAATATTTCTTTCTTCTTAAACATATTATTCTTTAGTTGTTTCATTATAAAGTAATAATATCAGTATCACTAATATACTTATATGTTATTATAAATATGAAACAACCCCATTTCACCTTCTATCCAACCTATGGAAAATGAAATCACCGCGCGTGCGTACGTACGGAATACAGTCTCCACGCCGTGGTGTAATCCGTTTTTCCACCACCACCTTACTTGGATGGGTATAATGGTTTAAAGAATAACTAGATATGGTTATTATAACATCATACTGATTCTGATATATTATATCATCCACTACAATTCCATTCAATAATTATGGGAATGATATCATCGCTCGTGCGTACGTACGGATTACCGTCTCCACGACGCGATGAGATTCATTCTCCATGTTAACCATTCAAGAATGATTATAAAGTATATATAATGAATAATAATGAAATATATAAAATGATAATTCTACTTTATTTATGTATATATATATGTGTCATCTACTTACTTCCATTCAAGTCAATAAGGAAAGGATAACAATGTTCATGCGTACGTACGGCCTACCGTCTCCATGAACGGTGTATTTCATTTCATTCATATATCTATTATATATATATAATTAATATATATGAATCATGATTTACATTATTGATTTAAGTAAATCATGATATAAGTAATAATAATATCAATAAGAACAAGTCTAGACATGTCCGATACATAAAACGATTTCCCCCAAAACGCTGCTTTAACATGGAATTTACAAAAGAATGGGTAATATAAAGTAATAAGTGAAACATATATGATATCATATCAATGAATATGATTCTTTAATCAGTAAATGACTTTATTTAAATCATTATACAGGAGTTTTAGACACATATGAAGCATATCGGAGCTAAGGTAAGGGATAATTTTTCAATCTCATTTTTATTTGAGATTTCTTTTACGTAAGTATTTACTGGGGGTATATTTATCATCCATGTACATGTTTTCTAAAAATGGGTTCATTTATGTTTAATGTCATTTTTATATATTTTTGAATTTTACTACATGGTATGTAATGAATCTTTCTTTTTTTACCATACGAGGAACTTTTTTGACTTTTCTGGCAAAAGTATGAGGAGAATGTTTTTTTAACTTATACGGCATGAACAGATTTGTAAGGTTTCATAACGCCTAATTTTCATGAATATTCCTCTACAATATTTCATGACTATTTTCAAAAAAATCCTTTTCTTTTTAAATTTCAAGGAATTTTGTAAAAATAAAAATATTTTGAAGAAGAAAGGATATTTTCCTCAATAATTCATTTCAAGTGTTTTGTCAAAACTATTTTCCATCTAAGATGAAATTATTTATTATGATTATGCTTAAAGTATAATGTCTCTATGATTTACATGGTTTCAATTTTCTTAAGATGAAATTAATCCATTTGTTTTATATGGATTATGTTATGATGGGATGATTTTTATGAAACCCATTTTATTCTTTAGGTTATGATGAATGATTTATGTTTATGTTGTGGAACACGTAAGAATGATTTCATTATGAGATGGGTGAGACCTATATCTCCCTATAATGAATTGGGTAATGATTTATATCTCATGATATAGACATGGCTGTAATGGTATGTTAATCTGGTTCAGTGATACCGGATTGGAATGAGCAGTGAACTCGATTCAGAAAGGGACTTTGTCCACTAAGATGGTCTTGGCAGAAATGCCTTGAATACTATGGAAATCATATCATGTTCTTAATGTTTTCCACAATTACATGTTTTATTCCCATGCCATTTTATCATTATTGATGTTCATTTATGATATATGCCTTACGAACTTCAAAGATTTATGTCTTTGATCAAGATTTTGATGTTTAGATTTTATTTTCAAGTTTTTGCATTCAAATGTTTATGGATTGTTTTATGTTATCTATGCTTACCATTACTGAGCATTTTGATCTCACCCTTTATATGTTTTCTTTTCCCTAGGATATAATGAAAGTTTTTAGGTAAGAAAGAAAAGGGAAGATCTTTACGGGAGATGTTGAATATCTTTCACCAAGATTAGAAGATTATGTTCCACGTTTCTAAAGAAACTAAACTATTACGTTCCTTTGGTGTTTGTTTTTTGTTATGTATTAAATATTCCAAAAAAGTAATGTGATTTCTATGTACGTCATGCTTTGGGTATCTACATAACTACTTCTGGATTTCAGTATTAAGACATCTATATGACCAAGCTGACCACCATAAGACGGATATCATGACGATCGGTATGTATCTTAGGTGTACTAATGTAATTTCCAATTTATATAAAATATATGAAAAAGTATTCATTTTATGATATGTAGGTTCTACTTTTCAAACTAATCAAGAAGATGAGAAATTAAAGATGATATACATCTTCACTCTCAATAGAACTACTGGGAGCTGGAAGGGTTCCAAATGATTCATGGATAAAAATTATATAACAGTGTCTAAGAATATGTCAACATATAAATAATCTAAAGAGTTACATTGGATATTTATTTTCATGCATGATCATGATGTGGTACCTAGTTTTAATGATCTTATCACACTTTATATTCATAATAGTACATCAGTGGCTCTAATGTAGGAGTTGAGGTCACTTTTGATGATGAAGCACATACTTCGAATGTACCAACTCTTGAGGTAATTTTATAAATTATGTGAAATAATAGTGAGTAGAATATTAATGGAAGAAAACATGGAAGATCCCTTGATGAAAGCCTTAACTCAGTGAAATCATGATCATCATGTGAGATCTAGTGGATAAAAATTCATAGATAGTGGTCTCAAATCCAAGTGGGAGACTGTTATAGTTGTTTTTTAGAAATAAGTGTTCTTTACAATATATTAAATTATATTAAAATATTTTAATACTAATTTTTAAAATTATTATATATTATTCATTTTATTTCATGAATTTTATTCAATGATGTCCTATAATATTTGTTACATTGAAAAGGTTATAGTATTTCACCACAATGATGAGAAACATGAAATTCCATGATGATATTATTAAATATAGTTCTATGTTTGGATAACATACTATGATGGGGCACATATAATATTTAGTATCCTGTGTGAGTACTCCACAAAATATTGTAATTCTTCTAATGAAGTTCATCATTGGAAATCTGAAATATGGGAGATTATGAGAAAATACTAAACTATATAAATGTCATGTGGTTTTGTGTTATATAATATACCTATATTTGAGAATGTGTTATAGTCCTTATACATTAAGATTATTATTAATTCATGTTATGTATTTCCCATATAGATTTAGTATTAAACCTTGATGATACCATTTATTGTGTAGTTTGATATGTTGGGTGCGTCATGTGGGATTTGTTATTAATTTATGATTATAGAAATGATTTGTCACTTACATATTAATGAATGATTATATGAAATACCATGTCATGAAATTGAAGAATAACAGTAAATTCCAAATAAATGGTGTATTGTAGAGTTCATTAGATATATTAAAATAATGATGTATCAGGGATATAGTTTGGTTACAAGGCTGTGCATCCAATATGATCATATATTTTAAAAAATGGATTATATATCACGTTATGTTTTATGTGATTTTTAAAATTTTGTCACATTGAATTATTTATCTTCTCTTTCTTGACCCATTGTTAGACCATATTCTAGGACATTAAGAAATCATGCCAAATTCCAATGAGAAATAAGACATGAGAATCACACACTAATAATTTTTATTGATCTCAACTAAATAATATTTTAATTTAAATATTTGAATAAATATTTTTCTCATGGGAGAGGAATTATATTACTCATATATTATTAGATAAAAATATTTAAATAAGATTTATTCATTAGGATATTGAAAAAATAATATTTTTATAAAATATTTGTCAAATATTTATTCTCTTGACTATGAATAGAATATATATTTATGAATAAAAATTTAATTATATTTTATGGGTAATTGATAAATGTTGAAGAGGATGAGTGGACTAAGATAATATTGGTGATAAATATTAATTTTCAAGTGGATGATATAGTATTATTTAGTTTTATTGTTAAAACATTGCTTAAAAATATAATAATAATAATAATTTTTATATATGCAATTCTGTTAGATGAAATTTATTATATTATTTATGAGTTATTGTGAAATTAAATTATATTTTATCATAAACCACAACTCTATACATCGTCTGTTATGTCAATTCTATATGGTTAATCAATAATTGAAAACTATGGTGACAAATTGATTTATCTCTCAAGATTCCTTAGCCTATATCTCTATCAACAATAAGAAGAGCAACATAGAATCCATTAAGTCTAATGGAACATATAATTATACGACAAGATACATATGACGATTGATCTATTGCACTAGTGCCTCAGATTAAATTGGGGTTGATTAAAGATACTTGGATCACATGTGGATTAACACAAATGAGATTCTACACTTGAATCCTACAAATACAATAACTTTATTCCAAAAAGTATTTTACAGGTCATCTATAACATTATATAAGAAATATCTCAATATAAACCATTATTTCTTAAAATCAATTTAAATTAATTATAAATTTTATGAAAAACAAATTCCCACAGGATTGGGATTTTTATAGCAGTATTCAATGGGATGGTTTCATAGTTCATGATGATAATGTCCTGAAAAATTGGTGAATTATTCATAAAATTCAATAAAACAATTGTTATTATTCCCCCACTAAGCTTTTCCACTTATCCCAAAACCATAAAAACACATGCTATGAGGGATAGGTTTCAATATAATCTTATTTAGATGTGAAAATGAATAAAAGGGTGGATGAAGGCTTCGCGATTTTATAGAGATATTGTGGACACAAATAATACGAGAATAAAAATAAATTTTGGAAGTATGAGATGTTGATTTTTTATTTTTTAATTGATAATCTATATATATTATTGATTATTGAAAGATAAATATGTGGGAAAGATCATGTTTATGTGAATGAATGATTTTAGGTATTAAAATATGGAATAAACTATTCACATTATTAAGATAAGTTAAAATGTAGGAAAATAAGGGAATAAAAATGATATGGAAGAGAGAATAACAAAACACTAGATTATACTACTAAATATTTGGAGTGTCAAAGAGACATAATTATGAAGAGAGCACTACTTACACTTTGAGGGGACTCAATGTAATTAAGATAGAGTTGTGATGATTATAATATGAGAAATGTATCTAATTAATATAGGATGAAACCAAAAAAGGGTAAGTATATGGGGAGACAATCCCATTATTTCATTATATCATAGAATATATTTTATTAGAAAGAGAAGATAAGTTTATAGAGAAATTGAGAATCACAAAAATATTTATTCATCACTTTTTTTCATGAATCATGGTGTAGTTGAGTGAACAAGGCCAATTATAAAAATAATAAATAAAGTTTAGTCATTAGTATATGTAATATAAGAAGTAAAATGTGCTAGTTGTCATAACATAAAGATGATAAGATGTTGATGAATTGTTTTTCAAGAAGAAAATGTTTTTATTGAGATGTAATAGAATCCCAAAATCTTTTAATGTATTCTAAATTAATATATATTATAGGAACTAATTAAAATTTGAAAGAGCTATTATTGAAAGGACAATTAGTATGTTATAAAAATATTTGGCAGACAATGCACCTCTCGGGAGGAAGGACAAGATTTTCCATAGATATGCTATTTGTATTGACTTGTGAAATATAGTATAACTTTTCCACTCAATATTGATCCAAATATAGTAAGGAGTTGAAATCCACATTGGTTTTAACCATGTGAACATACTATTTATTTATCTTTAATTTATTATATCACAAATTCATTATTAATGTGTAGAGGGGACAAATAAAGAAGATCTATCAATCATTACTGATATTGAGTATAAAATACTAAAAATATGGAATGTTTTAAAAGTTATGAATTAGATAATAGAAGATACCACTTATTCCCGCCACCTCAATTTGAATACATGATTATTATAGAGATGCACAAGTAACATCAGAGATAATACATGTTTTATCTAAATAGATTCATTGTTTTTATCAATTATTATTATATTTTAGGCACAATGTGTTGAGATGAATAATATTTTGAGTTACCTCTATGGGTAAGATATTTACTATTTATATCAATTACAACATGTATGATTCAACAAAACAAGTATGATGGGAATAATAATGATAAAATTAAGTTAATTAATGCATAAAATCTTAAATATGATATTCCACTAATTTAAAGCAATCACAATGGAAAATTTTCTATTAAATATCTGACTAATGATCTATTGAAGAATCTAGTTCAATCTGTGAAGATTATGGGTCTTATGAATCTATTTAATATCTCTACACTAATGATAAGAATTACTTGAATAATGTTCCTATTAAAACATTGATTTTATATTTGATTTTATCTAGTAGACATATGATGAGAAAACATAACCTATATTCTATATAGAAGATATAAAAAAACACTGATTATGAAAATGATAGAGTGTAACAATTTCATAAAATAATACAAGGAAAATGAATAGTTTTTAGTGATTTGTAGATTAATTCACTCAAAGGGTGATTAGTTGTTACAAAATTCAATGGATTTGTAAGATTAGTTGATTTAAAATAGAAAAGATAATATCCAGGATTTATAAGAGTCTCATAGTGATATTATTTATTTTAAGGATTCCCAATTGGAGATCAAATCTAAAATAATTAAGGACCTTGAAAATCCCTGTACAAATTGTAGAAAAAATAAGTAGTATAATATTGGTAAGATGAAAATAATATGGTAATAATTTCATAGATTATTTGAGGTAGTGAAAATTCCCCCTACATGAGGTATCTTAAATTGAATGTCAATCTATGAAATTTGAAAATGGAATAAACCTTTACTTTCAAATAAGCTCAGAATAGAGGATATTTTATGAAGGTTTCTAAGAAAATTATTGTCTCTATAAAATCTATTATTTGTGGAAATAAGAACATGAGATCATAAAATGATCAAACCCCTACAAGCTTATATAATAAGGTAATGCTTTTCCTAGAAATTAATGATTTTACTAATGTTATTTTAACTATTAGTTCAAGCTTCATAGTAAATTATAGTGGGAATGAAAAGAGATAGATTTTGAGATACCCATTATAACATCAAGTGGATGTGAGAGTGATAAATAACTTATGTTCTAAAAAGAACACAAAATAATGGTGTTTATCTTCAAAAATAGAAATAATTTAAAGCTTAATATTTTGACTCCATGTAAAACAGAAAAATATTTTTTATTTATTATTTGTTTTATTGGTGGTTTAAAAAATTGTATATTTAATAATATCCTAACTTTTTTTTCTTCAGAGATTGTATAAAGATTATAATAAGGGGGAGAAAACATAAAGGGAATATAAATATTTCTTGGAAGAAGAAAAGTACAGAGAATAATATGGTAGTGAATTTATCCACCATGATTTTTTTTGGATTCATAAATAATTTTTTTGAAAATATCGAATTTTTTCGTAAAAATGATTAAGAATTATTGACTGATCCATCCAATCAAGCACCATAATTGGTAAATAATTGAAAATAAACAAATTTATGAAACATAAAGATGAATCTACCTAGGTTTGTAAAAAACTAATGGTTGGTATTAATTAAAATACACATTAAAAGAAAAATGTAAGAGATTATAAATAATGAAAGATATGTTTATTTTGAGGGGGGAAAGGGACACATATCAAATCATTGAAAACATTACATTAATATATAAAGTATAGGAAGAAATATAAAATAATAACTAGTGTTAATCAAACAGATAAATAAGTGGAATGTTTTGGGGGAGACATACCAAAAAAAGATGTAGTGATATTTTTTAAAAAATTAACCCAGTGGATGATGAGAAACTATAGGGTTATTCAAAGGATGATAACTAAACCTCAATATAATGAATTATTATTTAGAAAGATCAATTTGAAGTAGAAATAATTATCAATGAAGAAGAAGTGAATAACTTTTCTAAAGTGAAATGAGTTATTTCACATTATTAGATCAAATATTTTGAGATATTGATAAAATATAATAACCCAAGTGTTCATAATAATATTTTTGGGATATATAAAGAACATGTTTTGGTATATATGTATTGAATAATTATCTTAGTATAACATGAATAGACAATAAGAAGAAATAAATTTGACCATGAGATGCATATTCCTTAATGAATGATATAGAAAATAGAATTAGTTAGAAAGAAGTTGTTGATATATAAAAGGAAACCATGCCGCCCAAGAAGATTACAAATTTGAAAACCAAGAAGTAAGGCATAACGAATTTACACAGGAATAGAGTTTAAATTAGAGGTAAAATGGTTGAGATGAATCTCCCAACATTTTTTCTCCCAATAATGATAAAATTTGTTCCTCATTATTCATATATATTTATTTTTATTATATATAGGGAATTGAAGGTTACACAGCAAGGTGGAGAAGTTGACCATGAGATGCATATTCCTTAGTGAATGATATATAAAATAGAATTCGTTATAAAGAAGTTGTTGATATATAAAAGGAAACCAAGCCACCCAAGAATATTACAAATTTGAAAACCATAAAGTAAGGCATAACGAATTTACACAGGCATAGAGATGAAATTAGAGGTAAAATGGTTGAGAAGAATCTCCCAACATTGTTTCTCCCAATAATGATAAAATTAGTTCCTCATTATTCATATATATTTATTTATATTATATACAGGGAATTGAAGGTTACACATCAAGGTGGAGAAGTTTATTAGTGTTGTAATTAATAAATAATAAGAAGAGTTTTCAATCATAGAATAATTTCACTAGTAATATGATTTATCTTTATAACATTTTAGTTGGTATCAAAAGGATTCATGGAGTCCATTTTTTATAGGATCATCAATAATGAGGAATAATAAAGTATATCCATTAATGGGGATATTATAAGATAAAAATGGTAGTGGAATATATATATATATATATATATATATATATATATGCACAAGACATGGTGAATACATGTATTGAGGTATAATAATCACTTTTCTCATCTATTATTTTAATCTAATAAATCCTTGTCATTAAGGGGGAGTGAAAACTAATATAGATGGTCTCATGAATTAGTGTAATCTTCCATGTATTTATATTTTATTAATTCATATTTTAAATTGATTGAAAGTTATGAATTCCTTAAAAATACTATTTAACATCACCTAGAAAGTAGAAATCATGTTGATATTACATGATATAATATTTTATGAATATATTTTATGTCAAGGATGGTTATCCTTTTTAATACCCCATGGTATCTAAAAAAGACATAGAGATAATTAATTTTTACCTCATTACTTAGTGAAATGTTATTCCTATATTCTCTATAGTGGATTAATTTTTTACAATAGTGGAAAATATAAAATTTATCAACGATAGAGAATTAGTTGAGAAAAAAATTTCCTTCCACCTTCGCCATTACTTTAATTGTCAATAAGTGGGATAAGAAATGATCTAATGAGAATATATTTAAATAATGTTATTAAATGGGATTCTAGAAAAATCCAAAGGTTGAGATTAAAGATACCAATATAAAATGGTGATTATAATTTTTGTTAAAAATTATGGATTCCAGAATAGAGTGAATTTGTCTACATGTATTAGAAAAGATGAATATATCATTAGTTAAATGTTTCAAGATAACATTTATAATCCTTATAGATGACTTATATTAAATTTAATCACCATTGGATATGTTAAAAAATATACATTCATATGTTGGCATTGATAATGGAAGTTGAGATACATCCCTTGTCAGGGGGTTCAAATATGTCTCTACATAAAGTCTTTGAATAGGCACAATCAAGTATGGTTGCTGTAAAGACCCAGAAATCCCATGGAATTTTTTTCCTTAAATACATGAGATTTTTACGAGTCTACGTAAATTTACAGTGCTTGATTCCATGGCCCGGTGTGCCCGGAATCAATTTTTTAAATTTTTTTCAGGTATGTTCAGTAAACGTGCGAGCGAGATTTAATAAATTTTGAACCGGTGATCGGAGTGGATATCCGAGGGCACCGTTGAACTCACAGTGCCAAAATTTACTTAATAATACTTTCACCTCGATGATAGTTGTTCGATAATCGAAGTTAGATTTTGGTTTTTTAATAAAATAAAATAAAAATTAAGTGTTATATTATTTTTATTTATTTGGTCGTTAAAACCTCTAAGTGGTGGTTAGAGGTAGGGGCCACCACAACATAACCTCCCATGAGAGGTTATGGTGGTGGGGCCAACCTTCACATAACCTCCCTTGGGGGGATATTTTCAGTGGGGACCACCCGGGCATGTAACCCCTAGGAACCCCCCAAATAAGTGGAGAAACCTTTAAACATCCCTTGTTTAATTTCTTACCAACACTCTTCATTTAATTGAAACTCACTACCCCTAGTTTGAATTTGAGCCAACTCCTCCTAATTAAATGAATTTTCTCATTTAATTTCTCCTTTTTGAAACTGTTGTGCCAAAAAATAATAAATAATCTAATATCATTTGTTGGGCATATTTCTTTTTGTGGTGTTTCGGAGATGGGAGAAAAGATCCCAATGAAGAACCGTTCCTCCAACGAAGAACCGTTCCATCCAACGAAGAACACGAAGAATTCCGGCGATGCTTGTTCCTCGTTCTTCTACCCCAGACACTTTCCGACACATGAGCTTGAAATTGGGAGTGTGTGACAAACACGGTGAATGACGAATCGACGTCTTCCCTTTCCTCGACATTGTCAATGAACAATGAACTCGAGGTAGGGGTTTGAGTTGAATTTGATATTGTTCTATGTCATTCAATTTTTAGAATATGTTATACTGATTGATATCAACATAATGTGGAGGTCTCGGACCGCACAAACATGGCCCGAACATCCCCCTTTGATTTTTCTCATTTGTTGACGATAGAGGTGGAGAAACGGTGGCCGGCGTCGGGCCGGTCGTGATGAAACCGGCGATGCAAGGTCACCGTATCACCGCAAGGGTGCCACATCGTCGTATAGCGCGGATGATAGGGGGGCTGCGGCCAGGCCGGGCCATGGTGGAAAAGAAGGGCATCGTCACACTGTGCGGAGGAGATAGGGGCCTTAGCGAGGCTGGGCTGTGGCGGAAGGGCGCAACACCATCGTACCACACGGAGGAGGTGAGTCGCGGCCTCGGCGGGCCGTGGCGGAGGACCAGGAGCGGCTGTCCGCTCGGCTATCCAGGAGGAGCGGGACCCAGCGGTTCCCGTGTGATTTGGACTGGCGCCACCTGGCACCAGTTTCAGCTCACACCGGAATGACAAAGCCGTTTGGGAACCAGGGGGCACGCGGTTTCTCCCCCTGGACGCGGCTGAGGTGGACCCCCCGCGGGCCGCCCAATGTGGGCCAGGCCGCCCCCTCAGGCTGGGCCGCCCTCTGGCCAGGTTTCCCACTCGGGCCTGGCCGCCCCCATGGTCCGGGTTGGACCCATGGGTCGGGTCGGACCCGCGGGCCGGGTCGGCCCGACAAGGTCGTACCGGACCTGGACCCGCTATGTCCATTTTTCACCTTTTCACCTGTAACTTCTGTTACATATGTCCAATAGACGAACCGTCTATGATGATGGGAATATTAGAGAGATAAAGTTATTTTGGCATACCCCACATGAGGTTCAGACATAGTTGGGGTATGGTCGTGATGGTTTGAACCTAAAATCCATCTGGCCCCCTGCGATGGAAATGCTAATAACTCACAGACCGGGCGTCCGATTGACGCACCGTCTTCTACATCGAGACCCCTTTGGCAAGGTGGAACTTTGAAATTCTTCTACTTGGGACTTCGTGATAGTTGGAGTATCAAACAGTAGCTCATGGATCAGATCCTCCTAGAGACGAGCAAGTGGAGTACGAAGACCTAGTAGCTGGCTGAGACCTGACAACTGCTGACCTTTCGACTCTGAGTGTTTCGACTAGCCTAGTGGGAAGCGACTCTTTGTGACGTGACAGACACACATTGGGGAGTGCCTCTCTGGGACGTGGAAGACCCATGATACATTACAGGAGGAGTACCTCAGTAGGCCACGAGGGGGAGCACCCCTGTGTGACATGTCATACCCATAGTGGGGAGCACCTTTGTGTGACGCATCAGATCAACAGTACTAAACAGAAGGAGTACCACAGTAGTACATGATAGTGGTAAGTGCCTCTGTGTGATGCAATAGGACCACAATACTCTATAGAGGAGTATTAAACCAACATCCAAGGTTTGAACAGTTTCAATGAGAGTGTTACATGTTACCACCCCTAGAATTAAATCCTAGTTTTGAGCTGACTTAATAACTTTTGAGTTTTCCTCATGATTGATATGGGTTACTAGATAACATAGGTATATGTATGGGCATATACCTAATTAATGGTTATCCATTGAATCCATGCTTTTTGGTTTATCCTTGTTGGATTTAGTGAGACCTTTAGGGTCTTGGGGTCCCTACTAAGTATCATTATACTCACCCCTACACGGGCTATTCTTGCACCTCGTTGTGTTGGTTGCAGACAATGGACAACGCTGACTGAGGCAGAGAGTAGAAGGACTAGATGGTACCTGGAGGTGGACCACTCGGTGGGATGGTACACAGAGCGGACGGATGGACGTGGAGTTCTGAGGAGGCCATATGTACCTACCCTTCAGGTAGGAACCTGGAGGACAATCTAGTTGCTACTTTACATTTCTTATGTTTTACTTTATTTCAGGTGTACTTGTACTTTCCTATTGGGATTGTATTTCCAGACCCTTTTACTTTCCAACACTTCCTTTGTATACAGTTTTTACTTAGTGTTTTGCTTCCAGTTGTGTAATCTAATGTGTTTGTTTACAGTTATAAAAGCAATGCCTTCCCAGTTCAGGGATTTACGCCTTTGGTGATAGTCGCCAGCCCCTGGCCTATGGAAGGCGGGCTTGGGGTAGTCACGTTATGGGCCCCAGGGGACAGGTGGGAAAAATTGGTAGCAGATGAGTCGATTCTACCATAGAACAAAGGACTATGATCTTTCTTTTCTCTGAAGCAATAGTTTTAAAGGTACTAAGTGTGGTTTTTAGTTCAGGGAGTCTATTGTTGGTGAGGAAACCGACGTATTGATATACCAGGACTCTGACTACTGATTTCAGACTTAGTGCATGAAAACAATGATTGTGTGCGTGTCTTTGAATGTTTTCTTAAGTCATCTCAAACAGGTCAGCTCACCAGGTATAATATTTTGACCATGTCGCATCTGTTTCTTTAAGGATTCCTCCCCGCAGAGCCCTAAGAGTCATACGTTCTGACATCCCACTGAGCGACGAGGCCTCGGTGTAGGGCCCTTTACCAGCGGAGGCACCAGTGGTACCACTTCCCGTTGGGCCACCGATTCCACCAGCCCCAGTAGCAGATGATGCACACCTCTTGAGCACATTTCATGAGTTCCAACGCCAGAGGACACCCAGGTTCCATGGAGAGAAAGACCCACAGGTGGCTGAGGATTTGCTGGAGACTATAGTGAGAGTCTTCAAGCTAGTAGGGACACCAACAGATTTCATGGTGGTCCTTGCTGCTTTTCTTCTTCGGGCAGTAGTAGGTAGATGGTGGAGCATAATGCTCCTGGTCCACGATGAGGCAACACTTCTTTGGACATATTTCGAGAGCCTATTTTGGGCGGATTTTGTTCCAGAGACTCTACGAGCGGTGCAGATACAAGAGATACTACATCTATAGGAGGGTATCATGGTGGTAGCTTAGCACTCAGTGAGGTTCACCGACCTCCCACGCTACTCCACAGATATAGTATGAGACCCATTCATTAGGGCCCAGACCTTCAAGAAGGGGCTCAGGAGAGATATCAGGGCATCAATGATCTCACTCAGTATCCCGACGCAGGCAGGGGTGTTAGAGAGAGCCCTTCTACTGGAGAGTTTCCTTGTTTAGCAGTCACCAGCAATGCAACCCACTACTAGTCGACATGCAATGGAGTCTTCTGAAACATGTAGTAGACAGATGATGCATAGGTCCAAGAGGACCAGACCCATGGGTGGACGAACGTAGGACTTGGGATCTGTTGTGTGGGGCACCCAGGGAAGTGACATATATACCAAGATCAGACAGTGTTACCCATGCGGCGGGTAGGGTCACATGGCTCATGACTATCTGACCCACCGTTCAGATGATTAGCAGACAGTTGAGGGACCTCCTAGGCAGAGGCAGAGGTTTGAGAGAGGCGGTCCGTAGGGAGTAGGTAGATGTTGCATAGGAGTTGGTCATGCAGCTGGCGGTGGATGACGTTATGAGGTTCTACCACCACCACCACCGAGAGGACCGCCCCGACCCCAGGGAGCTGGTGGATAGGGGAGAGCTTAGCTTCAGGAAGATGAGGCTTACAATCACAGCGCACCAGAGATAATTTGAGGTACAATCCTTATCTACTCCACCATAGATACAATTCTTAAAGACTCAGGTTCCAGTCATTCTTTCATTTCCACTTCCCTCGTTCGGAGCACATAGATTCTGACGAAGCTGTTGGCTCGATCCTTACAGCTAGGGACTCTTACAGGAGCAGAATCGACGATTACACACTAGTGCCGGCAGTGTGATATTACTCTAGGAGGCGAGAGTTTCGGCTGGGATCTCCTCATAGAGGCATCGTGGCCTTACGACATCCTCTTGGGTATGGACTGGTTAACTACAATCCATGCTCAGATTGACAGTATTAGGAGAAAAGTGTGGTGTGTCTGCATGGATTAGACCAGGTTCACCTTCACTGGTGAGAAGGGAACCTTTGCAGCATAGGAAGGACTTACTCGGTGGAGGGTTCAACCGATTACTCACCAGTTGGATTTCCTTATCCTCTAAGCATTTGATGTGGAGAGTCTGACTTATCCTGTAGTGGTGGACCAGTACGCGTATGTTTTCCCTGACGACATCTTAGGACTACCTCCTCATAGAGAGGTGGATTTCTACATTGACCTGTACCTCGGGATGACACCAATGTCTACTCCAGCATATCGGATGTCTCCAACTGATCTTTGTGATATGTGGTTACAGATGGAGGAATTGCAGGGGAAGGGATTTATCTGGCACAATGTTTCTCCCTGGGCAGCCCCGATTCTGTTCGCCAAGAAGGTGGACAGGAGTTTGAGGATTTTTGTCAACTATCATCACCTGAACCAGGTGACCATGAACAATAAGTACCCACTCCCGAGGATTGACGACCTCTTTGATCAGATCAAGGGAGCATGGTGATTCTTAAAGATAGACCTCAGATCAGGCTATCACCAGCTCCGAGTTCAAGACGAGGATGTGGAAAAGTTGGCCTTCAGGTGTCGGTACGACCACTATGATTTCTTGGTTATTCCCTTCGGCATAACCAATTATCCAGCAGTGTTCATGTGTCTCATGAACATTATTTTCTTGCCTTACCTCGATCGCTTTGTCGTAGTCTTCATCGACGACATACTGATCTAATCGACTACTGAGGAGGAGCATGCCTACCATTTTCTGGTAGTACTGGACACACTCTGAGAGCAATAGCTTTATGGAAAGCTCTCAAAGTGCCAGTTTTAGATTCGAGAGGTTCATTTATTGGGACACGTCATCTCAGAGGCTGGTGTTGTAGTAGATCCAGTGAAGATTGAGGCGGTACTTGCTTAGGAGCCACCCAAGAGTGTGACAGAGGTACATAGATTCCTAGTCTTGGATGGATACTACCATATATTCATTCCAGAATTCTCCAGAGTTGCAGAACCACTATAATCCTTGACGAAGAAGGGAAACCCTTCATGTGGTCAGAGAGATACCAGCCGAGCTTTCAGGAGCAGAGGCAGAGGCTAACTAGTGCCCCCATCTAGAGGCTTCCAGAGGAGGGTGTATGTTACTGATTATACTGTGATGGATCAGGGACCAGACTTGGGTGTGTCCTGATGTAGGAGCAAGCTGTGATTGCATATGGTTCTCGGAAGCAGATACAACATGAGCATAACTAAGCTACCCATGTCCTTGATTTAGTAGCAGTGGTATTCTCCTTGAAGATGTGGCGACACTATCTAATGGGAGAATGTTTTACCGTGTACTCTGATCATAAGATTCTCAGGTATATCTTCTCTTAGAAGGACCTAAACCTAAGATAGCGGCGATGACTTGAGTTCTTCCAGGACTATGACATCAAGATAGTCTATACTCTAGGGAAGGGGAATGTTGTTGCAGATGCGCTCAGCAAGAGGAATGGTATACAACTGCTAGGAGATCTGATAGAGCAGTTGGAAGCTTTAAAGATATCCTTTGTGGATAGACATATAGCAGAATTCCTACAGTCTCTTACAATCAGTCATCCACTTCAGCAGCAAGTCAGGGAGTTACAGCATTAAGACGCTGACTGTGAGACGTGACATGCTCAGATATCCACAAGGCAGGCACTTGATGTGTTTTTTGAAGGCGGGGAGCACGTCACCCCTTATAGGGGATGTACTATGGTGCCAATGTCACCTTAGAAGGATGTTTGGAGGGAGTTTCACATTTCCCCTCTAACGGTACATCCAGAAGTGGTGAAGATGTACCAGGACCTTCAACGATAGAACTGGTGGCCAGGTAAGAAGAAGGGAGTAGCAGAGTTTGTCTCACGGTGCCTCACTTGTCAGCATGTGAAGGCAGAGCACCAGGTACCAGTAGGATTGGTTCAGCCTTTAGAGGTCCCAATGTGGAAGTGGGATGGGATATCCATGGACTTCGTGATGGGTCTTCCATATACATCCAAGATTCACGATTAGATATGGGTGATCATTGACCGACTCACCAAGTCGGCCCACTTCCTACCGATCAGAGAGTAGGGCTTAATAGAGATCTTGGGACACCTCTATGTGCAAGAGATTGTCCGTTTACATGGAGTACCTTCTTCTACTGTCTCCTATCGTGGCACACGGTTTACTTCCTAGCTATGGAAGGGGTTACAGGAGGATTCTGGATGCATCTTCTCTTATGCATCGCCTTCCATCCTCAGACCGAGAGGACCATTAAGACCCTCGAGGACAAGCTCTATTCTTGTGTCCTCAACTTTGGTCGCAGCTGGGAGGATCACTTACCATTGGTAGTGTTTTCCTACAACAACAGTTATCACTCCACCATCAGTATGGAACCCTTTGAGGCCTTTTATGGTCGACCTTATAGATTTCAAATGTGCTGGTCAGACCCAAGGGAGTCAACATTAGTGGGACAGAAGATGGTACGGGCTTACACGGAGAAGGTGCATATCATCCAGGAGAGAATGAAGACTGCATAGAGCAAGAAGAAGTCATATGCTGACAGGATACAGAGACCTCTAGTGTTCGAGGATGGTGACCACATCATTCTACGGGTCTCACCTCAATGAGGTCTACGGAGATTTGGTCAAGGTGGCAAGTTGTCTCCATGGTTCATCCGACCATTCCAGGTCCTCAATAGAGTAGGCGATGTGGATTACCGCTTAGCTCTTCCACCTCAGTTGCACTAGGTTCACGACGTCTTCCACGTATCTCAGCAGAGGAGATATGTCCACAAACCTTCCCACATCATCAATTATGGAGAGATGAATATCGATGACGGGGTGACTTTTATGGAGGTTCCATTGGAGATTGGGGATTGATAAGAGCGGGTCCTTCATGGATGGTCGATACATCTAGTGCGCGTATGCTGGAAGCACATGAACCTCCAAAAGAGCACATGGGAGAGGGAGGCTCTGATGCATGCTCAGTAACCTCATTTGTTCCCTTAGTTCAAGTTTTACCTTAAGGGGGTGTAAATCCCTGAGGTGGAGAGAATGTAAAGACCCCTAAATTCAATTTATTTTTTTCCTAAATACATGGTATTTTTACGAGTCTGTGAAAATTTGAGGCGCTTGATTCCAAGGCCCAGTGTGCCTGGAATCAATTTCTGAAGTTTTGTTCGGGTACGTTCTGTAATCATGAGAGCATGATTTTATAACATTTGGACCGGTGCTCGAAACTTAAATACAAGTGCACCGTTGAACTCACAACACCAACATTCAATTAAGAATACTTTCACCTCAATGGTATTTTTTTGAGAATGGAAGTTAGATTTTGGGTTTTTAATAAAATTAAATAAAAATTAAGAGTTATCTTATTTTTATTTATTTGGTTGTTAAAACCTCCAACTGGTGGTTAGAGGTAGGGGACACCATACCATAACCTCCCATGAGAGGTTATAGTGGTGGGGAACACCCACACATAACCTCCCTTGGGATGATATTTTTGGTGGGAACCACCCGGGCATGTAACCCCTTGGAACCCCCCCAATTAAGTGGAGAAACCTTTAAACTTCCCTTGTTTAATTTCTTGCCAACTCTCTTCATTTAATTGATATTCTCCAACTCCCCTAGTTTGAATTTGAGCCAACTACACCTAATTAAATGGGTTGCCTCATTTAATTTCTCATCTTTGAAACCGTTCTTCCAACAAATAATAAACAATATAATATCATTTGTTGGGAAACTTTCTTTTGGTGGAGTTTTAGAGAAGGGAGAAAAGCACCCAATGAAGAACCGTTCCTCCAATGAAGAACGCGAAGAAAGACAGAGAAGATTCTTCCTTGGTCTTCTACCCTGGACACTTTCCTACACATGAGCTTGAAATTGGGATTGTGTGACAAATGCGGCGAATGACGAATCGACATCCGCCCTTTCCCTAACATCGTCAACGAACAATGAACTCGAGGTAGGGGTTTGAGTTGAATTTGTTCATGTTCTACGTCATTAAATTTTTGGAATATGTTATGCTGATAGATATCAACATAACATGGAGGGCTCGGATCACACGAACACGGCATGACCCTCCCCCTTTGATTGTTCTCGTTTTTTGATGATGGAGGCGGAGCACCGGCGGCCTACGTCAGGCCGACAACGAAGAAACCGGTGGCGCAAGGCCACCAGATTGCCGGAAGGGCACAACCCCATCGTGCCAAGAGGATGATAGGGGGGCCATGGCCAGGCCGGGCCATAGTGGAAGGGTGTGGCATCATTGCACCGCGTAGAGGAGAATGAGGTCGCAACCAGGCGGGGCCGTGGTAGAACGGGGCGACACCGTTGCGCCGCGTGGAGGAGGTTAGCCGCGGCCAGGGCGGGCCACGACGGAAGAGAAGGAGCGGCTGGCGGCTCGGCCGGCCGGGAGTAGTGGGACTAGCAGGTCCCGCGTGATCTGGATCAACACCGGTTTCGGCTCACACCTGAACGGAAAAGCCGTTCAGAAACCAGGGGTGCGCGGTTCCCCCCTGGACGCGGGTGAGGCGGACCCCCCGCGGGCCACCGGTACAGACCCGGCGTGGGCCGGGCGGTCCTGCGCTGGCCGGGCCACCCAACGTAGGCCGGGCCAGGCCGGGTCAGTCCTGTGGGCCAGGTCAGACCCGCGGACCGGGTCAGACCGGACCCGGACCCGCTATGGCCAGTTTTCACCTTTTCACCTCCAACTTGGGCCACGAGAGTCCAGTCGATGAACCGTCTGTGACGACGAGAAGAATAGAGTGGGATGGTTCTCCTAGCATACCCAACATGAGTTTTGTACACATTTGGGGTACGTTCGGGTTTGTTTGAACCTAAAATACAACCGGGCCCTTGGGACGGAAATGCCTATAACTCACAGACGGGGCGTCCGATTGACTCATTGTCTATTGTGTTGAGACCCCTATGACGAGGTGGACCTTTGAGACACTTCTACTTTGGACTTCATGAATGTTGCAGTATCGACTAGTAGCTCGTGGAGCGAATCCCCCCGGAGACAAGCGAACGGAGTATGGAGACCTATTAGTTGGCTGAGACCTGACGACTGTTGACCTTTCGACTTAGAGTGTTTCGACTAGCCCTGTGGGAAGCGCCTCTATGTGACACGACAGACCCACAGTGGGGAGAACCTCTTTGTGACATGGCAGACCCATGGTTCTCGACAGGAAGAGTACCTCAGTAGGCTACGAGGGGGAGTGCCTCTGTGTGATGCGACATACCCACAGTGGGAGCGCCTCTGTGTGACGCAGCAGACCCTAAGTACTCGATAGGAGGAGTACCACAGTAGTTTGGGATAGTGGGAAGAACCTCTGTGTGACGCCGCAGACCCATATTACTCTATAGAGGAGGAGTACACCAGTAGCTGCAGTTTTGACAGTTTTACTAGGAGTGTTCCATGTAACCACCCCTAGAATTAAATCCTAGTTTTGAGCTAAGTCAATGAATTTTGATTTTTTCTCATGATTGAGATGGGTTACTAGATAACTTAGGTATATGTTTGGACATATACATAATTAATGGTAATCCGTTGTTTATCCTTGTTGGATTTAGTGAGACCTTGAGGGTCTCGGGGTCCCTACTAAGTATCGTTATACTCACCCCTGCATGGGCTATACCCGCACCTCGTTGTGTAGGTTTCAGATGACGGACATCGCTGACTGAGGCAGAGTGTAGCAGGATAGGACGGTACCTGGAGGTGGACCACTCGGCGTGACGGTACACGGTGTAGACGAATGGACGTGGAGTGTTGAGGAGGCCATATGTACCAACCCTTCAGGTAAGAACCCGAAGGGTGACCCAGTAGCTACATTACTTTTCTTCTATTTTACTTTCTTTCAGTTGTACTTGTACTTTCCTTTTGGGCATGTATTTCCGGCCCCTTTTACTTTCTAGAACTTCCTTTGTATATAGCTTTTACTTAGTTTTTTTCTTCCATTTGTTTACTCTGATGTGTTTATTTATAGTTATAAAGGAAATGCCTTCCCAGTTTAGGGATTTACTCTTTTGGTGCTAGTCGCTAGCCCCTAGACTATGGAAGGCGGGCTTGGGGTAGTCACGATACAGGCTCCGGGGGACGGGTCGTGACAATTGCCTATATATCTAATGATAGTATATTTTTTCATCATAATTATCAATGGGAAATTATGATATAAGGTGCAATAACTATCTCCAATTATATCCTTAAAAAAGTGATAACCTTGCAATTGAAAAGCACGAGGAGATGTGATTGAAGAACTAAATAGGCTATCGTGAAAAGTAAGGATCCATACTTGGATTATAATTAATAATAGATGCTTCAATATATTAAGAATATAACATGGATATTGATATTCAATGTCCTAAGATTTTTAATCCTTTAGAGTAATGTTATCATTATTAGTTTTTGTCACATAAAATACTAAATTAACAAAACTGTCGACTAAAATGGAAATATAAATATTAAATATTAATGAATAATAGAATAATTAGTATATGACTTGGTAATAATAAATTAAAATAATTATATATTATTGAACTCTTAGATTAATTTTTTAAAAAGGATGTCATCCTAAGATTCCACTTAAATATCTACTATAGTATATAAAATTCATAAAATAAATTAATAATATTTTAAAATTTATTATAATATGTAATATTTTTATTCTTAAAACTACTTTTTCAATACTCAATTATTTAAATTTTTTGATGAAATAATATTAAAGTCACCTTATATTAATTACTTAATTTTTTATAAAAACATCACATTTTTTATTTTGATGGTAATAATTAAATATATCATTTTTAAAATTTTAATTTCCTAATATAAACTTCAGTTTTTAATTTATAATTTCATTATTATCTTGGGGTAAATATTTTTGATTTATCAAAAAAATTTATTTTTAAGTGAATGGTGTAGGATATAATTTTTATAAATACTTGGAATTTTATGAAATTATTATCATATAAGTATAGATTATAAATTTATGATATAATGTGTTGAAAATTTTAATTATTTTAAAAGTTTATTTATTATTTAATTTTTTAAAATTTATAAAACCATATTTTTTATTTTAGTAATTAAGGTATACTATTTCAAAAAATATTTTTTTTAACATTATACACTTTAAAATTAAAATTATATTTATCGATTTTATATATTTTAAAAAATGAAATTTATTTCAAATTTTCAATCATTGGTTCCATATTAAGTTATTATTATCACTTTATATTTTGGAAAAAATTGAAAATTTACCATAGGTAAAAACTAGTTTTCACATTAAAAGAAAAAATGGTAGAATGAATAATTGAAGGGTTAAAGGGTTTAAAAATGATAATAACAGGAGTAGTGTTATGTTTATGAGGTGTGGATAAGAGTTATATCTTACCCACTTAATTATTTATCAATTTTGGATTCAGTTGACATGTTTACCATTTTCTCCCTTTATATTAAGTTTATATATTTACAAATATTCTACTCTAACCAATTATAAATGGGGTATCTCAATACCAATTTAAAGAACTCCTAAAAATTAACCTTTATCCAAAAAACACACCCTTTCCATCCCGTTGAAAAATATTTTATTCCATTGATGTTTTGTTCAAAAATATTTATCCTATTTTAACCATTTCCAAGGGATATTCCATGAAAATCTAAATGTTCTCAACATGTGTGATCATTTTTACTCAACATATTTCTTTTATATATTAATTATAAATATTTCATTTAAAATAATAATAATAAAATAAAAATATAATTAAATAGTTATTTTATATTTAATTAAATTATTTTTTCTTTGGGGAATATCAACAATCACATTTTTCATTTTCATTTATGAAAACTGAAACTGTAATTCATGTGTTGTGAAAACTACCGCCTACACGATGCAATGTGTTTCATTTTCCTTCACCATAGTGCATAGATAGAATAAAAATGTAATTAAAAAAATAATTATTATTTTTATATTATTTTTATTATTAGGAAATAATAAACCTTATTACTCCCTTTTCATTTTATATGGAAAAAGAAACCATCAACCATGAGTAAGAATGGATTTCCGCCTCCATGGAAAATTTAATTTCTATTTTTAATCTCATTATGACCTTTAATGGATGGTCCAATGAATGAGTTTAAGGAATAAATATTATATGTATTATATCATTAAGGTTCTTTTATGATAAATTGGAGATCCTGTTAACTATATGATCAACAAACAATCGTCATTAATTCAATTATTTAATATAAGTGTACTATGAAGAAAAAAATTGACTCATAATATGTTATATATTCAAATTGATTAATTATTCGTATAATTCATTCAGTTTTTGATTTATAAAATTCATAAACACACTAATGTTATCAGTATGATTCTTGTATAATAAATTTTCAACTATCCCCGAATATAATTATCCATTAATCTAGTATATTCATATTTGGGTTTACATGACAACCCAATTGAGAAACACTATGAAATTCTATCACTGTACATTATGAAGAAAATAAATGTTATAATTTGATATAAATTTTAAAATATTAATTTTATAGCATTTAAAAAATATTATCCAATTTTTAACATATTAATTGAGAAACTAACCTTCCTAGTTTAAAAATTATCATAAAATTATTTACTTTGGTTTCATTATCATAGATAAAGAATAAAATACTCTTGAAAAAAATTCATAAATAATTATAACTCATCCATTATAATGTCTATAATGAACATGTAATGATTCTATTTGGGATAATAATGAATAAATACACCATTAGGATGAGATTACTTCAAAATTATCATGATTACCCACACCTGACATAAAAATAGGTAATAACTAACTAATAAAAATATGGAGAATAATTATAAATAATGTTTTTAAAATATCATATAAATAAAAATGGTTCTTCAATATGTGATTATGATATTTATGTTTGTAATACAGGTTCATAGACTTCATTCGACAAATAAAGGATACAAGGTAATAGGTTCATTTTCCTTAAGATAATTGTTTGAGATATATTTATTAATGTTCACTATAGTACCCTATGTATATTATAATTATTGTCTAATAGATATGTTTTTTTCTTATTCATGGGGTTTTAAGATCCATATTGTGAATTTTATAATAATTCTCTGTTGATTCAAAAGATACCCAACTTGAAATTTGTTATGACCAAAAAGCTTCCCAATCTATAAGGGCTTCATTGGAAATAGTTTTTAAAATAAATATTATTTTATAAATTTATTCCACATAAAGAGTTTTTATTATCTAAAAAACCTATCATTATTTTCTTTTAATATATAAAATGTATATATATATTTCATGGATTTTTTATTTCCCATTGACTAAAATTGTAATCGTTGTCCTTGAAATCGACCCCATCTTTTCATTTTAGTCAAGAAAACCCCTTTTTCTAAATATATATACATTAAATGCCTCTTTATGTGTCCTTATATAAAGTGAAATGATTTATTTATGTCATTTTCTAATACATTAGCTTCTTTTAAATGTTTTAACGGAATTTTAACATTTTCTATATGGGTTTTTTTTCAAAATGTGAAAAGATTTTATTTTTTAATGTTCACATGTGAACATGTCATTAAACAACCTATGTAATTTTAAATGAATATTTCTCACTGCATATTTTATCATTTCTAAAGAAATTATTTTTATCATAGTTTTATAAAATATATATTTCTAAAATGATTTTAAATGATTAATGATATTTATTATTTCTGATATGAATTTTCTAAAACTACTAAAAAATTAATTTTCATCTTTTTTATTATACTTTGATATATCTTATAATTGGTTGAGGAAATTATTAAAATGTAACCACAATATTATCTCTCTATATGAATTATTTAATATACCTCTCTTTTGTAAGAATGATCAATAAATGCATTTTTTTCTTAATTTCCTTTGGTGTAGTACCATGAATTTTTATCCAATGTGTTTCTAATTTGAATACAATTTTTTGATTCATTTGATTGAATATTTTTTCATAGTTTATATAAATAAATTTTTTTGGAATGATATTTACATTATCTCAAACCCTTTATTTATAATATTTAAATATCATAGGCTTTATTCTATTTATTGAGTAGTATTTACCTATAGAGTTTGTTGAAGTCATTAAATACTCATTTAATATTAAGAGGTTTTTCATGTTATGTATATTGATTTAATTTTAAATGATTTCCTTATGTGAAAATAAATAAAATGGATTTTATTTCCATATGGATTTTATGCTATAATATTGAAATATTCTAATTTATAAAGAATTGTGAAACATATATTCTCTATATTAGTTCATTATAATGTGATAATTAATTGATTTCAAATGAAACTCTTAAGTATGAATGAGGATGAACATGGTCATATGTCACACTCCAATTAATTGGTTTAAGGTTAAAATCTCATGAGATAATGTATTCACGACTTCCTTTCTAGTTTCTCATATATATAAGAAATGATTGTGTTGATCATGAACATAATGTTCCATATAATAATATATGATCCATATTTTAAGGATGTTTCATAGTTTTATACTTATTCTCTAGACTATGATATACTCTCCTAGATTAGGGTTATTGACTCACTCCTTTTATTAATGTTTTATTTTAGGTCATGATTTATATGATGATTATGAATGATGCTTTTATGTGTTTGATTTTCTTATGTATCTTTAGTGCAACCATATATTTATCTTATTCTCACTTATGACCTTTATTATTTAAACTTATATTTCACTTACTGACATCCGAGCTCACCCATACCTTATGTATCCATTTCTACAGGTTAGAAAAAAAATAATATGAAATATGTTTGTCAATGTTTATTAATGAGAATTATATATATGATATGTTAATGACATGTTTTAGATTATCTACTTGTTTAATTAGTAATCAAACATCCACTAGTTTGGAAAGATATGATTTTTGTTTATAAATACTTTGTTTTTATTATCTAAAACTCTAAACATAAATGGTATTGGGAATATAATGTAGTGAAATATGTTCTTCATGTTATGTAATTATAGGATGATTAGGTATGGTTTTCAAATTGATGTTTCATGGGAAACTTCCATGTTGGGTACCCATAAGTTCAGGGATTTAGAATAATATATGAAGAACTTTAAGAACATGATGATAATTTAAAAATTATTTTAAGTTGTATTTTTAAATTGAAGTGATTAGAGAATCATTGAGAATATTTTAACATTATTTGGTATTATCATAAGACTATTGGAATTTTAATTTTGAGGTGAATAGTTGGATAAGGTATGAAATATGTAAAGGTAAATCCAGATAATGTGTATAGTAATTCCAAAAAATATTTCAACCAAAAAAATAGAATATTCTAAAAACATTTTGTGATATGTAAAAGATACTCATGGATTTGAAAATTTTGAACGTAATATAGATCCCTATGATTTATGAAGGTAAGGTAAATTATGTGTAAGATTAATCGGGAACATTCAAACTAGAAATTGGGGATTTTATGAAACTCGTGTGAATAATTTAGAGACATAACAGTTGACATCTAAAGGTACAAAAAGGTCATTAGATTCAGAATTTACTATTGAAACAATATAATAAAAGAATTACAATTCCTTATTTATGTAAAGGGCATCCAATTTTCATAATGGAAAACATGATGGTTCTCCATGAGAAAAATAGAGGAATTGGAAAAGTCTCGAGCCATATTATAATATCAAAATTCTAGTTTCCCAATAAAAATGGTCAATGGTTAGAAAAAATATTTAGATGAAATATCCTTAAGAAATACATAAGAGAAATTATTTATTACATAATGTTTAAAAAGATGATAAAAATGGGGTGTAATAATCCAAAAATAAATTGAACAGGTGATGATATTATAAAAGAACGGTATGAATAATATACTTTTCAATGTAAAATATTTTCTTCAATGAATTAAACAACCCAATGATTCAATGGGATATTTTGATCCATATTATGTATTTATAATTCCGTCTTCATTTCATGTGGATGAATCGTACACTGCAACCAAGAAATACCAATATAAGAATACAATTGAACTTTTATTTTGAAGGACAGGTTTGATCGTAACATCTTGTGCATGAGAACATGATTTCCATTAAGGATTTTATTCTTGATTATTTCATAAACAAGTAGGGGAAATAAATATTAGGAAAATAATTAGAAGTATGGGAAGTCATAGACGGAGATATGATCTTAGTTAATTGACATTGGATTGATACTATTGAAAATTTAAAGTTTGAAAATTAAATATGTTACCATATTTCCTTGAGTGAAGGAGTTATCTATAATAAAATATGGAAAAACATTAACATGATAAATAAAATATAAAATTTTATGAATAATATAATAATAATGAGGCATAAGTGAGAAGAACTAGATACTGGATTCTAGTACAAATTATTTTTGGTATTAAAGAGAGTTAATTGTGAAGATAACTGATACAAATTTCATTGAGGGGACTCTATATATCAAATAAGTATATATTGATATGATTATTATAATTAGAAGAAAAGATCATGTGTGCTTAGTTAGAATGTGATGAAGGTGAAGCATGTATGGAGACCCTTCCTATGGTATCATTATATCATAGCATACATTTGAGAAAATGATAATATTATATTTGAGAGAGACAATAATAAATACATTAATTGTTTATCATTGCTTATACTGACTCACTCGAAAGAGTGGTGTAAGAGAGATAAATGACCCCGTCATAAATAAAATTTGTAAATAAGAATCCTAGATACAATAAGGATAATGTGAATGATTCTATAATAGGTGGAAAATTGTTTTTCAAAGATCTGTTATTGAGGAAAAAGATATTTTTATTGATCTGAAATGATATTTAAAGTATCTTGGAGATATTTTTCATTATATTTGTTGGAAAGAACCATTGTATAATTTTTTTAGCCAATATAAAAAACAATTGGTATATTATAAAACTATTTTTTAGACTATGAACCTACCATGAGTTAAAAGAGGTTTTCAGGAGATAATTTATTTTTATTTAGTTGCATAACATAGTTGATATCTACATCACATTCTCAACCCGAACACAAAATGGATAAAATACCCACATTAGGATGAAACATTATAAAAATAAAATGTTCTATTAATTTTTTTCATAAATGAGGTTTAAACGCATTGAGGGAAACCATAATAAAAATCATCTCATCTTAACTAATACACATGACCAAATACTAAAAAATGGGGAATGATTTAATATCATATTAAATTTTGGAATTTTTATTTCATGTAATGGAGATTTTCTGTCCCGGATTTTTTGAAAGTTACCACTAAACCTCTCAATGTGGTTTTCTAGATAATAAGATATTGATCTTATAAGGGTGAATGATTAGAAAGAAATAATTTTTTAAAATATGTTTATACTGATTCACCCCCTCCAATTGTGACCACAAGATATTATACATAAATTATATTTATTAAATCAGAATCATCATTTATTAATAATATAAAGATATAATGTATTTTATATTTAATTATAAAATAAACATGTCATACATTATATAAAGAAACTTTATAATTGATTTAAATTTAAATATATGAAGTAGAATCAATTATAATTTTACATTATATTAAATTAGTTATAATTGATTTCTATTAATTGAAATAATTTATAATTAATTATATTATAATAATATAATAATACTTATTTTTAAAAATAATTGTTATAATCAATATAAATAAATTTATATTATAATATAATTCATTTTTGTTGTTAAAATAAAAAAATTGATAAATTGATAATTCTATATATTTATAGACCAAATAGATTCCACAATATTATAATATATTAAAATTATATTAAAATATTCATCTATGAATATAATTAATATTAATAAACAATGTTTTTTAATTGGTTTACTTACTAATAATCGTAAAAAATAATATGTTATTAACAAATTACAAAATTTATTTTTGATGGTAATTGATATAATTGATTTATAATAAATCATAAGTTATTTTATTTATAAATAAAATGGTATAGGTGAATTAAAAAATTTATAATAAAAAATGAAATTTCTTTATAAATTTAATTGAAAAAGTTAATTTTTGAAATACTTATTTATAAAAACAAATAATATAACTATTTTATAATAAATCTATATTATATTATAATATTTATAAATATATTATATAAATTTCTATTTATAAATTAAGTATACATATTTGATAAACAATATAGTAATTCTATTTTTTTATAAATAAAATTTATTGATAATATATTTCTTTAAAATTATAAAAGATTTTATTTGTTTAAAAATATACCATAATTATTTTACTTATAAATACAATTGGTATAGTTGATGTTAAATATATTAATATTGTAATGTAATAATTATTTATTAATATAATTGATAAAAATTATATATAACACATTTATTTGAAAACACAAATATTATAATATGTTTATAATAAATTAAAAATAAATTCCAATTCTAATATATATAAATTATTGATATAAATTATTTATAATATGATATAATTTGGTTTATTTATTAATACAATTGATGTACTTGACTTATAACATATATAAATGTTATAATGTAATATTTCATTACTGGTATAATTGAAATAATTTATTTATTTATAATCATAATTATTATAATTTATTTTTAATATATTAATGATATAGTATAAAATATTTTTGTAAATATAGTTGATATATGTAACACCCGATACTTTTATAAGAAATATTTTTATAAATCATCAAAGGAATCTTTCACTACACACAACACTAGCTTGGCTTGCTTTACACGCAATCACGAACTTCCTTGATAGCTTGCGTCGTACACAATACCGAGTTTCACTAAACAACGATATGCTATTAAAATATTATTAAAACTAGCCGTTATGAATAGTAATAACCACTTTTTGAAATTTTGTAAATTTTATTTTTCAAAATGGACTTCGTTTTTGGATTCGGAATATCAAAATTAGCCTTGGTTGAAATTTTGGTATTTTTCTGGAAACTTTCAATTTTTGATGAATAGTGAAAACACTGGGTTACTATTTAAAAACCAAATTTTTATTTAAATATATTTTAGGTCAAAATTGATACATAATACCTATATAAGTTCAATGTAATTCATTGGAGTAATTTTATAATAATTTTAGATATATAAAAATTTTATTGAACTTTTCACCGTCTTTTACCCACCTCCTAGGAGAATTTTCAAATTTACATAAAACTTAATTTTACCGCTTCTGTGAGTGGAATTTCAAAAATCCAAAAGATAGAGTTTATGTCAGTAAGTAAAATTTGGTTCAATGAGATGAAAATAATTTTTGGTGAATAGTAAATTTTTACTTTTATTTACCACGGTTAAAAGTAAATAGGGTAATTAAGGGTAAAAATGATATTATTATTACCCTAAAACATGTCCTAATTCTATTGGATAAGTTTAATTCGACCAAAAAAAACCTTAGGAATAAAATAAAACCATTTAGGCCCACTTGTATTAGATTAGGACATTTATTATTAATTTATTTAAAGAAGGGTTAAAATAGTTAAAATCAATGTTTAATAAGTAAATAATTTTTAATATAGGGTTATACATAAGATAAATTCGACTATAAATATTAATTAGGAAGCTAAAAAGATTTCCCAAATAATGGTAGTTTATTTTTAATTTTTAGACATTAAATAATTTAATTTATTTATGACACAAATATGATTCAGTAATTATCTTATTAATGAAATATTGACATAATTGATGTTATAAATACGCAAATAAATGTAATTTTAGACTTTTTATGAATTAAACTAATTTTATAGGTTAATATGACATGTTATTATTGATTTAATTAAATTTATTCGATCTAATAATTATTTTATGAGTTTCAAAAAAATCAATTACTAAATAGTGTCAAAATTGACATAAAATAGTTTTTAAAACAAATATTATATTATTAACTGTTATTTTATTCATAAAAATCTAAGGTTCGACCAAATTACTTAGTTAAAGTTATATATATTAATAATAAAAAACTTGGGGTTCGTTTGGCTTGTTATAGTATGTCTATTAACCTTATAGTGTAATAACACAAAAAGACACGGTAAAAGTAAAATTATCTTACTTAACGTTAAATTGAAATGATAAGGTTAAAATAATGAAATAAACTTGTTGAAATTCTATTGGATGAGAGTATTTCGACCCAACCCCACCTTAGCTTTGAAATAAATCAATTTGGAGCTATTTAAAACTGAATATGGCTTTATAATAAAATAATATTTTTAGTTTTTCCAAAGGTGCCCCTCTCCTCCCTTATAAAAGGGCACTTCCTCCATCTCTTCCTCAGACCACATTGAGCCTTCAATCTCGGCCAAACCCTGCCAATTTATCCTCTTCACTTCCCTAGAAAAATCCAAGAGGTCCTGGTCTTTTTCAAAGACCAATTTTAGTGCCCAAAAAGGAGGTCTCAAAGAAGCGCTTCAAACAAGAGGTAATGTCCGTTACCGATTATTTCAACTTTATTTCTTCTTCCACTTCTTCTTATTTATTTGTTTCATTATTAATTAATAACATAAGTATAAATCATATACTGATATGTTATTATAAGTATGAAACAACCCTATTTCACCATCTATCCATCCTACAGAAAAAGAAATCACCGCGTGTGCATACGTACGAAATACCGTCTCCACGCCGTGGTGTAATCTATTTTCCACCACCACATTACTTGGATGGGTATAATGGTGTAAATAATGAATATATATGATTATTTTAAAGTTATATTGATTTTGAAATAGTATACATACACTCCAATAAAATTCCACGATCATGGGAACGATATCATCGCTCGTGCGTACGTACAGATTACCGTCTGCACGATGTGATGCGACTCATTGTACATGATATTCATTGCATAATGATTACATAAATTAATTGAGTGAATAAATATGATATATATTACACTAATAACATTCTGTAAATTATGTATCTATAACCTAAAAAGAAGAATAATAATTTATTCGACAAAACACGGATAAGAACAAAAAGTAATAAACACCCGAATAACAAGTAGCAATGAAATATTACTAATAATAAGCTAATAATATGACCATATATGATATCAAAACAATGAGTATGATTCTGGAATAATTCAATGACATTATTTAAATCATTATACAGGAGGTTCAGACACTTACGAAGCAAATCAGACCTAAGGTAAGGGAAATATCACAATCTCATTTTTATCCGAGATTGTTTATACTTTGGAAGTTACTGGGGTGTATTTTATCAACCACATCCATGTTTCCTCAATATGTAATATTATTTACATCCACCTACAATTTTTTAAATCCAATTTTACCCTTCGGTGAGTTTTTAGTAAAATATATGAAAGGAATCTTTTGTCGTTTTTCGTACGAGGTACTTTTTGACTTTTCTGACAAAAGTACGAGAAGAATTTTTTTTTAACTTATACAGCATGAATGGATTTTTAAAACATTATTTCCAAGAATCTTCCCTTACAAGTTTTCAAGTTTATTTTTAATCAACTTCTTTTAGTTTAGAATTGTATGACATGTTAAGAAAGGAAAAGTGTTTTTGAAGTAGAAAGGATATTTTCCTCAAGAATGGAGTTCAAGTGTTTTATCAAAATTATTTTCCATCTAAGATAATAAAGGGTTCTATTTCTATCCCTATTATTACATTGATTTTATTATGTTGTGATTGAATTATTTTTATGAATTCTTTTATCTTATATGAATTGTTTTATGATGTCACGATGTTTAAGATTCCCATTTTTATTACATGGGTTATGCTATGATGTATGGTTTATGATTTTGTGGCACACATAATAATGGTATCATTATGAGATGGGTGGGACCTATATCTCCCTCCAATTCATTGGGTAAAGATTTTATATCTCATGAGATAGACATGGATGGAACGACAGGTTAAACCAGTTCAGTGAAACAGGACTGAAATGAGGAATGAACTCGGTTCAGAAATGGACTTTGTCCACTAAGATAGTCTTGGAAATGAGTCTTGACTAATAAGAAATGATTCTCTATGATTATGTGTGTATGCCACAAAGATTCATGTTTTAAGTTATGATTATTGTGATTACATTTCACTACCATGATTTATCCCATGTTATGAAATTATGATATCTTTTGCAGGGTAAGATTTCCAAAATGTTATGTTCTTATGAATATGATGTGATTGATATTTGTTTTGTTTACCCTTACTGAGCATTCGAGCTCACCCTTTTGTATGTTTTATTTCCCCAGGTCAGGAATAAGGTTATTAAGTAAGATATGCCAAAAGGGACTATAGATATGATTAAATAAATGGGAGATAGTGTAAACGCTTTATGAACCCATTGTTTATGTTTCCCAGTTTTTAAAGACACTATACCTATACGGTCCTTCCATGGTTTTGTTATATGTTGTAATAAGTGTGCTTCAATTTTGAAGTATTAACAATGTATGTAAAGTATGGGTCATTATAGTTGGTAACAGAGTAAAGGTATAATCAACCTTTGGAAACTACGATGTCAAAGCCTTAGTAAGAATCCTAAGGATAAGTCTAAGCATAGAACAAAATATTAGTGTTTTAGAAATGGCCATGAATAACCTAGGATAAGACCTTAAGTGTGAAATTTTATTCTTGATTAAGTGGTTTTCCTATTATAATTAGTGTTTCTCACACTATTCTTCTTGGTTTTAGTCAATGGCTGGAACCCAAAGGAACTGTGTTAATATGGAATGCGATGGGCAATGCAATGATTGTACCCCTGAGCAACCAAACGTTATGGGAGCTGGAATGCAAAATCTTGTCGCCATGCTCACACAACATTCTTAAGCTATGAATCATGCAAAACTTTCAAACGAGTAAATAAAGGAGCAACATTCTGTTTAATTCTTCATGAGACAACATCCACCTTTATTCAACGAGTCTATTGATCCATTAGTTGTTGAACAATGGATCAACACTACTGAAAAGATATTTTCAGTTCTTCAATGTTCTGAACATGATAAAGTCATCTTAGTAGTGTATTGTTTGGAAGGTGACACTGATCAATGGTGGAATCTTATCAAGAATACGAGGCCAATAGATGAAATTGATTCCATGGAATGGGACGGGTTCAAGAACTTATTTTTGAATAAGTACTTCCCTCGTATTCTCCGAACAAAGATGGAGAAGGAGTTTCTTGAACTAAAGCAAAAGGATGATGAATCTGTTGGTACCTATGATGCAAATTTTACAAGACTTTCAAGGTACGCTTCTGGTATTATTATCCAACCTAAGAGTAAGATCGATCGATTCTTTAGTGGCTTAAAACCAAGTCTTCGAAGGGCGTTAGCCATAAGGGACTTCAATAGCTACAAGGAAATCATTCGATGTGCTCTCAAAGTTGAGATGGAGATTAGAGTAACCTATCAGTCATATGGGTTTGATAAGAAGAGGAAAATGGAATTCAAAGGAAAATATAAAGAGCACAATGAAAAGAAGATGAGTTTTCCCTTATGCTCAAAGTGTGGAAAGAAACATGGAGGGAGTTGTCTTAAAGGGATAGGTAAATGTTTCAAATGTGGAAAGGAAGGTCATCGGGCATTTGAATGCCGCAATGACGGGAAGAAGATGTCTAGTGATGCGAACAATGAAAAGGCTACACAGAGTGCACCTCCAACACTTCAATGTTACAAGTGCAAGGAGATGGGTCATTATGCCAATCAATGCCCTAATCAAAGGGTTGTTGATGATGATCGACGTCAAAAAACTCTTAAGGATAAAGACAAAGGAAAGTCATATGCAATTTCTATCAGCGATGTGGAGTACGATAATGAAGTGGTGAAAGGTACACTTACCATCCACTCTAAAGTAGCAAATGTTTTATTTGATTCAGGATCCACCCACTCCTTTATTTATGAAGAATTTTCTAAGAGTATCATCGTATTACCTCAACAATTAGATGTTGAGTTAGCTGTGACAACCCCTAATGGCACAACAGTCGCATCAAACATTTATAATTCTTCTCCGATTGAAGTTTGTGGGAAAGTGCTTCCTGAAAATCTTGTGATCCTCCCTATAGTGGAATTTGATTCTTGGAATGGATTGGATTTCTCTGTATGGAGCTCATATCAATTGCCAAAGAAGGGAAGTCACATTTCATATTCCAGATCAATCTTTGATCGTCTATCGATGCAAGGATGAACATAACCTTCTAGTGGAAATTTCTTCCATCTTATGGGTCTTGATTCCACTAAATGAAGGTTATTTATCTCAAATGGTTGGTGAGAAACTCACGATTAAGAATATTCCCATTATACGGGAGTTTGATGATGTCTTTCCAGAGGAATTGTCGGGTCTTCCACCAAATCATGAAGTTGAGTTTTAAATAGAATTCATACTGGGTGCTTTACCTATTTCAAAGACACCTTATAGAATGACCCCAATTAAGTTGCAGGAATTGAAGAAGCAACTCCAAGAGAATCTTGATAAGGGGTTCATACGCCCTAGTGTGTCACCTTGAGGAGGACCTGTTCTGTTTGTTAAGAAGAAAGATGGATCAATGAGACTCTGCATTGATTATCAAGAACTTAACAAGATCACCATCAAGAACAAATATCCTGTCCCGTGCATTGATGACTTATTTGACCAACTACGCGGAGCTCAATACTTTTCCAAGATTGATCTTTATTCAGGGTATCATCAATTAAGGGTCAAAAGGGAGTATATACCAAATACGTCTTTCCATACAAGGTATGGACACTATAAATTTATAGTGAATCCATTTGGTCTTACTAATTCCCCTGCTATCTTCATGGATCTGATGAATAGAGTCTTTAGAGACTATCTTGATCAGTTTGTGGTAGTCTTTATAGACGATATTCTTATATATTAAAAGAGAAAGGAAGAACATGAATATCACTTGAGAATTATATTGAAGACCATGAGAAAGGAGAATCTTTATGCCAAATTTACCAAGTGTGAATTTTGGCTTCAAAAAGTTTCATTTTTGGGTCACATAATCTCAAAAGAGGGGATATCTGTGGATCCAGCAAAAACAGAGGTTATCGAAAGATGGTCGAGACCAACAACAGTAACTGAGATCCGAAGTTTTCTTGGTATGGATGGATATTATCGACGTTTTGTGAAAGATTTTTCATGATTATCTAATCCACACACCAGGTTGACTCAGAAAGGAGTTAAGTTTGTTTGGACAGAGGAATGTGAAGAGAATTTCAAGGAGTTGAAAAGAAGGTTATCCAGTGCACATGTGCTCACACTGCCTTGAAGTGGAGAAAGGATTGTGATCTACAGTGATGCATACAAGAAGGGATTGGGGTGTGTTATTATGTAAAATGATATGGTGATAGCTTATGTCGCACAACAGTTGAAAATCCATCTGCAAAATTACCCAACTCATGATTTTGAGTTAGCTTCGGTAATCTTTTCATTAAATATTTGGAGGAATTATCTTTATGGAGAAAGGTGTGACATTTATACTGATCATAAAAGTTTAAAGTATATTTTCACACAAAAGGAGATGAATATGCGCCAAAGAAGATGGTTGGAGCTGATTAAGGATTACGACTGCTCAATTCATTACCACCCTGGGAAAGCAAACAAGGTGGCAGATGCATTAAGTCGACAAGACCATGCCAGTTTATCCATGATGAGGATCACAAAAGATCCAATATTTATGGATTTACAAAGGATGGATCTTGGAATTATAATGAAAGGGGAAATCGTATCTTTCTCAAATGAATGTTCAACCATCTATGCATGTTAAGATTAAAGAGGCACATAAAGAAGATGTCGAGTTACAAAAGAAGGTGAGAAATGTTACTGAATTGAACCTTGATTATGATGGGATAATGAAGTTCAGGAATCGGGTTTGTGTTCCTCCCATCCCCGAATTAAAGAAGGAGCTGCTGGATGAGGATCATAGTTCTTCATTCTCTATTCATCCTGGAAGCACGGAGATGTATAGGGACCTGAAAGAGTACTTCTGGTGGGATGAAATGAAAAGAGATGTTGCTGAATATGTCTCTCGATGCATGGTTTTTCAGCAAGTTAAAGTTGAGAGACAGAATTCTAAGGGGATGTTACAACCATTACCCATACCCGAATGGAAATGGGAAAACATCACTATGGACTTTGTCACAGGACTTCCTAAAACATCCAAAGGCAATAATGCTATTTGGGTCATAGTTGATCGTCTTACAAAGTCTGCACACTTCATTGCTATTAGAGAGGATTTCTCTCTGGATCAGCTTACCAAGATATATGTAAAGGAAGTGGTAAGATTGCATGGAGTACCACTTTCTATTATATCTGATCGGGATTCGAGGTTTACGTCAAAGGTCTGGAGAAGTCTTCAGCATACTCTGGATACAGGGTTGAGTTTCAGCATTGCTTATCATCCTCAGATAGACGGTCAATCTCAGAGGACAATTCAAACTCTAGAAGATATGTTGAGAGCTTTCTCTATGGATTTCAAAGGTGGTTAGGATCAACAACTACCTTTGGTGGAATTTTCTTATAATAGTATCTTTCACTCCAGTATTCAGATGGATCCTTATGAAGCTCTCTATGGAAAGAAATGCAGGACTCCAACTTGCTGGGATGATGTTGGGGAAAGAAATCTATTAGGACCTGATCTTGTTGATGAGATGGAAGAAAAGGTCCGATCTATTCAACAACACATAAGAGTAGCTCAGAGTCGAAAAAAAAGTTATGCCGAAAACCGAAGAAAATACTTAGAGTTTGAAGTGGGTGATAAAGTGTTCTTATGAATATCTCCTTGGAAGAGAGTAATGAGATTTGGAAAGAAGGGAAAGATGAGCCCTATGTATATCGGTCCTTTCGAAATACTGGATCGTGTTGGGAAGGTATCTTACTGATTGGCGCTTCACCGAATCTCTCTCAAGTTCACGATGTGTTCCATGTATCTCTCCTGAGAAAGTACATACCTGATCCTTCACATGTACTCAGCTCAGATGTTGTACCACTGGAACAAGATCTTTCTTATGAAGAACAGCCGATAAAGATTCTCGATCGTAGTGAAAAATTCCTATGGAACAAGACCACTCGCTTGGTGAAAGTTTTATGGAGGAACCACCAATTAGAAGAAGCTACATGGGATCTTGAGGATATTATGAGGGAGAGGTATCCTCATCTGTTTGTTACAAGTGACGAATTACGAGGGAGAAATTCATTTTAAGGGGGGTAGAATGTAACACCCGAGAATTTTATAAGAAATATTTTTATAAATCATCAAAGGAATCTTTCACTACACACAACACTATATTGTCTTGCTTTTCACGCAATCACGACCTTCCTTGATCGCTTGTGTCGTACGCAATACCGAGTTTCACTAAACAACGATATGCTATTAAAATATTAATAAAACTAGCCGTTATGAATAGTAATAACCACTTTTTGAAATTTTGTAAATTTTATTTTTCAAAATGGACTTCGTTTTTGGATTCGGAATATCGAAATTAGACTAGGGTGAAATTTTGGTATTTTTCTGGAAACTTTCAATTTTTGATGAATAGTGAAAACACTGGGTTACTATTTAAAAACCGACTTTTTGTTTAAATAATTATTTATTTTATTTAAATTTATTTTAGGTAAAAATTGATACATAATACCTATATAAGTTCAATGTAATTCATTGGAGTAATTTTATAATAATTTTAGATATATAAAAATTTTATTGAACTTTTCATCTTCTTTTACCCACCTCCTATGAGAATTTGCAAATTTACATAAAACTTAATTTTACCACTTCTGTGAGTGGAATTTCAAAAATCCTAGAGACACGATTGATGTCAGTAAGTAAAATTTGGTTCAATGAGATGAAAATAATTTTTGGTGAATAGTAACTTTTTACTTTTATTTACCACAGTTAAAAGTAAATTGGGTAATTAAGGGTAAAAATGATATTATTATTACCCTAACACATGTCCTAATTCTATTGGATAAGTTTAATTCGACCAAAAACAACCTTAGGAATAAAATAGGACCATTTAGGCCCACTTGGATTAGATTAGGACATTTATTGTTAATTTATTTAAAGAAGGGTTAAAATAGTTAAAATCAATGTTTAATAAGTAAATAATTTTTAATATAGGGTTATACATAAGATAAATTCGACTATAAATATTCATTATAAATATAAAAAGATTTCCTACATAATGGTATTTTATTTTTAATTTTTATAAATTAAATAATTTAATTTATTTATGACACAAAGATGATACAATAATTATCTTATTAATGAAATATTGGCATAATTGATGTTAGAAATACCCAAATAAATGTAATGTGAGACTTTTTATGAATTCAAATAATTTTATAGGTTACTATGATGTATTATTATTGATTTAATTGACTTTTTTCGAACTAATAATTCTGTTATGATTTTCAAAAAAAATCAATTACTAAATAGTGTCAAAATTGACATAAAATAGTTTTTAAAACAAATATTATATTATTAATTGTTATTTTATTCCTAAAAATCTAAGGTTCTGCCAAATGACTTAGATAAGGTTATATATATTAATAATAAAAAACTTGGGGTTCTTTTGGCTTGTTATAGTAAGTTTATTAACCTTATAGTGTAAGAACACAAAAAGACACGGTAAAAGTAAAATTATATAACTTAAAGTTAAATCTAAATAATAAGGTTAAAATAGTAAAATAAAATTTTCCAAATTCTATTGGATGAGAGGAGTTCGACCCAACCCCAACTTATCTTATAAATAAATCAATTTGGAGCTATTTAAAACCGACTATGGCTTTATAATAAAATAATATTTTTAGTTTTTCCAAAGGTGCCCCTCTCCTCCCTTATAAAAGGGAACCTCCTCCCTCTCTTCCTCACACCACTTTGAGCCTTCAAGCTCGTCCAAACCCTGACAATTTATCCTATCCACTTCCCTAGAAACATCCTAGAGTTCCTGGTCTTCTTCAAAGACCAATTTTAGTTCCCAAAAAGGAGGTCTCAAAGAAGCGCTTCAAAGAAGAGGTAATGTCCGTTACCGATTCTTACAACTTTATTTATTCTTCCACTTCTTCTTCTTTAGTTGTTTCATTATGAATTAATACAATCAGTATCAATAATATACTGATATGTTATTATAAGTATGAAACAACCCTATTTCACCATCTATCCATCCTACGGAAAACGAAATCATCGCGCATGCGTACGTACGTAATACAGTCTCCACGCCGTGGTGTAATATATTTTCCACCACCACCTTACTTGGATGGGTATAATGGTGTAAAGAATGAATATATATGATTATTTTAATTTGATATTGATTCTGAAATAGTATACATACACTCCAATACACTTCCACGATCATGGGAATGATATCGTCGCTCGTGCGTACGTACGGAATACTGTCTCCACGATGTGATGCGACTCGTTCTACATTATTTTCATTGCATAATGATTACATAAATTAATTGAGTGAATAAATATGATATATGTTACACTAATAACATTCTGGAAATTAGGTATCTATAACCTAGAAAGAAGAATAAAAATTTATTCGACAAAACACGCATAATAACAAAAAGTAATAAACACCCGAATAACAAGTAGGAATGAAATATAACTAATAATAAGCTAATAATATGACCATATATGATATCATAACAATTAGTATGATTCTGGAATAAGTCAATGACATTATTTAAATCATTATATAGGTGGTTCGGACACTTACAAAGCAAATCAGACCTAAGGTAAGGGAAATATCACAATCTCATTTTTATTCGAGATTGTTTATACTTTGGAATTTATTGGGGTGTATTTTATCATCCACATCCATGTTTCCTCAATATGTAATATTATTTCCATCCACCTACAATTTTTTAAATCCAATTTTACCCTTCAGTGAGTTTTTAGTAATAGATATGAAATGAATCTTGTGTCGTTTTTCGTACGAGGTACTTTTTGACTTTTCCGACAAAAGTACGAGAAGAATGTTTTTTATATTATACAGTATGAATGGATTTTTAAAACATTATTTCCAATAATATTCCCTTAAATATTTTCCATTTTATTTTTAATCAACTTCTTTTAGTTTATATTTGTATGACATGTCAAGAAAGGAAAAGTGTTTTTGAAGTAGAAATGATATTTTCCTCAAGAATGGAGTTCAAGTGTTTTATCAAAATTATTTTCCATCTAAGATAATAAAGGGTTCTGTTTCTATCCCTATTATTACATTGATTTGATTATATTGTGATGGAATTATTTTTATGAATTCCTTTATCTTATATGAATTGTTTTATGATGTCACGATGTTTAAGATTCCCATTTTTATTAAATGGGTTATGCTATGATGTATGGTTTATGATTTTCTAGCACACATAAGAATGGTATCATTATGAGATTGGTGGTACCTATATCTCCCTCAAATTAATTAGGTAATGATTTTATGTCTCATGAGATAGACATGGCTGGAACGGCAGGTTAAACTGGTTCAGTGAAATAGGACTGAAACGATGAATGAACTCGGTTTAGAAATGGACTTTGTCCACTAAGATAGTCTTGGCAATGAGTCTTGACTAATAAGAAATGATTCTCTATGATTATGTGTGTATGAAACAAAGCTTCATGTTTTAAGTTATGATTATTGTGATTACATTTCACTACCATGATTTATCCCATGTTATGAAATTATGATATCTTTTTCAGGGTAAGATTTCCAAAATGTTATGTTCTTATGAATATGATGTGATTGATATTTGTTTTGTTTACCCTTAATGAGCATTTGAGCTCACACTTTTTTATGTTTTCTTTACCCAGGTCAGGAAGATGGTTATTAAGTAAGATATGACAAAAGGGAATATAGATATGATGAAATAATTGGGAGACAGTGTAGACGCTTTATGAACCAGTTGTTTATGTTTCCCAGTTTCTAAAGACACTATACCTATATGGTCCTTCCATGGTTTTGTTATATGTTGTAATAAGTGTGCTTCAATTTTGAAGTATTAACAATGTATGTAAAGTATGGGTCGTTATAATATAACTAATTTATAATATATTAAATACGTTTTTTACTTTTAATAAAGATGATTTTTTTAATAATTATGTTACCTAATATATCAATTTTAAATATTTTTCATAGAAATAATTATATAATTGATTAATAACATATTAAGAATACATTTATAATATTTAATTATATATATAATTGAAATAATTTATTTTTAAATATATAATTATTTTTTTTTATAAATAAACATTATATTATGATACTAATATATTATATTACAACTATATCGACTATTTTTTATATTTTATCAGATGTCGGAGGGATGTTAACTCCCACTCACTAATGGAATGACAGGCTAGGACACACCTCCCACCAACTGTTGGTTTCATCTAGAATATTATCACATTGTTTGAATTTTACATAGACCCCTTTGTGATGGATTGGACTATAGTTACATTTTACAGTGAGGTAAAATCCTTCAGTGGATTGTAGGCCCCTTAAAGGTGGTAAGAATTCCTATTTTGTTTAATAGTATTAATTCTATAATACACTACTTTTTACATAGCCTCGAAATTACATGTTGTGTTACAGTAATCATGTCACTATAGTACATGTTATAGCACCTACATTACTATAGTACCTGTTCATTACATGATTACTACAGTTCCCCAGTACCTATTACAATACTACTATAATGCCAAATATATAAATTATATAAATTATATTTATAAATTTATATTTTATAATAATAAATTATAAATTAACAATATTAATTGAATTTTTAAATTAAAATATCATTTATATATATATAATATTTAAATATTTTATTAATTTTTTATTAAAAAACATCTTTTATGTTTATAATTTCATATACCAAAAATTACTAATATCAATATTTAAACCGAAATAATATTATATAATATTTTTATTTCATAAATAAACAACATAAATTATATTTATGGAAAAAAACATACATTACATTTTAAATATATTATATCAACTATATTCATAAAAAGATTTATAATATAGATTTCATATATTTTAAATGAATTGCATCCATTATGTTTATAAAAAAATATAATATAAATTAATCATTTATATTAAATATAATTATAAATGAATAATTTTTATAGTATTATAATATGATTCAGAAATTATATAAATTAATTTTAAAATTAAATATACCAATAATATTAAAATATAATAAATTATAAATCGACTATATTCATTCGATTTAATTATAATTGTTATAATTCATATTTATTTAAATATCCCTAGTGATTTGGGTTTGAATCCCTATGAATCACATTTTTATGTTCCCATTTTGGGGGGCATTCGATTTTTTCCGACACTCATGCATGTGAGATTATATCGACCACATGGTGTGGTGAGTTCAAGGGGTGGTACAGGTGAGATATAGACATAAATAAACCAATGGGACTTCCATAAATCCTAATATATTATGGATCAATAGAAATATATTATAAGATATAAAATGAGTCCTTATATCATAAAAACGAAATAGAAAATAAATGGATCATAATATTTCATAAGAAAGCATCACCGAAAGAAAAAAATATCATAGAATCGTGTTTTTTAAGATAAAATTTGGAATTTGTAACAAATATGATAAAATTAAACAGAAACATTGGTTAGTTCTCAACAGAAATATTTGATAATCTTCATCCAAGGATCATCAGTAAGACATCATAAACATAATCCCATTCTCATTGACAAGGTATCATAAACTATATTCAAGGCAGAACGTGAATGAATTATAACATGATCTCAATAGAAAAAATTCATTTCCCAATCGATTTGGAGAATGTATAACTATGATAAAAAATATTGTAATAATATTTCTTCCATATCAATTCCACATAGTAGAGAAAAGAATCAAATAAAAAACATGAATTAAACCCATGAAAAATAAATTGGTTACATAATGAAATCTAAAGGATTATTTAGATCTGAATTTTATAGGTACAAAAAATTATTTAGAGAATATATTATTTAGGACATTAAATGGACATAACAAACATATCAAAAAGGTTTTAGGGAATGATGAAAATAATAAAGGTGTAGGAATAACAAAATATTATTGTTTTCAAAATTGAGAGAGACTAGTAACACCATCCATATACATGTTATAAAGATTTATTTAAGGAAACAATAAAAATGGAAAAAATAGAGTAAATATTATTGAAAAATAATAATGAGGAAAAATAAAATATGTAATATAACAATACTATAAAGGTATAATGATGCGGTGATGGGGTGGGAGTTATAGAGAATATAACGTCTAAAACCTGGATTAATGGGAATGTAACCCTTTCTTCAAGTGCTAAATTTCATCATAAGTTCGTCTAAAATGTGGTATAGTTGAGTAAAATTCAATATTTAAATGTTTCATTATAATTTTCATAGTTAATTAAACCATTATAAACAATTTTATGAAATTTTTTATTTTGTTAATATATATTGTATTGAATGTTTCAATGTAGTTCAGTTCATGACTCCAAAAATTGATGCGATGTTGAAGTATCTATCAATTTTCACTATACAGGTGTTCCATAATATAGATAATTATCCCAAAATTCTATTAATATCATTCCATATGGGATGAAATTAAACATATTAGTATATAGTTACAATTCATAGAATCCATAGTAAGATTATAATTGGATGTTAAAATGACTACAGTTTTTTATATTTAATTCCATTATTACAATGAAAATTTTATGATTCCATGAATCATAAAATGGACGTTATTTGATTATTATATTATATTTATCAATGAAATTAATTTCATAATATTCTGTATGATAATAATTTGAAAACAATAAATCATAATTTAATTTGGTACTATAAAATTACCATGAGTTGAATAAATTTTTTGTGAGAGTGTTGAAAAGTATTGGAAAAAGTGTTAATCATTGAGTGTTATAAAATCATTAAATTATATTAAATATTATATTTTAATGTTTTTTTATTTATACATGTTATAAAATTTTTAATTATAGAATTAAGATGGGAAAATTTGTTTTGAATACCATACATAACATATTTGGTCCACTTATTTGAATAGATCCTAAATTCTTCCTAAGATTAAAATTTTGGACACGATAATGGATGATGGACCTGAATTTGGGATTTTATAATCGAATTTAAGTAGATATTTTGAAAAGTATTATTTTTTCATAGTGTAGGTAAATGTTTGGAGTATGGGTGTTTATATAGAGTGTGAGGGTTATTTTAGAATAAAATATTGATAATATTATTATTTATTAAAAATATAAATTATAATGATTCCTTCGAATTTTATTACTTTACTATTAAAAAATCAGTTCCATTGAAATTAAAATACAAAAAAATATAAATGAAATTGTTGAATTACTCTATTGAATGTAAAGATTTAAAAATAATTTATTGGAATAATATATAACATATGCCATAAATTTTGAAATATATGTTTAAAAAAGTAAATTACTTTTCTTTGAAATGAATTATTTCAGTTTCTAAAAACAAGTATAGGAAGATGTTTTGTAAATTTTTATCTCATATTTATATCCCAATGTTGTTTTAGAATATAGAATATTTGTAAAACCATATATTATATTATTTATCCAAAAATAAATTTTCTCTATAAAATCCTAAAAAATAACCATAATATAATTTCAAAATGATGTTTCAAAAATGTATTTCAATTTTATTTAATAAAAATTATAAAAATCACTAATTTAAAATTTCACTAAAATAATATAATACATGGAGAAAAATTTTATTTTGAATAAATAATATTTCATTTTCATTGAGTGATCACAACCTTATTTTTCAAAAATTCATAATTTGTATTTGATTAAATATTAATTATTCTAGACATTTTAACTAAAATCAGTCATCATGTCTAAATAATTAAATTCAAAAAAAATTAATATATTACTGATTATGATAAACAATACACTACTAAAATTTAAACATTTTTTATTCTATGTTGTGGGATAAGAGCTATAATTTTTAAAATAATAAAATAATTATTAAAATTATTTTTTTACTTATTTTAAACATCAATATTTATTATTTTCATATTATCATTGGCTTTTTACCATATCATTAGTAATTTATTATTCTCTAAAACTATACACTCTTCTAACAAATAAAAAACCACTACACTTCCTGTAAATTTATTTAATTTTTATTATTAATCCCTTAGTATGTTTTTTTACCAATTTTATTTACATTTTTTAATATATAATTATTTTTAAAAGTGTTTTTTTCAATGTTTTCTTCACAATCATTATAATTTTTGGAGGGTGTGGAATATAGAAATATCAATTTATAGTTTAATTATTATTTTTATTACCACATTATTTTATTTTAAATTCTATCTAATATATTCAATAATCATATATAATGTTTTATAATGATGTAAAAATGATTTTTTTCCATGTGTATGGTTTATCGAATAAATTTATCTACTAATACTTTAATGACGTAAATTTTTCATAAATTAATATTACATGTCATTATATTCATCACTATTTCTGAAATTTCAACATTCAAATTTCCACCAAATCCTGATGACATAAAAGTATGGAGAAACATTTGTTTCCTTTCATGATTGAATTATCTTTTTCCTATTTATACATTTGATTCTACTATATTACCTTGATAAGATTAGTGATATTTATTCGTTAAACTACATCTTTATGATATAACATTTCTCATTGTTTCTCATCATAAGATCATGATTCAACTGTAACAACCATGGATTTAGTATTTTTGACAGACTTTGTCGGTATTTCATCAACATAGATACATGGAATAAATTTTGTTCATAAAACATTCTTTGTATAACGTGCCTCTTCGAACCACCACACCTAAGACTGTATTCCACAAGACCTAATTCACTATTCTTTATATAAAAGATAATGCCAAATAATATAAAGGGAATGAGTCTTTCAATGGAGATACTCATAGGGATAACAATAAATCATAAAAAATAAAAAAATAAGCAAAATGAAAATACAGAACCATAATAATGGAATACATTTACTACAATAATAAGATTCTACCAATTTAGAATTCATGTATAGTAAAAAATGGAGAAGATAAATAAATAAATACTCGGGTCTTTAGGAGTCCGTCCTTGGCAGCAACCACCTTCGTCCTACTCTACTGAACCGTCCGGTATTGGGAACTTTACCTTCGTCAAATCTCAAGTCCTAAAATATAGAATAACATTGAAATTATTAAGAAGGGTGTGAGTAAAATACTCTTTAGGATACCACCGAGGCATATTTTACCTAGTGTTCTCACTTATAACATGTTAAGACATAAAAATAATTAATTTTTTCTACAAAAAACAATCATATAATCCAAAAATGAGAGTTCATGAGGTAACCAAGTTTCCATAATCCTCCAGTTATACCTTCTGTGATCTATTCAGATATGATAGACATCACAGTGAAACTGAGAATGAACAACAAACTAGTCTCAAAACAAATATCCCAATGTTCTTAAGGCCTCATTTAATATTGGGAATCTAGAATTTCATATCCTGGATCTATTACGGGTTAGGAACCCAAAACATAATACATTGTTTATGAATCCAGATAATCCCTCAGACCGTCATGCCCCTCTGGTCAATCCCTAGGATTATCATGTACCAAACTCACTGCCATAGATTAGGTTCCCAAACATTCATGTCCCTTCCCTATGTTCAGGTCCATCATCATCATTATTTCATTCCATGTACACATCCACTCTAATGAATGGTAATCACATGATGGTCTTCCTATGTTAATTAATATCACAACCTATAAGGAAAATGTAACATACATCACAGATTAAATTATACAAGTAGACATATCATATCCATATTTAATAAAGTATAAAAAATACAATTTGTGATAATAATTAAACATGGAAACTATATTCTATTGAATTACACATGGAGTCAAATATCACAATGGGTCTCACAGGTCACACACACACACACATGTGACTAAATTCATTCATGATTATTAATTATTTCATCACATAAATTTAATCATGGGAACATGTGTAAAAAATCCATAATAGGTAAGGAACATCTTCCCATAAGGTCTTTGATGACAACGATAAGGATAAACCACTCAGTGTGGTTCAAAATCTCAACGAGAATCAGAAATAGTCAATAAAACCTACTTCAAGTACTTATTTATCATAGTATTTGACATGTCAACACTAGAGGGTTTTTCATGGGTTTCTTGAACCAAAACAGGTTATTTTATTTAAAAAATGAAATAAAATATCACATGCTTTGACCCTTTCTCTATCTTGGATAACATAAAAATTATTATTGTATTCCAACACATACAATATATGTCATATCATAATGAATAATAATTTAACCACATATGATATTATAGTCCACTCTAAATTTATTATAGAATACATTTGATAGTATTTTATGACAATTATTTGTATTTAAATTTTAATAACATTAATAAAATATTCTGTAATTTTTTTTATAATTTATCATTTTATAGTCTTGTGGAATCATGGCTTGACATTTTTTTTTCAATTTCAACCATTATTTGACCTGATTTTTTTAATAATAAAAATGGAGGAAAATAAATTTTAAAAATTAACAAAGCAAACAAAAAAAACATCAATATCAAAGTAACTGAACATAGGGGAATATTGGAGGGGAATCACAAATATATAAATTTAAAAAGTGTCTATATATTTTGATAATAACTTCACCAAAAGATCCTAGGGAAGTATTGGGATCCCTCACACTCAACCAGATTAACAAAGGATAATGGATGAATGAATCTAGTATCATATCCCAAAATGCATAAGATCATCATTTATTGAACTAATAACCCAAATCCATTATTTTGTCATTTATTGAGTTGAAAATTTTACATGCAATGTTTAAATATTTCCCAATAAGGAATTGCTAATTTTAACTGGCCCAAAAAATTTGATTAGGTGGTTTTTGGATTCATACACATTTGGAATGGAGGATTGTTTTGATCAACATAGATAAGTAGGAATAAAGATGAAAATTTAATAAAATAAAATTAATAAAAAAATAAAAGGAAATGGGTAAATAAGTTATCCATATGTGTGATCTAATGAATCACCTGACATAGAAAAATGTTATATTATGAATATGGTAAAACCTATATTTTGGATTTAATGATGTTCTTATATTTCCCATCTAGGAAACCATTCAATTAATTTTACCTTTTTTTGGAAAAATTGTATGTGACTGATAGAATATATATACCCTTACGAACAATCTAATGGAACACATGACACACACAATGGTAATATCACTACTAGGGTAAAAACCATATTCCATATTTAATGATGGTCAAATATATTCCTCCCAAGAGATCATTTAAGAGGTATTGAATTATTTTGGAAAACCATGACTAGATGACATAACATTATTATATTTTTATTTTTTCAATAATGTGGAAACTCAAGCACTAGAATCCTATGCTGAATCCAAAAGAACAAGAAAAATATTCCCCAGATAATTCCAAAGTTTTGATAGATATTTTGTTGTTATGTGAGGCTAAAAAAAGAATTTATAAGTATATTTTTATATATAAATATAATTAAGAAACCTTATAAAAAAAGAAAACATGTTTTAATTATATTTTAAAATTTGGAGGATATTACAATTCACCATATAATTAAATTTTATCAATGAGAAGAACCTAAATTGGTTTTTCTCAGAAAAATATAACCATTGATATCAGTCATCATATTCATATTCATATATCTCTTCCAGATCTATCCACACTACCTCTGAATTCAAAAAAGTTTTACCACATTCCATTAAAGGATTTTTTTTTCACTACAATTTAAACTTTACAGTAGATGATCCCTTTATGGTGAAACAGTCTACCACTCAACACCTCACCATCAACAACATGCAAAGAATCGACCATGTACCTCCAAATCATGGACCCATGAAACACATCATGAATAAATTGGTAGATATGAGGATTATCCAAATGATATTACATTGACCAACACATTCTATTATTATGATGTTTCCTTCAAAACACGGTTCTATCATACCATACTTCCTTAGATAATAGTAGACTAATCAAGGAGTCATTCTCAATAAAACCTGACCACCCATTGTGAACTAATATGGTTTCCTCCAAGAGTCAAAGAGTGATCTTTGTATTCATTGATAAGTGATAAAACTATTCTGAATTAGATTCACTATCTCAAATGTCCCATGAACCAAATTGGGTCTCACATATACTAGCCCATAGTCGTCATTATAATATAATGTTGAATGACATGGCCTATGAAAAATATCTTCATAAGGTTATATATTAATATAATCATGATAATTGACGTGGTATGGGAACCAAAAAAAATGTTGGAGGTAATCCCATGCTCCAAAGAAGTCTAGAATGCATGTTCAAAGCATATCCTCTAGTATGTTTACAGTCTTCTTAGACTGTCCGTTTTTCTAAGGACAATTCATTGTGTTCAATGAAAATTAAGTCTTGAAACACATTTTCAATCCATTCAAAAACCATTATATGAATCATAAATCTCTATTAAAAACCATAATAAAGGGAACTCTATGAAATTTTATGATATCACTAATCTAAATATTTCATAGCTCTTCTACATAGTGACTCTCATAGATAGGTAAAATGGGGGAAACATTGGTCAGCTAATTGAAAACTATAAAACTAGTATCAAAACAATATGTTGTCATGGGTAACCCCACTATAGAGTCTACAATTATGTTATATCACTTACATACGAGAGTAGAGAGTGACTATGAATCCCACTAGGATGCATGTGCATATCCAGTACTATATATGAAGCAAGGCATTAGGTTACAAACCAATCATTGTCTATCTTTATCCTTGGACACCAAATCCACAACCTTTGGTAATGGTATATCATCATTACACTATGATTTATCACCCATCTATAGGAATTAAAGTCGCATATTACCTTCTCTTTGATAGAAGAATGTACTACCACTCCCTCATGCATAGTGATCATATCATAATCACTCAAGGTGAACCTAGGTATGAGATAAACCCTTAATAGAAGTTATCACATAAAAACACACTCTAGGTTTTAGTCATTTAATAAAATTACATTGTATAATTGAGAATACATGTCCACCAAGGGATCACATGTCATTTATCCCTAATCCTATTAAGAATCTATCCTCTAGTATTACCAAATATTCATCATGTATAACTTTATCCACTGAAGGCCTATCACCGTGCTTTTTTTCCTGCCTCTTATGTTTAAGTGAATCCATATTCACATTACCTCTCACTAGTATAGAATAAATAGAAATTTTAATTGTATGAAAATATTAAAACTAGTGTCTCTTTCTTTTATTTAGGTCTAACTATGTAACGATTTACTAAAACCTCTCCTATTACTTATTGACAACAAAACTTTAACTAGATAGTTTTTCACATACAATTTTTAGAGAATTGAAAATTCTTAGGTAAAAATTGATATTAGGGTTGTTCCATTCATGGGGTTGTAGAATAAATGACCCATAAGCTAATACTGACTAATATTGTATTTTTTACTTCTCTTAAATCAACACATGTCACATCACGGTATACGGTGTATTCAATCCTTGGCTTAAGTAGTATAAACAATGGACATATAGTCAACCTATTCTGTAGGTATTGGAAATCCTCTCCATACTGGTCCATCCAAAAGAAAATTATTCAATTACTCATTATATATATCATGGATGATTATAATAGAGATAAATTCTACATAAACATCAGTCATATATAACTAATCAAAGAATCCTGTGATCTCAAACACATTTTAATGATGTGCCCGAGACATTAATTCCTCTTCTTTCTCTAAGTCTATAAATATACCCATGTCAAAAACCACATTTCTTAATAACTAATCCTCCTAAATCTCGAAGTTTCACTTTGATATTTGGGCATAATAGATTTTCTCAATGTGTACTCAGGACTATCTCAAGGTTCATAGAATCCTAATATGGTCTTGATAAGTAGATGAGGATTTCATTGAAATAGGGAATAATGAATTAGTCCATGTATGGGTGTAATAAATTTATTATCAGATCCATGAACACTGGCATTGATTTTGAGAGTCTAAATAACATCATAATGTACTCATTCAACCCATACCTTCTTTGAATATATATATTTGGAATGTAATCAACTCTAACTAAAAATGGGTGATATCTTAATTTACAATCAATATTAGAGGAACACTGATCACCCTATAACTAATTGAAATGATCATTAGTCTTGGGAAATGAAATCTTATTCTTCATCGTCACCTGTTAAAAATTCAGTTAATCGATGTTGAGTTGAATTTTATGGTATACAACATAGGAATTACCCACAATGGAGTAATTATATTGATAAATCCATTTCACTTAAAATCATCTAGATATGAATTAATATCCTTCAACTCAAATGAAAACATATAATAAATGGGTTTTCAGATGGGTTTAACACATGGAATGAGTTCTATATCATCATAATTTGTTGGTTTTTTAGAGATTCAACATTGAAAAATATTTCCACAATGGTTTCAACCAATTTTTCAGATTCCAAAGGGCCGTTGGTACCCTATAAGTATGAATAATTATAATTTTAAAAATATAACAACACAGGTACTTATAAAATACTTTTTACATTATATTTATTAATCAGTTAAACTCATAATAAATGTATAATGAAATATGTGGTATTCATCGAAATCAAAGAATCAATAATAGAATAGAAAACCACCCTAAGAGAGTATAAATATTTTTTATTCATCTATAGAAAAAAATATGATATATATATATATAATTAGTATATAACTGTTTTAAAATTGATAAAATAAGTGTTGGAATTTTTCTGAAACACGAATATTTATTTCAAATTTTTATATTTATATAATTATTTAAAATTAATTTCATCATCATAAAATATATTCACAAGTTAATATTTAGTTTTAATATGATTATTATAAAATGTTATAAACTATAATTATTTTTTCAACGTGTTATATAATCAGATATAATTTTAGAAATAATTTTTTTGGTATTTAAAATTATTTTAATTAAAAATTATATTTTCTCCATTTTATAAAATTACATTCATAAAATATATTTAATTTTTTAATTCTACATGTCAAAAAATGTATGGGGAAATGTAGGTTTTTTGATGAATAGTTAAATATAAAATTTTATAGTATTTAAACAATTTCGGAATTATTGCATAATATATGATGTATGGATGATATAATCCCTAAATCTCAAACTCTCAATCATTAGTATGATATATTCAGTGATATTTTAGAAACTATTCATAGGCTTGATCCAAAATAATAAAATAATGAATATAACACTGATAAAACACCCCTCTCATACATTATTAATACCACCCCTATCCAACTATTCTACTCAAACATGAAAGCCTTCTAGCTTGCCTAATTTATTCTAAATCCCACTACCATTATACTTCCCTATGTCAAAAACCTACAGGGCTCACAAAAGTCTAAAACCAAATTCCTTATTGAGGATATTTTAAGATGTAAAATCCCAATTCTTTTTTCTTTTATTTTCTATTAATTTTCGTTTCATTTATTATTATATCATCAGCTATCATATCCAAAGTGAAATGATAACTCCAATGTCTTACATATATAGTAATTTTTTAATGGAATATCTAACATCGAAAGCCTCCCTCTTCTCCTATTATTCTAGAAATTGAATGCATCATCTATGACGTGTCGATTCAACACCGTTATGGACATCAAATTGTCATTTTCATTTAATGCATTCAATAATGGTTATAAAAACCTTATTATAGTTAAATAATCTTTAGTTATATATATAATTAGTTATTTAATGTTATAGTACCAATATATAAACATTATATTGAATAAAATGATATATGTTTGTGATGGGTGTAGAAACCACTAAAATAAATTAAATCATTTTCATCAATGTTTTATTTATTGATTCATCCTTATTTAGAAAAGAAATATGGAATGATTTAGCGTTATAGAATGATATTAATACAATTTCATTTCCCTTCAGGTGTTTTTCTTTAATTCGATAAGAAAATTCATAATGAACCAACAATGGAAACCAAAAAAAAAATACACCTAAAAAAATATTAAAATATTATCAAGAAACGGGAGGAAATATGTTATAATAATTTTATACAGTTAATTATATATATTTATATATATATGTTTTTAGTACATTAATTTAACTATTTATATAATTACACAGGTATTTTAAATGCATATGATGTAAGAAAAACCCAAGGTAATGGAATTTTCTGTAAAAAACCACTTTTAAATATCTATTTTTAACCAAATAAAAAAGGAATATTTTCATGATGCATGTTTTCTTATTTTATGATTATAATCTTGTTCCTATGAAATATTTATGAAGAATGGTGTAACCTATATCTCTTTATAAATAATTGGGTATGATTATGTCAGAGGTCAACCATGGGGTAATCTATGTATATCTACGATGGTTACAATGTAAAGTAGATGTGGTGGTTACATCATAAGGGATACATGGGGATTACATTACAAGGTAGTAGTGAGGATTAAAAATAATTTGTTGTCCACATGGGTTACAATCTTATTTATATAATTCCTCCTATTATGTATAAGGATTTATTTATCTTTTCTATGTTGTATGGAAATCTATTTTTTTCACAAAGTTACTTTACGATAGTTATGAGTGACAATTATATATTTTCAAAAAAGGTTTAATATGTTTATAATTATAAATTGAATAAGAAATTCATTCCTTGTCTTTATGATCCATACTTTAATTTTTTGGATAATCAATTATTTTAAAAAAATGACATGGTTTATGTATTTTTAAAAGAAAAAAGGAATCCATGATGGATTTTGTGATGTTTTTTCATGAGAAGATTTAATTTTTTATTAAAAAATAGTATTATTGAAGAAATTATTAGTATTTTATTAGAAAACACTTTGTGTTATTGTGGGTTGATATGTATAAATTATGTCCTAACTCTTTAAATCTCTAAAAAATGATCATTAGGAATGTATGGAAATGGATTCTAGTTGAATTGTCTATAGTATGTAATGTTTTAGGATATGTCTTTATAGTTGGTATCATAGGACAACTTAGGTAACATTATTAGTTAATATGATGTTATTAGAAAACAATAAATTATTTTTTTCATTATAGTTGTGTTTAACATACATAAAATTTGAAGATTACCATGTTTCATTATCTTTGATATGATTTTTTCAGAATGGTTTTCCTCAAATGATTGAGAAAAGACAATGTAAGAAGGAACTAAGATGATGAAATTGTTCTAAATATGAAACTCAGAATGATTGTAATTAGAGGTGAGTAGTCTCTAACAGTAATGGCTCAGTCGATGCATACTATTAATTAATATAACATCTACATAAGAAAAAATACACAGTAGTTAGAAAAGTTGATGAAGACAGTAGAACATTTTATGAGGCAACAACATTCTAATTTCTGTAGATATTCTGACCCATAGTTGAAAAAAATGGATTAAAGCCTTTGAAAAGATATTTAACATCATTGGATGTTTAGATAATAAAATTTTAATCTTTATATTTATCCTTTTAAATTTGAAGCATACTGGAGGTGGTCAATGGTCAAGAATATCAGGGATAGTGAGGAGATTGATACTTTCAAATTGTATGACTTTTAGAATCAATTTCATGAAAAATATTTTTTTATGGTTTTTATAATTTGGATGAAAATTAAATTCCTATAATTAAATAAAAATAGAATGATTTAGTGGATATATATGAATAAACAACACTCCATTGGAACGGTATATACAAAATATTATTTAGGATTTGGATCATAAAAGATATAATTTTTCACTTAATATTGATTCCACAATATCAAATTAAATTGGAATCTCATGAATTATAATTTTGTAAGGAACATGTCTAATTAGTTGAGAGGGTAGAAATTGGGTTTCATAATGATAACATTAACCTAGAAAATAATAAAATAAATGGTCAACATGGTAAGTGATGGGTATGAATCAGAGAATTAAATCTGAAGGTATGATTGTCTGGATTACATTTTTAGAGAACTATGGTAAAATGATACATAGGGAATGAATTAAAAAAATTGGGAAGAGTATTTTATATAGTATGTTTGGAAATATGGCCTGATCTTGTAATATAAAAATACTATGATTAATTCAAATTAGAAAATTGTAAATTGTTTTAAATATTTTGGGATGAGGAATTATGAAAATATCTACCGAATAAATCATATTAATGATGAAAAAGAGAAACATTATAAGCATAAAGGCACCGAAAATCATTTATGTCTACACTAGAAGATGTTGGGTGATTCAATGAGGTTGTATAAACTCCAGGGAGATTAATATTTTTTCATGATTGAGTTGAGATTAGGGTACCAAAAAATGAAGGTAAAGGATAATAAATTCTAAAAAATAGCTTTACATACTAGTTATGAGAATTATGAGTTTTTTGTTATCCTTTCTTCATAAAAACCTCTCATTCTATATTTATGTATCTTATGAATATAATATTCCATTAATATTTGTATATAGATGTTTGTGTTTTTATTGATGAACTTTTTTTGTTTTAAAAATTTCGTAAATATCTTGAATACATATAAGGATTTTCTTGCACACTCTCAACAGAAATAATTTATACAGAAAATTAATACAATGGTATTTTTGGTTTCAATATATTGATTTTCTTTAAGGCTTTGTAAATAAATAATTCATAACAGTTGATATCACTAAAACAAGAGTGGTTTCTGAATGGCCAAGACATAAAAATGTTATATATATTAGTAGTTTTCATTGACTAGCATACTATTACTTATGGTTTACTAAAAAATTGCATGGTTATCTAACCCACTAACTAATTGAACACCAAAAAAAGGGATAAACTTATTTGGATATATGTATGTGATGTTTTTTAAGGAATTAATAATATGATTGATGAATTCCCTAGTTTTGGATCTACCTTCTAGAAATGGTTATTTTTTTCATCTAAAGTGATTCTTCATTGAAGGGAATTGGTTATGTTTTGAGAGAGAATGATCATGTAATTTCTTATTATTCAAGAAAACAAAAACATCATTAGTTAAATTATCACCCACATGATTTTGAATTAGAAGCTGTAGATCTCAATTTGAAAATTAGAGGCATCAGTTATATGGACAAAAATTTGAAATATATACTCACCGTAAATGTCTAAAGAATATATTCACTCAAAAGAAATTTAATATTAGGTAGATAATATGGCATGTACATGGAAAGGATAATTAATGAAAAATTAATTACCCTCTATTAAATGAAAATAAAGTGGTGAATATAATTAATTGAAAACATCCAGATTCATTAACCTTGTTATAGTTAGAATATGACCCCTTGGTTTATGATTTGATGAATTTTTACTTAGAAGCTGTTAGTGCATGAAATAACACTATTTTCTTTTAGGTTTCAGGGTCGTTTTCTCTATTATATTGAAATAAGAAATCATAAAAGTAATAATATGAGTTACTTTAAAATGTTGAATCAGTTATGAAAGGTAAATTACCTGAAATTAATGTTGATAAAGAGTGTGCCTTGATATTTTGAAAGAGATTATGTGTGACTTATGATTCCCATATAAAAAAATAGTGGTTAATTAAAGATTATATTTCCCTATTTTCTATTCATCCTAGTAGCACTAGGATGTACAAATATTTTGAGTGTATTACTGGTGGGATATAATGATGTTTCAGATTTTACCATGATATAATTAACTTGTGAAATGGTTAATGATGATAGAAAACTACTAAATGGGATGATTTATCCTTTTCTATATCTTGATTAGAAAAGGGGAAAAATGCTCATAGACTTCACAGTGTGAATACCAAAGGCTTCTCAAGGTATGAATGCAATTTGGGTTATTGTTAACCAACATACTAAACCTACACATTTTCTTCTTAATCAAGATACTCTTTCAGAAAAGTGTATTTCTTGAATTTACCACTAAAATATTATTATATTTCAAGGATTTTATCACTATATTATATTTTTTAGTGATATCAGGTTTACTTATAACTTTTTGAAATTCATTCTAAATCAATGGTAATAATGTTGAATTTAAGCACATACTTTCATCCCAAATATGATGGATAGTCTAAGATTTCAATATATACATTGAAAGATAGGTTATGTTCTTGTTCAATGGGTTATCATGAAAGTGGAGATCAAAACCATTTTTCTAACTAGTTTTCATATAATAATATTTTTCATTCAAGTCTACAGTTGGAAAATTTTTAGTCATTATATGGAATGTGGTGTTGAACAACAACATTTTAGGACGATGTTGGGAAAAGGAAGTTGATGGGACTAGAATTATTAGAAGAGGTGACTGGGAAGGTGATGGTGGTGAAACAACACATGAGGATAGCTAATGGTAGATAAAAAATTTAAATGGTTAATAGGAGGAAAGACTATAACTTCATAGTAGGTGATCATTTCTTTCTCAAAGTTTTTCAAAGTAAAATTGTGATAATATTTGGTAAGAAGGGGAAATGTATTTCATGGTTCGTTGGACTGTTTGAAATCCTAGAGAAAGTTGAACCAGTTTTCTACCGAGTAGCTCTATATATGAGTTTCTCTCAGGCAAAAAATTATTTTAATTTTTTGATGATAAGAAAGTATCTACATGATTTATCTCATGTTTCAAGAACAATATTAGTTTAGATGGAAGATAACCATTCTAATAAAGATGAACATGTTCAAATGATTTGTTTAAGAGAGGATTTATTGTATAGTAATATGATTCTCCTTGTTTTATTTTTTGTAAAGAAACCACATGGTTGAAGAAGAAACATGGAAATATTAAAATTTTGTGAGGGAAAGGTATTTTCACATGTTTAATAATTGAATAAAAATTACAATAATGAAATTTTCAGATGTTGGGGTGAATATAACAACCCAGGTACTTATAAAATATATTTTGTTCTGATTAAATCAAATCATTTAACTAATTATTGTGTAATGAAATAAGTTTTATATTTTGAAATTACTGAATAAATACTAATAGAATAGTTACATCATCTACGAGAGTAAAAATAAAATTTATGTGCCTTATAATTAAAAATATTATATATTTATATCATGGAATATGTATATAAATGATTAAAAATTTATAAATTAGGTGTTGGTATATTTTAGAAACCGAAATTTTTATTTAATATTTTATAATAAATACATTATTTTAAAAGAAAATTTATATTTATAAAATATATTAATAATTTTATATTTTATTGTCTTATGATTATAAGATAATGTTATGTGGCCTTAATTAATTTTTCAATGTGTTATAAAATAAGTTATAATTTTAAAATTGGTATTTTTTTAATAAATAATTATTTTAATTAATAATTAAAATTTTAATATATATAAAATTATTTTTGTAAAATTTATTTCATTTTTGAATTCTACACATCATGTCATGGTTGGGGTGAATTTTTCATTTTTTCCAAAATACTGTAATTTTTATTGATTTTTGAAATACGATAATTTAGGTTATTTAAAAAATTCATGATTTATTGATTCATATACAATGTAATGATGATGTATGTAAAAAATCATGAACTCTCCTTTATTATTTTAATATATTTAGATATAATTCTAAAAATATTCCTATTATTTAGAAAAAACAAAAAACTAATGAAAATAATCAGGAGAAAACACCCCTCTCATCCACTATAAAGACAACCCTCACCACATCTTATCCTAACATATCAAAGCCTTTTAGATTGTTTAATTTCATCCCAAAAACCTTCTAAATAATCTTACACACGTTTCATCCCTAATTTTATCACCAAATGGCCAAAACCAATTGCATTAAAGACGATATCAATGTGGGGAATTCAACAGGTAAAATCCCCTTTACTATTATTTTATTTTAATTTTATATTTCATTTATTTTAGTATTCTCCCCTCACCTACACATTCTAACATGACATAATAAATCCAATATCTTACATATAATAGAGTTTATTTATGTTAATGTAATAACCATAATAAAAAGCCTCCCTCTTCTCTTATTATTATTGAAAATGAAAGGATCATCCATGATGCACCAATTTACCGCCCTCGTGGGGGTCAAAAATTAATTTTTTTAACACATTCAATGATTTTAATAAAATCAATATTACAGTAAAATTGTATTTAACTATACATTTGATATTTTATTTAATGTTATGGAACAAATATATAAACATGATATTGAATAAAATTATATATTTTTGTGATGGTCGCAAAAAATGCCAAAATAAATTAAATCATTTTCATTAATGCTTAATCTGGTGATTCATCCTCATATTAGAAAACAAAATGATATATGGTATAATTTGAAATTATAGAGACATATTTATACCATTTTATTATAATTCTGGAATTTTTCATCCATTCGATAAGAAATAATATAATGAACCAACCATGGAAAGAATGAAATAAATACACCTGAAACAATGAATATAATAAAATATTATTAATAAATTAGTGTAAGGATACTATAATATGATCATATAACTATTTATAAACAGTAATATAATTCTATAATACATTAGTAGGACTCCTTAATTCATTATACATGATTTTTGATATCGTTTAAAGTAACAAAAATGTGATGTAAAAGATATTTTTTTATAAAAATATTTTAAATTTCTATTTTGTTAAAATACTCAAAAGAGGTATTTTTATGATACCTATATTATTATTTTATGATTATTCATCATTTCTCAGTATATTTTATGATGAAGAGTGGGACCTATATCTCCCTCCAATGCATTGGGTATGATTATGTTGGTGGTTGACTATATGGTTCCTCCAAGTGTAACTACAATGGTTACACCCTATGTTAGGTGTGAGGGTTACATCATAATTTAGTTTTGACGTTTACAATTTAAGGTGAGCATGAGGGATATGTATCAAATGGTATCCACAAGGGTTAAAATATTATGTATGAAACTCCCCATGTTGTATATAAGGTATTATTTATTCTTTCTATGCTTTATGTAAATCTCTTGTTTTCAGATAGTAATATTATGATACATATGGGTCAGAAGTATATATTTGTGAAATTTATTTCATATATTTATTATTATTCACAAAATAACAGATTCATTATTTTTTTTTTGTTTTTTACTGTATTTTTGTCGTCATACCATGTTTAAAAATAATCAAAGTGTTTAAGGATTTTAATAGAAAAGATGAATCCTCATTGAATATTGTGTAATGTTTTCTTGAAAAGATTTCATGTTTTATTTAAAACTGTTGTATTAAAGATGAAATGGAAACTATATTAGTATAACCTAATTATTAATATTTGTATTTTATATGTATAAATTATGTACTGACTCTTTAAAACTATAAATTGAGAAGATATTTAGGAATATAAGAAAGAAAATTTTAGATGAATAAACATGTTTATATAATGTTTAAAGTTTGTTTCTTATTAAAAATAAATGTATATTCAACCATAGTTCTGATCTCTTAGGGCTGGGATATAAACTAAAATAAATATGTGTGGTAGAAGTGTCCCTTCTACCAAAACTATGGAGAATTTAAGGGAGAATTTATACCAATATTCTCATACATATCTATTGATAAAGTAGAAACATCCACCCTGAGAGGATTATTCCAATATTCTTCTCATATAGTCTGATAATATTACATGGTGGTGATATATTCTCTTCAAAAAAACAAATAGTTTGGGAAAATGACGATGGTTGGATAAACCCAAGTCATTATATGGGATCACAAATATATATACTAAAACATGGTATAAACCTTCTAATATTGACCATTGTATTTGACCCAAAATATTATTCCAGATCATCATATATATACAAAAATAATTACATGCTCAATAAAACTAACTAATTTCAGTAAATATATATTACAATATTATAGAAACAAATATATATCATATAAATATATCTTCCCCAACATTTTTCACAAATATAGAAAATTAATTTAATGACTACCATGAACCATAATGTAAATATATATATGGTATGTGAACCTAAATTCCTAGTTAAAATTCATGAATTCAGTCAAAATATCATTAATCACATGTCAACATCATTTGAATTATAAATAGTTAATTTAATCAATGGTAAGTAGAAAATAGAATTTCTCCCAATTTATGGGAACTCATAGGATAACTATATATTGTGGGATTGGGACTATCACAATTACCCCACATGAGTCCCAACCTTATTACATCATATCAACCCTATCTGATAACAAGGCACTGAGAATAAAATTTTTGGGATTCCAAGTGATTTGATAACATTTTTGTAACACCACCTATCTATTGACCGAGATCGATCATAAATGCCACATGATTTCTTGAATGCCTCATCATACCTAAGTGGAATATGAATAGTTAGGAGGGTCTGGGTCTGTTATTGGGGAGATCACACACTCAGTATCATTTCGCAATACCACTAATAAATTAGATATATTATTATAAATTACTATAGTTACCATATCGAAATTAAATAATAGAATATATTTCATTAAATAATTAACAAAACATGAAGTTTTAATATTATCCAATGTATAATTTTTTAGATAAATAAATAAATAAATATTAGGTTTCTCCAGATTCATTCCAAATTTTCTAAATATTTCATACTCTTCTTCTCAACCAGCTACTGATGGCCCTTACATGTCGGTATATCTCTAGTCATGAAATCTACAGGTGAATAAAAATGATTGAGTATGGTATGAGTAAAATAATATATAAAAACCAATAGTACATTCTTTACCTAGTGCGATCAATTATAAATTGTTTTTACAATGATAATAGTTAGTATATTATATAATAATAAACAAAAAATCAAAAAACGAGTGGTAATGTTCTAACCAAGTCACACATTCTCTCATTTATTCCCGTGCCAACCTAATGACTGAAGGATAATGATGGTATTCAATGTGAGAAAAAATTTCACATTTCTTGTGACACAACTCCATACTCTCTCAAGGAATCGAGTTAGATTAGACCCCTAGATCATTTTATCATGGATCCATCACAAGTGAGGCCCATATACTATCAAACCCCTTATTTTCCTTGATTTGGACCCTAGATTGTCATTCCCCACAGTTCATTCTCCCAAAAAATAATGGGTCAAATTTTCTACCATAGTATATCCCCCAGAAGATTATATCACTTCAATGTTTTCAAGATAATCAGCATTGTCATTGTAATCCGTGAACACACCCCATCAAAGGGATAGACATCACATAATGGTCTACCTATCTCTTGTTCTAACTAAACCTAAAATTTAATGATAATTAAAATTGTCGTATAAATAATACAAGGGGTAAATAACATATCATCTTGGTAAAAATAGTAGAAATACATAACAACATGTGCCCATAAACAAACATTGAAAATGGAAACTCTATAATAATCATAGAGTCCAATATCACAATAGGTCTCATGGGTTTGACACAAAAACATGTGAAAAAAATCATTCATAATTATCAAGTATTCTGTCACATAAATAATATTAAGGAAACATGAATAGAAAATCCTAAAGAGGTAATAAAATTCCAATTTAATTGTGATCAATGTCAATAAAAAGCATATAACACATTGTGTGGTTTGAAATCTATAGTGGAAACATCACTATTCCAGAAGTAATGCTAACAATTTTTACTTATTATTGTTTTCAATATGTCGATGATCAAGGTTCTTCAAGAGTTCCTAGAACAAAAAATTGTCATTTTATTTAAATTATAAATAAAATATCACATGTTATATTATAAACATCTCTAAATTAATTTAAGAACACATGTGGTAGTCCTTAATAATTATTCTTTAAAAAAAATATTTATCCATGAGAATTTTAGGAATTATCCATTGATAATTTCTCTAAATTATTCTTTAATTACACTATATAATTATCTTTTTTTAATACATATAGTTATACTTTCATAATTTCATACAATTATTCTTTGTAAATTTTTAATAATTATACATTGATAATTCAAAGTAATAATTGATCAATAAATATTTATATATATATTGATAACATATCACTAACATCTATTGATATTTTTTTAATAAATTATCACTTGAAAATACAATATATTTTCATTATTAAAATTCTTTGTAATTATCTTTTTATAATTTTAATAATTTATCCTTTAATAATTTTTTGTTAAAAATATCTATTGAAAATCTTGTGTAATTACCCCTTGATAAAAATTAGGTTTTTTTATTCGTCAGCCATTTTATTCTATAATTTGAAGAGAAAAAAATAAGAAATAAAAAATGATAAAAAAACAATGAAACTAATTACAAACATCAGCATACTTGGTGCATCATAAAGGGGGATATTATATGGTTATAGTGAAATGAGAATCAGAAAACGATATCAGAAAGATCAATGTTGGAATCTACGAATGTGAAAAAGTGGGTTTCCGGATCCCTAATACTATACTGGATCAACGATGAATAATGTTCAAATAGATACAGTATTTGAAACCCAAACATTTAACATCATTTTATATTAACCAAAACAATAAAAACATCCATTAAATCCATGATTTAATTGAAAAATGATGGAGGAGTGTTTGAATTTATCTCATTATGGCCTTATTAATTTTAAGGGGTAAAAATGTATTGATTTCATGGTTTTTAGATTCAAAGTCATGATGAAATAGAGGATTTCTACATTCATAGAGGATAATATGGAAGAACGTGAAACATTAATGAAAAATAAATAAATAATAACAAAATTAATGTAATACGCAAAATAAATTACATATACATGTGATCCACCCAAACACCCAAAATGTAGAACGGTAATGTGACACCTAGGGTAAAAACTATATTTCAAATTCAACGTTAGTCTCATAAATCAGATAAAAACCCATATGGGATATATTCAATTATTTAAAAAAAGGATGGTTTTATGATATAATATATTTACCCTTATTTGTGATCTAAACAAACACTCGACCCCAACAATCTTTATGTCATGCATTAGGTAAATCCCTTGTTATAGATTTATTAGCAGCCTTAGATTACCCATCCAATACTCGATTTGAGAGATATTCGATTATTTAAAAATAAAAATGCACATGTGATAAAATATATTTAATATTCATGTTATATACATATCAAGGCTTTACACAACTCAGAATCTAGTAAGGAGTTCGTACATAACTCCCAAAATATTCAATAGAATATAATATTGTGTTAACAAGGGTATTACCCTTACGTGAGGCCACAAAAATAAAATAATTGATAATTTTTATAAAAGAAATAATTTTTCCCCCAAATAAACAAATAAATATACAATAAAAAATATTATATAATTATCAATTAAAAATTTGAGGATATTAAAATTGGTGGAAGGTAATGTCAATAGTTTACAACACTAATGTGATCAAGAATATCAGAGGGTCCAATGAGTCAAAAATTTATCATTACATTCATACCAATAATATAACTCTCTTCTATAGAGATAAACTATGAAATAAATTAACTAAATCTCAATCTCTACATCCCACTGATTACTATCAATATAGGTTCATTGTGGACATTGATAAGTTCTCTCACGTTAATGAATAGTCTAGACTTTCTTAGTTACCTATTTTACTAATTGTAGTCCAAATATGATTTCTTCTCTCGAATCAAACTAGTATGATAGTGCTATTTAGTTTTTATCATAGAGATTTCCATATGGGGAAGCATGAATTCTTGGGTGGAATATATTTTCATATGAGAATATGACCTAAGGAGGGTGTTAATGTTAGCATCTCTTTGTGTATGTAAATAAATTTTGGAGCATATCCTCTAGTGTTTTAATGACCCTTTTCGATATACTATATATCTGAGGAAGATATGTTTTCTATAAATTTAAACATGTGTTCAATTCCATATTATGAATCTTCTATAAATTATAGTAAAACCTCATATATGGATCAAATTCAATTGATAGAGGTGTTAAATGTAGCCTTACTGCCTATATATTATATATGTTGTAATGATGATTGGGTGAGAAGTATTTATTAATATAAATGAATTTTACATTATTTTTCAGATGATCCTTGAAAACCCCTATGACATTGTTTCTTTTGGATATATTTATAATACAAGTGATAAAGTCCATTGCTATTTTTTTCTCATTTTCATGCTAGTATCAGAAATGGTTATATCACCCGCTAATAATTTTTTCATTCAAATTTTATTTTTTCCAAAACAAATCACTGTGATGTACATTAAATAATCTCGTATTTTATATTTTCCTACTCTAAATTAACATAGATATCTATATATATCATTATTCTTAATAGGTGGAAGAAGAATATAAAGCTATAAGAATCATCTAATAATTCCTTTATTTTATCAGGTTTATATGTTTCACATAAATAGAAACCATATATTAAAAATAAAAATTTATCAATTTCATACATTATATTTTACCCTTTGAAATTTATTCCATCATCTTTTGTATATTAAAATAATATTTTTATAACACATTAATATTATATAGTAGAGGAGATTCATAATTAAGTTGAGTAAGTTAAAATTTTCTTTCATCGATTATGATTAAAATTTCCATCCTTTATATGTCGAATAATAATAGATCCTTTCTAATCTATATCATAGGTAAGTTTGAATGATCTATTATTCTTAGATCATCTTTAACTTTCCATTCATTCCAAGATGATAATGAATTGATAATTCATAGGCATCTATTAGCTCTATCAATATTTTTTAGATAATGTAGAGGTATTTCTAAGTGAATATATGCATTATACTTTTATGATAACTATATATATATCAAAATTTTGTCCATAGAGATAATTCCTTCAAATATTCAAGGAAAAGATTTCCATTTTTCACTCTAAATCCTGAGTAGGGTAAATTTTCACTTTTTTAGCTATATTGAAGAATTTTAAATAAATTTAACATTCTTGAATAAATAATATAATCCCTAATTTTGTGATTTTATATACATGAAAAATCCTTCTCCACTTGAGGGTAGTATGAAAATTGTTGATGTTACGTAAATTTTATTTAGAACATTGAATCACTCTTCACATTTATTTATCAAAAATTTTTACACCTTCATACAATAGTTTAGTTAGTTAAATGAACAATATTGTTAAATTTATCAATGAATAATTATAATACATATTCAATATGATTAAAAAATAGGTCTTATTCATTGTTTTTGGTCGTTTCCATTCATTAATTACCATAGTCATTTATGGGTCAATAGATATCCCTTAACTGGTGATAAGAATTCCTAATAATTTTATATTTTCTATGTTTAAGTCACATTTACTTTAAAATTTATAAAAATTCTCCATTAGTATAGTATTTAATACAAGGATAATTTGTTCTTAATTTAATTATTTTCTTTTAGAATATATCATAATTTCAACTATAAATACCAGCAAATTGTTTTGTGGTTATCTCTATTGACTCTATTCATTATTCGATGTTGTTTTATAACCTGTTCACCACTAAAGTTTTAGGAACTACCCAAAGGCCTAATATCTCATTTTTATGAACCATGGAAATATAATTATATGGATCTAATTTTTAAAAAAATTACAATAGATTAAATATAAATGCATTTATTTAAAATTAAAATTATATTTTTTTTTCTACGATTATAGTTGTATTTAACTATGATAGTATAAGGACTATTGCTATAGTTTTACAAAACTATAGATTCAAAAACCTTTTAATCCAAAAAATCCTCCCCACACCAACAAAATTTATTGTTCCTGATGCTCATAAAATCCCACTCATGCCCTACTTAATACACCCCTTATGGGCCTCCACCATTACCACAACATCCCACCTATACTAACTTCTTCCCATACTACCATCCTCCTATATATATCTCATAAAGTTTCTATAATTTAATTTTTTTCAGAAAAAACCCTTGCCTTGTAGCATGAATTTATTTAAAAGTTTTTTTCTGTGACTACTAATGTTTTTAATTGGTTGAATATTTATTTCTAGTAGATCAGTGATAATTGGTGTTCTAAAATTATTATATTTTTTGGTTCTGATTTATTAGATGGAAATAAATTTTCTAATGAAATTGTGTTGAATCTAGGGATGTTAATTTGGGGTTACATATGATTTTATAAATTTTCTAGTATATTATATTATAATTTTATAATACATAAAATTTTATAAATTTATAAAAATTCATCAAGAAAAATATATAATTTTTGTAAATTTATTTCAATATTTGAATACAATAATTTATTTTTTTTATATAATTTTGAAAATAAGTTTATATATGATAATACTATTATATAAATTATATATAATGTTTTATAAATTATGCATATATTTGTAGTTTTATACATTTAAAAATTTATATTATCCTTTAAATTTTACTATATATATGTGTTTTAAAATTATATATTTTTTCAATTTTTAAATTTATAAGTATTGGTAACTATTATTATATATTTTTGAAATTATATATTTTTTTAAATTATAAATTCTATTATACTTTTTTATATAATTTATATAACTTTTATATATACTTTATACCATTAACTATATACATGTTATAAATTTATATAATACTAACTCTATACATATAATAATTTCTATCTAATTTTGTCTAATTATAATCAATCTGGAAGGAAAAAAATTGCTCAAAACAATAGATATATTTTGGAAAAGGGAATAGAACCACTGATCACCAAATATTGATCAAATTGTAAATATGAATATAACATTTCATTGGAATATGATTTTTTTAGGAATTTTCAAATCATCAACCTCCTTCGACTCCACTATAACGACCCACACTTTACATATATTGTTATTACTTCAAAATTGAAGCACACTTATTACAACATATTACAAGACCAGGAAAGGACCGTATAGGTATAGTGTCTTTAGAAACTGGGAAACAGAAACAACTGGTTCATAAAGCGTCTACACTGTCTCCCATTTATTTCATCATATCTATAGTCCCTTTTGGCATATATTACTTAATAACCTTCTTCCTGACCTGGGGAAAGAAAACATACAAAATGGTGAGCTCAAATTCTCAGTAAGGGTAAACAAAAGAAATATCAATCACATCATATTCATAAGAACATAAAATTTTGGAAATCTTAACCTGCAAAAGAGAGCATATGGGATAAATTATAGTAGTGAAATTAAATCCCAATAATCATAACTTAAAACATGAAACTTTATGTCATACACACATAATCATAGAGAATCATTTCTTACTAGTCAAGACTCATGGACAAGACTATCTTAGTGGACAAAGTCCATTTCTGAACCGAGTTCCCTCCTCGTTTCAGTCTTGTTTCACTGAACCGGTTTAACCTGCCATTCTAGCCATGTCTATCTCATGAGATATAAAATCTTTACCCAATTCATTGGAGGGAGATATAGGTCCCACCCATCTCATAATGATACCATTCTTATGTGCGCCACAAAATCATAAATCATACATCATTGCATAACCCATGTAATAAAAATGGAATTCTTAAACAACATGACATAATAAAAAAATTCATATAAGATAAATTAATTCATAAAAATAATTCCATCACAACATAATCAAATCAATGTAATAATAGGGATAGAAACAGAACCCTATATTATCTTAGACGGAAAATAATTTTGATAAAACACTTGAACTCCATTATTGAGTAAAATATCCTTCCTACTTCAAGAACATTTTACTTTCTTAACATGTCATACAATTTTAAACTAAAATAAGTTGATTAAAAATAAACATGAAAACTTGTAAAAGAAGATTCTTGGAAATAATGTTTTAAAAATCCATTAATGCCGTATAATTTAAAAAAACATTCATCTCGAACTTTTGTCGAAAAAGTCAAAAAGTACCTCGTACGAAAAACGACAAAAGATTCCTTTCATATATTTTACTAAAAACTCACCGAAGGGTAAAATTGGATTTAAACAATTGTAGGTGGATGGAAACAATATTACATATTGAGGGAACATGGATGTGGATGATAAAATACCCCCCAGTAAATACCAAAGTATAAACAATCTCGGATAAAAATGAGATTTTGATATTTTCCCTTACCTTAGGTCTGATTTGCTTCATAAGTGTCCGAACCTCCTATATAATGATTTAAATAATGTTATTGACTTATTCCAGAATCATAACTTTTTTTATGATATCATATATGGTCATATTCTTAGATTCTTATTAGTAATATTTCATTACTACTTGTTATTCGGGTGTTTATTACTTTTTGTTCTTAATCGTGTTTTGTCGAATAAATTCTTATTCTTATTTTTAGGCTATAGATACCTCATTTATAGAATTTTATTAGTGCAATATATATAATATTCATTAATTAAATTCATTTATATAATCATTATGCAATGAAGATCATGTAGAACGAGTCGCATCACATCGTGGAGACGATATTCCGTACGTATGCACGAGCGATGATATCGTTCTCATGATCGTGAAATTGTAATGGAGTGTATGTATACTATTTAAGAATCAATATTACTTTACAATAATCATATATAGTTATTATTTACACCATTATACCCATCCAAGTAAGGTGGTGGTGGAAAATAGATTACACCACGGCATGGAGACGGTATTCCGTACGTACGCACGCACGGTGATTTCGTTTTCCGTAGGATGGATAGATGGTGAAATAGGGTTATTTAATACTTATAATAACATATCAGTATATGGGTGATACTGATGTTGTTACTTCATAATAAAACAACAAAATAATAAGAAGTTGAAGAAGAAATAAAGTTGAATGAATCGGTAACGGACATTACCTCTTCTTTGAAGCGCTTCTTTGAGACCTCCTTTTAGGGCACTAAAATTTGTATTGGAAGAAGACCAGGACCTCTAGGATGTTTCTAGGGAAGTGGAAAGGAGATATTGTCAGGGGTTGGCCGAGCTTGAAGGCTGAAAGTGGTGTGAGGAAGAGAGGGAGGAGGTACCCTTTTATAAGGGAGGAGAGGGGCACCTTTGGAATAACTAAAAATATTATTTTATTATAAAGTCAAATTCAGGTTTTAATAGCTCCAAATTGAGATATTTAGAATCTAAGGTAAGTATGGGTAGAAATCCTCTCATACAATATAATTTAGACAAGTTTAGGTTCCTATTTTAACCTTATCATTTAGATTTAACATTAAGTTAAATAATTTTACTTTTACCGTGTCTTCTTGTGTTCTTACACTATAAGGTTAATAAACTTACTATAACATGCCAAAAGAACCCTAAGTTGTTTATTATTAATATATATAACATTATCTAAGTCATTTGGACGAACCTTATATTTTTAGGAATAAAATAACAATTAATAATAGAATATTTGTTTTAAAAACTATTTTATGTCAATTTTGACACTATTTAGTAATTGATTTTTGTGAAAATCATAATAGAATGATTAGTTCGAACCAAGTTAAATCAATACTAACATGTCATATTAACCTGGAAAATTAGTGTAATTCATAAAAAGTGTCAAATTACATTTATTTGGGTATTTATAACATCAATTATGTCAATATTTTATTAATAAGATAATTACTGCATCATCGTTGTGTCATAAATAAATTAAATTATTTAATTTCTAAAAATTACAAATAAAATACCATTATGTTGGAAATATTTTTATCTTTCTAATGAATATTTATAGTCGAATTTATCTTATGTATAACTCTATATTAAAAATGATTTAGTTATTAAACATTGATTTTAACTATTTTAACCCTTCTTTAAATAAATTGATAATAAATGTCCTAATCTAATCCAAGTGGGCCTAAATGGTCATATTTTATTCCTAAGGTTGTTTTTGGTCGAATTACACTTATCCAATAGAATTAGGACATGTGTTAGGGTAATAATAATAACACTTTTACCCTTAATTACCCTATTTACTTTTAACCGTGGTAAAAAAAGTAAAAAGGTACTATTCACCAAAAATTATTTTCATCTCATTGAACCACATTTTAGTCCTTGATATTAACCGTGTCTCTCGGATTTTCGAAATTATACTCGCAGAAGCGGTAAAATTAAGTTTTATGAAAAATTCAGTTTTTTTAACTACCACTTAGTGGTTTCACTATTCATCGAAAAATGAATGTTTCCAGAAAAATACAAAAAATTAGGCCTAAGCTATATTTAATATTATGAATTCAAAAATGATGTTTATTTTACCAAATTCAATACATATCAGTTAAATTAACTAATTTAAAAATTAATTCTTGTTGTCAAAACAAATAGCGTGTTTTTAAAAGATAATAACTATCAAAAGATTGACACTTGTTTATATCTGGTTTAAATGTGAAATTACATCCAATCAAAAACATTGTATTAAATTGTAAAAATATATTCTAAATATACTTTAAAACCACTCAAATTAATAATTTATCACTATTAATTATTTCGATTAAAAAAGTTATTTTTAATTAAAATTTAATAATTTTCACTATTCATCAGAATATGAAAGTTATCTGAAAAGTACCACAATTTCACCCTAAGCTAATTTCGATATTCTGAATCCAAAAATGAAGTCCATTTTGAAAAATAAAATTTAAAAAATTTCAAAAAGTGGTTATTACTATTCATAACGGTTAGTTTTAATAATATTTTAATAGCATATCGTTGTTTAGTGAAACTCGGTATTGCATACGATGCAAGCTATCTAGGAAGGCCGTGTTTGCGTGTAAAGCAAGCCAAGATAGTGTTGTGTGTAGTGAAAGATTCCTTTGATGATTTATATTACATAGAAACAAAATATTTCTCATAAAAGTCTCGGGTGTTACATTCTACCCCCCTTAAAATGAATTTCGCCCTTGAAATTCATCACTTTGTAACAAATAGATGAGGATACCTCTCCCTCATCATATCCTCGAGCTCCCATGTAGCTTCTTATAATTTGTGGTTCCTCCATAAAACTTTCACCAAGCGAGTGGTCCTGTTCCGTAGGACTTTTTCGCTACGATCCATAATCTCTATTGGCTGTTCTTCATAAGAAAGATCTTGTTCCAGCGGTACAACTTCTGAGCTGAGTACATGTGAAGGATCAGGTATGTAATTTCTTAGGATAGATACATGGAACACATCGTGAACTTGAGAGAGATTCGGTGGAAGCGCCAATCGGTAAGCTACCTTCCCAACACGATCCAGTATTTCGAAAGGACCGATATATCTAGGGCTCAACTTTCCCTTCTTTCCAAATCTCATGACCCTCTTCCAGGGAGATATTTGTAAGAACACTTTATCACGCACTTCAAACTCTAAGTATTTTCTTCGGTTGTCGGCATAACTTTTCTGTCGACTCTGAGCTGCTCTTATGTGTTGTTGAATAGATCAGACCTTTTCTGCCATCTTATCAACAAGATCAGGTCCTCATAGCTTTCTTTCCCCAACTTCATCCCAGCAAGTTGGAGTCCTGCATTTCATTCCATAGAGAGCTTCATAAGGAGCCATATGAATACTGGAGTGAAAGCTATTATTATAAGAAAATTCCACCAAAGGTAGGTTTTGATCCCAACCACCTTTGAAATCCATAGAGCAAGCTCTTAACATATCTTCTAGAGTTTGAATTGTTCTCTCAGACTGACCGTCTGTCTGAGGATGATAAGCAGTGCTAAAACTCAAATCTGTATCTAGATTATGCTGAAGACTTCTCCGAAACTTTGAGGTAAGCCTCGGATCCCGATCAGATATAGTAGAAAGTGGTACTCCATGCAATCTTACCACTTCCTTCACATATATCATGGAAAGATGGTCCAGAGAGAAATCCTCTCTAATAGCAATGAAGTGTGCTGACTTTGTAAGACGATCAACTATTACCCAAATAACATTATTGCCTTTGGATGTTTTAGGAAGTCCTGTGACAAAGTCCATAGTTATGTTTTCCCATTTCCATTCGGGTATGGGTAATGGTTGCAACATCCCCTTGGACTTCTGTCTCTCAGCTTTAACTTGCTGACAAACCAAGCATCGAGAGACATATTCAGCAACATCTCTTTTCATGTCATCCCACCAGAAGTACTATTTCAGGTCCCTATACATCTTCGTACTTCTAGGATGAATAGAGAATGAAGAACTATGAGCCTCATCCAGCAGCTCCTTCTTTAATTCAGGGATGGGAGGAACACAAAACCGATTCCTGAACTTTATTATCCCACCACAATCAAGGTTGAATTCAGGAATATTTCTCACCTTATTTTGTAACTCTACATCTTCTTTCTGTGCCTCTTTAATCTTCACATGTATAGATGGTTGAACATTCATTTGAGAAAGATATGATTTTCCCACTTCCATTATAATTCCAAGATCCATCCTTTGTAAATCCATAAATATTGGATCTTTTGTGATCCTCATCATGGATAAATTGGCATGGTCCTGTCGACTTAATGCATCTGCCACCTTGTTTGCTTTCCCAGGGTGGTAATGAATTGAGCATTCATAATCCTTAATCAGCTCTAACCATCTTCTTTGGTTCATATTCAGCTCCTTTTGTGTGAAAATATAATTTAAAATTTTATGATCAGTATAAATGTCACACCTTTCTCCATAAAGATAATGCCTCAAAATCTTTAATGCAAAGATTACCACAGCTAACTCCAAATCATGAGTTGGGTAATTTTTATCATGTATTTTCAACTGCCGTGAGGCATAAGCTATGACCATATCATTTTGCATAAGAACACACCCCAATCCCTTCTTGTATGCATCACTCTAGATCACAAACCTTTCTCCACTACAAGGCAGTATGAGCACAGGTGCACTGGATAGCCTTCTTTTCAACTCCTTGAAATTCTCTTCACATTCCTCCGTCCAAAAAAACTTAACTCCTTTCTGAGTCAACTTGGTGAGTGGATTAGATAATCGTGAAAAATATTTCACAAAATGTCGATAATATCTAGCCAAACCAAGAAAAATTCAGATCTCAGTTACTGTTGTTGGTCTCAACCATCTTTCGATAACCTCTGTTTTTGCTGGATCCATAGATATCCCCTCTTTTGAGATTATGTGACCCAAAAATGAAACTTTTTGAAGCCAAAATTCACACATGGTAAATTTGGCATAAAGCTTCTCCTTTCTCAGGGTCTTCAATATAATTCTCAAGTGATCTTCACGTTATTCCTTGATTATTGAATAGACAAGAATATCGTCTATAAAGACTACCAAAAACTCATCAAGATAGTCTCTAAAGACTCTATTTATTAGATCCATGAAGATAGTAGGGGAATTAGTAAGACCAAATGGAATCACTATAAATTCATAGTGTCCATACCTTGTACGGAAAGCTGTCTTTGGTATATCCTCCCTTTTGACCCTTAATTGATGATACCCTAAACGGAGATCAATCTTGGAAAGTATTGAGCTCCGCGTAGTTGGTCAAATAGGTCATCAATGCGTGGGAGAGGATATTTGTTCTTGATAGTGATCTTGTTAAGTTCTCGATAATCAATGCAGAGTCTCATTGATCTATCTTTCTTCTTAACAAACAGAACTGGTGCTCCCCAAGGTGACGCACTAGGGCGTATGAATCCCGTATCAATATTCTCTTGGAGTTGCTTCTTTAATTCCTGCAAATCAATTGGGGCCATTCTATAAGGTGTCTTTGAAATAGGTAAAGCACCTGGTATGAGTTCTATTGAAAACTCAACTTCACGATTTGGTGGAAGACCTGACAATTCCTCCAGAAAGACATCATCAAACTCCCGTACAATGGGTATATTATTAATCATGAGTTTCTCACCAACCATCTGAGATAAATAACCCTCATTTAGTGGAATCAAGACCCATAAGATGGAAGAAATTTCCACTGGAAGGTTATGTTCATCCTTGCATCGATAGATGATCATATATTGATCTGGAATATGAAATGTGACTTCCCTTATTTGGAAATTGATATGAGCTCCATATAAAGAAATACAATCCATGCCAAGAATCACATCATATTCCACTATATGAAGGATAACAAGATTTGCAGGAAGCACTTTCCCACAAACTTCAATCGGAGAAGAGTTATAAACTTTTGATGCGGCTGTTGTTCCATTAGGGGTTGTCACAACTAACTCCACATCTAATTGTTGAGGTAATACGGTGATATCCTTATAAAATTCTTCAGAAATAAATGAGTGGGTGGATCCAGAATCAAATAAAACATTTTCTACTTTAGAGTGGATGGTAAGTGTACCTTTCACCACATCTTTATCGTACTTCACATCACTAATAGAAATTTCATGTGACTTTCCTTTGTATTTAGCCTTAAGAGTTTGTTGACGTCAACCATAATCATCAACCCTTGGATTTGGGCATTGATTGGCATAATGCCCCATCTCCTTGCACTTGAAACATTGAAGTGTAGTAGGTTCATTCTGTGTGTCCCTTCCTTTGTTTGCATCATTAGACATCTTCTTCCCATCATTGCGGCATTCAAATGCCCGATGACCTTCCTTTCCACATTTGAAACATTTACTTGTCCCTTTAAGACAAATCCATCCATGTTTCTTTCCACACTTTGAGCATAAGGGAAAACTCATCTTATTTTCAGTGTTCTCTTTAGATTTTCCTTTGAATTCCATTTCACTCTTCTTATCAAACCCATATGATTGATGGGTTACTCCAATCTCCATCTCGACTTTGAGAGCACATCGAACGATTTCATCGTAGCTATTGAAGTCCCTTATGGCTAACGCCCTTTGAAGACTTGGTTTTAAGCCCCTAAAGAATTGATCGATCTTAATCTCGGGTTAGATAATAATACCAGAATCATACCTTGCAAGTCATGTAAAATTTACTTCATAGGTACCAATAGATTCATCATCCTTTTTCTTTAGTTCAAGAAACTCTTTCTCCATCTTTGTTCGGAGAATACGAGGGAAAAACTTATTGAAAAATAAGTTCTTGAACTCGTCCCATTCCATGGACTCAATTTCATTTCTTTGCCTCGTATTCTTGATAAGATTCCACCATTGATCAGCATCACCTTCCAACCGATACACTAATAAGATGACTTTATCATATTCAGAACATTGAAGAACTGAAAATATCTTTTTAGTAGTACTAATCCATTGTTCAGCAATTAATGGATCAGTAGACCCGCTGAATGAAGGTGGACGCTGCCTCATGAAGGATTCAACAGAATGTTGCTCCTTCATTTGATCGTTTGGAAGTCCTGCATGATTCATAGCTTGAGAAAGTTGTGTGAGCATGGTTACAAGATTTTCCATTCCAGCTGCCATAACGTTTGGTTGCTCAGGGGGACAATCATTGCATTGCCCGTTGCATTCCGCATTAACACGGTTCCTTTAGGTTCTATCCATTGACTAAAACCAAGAATAATAGTGTGAGCAACACTAATTATAATAGGAAAACCACATAATCAAGAATAAGATTTCACACTTAAGGTCTTATCATAGGTTATTCATGGCCATTTCTAGAACACTAATATTTTGTTCTATGATTAGACTTATCCTTAGGGTTCTTACTAAGGCTTTCACATCCTAGTTTACAAAGGATGACTATACCTTTCCTCTGATACCAACTATAACGACCCATACTTTACATACATTGTTATTACTTCAAAGTTGAAGCACACTTATTACAACATATAACAAAACCAGGAAAGGACCGTATAGGTATAGTGTCTTTAGAAACTGGGAAACATAAACAACTTGTTCATAAAACGTCTACACTGTATCCCATTTATTTCATCATATCTATAATCCCTTTTGGAATATCTTACTTAATAACCTTCTTCCTGACCTGGGGAAAGAAAACATATAAAATGGTGAGCTTAAATGCTCCGTAAGGGTAAACAAAAGAAATATCAATCACATCATATTCATAAGAACATAACATTTTGGAAATCTTAACCTACACAAGAGAGCATATGGGATAAATCATAGTAGTGAAATGAAATCCCAATAATCATAACTTGAAACATGAAACTTTGTGTCATACACACATAATCATAGAGAATCATTTCTTATTAGTCAAGAATCATGGCCAAGACTATCTTAGTGGACAAAGTCCATTTCTGAACCGAGTTCACTCCTCGTTTCAGTCCTATTTCACTGAACCAGTTTAACCTATCGTTCCATCCATGTCTATCTCATGAGATATAAAATCTTTACCCAATGAATTGGAGGGAGATATAGGTCCCACCCATCTCATAATGATACCATTCTTATGTGTCCCACAAAATCATAAATCATACATCATTGCATAACCCATGTAATAAAAATGGTATTCTTAAACAACATGACATCATAAAACAATTCATATAAGATAAAGAAATTAATAAAAATAATTCCATCACAACATAATCAAATAAATGTAATAATAGGGATAAAAAATAACCCTATATTATCTTAGATGGAAAATAATTTTGATAAAACACTTGAACTCCATTCTTGAGGAAAATATCCTTTCTACTTCAAAAACATTTTCCTTTCTTAACATGTCATACAATTTTAAACTAAAAGAAGTTGATTTAAAATAAACTTGAAAACTTGTAAAGTAATATTCTTGGAAATAATTTTTTAAAAATCCATTCATTTCGTATAATTTAAAAAAAAAATTCTTCTCGTACTTTTGTTAGAAAAGTCAAAAAGTACCTCGTACAAAAAACGGCAAAATATTCATTTCATATCTTTTACTAAAAACTCACCGAAGGGTAAAATTGGATTTAAAGAATTGTAAGTGTATAGAAACAATATTAAATATTGAGGGAACATGGATGTGGATGATAAAATACACCCCAGTAAATACCAAAGTATAAACAATCTCGGATAAAAATGAGATTGTGATATTTTCCCTTACCTTAGATCCGATTTGCTTCGTAAGTGTCCGAACCTCCTGTATAATGATTTAAATAATGTTATTGACTTATTCCAAAATCATACTTATTTTTATGATATCATATATGGTCATATTCTTAGCTTCTTATTAGTAATATTTCATTACTACTTGTTATTCGGGTGTTTATTACTTTTTGTTCTTATTCGTGTTTTGTCGAATAAATTCGTATTCTTCTTTTTAGGATATAGATACCTCATTTCCAGAATGGTATTAGTGTAATATATATCATATTCCTTCATTCAATTCATTTATATAATCATTATGCAATGAAGATCATGTAGAACGAGTCGCATCACATCGTGGAGATGGTATTCCGTACGTACGCACGAGCGATGATATCGTTCTCATGATCTTGAAATTGTAATGGAGTGTATGTATACTATTTTAGAATCAATATCACGTTACAATAATCATATATAGTTATTATTTACACCATTATACCCATCCAAGTAAGGTGGTGGTGGAAAATAGATTACACCACGGCGTGGAGACGGTATTCCGTACGTATGCACGCGCGGTGATTTCATTTTCCGTAGAATGGATAGATGGTGAAATAGGGTTGTTTCATACTTATAATAACATATCAGTATATGGGTGATACTGATGTTATTACATCATAATTAAACAACTAAATAAGAAGAAGTGGAAGAAGAAATAATGTTGAATGAATCGGTAACGGACATTACCTCTTCTTTGAAGCGCTTCTTTGAGACCTCCTTTTAGGGAACTAAAATTTGTCTTTGAAGAAGACAAGGACCTCTAGGATGTTTCTAGGGAAGTGGAGAGGAGATATTGGCAGGGGTTGGACGAGCTTGAAGGCTAAAAGTGGTGTGAGGAAGAGAGGGAGGAGGTGCCCTTTTATAAGGGAGGAGAGGGGCACCTTTGGAATAACTAAAAATATTATTTTATTATAAAGTCAAATTCGGTTTTTAATAGCTCCAAATTATTTCAAAGATAAGGTGGGTATGGGTTGAAATACTCTCATCCAATATAATTTAGACAAGTTTAGGTTCCTATTTTAACCTTATCATTTAGATTTAACATTAAGTTAAATAATTTTACTTTTACTGTATCTTCTTGTGTTCTTACACTATAAGGTTAATAAACTTACTATAACAAGCCAAACAAACCCCAAGTTGTTTATTATTAATATATATAACCTTATCTAAGTCATTTGGAAGAACCTTAGATTTTTAAGAATAAAATAAAAATTAATAATATAATATTTGTTTTAAAAACTATTTTATGTCAATTTTGACAATATTTAGTAATTGATTTTTGTGAAAATCATAACAGAATGATTAGTTAGAACCAAGTTAAATCAATAATAACATGTCATATTAACCTGTAAAATTAGTGGAATTCATAAAAAGTCTCAAATTACATTTATTTGGGTATTTATAACATCAATTATGTCAATATTTTATTAATAAGATAATTACTGCATCATCGTTGTGTCATAAATAAATTAAATTATTTAATTTTTAAAAATTACAAATAAAATACTATTATGTTGGAAATCGTTATAGCTTTATAATTAATATTTATAGTCGAATTTATCTTATGTATAACTCTATATTAAAAATCATTTAGTTATTAAACTTTGATTTTAACTATTTTAACCCTTCTTTAAATAAATTGATAATAAATGTCCTAATCTAATCAAAGTGGGCCTAAATGGTCATATTTTATTCCTACGGTTGTTTTTGGTCTAATTACACTTATCCAATAGAATTAGGACATGAGTTAGGGTAATAATAATAACACTTTTACCCTTAATTACCCTATTTACTTTTAACCGTGGCTAAAAAAGTAAAAAGTTACTATTCACAAAAAATTATTTTCATCTCATTGAACCAAATTTTAGTCCTTTATATTAACCGTGTCACTCAGCTTTTTAAAATTCTACTCACAGAAGTAGTAAAATTAAGTTTCATGAAAAATTCAGTTTTTTTTACTACCACTTAGTGGTTTCACTATTCATCAAAAAATGAAAGTTTCCAGAAAAATACCAAAAATTAGACCTAAGCTATATTTGATATTATGAATTCAAAAATGATGTTTATTTTACCAAATTCAATACATATCAGTTACATTGAATAATTGAAAAAGTAATTCCCGTTGTCAAAACAAATAGCGTGTTTTTAAAAAATAATAACTATCAAAAGATTGACACTTGTTTATGTCTCGTTTAAATGTGAAATTACATCCAATGAACAAAATTGTATTAAATTGTAGAAATATATTCTAAATATACTTTAAAACCACTCAAATTAATAATTTATCACTATTAATTATTTCGATTAAAAAAGTTGTTTTTAATTAAAATTTAATAATTTTCACTATTTATCAGAATATGAAAGTTATCCGAAAAGTACCAAAATTTTACCCTAAGCTAATTTCGATATTCCGATTCCAAAAATGAAGTCCATTTTGAAAAATAAAATTTACAAAATTTCAAAAAGTGGTTATTACTATTCATAACGGCTGGTTTTAATAATATTTTAATAGCATATCGTTGTTTAGTGAAACTCGGTATTGCGTATGACGCAAGCTATCGAGGAAGGCCGTGTTTGCGTGTAAAGAAAGCAAAGATAGTGTTGTGTGTAGTAAAAGATTCCTTTGATGATTTATATAACATAAAAAGAAAATATTTCTCATAAAAGTCTCGGGTGTTACATCCACCTCATTCTGTTTCCTTACCTGGTTTTCTAAATACATAGTGTCACTTGAATTTTCCATCTTTATTGGATATAGAGGCACCATTTTATCCTTATTTTTCTAAAGAAAATTTTATTCCACTAACTCTTATTTATCCTGGTATCTATATACATTTAATTCCATCCCATTATTCGAGCTTCAACACACTAATATATTATTGTCCGTTTTTCTTTTAATACTCACATACTTCATCCTCTTCCTGCTATTGAGAGAACTATTTATATCTCTGATATAGAAGCTCTAATAAATATTGAGTGTTATTTTGATTCATATAAAACAAATCTCATAACACATTAGAATGATTATTTTTTTTGTTTGATTATTTTGTTTTATAATTATACATTTTATAGGTAGTTATAATGATTGTTATTAATCACTTTGGTTATACCTATATATGGTATTTCTGAATTAGATATAAAAAAATCATTATCGTGCATAATTAATAAAAAAATTAGAATCATGATAAGGAATGTAAAAGATTCATGGGTACTATTGAAAGATGCATCAATATCTTACTCATGTAGCTAGTCCCATAGCATAAAGTTCATGCATATAAAAATGATAGAGCATGGATACGGACTTGGGTATTTATATTACATTATTTTTCTATGAATTTATATACATTTTCATATAAATTCAGTGTTCTATTTTTTTAGTGATGTTCTTATTTTATTTATGGTGTGAATGTGAGGATGGATCTCATCATGATAATAGGTGAGATTTGGAGGGCATGTAATTATGAACTACACCAATGATGTATTCAATAAAAATATACCTCCCATAGCTCATTATTTGTTATAGTGAATATCCCATCATTTGGTATTCAATGATTATGGAATAATAGTCTAATATTTTATTTTAGGTATAAAGGTATATTATTTTTCTATAAATATTTTAACTAGTTAATATATTTTCTAAAATAGTATTACTTTATTAGTATTTTTTAATTGAATCATTATAGATGAATTAAAACTATGTTGAAAATGATTTATTTTTACACTATAGGGTGCAATGGTATGTTTTTCAATGATTATAATTAGGTAATTATTTATTTAGTTTATTTTACATATATAAATATATATATTCACACATAATATTAGTATTTTTTATAATATTATTTACATGAAATTTATAAAAATTGAAGTATATAAATTGATAATAAGTTTAACTGAATTTTAATGAATTTGTGTTTTATATTCTACCTAACTTCAAAGGTATCCTTCAAGTCACTTGAAATAGATAAAGAGAAACAAATGGGTCCAAATAATAATTTCTATATATTCCTCTGTCATGAGAACCCACATATCATTCAGTATAGGCCAAAGAAGAATATTATACCAATGATGTATTGGGGATCAGTGAACACTAGTAGTTTTTCCACATCAATCGCAATGAATAATCCTTTGGATGAATAATATAAAGTAATGGACAATATTCACCAATATACGACCACTGAATTTGAGTTTATATGATCCAGGATTCTGAGAGACATGTTATTATAACTTGATTATTTGATGGACTTTATGATTTTATTATTTAGTGGTGATGGTGGTTATGGTTATGCTACTGTATATATGGGTGGTAAAATAGTGGTGATAATTATGATGTTGATGATTTTGGTTGTAGTGGTCGTTGTGGTCATGATACTATATATGTGGAAGTTGTTGAAACATATAATTTAGTAGATGAAAATTATGTTTATGATGATGGAGGTAGTGGCGGTAGTGATGATGGTGGTATTAATTTTATAGTACTATTCGGATTATTTTCATGTTTTGGAAAATTTTCATTATCAAGATGTTTTTTCAAGACGTAACAACAGATATGCCTATTTATGTTTCATATAGATTGAAAGTTTTAATTAATGCATAAAACACAAGTAATATGACTAAATAGATAGATTTCATTGTGTTTTGATGTTTCTTAGTAGCGAATTATAATTTTTTACTATGTATTTCTTCAATAGCCTTATTGTTATTACTAAAAAATTATAAATGAGGTTATGTTTATTTTCATGATTTTTTCAAATCTATTGAATCAAATATAAATTCAATTGGATATATGATTCTCAATTGAAACTTCTTAATCACCATAGTGTTATCTTAAAAATAATTCTACAATGCATGTCTGATGTTATTGAGGTTTATGATGTTGTTTGGAAGACTTTTCATTTCTAAAATGGATGTTTTAGGGAACATTGGTTTGGAAATTTTAATATTTTAAACTGTTATACACAATTAAAAATATATTTTAGGAAAAATATTTTCATGGTGATTTCAATGTTCTGAAAATTGATTAAATTATGGGAATAATTTCCATTATATATTATGAGTCATTGATGTTATAATATTTTTGTACTGAAGAATAATATTTTAAACTATTTGTTTAGAACATGTTTTCATGAAATTTTTTAGGGCTGGTCATCTTGAGATTCAAATGGATTGAAAGAATGGAATTTACAATTAAATAATATGTAATATAACTCAATACAAATTTTATATTTCTGTTTTATAGTTCTTGGTTGTGATATTTTATTTTGCAATGTTGACTTATTCCTTTGTCATATCATTTTTATATAAAATTTTAATAAAGTAGTAATTATTTGCATGATATCTTAATATTAGTGAAAAAGATGATTCCAAATAGCTATTTTATTATCAAAATAGTCACATCACATACTGATGTGTTATCTAGTAAATAGTTTATGATTAATTCATGATTTATATGGGGGTTATAGAATTATTTGGGATATATTTCTTTAAAAAAGGGTTATTTTCATAACTTTTTTGTTATAATATTTTCGTATTTTAAAGTATTATACACATTTGTAAATTATTGTGTTTAATGGAACACTTTTTTTCAGATTATTCTAATATATTGAAATTTAATTTAATTTTGATAATGCATTCTATTGATTACGAGGAGGTATTGACATTGAAACTAATTTCTTATAAAACATAATGTTGTTTCTTTAAAATTGTTTTTATGAAATTTATTTTTGAAGGTTAGTTTGTGTTTTATATAAATTTAAAACATGTAATTAATTCCTTAATCCAATTTAATATGAAAAAATATAAATATTGTAATGTTTTTTTATTGTCTCGGTTTTGAATTTTGATATTAAAATGTTGAGTTGTTCAATAGTTATTTCATTATTATAATTAATTGTTAAATGATGTTATGATTTTTTTCAAGATTTTTTTCCATGTAGATGAACCAAGGAAAATTCTAAATGCATATATAATTCCCAAAATCAACTCATTACTAAGTGTTATGATATATAGTAATATTTTTTATGATTTATGTATGATGTCGTCGAATTATATGAAATTTTTTAGGTTGACATGTAATATCCAAAAATGAATTCTTTATAGATTATTGGTTCTGAAATATATGTATTTTAAACTATTATACTCATTTTTAAATAATTATTTTTTACCAAAATAGGCTTGGAGGGTGATTTAATTTTTTTTAAATGTTATAGTATTTTGAAAATCCTTTTTATTATTTATGATTCTCCATTGATGTTGGAGTTTCTTTGCATCATTGGTATAATACCTAAAATTTTTGATTTCCAAAATAAATTCATGAAATTTTAGGGGTATGTTTTCTTGTGTTTCTTAAGAATTTAAAAATAGTAGTACAAGACTAAACCACATGTAAATGAAAAAATTGATATATATGGATGTGGTATAATGGTTTTAGTTGGGAATTCATATTTTAACATATTTTGTTATTTAAAGACATGTGTGTACTTTTTATGATATTTTATTGAGGCCCTATCTATATTTATTCTTACTCGAGATTCAATTTCCACGAATTATATTTTTATGAAATTGGAGGGGATATATCAATTTGTGTTTCATATGGATTTAAAACTTCTAATTCATGATCGAACAACATGTAATATGACAAAATAAACATATTGTTATGATGATTGGTATTCATTTTATGAGAATTGTGATTTTGGAATGTTGACATCTTCAATAGAAAATTTATATTTAATTTTAATTTTTTGTGAAATTCTAATTATTTCCATGAATTTTTATAGTTGTTAAACCAAATATGAATCCAAACGTATATCTGATAAAAAATTAACTCATCACACACTACCCTGATATTTGATTAACTATTTTATGAAGAAAATATGTTTTATTTTTGTTTTCTACGACTATATTAATGAATTTTTATTTACAAAAGTGACTAATTAATGGTTCAGTGGTTTTTAAATATCAATATTTTGAATTTTATTTTGATTATAAAATTCTAATGTTCTATAGAAAAGGGTTTGGTGTGATTTAAATGTTTTAAAATGTATTTAAATTGTGATAATTGTTTCCATTATTTTCTATGAGACATTATAACTGGAATGTCTTTGGTTGAAAGGATTTATACATGAATTTTTATTATTTTTAAATTTTCTTCATGACATAAATGGGGGATATTTCTTTTTGAATTATATACGTATAGAATAAATAAATTTTATTCATTAATAACACATAATATGAATACGTAGATGTATTGTGATGTGTTTCTATGGTATTTTATTTGGGAAAATTATTTTCATATTATGAGTTATTAAATTAAAATGTTTTTTTCTATATTATCTATTTAATGATGTTATGATAATTTTTATACTTGTGGTATTTTTCAATTTTAAAAAGGGTATTTTCATGATTTTTTTTGTTTAGGGTTTTTTGGTTTTAAAATAGATTGAGAATTTTCAATTTTAAATTGAACCTCATATAATATGAGTAAATATGCACATTGTGATGCTGTTGTTTTTTCTTATGAACTATGATTAGATAATATTTAATTCTTTAATATCTATTTCATTATTAATATTTATTTTTTATTTAGGTTTTAATTAATTTAATTATTTTTTTAGTTTCCACATCAAAGTGTTATGTTTTCATATAATTTGTGGTGGTAGGTATTTTTGAGTTTCATACAGATTAAAATCCAATAATTATTTCCCAAAACACAAGTAATATGAATAAATAGACATATTGGGATATGGTATTGTGGTATTCTATTGTGAACTGTGATTTTGTTTCATGTCATGTTCTTTAATAGTCATGTTCTTATTACTATTAATTATTTAATGAATTTCCCACACAACATACCTTTATAAAAAATTTCGTATCATATTTTATATAATCTTTCTTGATTAAATTAATTAATATTTGTTATTTTTTGATAGTTGAATTAATATTGGTGGATTACTTTTTTGGAGTGAATGTTCTATTTCACTAGTCTATTTATTTTTTTTGAAAAAAAATTAACCTAAATCAAAAGTTTATATAACCATGATAATAGATTATTTATAGTTATATCTTACTATAAATCATTATCTATAATAAATTTATAATAATTTTTTTGAAATCATGATAATATGATATTTCTAATTTTTTATAGTAATAAATTTTATTAATCTTGATTATAAGTATAATATAGTTAATGTTTTTTAAATAACTTCAATAAAACAATTATGAATGTGATCTTGTCAAAATTTTATCCAAATGTAACGATAGTATACTTTTTTTATTGTAGTGATAATTTTTGAAAATAGATATAAGGTAAATGTACTGTAATGATTTTTTAGTATGAATGACATAACTATGAACTAATATTGAGGAATATCCTTCTTTTTAACCTTTAATTGATTATATATCAAATGTAGATTTATTTCTATGTCATACAAAGCCCCAAATATTTAAGTGAATAATTAGTCAATCCTTGTAGGGTAATAATTTTTCTTTATGGTGATCCTGTTAATCTCATGAAAGTTAGTATAGAGATGCAAAAAAAGATCCTTCTTCTTGAAATAGTGGAACGTGGAACACTATGGAGAATCCATTTGTTGTATAATACCATTGTTTATGTTTTATAATTGTTTTATATACAATAATAATGTCCACTGTATGGTCTTAGTGATATAGGAAGATCTCCATGAATATTTTTTACAAGGAACTCATCCTATTGCTTAGGAGGGAGACCATATTACTAATTAAGAAATACATCAACATATTCACTTCCTATAAGGATTTTACTAATATGTTCCATTCCTTTTACTCATCAGTATAAGATATACATGATTCATTATAAATAAATAATAACTATCCTTGAAATGTTGTTTTTAGAGGGGTTTCAAAATTCTTCTTTATTTTTTGTAATATCTGATGATGGTTTGAGATATGAAATGTGATTTCCATCTCCTAAAAACAAGCCATGTTATCGATATATGGGAAACTAGTCTATTCCTAGTATAAAGAAACCATAATAAAGGGTGTGTAACATGTTTTCCAAGAATATTCATCCTCAAAAATATAATTTGGGAAGAGTAATATACTTTAGATGCAATGATTAAACAACACAGTTTTTTACTACTATCTCTACCTACACATATTAGTGGGGGTGTTTATATTTCTATAGTGGTCATTCAAGATATTAATGAATGAGAAGAACTAAAATATAATTAGTCATTAAATTTTTATGAATTCATAATCAACATATGTGTCTCCATTTGATGCTAGATTAAATAATTTACTAAAATTAGAAAAATGACAAGGGTGAGAATACTCAGATTATTAAGAACATAAAACGAAAATTATTAACATTGAAATAATAACTCCTAACTATCTTTCAAATCCAATATTATAACATTTTATTTTAGATATATGTTTTTTAATTTTTATTTCATACTAGATCAATTTTTTAATATCCAAAAATATGTTTACCTATCTATAAAACCAACCATACTAAATTTTATCTCATAAAAAATTTTAAATTTATATAACATAAAAACATATAAAGAATTCCAAAAAATATAGAGGACTCATTCCTTATGGAATTTAGGTTCATTCAAAAAAATGTTTAAAAAAATTTATGAAATCATTTATTTCAATCTTCATGATTCAATTTTAGTGAAAATAACACTGTTATCACTATATAGGATAAGTTGTGGACTTATATGAAATGAATGATGGGATATAAATACATATAAGGTTATAAAAAAACAGGAAAAAATAAAATATCAAATAATAAATCATTAAATAGAATTTTAAAAAAATGGATCATAATTATTCACTTGGAAGCCTTAAACAATGGACAAAATCCCATTGAATCTTGATAATCATGATAAACATAAGAATATTTCCTAAACATAAGTAATTTTATAATAAGTGTAGGTCAAAGATAACGACCAAAAATTCCTAATCAAAGGCCACATCTCATCACTAATGCTTTATTAATACAAGTCAAGGATCACTGTTATAGAATCCTAAACATAATCCAAGGATCACATCATTTACAATAAAAAATATAAAGAGATATAATTGATTAAAAAAAATTTAGGGGATATATAATAATGATTTTCCATCATAATAAATGTCCACGAATTTTAGGGTCACATATCTGAGAAACATAAATAACAAAAACACATGAAATAAACCACTAAAAAAGTAATGGGTTAAATAATGATGTCAAAAGGATTAGTCAAAATTATAATCATGAAGGTAGCCATATTATAAAAGATATATATAATTTTAGATTTTAATTTTCAAAATCATTATATAATAAATTATTTTAGTCTATGAAGGAATGAATAAATATAGAGGAATAAAAGGAGGAGAATTTTGGAATACGTAAGATAATTTTGTAAAGATTGCTTTATAAACAATATTGGGTTTTACTAAAGGGAAAAAATTATAAATAAAACATAATAAAACACATATTAATATAAATTTTAAGAGATTAGAAGCCTAAAATATATAATGTAGTAGAACTGTGAAGGTAGAATGATCAATATATATAGAGAGAGAGATAGGGTCATATAAACAAAAACATGTAGAACGAGGAAGAATAAGACAGGAACACTTACCTGGAGTCCAAACTAGCTTTGTATGATCCAATAATATATTGAATAGTCAATTTAGAAAAACATCTTAATTATATCATTTTTTTCATATTTATCATATTATATTTAATCCTTTTTTACCAAGTATTTTTTATTTATTAAATTAATATAGTCTACATCATCCATTTCAATATTATTTGATTCATGGTTCCAATGCCACTTCTATGTAGATGTACAAGTTTAAGGTAACTATATAATGTTTCATTAATCTTTATAATATTTATGGAATATGTTTCATGTCATTAAATATGTGAATATTTTCAAATTATTTGTATATTTTTATAATTATTGTTATCTTCTACAATAAGCTTCATTTTTATTATTAAAAATTACTACAATTTTGTACATTTAATATAATTATTTCCATCAAGTTATTAATATTTTTTAATATTATAAATGGTTTTATTTTATTATTAAATTATACTAAATCATGAAATAAATTTAATAATTTCCTTTAATAGAATATTTAAAAGCTAAACATCATTATTTACTTATGTACCATATAATTACCAATGTTGAAATATATTTTTTAACAAAATTTTAAAAAGAAGTTGTAAAATAAAAAATATTTGTGATTTCTAAAAGCATTAAAATATATGAATCCCTTAATTTTGATATTACAATATAACATAAACAGTAACATAGTGATTTTTTAAAAGAAAACTTTGTCACACATTATTCATAAATGAACAACTAAATATTATTATGTGTCTTTTATACCTTAGTCTCTAATCATAATATTTCCACTTTTTTGAATTGAATTCTAAAAAACAAACATACCTTTTTGTTATTAGTAAGATATTTTTAGTATGATAGAATGATCATAATTTATACAGAATTCTAAAATGACAATTTGTACGAGAAATATTACCCTTATGAATAGTAATATTACTTATAGAATAGTAACATCACTAATGAAAGTATGGATAAAATTTAAGCATTTCATAAGTGATTACATAATATAATTATACATAAATAAATGCTTTCAAAATTACTAATGATGATTTAGTATTTTATATGTCCTAAATATTTAATTAAAATATTATAATTCATATAATAATTAAAAATAAATTTATTTTTCTAAATAAAATTTATAAATTATCATCTTTTGTCCTATGATTATAAGATAATTTTACGATACCTTGGTTAACTGTTGAATGTGTCATAAAATTGGTTAAAATATTAAAATTGATATTTTTTCAAATAAATAATGATTTTATATAAAAACTAAATTTCTTAAATATAGAAAAGTAATTTCGAAAAAATGGTATTCATTTTCAAATTCAACATGTCGAAAAAATGGTCAATGTGAATTTGGGGGATATTTTATGAAATACTAGATTATTTGGTGACTAGGAAAATATAATATTTTACTAAATATGTTAATATAAGAGTTTTGGAGTCATTTATGATTTTATTATAATGTAATTACCATTGTATCAAACTCACATGTACTAATTACTGTATTTATTCATAACAAACAACACTATTTGTTATCTTAAAAAAATTAAAAAAATATAATTATTAAAATATTAGAAGACCCAAATTGTCTCCAATATAAATATTACCTAGAATCCCCTATTATCATCGCACCACACATGCTTTGATCAGGGTACAATTTTCACTCAATCCCCTTCCCAAGCATATTTCCCTTGTCCATGACCTTCTGATCTCACCAAAAGACCAAAACCAGAGGCCTTAAAGTGGTTCTCAAGGAGGATAAATCGAGATGTAAAAATTATCTTTCATGTTGTTTTTTATTTTTCTATTATTTTTATTTTATTATACAGTGTTCACCACCCCTTATCCAAGAGGTATAAAAAACAAGTATCTTATATATACAGGAATGCTATTATTTTTATGGAAATATTCTTAATCATTCTTCTGGTTGTATCCCTCTTAATTTTAAAAATACAAACAATGTATATGATGTATCAATTTACCGACATCAAGGATGATGTGTTATAAATTTTAATTACCACCATCTTGTATAGTCATAAAACTATTTTAATAGTTGAATAATATTTTAAAGTGTATGATATGTCCTCTTTTATGTTATGTAATCAATATATATACATAATATTAAATAATATGATGAAACTAGTTTGTGATTATTGAAGAACCACCAAAATGATCTAAACGAATATCATCAATGTTTTGTCTAATGATTAGTCATCTTGTTGGAAAAAATGGTATATGGTATTATTCTAAATTTTTAGATTCACTTTCATCTGACAAAAATAATCATTACAAATCGAACATGGAAACAATGTAAATAACACACCCAAAACAATGGAGACAACATCTTTTATTAATTAATGGGTAGAATGATCTTATAAAATGATCCTATAATGTGTTAAAAGAATTAATATTTTCATATAATATATTAATAAAATCCATTTGAGAAATATTGAACAGGTTTAACCACATTTTATGTATTAAAAACACACAGGAACATAATTTATAATCAAATTTCCATTCATGGGATTAATTTTCTACTTAATTTGTTATGTGGTAGTTAGATTATTTGTCAAATTAATTTTGATTACATTGTTCTGTATTATGTATATTTATAGTTTATATAAAAATTTCATTCCTTTTATAGACTCTCACTTAAAATATATGATATTTTTTAGGAAGTTTTCTTTAATTTACATCTTTAGAATTTTTGGTTTTATAAAATTATAAATGAACGTTTTTATGAAAGTATTACTATTTTATTATTATGCTATGGTTATTGGGAATTTTTTGTAATGAAGGGCGGCACTGATACCTCTCTTTTATGAATTGATTGTGTTTAATTTGGAGGTTGGATATATGCTTAATTCAAGTGTATCTGTAATGGAATCAACATATGGTAGTTGTTAGGGCTACATTGTATGGTAACCATGAGGGTCACAATTCATATGGTTTCCAAGATTGTTAAAATATTTAGTATGTAATTATCCAAGTAACCCATATAGTTTATTTATGTTTTTCCCCATTTTTTGGAAATATCATGATATTGAAAAGTATGTATACAATAATTTAAGGCTGTTAAGTATGTCATTGTGGAAATTATTTCATATACAAATAAGTATTTATAGGATAACAGTTTCATCAATTCTTTTATATCCCTTACTAATATTTTCTTGCTCATCACATGTTTTTAAAATGTATTTCATACGATTTTGTAGAAGTTAAAAGGATAGTTAAGATATTAATGTAGATAAATAAAATTAGTTATTTTGTATCATTTTTTGTAAACTATGAATTATTGTGTGTTTTTTTCTATCCTAAAAAACCTAGACTAGAAAATTTCATATATTATATAATGCACTGTATATTTTTTTATTATCCGTAAAACAAATTACACATCATGTTTTATTATAGAATCTCAAAGTGAGGGTACATGGATTTATATTTCAAATCAGAGGATTTACCTAGAAAACATTTGAGATTAGACGTTGTCATTGTCTAAAAAACATTTGTTATAATATTTACTTTTGAACTTCTAATTAATTAAGTACACATAACAAAATAGGTTTTCTTAATTATCAATATAAAAATTCATAATTATATGTACAATTAATGAAATGTGAGGGTGTAATTCATTAGGGGGGATGTAACATCCTTATATTATAAATGGAAATGCTATTCCACAACATACATAAATGAACAAATAAATAATATTATATAAACTTTAAATCATCTTCATTAAAAAAATTCCACTCATGTGAATTTTATTTCAAAAAAAGGATATACACAGTTGAGATCATTATGAAATTTGGAGTCTAATGGGATAACTATAATTTTTAGTGAATAGTAACTTTACCCTTTGAAATATTAATATTAACCTCATGAATAGTAATATTCCCAATAGAATAAAAAATAATCAATGAAAGTAAGATTAAAATTTAGGTATAGTAAAATATATTACAAGATATAATTAGATCATAATAAATGTTTTAAATATTATTCATTATATATTGGTATTTTTGTAAGCCATATATATTTAAATAATATTTTATAAATAATCTAATAATTTTAATGGAAATTTATTTTCATAATTTATATTAAATTATTATTTTTTTATCCTATGATTGTAGGATTATTTTATGAGATCTTGGTATATTTCTGAATGTGTCGTCAGTTTGGTTATAATAATAAAAATTTTATTTTTCAAATAAATAATGATTTTATTTAAAAATTAAAATTCCAATGTTTAGAAAATTATTTTAAAAAAATGGATTTCATTTTAAATTATAAAAGATGAAAAATAGTCAGGGTTATGTTTTTGGATATTTATAATATACATGATTATTATGGAGAATAATGAAATACGATAATTTATAAAATAAGATGAATACATTAATTATTGAGTCATGTATGATGTTTTTTTGAGTAAAGAATCTTTGGTTCAGACTCACATTCACTAATTACTATATTTAGTCACAATAAACAAGACTATTCTTATCAATAGAAAAATAAAAAATGATTAAAATAATGGAAACCCCCTCCCCTCCATGATAAATACCACCCTCAACCCATATTCTTCACAAACTTATCAAGCATTGATACCATTAAGATTTATACCCAATCCAACTTCAAATACTCTTCCCCGCATCCATTACCAGATAGTCTCATATAAGGACTAAATCAAAATTTCTTAAGGATATTCTCAATCTTGATAAATCAAGAGGTAAAAATACTCTCTCATTTTTATGTATTTCCTTTACAATTATATTTCCTTTCATATGCTCACTTCACCTCCAGTTATCCAAAAGGAATAAAAACTCTATTATCATCTATATACTATAATTTTATTATGTAAATGGAGTAAATAATCATCATACTTCTTCTTGTCACCCTCTTACTCTGAAAAATAAAAATATCATCTATGATGTGTTGATTTACCAACATCGTGGACGATGAGTCTTCCATATTTATTTAGGCCTTTGTGGAAGGCCATAAAACCATTTTAAGGGATGAAACATATTATAAATTTTATTATATAAACTCTTTTATGTTATAGAGTTAACATATATACATAATAAAAAATTGTATAAATAAAACAGTTCTTGATTACTAAAGAACCACCAAAATGATTTAAATGAATTCCAATAAGGTTTTATCCAATGATTTATCATGATATATAAAACAAGATTTATGGAATAATTCAATATTTTAAAAACATATGAATACCAATTCATTCTAATTCTGGAGTTCTAATTTTATTCAACAACAAAATCTATTACGAACTAACCATGGAGACTAGGTAAATAACGAACCCGAATCAATTGAAATAAAAATTATTATTAATAAATGGGTGGAATGATGTAATAATATGATAATATAAGGTGTTTTAAAAATAAATATTTATTTTTAAAATATTAATAATTTTTTTAACCGTAATATATGAGGTTTACACACAATTGAAGTAAGATAAACCTCAGATAAGGGAATTCATAACCAAATTCCTATTCGTTGGGTAAACCTTATACTTCATTAAATTCATGGTTCAATGATTATTTGGGAAATTAATTTTAATTATATTTTGATTAATTTTTTGTATTTATATGTTATATACATAATACATTCCTTTTATCAACTCTCACTTCCAATATATGATATTTGTAATATGATATTCTTTGAAAATCATCTTTTAAATTTCTAGTTGCAAAGAATTAAAAATGATTTTTTAAAGTACCCTTATTTAATTATGATTTTAGTGTTATTTTGAATTGTTTATTATGAAGGGTGGGACCTATATTCCCATTTAATGAATTTGTAATGTTTATATTGAAGGTCAAATGTATGGTTACTCGAAGTGTAACTTCTTTTGTTACACCATAAGGTAGCCATGAGGTTTACATTGTAATGTATACATGAGGGTTATATTATAAAGTACCCATAAGGGATAAAAATCATTTTGTAGCCAAAAAGATTACAGTATAATATAATTAATTCCCCATGTAACCTATAGATGTTTTTTTATGTTTAATGGAAATTTCATGTTTTTCACAAGTATATATATTATACATAATGGGTGAGATATATGAATTTGTGGAAATGACTTCATATAATTATAAGTATGTATGCACTAGTTGTTTATTTAATTATTTTTATATCTATTACTTATATTTTTACACTCATAAAATGTTTTCAGAATGTCTTTATAGGATTAATTATAATTTAAAACAGCAATTTAGGTGTTAATCAGAATAAATACCATTATATATTTTGTAACTATTTTCGTAAACTCTTATTTAATTTTTGGGTTGTTTAATCCTGAAAAACATATAATGAAAATGGTACTCTATTTTATAATGTAATATTTTTTTATTTCTCTAATAAAAAATACATAATATTTTTTACCAGTTAATATATATGAATGAGTTTATGGATCTAAATAAACAACCCATAATAAGATGGGTTATAACAAGGGTTTCCCTATCATACATTTTGATAATATTTTCTATTTAGTGTTAAAGTGAATTTTTTAAAACTCTTATATATCCAAAAATAATAATAGAAAGTGTAAACATCCACCCAATATATATTTTTCCCCAAATATTTTATTCAAAAATTTAAACAATCATTCCATTAAAAACATGTTATACTATTTAATGATGAATCCCCTATGTCGGTTGTTATAACTACCTATAGATCATACACATCATAAAGAACAACTAAAAACATTTCAATTCTTTGTATGAAAATAGAAATATCATTTTGGGAAACAAAAAAATAATCTAATATGAAAATAAAGAAATTTTCTAGGAAAAAGTTCATATCCTATAGAATAATATTTGTGATAAAATATTCATTTTAAGACTCGTAAAATATGATTCGTTTCACAATGATTTTCATAGAAAATATCATAATAATTTTTAATGGAAAAAAGCATAATCATGATACTTTTTATATAAAATTTGTTATCAAGAAAAAACATTATTTTAAAACATAATTTTCACCATAAAAAATGGGTAATAAACATTCATTCAAGCTTAAGTTCATCAGATTACATATGAAATAATAAGACATCCATGTAATCAAATTTACAAGAAAATAATTGTAATGTAGATACCTTGAGACATCATCATCAGACCGCTCTTACAATTACTCAAACCAATTATCTTACACATAGAGTAACCAATTTGGTTAATTCAAATATATATTCCAGAAAGAAACAAAATAATTAATCAATGCATTAGAAAGATATATCAGGCTCAAGCATCATGAATAAAAATTTAAATGTACTATTACTTACAAAAATAACATACATGATTTAATTTCTATAATAAAATATCATAAATTATATTGTTCATCACATATGTTGTAACACTTTCATCATTAAAAAAAATAAGTATAAAAATAATTTTCTTTGAAAAATATTTTATGGAAAATTCCCAAAATTATGGGAAATAATATATTCATTAAAAAAATGAAAAATAATATATGAATATTATTAAATAATAATAGTTAGGATGGTAGGAAATTATGATCATGTAAAATAAGTTAAAAATGTATTTTTCATTTAGGTAAAAAGTGTAAAAGTGTATTTTAAAGTAAATGACAAAAAAATTATTTTTTAATTATTTTAAAATAATGTTAAAATTATTTTCACATTTCTTTTAATGATATTTTTTTTATAAAAATAACATTCCTAAAATATTTAAATGATCCTTGACATGAAATTAAATGATCTGAAATGAATACATTAATACAAAGTTTTTAAAAGAAAACACCTTCACTCAAGCACGACATTCTATATATTTATATCAACTGATGTGTAATAAAATTATTTTTATTTTATACTTTTTTAATATCCTTTTTTAAGTGTATTAATTTATTATTATTTATTTTATTTCATTCATTAACATTCCTTATATAGTTATTAAATCATCTATGTTCATGTTAAATGTTTTATTTATAATCCAAACAAATCAGTATGTTGACCATGGTAAAAAGAGTAACTATTCCATCATATTAATAATGTAAATTATTACATAATTATCATTTTTATAAATTATATAAAATATTATATCCATACATGAAAGGTGGATGCAAAAAATGAATCACATCACTTCATAGATGTAGTTGTCCACACGTATGCATGAGAACCTCTATAATATTCCAATAAATAGAATGTTAAGAAGGATAGTAATGTATTATATTTTCAAGAATCATATTTATTTCATGAATTTAATATATATTCATAAATTCTAATATAATCTTCAACCTTGTGAGGTCTTGATGAAAAATGAAACACATCATTTCTGGGAGACAGAAGTCCGCACGTACACATGAGTGACATTTCCATTTCACATAGGATAGAAATTAGATGATAAATGGATATATAATATTAAAAAAAATTATTTATAAGTAAAATAATGATTCAATTATTAAATCATGGTTAAATAATATGTTTTTCTAGTGAAAAAATAAATAATCATGAAAATTTTGGTAAATAATTATACCTCTTAATTGAAAAACCCCTTTTAGATTATGCCTTAATACGTAGTAGGATTATCTTTTGGTTAAACCATGACCTCTAAAAAATTGATATATATTTTTTGAGGATGTCAAGTCATGTATTGGTAGAGAAAAATTTATCATGGTATGTGAAAAAGAGAGAAGAGAGGGTTCCATTTTATAAGTGAGGGGAGTAGAACTCTTATAATTTTTTAACATTTTGAAATAATATAAAGTATTATTCAAGGGAAAATGGAGTTAAAAATATAAAATTTTAATGATACACTTATATGGGTTTAAAAAATGTAATCTTATATGATTTAATATGAGATTTTGTGACCTTATCTCTTAGTTAAATCCTTAATTAACTCATTTTACATATTATTATGGTGAAGACCTTTTACCATAGTTACTATTCATTGTTGACAAAAAAATAAATTGAACTCACTAATAAATTATAATTTAATGATTACATGTATTATATCCATTTTCCATGATTCAATTTGAAAAAGTATCAGAAATTATTTTTAAATAAAAAAATAAAAAATTCATTATATTTTTTTAAATGACTTTTTACCAAATAATAATTTATTCTAAAATAAACAATAATTTTCATTATTATGGAATTAATTGAATTATGTTTAATAAAATGGAACTAATGTTACCTTAAAAATAATCCAAAATAGAATTTGTCTTTTTAAATACTGGTTATGAAATGACATTTTTTATAAAAAATCATTGTTTTTATTATTCACCTAAAAATAAATCTTTAAAGAAAAATCCCAAAAATTACACTAATATATATTTTATTTGATAATAAAAAATACCATATTATCAGATGAAATTTATAATTTTTAAGAATTTAAATTTTAAAAAAATAATATAATACATGGGAAATAATTAGTTAAAAAAACTATTTCCCTTTCAATTGAAAAACTACATACAATTATAATAAAAAATTGTTCTAAATAATATATAACCATGAATATTATCAATTAATGAAATTGTTTTATTAATAAAAGTATTTAGGGTATCATAATTTTAATGTAACATTTATTGATTATTTCTACTTTTAGAATGGGTAACAGGTGAATTGAAATAGAAACAAGAGTATTGAAACCCATACCTCACACCTTGATTAACCTCTATTTAATTGAGACTAAGGCCAAAAGAATATTGATAAATCTAATAGATTATAGACAATTATATGGAATTTTATAGATCTATTATGTTATATATTTTGTAACATATTGATAGTTGGATATGTAGGAAAAGGAACATAGGAGGGATGTTAATATAAATAAATTAGTGAGAAAATTTATAGAAAAGTTTTGATATTTTATGTATTAGAGATAAAATATAAATAATGTTTTATCATGTGATTTTTATTTTTTTATGATCAAACCTTATAGAATACATTGACAATTAAATCATTCAAATAAATGGATGGAATGTTAAAAATAGTTTATTAAATTTAAAGAATCAAAAACTATTTATTATGGTAATAAAATATTTCCCACTTTTTAATATTTCAAATAATGATTTATAAATTCAAAATACTATTTCACAATGAACTATTTTAATAATTTTAAAAAAATCAATTTAAAAAAATCTTTTATAACGTTTTATTCCATATTTATATATTGATGAAGTCATAAAAGATATGGTATTCTTAAAAAATATATATATTACAAGTCATTAAAAAATTAGATAAATACCATAAAAAATAACCCCATGATATTTTTGATACGTTTATTTTATAAAATATGTCAATTTTATCAATTTAAATGTCGATATATTTTTAATTTATCTTTTAAATAAATTCGTATAATACATGGAAAAACAATTTAATTTGAAAAAAATACACTATATTTTATCATATCTGAAAAAATTATTATTTGTAATTATTTCATATTTTTTAAACTATTGATAATTAACTATTACATATGTTTTAATTTTTTTTTTCAATATTATATAAATGATTTTTTTCTTATAAATTAATATTTTACAACATAAGTTAAAACCTAACTTATAAAATTAATGTTTGTTTTTCTTTGATGTAATGTTTAGACTATAATCACGTAAGGGTAAGAAGAATCTCATATAAGGATACACCGTAGCTTTATAAGGGTCTTTAGGTTATTTCAAAACCCTCATAAGGGTATAGATGTGGTTTGAAGGCTCTGTAAAGGTAGTATGTAAGGGCACATCGACCATTTCCTTTTTCACATAATGGTAAACCAACCAATCAAACATTAATTTAAAGGTAGTATGTCAACCATGTATGAGTATTCTATTCCTAGAATGAAGGTAACAGACCATGATTCTCTTCTCACATAAGGGTACAAAACTCTCATATAAGTTTAACATATACTATATCATGATTTTACAAAGGTACAAACCACATAGGTAAGGGTTAACTATAACTCGTGTAAGGGTAACCCAACCAATACATAGGATATGTAAAGGTAAAATGATATATAAAAAGGATAGGGTAACTCAAATAATGGAAAACCACAATAAGACATTCCTGAATATGTTTTTCTTATAACTCATGTAAAGGTAAAATTAAATCCACATAATGGTAAGTACACACTCACAGATTCAAGCCTTCCATGTCAACTTATTCCTCACAAGATACCTTTAAATAAAGATGAATAATATTGATATATATATATATATATAATATCATTATAATATTTGTTTATATGTAGACATTGTTGATATATATGACCATGTGCAGTGAATTGTGACATGAATATGAACATCTTCATTTATAAATCCATGTTTCGATCACTACATGATCTACTAATATTATAAAACATTCCCAATAATGTGTAGAAGCTTTACCACTATAAATATTTGTATTTGTATTCTTTTGTATGATTTTGAGGATAGAATCTAGGCATGATCTTCAGAATTAATTCAATTGAGTTAAAGATATGTTTTTCATGGTACATCCTAGTGCCATAATTTTTTTTGATGCTGATAGAATATATAATATTTTAGAGGATTACTATAAGGAAAATATTATATTATCAACCTCACATAAAATTATTACATATAAATAGAACTTTTCCATTAGGTTAAAACCTATATAACAGCTACACAAATCCCATGTTATTGTGTGAAAGGAAAATTCTTAATAAATTATGGTTCGTATAGGAGTCTATCATCAAATAAATGAAGCTATAGAAGATTCATAGTGTTTTATAAAAGAAATAATTATGAATAAATCATCTAGATCATTAAATTAAAGTTTTAATGGAAATATATAAAAAGTGTAAAATTGAGGTAAGGTATTTTCATAACACTTATAATTCTATAGGAAACATTCCATATTCACCAATTGATTCATTTTGTGATACATATACAACCATTTATTTTTTTATGATAGGCCTCATGAAAATTATGGGGATTTACAGTCTGTTTAATTTTAAATCGTTCATGAGGATTTGATTCAAATGTTACCCAAGTGGTAAGGATTTTATTTTTCAATCTCATTATTTACCAAAATTTTTCCTGATTATGTTTATGATGATGGAATTTCATGATATATTATTCAAGGATTCAATAAAAATATTCTTATATTTTTTTATATATATTTACAGTTTAAATTTTATTTTTTCTCTTTTGGTAATCATGATTTTGAAGTAATATTTTTATGTAAATCAAACTTCTTTTTATCTCTTTGGAAGGAAATCATTTTTCTTCAATGTTTATAAATTCTAATAAAAATTCAAGAATATTTTACTATTCCCACAAGAATTATTAATTTATTTTTTTGCTCACAAATGAAATTTTAAAAAATGGTTCAAAATAAACACTCTTATCATTTTACAAATGTGGTACATTTTAATTTTACAAAAAATGTGAAATAAATATTTTTTATGACATATAAGGAATGAATAAAATTTCCCATGTTCATGATCACTCAATTTATTTACTCACAATATATTATTTTCCAGGTTTCTTTATAATGAAATTTTTTCAATAATATTATGGATATTTTTTATATTATTTAGAATTTATATTAACATGAATAGCGTATTTTTCTTCTTGAAATAATCCATGTGATTTGTAAATAAATTTTCTTCTAATAGAAAATCATGTAATAATAAATATAATTTGTTGGGGATATATTCTAAAAATACCATACAAGATAATTGTTTTCTATATTATGATTATGATTATGTGATGTTTATGAAACCCACTTTTTTCCATGTTTTATGCATTTATGAGTTGTTGAAATATTTATTAATTCCATTCCATTTCAAAGAGTTATGATATAGGATGAAGGATTAATGATCTTGCAAAAAAATTATGAATATATTATGATTATGTTGTGGTTGGGAACATAAATATATATCATTATAAATAATTGGATATATATGTATATCTCCGGACATAATAAGGTCTGGAATTGGAATTGAACCTAGTTATGTAATGGATTAGCTCCACTATGATAGTCATGGGATTGATCATTAAACATATATATTATGAATTATGTAGTGAACCCAATCCACTTTGACCATCATGGTAGTGATCCTTCCCTTAGGATTTGATTTTCTATGCTTATGTGTATGCTACAAACTTTTGTATTGTCCCATTATTATTCTCTCATTGCTAATTTTGTTTTATTCCATGATTATTCATGTGATATGAATTTCCATGATTTATGCTATGAATCAATATTATAATCTATGATATGATGGGTATAGCTTTCAAATGTTACAATCATATTATCAGACATTTATGATCATGTTATTATTGTCGTATCATTGATATTACCCTTTTTTACTCTTTGAGATAATCTAACCTCACTAATTATTATGTTTACATTTCCCCAACGCGTAAAGAAAGTTTTTAAGTATATTGTTTCTAATATGGTTACTATACGAGGACAACATAGTGGGAGATTGTTTAGATCTCTTATGAAATGTTATTTTTGTATCCATGTTTCCAAAGATAATTAACCATTATGAGTTTGGAATGGATTAGAGTGCTAGGTATTTAATATTCATTTAATAATATGTAATGTTAATGTAAAAAAAATATTGGTAAATATATATTTTATCAGTGTAGGGTATTATTAATATTTAAATATTATTATTATAAAAATTTATTGAAAACATTAGGAATAAAACAATGTATAGGATAACATCCTAATGTTTTAATAAGATAGTTATTATATGGATTTATGTGAAATAAATTGAAATATGATAACTATAAATAGACGTGATTTTTAAAAAGATGATTTGGAGAATAATTATCACAAAAAGAGTTGGTTGATGTATATATCATCCTTTTTTATAGTTTACGAAAATTGTTCCCTTACAAGGCACATAGTTTGACACTCATGTGGGATATTATTAGGTTAAATTATATATTTACATATGAACTATTGTGGAGGATTTGAATAAATGGACTCTAAGGATAGCCATGTTTAAAAATAATGTTACATATATTGACAAGGATCCATTATTTAAACATCATATAAATGTTTTTCAAGATTTTACAATACCTAAATATGAATATTTTTATACCAAAATATTCATTTTTCTTTATTAAATGGATTGAACTAGGAGGGAACATGTTAGCAAAAAATTTGATGGAAAATGGAATGATTGTACTCAATAAAAAATAAAGGTATCATGAGATGGAAGGTGAAACCTTGTGATTATGACAAATCGAATATCTCATTATATGATAAACAATATCAATATTTTAATGTTTCCTCACATAAATAATAAGAGAAATATGGAGTTTTATGTAGTCTATAGATTAAATAAAATTATGTTTTTTACATTTAATATTTGTGGGAAGAATCACTTTATATAAATATTGATATTTATTACATAGTTTAACATGATTTATTACATAAACATGTACATACGACCAATCTGAGCATTGAAGGGTCTAGTGTCTTGGTAAAATTTTGAACGTTATATAACAACTTATAACATAAAACATAATATATTTATTGAAAACTTCTTTTACATGGCCACAACATTCATTTGTACAAAGCATTGCATGGGATATCCTGAGGACATGCATTAGAGAAGGGTGATCTATGAAGCCCACAAAGGGAGTAAACAAGGCATAACATGAAGAAAATAGTACATGTTAGGAAATAGTAATATTAATGGGGAACAAGAGAAACATGAACATAAAGGTGTGATATAGCATGACTATCATAACAATGAAATTTGACATTAATATTTTAGAGGATATTAACAAGATCCAAGGCTCATTGCACCTGGATCATGAGTAAACACTCATTAAAATTAAATTAGCATGATTAAACCCTCACTACACTCGAATTAGCATGATTAAACCCTCATTTCACAAGGCATATCATGATACTATTCTTTACTGAATGCACTAGTGCTCTATTAGGTTGCACCCTTTATAATCATTTAATTTAATGTATAAGTGTGCCACATGGACCATATAAAATAGATTCATTAAACGTCATAATTTAATTCACGAATAAAATATGTGAAATACATAAATATAAGTTCTCAATCAACATGTACATATGCATAATGGTGAATACCCATGATAGAGAAATGGGTATGGTATTCACTTACATGATGATTTTGGCATGGGAAATTTTGGGGTAACTTCGGCTGCATAATAATGTCAAATAGAAATCATAAATTTGGTTGATGAGAGACAAAGGGATTTATCATCATTTATACATTTTATGGAATGTAAGGGGGTAATGGAACATAATATTGTAACATATGTAATGTAATGTAGATTCATAAAATAAAAGAATTTCTTCAATGTAAATGAGAAGAGAGAAATTCATTATGGAATTTCGGCATGGTAGTAGGTGTACATGTGAGGTATTATTGAGAGGTATATATGTATATCATTATTAAAAAATAATTTGGGATTTATGGGGGTGTTTCAAAATCATACCCCAACAGTTTTAATTAAAAACAAAAGGGTATACCAACATAATGAAAAATGGAAAAAATTGAGAAGAAAAAAAGAAATACCTTATGTGGAAGTGTGATCCCAAAGTCTTGAGAGAGGCCTGAGATAGGTTTCTTGGGAGATTGGGGCGCCTTGGGATTATTCTAGAGAGATTTGGAAAGATTAGGGACATTTTACAAGGGTTTTTAGTGATGAGAAGTGGGAGCTTGGGTGGGTTTATATAGGGAAATAGAAGGGAATTCATTAATATTTCAGAAACATTGGTTTTGAAATCTATATAATTTAATAATTAAAACCTCAAAATAACTCATTGTTTATTCCCATAGTTTTTTACAGATGGGAGTAGAAAAAATTATTATATAAAACCAATGGACGAACTTATTAAAATTTTAGTATTGCTTATGTGGAGGTGAGTCACACTCTCAAGAATATCATTTTAAAATGTTAAAATACATTATAGGTCATGGAGGATCCACTAAAGAAACATAAAATTAATCAAAAAAATCTATATTTAGTTTAATTTAGAGATAAAAAATATATTTTCTAAAAATACCTTTTATATTATTTTATTATTTCACTATTTGGTAATTATGATGTCATAAAACACATTATATGTTTAAAAAATATATAATTTTTACCCAAATATTTGACAATCAAAAAATAATAGAAAATTCACCATTAAATAACTTCAAAATTTTGAATATAAAATGTTATTAATTTTATAAAAATAATTATCTAAATTTTTTAATTTTTATTATTAATATAAAAACCATCATATATTTAAAATTCAATGGTTTTTAAAAAAATATTTTTCAAACCAAAATAAAAATTACTAGTGTATTCCTAATATTTAAACAATAAATTATATTTAATAATAAATAATTTAGTAATAATATTTTATTAAAATATTATTTAATTAATAAATCCATTAATTAACCAATATATATTTATTATTTGAATTTAAATATTAACTAAACATACTATTTATGCTTTAAAAAAATTACAAAGTAACAATGTTAAAATGAATGTATATTCTTTAACAATGTAATCAACATAATCATAGTAATAGGGTCTTGTTACATAACCCGTTATAACATCCACATATGACCTAATCATAAGGTGTGCCATGGTGACCGACTCTGGGGGTGGCTCGGATAACATCACTCTGGTGGTAATCTCTATTGACATTCACTTCTCTCGTAGGTGGTTCTGTTCAAGCTTAACGCATTGAAGCTCTTCTTGGTAATGGTCAACCACAAAGCCTAGGGATGATAACTCCTTTACGATCTAAAAAAAATGGGCTTTATATGGAGAAATTCTACTAAATTAGGCCATCACATTCTTTGTCTATGTAAAATGGATTTTTTAAAGACCTATATTTATACTAATCATGTGATCACTGCTCAAAGACTATATTAGGAATAGAAAAAATACATAATAGTTTTTTAAAATCCAAAAAAATAAAACCAAGGAATTTAATATGTTTTATATAATCATAATAAGACATTTTATTATATCGAGAAAAAATTTCATTAAAAAAAGTTTCGTTCGTTACAATATTCCCCCCTTAAGAAATTTCACTCTCAAAATTTTCTTTTCCCATAATAAAATAGATGTGGGTAACTACACCTCATCACTTCCTCTGAATCCCATGTTTCCTCTTCAAACTTTTGGTTTCACCGCAACACCTTGATGAGGGGCATTGACATAATTTGTATAAGTTTTTCCATATGATCTATTATCTTAACTGATTTATCTTCATAAGAGAGGTCATTATCCAATGGTACCACCTCTGGATTGAGTACATTTGATGGGACAGGTATGTACTCCTTCAAGAGTGATACATGGAATACATCATGTACTTGAGATAGGATCAGTGGGAGTTCTATATGATAGGTCACTTATCCAATGCGATCAAGGATATCAAAAGGGATGATGTACCTTGGACTATGTTTTCCCTTATTCGATAATCTAATAAATATCTTCTACAATGATACATGGATGAATACCATGTCTCCAAAATTAAACTCCAGGTATCTTCGACGATTATCATCATAGCTCTTTTATCAAATCCGAGCAACAATAATATATTACTGGATAGCCTTAACCATCTCTACCATTTCCTCAACCATTTCTAGACCTAGGAGTTTTTTCTCTGCAACCTCATCCCAAAATTCATGTTTTCTGCACCTCTTCCCATAAAGGGCTTTATAAGGATCCATTTAGATGCTTTAGTGGAAATTTTTGTTGTAAGAGAACTCAACTAGAAGAAGAAGCTGATCTGATCCACCTTTGAAGTCTATTGGGAATGCTATCAACATTTCCTCAAGTGTTTGGATAGTCCACTCAGATTGGCCATTATTTTGAGGGTTATAATTCATAATGATGTTCAGCTCAGTATTCAAAGAGAGTTGGAGACTCTTCCAGAACATAGAGTTGAATCTTGGATCTCAATTGGATAAAATAGATAGTGGTACACCATGTATCCTTACCACTTTTATAATGTATATCCATCCCATTTTATCCAATGAGAAATCCTTCTGAATTGCAATGAAGTGTGTAGTCCTTGTAAGATGATCCATAACAACCCGGATAGCATTTTTTTCTTTGGATGTCTTCGGAAGTCCAGTAATAAAGTACATGGTAATGTTCTCCCATTTCCATGTTAGTATGGGTAATGGTTGCATCATCCCCTTGGACTTCCGCCTCTCAGCCTTCACTTGATGAAATATCTGGCACATTGATGTATAATCAATGATCTTCTTCTTCATGTTCTCACACCAATAATGATCCTGGAAATCTCAATACCTATTTTTTCCTAGGGTAATGGATAAATTTAAACTATAAGAATCATCCAAAAGTTCTTTCTTTATCTTTAGATTTGAGGCAACATATAGTTTTGACCCATATCTCCCAATTACATCTTCAATAACATTGAAACCCAAGGATTTCCCTTTTTTGATAGTTTCGACATTATTTTGAATTCCCACATCATCCTTTTGTGCATCCTTTATCATTTCCAAAAGTGTTGTTTGAGGAATCATTTGTGAAAGGATTGATTATTTTTCATTCATTATAATTCCCATGTCCAACATCATTAATTCAAATAATATTGGATCTATTTCAATTCTCATCAACGATATAATCGATGGATCCTTTCTAATTTGAGAATCCTACACCTTTTTATATTTCCTTAGGAGGTAATGGATTGAGTAGTCAAAGTCCTTGATATGATCTAACCATCTTCATTGGAATATATTTAGCTCTTTCTATGTGAATATATACTTTAGGATTTAGTGAGCTGTTTATATTTCACACTTCTCCCCAAAGAGGTCTTGTTGCCAAATATTAAAAGCAAAAATTACTACATCCAACAAAATATCATTTATTGGATAGTTTTTCTTATGAACATTCAATTTACTTGAAGCATAGGCAATGAAATTTTTATTTTTCATCAACACATATCCCATTCCTTTCTTCAAAGAATCACTAAATACGTCAAAAAGTTCTCCACTTTTGAATAGTTTGATAACGGGCGCAGTGATAAACCTCTTTTTCAACTCCTTAGAAATCTCTTCTCATTGATCACTCTAAAAAACATGACTCCTTTCTGAGTTAGCTTGGTAAGAGGGTTTGAAAATCATGAGAAATTTCTCACTAATCGGCGATAATATCCAGCTAGCCCCAGGATGCTATTGATATCCGTCACTGATGTTGGTCTTAGACATCACTCAATTGTAGCAGTCATGAAGGGATCCATAGATATCCCATTGCTTGTGATATCATGACCCATAAATGAGACCTCCTTCAACCTGAACTCACACTTTCCATACATTTCATGGAGATTCACCTTTCACAAGGTCTCTAGTATAGTTCTTAGATGCTCTTAATGATTTTCCTTGGTTTTAGATTATACTTGAATATGTTCTATAATGTCTACCACAAATTTTTGGAGTTTATCTATAAACAACGTATTAATCATGTCCATGATGATTTTTAGACAATTAGTGAGTTTAAAAGGCCTCACTATGAATTCATTGTCCCCGTACCTTGTACGAAAAGAAATCTTGGTGATATCCTACTCCTTCACCCTTACATGGTAATATCCCTACTGCAGATCCACCTTGGCGATGTATTGTGCTCCACATAGGTTAAAAAACATGTCATCAATTGTTGTCAGGGGATACATGTTCTTTATCATGATTTTTTTGATCTCATGATAATCAATGTAAAGGCACATTGACTCATCTTTCTTTTGATGAAGAGGACTGGTGCACCCCATGGTGAATCAATTGGTCATATAAACCCTTTATCCATATTCTCCTCTAGTCATTTCTTTAGCTCTTCATTTTCCACAAAATCAAATCTATACAGAGTCTTGGATATTGAAACATCGATAGGATTTAGATCAATCAATAATTCAACATCCCATTTAGGAGGAAGACCAGGAAATTTCACGGGAAACACTTCAGTGAATTCTCTAACAATAAGCATGTCTTCAAGGATGGTTGCTTCTATATACTAGATTATCTAAGCAAAATACATGTGCTCATAGGGCAGTAATATCCATGCTTGAGATGATGGTGCTAAAGAAGATTCATCCTACTCCTTGCACTTATACATAATCAGGGATCAACTCTCCATATAGAGGCTGATTTCCCAACCACATCAATTTATGTTGGATCTATTTAGGGAATGCCAATACATGCCATGAATTGCATCAAATTCCACCAAAGGGAGTATGAGGAGGTTCTCCAAGAATATCAATCAACAAATTATGGTAGAGGTTGAGTTATATTCAATGGTTGCAATGAATTACCCATTTTTATTTCTCACCGACATCTATACTTCCATGATTTGTGGTGGTGTCAATATTTTTCTAATAATCATTCGAGATATAAAAGAACGTGTAGAACCCGAATCAAAAAGTATGTTTTCTATTCATGAATGAATAACTACTAGACCTATCAATACTTCATTTTTGGGGTTCAATTCGGTGGTAGTGATGTAAAAAAATTTCCCTTGCTAACTTGGTGGTTGTGGGTTGCCTCTAAAAACACATGGCTTAGGGAACTAGTTTACAAAGTTCCCTAGTTCATTGTTGTTGTAGCACTGAACAATGAGTTGTTCTTTGAATAGATCATTCCTCTGCTTTTTCACAAAAGTGGGTTTTTCCTATCGGTCGTTAATGGCCAGGGGAATTTCTCTTCCACACCTAATGAATTTCTTCACCCCCATCATGAAATTTCTTGGGTTATTCTTTCTTCACCTTTGGCAAGTGGGGTGCAATAATTTTGTGTCATCGTAGGATTTACCCATCGGACAGACAGAATTAAAGTCCAATTTCCACTTCTTATCTGCATGATAAACATGAGATTCATCGATATCCATTTTGTAAAGACCCGGAAATTTCATGGAAATTTTTTTCTTAATTCCTTTGGGATTTTAAAAGAACGCAGTTTCTGACGGCGCCTGATTCCGAGGTCCGATGTTCCCGGAATCAATTTCCAAAGTTTAGCTCGGGTATGTTCAGTGAACGAACGAGCGGGTTTTTCTATCTTTTGAACCGGTGCTCGGAATTGAAATCTGAGGGTACTGATGAAACCGTAGCGCCGGTAATTGCTTAAGAAGACCCTTTCTGGAGTTGCGTTTTCTCAGGAGGAGTTGTTTAAAAAAATGTGAGGGATAATAATATAACTGTTTTACAATTATATTTCATTTCTTGTTAAGTGGATTAAGTGTTGTGTCACAACACTTTATCCCTCTCTTATGTGGTTATAACCTAAGTAAGGGAGTTAGGGGTGGGACCCACTTGTATTTAACTACCCATGAGAAGATTAAAGGTGATGTGGGGCCCACAGGAACCCCACCCCTTCACATTCCTTAAACCTCCTCTAACTCCCCCTTTATGTGGGTGACCACTCATCTTCCATAACTCACTCCAACCCCCCCCCCCCCCCCCATGTGACATACCCTCTCATTAATGATTCCCACTCTACTTCATTTAATTTTGAAAAGATCAAGATTAATTAAGTTATGTTAATTCAACATTTTGAAATTTTTTGAAAATTCATGGGATGGGTAATAAAATAAGAAAAGTATTATTTTATTAGGGGTTGGATGGTTGTGTGGGGGATGGGAGGAGATAGAACTTGTCTTCTTCGTTGAAGAACGCGAAGAACATCAAGAACCCGACGAAGAACGGCGTCACCGCAAGGAGTGAATGACGTGTCATTCTTATTCCCTCTTTGCAGCCAGTGAGAGACGCCTTTGTCGAAGAACTACGACACGCCGCATCCTTCATCGGGCGAACGCCGACGATGCTTACGGAGCCTCGATCCACGACGCCGTCTTCCGCGACGTTCGACTTCTGCGACCCAACGACGTGCGACGTCAATTTAGAGGTAGTGGGTTTGATTTTTGTTCATGAATCTTTCTTGACTGTCCAAAATCAATTTTTCTTAAGCCGCTTGATATCGGATTAATGGGTGGAGGTCGGACCGCACGAACACGGCTGACCCTCTTCCCCCTTCGTTAATGTGTTTTTCACGGCTCGATCAAAGGTGGTGCGGTGCAACAGAACCACGCGGAAACACGGAGGATCATCGACAAAGAAGTGTGGCGCCATTGCGCCGCGCCGTGGAGGCCGAACAAAGCCATGGCACCGTTTCGCCGCGCCGGAAAACCACGAACAGACGCGGTTTTTTTATTTGGAATACGGATCGACGAGCCATGGAAGAACGGACCATAGGGGCGATTTTAAGGCTTTGTAGTGAAGGGCAGGTCCTGGGAGGACCGAAGGCGAAGACGGAATTGAAAACGGACCATCGGAGCAACTCCGGTGGTCCGCGGAAGGACCTGCCGGCGCACCACACTGGCATGGCGGCGCCCGGCGCGCCGCCGGGAAGGGGCTGCGGCGGCAGGTGGCTGGTCCCGCGGTTGCGCGGGACTGAGGGAGACCGGGGGGGGGGGGGGGGGGGGGCGTAACCCCCACACCCGTTGGCCACGTGGGCACCGCGCCAATGCCAGGCCTCCCGGCTGCCCAGGCCGGGCCGGTCCGCACCCTGTTGGGCCGGACCCGGACCCGGGTCGGGTCGAACCGGTTCGGGCTGAACCAGGGGGTCTCGGGCCAGGTCGGACCGGGCCCGAACCCCCTATTTTCGGACTGTTTTCAGTCATTTTCCTATAATTTGAGCTAAGGACCTCCAATCGACGCACCCTCAGTTGCGATGCGATCCTTGGATCGAGACGGTTTATTTGGTATATTACACTCATGGTTTCGTAGAACTTTGGGTACGACCGGGTTGGTTCGAACACAAAACCAACGGGGCCCTCGGAGCGGAAATGCTTATATCTTGAGTTCCAGATGTCCAATTGACGTGACGTCAACATTTTTGGATTCCTCTTGATGAGATGGAACTTTTGGCATACTTCCCCTGAGGTTTGGATGCAGTCGGATAGTGGATGGGTTGGATTGAACCCGAAATCCAACCGGGCCCCTGGAACGGAAAAGCTGATAACTTTCAGACCGGACGTCCGTTTGACGAACCGTCAGTGACGTTGGTGATCACGTTCAAAAACGGTCCCTATTTGTATGCCCTATGAGAGTTCGGGGTACAGTTGAGATACGTCCGGGTCAGTTCGCACACGAAACCAACCGGGCCCCTGTGACAAAAAGACTAATAACTCACAGACCAGGCGTCTGATTGACGCGCCGTCTGTTGTACTGAGACCCCTATGCCGAGGCGGTCCTTTGAGATACTTCTTTGTGGGACCTTGTGATAATTGGAGTATTGACCAGTAGCTCGTGGAGCGGATCCTCTCAGAGACGAGCTAGCAGAGTGCAGAGACCTAGTAGCTGACTGAGACTTGATGACTGTTGATCGATCGAATCGGAGTGATTCGGATAGCCCAGTGGGGTGCGCTTGGTTGTAGCGGCAGACCCACGACAGAGGTAAGCTTGGTTGTAGAGGCCGACCCGCGGTACTCGACATAAGGAGTACCTCTGTATGCTATGAGGGGGTGCGCTTCGTTGTAGCGGCAGACCCATGGTGGGATGCACTTGGTTGTAGCGGTAGGCCCACAGTACTCGACAGGTGAAGTACTTCAGCAGTCCAAGGTTAGTAGGACGTGCTTGGTTGTAGCGGCAGACCCATTGTACTCGACAGAGGAGGAGTTCTCCAGCAGTCATGGTTTCAATATCGTGAATAAAATCCTGGTTTGAGCTGAGTCTATGACCTTTGTGTTTACCTCATGATTTAGATGGGTCACTTGATAACTTAGGTATATGTATGGGCATATATCTAAGTAGTGGTTATCCGTTGATATCATAACCTTTGTGATTTCTCATGATTGAGATGAGTTACTTGTTAACTTAGTTATAAGTATGGGCTTATACCTAAGTAAGGGTTATCTGTTGAGATTTTGCTTTTGGTTATCCTTGTTGGATTTAGAGAGACCATGAGGTCTCGGGGTCCCTACTGAGTATTGTTATACTCACACCGGCATGGTCTATGCCCGCACCTCGTTGTGTTGGATGCAGACGATAGACAACGCTGACAGAGGCCGAGTGTTTGAGGATTGGACGTTACCTGGAGGTGGACCTCACGACGAGTCAGTATCCGGATGTGGACTTCATGACGAGACGATACATGGAGAAGGTTGATGGGAGAGAGCATTGAGGAAGCTATTTGTACCTACCCTTCAGGTAGGATCCGTGGTGGACGATCCAGGAGTAGCGCTATCTATACCTACCCTACAGGTAGGATCCGAGGTGGACAACCCAGGAGCTGCTTCTACTCTTCCAGCTGCTTGTATTTCTGTTTTAATTCTATTCAGTTGTAGTTGTACTTTTCAGTTGGGTTTGTATTCTGGCCCATTTACTTTTCAGCACTTTCTTTTGTACTTAGTGTATTACTTCCGCTTGTACTCTGTGGTGTTTTGTTTACTTTTATAAAGGCAATGTCTTCCCAGTTGTCGGGATTTCAACCTTTGGTGCTAGTCGCCAGCCCCTGGCCTATGGAAGGCGGGCTTGGGGTAGTCACGACACGGGCCCTGAGGATAGGTCGTGACAAATTGTTATCAGAGGAGTTCGGTTCTACTGAAAAACTAAGGACTCTAATGTTTTTCTATGTGAAGCAATAGTTTTAAGGGTACCGAGTGTGGTATTCAGTTCAGGGAGTCCAGTGTTGGTGCGACAGCCGACGTATCCGTACACCAGGACCCTGACTAATGATTTCCGACTTTGTACACGAAAACACTGATTGCGTGTGTGTCTCAAAAGTTTTAAATTAAGCTCAAACCAGTTCATCTCACCAGGTATAAATCGTTGACCATGTCGCATCTGTTCAAGTTGTCTCCATGCAGACAGTCAGTTGGAGTTTCTGAGAGAGTACTCGATGACGGCTCACAGAGCGATGAGGCTCCGGTGCAGGGCCCTCTTTCTATGTTGGCACCCTCGTATGGTGTACCAGCCGCACCACCACCTGTTGGGCAGCAGATGCCACCAGTAGTACTAGTGGGAGGTACACACTGGTAGAGCGTGATGCACGAGTTCCATCAGTAGAGGCCTCCGAGGTTACGAGGCGAGGCAGATCCCCAGATAGCAGAGGACTAGCTGGAGGCGATTTCTAGAGTTTTCCGCCTAGCTGAGACACCGGTGGAGTGGATGGTAGACTTGGATACTAGTTTTTTCTAGTGAGTGACCATGAGGATGGTCCGCATAGTGATGAGGCTTCGGTACGTGGACCGATGCCTGAGATAGTGCCTTCAGGTAGTGTTCCAACTATACATCACTACCTGTTGGTCAGCAGTTACAACCAGCGGTACCGGTATGAGACAGTTGTAGAATTAATGCCTTACGACATCATCCATGGCATGAAATAGTACCGTTCATGTCTGGATTGGTTGTATTATGCATTGGGAGTGGTTCATCCAGGGGATGAGACCGAGTTTCTCTTTTCGGCAAAGGAGAAATATTAGCACCTCTTACAGATCGTAGGCAAAGAAGGGAGGTCGTTGACCGACTTGCCACGTCGGAAAACTTCATACCGACCAGAGATGGTACGAGTTATGATGAAGAAGGTTCATATCATCTAGGAGCAGATGAAGACTGCACAACACAACAAGAAACACGAAACTGGCGCCAGTCTCAGAGACTTGGGCGTGTAAATGTTTCAAGAAGGAGTGTTAAGGACAGATGAGTCTGCAGAGCAGCAGACGTGGAGGCAGAGCTAGTAGAGCAGCATGAGGTGGTGTACATTTCAACATGTTACAACCACCCCACCTTTGTTGTTTCCGACAGGCTAATGGAGTTGAATGGCTGGGGAAGAGAGTAGCTGCATGTGGTCAAGGAGAGTGACCCAATGGCTCTAGGAATGATTCAAGGGATAGTCTGTGTCCACTACTAGCTTCCATAGTAACAGACGTTGATATGAATCATTCCTTCCTTCCACGAAACTTGTCCCAGACCAAGATTTTCCGGTAATCCATAGACTTGAACCTCACGTTTGGAGATACCTTGGGAGGAGACTCGATAATCACACTTATGCCGACAGTGTGGTCTGACCCTCGAGGCAAGAGTTTCGGTTGGAATCTCTTGGTGGCAGCGTCGAGGCCTTACGATGTTGGTCTGGGTATGGATTGGATTCACGGTTCATAATTAGATTGACTGTATTAGGCAAAGAGGTTGTGGTTTACCTAAAACGTTGGGATGAGTTTTCCTTGGTCGGTGAAAAGTAAACCCCAGGAAGCACAAGTTAAACTCATGCATAGGAGGGTGTAGCCGATCACTCTTGAGTCTGCCAACCTTACCCTCGTGGCAGCAGGAGTTTTGAGTTTCAGTTCTAATCAGGAAATAGAGACCTCTAGAGTTCGAGGATGACGATCATGACCTTATACGGGTCTCACCTCGACGAGGATTACGGAGATGAGGCCAAAGTGGCAAGTAATATCCGAGGTTCAGCGGACCTTTTTCAGGTCCTCAGTAGGGTAGGTGAGGTGGCTTACCGTTGACCCATCCACCTCAGTTGCACCAGTAGCACGATGACTTCCACGTATCTCAACTGGGGAGATACGTGCTTGACCTGACGCATATCATCGACCATGTGGATCTGGACATTGGCGATGGGGTGACTTTTTCGGGGTTTCAGTAGAGGTTGAGGATCGACAGGAACGAGTCCTACGAGGACGGTCGATTCCTCTTGTGCGCTTTCATTGGCAGCACGGGAACCTCCAGGTGGGCACATGGGAGCAGAAGGTTCATTGTAACAGCCCGAGATTTTATGAAAAATATTCTATTTTATTTCACTAATGTCTTGTGTTGTACGCTACACCAAAAGGAGCTTGCACAACACGCATCCTTGACTTGCCTTGCATTACACGCAATCGCGACCTTCCTCGATAGCTTGCGTCGTACGCAATACTGAGTTTCACTAAACAACGATATGCCATTAAAATATTATTAAAACTAGCCGTTATGAATAATAATAACCACTTTTTGAAATTTTATACATTTTATTTTTCAAAATGGACTTCATTTTTGGATTCGGAATACCGAAATTAGCCTAGGGTAAAATTTTGGTATTTTTCTGAAAACTTTCAATTTTTGATGAATAGTGAAACCACTAAGTGGTAGGTTAAAAACTGAATTTTGCATAAAACTTAATTTTACCACTTATGTGAATGGAATTTTAAAAATCCGACAGACACAGTTGATATCATTAAGTAAAATGTGGTTCAATGAGATAAAAATAATTTTTTGGTGAATAGTAACTTTTTACTTTTTTTACCGCGGTTAATAGTAAATAGGGTAACTAAGGGTAAAAATGATATTACTATTACCCTAACACATTTCCTAATTCTATTGGATAAGTTTAATTCGACCAAAAACAAACTTAGGAATAAAATATGACCATTTAGGCCCACTTGGGTTAGATTAGGACATTTATTATTAATTTATTTAAAGAAGGGTTAAAATAGTTAAAATCAGAGTTTAATAAGTAAATAATTTTTAATATGGGGTTATACATAAGATAAATTAGACTATAAATATTCATTAGAAAGCTAAAAAAGATTTCCTACATAATGATATTTTATTTATAATTTTTAGAATTTAAATAAATTAATTTATTTATGACACAACGATGATGCAGTAATTACCCTTTTAAGGAAATATTAACATAATTGATGTTATAAATGCTCAAATGAATGTAATTTGAGACTTTTTATGAATTCCACTAATTTTCAAGGTTACTATGATATATTAGTATTGATTTAATCAACTTGGTTCGAACATATAATTCTGTTATGACTTTCACAAAAATCATATATCAAATAGTGTCAAAATTGACACAAAATAGTTTTTAAATCAAATATTATATTATTAAATGTTATTTTATTTTTAAAAATCTAAGGTTCGGCCAAATGACTTAGATAAAGATATATATATTAATAATAAACAATTTTGGGTTCGTTTGGCATGTTATAGTAAGTGTATTAACCATATAGTGAAAGAAAACCAAAAGACATGGTAAAAGTTAAATTATTTAACTTAGAGTTAAATCTAATTGATAAGGTTAAAATAATACCCTAAACATGTCTAAATCTTATTGGTTGATAGGATTTCGACCCTTCCCCACTTTAGCTTCTAAATAAGACCCTTTGGAACCATTATAAACCGATTTTGACTTTAATATAAAATAATATTTTGAGATATTCCTAAGGTGCCCCTCTCCTCCCTTATAAAAGGGCACCTCCACCCCCTTCCTCCTCACACCAATTTGAGCACTCAAGCTCGGACAAACTCTGCCAAAATCCCTTATCCACTTCCCTAGAATAATCCTAGAGGTCCTGGTCTTCTTCAAAGACCAATCTTAGTTCCCTAAGTGGAGGATTCAAAGAGGCGTTTCAAAGAAGAGGTAATAACCATTACTGATCTTTTCAATTTCTTTCTTCTTCAAACTTCTTATTCTTTAGTTGTTTCATGATAAAGTAATAACATCAGTATTTATTATATACTGATATGTTATTATAAATATGAAACAACTCTAATTCACCTTCTATCCATCCTACGGAAAAATGAAATCACTGCGCGTGCGTACGTACGGAATACCGTCTCCACGCCGTGGTGTAATCTATTTTCCACCACCACCTTACAAGGATGGGTATAATGGTGTAATGAGTAACTATTTATGATTATTATAAAGTAATATTGATACTGAAATAATATATATATACTCCAATACAATTCCATGATCATAGGAACGATATCATCACTCGTGCGTACGTACGGAATACCGTCTCCACGATGTGATGCGACTCGTTCTACATGATCATCATTACATAGTAATTATATAAATGAATTGAATGAATAAATATGATATATGTTACACTAATACCATTCTGGATATAAGGTATCTATAACATTAAAAGAAGAATAAGAATTTTTTCGACAAAACACACATAAGAACAAAAGGCAATAAAGACCCGAGTAACAAGTAACAATGAAATATTACTAATAAGAAGCTAAGAATATGACCATATATGATATCATATCAATATGTATGATTCTGGAATAAGTCAATAACATTATTTAAACCATTATACAGGAGCTTCGGACACATACAAAGCAAATCGGACCTAAGGTAAGGGAAATATCACAATCTCATTTTTATCCGAGATTGTTTATTCGTAAGTATTTACTGGGGTGTATTTTATCATCCACATCCATGTTTCCTCAATATGTAATATTATTTCCATCCACATTAAATTGTTAAAATCAAATTTTACCCTTTGGTGAGTTTTTAGTAAAAGATATGAAAGGAATCTTTTGACGTTTTTCGTACGAGGTACTTTTTGACTTTTCCGACAAAAGTACGAAGAATATTTTTTTTAACTTATACGGCATGAATGGATTTTTAAAACAAAATTTCCAAGAATCTTCCTTTACAAGTTTTCAAGTTTATTTTTAATCAACTTCTTTTATTTTAAAGTCGTATGACATGTTATGAAAGGAAAACTGTTTTTGAAGAAGAAAGGATATTTTCCTCAAGAATGGAGTTCAAGTGTTTTATCAAAATTATTTTCCATCTAAGATAATAAAGGGTTCTGTTTTAATCCCTATTATTACATTGGTTTGATTATGTTGTGATGGAAATATTTTTATTAATTCCTTTATCTTATATGAATTGTTTTATGATGTCATGTTGTTTAAGAATCCCATTTTTATTACATGGGTTACGCTATGATGTATGGTTTATGATTATGTGGCACACATAAGAAAGAATTCATTATAAGATGGGTGGGACCTATATCTCCCTCCAATGCATTGGGTAAAGATTTTATATCTCATGATATAGACAGGGCTGGAACGGTAGGTTATACCGGTTCAGTGAAACATGACTGAAACGAGGGTTACTCGATTCAGAAAGGGACTTTGTCCACTAAGATAGTCTTGGCAATGAGTCATGACTAACAAGAAATGATTTTCCATGATTATGTGTGCATGCCACAAAGTTTGAAGTTTCATGTTATGATTATGGTGATCTCATTTTCACTTCTATGATTTATTCCATGTTAAGATATTATGATCTCTTTTTCAGGTTTTGATTTTCAAAAAGATATGATATGATTTTTATTTCCTTTATTTTCCCTTGCTGAGCATTTGAGCTCACCCTTTTATGTTTTCTTTTCCCCAGGATATAAAGAAATGTTTTAGGTAAAAAAAGGGAAGATCTTTATGGGAGATATTGAAGATCTTTCACCACGATTAGAAGATTACGTTCCGAGTTTCCAAAGACACTAAACTATTACGATCCTTGTGTGTGTGTGTTTTTGTTATGTACTAAGTATTCCGCAAAAGTAATGTAAAGTCTATGTATGTCAGGCTTCGGGTCTCTACAGTTGGTATCAGAGGAAAGGTTTAGTCAACCTTTGGAAACTAGGATGCAAGAACTTTAGTGAGATCTCTAGAGATATTTCTAAGGTATGTCTAGGGATGTACCTAAGGTTAAGTATACGTATAGGTTATAGTACTAGAATTACGCTAACGATCATAGAATTAAACCTAAGATGTTAGATATTGATGGTACTCCCCCTTTATTATGTTGTTTTCCCTAGCATGATTTTTTTCTCTCACACTATTCTTTTTGGGTTTTAGACGATGGCTGGAACCCAAAGGAACCGTGTTGATCAATGCAATGGAAAATGCAATGATTGTCCTCCTGAACAAACAAATGTTATGGGATATGGAGTGAAAAATCTTATTGCTATACTTACACAAGCTATGAATCATTCTGGACTTCCAAATGAGCAGAGAAGGGAACAATATTCTATTGAGTCCTTCATGAGGCAACGTCCACCTTCTTTCAGTGGGTCTTCTGATCCACTTGTTGCTGAACAATGGATCAGTACCACTGAAAAGATATTTTCAGTTCTTCAATGTTCTGAACATGACAAAGTCATCTTAGCAGTGTATCGTTTGGAAGGTGATGCTGATCAATGGTGGAATCTTATTAAGAATACGAGGCAAAGGGATGAAATTGAGTCCATGGAATGGGACGAGTTCAAGAACTTATTTTTCAGTAAGTACTTCCCCCGTATTCTTCGAAAAAATATGGAGAAGGAGTTTCTTGAACTAAAGCAAAAGGATGATGAATCTGTTGGTATATACGAAGAGAATTTTACAAGACTTGCAAGGTATGCATCTGGCATTATCATCCAACCTGAAAGTAAAGTTGATCGATTTTTCAGTGGCTTAAAACCAAGTCTTCTAAGGGAATTAGCTATAAGAGACTTCAGTAGCTATGAAGAAATTGTGCGTTGTGCTATCAAGGTAGAAATGGAAGTTGGTGTTACATATCCATCTCATGGTTTTGACAAGAAACGAAAGATGGAGTTCAAGGAGAAATCTCAGAATAATGGTGAAAAGAAGATGAATGTTTCCTTATGCACAAAGTGTGGAAAGAAGCATGGTGGAGATTGTCTTAAAGGGACTAGAAAATGTTTTAAGTGTGGAAAAGAAGGTCATCGAGCAGCTGAGTGTTGAAGTAATGGAAAAAGGGTTTCTAATGATGTGAATAAAGAAAACACTGCAGATAACGCACCACCAACACTTCAATGCTTCAAGGGCAAGGAAATGGGGCATTATGCTAATAAATGCCCTAATCCAAGGGTTAGTGATGATCAACATGAACAACCACTGAAGGCAAAGGACAAAGGGAAGTCACATGCGATCACTATTGGCGATGTTGAATATGACAACGATGTGGTGGAATGATTAAGTGTTTATGTAATGGGATTCCAAAATAATGTTGTATCAGAAAGTATTGGAATATTTATGTATTGGTCTAATGTGGTATTCAAAGTGATTGAGATATTTTTGGAAATAAGATGATATGCGCATAATGAAGAGAAAACGAGAAAACGAAATGTTTAACAGTATTCATGAGCTCATGATTGATATAAGGACTAAGTGATATCATGGTTTGAGTATATAGAATTTTGAGGATTTTAGTATGTGGAAATTGTTAACTTTAAACTGCATTCATGTTTTCACTAAGGTATTCAAAAGAATACATGATTAAGTACTTTGAATGTTTGGAATGTGACCAACAAAACATATCTTATGATATATGGGGATCAACGATGGTATTAAATCTCTGGTAATCGTTTTCACTATGTTATGAGAGTGGACTGCAGTATTATGGATAATCCTAAAGATTGGAATGGATAATGTTGGACATAAGTTAGTATTGTTTAAGGATATAAGTTTTCTCGATATTATTGATGGGATGTTATAGTAATATAGTTTTAGAAAAAGGACAACCTGCAGGACGGGCGATAGCCCATCGCGTCGGACAAGGATGTGGGAATCGAAACCACAACCGAAGTACGACTGGCCTTTATCGCCTACCACTGGCCTACAGGAAGTCCCTGTTTATTAGAAACTAGTTTTATTATATTAAGCAGTATGATATATGAAGTATAAAGTCCATTTTAGGAACCATATATGATTAATCTCACTATAGATCGACTTTTGTATATAATGTTTGCTAACCTTTTGTTTGAGACAGATGGAATGACCCGTCATTCTATCACATGATCTGCTAACACTTCACGAAAAACAAATTCAACTTCATTTATTTAAGAGATGAAGTGGAAATTGTTAAAGGCACGAACAACAGTGAGATTGTACCAAAATAAAGTAAGTATTTATTCTAATTAAAATTCTTTAACTATAGAGAAACGATATTGAAAACCAAAAATGTTGTCCTAGTGATCTTATATCTGATGAATCAGATGGTACCTTAGATCGTCACAAATTTATGGCTTTGTGATTGCTGGCTTTTCCATAGCCATGTTCTCTACCACTCTCCATCAGAACATGATGGTTAGATTTCTCTTCCATATCCATATTTTCACCTATGTGGAAACCCAGTGATTATTTTATTTGGGTAATCGTTACATTTCATAATTTAGTTTTTAAATCCAAGTTTTGGTATTCCTTTTTACGATGTGGGTTTCTATTAAAGAAACTTTCGAATAGTAAACCATTTATAACCCCGACGAATTTCGAGGGCGAAATTCATTTTAAGGGGGGTAGAATGTAACAGCCCGAGATTTTATGAAAAATATTCTTTTTTATTTCACTAATGTCTTGTGTTGTACGCTACACCAAAAGGAGCTTGCACAACACGCATCCTTGACTTGCCTTGCATTACACGCAATCCCGACCTTCCTCGATAGCTTGCGTCGTACGCAATACCGAGTTTCACTAAACAACGATATGCTATTAAAATATTATTAAAACTAGCCGTTATGAATAATAATAACCACTTTTTGAAATTTTATAAATTTTATTTTTCAAAATGGACTTTATTTTTGGATTCGGAATACCGAAATTAGCCTAGGGTGAAATTTTGGTATTTTTCTGAAAAATTTCAATTTTTGATGAATAGTGAAACCACTAAGTGGTAGGTTAAAAACTGAATTTTGCATAAAACTTAATTTTACCACTTATGTGAATGGAATTTCGAAAATCAGACAGACACGGTTGATATCAGTAAGTAAAATGTGGTTCAATGAGATAAAAATAATTTTTTGGTGAATAGTAACTTTTTACTTTTTTTACCGCGGTTAATAGTAAATAGGGTAACTAAGGGTAAAAATGATATTACTATTACCCTAACACAAGTCTAAATTCTATTGGATAAGTTTAATTCGACCAAAAACAAACTTAGGAATAAAATATGACCATTTAGGCCCACTTGGGTTAGATTAGGACATTTATTATTAATTTATTTAAAGAAGGGTTAAAATAGTTAAAATCAAAGTTTTATAAGTAAATAATTTTTAATATGGGGTTATACATAAGATAAATTCGACTATAAATATTCATTAGAAAGCTAAAAAAGATTTCCTACATAATGATATTTTATTTATAATTTTTAGAATTTAAATAAATTAATTTATTTATGACACAACGATGATGCAGTAATTACCCTTTTAAGGAAATATTAACATAATTGATGTTATAAATGCTCAAATGAATGTAATTTGAGACTTTTTATGAATTACAATAATTTTCTAGGTTACTATGATATATTAGTATTGATTTAATCAACTTGGTTCGAATATATAATTCTGTTATGACTTTCAAAAAAATCATATATCAAATAGTGTCAAAATTGACACAAAATAGTTTTTAAATCAAATATTATATTATTAAATGTTATTTTATTCCTAAAAATCTAAGGTTCGGCCAAATGACTTAGATAAGTATATATATATTAATAATAAACAATTTGGGGTTCGTTTGGCATGTTATAGTAAGTGTATTAACCATATAGTGAAAGAAAACAAAAAGACATGGTAAAAGTTAAATTATTTAACTTAGAGTTAAATCTAATTGATAAGGTAAAAATAATACCCTAAACTTGTCTAAATCTTATTGGTTGATAGGATTTAGACCCTTCCCCACTTTAGCTTTGAAATAAGACCCTTTGGAACCATTATAAACTGATTTTGACTTTAATATAAAATAATATTTTGAGATATTCCTAAGGTGCCCCTCTCCTCCCTTATAAAAGGGCACCTCCTCCCCCTTCCTCCTCACATCAATTTGAGAACTCAAGCTCGGCCAACCTCTGCCAAAATCCTTTATCCACTTCCCTAGAATAATCCTAGAGGTCCTGGTCTTCTTCAAAGACCAATCTTAGTTCCCTAAGTGGAGGATTTAAAGAGGCGTTTCAATGAAGAGGTAATAACCATTACCGATCTTTTCAATTTCTTTCTTCTTCAAACTTCTTCTTCTTTAGTTGTTTCATGATAAAGTAATAACATCAGTATTTATTATATACTGATATGTTATTATAAATATGAAACAACTATAATTCACCTTCTATCCATCCTATGGAAAAATGAAATCACTGCGCGTGCGTACGTACGGAATACCGTCTCCACGCCGTGGTGTAATCTATTTTCCACCACCACCTTACTAGGATGGGTATAATGGTGTAATGAGTAACTATTTATGATTATTATAAAGTAATATTGATACTGAAATAATATATATATATATACTCCAATACAATTCCACGATCATAGGAACGATATCATCACTCGTGCGTACGTACGGAATACCGTCTCCACGATGTGATGCGACTCGTTCTACATGATCATCATTACATAGTAATTATATAAATGAATTGAATGAATAAATATGATATATGTTACACTAATACCATTCTGGATATAAGGTATCTATAACCTTAAAAGAAGAATAAGAATTTATTCGACAAAACACACATAAGAACAAAAGGCAATAAAGACCCGAGTAACAAGTAACAATGAAATATTACTAATAAGAAGCTAAGAATATGACCATATATGATATCATATCAATATGTATGATTCTGGAATAAGTCAATAACATTATTTAAACCATTATACAGGATCTTCGGACACATACAAAGCAAATCGGACCTAAGGTAAGGGAAATATCACAATCTCATTTTTATCCGAGATTGTTTATTCGTAAGTATTTACTGGGGTGTATTTTATCATCCACATCCATGTTTCCTCAATATGTAATATTATTTCCATCCACATTAAATTGTTAAAATCAAATTTTACCATTCGGTGAGTTTTTAGTAAAAGATATGAAAGGAATCTTTTGACGTTTTTCGTACGAGGTACTTTTTGACTTTTCCGACAAAAGTACGAAGAATGTTTTTTTAACTTATACGGCATGAATGGATTTTTAAAACAAAATTTCCAAGAATCTTCCTTTACAAGTTTTCAAGCTTATTTTTAATCAACTTCTTTTATTTTAAAGTCGTATGACATGTTATGAAAGGAAAACTGTTTTTGAAGAAGAAAGGATATTTTCCTCAAGAATGGAGTTCAAGTGTTTTATCAAAATTATTTTCCATCTAAGATAATAAAGGGTTCTGTTTTAATCCCTATTATTACATTGGTTTGATTATGTTGTGATGGAGATATTTTTATGAATTCCTTTATCTTATATTAATTGTTTTATGATGTCATGTTGTTTAAGAATCCCATTTTTATTACATGGGTTACGCTATGATGTATGGTTTATGATTATGTGGCACACATAAGAAAGGATTCATTATAAGATGGGTGGGAACTATATCTCCCTCCAATGCAATGGGTAAAGATTTTATATCTCATGAGATATACAGGGCTGGAACTGTAGGTTATACCGGTTCAGTGAAACATGACTGAAACGAGGGTTACTCGATTCAGAAAGGGACTTTGTCCACTAAGATAGTCTTGGCAATGAGTCATGACTAACAAGAAATGATTTTCCATGATTATGTGTGCATGCCACAAAGTTTCAAGTTTCATGTTATGATTATGGTGATCTCATTTTCACTTCTATGATTTATTCCATGTTAAGATATTATGATCTCTTTTGCAGGTTTTGATTTTCAAAAAGATATGATATGATTTTTATTTCCTTTATTTGCCCTTGCTGAGCATTTGAGCTCACCCTTTTATGTTTTCTTTTCCCCAGGATATAAAGAAAGGTTTTAGGTAAAAAAAGGGAAGATCTTTATGGGAGATATTGAAGATCTTTCACCACGATTAGAAGATTACGTTCCGAGTTTCCAAAGACACTAAACTATTACAATCCTTGTGTGTGTGTGTTTTTGTTATGTACTAAGTATTCCGAAAAAGTAATGTAAAGTCTATGTACGTCAGGCTTCGGGTCTCTACAGTTGGTATCAGAGGAAAGGTTTAGTCAACCTTTGGAAACAAGGATGCGAGAACTTTAGTGAGATCCCTAGAGATATTTCTAAGGTATGTCTAGGGATGTCCCTAAGGTTAAGTATACGTATAGGGTATAGTACTAGAATTACGCTAACGATCATAGAATTAAACCTAAGATGTTAGATATTGATGGTACTCCCCCTTTATTATGTTGTTTTCCCTAGCTTGATTTTTTCCTCTCACACTATTCTTTTTGGGTTTTAGACGATGGCTGGAACCCGAAGGAACCGTGTTGATCAATGCAATGGACAATGCAATGATTGTCCTCCTGAACAAACAAATGTTATGAGAGATGGAGTGAAAAATCTTATTGCTATACTTACACAAGCTATGAATCATTCTGGACTTCCAAATGAGCAGAGAAGGGAACAATATTCTATTGAGTCCTTCATGAGGCAACGTCCACCTTCTTTCAGTGGGTCTTCTGATCCACTTGTTGCTGAACAATGGATCAGTACCACTGAAAAGATATTTTCAGTTCTTCAATGTTCTGAACATGACAAAGTCATCTTAGCAGTGTATCATTTGGAAGGTGATGCTGATCAATGGTGGAATCTTATTAAGAATACAAGGCAAAGGGATGAAATTGAGTCCATGGAATGGGACGAGTTCAAGAACTTATTTTTCAGTAAGTACTTCCCCCGTATTCTTCGAACAAAGATGGAGAAGGAGTTTCTTGAACTAAAGCAAAAGGATGATGAATCTGTTGGTATATACGAAGCGAATTTTACAAGACTTGCAAGGTATGCATCTGGAATTATCATCCAACCTGAAAGTAAAGTTGATCGATTTTTCAGTGGCTTAAAACCAAGTCTTCGAAGGGCATTAGCTATAAGAGACTTCAGTAGCTATGAAGAAATTGTGCGTTGTGCTATCAAGGTAGAAATGGAAGTTGGTGTTACATATCCATCTCATGGTTTTGACAAGAAACGAAAGATGGAGTTCAAGGAGAAATCTCAGAATAATGGTGAAAAGAAGATGAATGTTTCCTTATGCACAAAGTGTGGAAAGAAGCATGGTGGAGATTGTCTTAAAGGGACTAGAAAATGTTTTAAGTGTGGAAAAGAAGGTCATCGAGCAGCTGAGTGTCGAAGTAATGGAAAAAGGGTTTCTAATGATGTGAATAAAGAAAACACTGCAGAGAACGCACCACCAACACTTCAATGCTTCAAGTGCAAGGAAATAGGGCATTATGCTAATAAATGCCCTAATCCAAGGGTTAGTGATGATCAACATGAACAACCACTGAAGGAAAAGGACAAAGGGAAGTCACATGCGATCACTATTGGCGATGTTGAATATGGCAACGATGTGGTGGAATGATTAAGTGTTTATGTAATGGGATTCCAAAATAATGTTGTATCATAAAGTATTGGAATATTTATGTATTGGTCTAATGTGGTATTCAAAGTGATTGAGATATTTTTGGAAATAAGATGATATGAGCATAATGAAGAGAAAACGAGAAAACGAAATGTTTAACAGTATTCATGAGCTCATGATTGATATAAGGACTAAGTGATATCATGGTTTGAGTATATAGAATTTTGAGGATTTTGGTATGTGGAAAGTGTTAACTTTAAACTGCATTCATGTTTTCACTAAGGTATTCAAAAGAATACATGATTAAGTACTTTGAATGTTTGGAATGTGACCAACAAAACATATCTTATGATATATGGGGATCAACGATGGTATTAAATCTCTGGTAATCGTTTTCACTATGTTATGAGAGTGGACTGCAGTATTATGGATAAGCCTAAAGATTGGAATGGATAATGTTGTACATAAGTTAGTATTGTTTAAGGATATAAGTTTTCTCGATATTATTGATGGGATGTTATAGTAATATAGTTTTAGAAAAAGGACAACCTGCAGGACGGGCGACAGCCCATCGCGTTGGACAAGGATGTGGGAATCGAACCCACAACCGAAGTGCGACTGGCCTTTATCGCCTACCACTGGCCTACAGGAAGTCCCTGTTTATCAGAAACTAGTTTTATTATATTAAGCAGTATGATATATGAAGTATAAAGTCCATTTTAGGAACCATATATGATTAATCTCACTATAGATCGACTTTTGTATATAATTTTTGCTAACCTTTTGTTTGAGACAGATGGAATGACCCGTCATTCTATCACATGATCTGCTAACACTTCACGAAAAACAAATTCAACTTCATTTATTTAAGAGATGAAGTGGAAATTGTTAAAGGCACGAACAACAGTGAGATTGTACCAAAATAAAGTAAGTATTTATTCTAATTCAAATTCTTTAACTATAGGGAAACGATCTTGAAAACCAAAAATGTTGTCCTAGTGATCTTATATCTGATGAATCAGATGGTACCTTAGATCGTCACAAATTTATGGCTTTGTGATTGCTGGCTTTTCCATAGCCATGTTCTCTACCACTCTCCATCAGAACATGATGGTTATATTTCTCTTCCATATCCATATTTTCACCTATGTGGAAACCCAGTGATTATTTTATTTGGGTAATCGTTACATTTCATACTTTAGCTTTTAAATCCAAGTTTTGGTATTCCTTTTTACGATGTGGGTTTCTATTAAAGAAACTATCGAATAGTAAACCATTTATAACCCCGACGAATTTCGAGGGCGAAATTCATTTTAAGGGGGGTAGAATGTAACAGCCCGAGATTTTATGAAAAATATTCTTTTTTATTTCACTAATGTCTTGTGTTGTACGCTACACCAAAAGGATCTTGCACAACACGCATCCTTGACTTTCCTTTCATTACACGCAATCGCGACCTTCCTCGATAGCTTGCGTCGTACGCAATACCGAGTTTCACTAAACAACGATATGCTATTAAAATATTATTAAAACTAGCCGTTATGAATAATAATAACCACTTTTTGAAATTTTATAAATTTTATTTTTCAAAATGGACTTCATTTTTGGATTCGGAATACCGAAATTATCCTAGGGTGAAATTTTGGTATTTTTCTGAAAACATTCAATTTTTGATGAATAGTGAAACCACTAAGTGGTAGGTTAAAAACTGAATTTTGCATAAAACTTAATTTTACCGCTTATGTGAATGAAATTTCAAAAATCCGACAGACACGGTTGATATCAGTAAGTAAAATGTGGTTCAATGAGATAAAAATAATTTTTTGGTGAATAGTAACTTTTTACTTTATTTACCGCGGTTAATAGTAAATAGGGTAACTAAGGGTAAAAATGATATTACTATTACCCTAACACATGTCCTAATTCTATTGGATAAGTTTAATTCGACCAAAAACAAACTTAGGAATAAAATATGACCATTTAGGCCCACTTGGGTTAGATTAGGACATTTATTATTAATTTATTTAAAGAAGGGTTAAAATAGTTAAAATCAAAGTTTAATAAGTAAATAATTTTTAATATGGGGTTATACATAAGATAAATTCGACTGTAAATATTCATTAGAAAGCTAATAAAGATTTCCTACATAATGATATTTTATTTATAATTTTTAGAATTTAAATAAATTAATTTATTTATGACACAACGATGATGCAGTAATTACCCTTTTAAGGAAATATTAACATAATTGATGTTATAAATGATCAAATGAATGTAATTTGAGACTTTTTATGAATTCCACTAATTTTCTAGGTTACTATGATATATTAGTATTGATTTAATCAACTTGGTTCGAACATATAATTCTGTTATGACTTTCAAAAAAATCATATATCAAATAGTGTCAAAATTGACACAAAATAGTTTTTAAATCAAATATTATATTATTAAATGTTATTTTATTCCTAAAAATCTAAGGTTCGGCCAAATGACTTATATAAGGATATATATATTAATAATAAACAATTTGGGGTTCGTTTGGCATGTTATAGTAAGTGTATTAACCATATAGTGAAAGAAAACAAAAAGACATGGTAAAAGTTAAATTATTTAACTTAGAGTTAAATCTAATTGATAAGGTTAAAATAATACCATAAACTTGTCTAAATCTTATTGGTTGATAGGATTTCGACCCTTCCCCACTTTAGCTTCGAAATAAGACCCTTTGGAACCATTATAAACCGATTTTTACTTTAATATAAAATAATATTTTGAGATATTCCTAAGGTGCCCCTCTCCTCCCTTATAAAAGGGCACCTCCTCCCCATTCCTCCTCACACCAATTTGAGCACTCAATCTCGGCCAACCTCTCCCAAAATCCCTTATCCACTTCCCTAGAATAATTCTAGAGGTCCTGGTCTTCTTCAAAGACCAATCTTAGTTCCCTAAGTGGAGGATTCAGAGAGGCGTTTCAAGGAAGAGGTAATAACCATTACCGATCTTTTCAATTTCTTTCTTCTTCAAACTTCTTCTTCTTTAGTTATTTCATGATAAAGTAATAACATCAGTATTTATTATATACTGATATGTTATTATAAATATGAAACAACTCTAATTCACCTTCTATCCATCCTATGGAAAAATGAAATCACTGCGCGTGCGTACGTACGGAATACCGTCTCCACGCCGTGGTGTAATCTATTTTCCACCACCACCTTACAAGGATGGGTATAATGGTGTAATGAGTAACTATTTATGATTATTATAAAGTAATATTGATAATGAAATAATATATATATATACTCCAATACAATTCCACGATCATAGGAACGATATCATCACTCGTGCGTACGTACGGAATACCATCTCCACGATGTGATGCGACTCGTTCTACATGATCATCATTACATAGTAATTATATAAATGAATTGAATGAATAAATATGATATATGTTACACTAATACCATTCTGGATATAAGGTATCTATAACCTTAAAATAAGAATAAGAATTTATTCGACAAAACACACATAAGAACAAAAGGCAATAAAGACCCGAGTAACAAGTAACAATGAAATATTACTAATAAGAAGCTAAGAATACGACCATATATGATATCATATCAATATTTATGATTCTGGAATAAGTCAATAACATTATTTAAACCATTATACAGGAGCTTCGGACACATACAAAGCAAATCGGACCTAAGGTAAGGGAAATATCACAATCTCATTTTTATCCGAGATTGTTTATTCGTAAGTATTTACTGGGGTGTATTTTATCATCCACATCCATGTTTCCTAAATATGTAATATTATTTCCATCCACATTAAATTGTTAAAATAAAATTTTACCCTTCGGTGAGTTTTTAGTAAAAGATATGAAAGGAATCTTTTGACGTTTTTCGTACGAGGTACTTTTTGACTTTTCCGACAAAAGTACGAAGAATGTTTTTTTAACTTATACGGCATGAATGAATTTTTAAAACAAAATTTCCAAGAATCTTCCTTTACAAGTTTTCAAGTTTATTTTTAATCAACTTCTTTTATTTTAAAGTCGTATGACATGTTATGAAAGGAAAACTGTTTTTGAAGAAGAAAGGATATTTTCCTCAAGAATGGAGTTCAAGTGTTTTATCAAAATTATTTTCCATCTAAGATAATAAAGGGTTCTGTTTTAATCCCTATTATTACATTGGTTTGATTATGTTGTGATGGAAATATTTTTATGAATTCCTTTATCTTATATGAATTGTTTTATGATGTCATGTTGTTTAAGAATCCCATTTTTATTACATGGGTTACGCTATGATGTATGGTTTATGATTATGTGGCACACATAAGAAAGGATTCATTATAAGATGGGTGAGACCTATATCTCCCTCCAATGCATTGGGTAAAGATTTTATATCTCATGAGATAGACAGGGCTGGAACGGTAGGTTATACCGGTTCAGTGAAACAGGACTGAAACGAGGGTTACTCGATTCAGAAAGGGACTTTGTCCACTAAGATAGTCTTGGAAATGAGTCATGACTAACAAGAAATGATTTTCCATGATTATGTGTGCATGCCACAAAGTTTCAAGTTTCATGTTATGATTATGGTGATCTCATTTTCACTTCTATGATTTATTCCATGTTAAGATATTATGATCTCTTTTGCAGGTTTTGATTTTCAAAAAGATATGATATAATTTTTATTTCCTTTATTTGCCCTTGCTGAGCATTTGAGATCACCCTTTTATGTTTTCTTTTCCCCAGGATATAAAAAAAGGTTTTAGATAAAAAAAGGGAAGATCTTTATGGGAGATATTGAAGATCTTTCACCACGATTAGAAGATTACGTTCCGAGTTTCCAAAGACACTAAACTATTACAATCCTTGTGTGTGTGTGTTTTTGTTATGTACTAAGTATTCCGCAAAAGTAATGTAAAGTCTATATACGTCAGGCTTCGGGTCTCTACAGTTGGTATCAGAGGAAAGGTTTAGTCAACCTTTGGAAACTAGGATGCGAGAACTTTAGTGAGATCCCTAGAGATATTTCTAAGGTATGTCTAGGGATGTCCCTAAGGTTAAGTATACGTATAGGTTATAGTACTAGAATTACGCTAACGATCATAGAATTAAACCTAAGATGTTAGATATTGATGGTACTCCCCCTTTATTATGTTGTTTTCCCTAGCATGATTTTTTCCTCTCACACTATTCTTTTTGGGTTTTAGACGATGGCTGAAACCCGAAGGAACCGTGTTGATCAATGCAATGGAAAATGCAATGATTGTCCTCCTGAACAAACAAATGTTATGGGAGATGGAGTGCAAAATCTTATTGCTATACTTACACAAGCTATGAATCATTCTGGGCTTCCAAATGAGCAGAGAAGGGTACAATATTCTTTTGAGTCCTTCATGAGGCAACGTCCACCTTCTTTCAGTGGGTCTTCTGATCCACTTGTTGCTGAACAATGGACCAGTACCACTGAAAAGATATTTTCAGTTCTTCAATGTTCTGAACATGACAAAGTCATCTTAGCAGTGTATCGTTTGGAAGGTGATGCTGATCAATGGTGGAATCTTATTAAGAATACGAGGCAAAGGGATGAAATTGAGTCCATGGAATGGGACGAGTTCAAGAACTTATTTTTCATTAAGTACTTCCCCCATATTCTTCGAACAAAGATGGAGAAGGAGTTTCTTGAACTAAAGCAAAAGGATGATGAATCTGTTGGTATATACGAAGCGAATTTTACAAGACTTGCAAGGTATGCATCTGGCATTATCATCCAACCTGAAAGTAAGGTTGATCGATTTTTCAGTGGCTTAAAACCAAGTCTTCTAAGGGCATTAGCTATAAGAGACTTCAGTAGCTATGAAGAAATTGTGCGTTGTGCTATCAAGGTAGAAATGGAAGTTGGTGTTACATATCCATCTCATGGTTTTGACAAGAAACGAAAGATGGAGTCCAAGGAGAAATCTCAGAATAATGGTGAAAAGAAGATGAATGTTTCCTTATGCACAGATTGTGGAAAGAAGCATGGTGGAGATTGTCTTAAAGGGACTAGAAAATGTTTTAAGTGTGGAAAAGAAGGTCATCGAGCAGCTGAGTGTCGAAGTAATGGAAAAAGGGTTTCTAATGATGTGAATAAAGAAAACACTGCAGAGAACGCACCACCAACACTTCAATGCTTCAAGTGCAAGGAAATGGGGCATTATGCTAATAAATGCCCTAATCCAAGGGTTAGTGATGATCAACATGAACAACCACTGAAGGCAAAAGACAAAGGGAAGTCACATGCGATCACTATTGGCGATGTTGAATATGACAACGATGTGGTGGAATGATTAAGTATTTATGTAATGGGATTCCAAAATAATGTTGTATCATAAAGTATTGGAATATTTATGTATTGGTCTAATGTGGTATTCAAAGTGATTGAGATATTTTTGGAAATAAGATGATATGCGTATAATGAAGAGAAAACAAGAAAACGAAATGTTTAACAGTATTCATGAGGTCATGATTGATATAAGGACTAAGTGATATCATGGTTTGAGTATATAGAATTTTGAGGATTTTGGTATGTGGAAAGTGTTAACTTTAAACTGAATTCATGTTTTCACTAAGGTATTCAAAAGAATACATGATTAAGTACTTTGAATGTTTGGAATGTGACCAACAAAACATATCTTATGATATATGGGGATCAACGATGGTATTAAATCTCTGGTAATCATTTTCACTATGTTATGAGAGTGGACTGCAGTATTATGGATAAGCCTAAAGATTGGAATGGATAATGTTGGACATAAGTTAGTATTGTTTAAGGATATAAGTTTTCTCGATATTATTGATGGGATGTTATAGTAATATAGTTTTAGAAAAAGGACAACCTGCAGGACGGGCGACAGCCCATCGCGTCGGACAAGGATGTGGGAATCGAACCCACAACTGAAGTGCGACTGGCCTTTATCACCTACCACTGGCCTACAGGAAGTCCCTGTTTATTAGAAACTAGTTTTATTATATTAATAAGTATGATATATGAAGTATAAAGTCCATTTTAGGAACCATATATGATTAATCTCACTATAGATCGACTTTTGTATATAATTTTTGCTAACCTTTTGTTTGAGACAGATGGAATGACCCGTCATTCTATCACATGATCTGCTAACACTTCACGAAAAACAAATTCAACTTCATTTATTTAAGAGATGAAGTGGAAATTGTTAAAGGCACGAACAACAGTGAGATTGTACCAAAATAAAGTAAGTATTTATTCTAATTAAAATTCTTCAACTATAGGGAAACGATCTTGAAAACCAAAAATGTTGTCCTAGTGATCTTATATCTGATGAATCAGATGGTACCTTAGATCGTCACAAATTTATGGCTTTGTGATTGCTGGCTTTTCCATATCCATGTTCTCTACCACTCTCCATCAGAACATAATGGTTAGATTTCCCTTCCATATCCATATTTTCACCTATGTGGAAACCCAGTGTTTATTTTATTTGGGTAATCGTTAAATTTCATACTTTAGTTTTTAAATACAAGTTTTGGTATTACTTTTTACGATGTGGGTTTCTATTAAAGAAACTTTTGAATAGTAAACCATTTATAACCCCGACGAATTTCGAGGGCGAAATTCATTTTAAGGGGGGTAGAATGTAACAGCCCGAGATTTTATGAAAAATATTCTTTTTTATTTCACTAATGTCTTGTGTTGTAGGCTACACCAAAATGAGCTTGCACAACACGCATCCTTGACTTTCCTTGCATTACACGCAATCACGACCTTCCTCGATAGCTTGCATCGTACGCAATACCGAGTTTCACTAAACAACGATATGCTATTAAAATATTATTAAAACTAGCCGTTATGAATAATAATAACCACTTTTTGAAATTTTATAAATTTTATTTTTCAAAATGGACTTCATTTTTGGATTTGGAATACCGAAATTAGCCTAGGGTGAAATTTTGGTATTTTTCTGAAAACTTTCAATTTTTGATGAATAGTGAAACCACTAAGTGGTAGGTTAAAAACTAAATTTTGCATAAAACTTAATTTTACCGCTTATGTGAATGGAATTTCGAAAATACGACAGACACGGTTGATATCAGTAAGTAAAATGTGGTTCAATGAGATAAAAATAATTTTTTTGGTGAATAGTAACTTTTTACTTTTTTTACCGCGGTTAATAGTAAATAGGGTATGTAAGGGTAAAAATGATATTAATATTACCCTAACACATGTCCTAATTCTATTGGATAAGTTTAATTCGACCAAAAACAAACTTAGGAATAAAATATGACCATTTAGGCCCACTTGGGTCAGATTAGGACATTTATTATTAATTTATTTAAAGAAGGGTTAAAATAGTTAAAATCAAAGTTTAATAAGTAAATCATTTTTAATATGGGGTTATACATAAGATAAATTCGACTATAAATATTCATTAGAAAGATAAAAAATATTTCCTACATAATTATATTTTATTTATAATTTTTAGAATTTAAATAAATTAATTTATTTATGACACAACGATGATGCAGTAATTACCCTTTTAAGGAAATATTAACATAATTGATGTTATAAATGCTCAAATGAATGTAATTTGAGACTTTTTATGAATTACACTAATTTTATAGGTTACTATGATATATTAGTATTGATTTAATCAACTTGGTTCGAACATATAATTCTGTTATGACTTTCACAAAAATCATATATCAAATAGTGTCAAAATTGACACAAAATAGGTTTTAAATCAAATATTATATTATTAAATGTTATTTTATTCCTAAAAATCTAAGGTTCGGCCAAATGACTTAGATAAGGATATATATATTAATAATAAACAATTTGGGGTTCGTTTGGCATGTTATAGTAAGTGTATTAACCATATAGTGAAAGAAAACAAAAAGAAATGGTAAAAGTTAAATTATTTAACTTAGAGTTAAATCTAATTGATAAGGTTAAAATAATACCCTAAACTTGTCTAAATCTTATTGGTTGATAGTATTTCGACCCTTCCCCACTTTAGCTTTGAAATAAGACCCTTTGGAACCATTATAAACCGATTTTGACTTTAATATAAAATAATATTTTGAGATATTCCTAAGGTGACCCTCTCCTCCCTTATAAAAGGGCACCTCCTCCCCCTTCCTCCTCACACCAATTTGAGCACTCAAGCTCGGCCAACCTCTGCCAAAATCCCTTCTCCACTTCCCTATAATAATCCTAGATGTCCTGGTATTCTTCAAAGACCAATCTTAGTTCCCTAAGTGGAGGATTCAAAGAGGCGTTTCAAAGAAGAGGTAATAACCATTACCGATCTTTTCAATTTATTTCTTCTTCAAACTTCTTCTTCTTTAGTTGTTTCATGATAAAGTAATAACATCAGTATTTATTATATACTCATATGTTATTATAAATATGAAACAACTCTAATTCACCTTCTATCCATCCTACGGAAAAATGAAATCACTGCGCGTGCGTACGTACAAAATACCGTCTCCACGCCGTGGTGTAATCTATTTTCCACCACCACCTTACAAGGATGGGTATAATGGTGTAATGAGTAACTATTTATGATTATTACAAAGTAATATTGATACTGAAATAATATATATATATACTCCAATACAATTCCACGATCATAGGAACGATATCATCACTCGTGCGTACGTACGGAATACCGTCTCCACGATGTGATGCGACTCGTTCTACATGATCATCATTACATAGTAATTATATAAATGAATTGAATGAATAAATATGATATATGTTACACTAATACCATTCTGGATATAAGGTATCTATAACCTTAAAAGAAGAATAAGAATTTATTCGACAAAACACACATAAGAACAAAAGGCAATAAAGACCCGAGTAACAAGTAACAATGAAATATTACTAATAAGAAGCTAAGAATATGACCATATATGATATAATATCAATATTTATGATTCTGGAATAAGTCAATAACATTATTTAAACCATTATACAGGAGCTTCGGACACATACAAAGCAAATCAGACCTAAGGTAAGGGAAATATCACAATCTCATTTTTATCCGAGATTATTTATTCGTAAGTATTTACTGGGGTGTATTTTAACATCCACATCCATGTTTCCTCAATATGTAATATTATTTCCATCCAAATTTAATTGTTAAAATCAAATTTTACCCTTCGGTGAGTTTTTAGTAAATGATATGAAAGGAATCTTTTGACGTTTTTCGTACGAGGTACTTTTTGACTTTTCCGAAAAAAGTACGAAGAATGTTTTTTTAACTTATACGGCATGAATGGATTTTTAAAACAAAATTTCCAAGAATATTCCTTTACAAGTTTTCAAGTTTATTTTTAATCAACTTCTTTTATTTTAAAGTCGTATGACATGTTATGAAAGGAAAAATGTTTTTGAAGAAGAAATGATATTTTCCTCAAGAATGGAGTTCAAGTGTTTTATCAAAATTATTTTCCATCTAAGATAATAAAGGGTTATATTTTAATCCCTATTATTACATTGGTTTGATTATGTTGTGATGGAAATATTTTTATGAATTCCTTTATCTTATATGAATTGTTTTATGATGTCATGTTGTTTAAGAATCCCATTTTTATTACATGGGTTACGCTATGATGTATGGTTTATGATTATGTGGCACACATAAGAAAGGATTCATTATAAGATGGGTGGGACCTATATCTCCCTCCAATGCATTGGGTAAAGATTTTATATCTCATGAGATAGACAGGGCTGGAACGGTAGGTTATACCGGTTCAGTGAAACAGGACTGAAATGAGGGTTACTCGATTCAGAAAGGGAATTTGTCCACTAAGATAGTCTTGGAAATGAGTCATGACTAACAAGAAATGATTTTCCATGATTATGTGTGCATGCCACAAAGTTTCAAGTTTCATGTTATGATTATGGTGATCTCATTTTCACTTATATGATTTATTCCATGTTAAGATATTATGATCTCTTTTGCAGGTTTTGATTTTCAAAAAGATATGATATGATTTTTATTTCCTTTATTTGCCCTTGCTGAGCATTTGAGCTCACCCTTTTATGTTTTCTTTTCCCCATGATATAAAGAAAGGTTTTAGGTAAAAAAAAGGGAAGATCTTTATGGGAGATATTGAAGATCTTTCACCACGATTAGAAGATTACGTTCCGAGTTTCCAAAGACACTAAACTATTACGATCCTTGTGTGTGTGTGTTTTTGTTATGTACTAAGTATTCCGCAAAAGTAATGTAAAGTCTATGTACGTCAGGGTTCGGGTCTCTACATTCATATGTGTGCTCAGTACCACTTTTGTATCCCTAGTTTGTGTTAAAGCTTTATGGGGATGTAAATCCCCGAGGTGGGAGTAATGTAAAGACCTGTAAATTTCAAGGAATTTTTTTTTCATAATTTCATTGGGATTTTACAAGAACGCAGTTTCTGACGGCGCTAGATTCCGAGGTCCGGTGTGCCCAGAATCAATTTCCGAAGTTTAACTTGGGTACGTTCATTGAATGAACGAGCGGGTTTTTCTATCTTTTGAACCGGTGCACGGAATTTCAATCCAAGGGCACCGATGAAACCGTAGCGCCTGTAATTGCTTAAGAAGGCCCTTTCTGCAGTTGCGTTTTCTCGGGAGGAGTTGTTTAAAAAAAGTGAGGGATAAAAATATAATTGTTTTACAATTATATTTTCATTTATTGTTAAGTGGATTAAGTGTTGTGTCACAACACTTTATCCCTCTATTATGTGGTTATAACCTAAGTAAGGGAGTTAGGGGTGGGACCCACTTGTAGTTAACCACCCATGAGAGGATTAAAGGTGAGGTGGGGCCCACACAAGCCCCACCCCTTTATATTCCTTAAACCTCCTCTAACTCCCCCTTTATGTGGGTGACCACTCATCTTCCATAACTCACTCCAACCCCCCTTGTGACACACCCTCTCATTAATGATGCCAACTCTACTTCATTTAATTTTGACAAGCTCAAGATTAATTAAGTTATGTTAATTCAACATTTTGAAATGTTTTGAAAATGCATGTGATGGGTAATAAAATAAGAAGAGTATTATTTTATTAGGGGTTGGATAGTTGTGTGGGGGATGGGAGGAGATAGAACTTGTCTTCTTCATTGAAGAATGTGAAGAACGTCAAGAACCCGACGAAGAAATCCATCACCGCAAGGAGTGAATGACGTTCCATTATTCTTCCCTCTCTGCAGCCGGTGAGAGACGACTTCGTCGAAGAACGATGACGCGCCACATCCTTCATCTGGAAAATGCCGACGATGCTTACGGAGCCTCGATCTGCGACGCCGTCTTCCACGACGTTCGACTTCCGCGACCCGATGACGTGCGATGTCAATTTTGAGGTAGGGGGTTTGATTTTGGTTCATGAATCTTTCTTGACCGTCCAAAATAAATTTTTCTTAAGGCACTTGATATCAGATTAACGGGAGGATGTCGGACCGCACGAACACGATCAACCCTCTTCCCCCTTCGTTAATGTGTTTTTCATGGCTCGATCAAAGGTGGCGCGGTGCAACGGCACCGTGCGGAAACAAGGAGGATCATCAGCGAAGAAGCACAGTTCCATTGCGCCGCACCGTGGAGGCCGAACGAAGCTGCGGCGCCGTTGCACCGCGCCGGAAAACCACGAAGAGACGCGGTTTGTTTATTTGCTGTGCGGATCGACGAGCCGTGGAAGAACGGGCCACAAGGGCGATTTGAAGGCTTTGCGGCGAGGGGCAGGTCCCGGGTAGACCGCAGGCGAAGACAGAATTGAAAACGGACCACCGGAGCAACCCCAGTGGTCCGTGGAAGGGCCTGCCGGTGCGCCGCACCGGCCGGCCGCCAGGAGGCGGCATCGCCCGGAACGCCGCCGGGAAGGGGCCGCCGCGGCTGAAGCCACGGTGGCAGGTGGCTGGTCCCGTGGCCGCGCGGGACTAAGGGAGACCGGGGGGCGTAAACCCCGCACTCGCAGGCCCCGCAGGCGCCGCGCTAGTGCCAGGCCGGGTCGGGACGCGCCCTGTTGGGCCGAACCCGGACCCGGGTCGGGTCGACCTGATTCGGGCCACCCAGGGGGTCTCGGGCAGGGTCGGACCGGGCCCGAACCCCCTATTTTCGGACTGTTTTCAGTCATTTTCCCATAACTTGGGCTACGAACCTCCAATCGACGCACCGTCTGTTGAGATGAAATCCTTGGATCAAGATGGTAGATTCGGTATATTACAATCAGGGTGTAGGAGAACTTTGGGTACGTCCAGGTTGGTTCGAACACAAAACCAACCGGGCCCTCTGAGCGGAAACGCTTATATCTTGAGTTCCGGATGTCTGATTGACATGTCGTCGACTTTGTTGGATTCCTCTTGATGAGATGGAACATTTGGCATACTTCGCTTGAGGTTCGGAACCGGTACCCTAGAATGGAAAAGATGATAACTTTTAGACCGGACGTCCGTTTGACGAACCGTCAGCGGAGTTGGTGATCACGTTGAGAAACGGTCCCTATGTGTATACCCTATGAGAGTTCAGGGTACAGTTGAGATATGTCCGGTTCGGTTCGCACACGAAGCCAACCGGGCCCCTGTGACGAAAAGACTAATAACACATAGACCGGGCGTCCGATTGACGCACCATCTTTTGTGCTGAGACCCCTATGATGAGGCGGTCCTTTTAGATACTTCTTCGTGGGACCTTGTGATAATTGGAGTATCGACCAGTAGCTCATAGAGCGGACCCTTACGGAGTTGAGCTAGCTGAGTACAGAGACCTAGTAGCTGACTGAGACTTGATGACTACTGATCGATCGACTCGAAGTGATTCGGATAGCCCAGTGGGGTGCGCTTGGTTGTAGCGGCAGACCCACGGCGGAGGTGTGCTTGGTTGTAGCGGCAGACCCACGGTACTCGACAGAAGGAGTAACTCTGTAGACTATGAGGGGGTGCGCTTGGTTGTAGCGGCAGACCCATGGTGGGATGTGCTTGGTTGCAGTGGCAGGCCCACAGTACTCGACAAGTGGAGTACTTCAGCAGTCCAAGGTTAGTAGGACGTGCTTGGTTGTAGTGGAAAACCCACTGTACTCTACAGAGGAGGAGTTCTCCAGCAGTCGTGGTTTCGATATTGTGAATAAAATCCTGGTTTGAGCTGAGTCTATGAACTTTGTGTTTACCTCATGATTGAGATGGGTCACCTGATAACTTAGGTATATGTATAGGAATATATCTAAGTAGTGGTTATCCGTTTATTTCATAACATTTGTGTTTTCACATGATTGAGATGGGTTACTTGATAACTTAGGTATAAGTATGGTCTTGTACCTAAGTAAGGGTTATCTGTTGAGATTCTTCTTGTGGTTATCCTTGTTGGATTTAGAGAGACCATGAGGGTCTCGGGGTACCTACTGAGTATCGTTATACTCACCCCTGCACGGGCTATGCCCGTACCTCGTTGTGTTGGATGCAGTCGACGGACAGCGCTGACAGAGGCCGAGTGTTCGATCACTGGGCGATACCTGGAGGTGGAACTCATGACGATTCAGTATCCGGAGGTGGACTTCATGATGAGATGATACACGGAAGAGGTTGACGGGCGAGAGCATTGAGGAGGATATCTGTACCTACCCTTTAGGTAGGATCCGTGGTGGATGATCAAGGAGCTGCGCTATCTATACCTACCCTACAGGTAGGATCCAAGGTGGACAACCTAGGAGTTTCTTCTACTCTTCCAGCTACTTGTCTTTCTATTGTACTTTTATTCAGTTGTAGCTGTACTTTTTAGTTGGGTTCGTATTCTGGCCCATTTACATTTCAGCACTTTCTTTTGTACTTAGTGTATTACTTCCACTTGTACTCTGTGGTGTTTTGTTTACTTTTATAAAGGTAATGCCTTCCCAGTTATCGGGATTTCTGCCTTTGGTGCTAGTCTCCAGCCCCTAGCCTATGGAAGGCGGGCTTGGGGTAGTCACGGAACAGGCCCCAAGGATGGGTCGTGACAAATTGGTATCAGAGGAGTTCGGTTCTACCACAGAACTTAGGACTCTGATCTTTTTCTTTGTGAAGCAATAGTGTTAAGGGTACCGAGTGTGGTCTTCAGTTCAGGGAGTCCAGTGTTGGTGCAGCGGCCGACGTATCCGTACACCAGGACCCTGACTACTGATTTCCGACTTTGTACACGAAAAAACTGATTGCGTGTGTGTTTACAAAGTTTTAAATTCAACTCAAACCAAGTCAACTCACTAGGTATAAATCTTTGACCGTGTCGCATCTATTCAGGATGTCTCCATGCAGACAGTCAGTTGGAGTTTCTGACAGAGTACTCGATGACGGCTCACCGAGCGATGAGGCTCCGGTGCAGGGCCCTCTTTCTATGTTGGCACCCTCGTGTGGTGTACCAGCAGCACCACCACCTGTTGGGAAGCAGATTCCACCAGTCGTACTATTGGACGGTGCATGCTGGTAGAGCATGATGCACGAGTTCCAGCAGTAGAGGCCTCCGAGGTTACGAGGCGAGGCAGATTCCCAGACAGCAGATGACTGGATGGAGGCAATCGCTAGAGTTTTCTGCCTAGCTGAGACACTAGTGGATTGGACGGTAGACTTTTCTACTAGTGTTTTCTAGGGAGTGACCATGAGGATGGCCCGCATAGCGATGAGGCTTCGGTACGTGGACCGATGCCTAAGATAGTGCCCTCGGGTAGTGTTCCAGCTATACATCACTACCTATTGGTCAGCAATTACAACCGGCAGTACCGGTATGAGACACTTGTAGACTTACTACCTTAAGACATCATCCATGGCATGAAATAGTACCGTTCATGTCTGGATTGGCTGTATTAGGCATTGGGAGTGGTTCATCCAGGGGATGAGACCGAGTTTCTCTTTTTGGCAAAGGAGAAATCTTAGCAGTTCTTACGGATCGTAGGAAAAGAAGGGTGGTCGTTGTCTGACTTGCCACATCGGCAAACTTCCTAACGACGAGAGATGGTACGAGTTACGATGAAGAAGGTGCAGATCATCTTGGAGCAGATGAAGACTGTACAACACAACAAGAAAAAGGAAACTGGTGCCATTCTTGGAGACTTGGGCGTGTAAATGTTTCAAGAAGGAGTGTTAAGGACAGATGAGTCTGCAGAGCAGCAGACGTGGAGGCAGAGCTAGGAGAGCAGCATGAGGTGGTGTACATTTCAACATGTTACAACCACCCGCATTTGTTGTTTTTGATAGGATCATGGAGATGTATGGATGGGGAAGAGAGTATCTGCATGCGGTCAAGGAGAGTGACCCAATGTCTCTAAGAATGATTTGAGGGATAGTCTGTGTCCACTACTAGCTGCCGTAGTAACATACGGTGATACAAATCATTCCTTCCTTCCACAAAACTTGTCCCAGACCTAGAGTTTCTAGTATGCCGTAGACTTGACCCTCACATTTGGAGATACCTTGTGAGGAGACTCGATAATCACACTTATGCCGACAGTGTGGTCTGACCCTCGAGGCGAGAGTTTCGGTTGAAATCTCTTGGTGGCAGCGTCGAGGCCTTATGATGTTGGTCTGGGTATGGATTGGATTCACGGTTCATACTTATATTGACTCTATTAGGCAAAGAGGTTGTGGTTTACCTACAATGTTGGGATGGGTTTTCCTTGGTTGGCGAAAAGGAAACCCCAGGAAACAAAAGTTAAACTCATGCATAGAAGGGTGTAGCCAATCACTCTTGTGTCGGCCAACCTTACCCTCGTGGCAGCAGAAGTTTTGAGTTTCAGTTCTAATCAGGAAAGGGAGACCTCTTGAGTTCGAGGATGACAATCACGACCTTATACGGGTCTCACCTCGACGAGGATTATGGAGATGAGGCCAAAGCAGCAAGTAATCTCCGAGGTTCAGCGGACCTTTTTCAGGTCCTCAGCATGGTAGGCGAGGTGGCTTACCGTTGACCCATCCACCTCAGTTGCACCAGGTGCACGACGACTTCCGTGTATCTCAACTAGGGAGATACGTGCTTGACCCGACGCATATCATCGACCATGGAGAGCTGGACATTGGCGATGGGGTGACTTTTTTGGGGTTTCAGTAGAGGTTGAGGATCGACAGGAACAGATCCTACGAGGACAGTCAATTCCTCTTGCGCGCTTTTGTTGGCAGCACGGGAACCTCCAGGTGGGCACATGGGAGTGGAAGGATCAGATGCATTCTTAGTACCGCTTTTGTATCCTTAGTTTGTGTTAAAGATTTACGGGGACGTAAAGCCCTGAGGTGGGAGTAATGTAAAGACACAGAAATTTCAAGGAAAATTTTTTCTTAATTTCTTTGGGATTTTACAAGAACGTAGTTTCTGACGTCGCCTAATTCCAAGGTCCGGTGTGCCCGGAATCAATTTCCGAAGTTTAGCTCGGGTACGTTCAGTGAACGAACGAGCGGGTTTTTCTATCTTTTCAACCGGTGCTTGGAATTGAAATCCAAGGGCATCGATGAAACCGTGGTGCCAGTAATTGCTTAAGAAGACCCTTTTTTGGAGTTGCGTTTTCTTGGGAGGAGTTTTTTAAATAAAAGTGAGGGATAAAAATATAATTGTTTTAAAATTATATTTTCATTTCTTGTTATGTGGATTAAGTGTTGTTTCACAACACATTATCCCTCTCTTATGTGGTTATAACCTAAGTAAAGGAGTTAGGGGTGGGACCCACTTGTATTTAACTACCCATGAGAGGATTAAAGGTGAGGTGGGGCCCACACGAACACCACCCCTTCACATTCCTTAAACCTCCTCTAACTCCCCCTTTTTGTGGGTGACCACTCATCTTCCATTACTCACTCCAACCCCCCTTGTGACACACCCTCTCATTAATGATGCCAACTCTACTTCATTTAATTTTGACAAGCTCAAGACTAATTAAGTTAAGTTAATTCAACATTTTGAGATGTTTTTAAATTTCATGGGATGGGTAATTAAATAAGAAGAGTATTATTTTATTAGGGGTTGGATAGTTGTGTGGGGGATGGGAGGAGATAGAACTCATCTTCTTCATTGAAGAACGTGAAGAACGTGAAGAACCCGACGAAGAACGTCATCACTGCAAGGAGTGAATGACGTGCCGTTCTTCTTCCCTCTCCACAGCCGGTGAGAGATGCCTTCATCAAAGAACGACGACGCCCTGCATCCTTCATCGGGCAGACGCCGACAACACTTACGAATCCTCGATCCGTGACGCCGTCTTCCGCGACCCGATGACGTGCGACGTCAATTTCAAGGTAGGGGGTTTGATTTTGGTTCATGAATCTTTCTTGACCGTCCAAAATCAATTTTTCTTAAGCCGCTTGATATTGGATTAACGGGAGGAGGTTGGACCGCATGAACACGGTCGACCCTCTTCCCCCTTCGTTAATGTGTTTGTCGCAGCTCGATCAAAGGTGGCGCAGTGCAACAGCACTGCACAGAAAAAAAGGAGAATCATCGGAGAAGAAGCGCGGTGCCATTGCGCCCCGCCGTGGAGGCCGAATGAAGTCGCGACACCGTTGTGCCGCGCCGGAAAACCACGAAGAGACGCGGTTTGTTTATTTGGAATGCGGATCGACGATCCATGGAATAACGGGCCGCAGGGGTGATTTGAAGGCTTTGCAGCGAAGGGCAGGTCCCGGGAGGACCGCAGGTGAAGACGGAATTGAAAACGGACCACCGGAGCAACTCCGGTGGTCCGCGGAAGGGCCTGCCGGTGCTGCGCGCCGGCACGGCGGCGCTCGGCGCGCCATCTGGAAGGGGCCGCCGCAGGTGAAGCCGCGGCGGCAGGTGGCTGGTCTCGCGACTGCGTGGGACTGAGGGAGACCGGGGGGGCCTAACCCCCGCACCCGCTGGCCACGCAGGCACCGCGCCAGCCGGCTGCCCAGTCCGGGCCGGACCCGGGTCGGGTCGACCCGGTTTGGGCCGACCCAGGGGGTCTCTGGCCGGGTCAGACCAGGCCCAAACCCCCTATTTTCGGACAGTTTTCAGTCATTTACCCATAACTTGGGCTACAGACCTCCGATCGATGCACCATCAGTTGCAATGTGATCCTTGTATCCAGACGGTCGATTTGGTATATTACACTCAGGGTTTTGGAGAACATTGGGTATGGCCGAGTTGGCTCAAACAAGAAACCAACCAGGCCCTCGGAACGGAAATGCTTATATCTTGAGTTCCAGACGTCCGATTGACGTGTCGTAGGTACACACCATGTACTCATGTCAGTAAGTTCTGGAAAATATGTTGGTGGAATTATAGCCACCATATGAACAGTTAAATGATATACACAATATGTAGGCCTAAATTGCATACCATGTTTTTTCTTTTTTTACATTAAATTTGGCAGTACCTTCGTATTGAAGCAGAACACACCTTGTGTCACCCGATTTCATGAACCAAGTCGGCTAAACCTTCGTTTCTTTATCTGTTCTTCATCCGAAGTCAGATTCGGTCATGGTTGGATGTGTTGGAACCCCCTCAGTAAGGCCTAGATTCCTCTTGAGTTGTTATGTTTGATTTTTGTTCTAGAATGAGTTATAGGGGTTTGACTGGTTTTGATTATTTTTTTGATCTACTGCGTTTTAGACCTAATTAGAGGCTCTTACCGAAGGAGTATCATCGTACAAGACTTAGGTGGGTGGTGCATACTTCTTTATGTGTTTTCATGGAGATTTGGGCGACGCGGCCTATGGCGCGTTTTCGGGGATTTTGAATGGGACCCACTTTTATCTGATATTTCTTATTACATTGTTTATGGACCTATGGGATGACTTTGAGTATGCCCTATTACAAGTTTTTCTTGAGCGGGGCCGGGCGAGGGGTCACAACTCATCGGGGCATTTTAGCCGGGGGATGCAAAAATCGTTATATTTCAATTATATTGTCATAAAATGTTGTGTTTAACTTCTTAATCCTAATATAAATTTTTAGAGGCATTCATGACCTTAGTGCTGGTATGGCATGACACCTTGCATAGTTCAACTTAACTATTTAGATTTTTTTTCCTGTTTATGTCTCCTGTTTAAATATGTTATATTTGAAATTGATGAATTACATATGCTGGACCCTTTTGGTTGTGTTGGGAACGGCCCATATATTCTTGAGTGATGCTGATCATAGGTTGGTCTTGGCCCGGGGTTACTTTGGGTGGTTCTGAGAAAGGGATTGGGCATCATGGATGTCAGTTTGAGGCATGATGATTGTCAGGTTGGGCATGGCCCGGGTTACTGGGATGGTGATGCCATCTGACTTGAGCGACATGGTCGCAGGGACACGAGGTGTCAGAAATGTTGTGGGTTGGGTACTATTTTGGTGATTACCGCTCACCCGAAAACATTGAGTAGTATGCACACAGAGATACTCTGTGATGAGGTGGTTTTGACCACTCGTGTGTGTAGAGGGCCCCATAGATGCGGTTTAGGTACTTTTTTTTAGGGTGATTATTGTAGGAAGACATCTGGAAGGTGGGGAACATTCGTAGGATAACATTGAGGATATTGGGATGGGGGCTGAGGCTCACCGTTATTTGAGGGAAGATATCGTTGTTCCTCCAGATACATTATTTGAGGGAAGACATTGTTGTTCCTCCAGGTTACTTCTTGGGCATGCCTTCGGGATGACAGTACTTGAGGCGCGAGGTGTCAAGAGGCACAGGGAGCTGGGTTACTATTTTTGGGCGTGCCTTAGAGATGTTGGTACTTGAGACATGCGATGTAAGGTGACACATGGTGCTGGGTTACACGATAGAGATTCCGGCGTTGGCCGAAGCAGGTGACACTCCATGGTGGCTCTTGAGCACCGGTGGAGTTTTTGTTTATTTGTGCATCATTCTGTTTACTGTTTTTCTTATAAATTCATGAATGATTAAAAACTTATATTAGGTATGCACCGTTGGGTGGTATCCTAATGAGATTTGTCTCAAACTCTGCATGGGCCCTTCGGGACGCGTGTAGACTTTATGGATTTACGTGTAGGAAAGAGGCCAGCTTCAGGAGCTGGGCTGCGTTAGTTGTTGCATGGAGATGGTATGGACTTTGAGGTATTACCTAGCTGGAGTTACTCTATTTGGTTTTCTTTTCTGTATCATATTGATTATTGTTGTAGTTACAGTTGGATAGTCATTGGTGCCTTTTTATATTCAGATATATATGACTTGATTTGGATTCATGTTTTATTGTTCAGTAGTAGTTACATGTTTTCAGCATGCTGTTGTGTTTATTTCCACTATTGTTGTTATATTTATTTCTTATGTTGTTTATTGATATTGTTTGTGCTTCTGCTTTTCAGGTCTAGTTCAAGTCTGCTGAGTCATTTATTCTACTGAATCATTTTTAATGTACTCGGACCAGTACTAGTGTTATCTTCTGAGAGGGTATGGACTCCCCACTATAGATATGAGACCCTGGCTGCTAGTCGGTAGCCTTTGGCATTCGGGGATGTGTGCCTAAGGTAGTAACACCAGACCCATTTATCACTGTTCGGGTGGGTGTTTGGGTCTGGGTCATTACAAAGTGGTATCAGAAGAGTTCTTGATAGGGATTTATTAGCAGTGTTCTGCGGGATACTAATGATGCTGAGGCTTCTCTTTTATTTTTGATGGTTTTACTATTTGGGATATGGTATACTAGAGATAGTTTGTTATTGAAACTGGGTTTGTAGCTTGTGCTTGGGTGCATGTAGCCCCAGTTATGATGGATGGACCAAGTTACCTTGGGTGGGAATTGCTATTTTTTTCTCAAATTATAGTTTTTATGATTTCCTCCTTGGTGGCTCACTTGGTGTGTGATGTTTTGGATTGTGATATGTATCCCTTGACCCTTTATGGTGAGGTAGAATTGGACCTTGACCCGGTATGGAAATACTTTTTTAGTTGGATTTTGATAGGCACATTTTTAGGCTATTTCAATTTCATAACTGCACGTATGATTTGTGATGTGATAATACCATGTGAATAAAATCAATTTCACTGCTTGTATGCTCTGAAATGTGAATAGGTGAAATTCATGATAGAATTTCTTGTTGTTACAATGTGTATACCATGGTTTATATTTTTCTAGAATTTCATGTGGCGGGATATTTGGGTCTGGATCTTGTACGAGCAGGCAGGTAATTTAGTTGAGTTGATTTTGATCACCGGGATTGAGAGACTCGATCGTCGGTTTGAGGCAATGTTAGTTGTCAGGACGGGCATGGCCTGAGGTACTTTTGATAATTGGCTCCGTTAGGGGCGGGTAAGGAGGCCATGAGGTCGGGATTCCACGGGGCATGGGTTGCGGTGGGGGGAGAGTAAGGGTAGTATTTATGCTCTACCTTTTAATACTTTCCTTATCTGCGTAGGATATATATTGTTATATATTTATGGGATGTCTGACTATTATATGGTATTCAGTAGGTTTCTTTTTGGGCAACTCATATGGAGCATTAGACGGGAGATGGAACAGTGCCACAAGTGCTGGATCATGTTCAGGATTCGGTGCAGGTAGAGTGGGAGCTGCAGGTACAGGTTCAGGGGTAGGATAAGGTTCAGGATCCAGTGCAGGCAGGATAGCAGCTAGGTTTGGTAGTGTTTGGACCATGGCTCGATGAGCAGCTCCGAGCTAGCCAGGTAGGTGTCTTGCATTGGATCGAAAGAGGTGCCAAGGGTACAGATCCATCCATGGCATACATGATGTGAGAGTTCCAGTCGCAACACCCGCCACTAATTCAGTGTTAGGGTGGTCCACAGGTGGCTGAGAGCTGGATAGAGAGCATGCAGATGATCTTTGAGCAGCTCGAGACACCTCTAGGACGGAGGGTCAAGCTGGCGATGCACATGCTGCGAGGACTGGGAAAGCGTTGGTGGGATGTACAGGTTTAGGCTCACAGGTACGAGGGACTAGCATGGAAGGACTTCGAGGACAGGTTTTTTGAGCACTTCTACCCAAAGACACTTAGAGAAGAGAGATCTCGGTAGTTCTTGAGTCCTCAGTAGGGAGACATGTCCATCATGGAATATGCCCCTACTTTCACCGAGTTTTCTCGCTTTGCAACCGGTATGGTAAGTGATGACATGGCTAGGGTGAGATGCTTCGAGGATGGAATACGACATGCCATTTGGATCCAGGTAAATATCTTCCTGCTAGGTTCTTTTTAAGATTCGGTGAATCGGGTGCTCATAGCGGAGGGAAATCAGAGGGATAAGCCTCAGGTTGGCTGGATGATGGCTTGAGGTGAGGATTCAGACAACAGGATGCGAGGATGGGATGAGTTCCAGTAGGGCAGTTAGTCTAGGGAGTCAGCTAGACTACCTCGTGGTAGTTCATCAATGATTTTCTTTCTGTACGGACATCCAGGACATGTTCGGACTCAGTGTGATAGGCCTCTAAAGGAGTGCTGGGCGTGTGGACAGGTCGGGAATCTAGAGTGGTTTTGTAAAAAGACTTCTCAGACAGCCGGTAGGCAGGGACCAGGAAAGACAGTGGCGTCTGGAGTTGGTTCAGGTTCGGTACCCGGAGAGGGTAGCCGAGGATCAGCTGCATGCAGAGAACGTGACAGAGACAGCAGGATCCAGCTGAGGGGTCAGTGGCTGGTGGCTGGAGCAGAACCGTCGGGTGGTCAGGCATCAGGAAGCCGTACTTCAGTCTAGGTGCACGTTGTGGAGCAGCCAGAGGTCGAGTAGGCTGGGGAGCCGACGACGGTTAGAGGTACACCATGGTGTGGCCGTGATTCCCATGTTTCCTTTTTGTCATGACCTGTAGAGGCATGCCCGTTTTGAGTGCACGTGATGCACATGATCTATGTGAACTGACTAGATGCAATTCGGTGGTATTGAAACCATATCGGGTGCGTGATATATATATATATATATAGATATAGATATATGTATGAGATGTGTAGAATCAGGGGCATCGATGATGCAGGTTACTTGAGGTGCCTTGGACATCGGGGAATCGAGGATGCGGGTTACTTGAGGTGCTATGTACCATGACCTCATGGAGGCGTACACCGATGTTGTGTGGGATACGGTGGGTGTAGGGAACGACACATGAGCACCTATGAGGTGCAGGGGTGACAAGGCGTCATTAAAAGACTTTGCATCCAGAAAACAGGTTAGTAAACCTTGGATGCATTGTGTTTTTATGGGTTGAGACAAAGTTAGGTGATTCCTAAGGTGGGGAGCCCCTTGAGGAATTTAGTCGTGGTGGTATGTTCAGTGCCATCTCCAAGTTTTGTTTGATAGATCAGGGATGAGCTATGTTAAGGTGGGGAGATTGTAATAACCCGGGTTTTTGGAACGGGCCAAAATCCCAACAGTGTCGGAGTTTTTGACTGGTTTCAGAGTAAACAGGTGAAATTGGGCAGTTTCTGAAAATTTCCAAACTACACACCGTGTACTTTAAGTACACTTCATGTATATGTTAAGCGAGTGATCAGCCATGTGCTCGCCGAGTACATGTCGTTTGATGACCGTGTAAGAAATTTCATACTACACGGTGTGTAGCTTTAGACACTCAGTGTACACTTGACCGTGTGGTGGCCACACATGACGTGTAGGCCTGTTGGCCTGGTAGATTTGTTTAACCATGTAAACGTCGTGTTTCTTCTGGAAACACTGTGTAGTCACGGTGTGTATGAGAGAAATACATGGTGTGTGGGTAAGTCGACGAGGAAGAGAAGGAAAACCAAGTACACGTTGTGTACCCCTAGTTACACGCCGTGTACTCGTGTCGGTAGGTTCTGGAATGTATGTCGGCAGAATTTCGGCTGCCATATGAATAGTTAAATGATATACACGGCGTGTAGTCCTAAAGTACACGCTGTGTAGTTTCTTTTTTTTTTTTGCGTTAAAACGGGCAATAGCCTCGTATTGAGGCAGAACACACCTTGTGTCGCCCGAATTCACAAACCAAGCCGGCTGAACCTTCGTTTCTCTCCCGGTTCTTTGTCCGAAGTCGGATTTGATCACGGTTAGATGCGTTGGAACCCCCTCGGTAAGGCCTCGATTCCCATTGAGCTGTTTTGTTTGATTTCTATTCTAGAATGAGTTATATGGAACTACGAGAAAAATCAGTATTTGCAACGGTTTATTTGCGACGGGCTCTCTTCCCATCGCAAATAACTCGTCCAAGAAACTATTTGTGATGGGGAAAGTAGCCCGTCGCAAATAACCAAGTATTTGCGACGGGATTTTGCCTCCCGTCGCAAATTGTTTGGCGCAGTTTGGCACGCAAGCCGCGCGGTTTGGCGCACAAGCCACGCGGTTTGGCGCGCAAGCCGCGCCAAACTATTTGCGACGGGATTTTGTGTCCCTTTGCAAATAGTTTGGCGCAGCTTAGTTTATTTGCAACGAGACCCGTCGCAAATACCCGGCAGCGGTCAATACCCTTTTGCGACGGGATGTCGTCCCGTCGCAAAAAGACTGTCGGCAGGTATTATTTGCGATGGGTTCCGTCGCAAATAACCTTTTAACTGCCGACTGTAATTAATGCGGACGAGGGTAATTGCGACGGGCTCTGTCGCAAATACGACCATTTGCGACGAGAAGCCCGTCGCTAATAGTCCCGTCGAATTTCTCTAACCTATATATACCGCAATCCGTTTTTTTCACAAATCATTCAGATCTTGATTTCTCTCTATTTTCATTTCTCAGTTTTAATGAATTTTTTTTAGTTGAAGTTTTTTATACGAGATCAATCGGAAGGCGTCAATATCTTCAGAATATCAAAGTTTAAGGTATTTATATTTTATTTTTTTTATGTTTATTTTATTTTTTATGTTAATTTTAATTGTTGTTTAATAGTTCGAATTTAATTAGATTTTTATTGATTTTTATTTATATTTAGTTTTACTAAGAATTTGATATTGTTAGTTATAATTATAAATAATTAGTTATAATTAATATTAATTTGATAGAATTAGGAATAATTAGATATAATTAGGATTAATTAGTATTAATTAGGAATAAATAGTATTAATTAGGAATAATTAGTATTAATTATGAATAATTAGTATTAATTAGGAATAATTAGCAGTAATTAGGAATAAATAGAAGTAATTAGGAATAATTAGTATTAATTAGGAATAATTAGTAGTAATTAGGAATAATTAGTATTAATTAGGAATAATTAGTAGTAATTAGGAATAATTAGTATTAATTAGGAATAATTGGTAGTAATTAAGAATAATTACTATTAATTAGGAATAATTTGTATTAATTAAGAATGATTAGTATTAATTAAAAATAATTAGTATTAATTAGGAATAATTAGTATTAATTAGGAATAATTAGTATTAATTAGGAATAAATAGTATTAATTAGGAATAATTATTATTAATTAAGAATAATTAGTATTAATTAGGAATAATTAGTATTAATTAGGAATAATTAGTATTAATTAGGAATAATTAGTATTAATTAGGAATAATTAGTAATGATTAGGAATAATTAGTAATAATTTGGTTTAATTAGTAATAATTAGGTATAATTAGTAATAATTAGGTATAATTAGTAATAATTAGGTATAATTAGTAATAATTAGGTATAATTAGTAATAATTAGGTATAATTAGTAATAATTAGGTATAATTAGGAATAATTAGTTATAATTAGGAATAATTAGCAATAATTAGGAATAATTAGCAATAATTAGGAATAATTAGCAATAATTAGGAATAATTAGGTATAATTAGGAATAATTACAATAATTAGGAATAATTAGGAATAATTAGGAATAATTAGTAATAATTAGGAATAATTAGTAATAATTAAGAATAATTAGTAATAATTAGGAATAATTAGTAATAATTAGGAATAATTAGTAATAATTAGTAATAATTAGTAATAATTATGAATAATTAGTAATAATTAGGAATAATTAGTAATAATTAGGTATAATTAAGAATAATTAGGTATAATTAGGAATAATTAGGTATAATTAAGAATAATTAGGAATAATTAGGTATAATTAGGAATAATTAGGTATAATTAGTAATAATTAGGTATAAATAGTAATAATTAGGTATAAATAGTAATAATTAGGAATAAATAGTAATAATTAACAATAATTAGTAATAATTAGGAATAATTAGTAACTATTATGAATAATTAGTAACAATTATGAAAAATTAGTAATAATTAGGAATAATTAGGAATAATTAGGAATAATTAGGAATAATTATGTATAATTAGAAATAATTAGGTATAATTAGGAATAATTAGGTATAATTAGTAATAATTGGGTATAATTAGTAATAATTAGGTATAATTAGTAATAATTAGGAATAATTAGTAATAATTAGGAATAATTAGTAATAATTAGGAATAATTAGTAATAATTAGGAATAATTAGTAATAATTGGGAATAATAATTAATAATTAGGAATAATTAGTAATAATTAGGAATAATTAGTAATAATTAGGAACAATTAGTAATAATTAGGAATAATTAGGAAGAATTAGGAATAATTAGTAACAATTAGGAATAATTAGAAATAATTAGAAATAATTAGTAATAATTAGGAATAATTAGTAATAATTAGGAATAATTATTATTAATTAGGAATAATTAGTATTAATTAGGAATAATTAGTATTAATTAGGAATAATTAGTATTAATTAGGAATAATTAGTAATAATTAGGAATAATTAGATACCATTAGGAATAATTAGGTATAATTAGGAATAATTAGGTATAATTAGGAATAATTAGTTATAATTAAGAATAATTAGGTATAATTATGAATAATTAGGTATAATTTGGTATAATTAGGAATAATTAGGTATAATTAGGAATACTTAGGTTTAATTAGTAATAATTAGGTATAATTAGGAATAATTAGGTATAATCGTAAGCTTATTTGTAACGGAGATGTTTCCCGTCGCAAATAACTTTGTTTGTGACAGTGTTTTCTACAACGATCTATTTGCGACGGGGCCCCGTCGCTAAAGCCTATTTGCGACGGTATCCCGTCGCAATTGCCAAGAATTCCAGTAGTGTGGGTTTGAGAGGTTTTTATTATTTTGTAGATGTACCGCGTTTTATACCTAATTAGAGGCTGTTACCAGAGGAGTAGCATCGTACAAGTCTCAGGTGGGTGGTGCCTACCTCTTTCTGTGTTTTCGTGGTCATTTGGGTGACACAGCCTATAGCGTGTTTTTGTGTATTTTGAGAGGGACCCACTTTTATCTGATATTGCTTATTACATTATTTATGGACCTATGGGATGCCTTTGGGTATGCCCTATTTCTAGTTTTTCTTGATCAGGGCTGGGCAAGGGGTTAGAACTCATTGGGTCATTTTTGCCGGGGGGATGCCAAAATAGTTATATTTGAATTATATTGTTATAAACTGTTGAGTTTAACTTCATAATCCTGATATAAATAGTTAGAGGCATTCAAGACCTTAGTGCTGGTATGGGACAACACCATTCATAGTGAAACTCAACCGTTTAGATTGTTTGCTTGTTTATGTGTCATGTTTAAATATGTTATATAATTATATAATGAATTTCATATGATGGATGCTTTGGGTTGTGTTGGGCATGGCCCAGATATTCTTGAGTGATACTGAACACAGGTTGGGCTAGGCCCAGGGTTACTTTTGGTGGTTCTGACCACGTGATTGGGCGTCATGGATGTTGTTTTGAGGCAAGATGACTGTCAGGTTGGGAATGGCCCGGGTTACTAGGATGGCGATGCCATCAGACTTGAGCGACATGGTCGCAGGGACACGAGGTGTCAGAGATGTTGTGGCTTGGGTACTATTTTGGTGATTACCGCTCACCCGGAAACATTGATTAGTGTGCACATAGAGATACTCTGTGATGAAGAGGTTTTGACAACTCATGTGGGTAGAGGCCCCCGTAGATGCGGTTTGAGGTGCTTTTGTTGGGGGTGCATGCCGTAGGAAGCCACGTGGGTGGTGAGGAGCCTTTAGAGGATAGCATTGATGCTATTAGGTTGGGGGCTAAGGCTCATCGTTATTTAAGGGAAAATATCTTTGTCCCTCTGGATACGATATTTGAGGGCAGACATCGTTGTTCCTTAGGGTTACTTCTTGGGCGTGCCTTCGGGACGTCATTACTTGAGGAACGAGGTGTCAGGAGGCACAATGTTCTGGATAACTATTTTTGGGAATTCCTTCGAGACGTAGGTACTTGAGACACACAGTTTCGGGTGGCACATGGTTCCGGGTTACATGACAGAGATTCCGGCGTTGGTCGAAGCAGGTGACACTCCATGGTGGCTCTTGAGCACCGGTGGAGTTTGTGTTTATTTGTGTATCATTCTGTTTACTATTTTTATTATAAATGCATGACTGATTAAATAGTTATATTAGGTATGCACCGTTGGGTGGTATCCTACTGAGATTTGTCTCAAACCCTGCATGGACCCTTCAGGACGCATGTAGACTTTATGGATTTACGTGCAAGAAAGAGGCCAGCTTCAGGAGCCGGGCTGCATTAGTTGTTGCAGAGAGATGTTATGGAATTTGAGGTCTTACCTAGCTAGGGTTACTCTGTTTTGTTTTCTTTTCTGTATCAACATTTTTATTGTTGTAGCTACAGTTGTTTATCCATTGGCGCCATTTTATATTCAGATATGTATGACCTTCTTTGGATGCATGTTTTATTGCTCAATAGTAGTTACATGTTATCATCATGTTTTTGTGTTTATTTACACTATTGTTGTTATATTTATTTCTTACGCTATTTATTGATATTGATTTTTCTTCTTCTCTACAGGTCTGTTTCGAGTCTGCTGAGTCATTTATTCCACTGCATCTTTATTTTTGTACTCAGAACAATACCAATGTTATCCTCTGAGAGAGTATAGCCTCCTCACTATACCTATGAGACCATCGTTGCTAGTCGACAGCCTTTGGAATTTGGGGAGGTGCGTCTAAGGTAGTAACACCCGACTCGTTTTGCACTGTTCGGGTGACTGTTTGGGTCTGGGTTATTACAAAGTGATATCAGAGGAGTTCTTGACATGGATTCAGTAGCAGTGTTTTGCTAGCTACTAATGAGACTAGGGATTCTCTTTTATTTTTGTTCGTTTTACTATTTGGGATATGGTAGAATAGAGATAGGTTGTTTTTGGAATTGGGTTCCTAGCTTATTCTTGGGTGCTTGTAGCCCAGGTATGAGGGATGGACCAAGTTACATTGGTTGGGAATTGTTGTTTTATTTTTGATCAGATTACAGTTTATATGATTTCCACCTTGGTGGATCACATGGTGTGTGATGTTATGGATTGTAATATGTAACCCTTGACCCGGTGTGGTAAGGGAGAATTGGACCTTATCCTGATATGGAAAGACATGTTTTCTTGGATTTTTATAGGCACATTTTTATGGTATTTCAATTTTATAACTTCACGTATGATTTGTAAATTGATAATACAATGTGAATAAAATCAATTTCCATGCTTGTATGCTCTGAAATGTGAATAGGTGAAATTCCTGATATAATTTCTTGTTGTTGAAATGTGTATTCCATGCTTTATATTTTTGTAGAATTGCATGTGGTAGGATATTTGGGTCTGGATCTCGTAAGAGCAGGCGGGTACTTTAGTTGATGTGATTTTGATCACCAGGATTGGGTGACTCAGTCATCGGTTTGATGTAACGGTAGTTGTCAGGACGGGCATAGCCCGAGGTACTTTTGATACTTGGCTCCGTTAGAGGCGGGGAATGAGGCCATGAGGCCAGGACGATGTGGGGCATGGGTTGCGGTGGGGGGAGAGTAAGGGTAATAGTTATGATCTGCCTTTTACTGCTTTCTTTATCTATGTAGGATATATATTGTTATATAAATATGGTTTGTCTGGCCGTTTATGGTATAAAAAGGGTTCCTTTCGGGGAAAATAAGTTGGAGCGTTAGACGAGTGATGTTATACTGCCGCAGGTGCAGGATCAGGTTCAGGATCTAGAGCAGGATCAGGTTCAGGATCCGGTGCAGGTAGAGCAGGAGCCACAGGTACAGACTTAGGGGCAGGATCAGGTTCAGGATCCAGTGCAGGCAGAACAGTAGCCGGGTTTGGTAGCGTTTGGACCATGGGTCGACGAGAAGCTCCGATCTAGCCTAGTACATGTCTTGTAGGGGATCGACATAGGCGCTTAGGGTACAGATCCATCCATGGAATACCTAACATGGGAGTTCCAGTCACAACACCCACTGATTTTTCAGGGTGAGGGTGGTCCAAAGGAAGCTGAGAACTGGATTGAGAGCATGTAGATGATCTTGAATCAGCTCGAGATGCCTCCAGGGCAGAGGGTCAAGAGGGTGACGTACATGTTGCGAGGACCGACAAAGTGTTGGTGAGATGTGCAGGTTTCAGCTTGCAGGATTGAGGGACTGGAATGGAAGGACTTCGAGGAAAGGTTCTTCGAGCACTTCTACCTAGATACACTGAGAGTAGAGAGAGCTCATGAGTTCTTGAGTCTTCAGCAGGGAGACATGTTTATCTTGGACTATGAAGCTACATTCACCGAGTTGTCTTGCATTGCACCCGGTATGGTAATAGATGACGCGGCTATAGTGAGACAATTTGAGGATGGCTTTCGACACACCATTTATATCCAGGTAAATATATTCCGGATAGGTTATTTTTCAGAGGTGGTGAATCAGGCGCACATTGCGGAGGGAAATTAGAGTTACAAGCCTCAGGGTGGCTGGACGATGGCTTCAGGTGAGGGTTTGGACAATAGGAAGCGAGGACATGATGAGTTCAAGCAGGAAGTTCAAGCTAGGGATTCAGCTAGAACACTTTGTGGTAGTTCTTTATTGATTTTATTTCAGTGTGGAAATTCGGGAAATGTTTGGACTCAGTACGATAGGCCTCCAAAGGAATTTCGGGCATGTGGATAGGTTGGGAATCTGGAGAGGTTTTTCATGAAGCCTTCTCAGACAGCCCGTAGGCAGGGACCAAGACAGTCGGTGGGATCTGGAGTTGTTTCAAGTTCTGTACTAGGAGAGGGTAGCTGAGTTCAGCTTCACGTGGAGGATGTGACAGAGATAGCTGGATCCAACTGAGGGGTCAGTGGCCAGTGGCTGGAGCTTCACCACAGAGAGGTCAGACGTCAGGTAACCGTTCTTCAGGCTAGGTGCATGTTGTGGAGCTGCCAGAGGCCGAGCAGGCTGGTGAGCCGATGACGGTTAGAGGTATATCGCGGGGTGGACATGATTCCCATGTTTCCGTTTTGTCATGACCTATAGATACATGTCTGTTTTGAGTACACGTGATGCACATGATCTATTTTGGCTGACTAGATGCTATTCAGTGGTATTGTCACCATATTGGGTGCGTGATATATATATATATATATGTATGTATGTATGTATGTATGTACGAGATGCGTAGCATCAGGGGATCAAGGATGCAGGTTACATGAGGTGCCTTGATCATTTGGGCATCGAGGATGCAGGTTACTTGAGGTGCTACGCACCAGGACCTCGTGGAGGCGGACATCGTTATAGTGCGTGATATGGTGGGTGTAGTGAATGATACAGGAGAACCTATGAGGTTCTTGGGTGATGAGGCATCACAAAAGGATTATGCCGTTAGAAAACAGGTTAGTAAACCATGGTTGCTTTGGGTTTTTCTCGGTTGAGACCGAGTTAGGCGATTCCTAAGGTGGGGAGACCCTTGAGGAATTTATCCATGGTGGTATGTTTGGTACCATCTCCGGGTTTCATTTGATAGATCGAGGATGAGCTATGTTAAGGTGGGGAGATTATAAGAACCCCGGTTTTTGGAATGGGTCAAAATCCCGACCCTATTTGAATTTTTGACTGGTTTCTGAAGAAACTAGAGAAATTGGGCAGTTTCTGGAAATTTCCCGACTACACGCTGTGTACTTTTAAGTAAACGACGTGTATATGTTAAGCGAGTGACCAGCCGTGTGCTCGCCGATTACATGGTATGTGATGAGCATGTAGAAAATATCTTAATACATGGTGTGTAGTTTTAGACAGGCCATGTACACTTGACTGTGAGGAGGGAACACATCGAATGTAGGCCTGTTGGATAGGTAGATTTGTTTAACCAAGTACACACCGTGTCCCTCCAGGACACTCCGTATATTTGGGCTGTGTATGAGAGGAATACATGGCATGTGGGTAAGTCAATGTGGAAGAGAACGAAACCCAAGTACACACCGTGTACTCTTAAATACACTACATGTACTCATGGTGGCAGGTTCTAGAAAGTATGTTGGCGGAATTATAGCCGCCATATGAAGAGTTGAATGATATACACGACGTGTAGGCCTAAAGTACACACCGTGTAGTTTATTTTTTCTTCTGTTAAAATGGGGAGTAGCCTCTTATTGAGGCAGAACAGACCTTGTGTCGCCCAGATTTGCGAACCAAGCTAGTCGAACCTTTGTTTCTCTCCAGGTTCATTGTCTGAAGTCGGACTCGATCACGGTTGGATGTGTTGGAACCCCCTCGGTAAGGCCTCGATTCCTCTTGAGCCTTTTTGTTTGATTTCTTTTCTAGAACGTGTTATAGGGGTTTGAGTGGTATTGATTATTTTGTATATTTAATGTGTTTTAGACCTAATTTTAGGCAGTTACCAGAGGAGTAGCATCGTACAAGTCTCAGGTGGGTGGTGCATACCTCTTTCTGTGTTTTCGTGGTCATTTGGGTGATGCGGCCTATGGCGCGTTTTCGTGTATATTGAGTGGGACCCACTTGTTTCTGATATTTATTATTACATTGTTTAAAGACCTATGGGATGCCTTTGTGTATGCCATGTTACCAGTTTTGCTTGAGTGGGGCTGGGCGAGGGGTCGTAGCTCACCATTGCATTTTGGCCGGGGGATTCCAAAATGGTTATATTTGAATTATATTGTTATAAACTATTGAGTTTAACATCTTAATCCTGATATAAATAGTTAAAGGAATTCAAGACCTCAGTGCTGGTATGAGACAACAACTTTCATAGTGCAACTTAGCTATTTAGATTGTTTTCCTGTTTATGTGTCCTGTTTAAATATGTCATATAAGAAGTTGATGAATTGCATATGCTAGACCACTTGGGTTGTGTTTGGCATGGCCCAGCTATTCTTGAGTGATTCTAATAACTGGTTGGGCTTGGCCTGGGGTTACTTTGGGTGGTTCTGACCATGGGATTGGGCGTCATGGACATTGGTTTCAAGAAGGATGACTGTCAGGATGGGATGCCCCGGGTTACTGGAATGGCAATGCCATTAGACTTGAGCGACATGGTCGAAGGGACACGAAGTGTCAGAGATGTTGTGGCTTGGGTACTATTTTTGTGATTACCACTCACCCAAAATTATTGAGTAGTGTGCACATAGAGATACTCCGTAATGATGAGGTTTTGACCACTCATGTTGGTAGAGGCCCCCGTAGATGTGGTTTAGGTAATTGTTTTGGGGGTTTTTGCTGTAGGAATCCACGTGGGTGGTGAGGAGCCTTCAGAGGATAGCATTGAGGCTATCAGGTTGGGGCTAAAGCTTGCCGTTATTTGAGGGTAGATATCGTTGTCTTTCCGTATATGTTATTTGAGGGAAAACATCGATGTTCCTTTGGGTTACTTCTTGGGCATGCCTTCGGGACGTTAGTACTTGAGGCACGAGGTGTCAGGAGGCACAAAGTGTCGTGTTACTATTTTTGGGTGTTTCTTCCGGACATCAGTACTTGTGACACGTGATGTCAGGTGGCTCATGGTGCCAGGTTACACAACAGAGATTTCAACATTGTCTGAAGTAGTTCACACTCCATGGTGGCTTCTGAGCACCCGTGGAGTTTGTGTTTATTTTTTCATCGTTTCGTTTATTATTTTTCTAATAAATTCATGCATGATTAAACACTTATATTATGTACACACCATTGGGTGGTATCCTACTAAGATTTTTCTTACATCCTTCACAGGCCCTTCAGGACACGTGTAGAATTTATGGATTTACGTGAATGAAAGAGGCCAGCTTCAAGAGTTGGGCTGCGTTAGTTGTTGCATGGAGATGGTATGGACTTTGAGGTCTTACCTTGCCGGTGTTACTCTGTTTTGTTTTATTTTCTGTATCAACATTCTTATTATTGTAGCTATAGTTGGTTAGCCATTGGTGCCTTTTTATATTCAGATATGTATGACCTGCTTTGGATGCATGTTTTATTATTCAGTAGTAGTTACATGTTATCAGCATGTTGTTCTGTTTTTTTTCTGTTACTGTTGTTATATTTATTGCTTCCAATGTTTATTGATATTGTTTGGGCTTCTGCTATGTGGGTCTGGTCAGATTCTGCTGAGTCATTTATTCCACTGTATCTTTATTATTTTACTCGGACCAGTACTAGTGTTATCCTCTGAGAGGGTATAGCCTCCCCACTATACCTATGAGACCCCCACTTCTAGTTGACATCCTTTGGCATTCAGGGAGGTGTGCCTAAGGTAGTAACACCCGAACTATTTATCACTATTCGGGTGGCTGTTTGGGTCTAGGTCGTTACATATATGATCTCACCATTCATTAATATTTTCATTTGGATGCTTATGGATTATTAAATTGATAAAATCAAATAATGACCATGGAAATTAATTTAATTGAGTTAAAGATATGTTTTTTATGGTGAAACCTAGTTCCATGTAAAAATTAAAATGTTTAAAAATTATATAATTTATTAGGGTATTATTATAAGGGAAATATTGTATTGTCAACCCCACATACAATTTGGATACATAAATAGAATATTTCATACGGTTTTCAAACCATCAATGTTCCAAATAGACCTATGTCTGTAGTATGAATGGGAATGTGAGAAAAAAGTATGGTCCATAAAAGATTAAATCATAAAATAAGGGAAGATATAAAAGAGTGATAGATTATTATAAAAGAAAATATTAGTAAGAAAACATTAAGGTTTAGAAACTGGGATTTTCATGGATATACAATGAAACTCTAGACTCATGTCCAAGCATTTTGATCGCACTTTTATTTTTATGAGACATATACCATATTCAAAACATTTTTCTTTTTATGTGTTATACATACTACCCATGAATGAATTTTATTCTTCCTCCCATTAATATTATGTGGATTACATATCCATATAATTTTATATCATTCTTGAGGACTTGATTTGAAAGATACCAAAATAGAAAGGGTTTTATCTTACAATCTCATTGCTTATCGGGATTGTTTATGGTTATGTTTATAATAATAAATTTTAATAATATACCTATCCACTATCACATTAATTTTTTTCTTATATGAATATTTTTTTGGGGATTACATTATTAACTTTAATTTTTCCTTCTCTAATCACCCAATCGACTGAGTGAACATTTTACAAAAATATTAATTTATTTCCCTCTTCAGTAAAAAAACCTTTTTCTTCTCTATCCATGTGTAAAAAACCTATGTTTTAATGTGGTAATAATCCTATAATTTTATTTTTTATACAAGTTTTTTCTGATAATTAAAATTCATCAGAGTTTAGGGATGATTTTGGGAGCATATAGGGAATTTTTGGAGCCTTGATATTTTATTTTCTATAGAATATGTGATGGCCTTGGTTAAAACATGGTTAGTTCTAACCATGAACCTAAACCATATGAGTCTTTAATGATATATCATTGTTTATGATACCTTGAAAAAAGGATAAATGACCATGTAAATTAGTGTAGAATTGATATATAGGTGATTTTTTATGGGAAATGAATTGTTTCTCTAACCGTGCACAAACAATGTAAGTGGTGTGTGCCATGTGATAGTGACGATGCACTATTTTTTAGAGGGCGTGGAAAAAACCACCTCTAAAAAAGTGGGATATGTTTCCTTATTCCAATGTTTCGAATATTTCTAATTTCTTCTTCACCCTTATTCAGTTTTATTAGCCAATACAAATTGGAGATCCATATTCTCTATCTTCTAGGATTTTATCCCTTCCCCTATATGACATAAGAATCTCTGCTTATTCACCGCGTTAGATCAACATTTATATGTACCTAATTATTATTCATTCATTCCTTTATTTCTTTCACTATGTGGAATTATAAATCAATGTTATCTAATAAATCCACTATTTTTTTTCTTATTTTGATATTTAATAAATTTATCCCATTATATCTTGAATCTGAATTTAATAACAGATGAGGAGTCATCAACCAAGAATGAGTATGAGGTCTATTTATTTTCCACTTATAGTCTAAATATTTATATTATGAACTATAGTGTATTTATACATACTTTTCATGCAACACATATTAAATGTAAAAATAATTAAATATATATATATATTTATTCCCTTTCATAGAATAGTTTTAGAAACCAATGTCCACCATCGAAGGATGTCTACCCTGATGCGAGCCACCCCATAGGGTGTTCTACCATTAAAAATGTTTGTTATTTTTTCCTTGAAAAGAAATAGATCCACTAAATGTGGTTGGTTGAGATAACCCTTGTGAATGAAATGTAATTTTTATTTAACCAATATAGAATTATAGTCAATGTACACATGCCTTTGATTTTTTTAGGACATGAGATATGCATATCATTCAATTGACCAAATTAAATTATGTGAATTATGTAATGGTATTCATTAAACATGTTCCCAAGATAATCATACATGTCATGATAGGTTAGATACAAGTATTATAGATCAAAATTAAATAAAATAGATAATTGAGTATAATGAATTCAATGGATTATGAATGTGTTAAATAACATCGATGGAGATACCCAGATTCCTATATAGGATATCTTGGTTGGGCTCACCCAGTGAGTGGACATATATTATTCTACAAGGGAATCTTTTGGTACAAATGTGGAATGATAAGGATGGGATCCAATGGAAGTGAATTTGTTATGGAATGAGTGATACTTGGGTTCCCTAGAAAGAATTCAAAGGATGAGTGAAAAGGAAAATTCCATTATACAATGCCTTGAGTGATACCTGGGTTCCCATGAAGTATTCCATGGATGATATTCTATGGTTAGGGGTTAATAGTAATCCTAGAGAGATTCATAGGTCCAAATTATTAAGAACTAATGATTAAATCAAATTTCCAATTAATTAAATAAATTGATGTGTCCCCAAGTAGAAGAACACACTTTGGTTGGGTTTATTCTTTACACATATGATGATCTCATTTTAATTCCTTCCTATTCTCAAATTCCTTGAGAATCATAGAACATAATATGACTATGTTAGGTTCATGGAATGCATGGTTATATAGCTTTATTCCATACCTTATAAATTCTAATTTATAATGGTACGTACTTAGAGACATTTTGGCCTAGGCCAAAGCATGTGGTGTCTATCGAGTGTCCCCGGAGGAACCCATATTAATATGGATTATTTTAATTAATAATTAATTGATTATTTTCTGCACACAGATCATAGTATATTCATAGACTGGATAACAGTAGACACCATTAGTGGTAGCTAATTTAGTTTATCTCACACTTTTTTTTTCAACTGATTGGATCCTAAAAAACATCATTGATTCAAGTAGAGATAAGGGTAATGGTAAAACATTGGGAATTTTAGTTTCTATACTATGATGGAGTATAGAGAATAGGATTGAGAATATGATTGTGATGCTATTGGAGAAAGATTTTTATGTTTTTTTAGTTTTTATAGCATGTTGTATATGTATTGTTTTTATTTCCCCTATATTTCCCTTTTTTATAGCATAAAGACATGAAATAATTATTTATATGATCGTGGTTATTAAATCTCCCAATTTATTATATTTTGATGAATTATTCTTCAACAATTCATTTTATATACTCTTTCCACTATTACTTTTATTTTATACCACTGTGTTATACTATATTAATGATGGTATAGTTTTACCACTATGTCATCATAGACTCTTACATCTAGTCAACATCCTCTGTAGTACAGGATATATGATTGATGCAATTCGGCCGACACGGATTAGTTACTTACGAGAGAATAGAGTCTGATATGTTACAACATGGTATCAAAGGCCTTTTCCTTCTTGAATTACTATTTTTTGTTTGTAGGAAGGAGACTAAGAATGTGTTATAATATATATTGAGTCTTTTCATTATAGTATCTTACCCATGTATAGGGAAAACCATTTTTACATGAGATAAGATTGACCAGTTTGGACAATTCCTATAACAATTGTCTTGATTTCACTATTGGGTGATGAACAAAGTATGAGAAAATTATTATCATTATTCTTATGGATTATCTTCTACCCTCGCATCAGTATGGTAAATAGGTAATAATCTTTCACAATTATATGAATTTTAGGATCACATGTCACACTTTTTCAATTCCATAATTATTTTATTTCTCACATTACCTACAATATGTTTTCGTTCCTTGATTCATAATTATGTTATCTAACATGTGTTGGTACGGGGTGAATGGGATACATTTTTTATTAATTAACTAATTGGAACTATAGTAAATTGGTTTTTTCTACTTATCATGATGGTTTCACCTTATCTAACTAATTATTACAATTTCAGTCAATAAATCGTTAGTTGAATTTGATGAAGTGATAGTTGATTTAGCTTACATGAATTACCATTATAATTTATAACTTAGTTCTTATATAAATTGGGATAAGGGATTCTTATAATCAAATAATTATAAATAGCTTATTACAATCCAATACAAAATTTAAGGGTCTGGTTTCACTTACATGACATACCAATTCCAACATAGAAATAATATGGCTTTATAACATTGAAAAGGGTAATCAAGTTAATATACCATGATATATATACATCTAAACCACTATAGACTTCAACAAAATTAAATAAATAAATAAAATGGTTTCTATTAAAGGGGGATCCAAATTTCAATGAAAAGGGTGTTTTTATATTTACCTTACTATTTATAGTCCACATACAAAGTCCTCTATTATGTGATGTGAGAACATGAACCTAACCAAAACATAGTAGTTTTCAGTAAGGAGTGGCTCATGTCATCCTTCATGATATTCTCTGTCAGCCATACCGTAATTTAAGATCCAGATGATGTTGTTGAATCTCAAATAAGAAGCCTACATAACCTTTTTTTTAGATATGTTCTGCCATCAACTTTTGTTTGGAGGAATTCATTTACAATCACTGAAATATGCCACCATGAAGGCCTTGGGTCATAATCAAATAAGGAAATGTAGATAATTTTTTAGAGGTGGTGGAATATGATACACTAGTATTACCTCCTGTAGGGACATCTGTGGGACCTTATGTTATTCCCAATCATTGAACGAATGTTTTTTAGAGGGTTTCTCGTAAATATAGTATCCTAAAACAAAAACCCATGACTTGACCCTGTTATGGAAGAGATGACATGTGAATTTTAGCAGCATCATTATCTTACTTTTTCTAGAGAATCTGGTCCCTAGGATGCTTGGTCATGTATAGAGGGTACATTACTTATCTTTGAGAATTTGTAGATTCCTCTAGACTAGAGGGTGATGTTATAGGTTATATGCTTCATTATTATTCCATGTTTTTATTGGATGTTATTACATAGAAATATCATAACCATTATACAGTTTGGAGAGACTTCTAGATTTCATATTAGGGTTACTAATTTATAAATATGATGATATATGACCATTCTAGATATTTTATACACCTACTTCAACATGTTATGTCCATGATGGATTATTAATATTGAATCACCAATCTTAAAATCCTCACACAAACACATATGAGAGAATATTTGATTATATAATGAATGTTTGCGGATGAGATTAAGTATTCCATCTAATCATAGGTAATTTTTTTCTAGTTTAAAAAATTTAATAAATATTGAATCAATCCCAAATAATTGATCGAATCCTAATGGAAGATGATAATATGGGTTAGGGCGTGTCATTACCGAAATAGGGTAGCACTTCATATAGAGGGATGAAATTTCACTGTGATTCATCTCAAGGGGGGAAATAGTAAAAAAAATGCCCTAATTGTTATTATTTTTATCACCCCTATGGTAGGTTGGGAAATAATAATCCTTAGTGTACCATGAATATAATTGAGTGCTGAGATTTTGAGAAATTGGGTCACCATTTGTGCTTTGGTAGAACACTCTATCCTGTTCCCAATGAGATGCTATCCACAAATACAATATATTTGGGTGTTTGATTAGTAACTCCTCTTTAGGTTGGTTGCTGGATTACTACTTGATGATTATGTTTAGGTGGTGTACATGGATGTGGAGTATAGTCATATGATATATAGCACTATAAGAGCAGGTTTTCCCAAGGTCGTTAGTCACTAGCATAGGGTCGTGGATTTGGACTTGTTTACATAATTACATCTAATACCATATGATCATAGTTTCCGATCATCTGTATTATGTTGTATTATTTTAGAAGGATTTAATATATTTTCTTCCTTATTTTACACCATATATTCATTATCTTATATTTTTTTAACATATTTGAAATATTTGGTTTTTAAATTCAATATTTATATGTGGTAATGATATTTGAAACCCCATTGGGGATTGAAGAAAAATGAGTATGCCAATGTAGGGAGTTCCACCTAAATATAGGTGAAAACTGTATTATATGGAACTTCTATACCTCTAAGATTTCTAGTTTTGAAATCAATCTGGGGAAGAAGTGGTTGGTTCTTTCCCACAATCATGTTGATTATTATCTCCAGAGTGTTTCTTTCACATCACCAAAGGGAGGTATTTATAGTCAAAAAGTGGAATGGAATGTATAAGAGAGAGAGAGGATCTAGACCCAATAATGATGGGATGGGTGGAGTGGGAATCCAAATTTATAGTCCTTATCTAGATGATCAAGGAACACACAAAAAATTCCATAATGTAGTTGGAGGTTTCATGGACATACTCTCTAATGAGTATTTTAGACTCCCTCTTAAATGAGAGGTTGATTTTACTATTGAAAATAATTCTAGGATCATAACCATTATTCTTTTCAACTTACAGGATGCTTAATACTGAGTTTGAGAAGGTCAATATGTTGATTGAGGATTTGGATATGAAGGGATTTATATGACTAAGTACTTTACTATGGGTTTGCCTATTTTTTCCAAGAATGCGAATGGGAGCCTCAATATTCATCTGGATTAATACCATTTGAATCATCTAAAGACCACAAACTGGAATCCACTACATTTCATATAAAACTAATTTTATTGGCTATGAGGATCTTGGATTTTCTCAAATATTTATTTGAGGTTAGGATATCATTAGTTAAGAGTTATATATTCAGACATACCTTGTAAAACATTCCATAATAGTTATGAAAAGCATGAATATCTAGTAATTAAATTTTGAATTAATAAAAATATTCTTATTTTAAAAAAATTGATGAATTATATTTTCCATTAATATCTGAAATATTTTATAGTAGTATTTGTGGAAAAAATTTGGGTGTACTTACATAGTTGATATGATCAACCGAAACACTGTGATCTAATTTCTTCAAAAATGAGAGAGGAATGGTTATAATTTCTTTCAAGATAGATAATGTCCACTTACTAGGTCAAATTAGATCAGATCCATGAGTATCTTTTAACATAAATAAGGAAAGATCCTTGGGTTCTTAAGAGAAAATAAAGATAATTTATGATTTAGAAAGTTTCCTTGAAAAAACAAACTGTTATAATAATTCTATTCATTAATTCAAATACCTTATAGAACATATCATATGATTGACCAAGGAGGGTGTCATGTTTGTATGATGAAAGTAATATGGGATAGAGTTTCATCATTAAAACGTTTGGTTGAATTTATTTCTGATATTGATTCTACAAGAGTTGGGAATACCATTTAATATTTATTTTAATTCATCAAGAATAAATATGGGAGTCATATTAATGAAGGGAGTTTAAGTCTTGGTATACACATCTCAGAAATTAAGGCTTCGTGATCATAATTACGAGACAAATTATCTCATTTTAATAGTTGAGGAATATACCTTTCATTTTTGGGGACTTTACATAATGATAGAGAGAAGTTTTTGGTATATACAGAACAATAAAATGATCATGTACATATTCATCCAGTGTGATTTTAACCTCAAACATCATCAATCGATTGAATACATGCAGTCATTTCACATTGACATTTATTATTCACTTGTAAATGGGAATACAGTGGATGGTGTTTTAAACCAAATGACTCATACATATGCTATTTAAGAGGCCAAAAGTTAGTAGATGTTTATGGACATGTTTTATGAGATGAACATAGTAGTGTAGGACTATCATTATCAGCCTTCACTCACTTCATTAATAGTGACCTTTTAACTACTAGTGGAAAAATTATGAGCTAGATTTCCAATCCTGAGGGATTGTTCTTATAGATGAGTGTTATTAGTGAGGACTCACCTCCTAGATCAGTCACTAATGGAGATTATATCTTTTGTATTCATGGAAATATCTATGTTCCTAGCAATGTGTTAGAGGAGTGGATTTCAGAATCTCATGCCTCGAGTAGGGATGTCCATCCTGGTCTCATGGAGATGAATCATGACTTATTTAGCCAGTATTAGTGGCTAGGGATGAAAAGAGAGATAACTGTTTTCATTATCCATTATTCTACATATCGGCAGGTGAAGGAATAAAAATAGTAACTGATATTGATTTATAGAAATTTCCAAATATAAAGAAGAAATTTAAGTTGTCATTATAAATTTTGTGACGGTTTTACATAGATCCCCTCAAATTTGGAATGTATTATGGGTTATCATTGGAAACTTGAATAAGGCCACTATCTTCCTTTATATTAATGAGAGATGTTTATTTGATGTTATAGGAATGATATATTTCTTATAGATCATACACCATCAATGTGTTACATGTAACATTACATTGGATAGGGATTTTTGTTTTATGTAACTATTTTCGTAGGCATTTCATAAGGTTTTTTATACAGGTACTTTGGGCACAACCTATCATTCATAGAGAGTTATAAAATTCTATCATACTATAAAGTACTAGAGTACTGTCTATAGGCATGAATTAGTGATTTTTTTTTTGTTTCTTGACGAAATATTTACCTATTTTTAAATCTTATTATAATAACATATTCCAATAGAATTTAAATATGGATCCTTATTATGACTTATAAGGCAGGTCATTCTATTCAACACTAGTATGCTTATAATAAATAGATGCAACTATACATGGACATCGTATCATTTATGATACATCATAGAATGTATAGATTTCTAGGAAGCATATGGAAACATATTATTTTAGATATAAATTTTATGATAATAAATTCTAATTACCTATAATAATTGAATTTGGGGATAAATTATTTCTATGTGTTCCATCTATATTTAGGCATAGATTCATTCAATGGAAATTATATCAAACACTGATATTCTTCAAGAATTTTGAGGTTTTATAGGGGCCTGAATTGAGGGATTGTTGATTTTGTAGTCCATAAAGGTAAATGGGAATTAATTATGCATCTAATTTATACCATCTTCATTACTATCGTTCTAAACCACCTAATTTTTTTGATCCTGGGTTAATCTAGTTTGAGGTCGATTCCTTTTTTTAAATAGTATGTTGAACATATCATTGGTTATAGAAAAAAGGATCTTCAAAGAACAACCATTCCTCTTGTATGGGTTCTATGGAAACAAGACCATGTACATGAAAATACCTAAGAGTGAGAGATTGATGTATATCTTTAGTGGGTTGAAAAATTCATAGATGATGATAAAACCCCCTCATAGAAACTCATTGGTTAGTTTTTTATGGGGGGGGGGGGTGAAACACCTAGGCTGTTGATGAGGTATGAATACTATCATTTTAATTTTTGATATCTTTTATCATAAAATTAAAATTCCTATGAGTTTATGAAAGATTTAAAGAGAATATAATGCTTGTTCAGTTCCCAGATCTCCATTTTTTTAGAGAAACATGTGAGGTGTATAATTTTCACATGGTTAGTACTAACCATACACCCCATATATCTAATCCCTATTGTATGTATTACAGTATTTCAAACTATTAACCCTATGCCACATTACAATGTCAATAAGTGCATGTGGGTTGTTGATGTGATCTTAATGAGCTACACATGGTCTTTAGAACATTTTAAAAACCTTACAAGGGGTGTGTTCTGTGGAAAAATGATGGAAAATAGTTGCTGCATGGTTTGTCAAACCATGGGGTTCGATCATTCGCCCTTAAATGATAGTGAATTTAAAGATTTAACATCATTATACTAAAATTATAATGTATCCTTATTTATTCATAATTTTTAGTATCCAAAACATATTGAAGAACCCAATTCTCTATTATCTGGTCATTGAGCCCCCTACCCCTTACAACACTATAATCACTCATCATTCATCATGTTTGATCAACAATGGTATGATCTTAATTCAACTTCCTTCATTTAATTATTTATTTTTTCATATTTATTATTAAATCTTTGTGAGATAATATTCCATTTTTAGGGTATTTGGATATTCCTCAAATTTCACTTATTATGGATTGAATATGAATCCAACACAAAATTAGGAGTCATCTACCAAGATAAAGTTGGTGGTCTAGTTATTTTTACCAAGATTTCAAAATGTTTATATTATTCTTTGTCATTAAACTCTTGAGAATTTTAATGTGACACCTCTTAATAGTAAAAATAAATAAAAATATGATTAATAATTTTCTTTGGGTAGTTTTAGCATCCTAATTACATCATGGGAGGACATCATCCTTTACATGAGAATTCCATTAGGTTGTGCTTCCTTTAATGTCCCATGATCCATATGACATGAAAAAAAATTAAACCACTAATTGAGGTTGGTTTAGATATACCTTGTGAGTAAAATTTAATTTTAATTATATCATAGGGAAATATTAGGCCATGTACATATTCCCATGGTTCTTATTTTTTATAGTTTGAAATTGTTTTATGAATTAATTGTCAAAATTTAATTAAGTGTATTTTTTAATGGTATGGGTTAAACTCTAGCCCAAGAACATACTTCCTTTCATGTATATGGTGATACAAGAATTATGGGTCCGAATGAATTGGATAGAATAATTGATCTAATGAATTAAATGGATTTCAAATTAATTACATCATGTCATGGGAAATACACAGATTCCTATATTAGATTCTTGGGATGGGATAACCAAGTGAGTGGAATTATATTTTTACATGATTGATACTTGAGTTACCAGTGTGGAGTGTTCGTGAATGGATTTTAGGGATGTGGATTTTATTTTTCTAGGAGTGATATGTGGGTTCCTTATGTTGATATACAAGGTTAGGCTCAGAGGGAAAATCCATTATACAAAGCCATAGGTTATACATGGATTCTCAAGAGGAATTCCATGGAAGGTATCATAGGGTGATGGGTTATGATATTCCTTGAATTATATCAGTTTTTTCTTTACAAAACACCTGGTATTGTCTTGGGATTACGATAAATTAAATAGATTGATTTGTCCCCATATCAAAGAACATATTTGGTTGGGTTTTATGATTTATACATTTGATGATATAGTTTTATTAATTTCTTAAGATCAACTACCTTGATAGTTGTGGAACCTCATTTGAAATTAATTATTTCATGGATTCTTTTGTAATATACATTTGATCTTGGACTTATAAATAAAATAATAAAATTATAATGACATATAGACATTTTGGCCAAGGCTGAAGCATGTAGTATTTTTTGAGTATCCTATAATGAACCATGATCTATATCAATTATTTTATTTACTACTTTACATAGTTATTACATACATAGGGTTTAAAATATATTCACAAAATAAATAGTTATAGACACCATTGTTGGTGTCCTGCTGAGTTTATCTAATAGGATATTAAGACTACCAATTGGTACATAGATTAAATTAATTGATGTAGTTTTGAACAAGATGAAGGGTCAAGAATTGGACTATTGAGTTTATTTACTAGGATGGAGTACAATGGTATAAGACTGAGCTTATAATTGTGATGGAATTAGAGAAAACATTTGATATTTTATTCTATTTCATATAATTTTTCAAATGTATTTTTTATGTTTCAACTATATTTACAATTTTTTTACAACATATATAGATGACATCATTTTTAATTTTTCAATTGTTCTTATGATAGCATTTTTATTATATCTGGATTACTTATGCATCTAAAGTTAATTTTTTTATATTATTTAGGAATCATAATATGATTGGTCAAAATTGTGTTATAGTATAATTTTTAGGGTATAGTCTCACCACTATACTATTATAAACCCTAACTGCTAGTCGGAAGCCTCTAACATATGAAGATATTTTCATGAGGTCATTTGAACAACATGTTATGGTTACATATATGTGAATAACGTCAGTGGAGTTACAATATATTTTCTAAAAATGATTTCAAGAATATTTTACTATCTTAATTTGATTTTTAATTCAATTTTTTATATGATTGAATTTTTAAAAATTAATTAAAATTATCTATTTTGGTTATTTTTTGATTGAGGTAGTATTTTCATTTACTAAAAATGAGATAGGAATCCTGGTTTCGATATACAGAACTCGATTAAAATTTTCTGCATCCATGGACACTAAATTTTGTAAGCTTCCTTCACATGTTTATATGGTTTTTTTAAAAAAAATACTTTCAATAATATATTTCAATTTTTTTATTTTAAATTTTTTATTTAAAAATTAATCTTGGATTTTATATATGAAATATGTAATTTGATATTTTGAATTCATTTTAATCTAATATTACTTCTGTTGATGAGACTTATGATTTACTGCATATATTATTCAATTATACCATCCTTATTCTTTCTCTAGACGGTTAATGATTATGATGAAAATATTTTTATGAAAAAAAATTATTTTCCATGGGTTATGATATATTGAATTGTTATAATATTTATGAATATCATTTCCTCCTCCATGGTTATGATATTGATGAATGATTTGTGATCTTATGGATCACATGTGAATGGATTATAATATGTGATGGGTGGGAATGAAATTATATAGTTGTCCAATGCATTTGGTTAATATGGATATCTCATAAGATAATAAAGACAAGAATGTGGAGTGATCATATGTTAGATAGGGAACATGTTGATTATTATTTACTAGAAAGTGTACCTTGAATAAGGATAAGATATAATGGAGAGTAAAAACAATCCACATTGATAGTATTGATAGCGATCCTTAAATAAAAAAATTATTTTCTATAATTATGTGTATTCTAGAAAACTTATTCCTTATACTAATGTCTATTTTAATTGATCATATTCTTTGATTCATTTATGATTCATTTCTTATAAACTTCCATGAATTATTCCATGACTCAGGATTATGATATATGATATGTTGGGTATGGTTTTCAAATGTTATGATATGATTATCATAACATTACTATATTATTATTATTTTTCAATGATGGATATCTCCCTTGATTACCCTTACTATGAATGTGATATTTCATGTTCTTATGTTTATTTTTCCCATGGTTGTGAAAAAAAAATTTAAGCATGATATTCTTAACATGGTGAATATATATGAAAAAACATTGCATGAAATTTTATACATCACTTTTAAACAATCTTATTTTGTATCCAAGATTACAATGTCAATAAACCGTTATAGTTTTGTATGGATCATAATACTATATATTGAATATTTATCTAATAATATGTAATATTAATGAATGAAATTTTTGGTTTTTAATATATGTAGTAAACATGTTTTGATGGAAGTTGGATATATGGATTTTAATATCCTTAGAAATAAATCCATTATTAAATTTAATGAATTTTATGATTGAGTTGGTAAAATATTGTTTTATAAAAAACCATTCATAGATTTGTATTATCTTACCTTAATTACTATTCAATGGGTACATTAATTTGTGATATAAATTCATATTGAAGACAAAGTTATGAAGGTTAGAAAATGGGTTGAGCAATTGAATATGGGATTCCTTGTTCCTCGTGAGATTAAATACGGAATCACACTACAGTGTTCATGATTGGATTATTATATACCTAAATGGATAGAAGGCCTTATTTTTTATTGATTTTTGATAACCCCCCTTTCAAGGGATGTAGGGGAACCCTTACAAGGCCTATTGTTTTATATATTACATGACTCGTAGGTCCTAGGAAATATTCATACTATAACTACATGTAACTACTCCTCACCAGCTTCTTCATCGTAATGTTAGTACCCCCCCTTCGCATGGATTACTTGGCTAGGCTTTACATGCATGAATAGGATAGTCCTGATGGAAATTCCATACCATCTCTTTCTTAAAAATGTGTTTAGCTTCTTCTCTAGTGAATGCGCCTACTGTGAATCCTCATCTAGAGTCTACTCTATGTAGAGTTTGTCTAGTGATTATGAACAATTTCAAGTGGCCCAAAGGCCTTGAGGTGGCCTTAAGGCCTTGAGGGGGCCAGAGGGCCTTTAACTGCCCACAAGAATTATTATCCTCAAGTCCTTGGGTGGCCTAAATTTGTTAAAGGACACAATCCCAAACAGGTGTCCTGAAAACCCAAACAGATGAAAAGTTCCAGCCGCTACAGTACAAAATAATATTTTCTACTGTACATGCTACAATACAAGAGTGGTTATTTTTATTTTTTAGTATATTAAATTCCATAAATTATACTTTATCATCGGGATTTGATTAAATTGATTAACATTTTTTATTGAATTATGTATTGAGATAGTGATAACTAAATTGGATAAAAGAATAATAAATTAAATCAAAAAATATATATTAATATTATTTTAAAATATTTATTATATTTTTAGTTTGGATTATTTGTTTTCCATTATATTTGATAGGTGAATGAATGTCACACCACATGATCAAGAATAATACAATTTCTCATACTATTGTATTTTGAACCCATGATTGAGTGATTATTTTTTACTAACTTGAGACTAAAGATGGTAGAAAATAAGTAACATGGTGATAACTAAATTTCAATTTGGTATTAAATTATATCTGTAAAAACCCATGTAATTATAGTTTAAATTATATTTTATATTTATTAACATGAATTAGATGGATACATTAGTTATATAAATATTATATAATTTTTAATCAAAAAAGAAATAGTTTCAACTAAAATATTCTCTTATAAGGTTTTATTAAAGATATTTATTTTCAAAAATAATTATTTTAATTTGATAAAATTAATATATTTTTTTATATAATAATATTAAAATTTACTTATGGTGAATTTATGAGATTTTTTAGAAAATTTATATTTTTTTAGTGAATATTAAAAAAATTTATTTTTTAAATAGTATTTTATTTTTATAAATTATGTAATATTAAAGTACCAATATGTTAATATGTTTTGATGTAAAATAATAATTATTAAATTATATTTAATTGAAATAATTTATTTTTAATCAACATTATTTTGGATTTTAGAATAATATTGTTATTGGGTTAAAAAAATAGATTTCTCTAAAAACTATTCTAAAATGCATAATTTTTATTATTTTTAATTAATTCAATTAATACATAATGGATAATGTTTCAAATGTATTTTATATATTATATATCATTAAATATGAATTTATTTTTATTTAGTTATTATTATTAGTCATGGAGTTAATATTCAACCACCTTTTTTTGAAACAATTACTCTTCCTAAAAACCTATTGTGTCGCCTCTTATGTGGGACTAATATTAACATAACATTTTCAACTAATGTTAATTAAATTTTGAAAATTGGGTTTAATATTTTGAATATTAGTAATTTATAATTAATAATGTGTTTAAATTACTTTTTTTACAAAATATATTATTGAAATTAATTAAAAATAATTACAATGATTAATGTAAAAACGAGTTCATATAGTGGATGAACATTAATATTAAGGGACCAAAATGACATAAAATATTTTAAAAAAAATATTTTATGGACATATTTTAACGTTTTAACTTATTTTATCGAGAATGGACAATTTCAGGGGCCGGTGAAAAGAAAAACATGTTTGTGGAAGTTACTCTTCATAAAACATTACCATAATGCAACTCACTCCACTTATAAAGGCCACCCCCTCTCCTCAAATCATTACACCATAAAAAATAATTGCTTTTACCAATACCTGAGCAATAAAAATATCTAATTACTACCTACCCTCATATAATCCATGCTTTGGGTATAAATTTATCCCATTTAGACTTAGGGGAAAACCAAAAGGAGATACATGAAGAAGATGTAATTTATATAAAAAATAATTTTATTGTATATACACATCGATCAACTTAAATTTTTCTTAAACCATGATGGTAAAATAAAATAAATATATTACATATATTTATTGTTTTTATGTTAATGTTAATTCCTAAACCCACACACACATCCATCAAAAGGGTTATGAAATTGTCATTTATGTGTACGACGAGCTACCACCTCATGAATCAATGTCGTTTATTTTTCCATTAAAACCTCTCAAGGAAGGGAATAATGATTGATTTAAATATTACATATCATATTTATTACATAATTATACCTCTTCAGTAATTATTTCATATATACCCTTTTTTACATTCCATACCATAGGGGATATTATAACATCACTTGTTTGTACTGTGGACTACAACCCTACAAAGTGATATGAATCGTTTTTTACTAGAGATTTACCTAAAATGTGATAAGGATAACTATAATGAATATATATTATATACATGAAATAATTATGACACGAATTATATAATTATATTTAGATAAAAGTAATATATCATTTTATTTATAACATTTTCACGCACTTAAAAAAGTGATAACATCGTTCGTGGACATGTAGACTATAGCCTCCTCATAGTGATGTGATTCCATTTTTTCATCACCACATCAAAATAATTATATATAAGTGTATATAATTAAATACATCGGTATTTATGATACGAATATCAGTATATATGAAATGTTTTTCTTATATTCTTTCCATAATGATCATTAAAAAATGGGAACATTACTCATATGTGAGTGTTACCTACTGTCTCCATTATCATAAAAATTGTTCATTTTTAGTGAAAATATTTCATTATTTGTATTATAAGTATAATTTATTTATAAATATTATAATTATTTCATGATTATTATTTTGTATTTGTATAAATAATGACCACTTTGACTATAGTGGACCCATTAAAGTCGTTTTGACACATAAGATGAATATGATCAAAACATACAATGTTAAATTAATTATTTAAGTAATTGTATATGACATGTTACTTATTGAAACAAAATTTATAATAATCTTGAAAAATAATTTCAATATTTAAAATAATTAAGATAATTTTATTATTTAAGAAGATAAAAAAACACAAGTCATGTCAAACTCACTGTGATTGACTTCATCTCAATCTCTTTCCATTGGGAAATATCGTGGTTTTATACACCTATATATTTTTATGATATTTATATACAACCCTTTTGAAAATTTTTATCGTAAATTTAATTTTCTCTTAGTATATTTTTTTAAAATTTTAATCTTCCATGGTATTATGATTCAAACTTCTCCCATGTGATACATGCATTTTTCATTAAAAATTATGATTTTAATGTGTATCCATAAAAATATCAATGCATTACATGAAAATAATTTTTAAATAATTTTATGAAGGTTTTAAAATGGTGAAAAAATATTTATAAATTAAATTTTATACATTATTTTATAATGTTTTGAGAAGGAATCATTTTATATGTATTATAAGAAATGTGTTGATAAATGAGAAAAGTAATTATTATTGTAAATGGAGATAAGGAATTTTTTTCCACTGTAACCAATATTTGATTTCTTGATTTCATAGAAAGAGTTCATGTTTATTTTAATGAATACCCAATTTTCTTTTTTAATTTAATTAGGTATTGAATATATTTTTTTAAAAGAAAAGTTTATTTTTAGGATTAAAATGTGTTTTTGAAGAAAAATGGTATTTTTATATCCCAAAGTGATTTGATTACATGTTTAAAGATGTTTTTTATATGTTCTATGATTGAAAAGTATAATAATTAAAATGTTTTATTCAATATATGGTACTTGAACATTATACAATGTTGTGTCCCGACATTGATGGGTGAGCTCGTTAAAGTATATTCTATAGGGAGACCTTGATAGTGCGGGGTGAGCTTGTTATAGCTTAAATAATTGGTGACATTATACAAAGCCCCAATAAATTGGGTAATATTCCTCTTATTAAGATTCATAATGCTGGTAGGTACAATTGGGTTTCTCCTATGGATTTAGATAGGCTCTGGTTACTTCTCATAGAGGTTTAAAACGGGTTATGAATATTATTCTCTAAGCTATCAATAAGGGTTAATAATTTCTTATTATGGGTTTTCATTAATATATTTGATTATAAAGGTGTGTGTTATTTTCATGTGAAATTTATTTACTTCATATACTCAAATATAATTTAAGATAATGGTATATTATATATAATTTTAAATTTTCTCATAGGATTAATTGTTTTCCTTTTTTTCAAATCCCATACTAATTTTTTTATTCTCATACCAAATTTATAAATGATCATCATAAGTTTTGTGGATGGGTAAGGGAAAGTAAGTGGTCAATTTAAATGCCATTAATATTTTCCGTAAAAAGAGATGTTGTTTATTTTTCTGTAATTCATATTAAGGAAAAATTAATAAGAATATGATGTTTCCATATAAAATTATATAGTTTTGTAATATATGATTTAGGATCTAATTCTATAAAACTCTAAGATTGAAAAGATCCTCCAGTGTAAGAGAGTGAATTCAATACGTAAAAATAAATATTATGTAATGCTTATGGCCATTACTTATATTATCATATCGATAAATAATATTTTAGTAATGAAAATGTGAATACATTCCTAGTTTGTGGATTTCCATCCATTTTTGGGGAAATATCAATAATTATTTATCCTCTAATAAAAACTACAGACTTTGGAATAAATATTATTATTGTCCTAATTATATAAAGAATGGATCGCATTGTTTGATAAAATAATAATGTTTCCATGTGTACCTTTTTAATTTTATAGATAACTTTGAAACATTCATATATAATAGATTCCTTAATAATGTTAATAAATTGAGGGAATTTACTATTTTATTTGAAGTAATGATCAAAGTACTTTCATAATATCATACCACTAGAATATATAATAGAATGAAATATCTTGGAAAAATTAAAATTATATATTTATATTCCACTATCAATGAAATGAATAATATTAAACTAAATTTAAAGCATTACATCATTTGATAAGGAATCTGTGTATGGTTCATGTTTGTGATTGAAGTATTTGATACAAATGTTTTGTCATTATAGAATAATTTTTTTGATGTACTTGAGTAATAAAATAGTGAACACATGTTGGATTAAACCTCTTCTGATAGAGGTGTATAGTTTAAATTATCAAATTTTCCTAATGAGTTAATTAGTGAATTTGTATGTAATTTTTTTCAATCAAATGAAATTAATTCCAAAAATGTGGTATTCATTAGGATTGGAGAATATATTGATTTTAGTATAATTATAAGGACTAGAAAAGATGGTAGAAACATGATAAGGACTCAAATCACATTCCAACTCAATCAAAGTCGTTGTCATGTTATGTATATAGAGGTATACATCTAATATCATATGGTATAGTTAGATAAGAGGGTGACTATTTCATTGAAATTTATTTAGATACAATAAAAAAATATTAGAAAAACACTGAAAATTAGTATTATAGTTTGAGAAAATATGTTTTTGTTGGATTAAATAAATATGATGACTATAATCTAGCTATAGTCATTGCATATTGATTACTCATAAAATCAAAAAAAGGGATATTACTTTTCACAAAAACAAATTGACCTTCTAGGTTGAATTATACTAAAGGTTAAAAGTAGAAATAATAGAAAATTAATAGATAAAAACCCAAATTAAAATAACTATTATTACTATCAATTTCGTAAAGAAAAAAATAATTTGGAAATTCAAGAGCTTCATTTGAGAAATAAATTAACCTAGAACTGAATTCTTGATATTATAAATGTTTAATTTTCAATCCAAATCATTTAGTGACTATCATGTTTGGTAAAAGGTACCACTAAAAATATATATTATGACTAAAAGATTCCAATTTAAGGAAAATATGATATTTATAGTTTATTGATGATCCATAGATAAATCTATAAAATAATACTATAAACAAAAGTTTTTTGAAATTGGGGAATTAAAGGATAAATAACATTTTATGATGAATTATGTGTTTCAACTTTAAGAGACAAGAAAGATGAGGTCATGAGAAATATAGATTTATAATATAAAAAAACCACCTACTCAATTAATGGGGTGTATGAGGAAAGGTAAATTAGATGGAAAAAAATAATATCCATAGAAATATTCATGAATTGTTATATTAACATCCCATTTACCTTGTCCCCCTCTCAAATGTGGTTATATAATTTTTTCAAAATTTATTTCTATCATAGAATAATAATCCTAAATACATTATTATAATATCATTTATTAAGGGGTGACCAATAATATTTTAAACATAAATACATTATGGTTTTTCGGAACCTTGATTTATATCAATTCATATAAGAAAATTCTTATTCAATATTTTAGAAATTGTTTCTTATCATGGGGTAAAACAAAAATATGAATGTTCTTACTATTTATAAAATATGTTTTAAGAGTGATTAAATAAAAAATGGGTCAAAATATAACTCATTAATCAATTTAAAAAATGCATGTGACGTATAATAGGATGTTCATATAAAGGCGTGACTTTATTAATTACGTTCTAATTTTAAATCCAAGATATTATAGAATAAAATGTGTAAATGATGATCATAAGAATACATTTCCTAGAAATGCGGATATATTTAATTCTTGTAAACAATGGTAAACATTCCTTCAACTATAGATATAAAAAATTTAATTTAAACCCTCCTAAAACCATATATGGACAAGTTTATTAAGAAAAAGACTAAATATAGTAAGGAAACAATAATCCCCTATATGTGATGATGATCCACAAAAAATATAATAATTGAGTTACTTGATTGGATGCAGGAGGTGGAAAAATCATTCAAGATCATGTTGGAATAATTACGTAGTTATTATATTTTTTATATGTCGTGTTATTTGAACTCTAGGAATATAAACATAACTATAATAAATAACTATATAAATATAGAGTAATAGTAAATGAAATAAAAGTTGGACAGTTAGTGTCATAATTTAAAACATGTATAAATATTTTAATTTATTAATGATCAAGATAAGTGACCATATATTCATTTCTATTTCACATGTGGTGATGCGTATATAAGTGTATCCAAATAATTTTTAAATTTTCATTAGGAGGAATTCTAAAAATTCATTAAAAACATATTTTTTTCAATTTTTACAACAAAATATTATAATTTAATTTTTTAGAGTTAGTAATTTATTTTTTTAATTAAATTTATATTGATATTTATGTATGGTAATGATTTTATATAATAAAATAAAGGTATATTTTAGAGAAGTGGATAGGGAAACAAGTGATGGTTTTTAAAATTAGATATCATGAATCATGTTTATAAAAATTTAAATATTTAGAAATGTTTAGAGTAAAATGATTTACTTTTTCATATTATTATATTATTAGTCTCATACCATATAACATTAAAAAGAAATGAGAATTTACAATTGTGGGAGAAAATATTAAAATTCACACACAATAATTAAAATTTACTTATTTATTTGATTTAATATATACAAAGGATGATTGTTTCAATATTTTTTTTATCATTACTTAAAAAATATCATTATAAAATTAATCATTTTAACTTTATGTGTATCCAAACAGTGTGTATAATGTTTTATATAAGTGAAGAGGTAGTGTTCCATATAAATAATTTATGTACATTTCAGGAGAAAATTGATTGAACAGACATGGATACGTTGGAATGTCATTTTATATTATCAAAACATTAAAGAAGTCTTAGAATAATATAATAAAAATTTATATGTTGTTATCATTTAAATTTAGTTTTTTATTAGACAAACTAATGTGTATTCTATAATTTTTCCAAAGAAATATATTATCTCATTCTCATATTTTTAGTATTGATAACATGAATTTATTTTAGATGAACAAATTTAGGTTAAAAAAAGGTTTCTTTAATTTATACATAATCGTGTGTATTAATAAAAAATATTTTATAGTAAATAAATAATTAAAAATGAATCACGAAAGCAGAAAAATAATGAAAAGTCCTTATAATGTCTTATAAGTTGCATATCATCCTTTTGTATTAAATTGACTATAACAGTTTCCATGGGAGAGATTTTGGATAGAATTTAAAGTTGTATTTTTTTTGTATTCTAAATTTTTTTACATATTCATGGACATTTAGAAATTTTCATTCAACAAAAAACTATTATAACATGTTTCGAGAGATGATTATGTATTTAAAAAGTAGTGAAAAAGAATAATGATCACCTTATATTATTTTATATTGAGAGTGAGAATAAAAATAAGGAAAAATTAGTTATAATATTTTGATTAATTATATGTTAAAATGGGAACTAAAGTTATGAATTGATTTCATTATTATCATAAATAGTTTTAGTAATGCATTTAATGCTCAATACATTGAAATATTAAATTTATTATAAGATAATTATAATGTTAAATTTGTATGTAAATATTTATTATATGTTTTAATTTTCAAATCATTATACATTCTCATAATTGAGTAAAATTTTCTTTGATCAACATGGAATTTATTTTTGATATTTATTAGTTATATCACATGCTATTGATTAAAATTTTAACTATGGGTGTATTTGATAATTTATTATTATTACCCATAGTTATATATAATTAACCTTTATTTTAACATATTTATATCTTTGAATGTTATATTTAAAATAATTATATTTATAATTTTTATTTTAATTATATATATATCATAGAATAATTGTTATTTCATTATTTATTTCATTTCCAAACATTTTTATAATTTTTTTTAAAAAATTAATATGATATTAATCAATTATTTATGATTTTTAATTATAATAACATATATCCTAAAGAATAATATAAATTTAAAAAGCAATAATATATAATTTTTTATTATATATATAATGAAATTTAATATATATATATATTTAATATTTTTAAATATTTTTTATTTCATCTATTTACCTATTGTGTATTTTTAATTTTCCTCACAATATTTGATGATAAAATATTCCCCAATTCATTTTTGGTTCAACATGGTGGTGTATGAAAAAATATATATATAGGGAATATGGCATGAGTGAGGGAAGTGTGTTTTAAAAGAAGTAAAAAGGGAATAATTAAGAAAATAAAAGTAATAATTGTCTTATTGTAGTCAACCATCCACATCATGGTTTTAGGATACATCATTTAGGAATTATTAACAGATATATTTTTAGTATGAATTTGAATATATTTCTCATATTCTAGTTTGATCAAGGTGGTAATGAAATTGTGACAACCACATTATTCTCATCTTTTAAATTTCATTTTCGGTGAATTCCCAGCTAATTATCAAATGAAAAAAATGGAATTTTTTATTATTTCAATATCATAGTTTTGTGGTTTAAAAGAATGAATAATTTAAATTAATTCATGTTAGATGTCATGCAATTTATATTTTTCCTAAATGCATTATTAGGGAAAAAACGAATCCACGCAATTTTAATGGACTAAATAGACCATTGAGTATCACTGGTCAATATATTATAATATTTAAAAATTAAAAAGAGAAATATAGGAATCTTATATAACACATATATTGGGTGGATATGAATTCAAGACAACATTACTACAACTTATGAGTGGTTCAATTCAATAATAAAAGGGTTTTTAAGAATTTTTTAATAAATTTATGACAAAATTATTTATAGGAATAATGATATGGTAGTTTTAGACTCAATTGAAAGTTTTTTAGATATATAAAGTAAAATATGTTCAACTATGATGTTTTACTAACTAGATCTCTAGCTAAGTGGATTTCTAGATTAACTGAAAACTGTAGTCATTATTAATGCAAAAAGGTTACTTACCCAAGTCTTTATTTTCAAACAATGTCAACAATTTCAATATGCATGATACAATGTATAATATTAGACACATATAAACATTTTTAATGAAATATAGTAACATTTAATAAATTTTTTGTATTTATTATTTTCTCTTCAATGGAAGATTATGAAATCAACTATATTTTCATTTATATTCAATTAGATTTATTTAAATAATGTTTTTATTATTTATTTTTATTTTATATTTATAATATGATTTTTAATGATATTTAATTATTATTTTGGTAATTACATATATGTTTGTAATTTTATATATTCTTTATTTGATGATGTTTAGTCAACTAATGATAGATAAAAAATATATAATATGGGGATAATCACAAATAAGTAAATTGATTCAATTGAAAAGGATGAGTAAAAATATATTTTATTCCAAGATTTTTTTTGAATTTTTTAAATTAATTTTTTCATATTAAATACATTGTTTTATTTCATTTATCAATTAAAATCTGTTCGATGGATATTATAAAACTAACAAATATTTACTATATTTTAGGTGTTTTTATTCTTATATATATAATCCAAATTAAATCAATTTTGAAACATACTTTTGAGTGTACTAAACCACCAATAATGACAAATGAAACACTAAAATATTCATATCATTCTTCACAACAAGATGAACTATATGTCAATAGAAGAAAATTATTATATAAAATAAATTATGTTCCGCTACATGGCTTGGGTTTTATGATATTTTTGTTTATCATTATTTATTAATATGGTATCCTGCATGTGTTATGGTTTTAGGGAATTATAATCACCAAATGATAAATAAGAAACTGAAATATCCCTCAATCTCTCAATATAAAATGGTATAAATATAAAAATGATGATAAATAACAATTTGGCCACATTTTTCTCCATACACATTAAAAAATAAATTTTTTTAAAGAACTCAAATGAAAAATAAATTAATTACCACCTCATAAAGTATACAATAGAGATTAAAATCATAGAGAATTTTAAATTAACTCATTCAATTACATGAATGTGTTAACTTCAAACATGTATTACATGAGAATAATAAAAATGATTTATTTTAATTTATATTTTATTTTTCAAATAATATAAAATTAAACAAGGTAGACTTTTTTTATAGATATCGTTCACTAAATAAATAAACTACAATTTTCCATAATGTTTAGTCAACAAATTTATTATTCATAAATTATACAATTTATCATGAATTATAACATTTATTATGCATTTATTATTCAAGTATGTTATCATAGATATATTTTATAATTCATTAAATTCATTATCACATGATACATTAAAATTTAAATAGTATTAAAAACCTATATTTAATAATTAAAATCATATAATTCAATGACATCACATATTAATGGTTAAACCTATAAATTATTTTCATTACATTATTTTCTTCATTTTAACTCATAACATAGTTTGGATATTCTCTAATTCATTTATGACATTATAATTTTATGAGTAATTAATAACATTTTTCTTTAACTAAAGTCCCATTGAATTTATAAACAAATTAATCACTTTTGAACTAATTTAAACACCGTTTTATATGATTATTAAAAACTTTTTAGTTTATTAAAAATATATTCTTCCAAAATTTATTATATTCTACATGGACAGTTTTTATAGCCTTAAAAAATTTATAGGGCTGAAATAATTATTAATATATTAATATATAATCATAACAAAATGAAGGCCACTAGAATAACATAATTATAACTCATGATAGAAATGAGATTATATTCATATCAGTCAAACATACTAGAACCTCCATAATATTATTTCAAATTAATGATAAATATTTATAAATTATATGTATAATTATATAATCATTTTTCTAAGGAATGAATAAAAAATAGACATTAAAAATTTCTATTTATATAGGATAATATATACAATCTTGATCCTTGAAAATATAATAACATGATTGAATGCATAAATCACATGATAATTATTTATGTTATCAAGAACATATCATGCGACTCAAATAAAAATAAAAATTATTTTAATTATATTAATTTAATCAATGGACTTGACATCAAACATTATATAAAAAATGAAAAATACCATTTTTTCTAAAAAAAATACCCACCCATTATCAACTATATTCCCAAAGAAACCAATGTTTTCTTAACATCAAGGTTCTAAAAAAAGTATTAACATATGAAAGATCATATGACACCCACAGTTTCAAGTATGTAACTTCTTAATTTTGTATTATAAGTATGTAAAGTTTTTAGGTGATGTTTGTGAGGATTTAGAGGAATTTTAGATTTTTTTTGGCAATTTTCAAGATGAGTGAGGTTTTATAATGGTTAGTACTAACCGCTAAAATCATACAGGAAACAACGAAAAGTTAAACAAAGGAAAAACTTTAATAACACAGATAGTTGTGTGGTTTTGAAAAACCTTGGGATCATATAAGAGTAACCACATTGTTTGGAACATAGTAAAAAACATAGTTTGAAAATGGTTTTTCTAACTGTGCGAGCGAACTGTGTGATGAGTGTTGGGTGGTAGTGGATGGGGAACTATTTTTCCAACTCTTCTACCTAATCATCCATAATTGATTTTTATATCATAATATAATGGATATCACTTGTATTACTCCTAAAATAGTATTTTATGACTCATTTAAACTCCAAATAAATTTTCTCTCCGCCCAAATTTTGTGGATACTCTCCCCTTTGATTCGAGAAGGATTATTTGGAAAATAGTTGTGTGTTAATGGAATAATATATTTTCATGTCTCCTTTTATAGTGGGTTTTAACAGATCTATTCTTATTTCCTCTCACAAATGAACAAATATAGTTTATTTGTAATAGAACTATGTTATTTTATTCCAATAATGATGTGATATGGTTGTTTTCATTTTTTTGAACAAGATGTAAGGATAGTTTTTCTAGATTCTCCAGATTTTATTGAAGAATTCATATCATTATTTATTTTTTCCATAGATAATGAGTTACATGGATTCACTCTCAACAACATATATTATATGTTTTAGTCTTAGTTTCAAATTATTTTAATTTATTTGGAAATTTATTTGAAAATCATGGTGAAAATAATCTGTAGTGATGATTTTTATATTTTTTAAAAGTTTCTATTTTGCATGTTCTACGTTTATGGATTTTAAAATGATGATTTTAGAATATGGATTTGTTTTTATTCATTGAAATGTCTTGATGGTGATATTTTTAACAAATAAATTGTTTTATTAAAATGACATGAAATGGCTGGTCTGATATGGTTTTACATATACATATTGGTTTGAGATCATGGTTTCAAAGTGATATTTAATTAGTTACATGTACCATTGGGGTAAAAGTGATGTGACCCTCAATAAGGGGCCTAATCATTTTAGGGAAAAAAGATATTGGAAACATAGTGATGACATTGTTGATCGATGAGAAAACACTCTTGATTATAAAACTATCTCAAAATAATGCATGTGTGGGTGTTTGTGCTTAATTCATTGAAAGATTATTCAATAAATGGAATGTTAAATGGTTTAAAGAATCATTTCTTTTGTTTCCATGGAAATTATATTGGTCGGAAAAATGTTTTGGTTTGGAAATTCATTATTTCTGAGGAAAACTAATGAAATTATTTTAAATGGGTTTGTAACACACCAAGATTTTATAGTACATTATCTATTTAAAATAATTTAATATCTTATATCGCATGCAACACCAATTTGGCTTACATTATACGCAAGATTGAGTTTCTACAAAATAACCAATTAGTATTATAATTATTTAAATGATATATTTATTTATTAATTAATTATTGTGATATGAATAGTAACACATTAATTTTAAATGTTGTTTATAGTGTTTATAAGAAAATGTATAAGTTTTGTTAAAATAAATATATATTTTAAAAAATTATTGTCTAAAAAAAATACTTTTTATGTCCTTTTCTGAATAATAATAATAGTAATTTTAGAAACTCTTAAGTATTGAATTTGGTAAAATAGACTTCATTTTGGAATTCAGAGTATCAAAATTATCTTAGGCTGAATTTTTTGTCTTTTTCAGAAAACATTCAATTTTTGATGAATAGTGAAAAATACTGCATAGTAATTAAAAGCCGACTTTTTTTAGTTAATTATTTTTAATTTAAATTTATATTAATGTAAATATGAAAACAAATTACATATATTAGTCCAGTTTATGTTATTTGAGTCATTTTATAAAAATATTAGATATATACAATTTTATTGAACTTTTTAACGTCTTTTACCCACCTTCAAAGAACATTTGCAAATTTTCATAAAAAGTAATTTTACCACTTTTTTGAATTTATTTTCAAAAATATAAGAGACACAGTTGACATCAAGAAGTAAAATGTGGATCAAAAGGAAGAAAATAAGTTTTGGTGAATCGTAACTTTTGAGTTTTATTTACCACGATTAAAAGTAAACAGGTTTGTTAACGGTAAAATTGATATTAAAATTACCCCAAAAAATAATAATTCTATTATAGAAGTGATTTTAAACCAAAATATACCTTAGGAAAAAAATATAATCCTTTTTGATTCACATGGGCTAGATTAGGACATTTATTATATTTTATTTAAAGAAGATTTAAAAGTGTTAAATTCAAATTAAATTAACTAATACATTTTTAATATAGAGTTATACATAAGATAAATTAGACTATAAATTTTCATTATAAAGCTAAAATTATTTCCTATATCATGTTATTTTTTTAAAAAAAAATTATTCATTCAATGATTACATTTATTTATGACACAATAATGATGACGTAAATACATTATTAATGAAAGATTAAAATAATTGATTTTATAAATATCCAAAATAAATGTAAATTTAATCTATTGATTCCATACATGAATGTTAAAGGTTAGTATTACATGTTTGGGATTATTAAATATATATTTTTCGATTTAATTAAGTTGTGATGACTTTAACAAAAAAAACAAATAATATCTACTGTCAAAATTGACATAAATGAGTTTTATAACAATTACTATTTTATTAGATGATATAATATTTCTAAAAAACAAATATTCTGAAAATAGACTTATATAATGGTACATATTTCATTAATTAGCCCATTTAGGTTCTCTTGTCATTTTATAGTATGTATATTAACCATGTAATATAAAAATAAAAGAAGATATGGTAAGAGTTAAATTATTTAACAAAGAGTTAAATCTAAAAGATAAGGTTAATATGATGAGTTAAACATATCTAAAAACTATTGGTTAATATTAATTAGACCCATAACCACCATAGTATATAAAAAAATCCATATTTATATATTAGAAACCGAAAATGATTTTATAATAAATTAAAATTTCATGTTATTCCTAAAGTGCCCCAACCTCTCTTATAAAAGGGAACTTCACCTTCTCTTAAATTCACACCACCATATCCATTTGTCCTGAGAAAACCCTACAAAAATATCCTCCCAAAAACCCTCAATTAACCCTAGAGGCCTTACATTGATCATAAATCCAACCTATGGATCCCTTTTGTTCAAATCAAAAGGAAGCACTAGAAGAAGAGGTAATTATATTATCACCACATACAAAGTTCTTTTCTTCTTACAAATCCTTTTCCTTTATTGTTTACATAACAAAATAATAACTCAAGTAAATTATACAAAATTTAATGTTATTATAAATATGGTACAACCATATTTATTATTCTATCCATCCTATGAAGGACAAAGTCACCATATGTGCATACGTATGACTTACTGTCTTCACATTGTGGTGTAGTTTTTTATTCAACACATCATTATTTAGATCGGGATAATAATGAGTATAATGGATTTAAATAATAAATACAACATGTTAATTATTGTATAAATATAATATATGATCCAAATTACATATGATTTCACCATTAATAGAATGATATTGTCACTCGGGCATACGTACGGCTTACCGTCTCCACGACACGATGAGATTAATCTTCAACGATCACCATTCAACTTTTTTTATAAATATATATATATTTATTATGTATGAGATATATGAAATAATATTTATTTGGGAATAATATATATTTATGTAGAAAAATATATTTTCATTACATACTACCAAATTATATGATAAGAAAATGAAAACATTGTTCATGTGAATGAACACACTACAGTCTCAATGAATGGTGTTTCCATTTCATATATATAGATATTATACATATTTATATTCTTAATATATATGATATATATATATCTTTATTTATATTTTTGATGTATTTAAATCTGTATCTATCTTATACGATCAAGAATAAAATTTTAAAACACGTATGATAACGAAAGTGATTATTACCCAAAATGTTGCTCGAACATGAAAATTATTATTAAATGGGTATTATAAAGTAACAGAAGAATCACATATGATATCATAAATTTTAATGTGGTTTTTGTAAAAATAATAACATACTATGGTCATTATACATGAGGTTAAACGTACCCTCGACTAAAAGAAAGTACAAGGTAAGGGTTAATTCCTCAATCTCATTATTATATGAGATTGTTTATGTGTATGTATTTACTGGGACATATTTAACAGCCATGTCCATATTTAATAAAAATTATTTCAAAAAGAATATTTTATGTTTCTGTCTAATGGACTCCTTAGAAATATCATCTTTTAAGTTGTTTTAATGATTTATTTTTTAAAATCAATTTAATAAATGTCCTTATTTTCAAAGTGATTTTATGATTTTACTTTTATGGAAATGATTGTTTTAAAATGATAATTCCTTTAAAAATATTAATTGTGGCATGTGACACTTTGATTCCATTATCTCTTTTAAATTTCAGCTTTTATAAATTTTTGACTTTTAAATAATTTCAAAAAAGGGATATTTCTCTCAATGAGTTTTTCTGATCATATTCAACTATGTAAACATCCGTTAATGGAAATTATTCTTGATTGATATTGATTTATTATAATAATATATTCCATATTGTATTGAATGATTTATTATATGTATGACTTTGGATGTTCTATTTTTTACCATTCATTGTTTATGGTTAAAGTATTGACATTTTGTATGCTAGTTTTAATACTAATGTTTATGTTACGTTTCAAAATTTTCATATTAGGAATGCATTGGAATTAGTATGTGATGGGAGGAGCCCACTATAGCTTCCCGAAGCATCGGGTGGTCACATGAGACAAACTTGTGTCTTGGAATAAGGCCTCCAAAAAATTCATTTTTATTGTCTTGGAACGAGGCCTAGACTTTGTGGTTAAGATGTATGACATCATACATTCCATCATTATGAGATTAGTTATTAATGTTACATTTAATTATTAGACAAGTATAATATAAATGTGAATAAGTAAGTGGAATTATTTGATTTATATATTTCATATTATGCTGAATTTTATGTTTATAGGACTTGTATATCAATTTTATACCTTTCCATAAATGTTTATGATTATATATGATAGCTTCCTCTATATTATTTATCCTTACTGAGCATATGTGCTCACCCCTTTCTTATGATATATTTTCCAATGATTCCAAGAAGTGTATTATGATTTATAAAAAGGTTTAATATTGGATAATAATGGGACTCTCAAAATAATATCTACATTGATTTTTATGTTTTAAATTGTAATATGAAGTTCATGTATGTAATCTATTTTATAATATTTCTATATTGATCAGTCCTTCTGGTATTGATTCTTTTTAATCATTCTAATATATTAAAATAATGCACCGGCTCTGGGATTCAGGGGTCAAAGAGTTACAATTGTTATCAGAGGAATTTTAGCAACAACCATGGAAATAGATTTAGATAAGCTCTGATCAGAAAACAATACCCAAAGATAGAATTTGAGTATTAGTATAAGAGAACATAAAAAAACTTTGGTAATGTAGATATTATGTCGGTTTTCCATGAAATACTTCCCTGTCTAGATACTAGATGTGGATGTGGTTCTGGCATAGATGTACTTAATTGTGAAAACTCTGATAAAGAGTTTTCGGCTTGACCCAGGGTATCCTGGTACACGACAATGGGCCTTACATAGAACCTGGTTTGACACTCCCGGGGGATATGATTTGGATAATTTACTTTTTACTCACAAACCATTAGGAAGGATTTATGTGAAAATATGTAAGGAAGAATACATTTTTATGATTATGATACTAGATGTGTGAAAATTTGAAATTAATGTTGAATATTTTTCTAGTATTGGGATTCTACATTATTATATGATCTGACCTAGTGTATGTCATCATTTAAAAATAGAGCCTAGTAGAAAGAATGAGAACTCTAGAAATATGCATGATCCAAAGAGTAAGAAGGATCATATCTTTCATAGTATTATTCCAACATTTAGAAGGGAAATAATCTACTAAGAATTCTCATCATATGAATAAATAGTATCATGTATTAGTGAGATAAGTAATGAATTCTCTGAGTCATATGACTTTGAGGGGAAGAATGAGAAGATGAGGATGGAAGAGAAAAATATAGATAAAAGGAAGATGGTAAAGAAGGGTTTTCCCACATGTGATAAATGTGGAAAGAATCACCTTAGTAAATTTTTGAAGGGAATGGGACTTTGTTATAAGTGTGGAAAAAGGGACACCAAGTACGTGATTTTAAGGGTATGATTTTTTTCAAATTGACAGTAATTCATATAGCAGGAGTTGTTCAGTACATGAATCAATGTCCAAATCATTAGATAATATCCCAAATGATGATATTTGTTATTAACAATGTTATGATACTACCAGAGATGAAGAAGAATGATTTGTGTTCATATGTTGTTATTAAAGAATTGTTTCATTTGAGTATTGTATTAATGATGTACATGTTATAATAATTATAGAGTATATAAGGATTATACGACAATAGTATTTCATTAAGGATTTAAAATAGTGTGGTACCATGAAAAGTGTCTCAATAGTAGGTTAAAAGTTTTGGAAAATATATGGTTGAGGGTAAGATAAACCTTAAAATAGTCTTGAGGTTGAGGTAATTATTTTCAAATAAGAGATAATTGATTTGGATAAATTATATTGGATATTTTTTACTACCTTGGAACTAATTAATGGTTTGTTTATTCCATCATTGTTAGAAATTAAATTATTCTTTATTTAAGGATTATATCCAGTATTCTATGTTTTACAGAAGGAATAAGAAAGTACATACCTATTCAAATAAAGTTTTATGGTAATTCAGGTTATTACCAAGTTTTAATAGAATACATGATGAAGGTATTCACATGTTTTTATGTGATAAATGATATCTTCATTATGTTATGTTAACCTTCCTTATAATTTTTTGGACTGTGATTTTGGACCCAAGTATTTTGGATAAGTCTAAAGGTTGGAATGGAGTATATTTAGCACTTGATATTTTGTATAATGTTAAAATATATTTTAGTTGATAATGTAACCTAACCTTTTTGATTTCAGTAAACATATAGGGGATTAAAGAAATACTTATAGACCTTATGATTTATCAAATGCAATATAGGAGTAAAAAATTGATTTTTTAACATTCATTTCCTAGTGTAAGGGGTGAATTGAAAATATATCGATGCAAAACCAAATGATGAGATTATGATGATGAAAGGTTATGAAATAAAGTATGTTTTCTTGTTTTTTTATCTAGATAGTAAATTAATCAATCCTTTTAAAAAAGAGTATCTAAAAAAATGTGTTGTCCAAATACCAGATGTTTTTTCAAACTGATGATACATTAAATCGTAATAGATTTATGGCTTTGAGGCCCTCAATTTTCCATTTATTGTTTGCTTATTAGTTTTTGATGACCTCAATCACCCCCTATAAGAATTTATGTTATTACTCCAATTATTCATCTCTAATTTCCACGAATGATCTCCAATTTGAAATCCTATTTTTGCAGTGACTTTTTCATCACACTTTTCCTCTTATTAAAAATAAATTTTATTAACCCTATTTGTGATGTGGGTTTTCCACAAAGGTGTTTTCCATTTTCAACATTTTATTTTTGTTGAACAATATGAAAATGTGAGAAAACAATTTATTGAAAGAGGGGAAAATGTGACACCCCCATTATTTCATAGTACATTATCATTTTAATGTAATTTAATAGCTTATATCTCACGTTACACCGGCTTGTCTTACGTTATATGCAAGATTGAGTTTTTACGAAACAACCAATTATTATTATAATTATTCAAATGATATATTTATTTATCAGTTAAATATTGTGATATGAATAGTAAAAAAAATAAATGTAAAATCTTATTTATTATGTTCTTATGGAAATTTATAAGTTTTGTTAAAATAATGATATATTTTGAAAAATTATTTTCTTAAAATAGCTACTATTTATGATCTTCGGGGAACAATAATAAAATTTATTTTAGATAGTCCAATGAATATAATTTGTTATAATAAACTTTATTTTTGAATTTAAAATATCAAAATTAGCTTAGGCTCAATTATTATTTTTATTTTTCATAAAACATTCATTTTTTTATGAATATTAAAAAAATACTGCATAGTACATAAAAACCAACATTTTTATTTAAATAATAATTTTTAATTTAAAATTATTTTAAAGTAAAAATATATACATAATACCTATTTTATTCCAATTAAATCCATTTGACTCATTTTTAAATAAGGTTAGATGTATAAAATTGTATTCAACTTTTTAACGTCTTTTACCCATCTTCTAGGAACATTTAATTTTTTTTAATAAAACCTAATTTTACCACCTCTATGAATTGAATTTAAATAATCTAAGAGACACAGTTGAAATTAGTATTTAAAATTTGGGTTAATAAGAAGAAAATAATTTTTGGTGAATAGTAGCTTTTGAATTTTATTTACCCGAGTTAAAAGTAAATCGGGTAATTAATGGAAAAAATGATATTAAAATTACCCCATCACATATCCTAATTCTATTGAATAAGTGTTTTTCAACCAAAATCATCTTTAGGAAAAAAATATTCTCTTTTTTTGTTCACTTGGGTAAGCATAGAACATTTATTATATTTTATTTAATGAATTGTAAAAAGTGTTAAATTCAAATTTTATTAACTAAACCATTTTTAATATAGAATTATACATAATATAAATTCTAGTATAAATATTCATTAGAAAGATAAAATGATTTATTAAATCATGGAATTTTATTTATATGTTTTTTCATTTAATAATTAAATTTATTTATGACAGAACAATGATGCAATAATTACCATATTAATGAAAGATTAACATAATTTCTTTTATAAATATAAAACTAAATGTAAATTGAGACTTTTGATGCCATCCGAAAATATTAATGGTGAATATGACATGTAGGGTTTGATTCAAGGTATTTTTTTCTAAGTAATTAAGGTGTGATGACTTTAAAAATAACAAATACTAAATAATGTCAAAATTAACATAAATGAGTTTTTTAATCAAATAGTATTTTATTAAATGATATAACATTACTAAAAATCTATGATTCCAGAAATGGAATTATATAATAATCTATATGTCATTAATGAACCACTTTGTCTTCAATTGGAAATTTATAGTATATTTATTAAGTATATAATATAAAAATACCAGAAGACATGGTAAAAGTTAAAATATTTAACAAATAGTTAAATCTTAACGATAGGGTTAATATGGTTACCTAGAATTGTCTAAAACTGATTTATTGAGAGAATTTCAACCCATACCCACATTATCCTTGAAATAAATCCATTTTTATCTATTATAAATTGAAAAATATTTTATAATAAATCAACATTTCATGCTTTTCCTAAGGTGCCTCTCAAATATCTTATAAAAGGACACTTCCCCATCTCATAATTTACACCTCCAAATCCATTTAGCTCGGCCAAACCCTCATAAAATCTCCTCCCAACTACCCTCAATTCAAACTAGAGGTCTTACTTTGATCATAAAACCAACCTATGGAGTGCTTTTTTTCAAATAAAAAGGAAGCACCTGAAGAATAGGTAATTATTTCATCACCAATTTAAAAGTTCTTTTATTATTATACATCATGTATAATTGTTGTTTAGATGAAAAAATAATAACTATATTACCATCTACATAATATTATGCTATTATAAATATGTTAAAATCACATTCATTATTTTATCCATCCTATTAATGAAAATGTTACCATACATGCATACGTACGGAATACAATCATTACATTATGGTGTAGTTTGTTATTCAACACATTATTATTTGGATAGGTATAATAATGAGTATAATTGTTGTAAAATAATAAATAGAACACATTAATGATTATTTAAATATAATATACCATCCAAATTATATACGATTTCACCATCAATAGAATGATATTGCCACACATGCGTGCATATGTCTTACCGTCTCCACGACGTGATGAGATTCATCTTCAATGATCTCCAAGAAAAAAAATTAATAAATATATATATTGATTAAGTATGAGATATATGAAATAATATTTCTAGTGTAATAATATATATTTATGTAGATAAATATATTTTGATTACTTAATTCTGTAATATATGATAATAAAATAGAAACAATGCTTATGTGTATGTACAGAGTACCGTCTCTATGAATGGTGTTTCTATTTCATATATCCATATATTATAAATAATTATATTCTGAATATATATGATATATATATATATATTTTACATTCAAGAAGTTTTTAAATTATTTTCTATGTGATACAATCAAGAATTACAATTTAAAACACATAGGATAAAGAAAGCGATTATTACCCGAAATGATACATTAACATGGAAATTATTATTAAATGGGTAGTATAAAGTGAAAAACAAATCATATATGATATATTAAATATTAATATGGTTCTTCTATAGTTTAATAACATACTATGGTCATTATACAGGAGGTTAAACGTACCCTCAACTAAAAAAAGTAAAGTTAAGGGATAATTCCAAAATATAGTTATTATTTAAGATTGTTTATATGTAAGAATTTACTAGGAAATAATTATCATCCATGTCCACATTTCATAATTTTTTTTCAAAATGAATATTTTAATATTTTTGTTTAATGGACTCTTTATCAATATCATCACTTTAAATGTTTTAATGATTTATTTTTCTAAATATTTTTATTTAATGTCCATGTTTTCAAAATTATTTTAAGTATTTATTTATATAGACATGATTGTTTAAAAATGTTAATTCATTTCAAAAGACTCAAATTTTTATGGGACACAATGACTCAAAAAACTATTTTATATGACTTCCTTTATAAATTTGTGACATTTAAATGATTTTTAAAAAAGGGATATTTCTCTCAAAGAGTTTTACTGATCATTTTCAACTATGTAAACATCCATTTCTAGAAATTATTCTTGATTGAGAATGATTTATTATAATACAATCTTCCATATTGTGTTGAATTATTTATGATATGTTTGACTATGGATGTGATATTTTTATACCATTCAGGGTTGTGGATAAATTATTGACATTTTTATGCTAGTATTAATACGATTATTCATGTTATGTTAAAACATTTTCATATGAGGAATTAATTGGAATTAGTAAGTGGCTGGTGGGGCCCACTATAGCATCTCGATACATCAGTAGTTCTCATTATACAAACTAGTGTCTTAGAACTTAGACTTAATAAAATTTATATTTAGGGTCTTGGCACGAGTCCTTGACTTTGTGGTTAAGATGTCTGATATTATGTATTCCACCATTATGAGATTAGTTCTTAATGTTACATGTGATTATTCAACTAGTAGAATATCCATGTAAATATGTAATTGGAATTATTTGACTTAACATTTCTATATTAGGCTAAATATTATGATTAAAGGGCTTGTATTTCAATTTTATAACCTTCCATAATAATTTGTGATCATTTATGATAGCTTCTGCTATATTATTTATCCTTACTGAGTATCTGTGCTCCCTTATTTATTATGTTTTATTTTACAAGGATGCCAAGAAGTGTACTATGAATTATATTCAGGATTATGCTATGTGAATAATGGAATTATTAATGGAATATCTACATATCATTTTATGTTTAAAATTGTAATCTGATGTTCAGGTGTGCAATCTATTTTCCAAGACTGCTAAACTGATCAGTCCTTTGGGACATGATTTATTGTAATCATTACCATGTATTAAAATAATGCACCAAATTCGGGCTTCTGGGGTTGGGGTTTTATTGGGTTTATATAATTTTTTTTCATATAAAGGTGTTATTTTTTTATATTGTAGTGATGTGAGTAGGGATGTTATTTCTGGAAAACCTATCAAGTTCCACTACTCACCCCTACATGTTAACTTTGGTGTATTTTTATATATCGTTCATCGGGGAACTTTTAAATGGAAAAATTCAAATATATTTAGTGGTGCTTTATGAAACATAGGCATGTATTGTGTTTATGGACTTATGAACATATTGTGAGTTTTTGAGTTGGTGAATTTTGAGTGATTGGTCTTTTTTTCACTTCGGATTTGTAGTTGATTATGGTTTTGAATTATTCATGGTACTCAAGTATATCATGTTTTCGTTTTAGTTACTTTTGAGTTATATACATTTTTTTCATGAATAGTTTAGTGGTTGTTTTATTATTTTATACTTGGTTTGGTTCTTTTGGTTTCAAAGTGAAAATCATCCCACAACTATTTTTTATGACCATGCCATTTCTTTTAGCCTTTGGAATCATGGGGACATATCCTAAGGATATATAATATCCACCCAGATTTTCAACCCAATTAGAATAAGAATGTTGTTACAAATTGTAGTATCTTGTTCTTCCATTGAATTAAAAGTGGTATCAGTCTTTGTCGTTATCATTAATTTGGACAAATTGTATCAGTTGTGTCAGTGTTGGAGTTAACAATTCATTCAGGTTTAGTCATTGAGTTGGTATGGTAGAAAGGGGTTATATTATTATAGGATGAAATATACAACATAAAAAGTAATAACTAACCTATTTATGATAAAATTCATGTTATAAAGGATTTGGATACATAGGTGTTTTAGAGACACTTATAAGAGTTGTAATATTATTTTCATGGGTTTAGCCAATGACAAGAGCATGCAATGCATTAATAGAAATGAATTCCTACTAAGAAAGAATATATATTGAGTAATAATTAATATTTTAGTAAACAAATGATAATTTTTTAAATTTTTTGAAAAAGGTTTTCATGATTTAGATTTTGAAAATGGCATGATATGGGTATTTTGAAAATGGATTGAAATTCAAATACATGGTGGTTTTTCAGAAGATGGGTTGAAAAAGGAAAGTGTAGAGTTTTGGAAAAGCATTGTTGTCATTGTTGTGATATGTTAAATTTGAAATTTTTAATCCCTAAGAATCTAGAGAGTGTGAAAAATGGTATTTTTTTCATTATATAAAATGGATCATGGTTGGAATTATAGTAATGAATCGGAAGATCATGTAAAGAATGTGGTTTCACATGAGACACAAGTGAACCAAAAGCTAGTTCTGAGTATTGTAAATGATTTTTGGGCCAATGATAGAGATATATGAAGGAATAAACTCAATAATGTGGATAATTAAATTCAGAAACATAAGTATAATCCACCAATTATCCTTGGTGATCAGAAAATAGAGATGGAAGAGGTGTGGTTGAATACGAGGAATCGAATCATCAATTTCCTAAGCATCCCGAAATATAAGAAAGTAATGTGATCAATGTATATGTTGGATGATCTATCATTCCAGAGGTGGGATTTAGAAGTTCACAATAAATTTATCCAAGGCATTACATGGGATATTCTAAAGATATTTTCAACAAAAAATAATATCCTCACAGAGTCAAGATTTCTAGAATGATAGTATTTTTAGCATGATATTGAAGAATATCTTGATTAATGTTTATAAGAAAAAATCTATGAATTTAGCCTATTTTTCTGCAGAATATTTTGTTAGTGCATCATTGATTTGAACTCATTATTGAATCGAGGATGAGGCGTTAGATTCAATTAATGATTTTATTGATCTGTATAACAAATTACACAATGATGGTCAATGGAGAGATAGTAGAAGAAATGTACATCTCAAGATCTATGGGTGGAAGAAGTATGTTAATACCTATAGGAAGCATTGGGAACTCTAACGCTGACAACATGCGGAAGGGGGACACCTATTTTCATGGCAGTGGAATGACTTATAACGAAAGAGATGGATTTTTGAATCTTCATCCAACACCAAATGACAAACATATATTTTTTCAATGTGGTCAATTCATCCACATGATGTGAGATTGTATGGAGCCAACTAGAACATCCAAAAAATTCAATTAGATGGGGTATCTTTTTCTCTATTATTTCAAGGATCCAAGGTAAGGTATTCGGGACACTTCTCATGTTTCCTGGACATCATATCCCTCGATGGGATGAGGGAATCAGAATAAATCTTATCAACTAAACTTATCTAACCTTTGTTCCATCTATAATATAATGAATCCTCATTAATTGAAATCCTAATAGGGTAATATAGAACAAAGTGAATTGAGTAAGTAAATACATGGAGATAATATAGTGATTATAGATGATCAATATAGACCATTGATGTTGAGATGTATGATTCAATGGAATTTTACACTTATGAAATCTTATATAGTTATGGTTTTATCCAATTCATTTATTGGTTCTCATGCTATTGATTTTTAGGTTCTTCATGTTGAGATGATGCCTTCCATTTTGTAACATCAAACTCCTCTTGGTCAAAGTGAATGTTGATCCTGTATGTTTTAAGAATGTTAAAAAACATTTGATGGATCTAAATTGATATGGGATTTCACAATGTATGAGATGGATGTTTATGACATAATTCCATGTATGGATTTGTTGAAAATTTTCAAGGCTCATATCAACTCTTACACATGATATGTTAGTTTTATGGATGATAATGGTGTTGATCATAACTTTAAAGAAGATAATAATGTAAAATAAGGTGAAGTGGTATTTTTTCACCATCAGTTTGATCAATATCATATCATTTGGAAGAATTGACTTTTGTATCGATGAATGAGAACACGAATTATAATTTTCTTAAAGCGGTTTTTCAGATTCTGAATGTTATTCATGATAATTCCTCCATGCATACACCCATAAGGGTAGTAGATTTTATTATTTATCTCTTTTGAGGGACCAATCCTATTTCACTTCAACCCTACCATATGTAACCAAAAAATTAATGGAATTGAATGTGTTTTTGGAGTAAAAAACAGTAGTCTTGTTTTTTAAAAAGGTGCATGGATATATTCAGTTCTGTTTGGATTATCATAAGCCTAATCAAGTCATGATAATTATTAGGCATCAAATTCCATGAATTAATGATCTATTGGATCAATTGAGGGGAGCCCAGTTGTTCCCTAAAATTTACATATGATCACGATATCACCAATTGTGGGTTCAGAAAGTGGATATTCCAAAAAATCTTTTATGAGTAGATATTTCAGTTATGAGTATGTGGTAATTCCTTTCAGTATTAATAATTCACCAATAATCATTATATAATTGATGAATCATATATTTCAATGGCATCAAGAATTTTTAGTGTTGTTTGTGGATAACATATTAGTGTCATTAAGGACAAGGAAGGAGCATGAGAAACTCATAGTGAAAGAATTGGGAATCTTTAGAGATTATCTCATTTTTTCAAATTATTATAGTGTTCTTTTTGTATAAAAGATTTAATTTTCCTTAGTCATGTAATCATTAAAATAGGGTTTTATGGGGATTTAGAAATGATAGATGCTATTATCTCTAGGAAACCACGATATAGTGTCTTTGAGATATGAAATTTCCTTGGACTAGATGGTTATTTCTGTAATTGTTTTCTTAAATTTTTAATACTTGACTGAACAATGAAAACTTTTAATGGGATGAGTGTTCCATTCCAATGAAATAACTAATTTTAGAAGTATTTTAAGAGCTTAATGTTCTATTTACATCAGTACTAATATGGACTTTACCGAATCAAGAGAAGGGTGTATGGTTTATTTTGATACTTTGGGTTCTGGGCTAGGATGTGTTCTCATGTATGGAGATAACAATGTTACTTGTGGATCATGATAGTTACTATTGCATGGGATAAACAACCCAACTATTTATTTGGAGATTTTTACCATAGTCTATTATTTAAATACCTAACATCTTTACATATTTTGTGAGATATTTATAGTGTTTAAAAATAATAAATTTTTGAGATAGATTTTAGTACAAATGTATTTAAACCTGAGGCAAATAATATGGATGTTTTATCATCAAATTTTTGATATTGACTTGATTTATACACATGGTAAATGTTATACAATGGTTTATGCATTAAGAAGAAATTCATATGGTCAATTATAAAAATAGGATCCAGATTAGTGTTAGTTGATCTCATCCATAGATGATATGCATGTGGATAGTGATGACCATGGGGATTTGGTGGTTTTCATTTCATTTTATTTGGTTCTTGATCTATTGGAGATCGTTAAATAGGCACCAATGTCTGATCCATAATTCAGTGAAATGATGTTGAAACACATTGGTGGGGAGACCATTGAGGGATGAAAGATAGATGGGTGTTAATTTTATTAGTTTTAAGATCAGATGGTTGTACCTATATATTTTTAGTAACAACTCATTATATCCTTCCTCTATTTTAAATTTTACATTCATCTAGGAATATATAATTTGAAGAAGTCATTAAAATAATATTTGTGGTAGGTGGGAATGAAATGAAATATTGGATGAGTTTGTTTCAATATGTCTCACATGTATGTAGGTTGATGAATAGGATCATAGGCCATTATGTATGTTACAGAAATTACCTATTCTAATTTGTAAATTGTAGTAGATATCCATATATTCTATAAGAGGTCACCTAAGAATAATTTTAAAACATGATGAAATATAATTGATAGTGCTTATTCTCACAATGTCAACCTATTTTATTACTATTTCTGAGTCTCATATAGTGAAGGAATTTTAAAAAATAAACATTTGAGAAGTGGTAATAAATCATTGTGTACAGGTTTAAATAGTATATAAAAGTTACCCGAGGCTTTCATATCATTTATTCAAATCCATTCACTAATACCATGAGACTTAGTTGACTATGAGTATAGCGTATAATTCTAAGACGGATGAGAAATATGACTGAACTATAAAAAATTTAGAATAAATTACGTGGTATTTTTAATGTATTTTAGGATATAATGGAGGATACAATACCATTATTTGAGTTCTTATATAATAATAATTATTGTGCCTCAATACATAGGGCTCATTTTGAATCATTGTACGGGGATCCTTTCTATTCTCCACTCTGTTTGGCAGAAAAAAGACATTATTCACTTATTAGGATGAGCCCTATCCACGAGATAACATAGAAGAATCAGTTGATAAGGAATATAATGGATACATCTCAGAGACAATAGAAATAATATATAGATAATTGTATATGTTCATTGTTTTTCTTGGTGAAAGATCATGTGTTCTTGAGATTTTCTCCAAGGATTGGGTAACATCATTTTGGGAAGCAGTGCATGGTATCTCCCCGATACATAAAACTATTTGAAATTATTGAATTTTTGGTGAGGTGGAATATCATAAGACTTTTAAAACATGGCTTATTGAGGTGCATAATGTGTTTATTGTTTCTCAATTAGAAAAGAATGATCTTGATCCAGACCGTGTGACTCGATGAGATCATGTTGACCTAGTTTTAGATTCTTGGTTGGTATATTCTCTAGTATGGATTGTTGAAAGTCAAGAGATTGTATTGAGTTGGAAATTAATTTTTATAGTGTATATTGTTTGACAATATGGTCAGATTTCTGAAGAGACATAGGAATATAAGAACGAAATAGTCAAGAAATGTCCTGAACTCTTTTAGGAAAATTGTCAATTTCTAAATTCCCAATACTGAATGGGAAATGGTGGGGAGAATATATCACCCTCAACATCATGTAAGTAATAATTTTTAATGTTTTATATGTACTTATAGTGTTTTCGTAATGTTTGGGATGGTTTGGAGGACTTTTGGATAGTTTTGGGGGTTATATGGAGCATCACAATTTGAGTACGATTAGTAAAAAACATGAAACACTTAAAAGAAAATATAAAGAGTAAAATCAAGGCCAATTGGTAGGATAATTGTGTATCCAAAGAAAATTCTGCCTAGTAGAAACCATTGTTTCTGGAAAATAATAAGAAACATGGTGGGTGCATTTTTTCATTATAGTGTGAGGTAGCCACAAGATGGATTTTTGGAGGTAGTGGATGGTGTACAATTTTCAAAACCATGCAACCCAACTATAAATAGTTAATATTTAGATCCCAAAAATGGATATCACTCATATATTTACTTATAAAACTATTTTATTTCACATATTTTAACTCTAATTTAGTTTTCTCTCATCACAAAGGCTGTAGAGACTCTCCCCTTCGATCTAAGAGCAATCTGTTGGAAAATCTTCATTTGTTGATGGTTATATTTCTTGGTAAGTATACATTCTTGGAGTATTTCCATATACATCTTCATATTCCCACTTTTAGATTCATGTATCTTTTCATTTGGGTTTATATCTATGATATTTGATGTCATAAATGATGTGATATGGCTATGTTTATGTTATTGAACATGATCTAATGTGGATTTTTTGAGATTTAACTCTGTTTCATTGAATAATTCATGCATCTTTTTGTTTGTCCATAGTCACTGATGTATGTGGTTTCACTCCTTTCTCCTATTATTAGAATATGAATGATAAGTTTTAAATTGTGTGATTTTTTTATATTGAATTTATAATTATTGTTCCATGCATGGTAAAAACCTTCTCTTCTGATGGTTTATGGATCTGTAAAAATTGGTTGTTGTTAAGTACATTCATTATGGATTTTAGTATAATTATTTTAAAATGTGTATTTTTATGATTCATGGAAAGAGTTTTTTTTGTAATTTATTCAAAAAAATGTTTTATCAGATTGAATTGAAATGGTTGGTTTGAATTGATTTTGGTATACACAGGTTGGTGTGAGTTCATGATTTCAACTTGACCTTGAATAAGGGGTGTTTACCATTGTGGTACAAGGGATGTGACCAAGGATAAGTGGAATTTCCTCATAGAAAATAAGATTATTTTACACTTAGTTATGCCTTATGGGATGGATGAGAAACTAATAAAGTGTATGGAACTTTCAATGAAGAATAAATGTGTGGTAATGTGTGTGAATAATGGAATGGGTTTTATAAAAAGGAATGTGAAATGGTTTAAATAATTATTCATTTTATTTCCTTAGAAACTATTTTGGTTGAAAGACTATTTTGGTTTTTAATTAATTTGGATTTGATATAAATTGGTGAAATTATTTTAAATGGTTTTATATAAATTGTTTTATACAAATATGACAACTTGCTCTATCCTAGGGGTGTGAGTTAGGGAATGATTTGGGAGATTCTACTAAGTATCTATACTCACCCCTACATAGAATAATTGATGAATTTAGAGATATTTTTTATCAAAAATTGTAAAAAGGAAATAATCTCATTTATTTTGTGGTGCCTCATGTCAATTGGGCATGGATTGTGGTACTACATCTTGGAGCCTATTGGGAGCTACTAAGATGGTGTGTTTGACTCTTTGATTTTTTTTGGTTTTGGATTCTCTATTGTAGTTGAATTTGGTTTTTGTTTTAGCGTAGTACTCCAGAAATACCTATTGATTTTCTGGTTAAATTATTTATATACAAAGATCTCATGCATCATTTATTAGTTTTTTTTTACTTGGGTGGGTTGTTTTGGTTTCAAAGGGAAAATGTCCCAAAACTTTTTATGAAACCATTGGGATTTGTTTCAAACTTTTTCATCCTGGGGATGTCACCTATGAAAATATAATATTCTTCTTCATTCTCATGAAATTGAGGAGGGGTGGGATGTTAAAACACATGCATGTGATTTCATGATAATATCATTTACGTGGCATTAATATAAATTATAGACTTATATGTATAACAATGACCATATAGATAATATTCCATGTGGCCTACATTGACAACCCATTTCATATAATTAGTCATTAATCATTATTTCCTTATCCTATTATATATCTTATTTGATACTCTAGTATTTCTACATTCTACATATCATCAAAACTAATTGTACTCAATGTTAACCATGAACTAGGAATAACTTAATTTTATGATTTGGTGGGGGAGGAAGTTTTCCCCCCAATCATGAAATAAAAATAAAAAATGAATGAATGGATAATATATATAAATATAAATAAATATATACATGATATATTTAAAAATAAACAAAATTACATCTCATATGTCATGTATTCAATACCTAGGGAAATTACATTACTCTTAAGAATTTGGTGAGTTAGTAGATTTATCATAAGGTCCACTATATTCTCTTATGTATCCACCCAACAAATCTTAAAATCAACCACGTAAATTATTTCTTGACTGAGATAGAAATTTTAAATGTCTTTTTTGGTCCTCTAGTGTGATTTAGGTTTTTTTTGTTTTAAAAATTAATCAATTATTATTATCAGATATCTCAATTATTCAGATTATTTTTGGAACCACCCTTTGTTTAAATTTTATCTTCATAATAAAAACATCATAACTCAATTAATATGTGGTATTTATGCAATATTAATCAATAATGTAGAAAAATGGTGGGATTTTAGAAAAATTTGAATTTAATAGATCCACCATTGAGGTAAAATATTAAACGAGAAAAAATCATGAAATATATTTTTTATTTTAGAAGATAACATTAATATAAACGTTTACAATGAGAATTTTTTTACGTCAATAGACCAAGGAAAATTCCACATTTAATATTGAGTACTTAATAATGGTATTTAACCAAATCTAGTTACTCTTACTGATAATTTATTAGTATCGACTAGATATAATTATAGAATAAGAGACTAGATGGGAAGTATGTAACATTGAATACATCATATATCCAATCTACAGAGGATATATAATTTCATTCATGTATAGCCTCTCTAAATCACAATAAAATGACTGATACATTATAAGACTCACCTTTTATAACATGTGTGAAGTACCCTTAATAGAGTTATAAATGAACAACCTCTATGGAACTTTACTAATTTATGCGCTTTAACTCAAATAAATAAATTTCTTAAATATATCTATATATATCATTATATTAAAATCTAGCCTACCATACACGTGAATTATATTAAAAATTCTTTCCCAAACCATACATTTACATAAGGTCAAGTTGTGATAACATTTTTAATGAATATAATGCCATAAATAAAAAAAATAAGAAATAAAAAACTACTCCCACTAATAATATTTTAGTATCAAGATTCATTTATGCTTTAAATTGTGAAAAAATATTTCATTTTATAATTATATTAGACGTTCCAACTTCATGATGCTATCTTTAAAAAATAAATTAGTCATTCCAACTTATACAAATTAGTAGAACCATTTAGATCCTTACAACCATCAAATTTTATCAAATAATTTATTTATAAAATATCCATTTATGATATAATTTTTAATATCCATTTGATATATCTCATAATCATAAAAAAATTTTATTGAAGGAAATATAAAAATAGACTATTATTCATATCATTAAAATTAAATCTTTAAATTTAGTACAATGAATCTTATATACACTTTTAACAGTATGAATGAAATTTTTGGTAGAGACTATACCATACATATTAATATTATGGGAAAATATACATAATAAATATGATTCCAACACTTTAAACTGAATCCATAAAGTTAAAAACATAATTTGAGTAAACAGAGTGCATTTGAAATTTCATATCCTCAATCAATTTTTGAAAATCATTACACATAATAGATTTTTTCATAGTTATAAGGTTTATTATCTAAAAAAGGCTAAAAATAATTATTATCCATAATAAATACATATAATTTTTTATCTCATTTAATCTAACTACATGTTTTAGGTTTTTTTATATTATCACCATCCCTTATGCGCAATACATATAAATACCAAAAAAAGTAATCTGTGAGATGGCGGTCTCTTAAAAAAAATCCAAATTCAATATCATCTAATTTATCCCTTGATTTATTCATTAATTCTCAAGGAAAAACCATTATCATGAAAAAAACACTTTTTTCTTAATGATATTTGAAAATAAAAAATTAAGTATTTATTTAACATAACTAAAAAAATTTACATTAAATATTTTTGTCCAATGTAGTCTATAACATTACACTTTACACAAGGTCAATAGTGTAATATTTTCTGAAAAGACAATTTATAATGCCATCCAACCCATACGTGATTAGGTGTATTTATGAATATCATAGATGAAACACATATAAGTATTGAATTTTCTTTATATTATATAATTTTCATAGAATGATAGGATTGGGATTCATTAACACATCATCAAACGAAAATTTCAAAACATGGTATGATTCCTCCACTCAATAATTCAATTCCATTGTGTAATTCATTGAATATTGAGTTATAAAACTATTCATAAATCAATTAGATTATTTTTAAACTCCTATTTAAAGAATTAATTTTCATATCAAATCATTTGATTTCAATTAAATGTCCCCAAAATGATATTACATCTTTGGGGAAGAATGAAATTAAATATAATACATTAAAGAAAATAGTGTTTTTAAAGAACCTATAGTGTGGTATATGGTATTCTATCAATATGTTATTATTCATTATATCTAAAAATAAAATAACTCCTCATAAAGTAATATAGAATGTAATGTATTATATAGATAAATCATGAAATGGGAGAAAACTCTGGAATATTTTATTGAATAATGTCATAGAGAGAAAAAACAACCCTCATAAATATTACATTATCTTATTGTTTATATTATAGACAAACATACCATTGGGATCATAACATATAATTTTATCCTAAGATTATTATACAAGATTTATGAATTTTATTATTTTTTAAATTTTTTCTCCTGATTTTAAATATTTTCAAGTTGTATTGGGATGTATACATTATAAAAATGAGTATTTTAATAAAATATTAAAACTAAAATGACATATGTTTTAACAAAATTAGTGGTAATTCATGAGATAAAATGTAACACCCTGGTATGCTTTTTAGGTACTGCCTTATTTTTTCTTTGATTATCATCCTTTTTTGGGTCTGTTTGGGGGTTTCAAAGGGACAAAGAGTGTTCTATAGGGAAAAGATCCAAAAATACATGGATGTAGGTTTGTTTGAATTAATGGTATCTTGTTATAATGTGTTAATGGATTTTATGGGTTCTCCCCAAGTTAAAGGATGTTCTTGGTACTTGGGTGTCTTTCTACTCAAAACATGATTTTTTCAATCATCAAGTTGATTATAAATTATGTAATGGGATTACACTTGGTGTAATGGTCACAAGATATATTCCTTGAGAATGATTCAGGGTGTAAAAGGATAACTTTTTGTGTAATGGTTTCACATTGTATAATGGTAAATGTCTTGATTTTAATAAAAGGTCATTTTCTGTGTGTATTTGAGAAAAATGGATAATATGAAGTAGAATTGGATTACATTTTGTATAATCATATAAATTTGTGATTTTAGGGCGATGAAAGGATGATTCATTATTTTATAAATTTTAAACCCTCTTATCTCTCAACCTATAAGCTCTCAGGGGTGGTTTTAGATACATTTGATCCTTTAGGATCATTTCATTGGTTAATTGATCATTGTTTAGGCTGTGGTTCATCTATACATGTATGTTTCCTTTAACTTCATCATTATTTTTTTCATGACTATTATGATGGATGTGTTTAGGTTTTATATTAATAGTTGAATGTTATTTTTTCTCAATTGTTTTTAGTTTCTGGTTGGTTCGTCTCTTTCGATGGTTTGCCTATTGGTTATTCATCACCATTGTTGAAGTAAACTAGTTTTATTCCGATTTGAGTTAGTTTTTTTCTATATAAATGGTCTTTTCGATGAATTTCTTATTGTTCATGGTAAATTATTTTAGTTTGTTAATTTATTTTATGTGATATGTGTTTTCAATGGTTTTCATGGAAATGTAAATATTTCTAATTTTTTTTTAATTTAAAAATAAATTTTCATAATTTAGAAGTGGGTTTTTAAACACCCAAGAGGATTGAATTGTATTTGAAAATGTTTTATAAAAATGTGAGTGTGATTTTGAAATGTAGGCTAAAAATTGGAACATTGGGAACCATTGTTGTGTGAGGAAAGAGACATGGGTATCCTTAGTGTGCATGGTACAATTATGAGGTAGCCTTTTATGACATTATTTAAATGTGGTTTGACTCAATATTAGTTTGATCCAACATTATGTATGTTTTTGATTTTGAGTGTCTAGTGCATATTTCCCCTATAATAGGTCCTAATATGAGATTATTTGTCATTTTTGGTTATTTATCAAATGATTTTTTTTAACATGGATTTTCCCCACATGTTATTATAATATTTTTTTATAACATAGAATCACATGATAGTTTATTTCATGACCATGTGTTTACTTTATTACCTCTTATTGCATGGGTACTTTTTAATGGTTTATATCTTCATGATTTCATATTTTTGGTTTGATAATATGAAATGATTTTATAAAAACTAGTGTAAAAATAATTTACTATTGTATTTGAGAATTATGAAAATGATTTGTAAAAATATTTTGTTTTAAAAGCTATAAAAATTTCATTTGTGATATTAGACTATGTATCAAATCTAGGATGGTATTTAAATGGTATCTATGATCACAACATAATTTTTACATTGGGTGGTTTTATAATGGTTTATTGTAGGATACAAGTAAAGGGAAGAATATATTCTATCATTTTGGATTCTCCCTTGGTCCTTACATCATTTTGGGATGGTTTGGAGGTGACTATTGGTCACATGGAGACTTGTTGGTATTATTTTATTCATTATTTCAACTTTATCTAGTTTTTCTCGGATTGTATATATATATTTATATATTTTAATTAATTATAAAATATTGATTTCCTGTCTAGTTTCATTATATAACTAATTACTTGTTCTGCTTTCTTGTTTCTCCACACTATTTGACGAACACCTTAGGTGTCACGAACCGGATCTGGTCGCCACCATTAATGGCACTAAAACCGGTCCATGGAAAGTCCCGAAGGGTGTTCCCTATCCCCACGGTCTGGTACAAGTTCTCGGGTATCATTAATTTCTGTTTGGGAACGATTTACCCGAGTATGAAAGCATAAAACATTAAAAACAATCAATAATTTAAATCGGAAATTTTTGAGCCAAACAAGACTTAAGTAAAAACCATAACTGAATACATTGGTTTAAAGATAATACAAGTGGTCGAAATAAAAATAATTATAGCATCAAGATAGCCCCAAGGACTCCGCCTGACTAGGGGTCATCGCCCCCAAGCTGTCTCCACAACTCCGCACCGAGGATGGGAACTAACACCCTGAACCGCCATCACCCTTAGCCTTTCCTTTACCTGAATCAAACATAACCAAGTCTACTTACACCCAAGGGGTGTATTTAGGGTGTGATCCTAAGCCCAATATGATACCACCCATTGATTCCAAGGAGTAATAAATACAATGTCAAATAGCAAGCAGTTTTTATACGCAAGGAAAAGTAGTGTTAACATTTCAAGAAATGAAACCTCAAATTGAAAATAGTTTTCAATCCAAAATTTTCAGAATATTAAAAAAATAAAGTTTAAATGTTGGATACTGTAATTTACTTCCAAACACACCCTAAGACATGGGTAAATACTACAAATACAATGAGCAACAACATTGGGAACACCCCTAGGCACTAGGTTGTCTTGGGCCCTATTTACCTCATACCTCGGTGTAAAGTAACCATAGAAAAATCTATTCTCATGCAAGAGACACTAGTAGGTAACATACACATAACCTAGTGGTCCCCAATAATCATCCACATAGTTTAGTTAGAGTTGTCGTTATCCAAATGCTAAGTGAAACAGGGACAAAACCCATCCGGTCCACTAGTCGTACTAGTACAAATCTGCCCCACCTAGGTACCAGGGCTTCCCCTTTTGTGCTCAATAAATTTCAGCATGAAACATAAATAAATTATCATATAAAACACCATTACTAGTCAAACACAACCAATACATTATCTATCACATTTTATACCACTTAAAACACACAACAAAACACTTAGATTTTTCATAAAACAATTCCTCAAAATCCCATAGTGTTTCGGACACAAACCTCCTTATAAACCTTACTTGCATACTATGTGCACATTTTTTAGTTTCCAAAACAGAAAGGTCAGCCTAGTACCTTTCATTGAAAACAAAAAATCATTTTTAGGGCATCCCTATATGGTTCATTAAACGACATCATTTCAAAATCCCCATTTTTACACAACACAACTCTTAGAATTTCATGTGGTTCACAAACACCATTAAAACCAGATTTTGCAGAAAAAACACAAGGGATAATCATTAAAAACATTATTTTTATCCCTATTATAGTTCAATAAAATCAACTAATTACTTATAGGGTAGCCCCAATTAATCTAATAAAACATTTCTATAAAGAAACCCCCAATTTCACATGAAATTTTCATTTAGGATTCATTTTAAATACAAACACCACTAAAACTATTTTTTCAGCAATAAGAAAATTAAATAATCATGAAAATACCATAAAAATGGTATCCAATTAACAAAGATTTCATACACAATTGAATCACCTACCAAATTAAGGAAAACCCTTGAATCACCGTGCGGAAATTAATTCGCACCATCGTCGCACCAATAAAGACCTAGAACAACCCTAAAACCACAATAATTGGAAAAGAAAACCCAATTTTAAGCCTTAGGTTCTAAAACCTAACCCCTGGTCATTTGGGACTTCATGTCAGAGGAAAAAACCCTAATACAAACAAATAAAACCCTAATCAATTTGAAAGAAGAAATGAATGAACTCACTTACTTGAAGTATCTTGAAGTAATCACTCCAAAACACCAGTAGCTGAAATTTAAAATAGCCACAACATAGGGCTCTATCAAACAAGAATTATAAGGTCATTTAGGAACTAGATTGGAGGAAAAATATTGATAATTGAGAGAGTTATGAAATAAAGACTTTACCTCTTCAAATATAAGATATTTGAGGAAGACTATGAAGTTGGGCACCAAATCACGATTTACCAGAGCTCCAAAGAGGGGGGAGAGAGTTCAGACATGTGGCTGGGTTAGTTGGTCTTGGGTGAGACTCGGAATCACCGAACAAGCCCAACAATTGAATAAGTTATAACATAATCAAAATTTATTTTTAAAACAGGAATTGGTCTTTCGGTCAGGCCCAACCCCTTAGATAAAAACCCAAATAAACCTTGGTTATGGATTTCTAAAATCTTCAAATTACTTTGGTCGTGTTAATAGGTTAGGGGAGGCCAATTATGAATTTGAATGGATGAAAAAATTTAAAAAATGAAAATTTTATAAAAGATACAAAATTTATTCTTCAATATGGAATTGGGCTCACGGTTTGGCCCAATTCATGAATATTCATTTATTCCTCCCTAAAACCTAGGGAAACCCCCAAAACAAAGAAAATATGTAAATTAAATGAAAAATACCTTTAAAATATGTCATGTATGTGACAATAGGTGTATGATTTTGTTGACTAGAGTTAGCCTAGTAGAATTTAGTATCATAGGTTAGGATTATCATAAATCTTGTGAACACTGTCTGAGTTTGGTTCTATGCCATGGGTAGATATGAGTTAATACCATTAGAATATATATAGTAAGTGAATAACAGAGTCCTGGATAGCTCAATTTTGTTACTGAACCCAATTCACCATTGATGGTTAGGGACATTTTCCAGTTTTGAGACATTATGTTTGAGGTCATTTAATAAAATATATGGGTTGATTACTTAATTTGAACTATTAATTTTTTAATGATTTTATTAAATGATATAAAATATACAACAAGACATAGGTTATTTCTTTTTGATTCTAGACATTTACACAAAGAAGTTCTCTCTTAAATACAAGAGAGGAGGATTTGAGATAGTTTTTGTAGGGGAATGCTCTTGTGGAAAAGTCATGGGTAGAAGATATAATGTGAGCTATTCAGGTTCTAATTCAAGTGGGTATTGGAAAACCGGTATGTGGTGGATCATGGATCTGGTATTACTACGTACAATCCACCATTATCTTATATTGACAATGGAATACATGAATATAAGGACATTATTGTGCTGGTTGAGAGGATCTTAAAATTTTTTAAGGCACCCGAGGACTCCAAGGTGGGTTTTTCATTGTATGTTTTCATGTGGCCGATAAAGAGATGGATAGACTCTATTGTGTATGATATGTTTCATGAGGATATTACATTGGTTCATTCAAGAAAATCATTAATTATCAATTTTAACATGAGAAATTACGTGATGAAAAGAACTGGGAGTTTCATGACCATGGAGTTGGGGAAGTGTAATATCCATGAGTTGTCTACAAATTTTACTTAGATAATGAATCTATAATTTAATACAGTCACTAATGTGTATTTAAAGGCATAGAGGTTTGAGTTATTACTGAGGGAAAATATTACGTCGATGGTGATTTTCATGTTATTTCTATCCTTTTGGTTGTAGTTTACAAAGAATACATGATTGAGTAAGAAATATATGGGATGATATGGTTGGATTGAGCTTCAGTTAGATTAGTTTCTATCCTGTGTGTATCTTCTGTCCATATAAGGAAACACGAGGTTTTTCAGTGATATTTAAGATCAATTATGAGGACATCATTTGGATAAAAATAGATTATTTTCTATTAGTGTGGTGGATTGTTAAAACTAGGAATAACTACATAGAGGATCCAAGGATATTTCATCATTAAATATTATCTCGATATATAATGAGTTTCTATGAATGTCTATCCTTGGAAAAAATGGTAGTAGCCAATATAACCAAGTTATCATAGGTTCAAAAAAAATAATTACAATTGTAGTTGTTAAGCTTTTCAGCACAAGGGATATGTTCACACGGATAAGAAGACATATTTAAATGATTTAGTATGCATAAGATTAATCAATGAAGTCCTAGATAATGTTATAGTTAGAATATTTATTTCATGTTCTACGATGATAGATTTTTTTGATATGGGTGACACTCATTATTTTATTTTTTCAAATATAGTTTTTGTTTTGTTATTGATTTTTGAAAAATTATACACTTGTTAGATATTTCTAAATCACTAATAAATGGGTCTAATGAATTTTTGAAGTGTCTCACATGTTAATTGATGATGAAAAACATTGATATCGAATGGGACTTCATAGTGCATGATCTTCATATAGTTTAATTGATTATCAGTATGGGTTAGATGATTAGAGATAAATATGAGATAGAATGTTATCACCAATGGGTATATTTATTACCTACAGATGGGGTTACCCTTGTGTTACAGGGTTAGTGGTACTCTAGATTAAAAATTTATGGGCATTTTATTTCATATTCCCATCACTAGAGATGTTTATTGATACAGATTTCACTTCTAGGGGTGGTTAAATTCTTGTATTGGTGAGTGTGTTACCTATGGTATTTTCATATGATTTTTCTAGTTTACCACCATAGAGAGAGGTTTAGTTTACTATTGACCCACTCCATTTTATGATTCAAATCTCTATTTTATCTTATCGAATGACACATACAGAGTTGGTGGAACTTATGGTCTAGGTTGGGGACATATTAGATAAAGGATTTATTTATCCTAGCATGGCACTATTGAAATCTCCTTTCATATTATATAAGAAAGAATATGAGTTCATCACACATTTTATTAGATATCATATATTAAATGGGATGACCATGATGGAAAAAATATATATTTCTAAGGATTGATGATATCTTTTACCATATAAAAAGGGAATGATGGTCTTCAATGATTGAGCTGTTACAAGGGTAGCACAAGTTTAATGTTCGAGAGGCTGATATACCTAAGCGAGTGTTTAGGATATAAAAACTAAATTTTTAGTTTTTGGTTATTCCATTCAGTTTAATTAACTCTCCTACGATATTTATGGATTTGATAATCCAAATATGTCTCAGTTCATGTACACTTTTGATATTTCTATAATGGATTTTGTTTTTGTCTACTCTATGCTATTGGAATAGAGTAATAGAAATTTGGATATAATTATAAAAACCATTAAGGAAAATATACATTATGGTATGATTTTCATATGCGAGTTTTGGATCAGGGAAGCTAAATTTATATGGGAAGTTCTCTCTAAGAGGGGAATCTTAGTGGATCCTAAAATGATATATGTTGTTATGTTCTTAGAGTATCTCGTAAATATATTTGAGATGTAAAGATTATTTGGTATGTACAATTACTATAAATTGTTTTTTTAGTTATCTCCAAGCTTACATCCTCGAAGACATATTTAACCCATAAAGGTGTAATGCTTAATTTGAATGGAAACCATCAGATATATTTTGAGGAGAGTCAGATGAAATTGGATTTAACACTAGTTTTGATTATTCTGGAACATGGTTTTTGTAACGATGTTTTCTATAATTCTTCTAGTATTGGTTTTGGTTGAGACATAATGAATTTGGAAAATGTGGGGTCCTATTGCTCATTCCAGTCACACCCTCATAAGAATAACTAACCTACCCATGATGTAGACCTGGAATTGGTTATTAATTAACAAAAATGTGGCAACACTATCCCTTTAGAAAGTGGTTAACATAGTATTCATATAATATAATCTTCAAATATATTTTTTACTCAGAGGTATCTAAACATGGGATAGATAAATTGGGTCGAATACCTTCATAGTTTTTTATATTGTGTAGACTCGTGGGAATAGAAATGTGGTGGTTATAAATTATGTAGAAAATTGATGAATGAAACAATGAAGGAATTGGTTGTTGAGAGGTATTTGATGAGATTAATTGATTAGATGATCATGGTATTATAATAGGATGGTGTATAGGTGTTCTTGGATTTGATTAATGTTCAATCATATTTTTATTAGTGAGTTTAGCTTCAGTAGGTGACAGAAACCTTTTGAAATGCTTGCGTAAAATCATTTATGGTTGGTAGGCCATATGTGAGTGGTCTCAGTCTCCCAATTATGATTTGTTCCTCTTTAGTAAATTGTTTATCTTTTTTACCTATGGAATGCGTTTTTAAATAGTGGACAATGTCTTTGTTGGTTTATGAAACATGGAGATACCGATATATACCATGATTTGAGAAATCATTGTTGGTTACAGGGGATGAGACAGTCGATTGAGTATATTGTATCATGGTGTCTTAGTTTTTACAGAATTAAAGTGGAACATTAGAGATCTAATGTATTGTTTCATCCATTACACATTCCATTATGTACACAGGATGATATTTTTAGTGATTATTCCATTGGTTTTCCAAGGTATTGTAGTGGTAATGATGGGATTAGGGTAATCGTTGATTGATTCACGAATATTGTGCATCAATAAAAATTCTATGAGATGATAAATATGGAACAACAAGGGGACTTGTATGTCTAGGATATTGTGATAATTCATAGGATTCCATCTATGGTTGTATCTGAGAGGGACCTAGGGTTCAAATCCATGTTTTAAAATGTTTTTTGATGGTTATGGGTACTTATATTAGATTGGGCATGTATTATCATCCAAAATAATGTGGGAAAATAGAGGTGGATATCCAGGTTCCTATAGACTTTCAATGAGATTTTTTTCTTTATTTTAATGGGCCTTGGTATAAATTTTTTCTTCTAGAAATGTTTTCATATAATAATAATTATCATTACGCAAATAGGATAGTACCCTTTGAGGATTTTTGTGGGTGGACATAATGATATCCCTTGTGTTAGATAGATTTAGGAGAGAGGTCCTTGGTTGGGATGGTTATTGTTTAGGAGATGATGAAGATGATATAGTTAATCCAAAGGTTATTGATCATAGAAAAAATCATAAAAAATATCATGTGTACAATTATCATCTTTTTTGGAGCTTGAGGTTGGTGATTAGGTTTTTATTTGTGTTTCTACTCACCTGAGACATCCTCAGTTGGGCAAGAATAGTATGTTGTAAATGAGGTTCATTGGACCCTTTGAGAGCATGGTATGATTGAAAAAAGGGACCTATTAGTTGAACATTATAACATGATATGATATATATTCATGATGTTTTTCATGTTTCCTAGAAGAGGAGGAATATGATATATCCACCCATTGTGATTCAATGAAATGTTGTTGATATCGATACTAGAACCACTTTTTTTGAGTAACCTGTTAATATTATGAATCACAGAAATAATGTACTGCATAGTATAATAATTCCCATGGTATGGGTAACGTGGATGTTCAGATGTGATAGCCATGAGAAGTTAGAGATGGAATTATTAATGCAGTAATAGAGACCTTATATGTTTAAGATTCTATGAATATAAGTTATTTCAATATACATAAATCATTTATGGTGTGGTGATTATGGCACCTCATTACCATTTTCAGGTACTCCCTTATTTGTGATTTGATTATCATTATTGATTGGGTGAATTTGTAGTTTTATCTAGGATATAGACCATTTACTAGGGAAGATGACATAAATTTCAGGGATTTATTTTTATTTTAATTAATAAAGATTAATTATTGATGTGTTAGTGGATTTGAGATGTTATACTGATGTTCAGAGGACATCCATGGCATTGTTCTATCATTCTAATGAAAATTAGACTATTTGCTTCTTGTTTGATGATTACACACCAAATAAAGGGATTACACAATGTGTAATGGAAATCAATAAGATGTTGTTATATAGTATAATGGGATTAATGGTTCACACACCATTTAATGGTAAAAATTTATTTTCTAATAAAAAAGCGATGTATTTTTAGTCATATATGACATTCATGGATCACACAGTGTGTAATTAACTTTTACATTGAAAATATATATTATTGATATTGTAATGGGTTTTCAATCACCAAGGATAATTATCAAGGATATAGAAATGATTTATAAAACCATGATTGTGATTTTGGAATGTTTTTTTTACAATTATCTCAATGGGAGACTTGGGAGTATAGGGAAAGAGAAAGAGTATACATTGTGTTTTTGGAACCACATCGAGGTAAATGTTTTGGATGTCTATGGAGTATGGATGAAATCAATATTGGTTGGATCCAACGTGATTCCTATTTAGGATATATAGTGTTTAGTAAAAAAATTACAATTGGATAGATCCAAATATGATATTCTTTTACATTTATGGTTATTTATCACATTATTTCATTATCATCACTAGTAGAAATAGTGGCTTCAGTAATAAAGATATGGAACTAGTTTTTTATAAACTGATGCAATCTTAATCTATGGGAAAATATTGGAATCGATTTCAACATAAACTAATTTTTTTTCTTGGAATTTATTTTATTTAAAACTGATGCAAAAAAAACATCACCAAAGATGATATCGGGCATCAGTTATTTACAATAACTAATTCCATGAAAAAAAATTCAATTTCAGGTTTTCTATAAAAATAATTCCCTAAATAAAAAACTTGTTGTCAGTTTTACTGAAAATCGATGCAATAAATTATGAAAAAAAACATTCTGCCATTACTTTCATAATAATCGATGCCAAAATGAATTTATAAATATATACAGGATAAAAACCCTCAATTTTTTGAGAACTTCAAAACCTCTCTCGACATGCAACATTCCCAATGACAATGATATAATGATCCCAACTATAATTATTATTTATTTTCTTCAATATTAATCATCATTTCAATATTTGTGGCCTCAATTATTCATTTTCTTTCATAATTTCATATTATATGGAATTATTTCTCTTCAAAAAAAAATTCGCTGACCATCATCCACAGTTTGGTTTTTTCTTGTATTTTGTTCCTTTTAATGAATATTTTTGTTAGATCTTGTAGTTTTTTTTCTTCCAACAAATTTCTGGGGGCATGTTCAAATTAGATATCCATTTTACTTGATGAAATACAAATTTTTTTAGTTTCTTTTTTGTGTTTGAATATAAAATATTTATCATTTTTTTATATTATTAAGTTATTATTTCAATTATTTTTCTTGAGTTGATTCCTATATATAAATGGTGTCTTTATATGTAGTTAAATTTCATAATAATGATGATATTAATTGTTGGAATGACATGTTGAAATGATCTTATGACGTGATAAATAACATTATGATAAATTTTCATGGGTGGTCGATGTAATTTTATATAATTATATGGAAAATTATTTTCTTGACAAGGTTATTCAATCATTGCCATGATATTCTGATTTTGATATAATATGAAAACATAATATAATAAATATCCCTAAATTATATATTATTGATGTAATTATTTTTTTTATCAAATTGATGTTATATTTTCATATTTATGTGGTACGAAGGTGTTTCATATTCCAGAGGGATGATGTATTCCCTATTGATGATGTTGTTAGAACCAAGACATTAAAATTTGATTATCAATCATTTTTATTGAATGAGGTTTTTAAATTTATTTGTTTATATATATATATATTTATATGTTTTCATATATTCACGGGTCATATTGTGATTTTAGTCATTGAATGGATTGTAATTGGATTAACTTACTATAAACCAATAGTGAATACAAAAAAGGAGTTGTTGAATTCTTAGAATATTCAAAATGAAATATTCAAAACGTATATTTGATTTTTTTCATGTTTTAAGTGTTTGAATATGAGAAAGTTAAACTATATAGAAATTAAGGATTATCTCATATGAAATAGTTTTACTCTTAATTAAAAATTTATGGATTTCGACTAGTGAAAGAACTCAAAATTCAACCTCTAATGTTGATGAAAATATTCATAATGAGACATTGGATTCTATTGATGAATTAATTCCTGATTTAGGTGATGAAAGCATCAGGGAAAAAATTATTGAATGATTATATGGGGATTCTTAGAAACCATTATTACATTTTTGTAGCTAATATACAATGGTATGAACAATTTTGAGATTATTTTACTTGAAAGAATGAAATTTGTGGAGCGATAAAAGATTATCCAACTTACTTGATCTAATAAATAGCTACGTCCAAAATTCAATGGGATTTCATATTCATGTTATGGGGTGAGGAAAATATTATACTCAATGGGATTGGGTTATAAAAAGATACATTCTTTTCCCAATGATTGTGTGTTGTATAGTAATGAATATGAATATTTATCAAGTATTCTTATATGTGGGACATCACTCTATAATATCGATGAAAAAATAAAATCTGATTCAATATCAGGTAATGAAATATAACCTCATAAAAAATCAATTTTTTACTTTCTAATGAACTCATTTAGAAATTATTTCATAAAATTTTGATAATTCAAATGTGAATCATTCTTAGGTACCAGAATCAATTTTCCTGCTAAATCAATTTTGTAATACCAATAATTCTTCGTTTTTAGTGTTTGTTTACAAATTAAATTGATGAAAATAGTTTAATATAGCATCTCGATGAACACATATCTGATGGTAACTTATATTACCCTGTTGATTTACCATAGTGGAAGAGATTTGATAAAAAAAATTATCGGATTCAAAGTGAAGTTTGAAATATTAGAATGGGATTGTGTACAGATGGAATGAATCCATGTCAGAGCATATGTATTAAATACATATTATGGTTTATTTTGTTTGTAGTTTAAAACATGACCTCACATATATATAGGATGAACAAAATATGTTAAGATGACATTGATAATTTCGGGACCAAAATAGCTGGTAATCGATATTGATGTGTATTTTTTACAATTGATTGATTAATTGAAACTGATATGGGAGACATGTGTTAATGTTTTCAATTCATACATGAAAGCGTATTTTCATTTGCGTGATATGATAATTTTCCTTATAAAAAATTTCTTATATAAGGAATATTTTTTTGGATAAAATGTTATGAGATATAAAGCATGCCCAATTTTTAAGAAAAGAATTTATATTTTTAATTACATAAAGAATAAATATTGAGTACATAATACCTCAAATATTTTTGGGTATTCATCATCCTTATCAATGATGAAAATAATAATCTAATGGTTTTCAAGAAAACAATCTTCCCCACAACAATTTTCAATTGAAGAATATTACACCATGGTGAAAATTATTGATTTCACATTTGGAAAGAAAAAAATCAATAGTACTAAAAAAATAGCTTGAGAAAAACCCAATGATTATGGATTATAATGGGTACACATATTAAAAAATGATGACAGATTATAAGAGTACCATTCAAAATAGTTTTTTAATGGTCATCGATGAAGTGATTCATTTTTTTAGTGCAAAAGATAAAAACCCAATTTTTGCATCAACGCCATATTTTAGAGTTCTTGAAGACATATGGGAATTTTATTATATTAAATTTTAAGAAACTTTATTTAACTATTATTAGGTTTTAAGTAATAGAGGTGTGACACATGATGAATATGGGTTTAAACTGGTTGATTTGAAAATATTTAGTTGCACTGTGGATTCATTTATCATGGACACATATGGAAAGAAAATATTTTAGATGAAGATACATAGAAGAAATTTGTTTCCATTGGACATGATGAAACATTTCATGTTTGATAATTATATTATATTATATTGTATAACTTATTATATATATAAATAAATACATATTAGTATACTTCATATATAATAGGTTTTGAGGAAATCCCATAATGGAATCTAATTTCTGAATATATGACCTCATACATTATCACATGGTTGGTATCATTTATTTGAGAAAAAAATGATTGAGTTGAAGCTTGAAGAACTAGGATGTCACTCCACTAGAGGTTCTGATGAGGACCAACTCGGTCTCTATCTCCTCCCTCCTGCCATGAAGAATGTAAAAGAGAGAGAAGAAGAAAAAATGAAATGTATCTTATAGAGAAGGATTATGAAGTAGCTAAAATAATTGTATGTAAATAAATTTTATTTTTCATCTCATTAGGTAATTTATAATTTAATAACACTAATATAACTTTTATATTTCTCATTTCCGAATGAAAATTTTGAGAAATTGACTTGAGGCATATTTATTCTTGAGGGTGGGATGGACATCCAAGCTATTGTTTTAAGAAATCCATAACACCCTGACTACATAAGAGGATATGAGGTGGGTTTTAGTAATCATAAAGTTATTGGTCATCAAATAAAAAATTTAGAGACCTAGAAATATAATCCATAAAAACTTAGTTGAATGATATTAAACAGTCCATATGTGATCAAATTAAAGTAGATATGTAGTAGGCTCTATTAGAACAATTAACATGATAGTCATTGTCTACACATCCTACAAACACAGATCAATAACCTCCATATGTAGACCCACCTTTATAAAGTGAGTTGTATACAGGATATCCTGATGTACATATTTCAGTTTTCAAATTCATGCAATTTTTGTTGGATTTTTTACTTTTATATAATATTCAGATTGGCCAGGTTAGAGTATCAATACCTATTTTTTTATCCTAATGCTCTAAAACCATTCCCTACTATGTAAGTTACTAGAGTTGAGGATTGTGTCAATTATTTTATACATTAGCCATCATGTTTTTTTGTCAAATTTCATACGAGGTATGCATTTTATTAAATATTAATTACTTTTGATTTAAAACTACAGATAATTTTTTCTGACATTTAACTTATACAAGAGTATCTGAAATTCAATTAGACGTAATAATGAAAATAAATTTCTCAACAATAAATAACAATAAATACTTCTAATATTTCTGATGGGATGGAAATATTATCACAGGTTTTTTTTCATTGGCTAATATATAAGAGTTTTTTATTTCAAATGACATATGTGGAAGACACTATAAAATGATAATATCCTGAAAATATATGTTAGATACAATTAATTTTGATGATCTCAGTTTTCATGTGTTGTAGTTTTTTTCTATTTAAATAAATTGACATTTAAAATTTTATTTTTTAAAATAAATATGGATTAAATTTACTAACTATTTTAATTTTTTATTAGGTATCTACACACATTGATTTTTCAAAATGTCACAATAGGCATTCAGGGTTTTTTAGATCTTGAATTCAGTCTAATGGATGTGCTATATGTGTCGACTGAAAATATAGAGGCCTATTTTTGTGAGACGTTTTTAATGATAAATATTTGGTGTTTTTTCATTTCATGATGGGTATGAATAAAAAATTAATTATGAACTAATGTTAATTATAATTTTATTTAATATGAACTTTTTTTTATTATAGGGGAATTAGATATTAAGTATATTCAAGTGAACTGAAAACACAATATATTTGTCCCTCTATTTATTAGGTGGTGTTCGTAGAATATTTTACACAATATTATAAAGGTAAGTTTATTTTTTATAAGATCATTACATTTAATTTTCATTGTTTATACATGTATTATTAGTTGATATATATGAAAATGACGGTCATGGAAATAATAAAACAAAGTCAACCTGTCAATAGTGGTTCCAAATGCAGTCAACTATGTGAATGTAAGTAAAATTCTTTTTTATATTAGATATTATTTTGATTACTTGATATATATATATATGTGTGTGTGTTTGTGTTTGTATTGGATTTCATTATCATGTTAATGTTGTTGTTAAGTGCAGTGTCATCATCAAAAAGGACATGTTGAATGTGGTTATTATGTTCTACACTTAATATATGAGATAATCACAGTGAGGGTAACGACTAATATTTATCAGGATAGCCATATTAATTATATTATATTTTATGTCATAGTAATCTAATTTTTAATCTTATATCATTCATTGTTACTATAGATGTTTAATGATGTTTATTCATACATGAAATATGAAATTGAAATATTCAATCTTGGTTTTAGAACTATTTGTTTATTTTCATTACGATATAAGGTATGAATATTCTAACGTTTCTGATTAGTATTACATTTTCCTAATTAAAATTGTTCAAAAATTAATACAATTTTTATAATGGGTGTTTGAAAATAATGATATCAATCGAATGCTTCAATAATAACCAATAATGATTATGATGTAAATTATAGGTATATTTTTTTAATTATACTTTATAATAAAAATTTGCAGATAACTTTTTTATTCACATGTTATAATTATGAATGTTTTATTGATTTTTAGTCACTAATAAATATTTTTTAATGGTTGTATACTATTTTTTTATTATAGGGATTCTGAGATTTTTATGGGGTGTAATATTTATAATTTTATATTTTTTTATCTTCTGGCATCAGTTATCATGAAAACCAATGCCCAATCATTTTAAAAAAACCATACGGTTAACAACCTCATTTTTTTTATGAAAACCGATGTCGAAAATCATTTTCGACGTCCATTTAACTAAGAAACCGATGTTAAAAACCAGTCGGTTCATATTTTTTGTCCCAGTTTCTTTGATAAACTAATGCAAAAAAATGAATCCCATACACATTTTTTGAGTTTATTTTTAAACAAGTGACAACAAAAACCATAGTTTTTACATCAAATTTATAGACATCAGTTAAAAACCAACATTGCAATTGAAAAAATGCTATCAAATCATGTTTTTTCACAAGTGCATATATTATTTATCATATATTTTTATATGAGTTTGTATCACATAGATTCTCATAATAGGTTATTTCATGTTTATTTGTTTTCACGAATTCCTCTTGATGCATAAATATTATTTCCAATTTTATCATTTCTACCTTTGAAATTTATAGTTTTATAATATGAAATTAATTGATAAAAACCAAACTAAAAATGACTTAATGTTGCATTTGATATTTTAGATAATTATTTGTATAATTGGTTTGTTTTAGAAGATAAAACTAATTCACTCATGATATTTTTCCTTCTATATACTCTATGGTGGTATCCTACATGGATTTTTTCTAATGACCTATTTTTCTATTAGTTGGTTATAGATTTTGTATTGAATGATACATGTGGGGGGGGGGGATTTGTTGCATGTCAGCTTTTCTAAAGGTATATGCCTTCTTCTCAGGTTGGTTTAGAGGTGACTATTGGTCACATTGACAACTATTATTCCTAATTTATTCATACATTTATGTTTATTCAGTGTATCATGGAATGTATGGACTTGGTTTTAACTTTTTCTTACCTATTTTACTCTGGTTGTATTTCTTGCATCGTTATATAGACAATACCTTTTCAGTTTTCATGCATCAAATCACTATGTGATGACAAACATAGGTGTATATATTGGTTGAGCCAGGTAAGTCTGTTATAAAAAACATAATCAATTTATATTATATTAATTTTTTTCAAAAAAATGTATAATGATTTCATAAATACATTGTATATCCCTTGTTAAACGACATTTCATTGTAATTATAAATATTGTGATGGTCAAATTAAAAAATATTTAAAGATTTAGGATGTTTTAATCCTTTTATTTGGTGCACCTATTATCTAATATATAATATTAAACCATTTAATGATGTGTAAAAACACTTCATATTGCATCTGAAAATTTTTCCTTTAATTTTTTTATTTGGAAAATTTAATTTAAAAGAAAAAATACATGTTGTGGTTCTAAAAATACATCATGGAAGAATTTGTCTAAAATATATTGTCTTGAAGTGAATGATATTCTAAAAAATGTTGATATTAATATATAATGAATCTATATTTTTTTCAAATAATATTAACAACAATTTCAAGACTAATACAAATATTTCAGGGTATTTTTATGAACATTATAAAATTTATATGAAACTTTCTTGAATATATTAAGTTGGATTTGAGATATCAATGAAGAAATTTATATATAATGTTGAATGAGAAACAAAATATGGTAATAAAATCAGTGTTTTTTATCTATAAGTATTAGTTAGATAAATAAATATATAGATACATTTATTTTTTAATTATTTATTTTGAAAAAATGTATTGTTATTGAATACATAGTGAGTACACACATCAATGATGGATCAATAGAACCTATGAATTAGGCATAATATCATTATTCGTGAATTTATCATTATTATTGATCTTGATTTAAGATTAATATAATATAAATATTTTTAATGTATTGGAATAACCACTCGATTTTAAAGAAATGTTACTTTTAATGGATGTAGATCATCCCCATTCCCTTAATATTTTTCAGGGATAAAAATATGAGAACATGAGACACATGAATACACCCAATGATAACCAAGGGATAATTAGAAAAAAATTGTATTGGACAACCATATAAAATTTTAGGTGTTTAGATTATTAAAAATATTAATTTATCATTTTTCAGGACTCAACTAGCTTAGAGTAATATCCTATATAATATCACACAATATGAAAAAAGTTTTAAAAATAAGTAAATATTTTACAACTAATAAATTCCTTCCCCAATATGGTCATGTCTAATTAAATCTCACCAAGGTATACTAATTGGTAATAAATAACATGTTCTAAATTGAATATCATGGGTATTTTTTATTAATTTTTATCAATTATATTGTTTTGTTTTTATTAGGCAACATTAATCTATCAATAACATGGGTTCATGATATTCAATTGAAATGGGTTTCATCTATAGAATGGGTGATTGATTATTTACTTAATATATTTTCAATTGGATGTTATTGATAGTATTTTTAATATATTTACACCACATAGATCGCGATTTAATGATAATTTTATAAATCATAAGAATATTGAAGATGATGGAATTAAATATAATTTGTTATTTCTTCTCTCTATGATATGTTAGTGGTGAAGATAATGTGTTCGATAACTAATAAATACTTATGGTTTAAACACTATGGTATACATAATGGTTTTAAAATGTTAAACAATTACTAATAAAAAATTTTTTATACTCAAATAAAATATATTTAAATGTTTTAGGATTCATATATGGAAGATTATTCTTAAAAAATTAAAAATATTATTAGCACAATTTATGAAAATTTATATATTAAAAATGATTCAAGAGTTATGATAATATTGATATATATTCCTCAAGGTAAGTTTTATTTAAAGATATCATTAATTGAGGATCAATATATAAATAACTTATTGATATTGTATATTCATTATCTTGATCACATATTATATAAAATTATTCTACACATATATAGTTATCTATATCGATGGATTCACATGAACTTTGCTAGATTTACCCATACTCTAGAGGATACTGAACTATTTAAGGGGTTAATGTACAATGATTGAGGACACTATACCCTCATATTTAGATAACTAAAAATCATAGTGGAAGTAAAAACAATGGAATTCAATGAAAACACGGCGTAAAATATAGATAATTTAGCTATGGTATATCCAGGAAAAAGTTATCAGCACATGACGAAAAAACTATTGTCCAATAATTTCATAATGGAATACATAAAATGTATGGTTTCATATGGTACAACCATATATAAGTAGGTTACAAACTAATATAAATAATGGAAATAGAATTAAAACTTGGTTTTCTGATCACACGTAGTTTTATATCTGGAAAACAACCACACCCTTTTTCCCACCAATCTAATACGGGGTCCAAAACTGTATCTATACCTACCGTGGTGAAATGTTAGTTTTTTCCAAGGAACCCAAACAATGTGTTAGTACATTATTTCAACAAACATATCAACTTAACTGAAAAATATAGTAATTAAAAGTTCATGACTAATATGAATTTCTAATAAAACCAATATGTAAATAAATAATTTCATCTTTGAGTTCCTGATAACAACCATATGAAACCATATCTACTTCATATTTTGATAGAATTTGATAATTCACCAATTTTAATAAAGTAATTTCATCGGGAATGATCAGTAACCCATCATCTCATAATATATGGTGAATGTTCTATAACCGTACTCACAACTCTTGCGTGAATGAAACATCCCAATAATGATAAAATGGTGAATGCATTTTCTCCTAGTGAGAAATACATCACCATAAAAAACATTTGTGTATGATGTATCACATCCACATAGAATTTTTGTAAGATGTGTGATTGATGCATCATCATCACATAGAATTGGTGAATTTTGTATCACCGTCACATAGAACTGTGGAATTATATATCATTAAACCATTGAATGTTGGAGGATGATTGTTTCAACCATAAGGTTGTATATTATTTTATTTAAAAATCACTAAGGGGAATATTATTGAATTAATAGAAGAATTATATATTATATGATGTGTCATTACTTAATTTTAGTATATTGGACTTTTTATAAATTATTTTAAGTCCAAAGTGTTACAATATTTTTTATACTTGTGTATATTATTAGAGTTGATTTGTTTTTTTAAATATGGTTTTATTTGATACTTAAGTGTAAGTCTGTGGAAGAATATTTTTTTTAAGATTCATCCAAGCTGTGAGGTCATGAGACCAATCATAAATCTGTTAAATGTCTAAAAAAATAAAAGTCCCTACACATATAATATTTTGATTCATTTATGAATTATCAAATTTTGAAATAGGAAAATTTATATCCATGTGATATGTATGGATTTTTTCCATTATCATTTGGTGATAAGATATTTTCACATAGTAGAAAGGAAGTCAGACTCTGATAAATGTTATGTTAATTTTTATTGTTTTATTTATTTAAATAAACCCACATTTTCTTAAGGAGTAATGAAACAATAGTTTCATATATTGAGAATATTTTGGATATATCTCTGTTTCTATGAATATATTGAAAATATTATTAAATGTAATGTTCCATGAAACATAAATCATGAAGAATGAAAGGGGTATATTAATTTAGAAAATAGGATTGTTTTGGAATATAAGTCATGGTTACACTATGATTCTTAGTTTCTTTTAATGATTCAATTTATAGTGAAATTTTTTTAAAGAATCCATAAAAGCATTTCAAGGATAATTATTTCTTTAACTTATTATTATAAACAGAAAAAATCAAATATACATAAACACATGACACACTTAAGACTTATTTGATAGTTACATATCAAAAATAAACTACATATCTGAATATAAATAGTGGAGATATTCTATATGATGATCAAATTATTATACATATAGTAAAGGAAGTTAGAAGATAAGAGGTTGTTTTTTAAAATTTTAATGTAAAAAACATATAGTATTTTACTATTTATTTATCTATAATAAAAATAATAAAAAATAAAAAATAGAAGAAATAAAAATTTATAGTTTCATCTATGGGAGTAGAGGGATGAATAGAAAAGGGTTAAAAATAAGTTATATTTTGTATATCCATATTAAGAAGCTTGATTTTTTTGCTGAATACGTGCATATCAAAGATGTGAATTTTTTTACCTCATGAATACATCGTATTGGTTATATTAAAAGAGATAGATACACTTGAAAAAAAAATTTGTATGTTAGAAATATTCATTCGAATGAATTTTTGTTTCCTTCAATGTGATTTTTATAAGAAGATTAAAGATTCCAATATTATCATAAGAGTTTGTATATATCTAGAAGTGGAATTTGAGAAACACATGGAATGTAGTAGAGAATCAATTTAGTGATGAGGGTTCAAGGGGTGGAATTTTTTATATTCACCTGGAAATGATTTTAATGTCACTGAACTATGAATATACTTAAAATTATATAAACTGATATCTTTTAGGGATGTTTTTAATGGAGTGAACATTGGGAGGAAGTGTGATTTTCCATAAACCATTATAAAGGAAGTGATCAATTGTGAGGAGTGACACCACATTAACATGTATGTGATGTGACCCTTAGTGATAGGTGGATTCACCTAATCATTGTATCCACAAGAACTATGAGTTATAATAGAATTTTTTACACTAACATAATGATTATTTTATGTTCCTTGTATAAATCCTAGCGTAGATAATCCATGTAAAATATATGCGTCATTATAAAATTTATATTTTCCACATGTACTTGATATTTGGGTTGGATACAATTTTTATATATAACTTATTCAGTAATTTAATTATTGTTCTTTATAATAATATAATAATATCAAAAGGGAAAAGGGAATATGTGAAATGTTATAATTCATACAATTCCCTAATACACCCTTATTAGGGTGTCTTAGGATGTATAAATAAATAACATATTCAATAGGTCTTCATGTGGAATCAACCAAAAATATTTATTTTTTCAATATTGTACGTCTAAAAATTATATCAAACATGTTTTTATAATTCCATTATTTAATGAAAATATTTATTTTGGAGGAATTAGTTATTTCATATTTGTAAGTACATGTTGAAATACATCATAATATTATTGTAATTAATATTATTTTATTAATTTAGTAGGGAATTTTATTTGTTATAGACAAAAAAATTGATATCAGATATTGTGATATGAAGGTAATATTGGATTATTTGGAATTGGGAGTACTCAAGAAGATAACTCACTATATGTTTTCTTATGATTTTTTTTGTGAATTTGGAAGAGGTATGTTGTAGTGGATCAATGTTGATAGATGAATACTAGGTTTTTTAATTGTTTAGTATATAAACAAATTTAAAATATGAATTTATGTTATGATTAAAAATAATTCCATATTTTAATAAGAAATAAGATATATGACAACAAGAAATTGTTCATTCCCAATGTGTTGAATCAAGTTGAACTTTTTGTATATTTAAATATAAATTTTTAGTGGTTATTGCTAATAAATAGAAAGATACATATTATATTTCATTATAATATTTAGATTCTAATTATAAAAAATATGTATCCACATAATTTGGTAAAAGAAGATATTTTATTTTAAAAAAACTATAGATGATTAATGCCTTGAAATTGAATTACAATTATTGAAGTAAAAAAAAGTGAAATGTTCTATTATTACATTTAAGATTTAGAGGAGGGTAAAAAATGATTATGAGGATATAATGACATTAATGGAGTCTATAAAAACAATGAAGAAGAAAATAAATGAACAATGTGATATACCTGACAAACTTGTCTATGAGACGAAGTAGAAAATTGAATATGTGAAAATATAGATAGAATCTTTGTATAACATATGAATGTAATGTACACATAATGTGAATTTGGTACATAATAGATGTAATTATCACTTTGGGAAATTTTAATGATAATATAAACATAATTATTTAGGGATTACAAATCATAAAGGAGATATTCTTGTTGTGAGGAAGAATCTAGACAATAAATATCCTCACATGGATATTTCAATAGGGAAAAAAATGACATAAAACATGAATTAAAGAAATGATAGAAAATTATTTCTATAATTGATTGATTTTGATCTCAAATAAACATGTAATTGTTGTGATATTATTTTGGAATACTAGGACACAATATGAGTATGTTTATAGAATCCATAAAATTTAGTAGATGAAGGAAAAGTAATTCAAGAAAATATTAAACAATAAAAAATTATACAAGGTATATTTTTTGGAGTTGTTTTATATGTTCTAATCTCAGAAATATGGAGAAGTACTACAATAAAAAAATGGTGGAATCAAAATCAGATCCTCTACTACATTGAACTAAATGAGATATGAATCAAATAAATAAATCATTATTATTATAAAACATTCATGGAATTGAATGAATTTTAATGGAGAAGGAAAATGAGGAAGCATTAAGAGTTTTTTATGGATTATTCATATTGTTCATCATAGAAGGATAAGAATAAATCATAGAGATAAAAGGATAATGAAAATGATTACCTCTTGGATGTAAAAGATGGTGGGAAAGGAAAATCATAGTTCAAGATGCAAGAGGAAATTCGTATCAATAGATTCATAAGAAAAATCATATCATAGATAGAATAATCAGTAATAGGTTTAAGGGTTGTAATGTAAGATAAGAAAGATAGAAAGTTAATTGATTTCCTTAATACCACTATAATAATTGAGTGTAAAACCGATGGTGTCATCCTTTAATAGAGAATTATTAATGTAAATGAAAACAAATTTCATATAAAATGAGGAAACTAGAATTAGTGAGATGATACTAATAAATAAATTTAAAAATAAGAAATGAAAGAAAAATAATTCATGTCTAATTATTCATAGAAATGTTTTCACTAATGGTATCAACTATAAAATGGCATGAAAGTAGATCATAAGTTAAGGGTTTGTTTAGAATAACCAATCACACACACACACACACACATATATATATATATAAATATAACCAAGGATACACATCTCCTATTGTGCTTAATTATTTTTGTATCTCATTATTAAAGTGATATTGAATTAAGGTGTAGAAATGATCCATGGGGTTTATAATAATTAAATGGAAATTAATTTATAATAAGTGTGTGAATTTTTTTAATATGGATTTATTGCCTTGATAATAGATAAAATGATTAAATGATGTTTCAAGAAAAAAATTGGATGTGAATTAAAAATTTGATTCATCAAAATGGATAAGAGAGATTGAATGTAATTACTTGATAAATTTGGAGACACAATAAGTGATGGATTAAATAATGTGGTGTAAATAATGGAATGATTAGTACGTGATTTGTAGCATCCAATAATAATAATAAATGCTTAATCTAGGAATATATGATGATAGGATGAAGTAAAAATAATAAAAATCAATATTTAGTGTTATGAGGTATTCAAAACCATATCTAATTTTTGGAAATGGAACCAAGAAAATTTTGGAACTTAAAATGTGTTTCTAGGCCATTATAAAGTTTACATAGTCCCTATAAAAGAATATGGAAAATGTGACGGTGTATAAACTATATTCATATATGACTACATAATTTATTTTATCATAAAATATAATCGAGAGTCATCTTATTTATTTCCAAGATAAAAATAGTTTTAGAGAAAGATAGAATAATGTCAAAAAAAGTTATTTAGTATTTTTATGAACATACCAATAATGATTATCCTTATATAGGAATTGATATTTATTATGAATTAATTAAGATCACATATAATAGTTTATATAGGTATTTTATCCAAAACAAGTTATCAATTTTCTCAACATGTGGAAGTGTTATAAAAAATTTATATATTTCATATACATTTCTATATATTTGTAAGAGTTATTGAGATCATAATGAATTTTATTATGATGTAATGTAATTTTTCATATTTCATGTGCTTATGAAATTATATGAATAATATAGACAAAATTTATGTTATGAAATTAAACTCATGCAACGTACACCGACATAACAAATAGTATGTTTGAAAGATTTTTTATGACTGATTTCCATGTAGAAAATTTAGACACTTTAATTACAAGAGAAAAATGTACCTATAAATGAATGAAGTCTGAAAAATGTTATTATAATAAAAGATGATTGAATGAAGCTTGATGTTCTAATGATATTCATTATGTGGTTGAATGATACCTATGTTGTTTTTGGTAATAGAAATTGGAAAAAACATGTGAATTTTTGGATCCCTCAAGGGAACATATGAATCACATTAAATTAGATTTTTCTATTCATGTGGTTTAAGGTGATCAATTTTCATTAATATAGATTCTTGTATAGAACTGATGTGAATATATTTGGGATAATAGTCTTTTCTAATAATGTTTTCCATGTATTAAAAGAAAATTTGATGAGAGAATCATCATAAAGATTCTATTAAATCCTATTGTATAATAAAATTAAAATTTATAATGTCCTCAAATTATAGTAACTACAAATTCATAATAATGTGTATGTTTGATTTCGAAAGTAAATAGAGTGAGGGTAATTAAATGATAAATTTCAACAACCTTTCAGGTTATCCAAATTTTAATTTGATTTAATTTAACCAATGACTCAAATTCAATAATTAATATGAAATTAGATTGAAAGAAATGGTGGGAGATATAGGGACAATGGTTAATTTCAGAAGTTATCTAAAATTGAAATCCTAAATCTGGCTTGGGATACACCTATGGAGTAGGCTATAATGTATTGAAAAATAAACCACTTGATCTTTGTCTATCCTATTTGACCAAAATTGTCTATAAAAGTCTCCTTGGCATATATTAATTGATTAAATGACCTGAAAATTACTTTTTTATTTTCAAAAACATTTTTTGGGAAGTGATAACCCATGTTAGTACAAAAAATGAAACATCAGACCACAAACTTGATAGAAGAACCATTTAAATAATGTTTGAGACTCTTAGATGTATTACTCTTATGTAGTTTCCAAAGAAAACTATTTACCTCAAAATCCAGATCGTCTTTGATGAGGTCCACAAAACAAAAATAAAATTTGTTCCATATATGTATGAACTCCTCCAAGTTTACCTTCCTTACATTATATCATATTTCCAAAATACACTCTTGTTTATCGATCCACTCCATCAGCACCTCACTCGTGGCCACCTGAAGTGCTCCCCCGAACATCTTATCTCCATCCTACATCGAGGTGTTAAAAGGAATCACATTCTCCAACATATCTTCCTCGGAAAAGATGATTACTTCCCATATATCCCATGCACCCTTGTTGTTTAGGTGTAAATATAGTCTCCTTCCCCAATGATAGAGCTTCACAACAAAGTGGAATCTCCTATATCTGAACGTCCAACCTATCGACTTCATCCCCCAATGAATTCACCAAAATTTTAGAGATATTATCTTCCATAAAAACTCATTTCCATGCTCTAGAGACCTGGGGTCACTGAATTGTTGGGCCTCCTTGCCTACCTCTGTCTGAACCTATATTTTTTGGGTCTAACACCTTTTTTGGTTGAATGAGTCTCTATTGGCCTATGGAGATATCAGTAGTCATTGTGACCCTCTGATTTCTATTTCTTATATATTGTGCAGCACCCACGGTCCCTATTCTCATTACTTCCCTTAATTCTCCAAAGGAAGTGAAAGCCATTGTTGATCACTCCTATAACATTTTCATCTGATCATTGTCCTTCTCATTCAGTCTCATCTTCTGAATGACAAAAGGATTTCCATTTAGCCTCTGCATTGGAACTCAAAACATCAAATAAGTTGATTGAATTGATACAGGCTAGAGGCTTCCTCAGATTGGAGCTCTGATTAGGACATAACACTCTTCTTTCTCCAAGCATAGGCCCCTCCCCTCTTGACCATCCATATAGATTCCAGCACCAGTATATGGGCACACATCGCCCTTAAAATTCAAAACCATAACACAAACTGTCATTGCACTAGGCCAAGAAAACCCCTGGTTGCATATAGTTGCAACACCCCCATGCAACCCATGAACTGGAGCACCACCCAAAGTAACTGATTACATATGTTCATGAACTATGGAAAAAGGTATAATGAATTACAATTTATTGGTCCAAGCATAATCTTCTCCAACTAGGTTTTAGTTATTCAATTTTCAATTCCTATGGTTAGGGATAATAAAATATATTGAGATAGATTATTATATTGAATATGTATATAGACATTGAGATACCCAATTTAAATTTTATATATTCATCATGTTCAAATACACCCCTACTCTCGATACCTAAATATTTAAATAATCATCATTGGGTGATCACCAATGATGAATAGACAATAACATATGAAATAGATATCATAAGTCAAATAATTTGAAATAAAAAAAGAAAATAAATTGGAATTAGAATAATAATAATACCAACATTAAATAAATATAGTAAAAATAAATAAAAATAAAAATACAAACCTATCTATTATGAACTATTGATCAGAACCCTATTGAAGCCTCCAGGTAGTTGATCCTCTCCACACCTATAATATAATAATTTTCAATATGGATGGATCCCACATATATATTACATATATAATACATTTAATTTAATCATTCAATTGACACATTAAATAGAATTATGGTCCATAAAATGTGTCATGTCAAAAAGATGAATCAAAATCATTGTTTTTAGGCTCATCTCACGATTTCACATCATGTAAAATTTACACTGCATGTAATGTGCATGTTGTATGTCTAAGGATTACTCATCCTATATTATCTTTAATAATTGTTTATTTCACATGTTTTTTACATTATACATGACATAATACATGAATTTTCAATGTTGTAAGCCCTAGTTTTCTATGGTTCTTTAGTTTATATCCTCTTGAACATCTCGTGATCATTCAAAATCATGAGAAACACTTATTCAATGCATGTTTTGGTTTTTATTGATTCAATAATCATTCATAGGTTCATATTAATTTTCTATTTTCACACTAATATACTTCATAGGTCTTCCTAAAGTGTTGTTATATCACTAAAATGGATTATTTTTTACCATATGCTCAAAATGTGGGTCCATCTTAAGATGTCATAAAACACAAATATTAAGAGTGAATTTCATATATAATCAATTAATATACAATGAATTAAAATATACATGGTATGAGTATATAGATAAAATATAGTGTTTTATAATACCCCAACAATCATATATTTTCTATTTCCTAGAAAAATATCATCCCCAAAACACCACATATCCATACTTTAGAGAGGGGATTTTTAAATAATGATGGTAATAAAAAACTGTATTACAGATGATTTTAAAATCCCAAATCACACCTAGTAAGGAATCAAAAAAATCATGCCTCACCTAAAATATGATATTGAAGTTATTTATCTCATTTCAATTATAGTTTTTATCCTATTATCAAAAATCATTCCATTTATGATTTAACTAAGAATTTATCTTTCTACTCATCACTAATGTTAAGAATTTAATTTGAGATATGATAATAATTCTATTACATAATTTGTACTATAGACTTGAATTGAGTCAAATTTCATCGCCTCATAAAGAAATATATCATAATTAATAATTATGCGTTTTCAATAAGAGTTTAAATATCTTTACGGTTGAGGGTATGTATAGTTTAATTTTAAAAATAATGTTAGTTTTAAGGAGTATGATAAAATAAAAATGAAATATACATGATATTCAACAGTCAATCTCACTAATATTCTCATAACAAAATATAATTTCATCTCATAGGACCACAAAATGAACAGAGAGGGATCAAAGGCGATGTAATCAAAATGAAAAATAATCATCTCCTGTAATTTTTTTTCTTTTCAATTTATTTTTTCCCAAAACTCCGGATTAAAATGAATCTCACATCCACCACCTAACAAAATATTATAAAAATAATCATTCAATAATAGTGATTATTTATTCTCCCAATTCACAATTTTTTCGTATTTTGTACCTAGAATGAGTCTCACATCCACCACCTTACCACATAGGATTGTTATATCATCACTATAAAAATGGTGGTTTTTTACCTAGCTAAGAAAGTAAACATTTTTAATATTTTTATATTTTTTAACAATAAGTCGGATAAATAGTAGAGTTTCATGAATAAAATCATTAAATTTATAAAAAAACTCCTATATAAATCACATGTAGTCTACTATCAAGAATAATATCTCATATGCACCATGAATAACCTCTCCCCCAAAATCAATCATTTAAATATAATGAAATTTTTTTTTATCTATTTAGTAATGGAAATAATGGATTTTTATATGGATCAGTCATAATAAAGACATCCATATATTTTATGTGATAAAGAAGGACCAATTTGCAGGGGGTCTCAGAATAAAAGGGATCTTTAGTAAAATTACATAACAATTTCAAAAGGTAATTTGGACACTCATAGTATTGAAATGATATAAAATTAATTTATAGTTGGTTTACATTACCCATGTCTTACTAAATAAATATTAAAAAATAAATAAGAAATATTTTTTATCTATAATCATCTTGATAATGAAAAAAATCAAATTGGTATGGTCATGTAACAAAAATCGATAATCACTTTATTCAGGGAAGCATATAGGAATCAACACCATGAAATGTAATCATGTCAGCAATAATTTTCAAGAAACACAAAAACGATGTATTAATGTTGCATAAAATTTCTATTTATATATTTTTCAATTATGGAAAATAAATTAAAAATTTTCTAATGTATAAAAAACACTACCTAATTGAAGATGTCTCTTATCTCAATGTGTTATGGAAAAAGATTCATGCATTTTTATGGGAGAATCTAATTCAATTAAATTCATGAAAAATAAAATTTATTTAATTTTTCAAAACTATATGTTTGAGAAAACTATGGGTGAAAAAATACATACAAGTAAAAAATTACCCCTTAGAATGGCGCTTTTGGATGTGTTGATTAGATTTTATCTGAACCATATTTACAATGTGAATAGTGATTTCATGATAAGAATTTAACCCATGATGTGAATCAAAAATGTGTTTGTCACATCATTTTATTCATGATTCATGGTTCTATATGTCTATAAACAAAATTAAATATTTATAGTAAAATCCCATTTAAATTTTAATGCATTTAGATCAAACCAGTAATGAGATCAACCACAAGCGTATTTATTAATGTAATTTAATAAATCAAATCCATATCCTAGAAATTCATTTAAAAATAGGTTTCCATTTTTTAGATGTTATTTTTGGGGTCATTTAGCATAACCACTTTATTTTTTAGCTATCTTGAACATGGTATAATGTTAGCCATCTTGAATTTATCCTCTTCTTACAAGGTTGTTCATTTGGGGTAGACTTTATCTTACACTTATGTAGGACCTTCATAACTAGTACTTCTGATTCGATGCTTATTAAGGATATATTTATTGATAATATAGAGAAATTTAATTATTACCAGAGTTCATAGTTTACTTACTTAACCAAAACATCTTTATTTTCTATATTATGCTCTCAATCGAGAATTCTATATTTAGTTAAATCCACTATTTTCATGTATTCTTGTAGCCGTAATAGGTATTCATATTGTTCTTCTTGTTTTTTTATGTACAAAAGTGATGAATCAGGTAATAATACTTCTTATAAATATTGAGGTTTGTATTTTTTAGAATTTCAACATGATCCAGGAATCATACATTTTTTTCCAATTTTTCTTCATTTTTTATTTCCTGTGTATCTAATTATTCCACCGATTTCTCATATTTATCTTCCATCCAACATATCCCTATATTATATTTCAATTTAATTATGAATACCATGGGGATTTTAATTTAAAATAACCCAATAAAAGTATGTAATCAATTATCTTTATTCACAAAGTTTGGCCTTGTGATCATCCACCAGCTAATCCAAAAATATAATGAAATTTTTCATTATGATGGTATGTTGGACTTCTTATTTATTCTCATGTATTTATAGAAAGTGATGGACTTCTTTAATGTACTACTCTAGTGTTTTCATTTGATTAATATTTTTATATCCTATATGTGATGATATTTTTCTTCATCAAACCGACCTATACCGACATAGTAAATTGAAGGTATATAATTAATAAGTGAATATAATTTTTAAATAACTTGAGAAAAATGAGTAGTCAATTCTCCCAGTTTTCTGAGATGTGCCTCATAATCATCTATCAAGTTGTACAACACATGAATGTACTAAATGACTAATCTAGTTAGTAGGTATTCTAAGTGCTTCTTGATATAATAATCACCTTGCTATCATTAAATGTTAGGAGCTCCACCATTGTCCTGGTGAGAGGTTTTATTACACTAATTATTATAGAATTCATTATAACCATAATAATAAGAATTATTTTTCTGTTTTCTTATCGTGACCACCACACATAATTTTATGTTTCATAGGATGTTTATTCCCCCAGATATTTAATATAATATGGTCGTGGTGTAACATAAGTAAAATATTTCAAATAATCTATCTTAGAAAATAGAAAAAACTAATAAAATTATAATATTAAATAACAATAAATAATAATAAATGGATTAATAAACAAAAACCTAAGATAAAATCATGTAATATAAAGAGTATAAGAAGAGTATTTTACCTAAGAAAACGGTCTGGAGTCCAATAAAATTATTTTTTTCTCATTTACAACTAAACTAAAATTTGGTGAATCTTGAAGTGATTTCTAAATCACCCAAAATAATAAAAGTATTATAAAATAATGTTACCAAACTGTACTGACTAAAAATGAATAGTAATGTGGATGTAATGGGTCGATCCCATAAAGAGCGGGGAACACATTGATGTCTTTTGACCAGTGGTTGGGTCACCCCAATTTCAGTTTGATTTTATGGAAAATGGTAATCCTAAATCTAGTTTGGGATATACAAATAGTGTAGGGTAAAATCAGTTAAAACATCAACTGATATTGTTCAGATTTATTTGATCAAACAATTCTAGAAAAATACTCCTTATTCAAGAGTAATTAACAACATAAGTACATGAATTTTCACTTCAATATATAAAAAACTACTGGAAATTGGTCCAATCCTGATCATTTAAAATTAGTTAATGGTTGTTGAATTTGCACATTCGATTGCTAGAGATAATATAAAAGGATGTTTTTTAATTTTTTTAATCTTGGTAACTATTAATTGGTTTATTCTTTTTGATTTTAAGTATTCATTAGGTTTATATCCACCCATACCATTGACCCTAAAAATTTATTTGATCATCATTTGTGTGATCACCAACAATGAGTAAAAAATATGTAGGACCCCGGGACACCCTGAGAGGGGTGGGGTGAATCCGGGTGTCAAATTTTCTTTTAAACTGCTGGGTATTGTTCCCACATTGGTAGTAACTAGTCAAACCAGTATGATAGATATGATCGGAAATCATACATTCACATGCAACAAGGTGACACAACATTTTTTACTTGGTTCACTACTAAGGGATATGTCCAAGGAGCATAATCTAACAGGATTTTGGTCATACATAATTTCACTATTCTTCACTAGTTGTATATTAAAAAGGTTCAGGAACAGTCACTCTGTACTAGGCTCACTACCTTTACAACTATTTAGGGATAACCCACTACGTCCCTTGGGTCACTCTTATTGACTCCCCCTGGCTCACTACCTTTGGTGATGTCCCAGTCAGTTTATAGATGTGAATGTCTCTTCAATAGATTCACATTGAACTCATTGCCTCTACTTATCACGAGACTCTGATTGCATCGAATTCCAGAAATGATGCACTTGAACGCACTGAACCACTGAACAGGATAATTAGAAACTCACAAACAGGTTATACTGAAGATTTTGCACAACTACAACCCTTTGAATGAAATATCTCACTTTTACGAGAAATACATGATTTTCGCATGGAAAATATTCCCCGCAACAACCACATTTACACACACCTTTACGCACAACACCTTTTTTTCTCTGCTCGAAGTTTTTCAAGCAACCTCAATTTTTTCGTGCAATGCCAACATTTTCGCGCAACTTAACCTTTTTCACGCTCCTCGAACTTTTTCGCGCAACTTGGAATTTTTTGTGCAGCTCCGAATTTTTCACGCAAATCCCTTTATGCGAAACTTTTATGCACATCAGACCTTGGATCTTCTCTAGGTCTTCAACTGTACGGAATAAGGGGGGTGACCTCTTATTTATAGGTGTCTCAGACCCCAGTGCGCAAAACCCACTATGGCGCAAAAAAATTCTTATTCAGCGCATAATATTTCGTGTAGGTACCATTTTAAATGCACATATCCATGTTTTTCGCGCATCCCATGCCTTTTCCATCTTCTGAAATTCTGATTCCGAAACACCTCTTGCACGAAAAATATCTCTCCACTATTTCGTGCACAACTCTATTTTTCGCACTCCAATCTGTTTTTCGCGCACGCCTATGTTTTTCGCACACCATGCTGTTTTTAGAGCATGCTGCTATTTTTTTCACATGTCGTTATTTTTCATACACACCTCCTTTATTTCGCACACCACTTTATTTTTGCACACACCTCCTCCTTCCAACAACCAATGTATTCATTTTCTGACTTTCAGGTCCAAAAAGTTGGCAAACACTAGAGAACAGTTCCACCTTCAATACAGTTGTCTGCTTGAACTATATGATCACTTTACTGGAACACATTCTAAACTTCCACTAAGTATTGAAAACAAATACAAACCATACACCAATTCATGCATAAAACAACCATGGTTCCAATAATTTCCCCCTTTGTTTTTATTGTCAATTAGTAAATAAATTCAATAGAGCACCAGCCACATGCAAACCAAAAATGTAAGAATCAAATCAGCCAACACTCTAAGTCTACATGATCATTGATCGGTGTATAAAATAAGAGTGGAAGGATGAATTGGGATCCTGTGTTTTTTAATTCTCAAAGACACACAAGCAATTCTCTTAAATTTTCCCAGAAGCATTACACGTCCAAATTATTCCCTCTTATCCTATCACCAAATTCTCATCGTGATACCAAACATGTCCTGAATTTATTCCTTCTCCCCCATTGGAAATAAACCCAAAGATTGGTACTTTCTCATTGAACATCTCAATATACCCCTGGATATTATCTCCCTCGTAAACCTACATCATATCCACAAAAAGATTAAAAACAGTTAGCATAACTGGGGAGAGGTGTAATTTGTAACCTCCTTATGCCCTGGGAGGTGGCTGAACACCGAGGTTCATTCGATGGTTCTCAAACACATCCGCTGACAGTGGCTTGGTTAGGATATATTCCACTTGCTCATCAGTTCCCACATGATCCATTCTAATCACGCCATTCTCAAATTTTTCTTTGATAAAGTGATACCTGATTTCAATATGTTTTTTACGAGAATGATGAACATGATTCTTTGTAAGAACAATTTCACTCTTGTTATCACAGTAAGTCACCATTGGTTGTTTCACCTAATCACCAATATCTATCAATTATTGCTTTATCTATAGTAGTTGAGTGCATGCCTTTGTAGAGAATATATACTCATCTTCAACAGTACTAAGAGAAGTACTTTCTTGTTTCTTGCTCAACCAGCTAACAAATTTCTTCCCTATATAGAAGGCTTCACCACTGGTATAATTTATGTCCACTACATCACCTAACCATTCAGTATCAGAAAATGCTGATAATTCACTGTCCCTGCCTGCAGCAAAGTATAACCCAAAGTTATGAGTATGTTGAATATACCTCGCGATTCTTTTTTACTGCCGCTATGTGTTCCTCCTTTGGTTTATTCTGAATACGGGCCGCTAGACATGTTGCAAAGACAATATCTGGTTGTGTCACTATCAGGTATAGTAGGCTCCCAATGGTCTTCTTGTACATGGTGAGATCTACAGAGGTCTCATCCTCATGCTTTCCAAGTTTGGCTCCAACTGAAATCAGAGTTGACATTGGATTGGATTCATACATATTAAATTTCTTCAGCAGCTCTATTGCGTACTATTCCACAGAGATGAAAGTGTAATCTTTCTTTTGAGCCACCTGTAGCCCCAAGAAATATGTGAGCTCCCCAATCATTGACATTTCAAATTATGATTTCATGTGACTAGAAACTTCATCCACTAATTTCTACCTGCTACCACCGAATATAATGTCATCGACATAAACTAGAACCATGAACTGATCTTTCAGAGAATTCTTCACATAGAGATTGTGATCTACTCTTCCTCTTTTGAATTCCAACTTCATGAGATAAGAATAGAACCGAGAATACCAAGCTCATGGTTCTTGTTTAAAACCATAGAGTGCTTTCTTTAGTTTGAAAACCTTTGTTTCATCAGTACCAAGAAAAAAACCCACCGGTTGTTCTATATAGACTTTTTCTTCGAGTACACCATACAAGAATGCAGTCTTGACATCCATTTGATATACTTTATATCCTCTTCAGAGTGCCATGGTAAGTAAAAGCCTGATTTACTCTAGTCTAGCCACTGGTGCAAAGGTTTCTTCCACATCAACACCTTAAATCTGTGAATAACCTTTACATACTAGTCGTTCCTTGTTTTCAATAACAATTCCATGCTCATAAAACTTGTTCATGAAGATCCATTTTGTACCAATCACATTGTGAACTTCAGGTCTCTAAAAAAGATCACATGTCTGATTCTTGTCAATCTGATCTAACTCTTCATTCATGGCTTTCACCCAGGATTCATCCTTTGTAGATTCTTCAAATGAGGATGGCTCCACAACTGATTGAAATGCATATTTTGTGTTATTCTGCATCCTCATTTTTTGTGTGGGTGCACTCATTTCCCCAATTATGTTGGATGGGTCAATCTCATCTCTTCGATTTCTCTTGTGAGGTTCAGTTGAATTTACTCCAGCCATGGTTTCCTCTTCAGATTCCTCTTCTGAGTCAACATCATGATGTGACTCCTTAGTGTTTTGTACACCTTCCTCTATTTCTGTATTTTTATTTACTCCTTGTTCACATTCATCCTCATCTTCCATCTCATCAGCATAAGAATTATTTGAAGAATTTGGGATTTTTCCTTCAATGATCTTAACATCATTGCTTTACACAATCTTTTCCAGGTGTTTATTGAAATATTTGTATGCTTTGTTGTTCATTGGATACAAAAGAAAAATTATTTCATCATCATTGTCACCAAAAATCCCTTGATTTACTTCTTTCTTACAGATGAAAAATTTCCTTCCAAAAACATGAAAGTATTTCAATGAAGGCTTCCTTCCATGCCACAATTCATACGGTGTCTTCATTTCTCCATTATATAGCCCCGTTCAATTCTGAATGTGCATTGAAGCTTCAATAAGTTCTTCCCAGTAATGGCGAGATATACAACTCTCAATCAGTATAGTCATGGACATATTGTTGACCTATCGATTCTGATGCTCAACAACTATATTTTTCTATGGACTTCTCACAACAGCTGCCTCATGTTGTATTCCATGTTTTTCTTGGTAATTATCAAACTCAATAGACATTTATTCCCCTATATTATTAGATCATAGGACTTTTATTGTCCATCCAGTATCATTCTCAGCAATCTGGTGATAAGTTTTCATGCAATCAAGTACTTTTTGCTTATTGTGAATAACCATTTCACAATCCATTATACTATAATAATCAATGAAAAGGATGAAGTACCTCTCTCCATGAGTTCTGACAACATTTATCGGGCCAAATATGTTTGAATGGATGAGATCAGGAATGTGTGATGCCCTTTTCTTCTTCGGTCGATATGAATTATAGACTATCTTCCCCCATTTACAAGCGTCACAAGTCTTTTCATGTTCACATTTCAGAATGGGGATATACATGAAAATCTTCAGCTTAGATATCTTTTCCATGTCTTGTTGGTTAATGTGCCCCATCTTTCGATGCTAGAGGCAATTTTCTTCTTCAATAGTCAAATAGAAAGGGTTCACTTTTTTGTCAACCTGATATAAGTTTTCATCTATTCTACAACATTTCATAAGAGAATTCCTTGTTTTTCGCTTTATAGTGCATCCTTTTTGATTGAAAGTTCCTATGAGCCCTGAGTCACAGAGTTGACTCACATTGAGGAGATTGTGGCATAGACCATCCACATAAATAACTTCAGTATTCTTCAGCTCTCCATTGGTGAGAGCAGTATTCCCAATGACTTTAATCTTCAAAGCACCATCATTACCAAACCTCACTATTCCATCAACTTTCTTATTAATGTTATTCAAAAGGTCGGAATTTCATGTCATATGTGAAGATCATCCACTATCAAGAATCTAGGTGCTACTTCTCTTTGTAGCCTTGAAGGCTACTTCTGCAAGATTGAATTTTTCGATCATCTTCTATTCTCTACAATAGATATTGGATTGAGAATAAGATATTGATGGCCTTCTAATTATTTCTTCCACATAATCAGATTATTCATACCCATAATATTATTCCAGAGGAGAAAACCTATTTCTGAGAACAACACCATTGGGAGGGTGAATATTAACTCGTCTCTAAGAGTTGTATGAATATCCCTTATCGAATATCTTTCTGAAATACATAGCTTTATGGTCAAAGTTATAACAATGAAAACAGTATCCATAGAAACTATTTCTTCTATAAAACGGAGGATATGATGTAATTCTCCTTTTTTGATGTCTCAGATCTTCTCCATTCAAGTATCTCCTTGCCTCTTCGCAATAAGACATGGTATGGCCCAGATAGCCACATAACTGACACTTCATGAGAGGAAATTTCTTCTCACTTGAATTTCTTCTCATTCCATCTTCCTTGGGAGAATAGTTGGAATGACTGTCATTTCTAAAAGTTTGAGGATAATTTTCATCTCTTCTTTTAGTTTAGATTGAGGGTTTCTTTTTCAGCACTTGAGGCAACGTTTCAACATGTCCAACATTAATCTTGTATTTCTTTTGGCTCTCTTCACTTCCAATAGTTGATGTCTCAGCTTGACAGCCAATTCCACTCTTTCTCATGCAAGCAGGTCTTTGATCACTCAATATTTTTCCAGCCTCATCTGAACCACTATTGGCTCTTGCCCGTAATTATACATCAAAGAATCTTCCAAAATGAATTTTCTTCTTACCCTCATCTATGGATTATTGAAATTCAATTTTACTCATACGAGAAAAAAAATTCTTCCATAAGACCATTAATAGTCTTGGAGTTCACTTCTAGTCTCGATGAAATGTCATTTATGACCTTTTCGTGTTCTTCAATTCTAATCTTTAGTTCTGTAATGTCATATGTTCTTTCAAGGATTGAGGACTGAACTTTCACTAGTTCTTCTAGTCGTTCAATTTCTGCTTCATGCTCATCAACATATTCTGATGATTCTTCCACCATTTCCTTCCACTTTTTTCATCTCTTACATTTATTCTCAATCATGGAAAATTCATCCTTAATTTGAATCTTTGGATCACCATTAGGATTAATATGATTATCTATGCCTTTATTGATCAAGGGTTCTATATTTTAAATGGTATACATCACAGAAGCATGGTTTCCTGTTTTAAATTCCAGTTCTTCTTCTTCACAAAATTCAATATCATCATCTTCCTCTTCACAGAAAAAACTCTTCTTCTGTAGTTTCTTTCCAAATTTGAAGTCTCCCTTCTTGAAAAACGTTTTCTGAGGCTTCTCTATGTCTTTTTCTTCACACTCATCATCATAAAACATTCTTCGGCACTGAGAGGTAATGGGACCAACTATTCCACAATGAAAACATGAAAGAGTTAGATTACCTTTAAATTTACCTTTTCACTTCTATAAATTCTTGGCAATGAGAGAAATAAATTATTTTTCCTCATCATATTTACCCCCACTATCTTATAAAAATTTTAGTTTATCCATGGATTTGAATGCCATTTCCTTTCTTACACGAGTCGAGGAATCTTCTTATTTGAATCTCATCTCATATGCCACTAGACTACATAACAGATCATCTTGAGATAGTTTAGATATATATCTATCTTCAAGGGCTGACACCATTGCATTGTACATAGGAGGAAGTCTTCTCAATATTTTCTTTATGATATCAATGTCTTTGATTTCCTCTCCAAGACCTTGAATTGCTCCCACTACTTCAGTAATTCGATTTGAAGAATGAATCTGCATTCTCATTAGGATGCATCTTTATATTGTCAAACCTGTTGTGTATGACTTGAAGTTTTTCCTCCTTCACTTTGTTGTCTCCTTAATAATTTTTTTCAATTTTATCCCACATAGAATTTTCTGAGGTGCAACACATCACATTTTGATAGATCTGATCTGAAAGAGCTGCAGTGATAGCATTCTGAGCTTTAGCATCTGCGTCAAAAATATTCCTATCTGAATCGATCATAGCAAGCCTTGTTGGATTAGTGACTTGAATTACTTGTATATTTGCAAAGAGGACTTCAATTCCAAGGGATATCAAATGATATTTTATTCTTTTCTTCCAAATCTAAAAATTAGTTCCATCAAAGAGAGGTATTCCCCTAACATTGATGGAATTATCCATGATGACAACGAACAAATATAACACCAACAACCTTTATCCTCTGATACCACTTGTAGGACCCCGAGACACCCTGAGAGGGGTGGGGTGAATCATGGTGTTAAATTTTCTTTTAAACGAATAGATCTTGTTCCCACATTGGTAGGAACTAGTCAAACCTGTATGATGGATATGATCATAAATCAAACATTCCCATGAAAAGAGATGACACAACACTTTTTACTTGGTTCACCACTAAGGTCTACGTTTAAGGAGCATACGCCGACAGGTTGTCAGTCGTAACTAATTCAACTATTCTTCCCTAGTTGTGGATCACAAAGGTTCAAGAACAATCACTCTGTCCCAAGCTCACTACCTTTACAACTGTTCAGAGATAGCCCACTACGTCCGTCAGGTCACTCCCAATGACTCCCCCTAGCTCACTGCCTTTAGTGAAGTCCCAGTTAGTTTATAGATGTGAAGGTCCCTTCAATAGATTCGTCTTAAATTCTTTTACTCTGCTTAGAAAGAGACTCTTCTTGCATCGAAGTCCGGAAATGATGCACTTGAATGCACCGAACCACTGAAGTGGATAATCTGACACGCACAAATAGGTTATATTGAAGATTTCGCACAACTCATACCCTTTGCTCAAAATATCTCACTTTTATGCGAAGTACTTGATTTTCACGCAGAAAATATTCTATGAAACAACCTCTTTTATGTGAAACTTTATGCGCAACACCTTTTTCAAGCTGCTCGGAGTTTTTCACGCAACCTCAAATTTTTTGTGCAATGCTTGTGTTTTCGCACAACTTAACCTTTTTCACGCAACTCGAACTTTTTCATGCAACTTGAACTATTTCGCGCAGCTCGGAATTTTTCGTGCGACTCCCTTTATGCGATCCTTTTACGTGCATCAGACCTATGATCTTATCTATGTCTTCAACCATACGGAATGAGGGGGTCACCACTTATTTATATGCGTCTTAGACCCCACACAAAAAACACCCTTTAGTGCAAAAAAATTCTCATTTGGTGCCTAATATTTCACGCATGTACTGTTTTTCACACACATCTCTATGTTTTTGTGCAGCCCCTGACTTTTCCATCTTCCGACATTCTGATTTTGAAACACCTCTTGCACGAAAAATGTCTCTCCACTATTTTGTGCATGCCACTTTTTTTCGCACACCACTCTATTTTTCATGCATGATGCTTTTTTTCGCACACCACGCTGTTTTTAGCACACGCCACTGTTTTTTTCACACATACCATTATTTTTCATGCACGCCTCCTTTATTTTTCACACCACTTCCTTTTTTGTGCACCTCCTCTTTCCAACAACCTATGTCTTCCTTTTCTGACTTTGAGGTCCAAAAAGTTGGAAAACACTGTAGAACAACGCCACCTTCAATACTGTTGTCTACCTGAACTGTATGATCACTTTACTGGAAGACATTCTGAACTTCCACTGAGGATTGAAAACAAACACAAACCATACTTCAATTCATGCATAAAACAACCATGGTTATAACAAAAATTCCACAGTGGAATGAATAAAATAGAAAGAATTAAAAAATAGTAATGAAAGGAAGTTGAAATTTTAAAAATGTAAAAACTAGCATTACAACAATGATGTAAAAAGTAATGGTAATGAAAAATGAAAACATATCTACAAAGAACAAAATGTCAGAACCCTATGAAATCATCCATGAAGTTGAGCCTCACCGTGGCTATAATGGAATATAATTTCTTTAATACTATTAATTATATATAAGAGTATATATAACCCATTATCTTATATGGGTCAATGATCTAATTAAATGGTGTTATGGTATGTTAAAAGGAAAGTCCCACAAAAATGATACATCAAAATGAGCATTTTTTCGGCTTGATTGATGATTTCAAATAATGAAATATTTAGAACACACAATTTATTATTTGTATATCCAAGGTTCGCACGTATTGTGTCATCTTCTAAAATTTTATATTTTAGATCTCTTGTACATTATACATAATTTGAAACATGTATTTTTAGCACTAGAAGCCTCAATTTGTTTTCGGATTCATTAGTTCTCACCCTCTTAAACATCATGTGATAATCTTAAAACATGGGAATCCTTTATTCAATGGATTTATTAGTCTTTTTTCATTAATAATCCATCATAGAATAATCATTATTTTATGTTTTTCTATAGATATTCTTCACAGATCAGGTTGACAATATATTATATTAATAAAATGCCTTGTTTTCCAATATACTCTCCAAATATCAGTCCTGCATAAGATTACACATAATATCAATATTAGAAGTGAATATCATTTAAAATAAATTTATATACAATTAGTTAAAATATAAATAATTTGATGAAATAAATCAAAATAGAGATATCAAGGATTTTAATGAAAATATTGTGCAAGAATATTAATGAAATATTGTAAGAGAATATTGTGGAGATGTAATAATGTATTTGATAAAAATAAACAATTTTATTTTATTTTTAATGTAGAAGAAAATATAAATGATTTACACAAATTTTAGATGTTTGTAGGAACATGAATTAGATGATAATTCTAAAGATATTATTAATACCTCTTGAAAATTCATAGATTTTATGTAAGTGTTATAAAAAAGGGGGATATTTCTACGACCATGAGGCTGATTGTTTGATATACTGACATAACTAATTGTAATGTTATTTAATTAATGTATTTCCAATATTATATTCAAATAATATTTAAATAAGATGATTTTGTTGGAGGATTCACTAAAATTAAATAGTCCAATGGTATATAATATTTTTTATATAATTATATGTGGTTTCAGAGTTGGTATATTTTTAATAAATGTCAAAGTACATGAATTTTTAGAGTTACTAAAATAGAGAAGAACATACAAAAGGTCCATATACTCTATGATGTATTTGAACATGACATAAATAGAGTTTATTCTTAGAGAAATTCTATCCAATTAATATTTATGGTTTCTATTTTAAGATAATCAATAAAAATGATGAAAAGGAAAAATACAATAGCAATTTTTTAGAATGATTTATTGGTTATCATTTGAGAATATTATTTCTACGTACCATGTGAATAAATTGACTATATGAAAAAATATATGTGAGTTTTAGTAGTTATAATTATTTGAAGACACCCACACCATGGTAGTGAGTCACACCATATATGGTTTCGAGATTGCGTCGATTCTAATTTTTTCTTGAATCTATACATAAAATCATACTATGATTCAATGGACCTAATAGAAAAACCTTAACCATAAATAAATAATAATGTATTTTAATATAATGATTTAGGATACTCTAGAACAAAAATCAATGTTATAAAAAATTTCTCAATATCACACAATCTTGTTAATAGATTGGAAGAAAAATCATAAAGATATTATATAATGAATGTTTCCAAGAAATGATTTATGTAACCTATTACTTAAAACATACTCAAATAATTTTTACACTCAATAATGTTTTGATATATTGAATGGATTTAAACTAATATTATGAACATCAATGGTGGATATTTAATGAATTTTGATCCAATGATTTTATTTTATTTAGTTGATATTATAATTTTGATGTATCTAATTGGTTGAATGAAAATTTTAAATTACAAGGATATATTCTAGTTCAACTATAAATCATAAAAATATAATTAATGATTAATAAAATATAGAGAAAAAATAAAAGTTTATATTAATATGGAACAAGGAAGAAGGAATGGTCAACAATAATGGATTTATTTCATATCAAAATTATTAATATTGAGTTGTTACTAAATATTATTATATCAATGATCTGACCTGAAAATATTTATTAATGTATCTGGTTTTTTGGATGAACGTAAAAATAATAATTTCAAAGATAAATCATATACTATAATTATTCAATCTAAAAATATATTATTTTCCATTGTGTGATATTAAATTGATGATCAAATAATGAACTCTTCTGATAAAGATTGTACATAGATAGTAGTATAATTGGGATCATCACCTTGAATAAAATAGGAAATATATATATATATATATGAGTATTATTGACATATAATTTTTTTTACTAATAAATAAGTTACCATAATGTCAATAAATTGGAGAGGGGTTTCCTTTTATTTGTTTGGGAGATAACACCCATCAATGGTTTTGAAATATTATAATATGTTAATGTATTACTCTCGAATAATGGCTCTAAAATGACTCATTTTAGAATTTAGAATGTTATAGGGGATAAATATGACTATAAAATTGGATTTGGATTTGTTTTATGGTGATTTTAACCCTTATCATTCTAGTTCAAACCCTTTTATCCTGTTAAAGTTCATACCATTCTAATGAACTTTCTTTACCACTGTAGTTATTTATAAAGGAATAAGAAGAAATTGAAATCATTTCAAAGATGATTATCATAAAAATTTATAATATTTTATCTAAATAAATTTATATAAGTATAAGAATCTAATTTTAAAATCATAAAATGTAACGAGATAGAAAAATGTTTTATAGAAAAATGCCTTTTTAGGTATAATTTTTTTACCGAATTCAAATACAATGTTGATTATAACGATATTGATCAGATTATTTTGACTCCAAATTTATAATTAAATTTTTAAATAAATTTACAACAAAATGAGACTATTTAAATGCCTTAAATTAAAATATATTCATAAAAATCGGTATTTTCAATTATTCACACTAAAATATACATTTTTTTAAAATTACCAAAAATTTGCATCTAGATAATTTTGAATAAATTATATACATAATTATAACATTTTAATAAATTAAAATTAAAAACTTTTAAAATTAAGATTTAAAATTACATCATATAATGCATGAAAAAAATATTTAGTAAGAAGAAAAAAATATTATTTTTTAACAATAATTTACTTAATATTCTTACTGTTAAAATAAATCTATAAAATATAACACATGGATATTTATAAGGAATGAAATTGATATATAATTATCATTAATTGGGTTTTTATATTCATTTCCCTATTGAAAATTTCGACATAAAAAAATTAATTTTCAAAAAAATGAGCATATTTTTTCTAATATAGAATATCTAATCCTCATGTTTGTTCATCAATTTTATATATTTTCCAAAAAAAACTAAATAGTGACTAAAATTATCCTATAACAATAAATATCTATAATTAGTATTATGATAGGGAATTCCTTATAAGAAAGACTCTCTTCAGACATAAATATTTTACTTCTCAAAATATGAGATGCAACTAGAATATAATTTGTTAATAATTAAACATGAAACCCATCATGTTCCAGAGATAAACTTATAGGTACGGTAACATTATAGCTAAATGATACAATATTATATAGAGTTTAGCATGGTAAAATTAACTATATCCTTATCATTTCCATTTTTAAAAAATGAATATCATGTTTCCATATGATAGTTCAAGAAAAAAATGACCTTATATCACAAATAAAAGATCATTACCCCAGTTACCTGCAAAATATTTCTTCTTAATCTGACAATTCATCACATGTTTCTGAATTATATTCTCATTTTCAACCATTTCTTTGACCAAATCTTATCTAAAAATATTTATTTTCTTATTTCATCATAAAAATATGGAGTTGATCAGCTATTTTCTTATGATACCTCTAATACTGCAATCATTATTATGGTATGAGAACTATTATTATATGAAAATGATACTAATGATAGATGTTGGTTCAATTTTCCTTGGTAATCCATAAAATAATATTGAATCATTTATTCTAATTTCTAAATAATTATTTCATTATTTCAATCAGTTTGCGGATAAAATTATATACTAAAATTTAATTTAATACCCAATGATATGTGATTTTTTTAAAAAAATTATATTTAAAATTAGGATCATAGTTAGACATAAGATAAAGAGGGATTCAATTTAATTTTATTATCTTTTTATCATAAATATTGGAAATATTATACAATGAAATATAATACCGAGTAAGAAGAAAATGATTAGATTTATGTAATCAATAAAGAATAACCTAAATTTTATTATTAACTCAGGATGTCTATGGTAATCCCACCAAAAAATTTGTGGATATATTTTCATATTTCAACTCTAGAACTATTATTGTTTGAATAAATCCCTTAAGTAGTTGTATTTTTTCGTTAACCTAATATCATTTCAAACATTTCATGTTAAAATCAGACAAATCTCGTTCCATTCCATCCCACTAGATATATTCCCATATTTATCAATATATCTTATTGATACTATGATGAAAACCAATATAAATATGAGCTTCAATAAAAAATTCTTTTTTCACATGGAAATCACAAGTTATAAATAATGTTTTTTATATTAAAACACTTTTAAAAATGTAAAATTTTGGAAACATAACATTATTGAACAATTCGACATTTTCATTTAGAAGTCGGTCCTCTTTCTAATGTCTCTTAATATTTCCTGACAAAATTAAATTTAGTGATAGTTGAAAAAATTGAAAAAAATCATCCCTTCAATTTTCTATACCGGCATTCATCATATCCTTTATCAAAGGATAATGTTAATAATTTTGAATAATTAAGGATTTATTATATTTATGACTTCAAAATTTAGATAATCTATTTTTTTCTTATATGGTAATGAATCGTTGAGTAAAAATTCTTAATTGTTTATAGTAATATTATTTACCTCATGTTCAAATATTTCTGAGAAAATATGTACCTTAATCTTTTAAGATCAATATAAATTTCACACCTCACTCCACAAAAATGATATCTCTATATTTTTTGTGATCAAATCACAATTGTGTGCTCAATTTCATGAGTTAGAGATTTTATCTAATGAGGTTTCAATTTCAATAAAGTATAACCAATTAAAATATTATTCAATAACATAACACTACTAAGACACTTCAAATAATCATTGTTGCATATAAAAAACAATATTTTTCTCTAAAAGGTCCAAAAGTAGTACATTCATTAATATTAATTTCAATTCCAATAAAAATGCATCAAATTAATTTTTTTACATAATAATTGTACTCTATTTAATGTTTACATAGCTAGTGGGATAGAAATTTGAGAAATGTTTTCAATAAAATTTCTGTAGTATCCTACTAAAATATGAAAAATATGAATGTTAGTGAAATATCTAGGCCTTTTCCAATATTTAAAATCTTTTATTATCATAATCTATAATTATTTGTTTATTATTTACAATATTTCTATGGAAATAAATATGTTGAAAAATTCACACTAACCAAATAATCTGTATAACATCAAATATATCAGTATTTGAAAAAATATCTTCTTGTATTTTTCATTATCCATATAGATTATTGAGTATATGAAAATACAATTAATGAATACAGAATCAAATTTATCAAAGGAACCAAGGAAAAATCTGTTCATAAGTTATTTAAATATAGTATAAGAATTTTTTAACCCAAAGGGTACAAAAAAATAATAATGCCTATAACATGTGTGAAAGTCATTCCAAGGAATTTTATCCTCCTTCACCATATGGTGATGGTTACCAATCATGATATTAGCCATTGAATATTATTGATTTCAATATAGCTTATTAAACAAGTCATCAATACTAGGCAACATTCCCTTATTTTTAATACTAATTTTATTCAACTACCAATAATCAGTTAAAATCCTCATAGATCCATAATGTTTTTAAAAAAAATATAGGGTCTCCCATGATTCACATAAAAATGAATAAAACATTTAGTAGGAAACTGTTGTAACTACTTTTTCAATTCCAAATGTTCTACTTGAACCATTGTATAGGGTGGTTTTCAAATTTTATTAACATCAAGGTCTAATTTAATTGTAAACTAAATCTCTAGATCAGGTATAATACTAGGAAATTTATCATAAAATACATTTAGATATTCATTTACAATTGGAACATCTCAAATTTGGATAGTTTCCTTCTTCTTGATAATATTTGTTAGATAGCATTCATTTTTATATTTGACCAATTTCTAACATTATTTATATGTTATCAATGTCATGATTTTATTATTTTATATAAAATAAATACCATTCTAAAAAAAAATTCTCTAAAATATTTTAAAGAATTATAAATATAAATCCAATCATTACCCTTATTGTAATATAACTAAAAAATGGGGAAAATGATTTATTATTGTACCCTTACACACCTGTTGAGAGTAAGATTCCTATAATTTCATTATTTATTAATACTACCAAATTTTTTTTAACCAAATTAATTGTATTATTTAATAAGTGAAAACTTCAAATATATCAAAAAAATTCGCAAAAATCAATGAATTTATAGATCCCAAAACCATAACACCTAGAAATTCTAAAATAGGGAATTATATTTGATAACATGTACGAAACACAACACTAAGCATAACAAGAAATATAACACCCTAGAATTATAAAATAAGAAAATAGTATAAAATATCAATGCAACACAAAAAATTGAGTCTAACATTCATTACATGAAATGTTATGTTTAGTATACATTACACTCAAAATTGAGTTTAGCATAAATTACATGCAAGGTTGGTTTTTACCGAAAAAATTTAATAATTAATAATTTAATTTAATATAATAATTATAATTTACCCATTGGAATTTTTAGTAAGAATTGGATCAACTAAAATAAAAAAAAATATATTATTTTCACATGTTTATTAGCGATTTATTGATTATAAATAAAATAATAATAATTTAATAGTTAATTATATGTTTTTTGAAAACTACATATTCTAAAAGATTGTTAAATCATGATTTGTACAAATAATTTATAATTACTTTTTAAAACATTTATATAATTTATATTCAAAAATAAACATCATATATGATGTTGAAATATTAAAATTATATTAGGGTAATTTATTTCAATTTTTTTGAAGTTTTATTTTTTGATGAATTCTAAAAAATACTAAATCATAATTGAAACCCTCATTTAAATTTAAATAATTTCTAATGGTAAGTGATATTCTTATTAAATTTTAAAGTTAAATTAGTCTAATTTTATATAATATTATCCACTGTTGGTCATTGGAATCATTTTCATATTTAATTTAGATATAAAAACAATGTAAACTTTTTAACATTTTCACTTTTAAAACCCGCATTATCATCACATATACCGCATTAATTTAAAATTAAATTTTATGAATTATGTGAATTGAATTTTCAAAAATGTATTAAATATTTAAATATATATAATTTACTATTTATAATAATTTAAACTTAATTTTTTAGAAAATTTAATTGTCAATGTAGTAAAAATTAATTACCACAATTTTGGTAAAAATGGGTTTATAAAGTTTTATAAAAAATAATACAATAAAAATGACTTATACACTTTAATAAAACCAATTTTTTCAAATAATTTTTAACTTTTGACCTCTATAGTTTTACAAGAGTCCATTTTTGTCACTTGTGACATATGAAAAATGTAGAAGGACTTAATTCTTTTTTAAAAAATACCAAATATGTCCTCACCCCAAATTATAAAAGGCCACCCCCTCTCCTCTCTACTTCACAACTTAAAACCACACTGATTAAGATAATACAATTACAAATAAATTACAAAAATACCATGCCTCACTATAGAAGAATTATTTTGGGGAGAAATCCATCCTTTAAGGGATTTTGTGAAAATATAAAGAGGATACGTGAAGAAGAGGTATTGTTCTTCAATGAGTGTCCTAATTTTATCATATTCTCCACCTCGGTAAATTATAATTTATCAATGATTATATAAAAAACCTAATATTTTAAATATAAAAATATGTTTTTATTATAATTTCATGACCTAAAACCATCTCCACTTCAATCAACTTGGTTATAAAATCATAATGAAATAATTATTATATAAATTACATGTTTCCAATTATTTATTAACAATATATATAATGTTTTCCATTTTTTTAACTCACGTAATGATGATAACATTGTTCATGTACGTGTGAACTACCGCTTTCAAAAAGCGATGAGATTATCTATTTAGCACTAAAACACATGGAATATATATAAGTATATAATATGGAATATATTATCTTATTATCATTAATTAATATAAATTCATTTCTCCTCACTTTTAGATAATGATCACTTAAAAATGGAACCATTACTCATGCGTATATACTGCCTACCATCTCCATGATCATAAATTACATCATTTTTCATAACCATATTTAATGAATGTTTTTAATGTAAAATTGATGTAAAAACATTATTAAGATTTAATTATTATTATGTTGATTATAAAAATATATAATATTTACATGAATGTGATGTTTCATGAAAAACACAATTGAGAAAATAAGACAATTAAACAGAAGATACAATGAAAATAATGAAGGATTACTAATTAAAAGTGAATAAGATTTTATAAATCGATAATATATAAAATAAAAAAAATTGGTTATTGCATAAGTTAATAACATGTTTAATATAACTATAAAAGAGGTTAAATCATGTTCAACGAAAGAAAGAGTATTAGATAAGAGATTCCATTTAAATTTCATTTCGTTGAGTAAAATTGTAATGTTACACACCAAATATATTTAATATGGTGTATATAGTGACCATTTGACATAACTATTATGAATATATAATTATATATGTTATTTTATGTTTCTATTTGAATTATTCCACCATAGGGTATTTAAATAAAATTTTACCATGTGGTAAATAATTTTATAACTCAATTTTTTCATTAGGATATATTGCATCCTTATTGTCATTAATGCTCTATGATTACATGTATAATAAATTTTTATTATTGGATATTGTGTATAATTTTTTATGTGGATTTAAACCTAATTCAAATAAGAAATTAATTATATTATTCTAACTTCATCATTACTATCATTGCAGGGGTTTTCTTCAAAATCTTAATTAATAAAAAAATTATTTATTAATTTCAATTGGAAGAAATTATTTTAAAAGTTTCTAATAAAATGATTTTATTTTCGTTTAATATGGTTCCTAATATTATTTTATTATAATTGTTAAATTTTTAAAATCTTGTTTCCTTTTAATTAATTGAAAAAGTGGTACAATAAAATCCGACTTCATTCATCTCTTCTGTCAAAAATCTATTTTCATCCAAACTATGCTTTCTATTTTTTTAAAAAAATGATTTTATGATTTTTCAAAAGGATTTATCAAATTCATATTCACACATTATTACTCGTTAAATATTTTTCAATGGATTTTCACAATATTTTAAATACAATGCCTATTTGGATTTTAATAAAAATTCGAATGAAATATTTTTGTAATTTTACAAACATGGAATATTCCTAACCATTTTATAGTGGAAAAGGAATGATATTTACTTAATTTTATGGGATATATGGAATAACCCACTATAATTATAATAATTTATTTTAAGATTAATTTTCATATCTATGAATACCTTTTTAGTGGATGTTTTTTTAAATGTAATTTTCAAGGAAAGGGCTTTAAAAAAATTAAAAATAAAAAGATTATGTTCTTATAGAATTATTTTTAAATTTATTTTGTGGTATTTTGATTCATTAATGACAACAAAACTTCAATATTACTATAATGGTTAAATGTTAATACCATTTTTATTATTCCTCTAGATGTTTTATGGTTACTTTGACCGAATATAGTATTGGAATTCACATCCTTGTTTCATTTTGTAGTTATTAACATCCTCTGGAGATATTAACTTTCTGATGATAATTAGAAATTAAATTTACACTATACGACCATATTCATTATCCTGTATAATATTATTTAATAAAAATTATCTCATTTTTACAATTGGTGTATACTTTTAATGATAAATGTTTACTGGGGAAATATTGATAATTTTGTCTCTTTTACTTTGTATATATATTTTATGGTAAGTAAAATGGATTCAAGAAGTAAATAAACTATTCTATATATTAGACATGCTTTGTACCTATAGTGATGGGTTGGCCCTGATATTATATTTCCCTCCAATAATTTTCGGGTATCATTTTGTAAATCTGTTAAGCTAGTATTAAAATGGGCTTTTACCTATAGTTTTAACTATACTATGAAGTGTATTGATGGTTTATGTATCATGTGCATAAGGCGTGTTGTTAGAAAATTTATCACTTCCTTCATCAATAGCTTGGTTTTTGTTATCCACGAGATTGACACTATGATCTCATCTCTATATTCATTTCATTTGATATATTATTGATTAAATGTAATGTTTTTAGATATTTTCCTTTCCATATTGATTATTAATTAACCAATTATTTAAATTGAATTTGTGGTCACTTATTTAACATTAAATATTTATTATAATGAATTTTTCATTAAATAATCCTTACTAGTTATCCCTTATCGAGCATTTGAGATAACCATTATTTTTTTCATTCCCCAGGGATCCATGAAGAGTACTATGTTTGATATGAAAAGATATTCGGAATGGAATAATTTTATTTTTGAAATAAAAACATTATTATTTTTTCAAATATATTAAGTAAATCTAATATATATATATATATTACTAATAGTACTAAACAATTTAGTCCTTCTAGATGTGAGCATTGTATCTGATGCCAATGTATTAAATTGGACACTAGCTTTGGGTTACTGGGTTTGAGGAAACTATAGTTTGTATCAAATAATGTTTAGTAGAAACCATGGTATCTATATTTTGGAAAAAATTGATTATGGATCATTACTATATGATATTTTTTTTAGGATAAGTATATATGAACATCGTAATATTTTTTTCAAGGAAGTTATTTTTTGGTTTCTGAAGAAAATGTTTCAATTTTTGGACACTATAAGGGACATTGTTTTGGAACATATATAACTAGGGGTAATAACCCTACAAAGGGATCTTTAGTTTTGAAATAATTATTATAGGGTGCATGAAAATTGGAATTAATTCACACCAAGTTTTAGAGTTATAGTTAACATTCTTAGGAAAATTCACATCTTCTATACACACCATTATGAATATTTTTAATATATAATAAAAATGAATGAACTGGGTTAAACCATAGACCTAGGAAAGTCTTATGTGAAAATAAAATTGATGATGTATATATATATTGGTTTTAAATAAATATTTGAAGTATTTTACAAATGGTATTTCTGTTATATGAATCCTGAAACATTTGACGAATTTATTAAATTTCATAATCATGTATGTATTCATTAACTGATGAGTTATGGATACCAAAATGGGTTAATTATTTTCATAATTATTATAAGTCTAATGTATTAAAAACACCCTTTTAGGTTTTATGTGATGGGATAATACCATTATTAATGACATTTTGGACAAATTTAGGGAATGTGTATGTTCTAGTGTAAATGTTATTTGATGAATAATGCATACATATTTTTTATACATAAGATTGGATGTATTGATATTATTTAGGGTTAATGTGATAATTAATTTTATTATACTAATAGTTAGATAAGGTTATTAGAATTTGATAAAAAATAAAATATTCTGGGATCCATAGTAAAAATATTATTTTATGATAAATTAAATTTATAATATGTCCATCATTTTTTTGGAATATTATTAGAATTATTTTAATATTGTTTTATAAAATGGAAAACCCATATAGTCGGTGACAACCCATCACATCTTGCTAGGCCATGGGTCTTGAGCCTTTAATAGAAGGGTGATAAGGTTTTATCACATATCACTAGCCTATGTAATGTCGTAAATATTGTAACACCCCATTATTTCATAGTAAGTTATTTTCTTTAATGTAATCCATTTGCTTGCGCTTCCCACAACACCGAGTTCGAGCACACCACGACTTACCAAACTAGCCATTCAAAAAGAAGTTAGGAATACTATTAAATAAATTTTGAATTTTATATACTCCATATAATTTTCGAATCCATATTATGTGTCTCTTAGACATAATATAAGAACAAATTCATTTTTTCAGATAAAAGAAGTATTTTTTAATAAAAAATGCAATTTTACCAACTTTTAGGGGAAAATATTTATTAAACCAAATATTTGACACTTTTATATATTCAATTTAATGAAATTAAATTCTTATTTAAAATAACAACAATAAAATTTATTTTGAAAAAAAAAATTCACTTTTCTGATAACATTCATATTTTGATGAATAGTGAAAAATACTAAAATTTAATTGAAAACAAATTTTTTAATAGAAATAATTTATAATGTTAAATTATTAATCTAAATGGTTTGTAAGTATAATAATACTATATTTTTATCATTTAATTCAATTCATGTCATTATATGTAATTTCACATTTAAAATTGACATAAACACATGTCATTCTTTTGATTGTTTTTACTTCTAAAAAACCCGCCATTTGGTTTTGATAATGGGAATTAATTTTAAATTAATTAATGATACTTCTATGTTTTTAATTTTCTAAAATAGAATTCATTTTTTAATTTGTAATAGCTAAATTATCTTAGGGTGGATTTTTGGTATTTTTCTGAAAACATTCAATTTTTTATGAATAGTGAAAAACACTGCATTATTGTTTAAAAACTGAATTTTTATTTAAATAATTATTTATTTTATTCATTTAACTCAATATATATACATAATACCTATATTAGTTCAATTTTATTCTTTCGAGTCATATTTATAATAAAATTGAATGTATAAAATTTTATAGAAATTTTTACCCTCTTTTACCCACCTTCTAGGAACATTTGCAAATTTACATAAAAAATAATTTTACAGCTACTGTGAGTTTAATTTAAAATATCTGGGAGAAATGAATGATATAAGTAAATAAAATTTTCTTCAATAAGATCAAAAATAATTTTTGGCGAATCGTAACTTTTGACTTTTATTTACCACGGTTAAAAGTAAATACGGTAATTATAGGTAAAATGATAATATAATTACCCTAACACACATAATAATTCTATTGGATAAGTATAATTCTACCAGAAACATCCTTAATAATAATATATTATCTTTTTGGTCCACATGGATTAGATTATGACATTTTTATTTTTTTATTCAAAGAAGTGCTAAAGTGTAAAATTCAAATTTTAATAAATAAATAATTTTTAATATAGAGTTACACATAAGATAAATTAAACTAAAAATATTCATTATAAAGATAAAAATATTTACTACATAATATTATTTTATTTATAATTTTTAGACATTAAATAATTAAATTTTTTTATGACACAATAATGATGCAGTAATTACCTTATAAATGAATAATTAAAATAATTGATATTATAAATATCCAAATAAATGAAATTTGATACTTTTGATAAATTAAACTAAATTTTTATGTTAATATGAGATGTTAGGGTTTATTAAATAATTTTTTATCAAAGTAATCATACTGTTAGGATTTTCAGAAAAAAATACTAAATACTGTCAAAATTTTATTAAATGAGTTTTTAAAATAAATATTATATTATTAGTTGATATAATATTAATATAGATATAAGGTTAGGCCAATGGGCTTAAATTATATTATATATGTCATTAATGAACCACTTTTGTTTCCCTAGGATGTTTACAGTAATTTTATTAACCATATAGTGTAAGAATACAATAAGACACGGTAAAAGTTAAACTATTTAACTAATAGATAAATCTAAAAGATAACGTTTATATGGTGACCTAAACTTGTCTAAAGCCTATTTTTTGAGATAATTTAGACCCATATCATTTTTATCTTCCAAATAAATCAATTTGGATCTATTATAAACCGAAATTGATTTATAATAAAATAATATTTCATGGTTTTCCTAATGTGACCCTCACCCCTCTTATAAAAGGGTACTTCCCCTTCTCTTAATTTCACAACTCCAAAGTCGTTTAGATGGCCAAACCCTAACCATATATCCTCAAAACTACTGTCACTACATCAAAGAGTCCCTCCTTTGATCAGAAATCCATCCTATGGATCCATTTTAATAAAATCAAAATGAAGCACCTGAAGAAGAGTTAATAATTTCACCATCCTCTTTCATTTTCTTTTCTTCTTCCACTTCCTCTTTCTTGGTTGATTCCATAACAAAATAATTACTTCATTAAATCTTACATACTATGCTTTTATTATAAATATGGTACTATCATATTAGTTATTCTATCCATCCTATAAATTCTAAAGTCACTATACGTGCGTACATATGGGTTACCATCTCCACGTCATGGTGTAGATTATTATTTAAAAAAATAATTATTTAGATGGGTATAATAATGAGTATAACTGATGTAAATAATAATTATAACATTTTAATGATTCTTTATATATGATATACCATCAAATTATATATGATTTCACCATCAAAAGAATGATATTTTCTCTCGTGCATACGTATAGCATACCGTCTCCACTACGCGATGAGATTTCATTCCCCATCATAATCATTAAAGAAGATTTTTCATTTTATTACTAAAAATAATGTTTATAGACTTTATATAATACTATATATGAATCAAATACATCATATCCATAACATAAATGACCTACATTACAATACATATAAATGAAAACGAAGCAGTTAACACCCGAAACAATGATACTACTAAAATATTATGAACAAAGTTGTATTAGAAGATAATATATGATATCATATTTATGAATGAGCTTCTTGTATAATGTAATAACAATTATTTAACTATTATACATGAGTTTAATGAACCCTTGACTAAGGAAAAGTACAAGGTAAGGGGCTTCGTATCTCACTTTTAATTTCGTGTGATTTAAATTGTTCAACACTTATTTATTACATGTGGTGTATTGTGTACTTCCAATTGATATATTTTATTATGATTATATTTGTAATTATGGTATTGTGTTATTTATTTCCTGTTTATTAACTTTTTTTCTTATGAATCGATTGATTACAATGTGGTAAGGGGTTTTCATCTCACTTCTTATTCCCATGAGATTCATGCTATATTGAAACTATTTCCTTTTGTGTGGTGTATGTACTACCCATGATTATATTATTTTTATAATATACTTTAATTTATGGGTATTTACATATTTATTGTATGATACTTCTTTCTTTGGTTGTATGTTTCGTATGTTACCAAATCGGTTAGGGTTAAATACACAATCTCATTATTATCTGAGGTTGTTTTTACGTAAGTATCTACAGGGACATATTTATTATAAATGTCCATGTTTTATAAAATAGTTTTCAAAGGGATTATATTTAAGGGACTATTTTAAGGAAAAATAATTTTAAATGTATAAAGATTTATTTTTCTCAACCTTTCTCATTAATGTTCGTGTTTTGGAAATGGTTTTAAGGATTTATTTATATAGACATGAATGTTTTAAAATGTTAATTCCTTTCAGAATATTCAATGTGTTATGAGACACATTGATTAAAAACTATCTTTGAAATGTAATCCTTTATGAATTATGTGACTTTTATATGATTTCAAGAAAATGGATATTTCTCTCAAATATTTTCACTGACAATTTTCAACTATGTGAACATCCTTTACAGGATTTTATTCTTGATCAAAGATGATTTATTATACAAATATTCTATATTGTATTGATGTTTTTGTGATATGATTGACTGTGGATGTGTTATTTTTATACCATTCATGGTTTATAGATAATATATTGACATTTAGTATGCTAGTTTTAATATGAATGTTTATGTTAGGTTTAAACCATTTCAAATGAGGAATGCATTGGACTTAGTAAGTGATGGGTGGAGCCTACTAAGCACCTCGATGCATCGGTATGTCTCATGAGACAAACTAGTGTCTTGAAATAAGGATGTGACAAAATGTTATTTGAAGTCTTGTTAGGATGCCTTGACTATGTGGTTATGATGTCCAGTATTACGAATTCCATCATTATGAAATTAGCTTCTGATATTACATGTGATTATTTGACTAGTTGGATATCCATGTGAATATGTAAATGGAATTATTTGATTTAACAATGCCATATTATGCTGAAGTTTATGATTAAAAGGCTTGTGTTCTTATATTATACATTGCCTTTAATGTTTATGCTTATTTATGAATGTTTCTGCTATATTTTTATCCTTAGTGAGAATCTGAGCTCACCCCTTTCTATGTTTTATTTTTTCCAAGAAGTGAGAAAGTATATTATGACTGACCTGCATGGATATTCTAAGGGAAATTAATGTTCTCAAAGGAGATAATGTTGTTGTTTTTTTCCATTTTATAATGTAATGTGGAAGTTATGAATGTATCTAGTATTTCCAAGGCTACTAAACGGATCGGTCTTTCAGGACATTATTCCCTTTATCAAGACAATGTTATGTAATAAAGCACCGACTATAGGTAATTGGGGTTGGGGTGTTATAGTTGGTATTAAAGGATTTTTAGTACAAACCTTGGAAGCTTGATTTAGAAAAACTCTTATTAGAAAACACTACCCTAATATAGACATTGTGGATTCGAATAGAAGAACATCCAAAAAAATTTGTAATGTAAATATTATGTGGGTTTTCTAGGAAATACTTCCCTGTCTAGATACGAGCAGGTAGAGGTGGCTTTGGCACAGATGTACCTATGAGTCAGAACTCCAACAAAGAGTTTCGGGCATGACCCGGGTTATCCTGGTACACAACAACGGGCCTTATTGCACTCTTGGTTACGACACTCCTAGGGGACATGATTAGGATAATTCCCATTTTCATTACAAACTGATTTGAAGTATTTTAATATAAGATGATAATAAATATCTTTGGTTAATCATAAAGAGTTTTAGATTTAAAATAAGGTGCTATGATATTATCTAAATGATTTTTTGACTCACACAATGCTTTCTTGTGTTAGTCAATGGATGGATTCCCAGGAAGTCATAGTATCATTGAACATGATGTACAAGGTGGGAATGATGGTGGAAATGAGCAATGAAAAGGAATTTTGATAGGTGAAAAAATATCATGTTCATGCCGAATCTGTTTTCTAAAAATATGATCAGAAACATATATATTAACCAACTTCCAGACTCAATAAAAAATAGAAAGGAGGTGAATGATAAGATCTCTAGTAGTGGAGACCATGGAGAAAAGAAAGCGCAATTTCCATCATGTTGTAAATGTGGATGGAGACACCTAGGAAAGTGTATCAGTTGAACCAATAAATGCTTTATGTGTGGGAAAGAAGGACATAAAGTAAATAATTGCTGAGGAAAAATGAAGAGTATTATAGAAGAAAGTAAAAATGATCCGAGTAATCCATTTATAGTTATTTTCTGTAAATGTAGGGGACATGGGCATTACCCGAGTGAATTCACTATTCTATAAGATAACCTCTTAGTCAAGGAAAAACCAATGTGGAAATAAATGGATGGATAAATTATTAAATGTATTAGTGCTCCTTATTGATGGGATTAATTTGGAAGACTTATCTCTTGTATGTGTAACCCTGCAGTTTGTTATCTGAAAATGCTATTTCTGGAATAATTAACCTTTCTTTTGTGGATATAGTTATAGAGAACCATTTGGGTTTATATGATCCTTTAATTTGAGGAAATTACATGTTATTAATTTTTGGGATGAAAATGTAATGTATGAGAGAACATTTGTGGTGAAATTATTTAATGGCTATTTTAAATTATTTATCTTGATTTGGTTATTTAATAAAATTTAGTTTTTGAAAAAGGACAACACACAGACCGTGTGACAACCCGTCATGTCGGACAAATCTGCGAGAATTGAACCCACAACCAGAGTGCGATTGGGATTTATCGCCTACCACTAGACTACGTGAATTCCATGGTTAGTGTGACTAATTATATTTAGTTAAATGATTTTATTGATCAATAATAAGTTGATTTGAGATCGTATGTATTACCAAATTGATATCCTTAGTATAGGAAAATTATTTGCTGGTTAAGTGATAAATGTTATTTTGGAAGACATTCTCTCTACTGGGGACACAATATGCCTAAGGAAATAGAATACTATGGGATTTAATTTGAAGAGTAATGGTGGATTTTTATGAATGTTTTTATTGTGAATTTATAGCAATTTGGGTTATTTATGGAAATGATTAACCTATCATAGAGAATATGTTATTTGGATAATTACTTTTAAGTATGTGACTTTAAGATTAGTCGATGTTATTTAGAGATACAATTTAACATGAAAAATTACATAATAAAATTCTTCTATGTTTAGGGTTTCAATATTAGTTAAGATTATATTGAAGGATTTTATAGACAATTATTTATCGAATTTTATTAATTGAACTTTGGGTATTGTTGGATTAATATTAGAAATTAAGATTAATATTTCCTTATCTAAATGATTATCCATTTTGGGGATCATCTGATCTTGTACTAACCATTTTGTTTTTGGTTAATCTCTAAAGACAAGGGAAATATATAGTTTTTCCATTTTAGTTCATGTGATTATCTAGAAGTTGATTCTAGCACTTTAGGTGTGACCAAGTCATCTTGAATACTCATCATTTGGAATAAAATGGGTTAGTGGTAGAAATTTATTATTGGATGAAACTCTACATAAAAAGCAAGTATATCCCGTTATGTTCTTTTCCAATATCATAAGTAAATTTCTCAACTTTATGAAATTGAGCTTTCACAAAAAAACATTGTCTGTTTACTTTTCCTACTGAGAAACTAATGACCATTTATTCAATCACAAATTTGTGTTTTTCTTGTTGAATTTTTTTTCTGATCATGTTTTCTATAACTCTCCATAAGAACATGAAACTTAGTTTATCTTCTATATCCATGTTTTCCTATATGTAATCCTATTATGGGTTATCTTGGGTGACCTTTGTACTTCTCTTTCTTTATTTTAAAGTGATAGTTTTATTGACTCTTTTTCCGATGTGGCACATTCAATGAAGTTCCCAAGCAAAATTTTAAAATTTTTATGATGAAATTTCCAAAATGGGGGAAGAATTTAACATACCAAGATATCATAATAAGTTATTTTCTTTAAATTAATTCAATAGCTTGCGCTACATGCAACACCGAGTTCTAGCACACCACGATTTACCAAACTAACCGTTCAAAAAGAAGTTATGAATAGTATTAACTGAATTTTTAATTTTTTATAATCTATATAATTTTAGAATCTATATTATGTTTTATTTAGACATAATTTATGAACAAATTCATTTTTTCAGATAAAAGAAGTATTTTTCAAAAAAATGCAATTTAACCACATTTTAATGGAAACCCATTTTTAAAACTAATATTTGAAACTTTTATATATTCAATTTAATGAAATTAAGTTCTTCCTTAGAATCAAGACATAAAAATTTATTTGGGAAAATGTTTTGGTACTTTTCTAATAACATTCATATTTTGATGAATAGTAAAAAAATACTAAATTTTAATTGAAAACAACTTTTTTAATAGAAATAATTTATAGTGTTAAATTATGAATTTTAATGGTTTTGAAGTGTAATCAGATTATATTTTTGTTATTTAATACAATTTAAGTCGTTATAAGTATTTTTACATTTAAATTTGACATAAGAACATGTGAATCTTTTGATAGTTTTTACTTCTTAAAAACATGTTACTTGGTTTTGACAACGAGAATTAATTTTAAATTAATTAATTGTACTTATATGTTATGAATTTGTGAAAATACAATTCATTTTTGAATTTTTTATATCAAAATTATTTTAGGGTAAATTTTTGGTATTTTTTTGAATACATTCAATTTCTGATGAATAGTGAAAATCAATGCGTTATTTTTTAAAAACTGGCTTTTTATTTAAATAATTATTTATTTTATTTATTTATGTCAATATAGATATATAATACCTATATTATTTCAATTTTATTTTTTTGGAGTCATTTTTATAATAAAATTAGATGTATAAAAATTTATTGAACTTTTTACCGTCTTTCACCCACCTTCTATGAGCATTTGAAAATTTTCATAAAACATAATTTTACCACTTATATGAGTTGAATTTCAAAAATCTCAGAGAAAAATTTGTCATCTTTAAGTAAAATGTGGTTCAACAAGATGAATCTAATTTTTGGTGAACAATATCATTTGACTTTTATTTACCACAGTTAAAAGTAATAAGTTAATTAGAGGTAAAATTATATTATAATTATCCTAACACATGTACTAATTCTATTGGATAAGTGTAATTCGACCAAGAACAACCTTAGGAATGAAATATGATTCTTTTGGTCCACTTGGATTAGATTAGAACATTTATTATTACTTTATTTAAAGAAGAGTTAAAATAATAAATTCAATGTTTAATAACTAAATCATTTTTAATATATGGTTACACATAATATAAATTAGATTATAAATATTCATTAGTAGATAAAAATATTTCACACATAATAGTATTTTATTTATAATTTTTAGACAATAAGTAATTAAATTTATTTAAGACACAATGATGATGCAATAAATACATTATTAATGAAAGATTACAATAATTGATATTATAAATATCCAAATAAATGTAATATGATTCTTTTGATAAATTCCACTAATATTATAGGTTACGATAACATGTTATGTTTTATTAAATAATTTTTGTTCTATGTAATCATTCTATAATTATTTTCACAAAAACCAAATACTAAATAGTGTCAAAATTGACCTAAATGAGTTTTTAATACAAATAATATATTCTTGGTTGATATAATATTCTTAATGATATAAGGTTTGGCCAAATGGATTAAGAAATATTATATATTTAATTATTGAACCACTTTAGGTTATCTTAGAAGTTTAGAGTAAGTTTATTAACTATATATTGTAAGAATACATGAATACATAGTAAAAGTTAAACTATTTAATTAATAGTTCAATCTAAAAGACAAGGTTAATATTTTGACCTAAAATTCTCTAAACCCTATTGGTTGAGAGGATTTATACCCATAGCCACTATAGCTTCCAAATAAATCAAATTTTACCCATTAGAATCTGAAAATTATTTATAATAAAAAATATTCCAAGGTTATCCTAAAGTGACCCCCCTCTTATAAAAGCTTACTTACCTTCTCATAATTTCACATCTCCAAAAAAATTGGATCATACAAAGCCTACCCAAATATCTTCCCAAATAATTTCCTTACATCCTAGAGTCTTTCCATTTATCATAAAGCCAACATATGGATCTCTTTTTTTCAAATCAAAAGGAAGCACCCGAAGATGATGTAATAATTTCACCACCCTCTTTCAAGTTATTATCTTCTTCCACTTCCTCTTTATTTGTTGATTCCATACCAAAATAATAACTCCATTACCTCCTACATACTGTAATGTTATTTTAAATATGGTACAACCATATTTTTTATTCTATCCCTCCTATAAATGAAAAGGTCACTATACCTGCCTATGTACGGCTTACCGTCTCGATGTCGTGTCATAGTTTGTTTTTCAAAAAAAAAATCATTATTTGAATGGGTAAAATAATTAGTATAACGGATGTAAATAATAAATATAACATGCTAATGATTCTTTATATATGATATACCATTCAATTATATATTATTTCACCATCAAAATAATGATATTGTCGCTCGTGCGTACGTACGGCTTACCGTTTACAAGACATGATGAGATGTCTTTCCCCATCGTAACCAATCATGACTAATTTTCATTTGATGATTAAAAATAATATTTAAAGACTTGATATAATTCATTATGTGAATCAAATACATTATATCCATAACAAACATGTCTTAAGTAACAAAACATATAAAAGAAAACAAATCAGTTAACACCTAAAACAATGACGCTACTAAAATATTATTAACAAAGAAATATTATAAGATCATATATGATATAATATTTATTTATATGGTTATTTTATATTTAATAACAATTATTTAACTATTATACAAGAGGATAATGTTCCCTCACCTAAGGAAAAGTACAAGGAAAGGGGCTTCTTATATAACTTTTAATTTCGTGAGATTTCCATTGTTCACAACTTATTTATTACATGTGGTGTATTGTGTAATTAAAATTGATATATATTATCATGATTCATTTTATATTCATTGTATTCTGTGATTACATTAGTGGTTATTAACTTCTAGTCTTACTACTCGATTGATTTCAATGTGGTAAGGGGTTTTCATCTGACTTCTTATTTTCGTGAGATTCATGCTATATTGCCACTATTTCCTTTTGTGTGTAGTATGTAATTCCCATGAATATATTTTTCGTGTAATATAATATAATTTATGGGTACTTACATCTTCATTGTATGATACTTATTTCATGGGGTGTATGTTTCATATATTACCAAATCTTTAAGGGTTAATTTCACAATCTCATTATTATTCGAGGTTGTTTTTACATAAGTATCTTTTGGGAAATATTTATTATCCATGCCAATGTTTCATAAAAGGGTTTTAAAAGGGATTATTTTTAAGGGACTCTTTTAATAAAACATCACTTTAAATGTTTAAATTATTTATTCTTCTAAACATTTCTCTTTAATTTCCATGTTTTTAAAATGGTTTTATATATTTATTTATATGGACAGGAAGGTTTTAAAATGTTAATTCCTTTCAAATGTTTCAATTTCGTATGGTACACTTTGATTAAAAACTATATTTTTAATGACTTACTTTATAAATTATGTGAATTTTAATTGTTTTCATGAAAAATGTATATTTCTCTCAAATATTTTTACTCATAATTTTCATCTACGTCAACATCATTTATAGGATATTATTCTTGATAAATGTTTATTTATTATACAAATATTCAGTATTGTATTGAATGTTTTGTGATATTTTTGACAATGGATGTGTTATTTTTATACCATTCATGGTTTTTGGACAATGTATTGACATTTTCTATGCAAGTTTTAATATGAATGTTTATGTTATGTTTAAACCTTTTCATATGAGGAAGTAATTGGACGTAGTATGTGATGGGTGGAGCCTGCTATAGCTCCTCAATGCATTGTTTGGTCTCATAAGACAAACTAGTGTCTTAGCACAATGCATTGACAAAATCTTATTTTTAGTCTTAGCACGAGGCCTTGAATATGTGGTTATGATGTCCGACATTATGAATTCCATCATTATGAAATTTGTTATTGATATTACATGTGATTAAATGACTAGTATAATATCCATGTGAATAAGTAAATGGAATTATTTGATTTATCTTTTCCATATTATGCTAAAGGTTATGATTTAAAGGCATGTGTTCTATTCTTATACATTGTCTTAAATGTTTATGCTTATTTATTAATGATTCCACTATACTGTTATCTTTACTAAGCATATGAGCTCACCCCTTTCTGTGTTTCATTTTTCCCATGATGTGAGAAGTATATTATGGCGGACTTACAGGAATAGTATAAGGGAAATGAATGTGGTCAAAGGAGACAATGTTGATGTTGTTTATTATTTTATAATGTAATCTGAATCTTATGAATGTATTTAGTACTTCCAAGTCTATTAAAATGATCGGTCTTTCGGGACATGATTTCATGTATCTTGTCAATGTTATGTAATAATGCATCGACTCTAGGTAACTGGGGTCGGGGAGTTATTGATATTATGTCATAGTTTTAGGTAAACAATTTTAAAAATAAATTTGAATGATAAACTCTGTGGTGTTTTTTTTGAGGTATAAATATTAATATACTGGATAAATTATGGAAAAAATATTTATTTGGGAAAATATTTAATGATATATAGAATTACATGTCACTCAATTATGAATCTTATGATGTGTTAAAAGTTAATTTTAGTGATTCATGCCAAAATATGCATTTACGAATATACATTTCTTATAGTAAGGGTTGAATTTGAATTTTATTTAAACACAACTAGATGATGAAATCCTTATTCTAAAATGAATCATATTTAGTATATTTTCTTATATTCATATAATTTATAATAAATAATTAACATTAAAAATGATCTTGAAATAAAAATGCAATCTCATTACCTTCATATCTGATATAAGGAGATTGTATTTTAAAACGTCAATGATTTATGGTTTTGTGACACTTAACATTTCATAGATCAATAAATTTATTATCATCAATATCCTCAATAACATTTTATAAATAATAATGATTCTCCTCCATGCACATACCTTCACTATTCAATAATCTTATACAATTTTTGAACCTAGTAATCTATTATTTCATTTGATTTTTTCAATTCCCAATTTCACATATTTTGTGGATTATTTTCCTACAATTATCAATCTGTGTGATTTCAATAAGGGTATTTTCTAATATCAAATCCTTGACTACTATGATAAATATTAATTTTTTATGATTCAATCTATTTAAGGTGGGGGTAATGTAACACCCTGAAATTATAAAATAAGGATAATTTATTTGATAGCATGTATGAAACACAACATCAATAGTAGAAGGGAATTTAACACCCAAAAATTCTAAATAAAAACAATACATTTGATATCATTTGAAACACACAATATTTAGCTTATCTTGCATTACATGTAAAATTGAGTTTAGCCTGTGTTAATGTATCACTGAGTTTTCCTTGCGTTTCACATAAGACTGTGTTTTATAGAACAATAAAATACTTTTAATGTTATTATTTAATGTGAAAATAATCACATAGAAAATGGAATTGTGATTACTAAAATTATTAACTAAATTATAAAAATATATATTTTACAAAATATCATTAGATATATGTTGAGTATAAATAAAATAAGAATCATTTAAAATGAAAATAAATGTTTATTGAGAAATGGTATTTTTAAAAAAGTTAGTTTAACCACTCTTTTTAAAGGGAATTTCCAATTAAATTTTAGAAATTTTAAAATATTTACATGGGAAAAAATCTTCATTTTAGAAATATGAAAATCAAAATAATCATATGGTCAATTTTTTGGATTTTACAAATAATTTTCTTTTTAAAAAGATTAGTGAAAAATACATAATTTTAATTTAGAGATTATTTTCATTAAAATAATTTTAAATTTTAATTATATAATTGTTTGGTGTTAACGTAAAATTAGTTCATATTTATATCAATTAATAAAATTTAGGTTATTGAAATGGTTTTCATATTAAATTCATATATAAAAACATAGTAAACATTTGAACATTTTAACTTTAAAAACCCAGATCATCATCACGTTATAAGGATTAATTTTTATTTAAAATTTTAATCTAAATATTAATTGACATTGGAAAAATTGATTATATATTTTTAATTACTAAAATATTTAATTTTTCTTAAATAAATTTTTTTTAAATAAAATCAATCGTGACTTTTTAAATTACTAATAATCATTATTAAGGTAAAAATGAATTTACCATGGGGTTAAAAAAACATATGACGGTAAAATAATCTATTCACTTTTCTAAAATATATTTTGGTTATATATATATATATATAATTAAATCACTATGATTAAATAATCTTCCATTAAGGACCCTTGTTACATTTGATAAATGTGGGAGCAATAAATTATTTTCAAAAATAAAATGTATGCCCTCTCCCCCACTTATAAAAGATAACCCATATCCAACCTTATTCACACCTTAAAATCACATTGGTTCATATACTACCAAAAAATATTACTTACCAACTTAAATAACATCATTCTAGAATTTTATTTTGTAATTAAATTGAACCACTGAAGGCTTTATTGCTAACCTATCGAATATATCTGAAGAAGTGGTAATGTTCTTCAACAAGGGTATTAATTTTTTATCATTATCCAAATACAGAAATATTTATTTATCCATGATTAAATAGTTAACTTAGTATCATACCTACAAATATTTTTTTTATAAAATTCTATGGACCTAAAAACTTCTCAAATTCCATCAAATGGTTTACAAAATAATTGTTCGTGTGTGCGGTGAACTATAGCCTCGTGAACCGTTGTCATTCATATTTCAATTTCATATTCTCATGTTTGGGTATGATTATGTATATAAGGTGTATATATATATATGATATTTATAAAATATTTATACATCTGTAGTCACTATATCATTTATATTTTTTTACATTACATTCTATAAGGTTATACAATAACGTCGATCTTCTATACAGTAGGCTACCACTGTAAGAAATGAGATTTTATATGAGGTAGAAATAAAATAAAATTCACTCTAATAAATTATCTTGTTTCTAATATGGATTCATAAAAATATATTGTTTTTTTTTGAGTTTCCATGGAATTTTTGTATCCCATAGACTCGTTTTTTTTAAATAATGTTGTGCCTCGTTTTTTGAAGAAATAGTTTACCCTAAGCCGCTAAGGTTAGTGAAACTATGAAAGGTGGTCTATGCCTATGTCAATAGGTGTACAGTTTTGGGAACCCAATATTCTAAGGTTAATTCCCATTTACAGTATACTTCATCTTTTATCAGGGAGGTGTAGCATGATTTTCACACAGTTAGTCAAGGAATGCGCATGAAACCCTGCAGGTTCACTCCTTAGATAGTTTATTGGGCATGATTTAGCTAACCATGTAAGAAAACTTTGTTCCCTATTAATATTTGGGTAAAATGTCCAATTATACCTTAGGGAACAAATTATCTTATCCCAATATTTTTTCATTTTTTCACATAGAATGATCTCTTTTCTCTCATTAAGCCTACCGAGTTCCCTCTTCAAGGATTTTTTTCACATTTCATCATCTGATATCAAATTTGTGAAATTTTGACCTCATTGGATTCATCCATGTAATAACTTCAATCCAAATTATTAGTTCTTCATTTGACATTCCCTTGATGAAAAAATCATGATGCAGTCTCATATACACTATTTTTAGGTAATTCGTCTATTCTTCCATTTTCTCTCGATCTAAGAAATGATGGGCCGATACTAAATGAGATTAGTACACTGTGCTCTTGGTATATTTGAGGTGTTTTATAATATGTTCTATTGTGATTTTGGGAGGTTTAACCATAATTATCCCTTAAATTTAATCATTAATAAATTTGTTTCCCTTTTCTAGGACCTAATGAGCTTCTTAGATACCAAGACACATGTGAGGTTTTCTGCTTCAAATCATGACACCACTATGGGTGTGACCTAACATGCCTAAGTGGATTTAAAGATGTTATATCCAAAACACACATCTTTTTGTTTGGATTTACTTCTAAACGGATATATCATAAAATAAATTAATAATTGTTGTGGAATAACATGACTAACAGACATATCAACCTTAGATGAATTGAATGGAGGTGAGTATTAGGACCACATCACCTATTTAAACATAATGATGGCTACTAACATGTTATTAATTATTGTTAATGAGTCCTGAATTATCCATTTTCTCATATTGAAGATGCTGATCACTTATCACAATTTATAAACATGCATGGATACCCTTAATAATTATGGTAAATGGGTATGCTGAACCTTATTATTGTTATATACATATATATTGGCATGGAGACCCTAGATCAAGTAGATACAGGTATAGAGATGGTTTATAAATTTCATATAGGCATGGTGACCCTTTATAAATATGACACATGCATAGAGACCCTTTATAAATGTGATATGTGAATGGTGAACCACTAAAAATGTGATATGAGAATGGGGGCCCATTATATATGTGATAAAAGCCTAGAAACCCTTATAAATGTGATAAAAACATGGAAAACCTAGGAGTGTGATATGGGAATAATGTCCCTTATGTTATGATATCTGGAATTATTACCCTTATTGTGATACTCAGTATATTAATCCTTACTGGTGCGATATTGGGAATAGTGTCCCTTGGTACTTGTGATACATAATTTATATATCATGGATGTATGATTTACACCTCAGGTCTAGGATATTGGAATTAGACACATAAAAATCACTACGCGTGTAGTCTATATTTTTGTATACATATGGTTACAAGTTCACACTATTCGGTTAATACCGAAGTAGGTATTGTTAGCCTGGTGTTTTTTTAACTAGATTCGACGCATTACAGTTATTACTGCCTTTAATCATTTTTACCTACACATTTACATTTTATATGAACCCATGAGATGTTCATAAATTCCATTATTCATGTTCTAATAAACTTATCTCAATCCTAATTCAACCTGAAAATGGTACTCAGGCAGACTATATTGTAATAAGTGTAGATAATGGGAATCATCTTTTTATGAATGCAGGAATTCTTGCATGAATTTGGATGGGAGCATAGTCGCGGATGACTAGGGTAGAGCAGAAGATGTTGGGATAGATTTGTATTTTTTTCATTTTGTATATCATACTATTTATTAAATACCTACTTCCATGTATACAAGTTTTTTCTTTTTGTAGATACATTTTATCATCATATTTTTTATAACATTTAGATTTATGCATTTTATTATTCTTTAGTTCTTGGATGTTTATATGTTCTTCTAGTATCTTTCTATTATTGATATAATTCAAATATTATTCTATCTATTTATTAGTGTTATACTCTATCTATAGGTAATAGTATCATTACAAGCACAACATTGTCTATCATTGCAAGTTGGAAGCCTCTGGTATGTCTTTTTTAGGCTAGTGGGCCACATGGCCTCAAAAAGACATATCAGAGGATTAATGTTTTAACTTTATATTTTTTGATAATATACATGAAATTTGGAATGATTAATAATTTTTCAATAATCCTTGTATGGGAGTTCTGAACCCACATTCCTGGAAAAACAAAATATCATGGAATAAATAATTGTTGTTTCGTATTATGAATTATATAGGGGAATTGATTCCATTATTGGGTGATTCACTTGAGCCGTTATGTTTTTATTGATATGATTGATGTTTTAATTTTACTATGTCTGGATGTGGTGAAGTATTTCAACAACAAGAATAAATTTGGGCATCTATTAGAATTCACATATCATGCATTATCCCATGAAATGTAGGATTCATTACTTCATTACATGACATTTTTAATAGTTAATTCATTGACATTAATGTAAAATTGGATAATATATTATAAAATTGATTTACAAAAACAATTGGTACTTATAGTTACTATTATATCTTGAATTTTTTTCCACCTTATGCTATAACATACACCATAATCAGTCAAGCATGGAAGTTGAGTCCAAGACCATTAGTCACATGGACTGGAATGTGTTATGGTTTGGATTAATAATACACCATAAATTCATTCAAAAGGTTTATGTGAAATTATGGATCATAAGTCATTAATAATTTTTTTCGACAATTTAAAGTTAAAATTAAAGAAAATAGAAATTTAAATGAAATGGAAATTGTAAGAAATATAAATGAACCAAAACAAGACAATAATAGTGGGTCATAAGTAATATGTATTCTGTTATTTTTGATCAATTCTACCACTCGGACCTAGATTTATGAGAATAAATAGTGGTTTTATTATATAATGAATTTTTAGCTAGTCTACTTCAATATACATATCTTGTTACATTGTTGAATTTTTTTGAGGTGTGTGTTTGGAAATTATAGAGAAATGACAAGATGATGTCCACTAGTTGTATTCCAGGATGGTTGTGATGAAATTTCTATAGGGGTGTTGGGCCCTGATCCACTAGTTGTTCATCTAGTAGTGACACTAGTGGAACATTATCCTATTCCCATCATGGGAAATGATTCATAATTTTGAGGAGAATTTTTAGTCTTATCATACAAATACATGGAGCTTCGTGCTCTTCCCCTTCTATGGGTGAGTTAACTTGGTACATCTATTAGATGCAACCTATCATGTTTTCATATGATTATTGATCATTGGATGATGATATATGGATAAATATGGTTATGTATATAATAAATAATATGGATTCACATCTTAAAAGGAGAGTGAAACTGAATAAATATTTTCTTTGAGGATCCACCAATCAATAGTGGGATATTATGAACCTGATATTTCAGTATCATGAAGTTACTTAGAGGGATTTTAAGTGAGGACACTATGACTATTTATTCTTCTAGACCCTGAGGTATTATCATTTTAGGATGTTAATAAACATGAAATGTGGTTCTATGGTAGTTATGGACTACTCACCTCAATTAAAATAGCTTTAGAGCATTGCACCAATCTATACTGCTGATGAGGTAGTGAAAGTGAGATGATTGGAGGATATCCTTATGCATCATATTTTATCTCAGTTTAATTTTTTATGACTGAAAACATTATATGATATAGTGAACAAGTCCCTTACCACTTTTAGTAACCCATGTGAAGTTTAAAGTTTGAACGGGGTGGTTCTGATATTAGACAATGTACTAGTATGACTACTAATAGGATGTGACACTTTGAGACTGCATGTGTGAGAAGTGGTAGCTAGTTTACACCCATAGACAGTTATGTTATATGTCACCATTTTGGGAAGATGAAGAATAATAATCCACAGTCTCTTAGAGATCCCATTGAGTACCAAGGGCATGGAACATTGTGGCATCATTAGTGTTTCTCAAGGACCTTTCCATATTTTCTAAATGCAATATGATCTATGATTCCTCCACCTTTAGAACCATGATTGGTAGAACCTCACTAGGAAGGTAAAAGGGGTAATAATATCCATATAGAAAGATTATTAGGTCATATACATCATAATCCAGGCTCTAATATACAATTCTAGTGGAGTGGAACCTCTCCAGGTAGTCAGGTGTAGCACAGGGTTGGGGATGATTCCACACCTATTTAGTATATCCTAATTCAAAGGTGCATGGAACCAAAAACTCTAAAGTTAAAGGGTTTTTTTCCTATTGAATATACTATTTATTGTACACTTTTTTATAAATGTTTATCACACTCATTCATATATATGACTATTTTAGAAATCATAGGGCTTCATGTTGAGTAATCTGATGGTGTTATGATAATTGATTCAAAATTGGGTATATGTTCAGAAATTAAACAACAATGAAAGGGATATCCAATTGTGGTATTCAACCATTGCTTATGATGTTACCTCTATGTCCTTGAGATGTCGATTTTCAATTTCATTCTCAAGATAGACTGATTGGTCACCTATCATGATAATGTTCATTTTTATCACTAGAGGGTATTGTTGAATTTTCCATAGTGTAGTATATAGATTCAATATGATGAATATACTCTCCACACAAGTAGATTTAGAAGATAGAATATTGGGCTAGGTGTACTGACTTCCAAAATTTCAATCATTTACCTAAATGATCAAGGATTACATGAGAACAAGTTCACTTTTATATTAGATTGATATTGGAATGTTTTCATTCATGGTTTGTCTATAATAACTCATGGGAGATAAGTGGTGTTTACTATCAATCATGTTTATGGAGAAACATCAGTATCTATTCCTACTCATAGGATAGCTAATACAGAGTTATAGGAGATCATCTAAATGATATAGGATTTAGAGTCCAAGTGTTTTATTAGGAAAATTACTTAGCACCGGAGTCCACTAGTCCATTTCACCAGTATGGTGGACAAAACTGTTAATATTCTTGGGGATTTATCGACGTTTTATTAGCTTATAGTAGGGAAACAATATCTCTTACCTTGTATATATGATAATTTTAACCATTTATGTGGAGTAAGTATATTCCTAAATTTATACCTGAGATCATTCTATCATATGGTTCAATTCATGCCTTGCAATATTCTACATAATAATTTTTTGTCCGTTCTATATATTTGAGTATCTCATTATTCTGTTTGGTCTCATGAACATTACTAGAATCTTCCTGGATTTGATGAATATTTTTTACATCTCTTTCTGGATTCTAGTATGATGGTATTCATTGATGACTTCTCAGTGAATTTTCATACTAGAAGAAACCATGCCAAACTTATTGGGATCATTTTGAATATACTAATATATCACATGATATATGAAAATCTCAGTAAATGTCACTTTTGGATCGACACGGTTTCCTTCTTGGGTCATATTATCTCAGTGGAAGGATTTTTAGTTAACCTGGAGAATGTGAGAGCAGTTGATTCTTAAGAGATTTCCATGAAAATATTTGACAAACGGAGCCACTAGGGTCTATATAGTTATTACAAGAATTTCATCAAGGACCTCTCACACATAGAATCAACACTTATGGGATTAACTAAGAAGGGTATGATGTTTTTATGGTCTGAATCATATTAGATAGCCTATTAGAAGATGAATGGGTTGTTGTATTCAATGTTGTTCCAGATTCTTCTTATGTGAGAAAGATTATTTACTATATATTTTGATGTATCATGTATTGAACATGGAGAAGTTTTAATGAAGTAAGATCATATCATTGCATATATGCCATGATGGTTAAGGAATCATGAGCATAATTACCCAATGTGTGATGTAAATATGGAATTTGTGTTCCCACCTTGTTTTAATATATGAATTTCCTATCAAGACAACATATTGTAGAGTTTTTGGGAAAATAATTCCTTAGGCATATTTTCATATAGGGACACATGACCATATGTAGTGAAGATGGGTTGAATATAAAATGTTCAATGACTTTGAGATTCACAATATGATAATGAAAGTTAATTATGTTATTGATCCACAAAGCAAGAGGATTCAAAAACATGCAGTTTATGGGGTTGGTATTGAGTGGAATATTATGGCCCTATTTTTTCAGATGAACATAGTGGTTTTGGACTGTCATGGATAGTTTGTACTTTAATTTTTTTTCAATGAAGTCTTCACTTCTAGATAGTAGGAAGATGATGTATTTTTCAGATCATGAAGGCTTCTTCATATGATACAGTATTTATGGGGAGGACCCACCATCAGATAGTTCTAACAATTATTATGATGTCCTACATATACATGGGATTTTATATATTCCTATGAGCATGATATGTGATTTGTTTCATGTGTAAAATTATTTATAGTGGGTAGTTCAACCATGTATCTCCATGATGTATCGCGATATACGATGACAATATTTGAGGCCATGGATGAAACATTAGTTATTAGGTTTTATTTCAAGGTGTCCCACCTATCAGTAGGTTATGGTAGAGAACTGTTGACCTTCCTTCGTGTTTTATTTTTCATTGGTTTTATAATTTAAATGGAAGTATGTTTAAATGGATTTTGTCTTCATCTAACCAAGGTCACCAAAAGTTAGTTCCATAATTTCAGTATTCATATATCAAATGAAAAAACTTGAACACATCCTTACTATCTATGATTATTTATCAAATGACAATAAGGTAATATTATATGTCTATTATATTATACATATATATAGGGTCCCTCATAAAATAATTTTTTATAGGTATGCTTGTTTCACATTGGTGTTCTGGTTGGGGTTATAGAGAGTAATTGGTCTATAGATGTTCATGAGCATAGATCTTCACCCTCAAACCAATGGACAGATAGAATTGAGTATAAAGGTGTTGTGGGATATTCTCAATGCATTTCTCCCTAATTTTAGTGGTTCTTTGGAGAACCATTCCTCTCTCATTGAGTTATCCCACAATAACATCTATCATGCGATGATTTAGGTGTATGCTTATGAGCCTCTTTAAACAAGATCATGTTGTTCACCCCTATGATGGTTAGTGGAATGAAAGGAAGTGCTAAATAGACATCATCTAATTTCAGAGACATTATAGTAGGTTCATTAGACTAGGAAATAGTTGTATGACACCTAGTCAATACATAAATATTATACTGATTTCCTTTGATGTCCTATAGACTGCGGGTAAGGTATTTTCATTTAAAATTGTTATCACCAAGACATGGGTAAATAATGATATAGAGGAAAGGGAAGGTATCACCTTGTTATTTATAGACATTTTTGATACTAGAGATAATCAAGACCATATCCTTTTAGAATCTATTAACCTAGAGGTATTTTTCCATGCATGGAATATTCCATGTTTTGCAACATCACTTTTATCATGAAGACACATCTCAAATTTTTATCCTGAGAATTTTGATCGTAATTCTAATACATAATTTGAGGATTATCCTATACACATCATTGACTAGAGAACAAAATATCTCTATGGGTAGTATGTAACTTTAGTATAGTTGACATGGATTCCTGACTTGGTATAGGTAAATCCATGGGAGTGGGTGGCTGACATAACTAATTACATTCTAGAGTTGTTCTTAGATAGAATTTCACCACCTTTGGAAGATGAAATCATGGATGAGTTCAATTAAAGGGGTAAAATGGTAAGAACCCAATTTTATTTGTGGTATAGATCCAATATATTTTGTTCTAAATATTTATATTGGACCGAATATAGATTCATAATAAGAAATGTTTTTTTGGAGTGTCTGAGGCTTATTTAGAGCCTAGAGGCCTGATTTATAGAAAATTCATATGGGATTCATCATTAGAAGAAATTGTCAAACCCAATATGCATGGCTTACTGAAACCATGTGAGGTGTTTTATGTATCTTTAAAGAGGTAGGTTATTTTAGGAAAATGTGGTCCCAAAGGTTCATTCCCATGTGGTGGGCTTTGAAGCATTTAAGAGATGTGTGTAGCATGGTTTATGAATTGTTAGTAACATAGTGAGAATAAAACTATTAATGGTACCTCTTAGGATAGTACGGTGCACACAGTTAGACAAAATTTTGGCCAACTATATGGCCAAATCATGCACCCCATTAAAAATGGTTTAAAATGACCAAAATTACCTTATGAATTTGATAAACTCTCCCATATCCTATTTTCGTATTCAAGTAGACAACATGGTCTCTTTTATCATATTGGGGATCCCATGTGTCCTCTTAAATGTTTCTAATACCATTTTATTTTTTGAGAATAGATTAAAGATAAATTTGTCTCATTGGATTACTACAGGTAAGATATTCAATCCTTATGCATAGTTCATTTTTTGTTCCCCTAGATGATGCTATATTGATGATGACTCAAATGGAATATTTTCAAGTTATTAGTCCATTCTTCCATTTTCACTCGATCCAGGTCAAACGAGGGGATGATACTAGATGAGAAGAGTACCAAAAGCCCAATGTAGGTGGTCATGTGTTTTTACCTCAAATTTGAGGTGTTTTTAATATATACCATTGTGTGCAAAATGGTTTAACTATAAATGGTAACAAAATTGAATCTATAAAAAAAATCATTCCCTTTTCAGGAACCTAATGAACATATTATATCAAAAGAAACATGTGAGGAAGTCAACCTCAATGCATTACAACAATATGTGTCTTTTATTGGAATAATAAGTGGCTTTTATGATCTTATAGCGAAAACCACCATGATTTTTTTGGATTTACATATAAATTGGGATATTACAAATGAAATAGATAATTTTTGTGTCATACCATGGAAAAACCACTTATCAATTTAAGATTAATTGATTGTAGGTGATTGGTACGATGGATTGACATATTTAAATTAGACTATGGTTACACTCATGTTGTTATTAAATATAAATGAGTTATGAATTATACATGGACTCATATTGAAGACAATTATTACTTATCAGTATTTATAAAATTTCATGGAGACCCTCCTTAATTATGGTAAATAGTCAAGATAACCATTATGCATGTTATATAATTAAATATGGGCACGACCACCCTCTATAAATTTTATATAGATATGGACACCCCTTATAACTGTGATATAATCATGGAGACCAATTATAAATGTGAAAAAATCATGGAGAGAATTTATAAATGTTATATGGATAAGGAGACCATTTATAAATGTGATATGGGCAGGGTGGCCTATTATAAATGTGATACAGCATGGAGAGTAATTAAAAAAGTGATACTAGCCTGGTAACCCTATAATAATAATATGAGTATGATTTCCCTTATGTTATGATAATTGGAATGATGGCCATGAAATGTGATATTGGGAATAACGACCATCACTACTATGATATAGTGCATGGTGTCCCTTGAAACTTGTGATACTCATGATGCCGCTTTTGGATGTTGTAGTTATTCCATGGGTCTTGGATATTGGAAGTAACCACATATATGTTTGCCAAAATCACAACATATACAGTCCATAAATGTGTATATATATATATATAGATATATGTTCAAACTATCTAGGTAAGGGTGAAGAATGCATTATCACATTGGGATGATTCTGTAACAAGAGTATCCCCATCATAGTTATTAATGTATTATATTATAATTACCAATACCCTACTATATTCTATACAGCAAATGGATGTTTATAGAGGCCCTTGGTTATTGCATATTGAGATTATATAACTCCCTATCCAAGATACCAATGTTACCTGGGTAGAATATATGCTTATAGGTGAATATAAGGGGAATCATATTCTTATATATTAAAGAATTCTTGAAAGAATTATGATAATATCCGGCTAGAAAATGATTGGGCCGGAGCTCAGGATGCTGGGATTGATTTTATCCTCTTTGTTTATTTTATATATTATGTACTGTCTTGACCTACTAAAGGAATATATGCCGGTTTTTCTTTTTTTATAAGGACATGACCTCATAATTTATTTTATATTAATTAGATTACTAATTTTGATAATTAATTTCTGAATGGGTTTTTATATGTTCTTCCCATTTCTTTCCATTATTTATATTCATTCCTTATTTATATACATATTTACTATTGTGGTACTCTGACATGATTGAATAATATCCCAACAGAAACACCCTAGGCCCACAATTCTAGTTAGAATCATATGGAATATGGGGAGGCATAATAGAGGCCATGTCCCCACTTGGGTGAGGGCACCAATTAAGTTTCATCTTGTTTAGGATGTCACAACCACGTCACAATGTGACGTAATTCATCTTTCAGTAACGCTTCACATAGAAAGTGATAAAGATAAACATAATTATTAAATGTTATATATATGAAATAAATATTATATTAATGGGAAAAAATAATTTTTAAAAAATAATATATTTCATTTTTCTTCTTTCCTTTTCATGTAAACAAAAATTATAACATCACTCATGTACGTGGAACTACCACCTTCGCAAAGTGATGTGACTATCTTTTCATAACAACAAAACTTGGATGATATATATATAAGAATATAATATATATATATATATATATATGATATTATGATCATTATTTAAATTTTAAAAATATTACTTACATCCTTTCCATAATTATCATTGAAAAATTGAAGCATTATTCATGCATACGTATGACCTACAATCTCCATTATCATAACACAATTCATTTGTTTATAAACATAATTCATGATTGGTTCTTAATGTTCAATTAACATTAAAATATGATAACTATGTCAGTAATATTATTTTATAGATGATAGAACTATATAATATATACAATAATAATTTCATTCATGAGAAAACATGTTTGATAAAAACAATTAACACCTAAAATAATGAAAATAATGAATCATTGTAAATATATGGATAATAAGATATAATTAAAGGATAATATATAATACTCAACATATTAATATATTTATTTAAATCATTAATAATATTTTTAAAACCATTATTCATGATTTTAAGTCATGTTTAACCAAAAGGTATCATAAGGTAATGAATTTCACTTAAATTTCATTTCATTGTGGCATATATTAATGTTATGAACTGAATTCATTTTATATATTGTATGTACATTTATTTGACATGTAATATCAGGAATAATTAATTTTCCATGGAATTTTAAATTTTAAATTTCAATTATTTAATAAAAGGGGATTCTTATTAAAAGTTACCAAGTGGTATATTATTTTATAAATCAATTTATTTTCATTATGTTATATTACTTTATCATTGTCATTAATATTATAATAGTATTTGTATAATGAATTTTGATTATATTTTTTTATAATTAATTGTTTTTTATTTAGATATATACTTTATTCACATAATCCATTCATTGTTTTATTCTCAATTATATTTAATGATAATTGTAATGGTTTTCATTACAATATCACTTTATCCAAGATTTTTTATTCTTGAATATCAATTGAAAAATTTATTTGAAATTTTCCTAAATAAACATTTTATTTTATTATTATCTACTTTTTCATGATATATTTCTGTAATATTAACAGTTTTTAACTCTTTGGTACTTAAATTAATTTATAATATGTTTTAAGAAATTTTGTCTCTATTTATCTCTTTGTTTTGAAATTTATATTTTCCAAAACCATGTTTTTCTAAATAAATAGTTACAGAAATAATTTTATACATTATAAATAATCTAGAAAAGAAAAATTTCTCCAATTTTTATTATTTAAGAAATATTTTAAATATAATCTTATGTATTTTGTAGAACATTTCTTAATTGTAATTTAACAAAATTTTGAAAGTAATATTCTTATTATTTTTTCAACAATGTACTTTTCTAACTGATTTAATGTGAAGAAGAAATGTTTGCATTTTATAATTTTATAGAATGTGTGGAATTTTACACCATAATGATCATCATTTATTTGATGTTTTATTTTAATGTTTATGAGGATATCTTGATTTTTTTTTAATTTTTTTTCATAAAAAAGAATATCCAAATTATTTTTCAACATGGGAAGGATATTTTCCTCAATAATGTTTTTAAAGAAATTTTTATGGTATTTTAAATGAGAAATGAAAATAATACGTTATTCTTACTCTAATGGGAAGATTATGATACATTTATTTCTATTCCATTGTATGTTTTATGAATATTGTTTCCTAGAATTTTATTGGAATTCACATTCTTGATTTATTTTTTATTCATTAACATCCACTTGAAATATTAACATTCTTCTAATAATTAGAAATTAAACATAACCTTAATATAAATACTATTAATCATGGATATTATTACTAACTAGATGGTATATCATTTTTATATATGGGGATTACTTTGAAATTTATTTGATTAATCAAGGAAATATTTATCAATTAGTACCTTTTATTCAATATAGATATTTAATATTAAAGAATATTAAATCATGAATAAAAGAAATTATTTTATATATGAGGAATTAGTTGGACCAAAGATGATGGGTGGGGACCTATATTATATAAATATCAATGAATTTGTACATCTAATGAGGCAAATCAGTTAATCCATCATTAAATGGGTTTTTTCCAATTTTTTAAACCATCTTGGTAGTGGTATTCAAAGTATATTAATCACGTGCATTAAACATAACGTCTGAAAATTAATTATTACCTACATTAAAAGTTATGTTATTATTATATAGATATTTTCACATTGATATTATATATAGACACATTTTATTTTCATATTACTTATAAAAATGGAATGTGTGTTCAGTTATATACATTGTTACATTGATTATGATTTATATAGTTAATTAAATTGAATGTGTCCTGAGGTATTTACCTATTCATATTGATTATGATTATTGATTCATGATATCTATAGCTATAATTAACCCTAATTAATAATTTAATCTCTCTATTTTTATTTATTTCCATAGGATTCCATGAAGAGTACTATGTATTATTTTGAAGGATATTCTAGATAGAATAATGATTTTATTGAAAGAAAAAATAATTAATAATTTTTTATTCCCAATGTATCATGGGAATCATGTATGTTTCTAGTTTTCCAAAATAATAAACTATTAATTCATTCCTAATTTTATCTCTTTATGTTATGAAAATTTATTAAATCGGGAAATAACTCCGGTAAACTAAGATTTGGTTTTTGATAAAAAAATGTGGGCAAAATTTGACTAAACCCACAATGTTATTAACTCGAAATTTATGGATGGTCGAACATCTAATAAATTTTTTTCTGATAATTTAGCCATACATGTATACATTCAATCATGAACACATCCATCCATTATTATTATAATTTGTTAGGTACTCTAATAATTATCCATCTCTTTTAAATTGAAAAAAATCTTACCATAGGCATATAATTAGTTTTTTTATCATTATTGTGATTTATTTGATAGCAATAATTATCCACTTTTTCATACATAACAAATCGTAAACTCTTTCTAGTCATTAAAAAATACTATATAGGGTACTTTTTATCAAAATTATAATATAATGGAAACAATATTTTTTAAAATTCATATTTATTTGATGGGTTTATCCACATTACCTTCAATATTGAAAACCTTTTGTTAATATCGTCTTGGAATACACAATTTTAAAAAAAATTACAATTATACCTTCTCAGAACAACCATAAAGATCCCAAAACTATTTTAATTCAGTTTTATATAATTATCCACGTTAGTAGTGGATTAATATTTTATAGAAATGATAAATTTTAGTATAAAGATCTTGAATACTATTTAGCTAATACAATGTCAATTATATGGGGATGGCCTCTTATGCATCCATTGAATCTTCCTAATTATATGTTCCCTTTTGATGTTTTCAAAAATACATTAATTCTAATATCTGATCCAAGTATATAACACATCCCTAAAAAATCATAGGGTTATATGATACACTGAAGGTTGGAGGGTAATATTTTATAAAATTCTCTATAATTGTCTAGTTCCTTAGTGGTGAATGTGGATGCTCTCGCACAAAAATATTACAATCTTTTAAATTCCATATAAAATCATCAATCAAAGAAATAAGCTACTATATTATAATTGTAGTCATTCTAGATTGCTTATTTAAAATGATATTTTCTTCTTTCTGCCTTCACACTACAGCCTCCCTGTTTTCTATTTGGAAATACATTACAAACAAATGTAGTTGAATTGAAGAAACCTAGATATATTAAAATGATATATAAAAATAAACATTATATTTATTCTCTTAATGTAATTTCAAACTCTATAATAACATCTAAAAACTAAAAAACCCTTTATCTAATACAAAATATAAAGATTCATCCTTAAAACATTACATAATCATATCCTATAAATCACAAAATATTTTTTATTACATTTCTAAGGACATTTTATGGTTTAATTTTTTTATAATTAATCCATAAATATTATATAACAAACACATATATTTATAAATTATACACTTTCTCTCAGTAACAATTTTGTTATCAATACATTACTTTTAAAATTAGATTTTTTTTCTTTTTATTTAAAGTATTTATTATTTGCAATTAAAATTAAAAAGATTACATAACTACCCTTAATGCCGTAACAAAATTTAAAATGTGGGATGAACAAAAAAATTTCTAAAGTTCTCATATAAAAAATGGTTGATATATACCCATTTGTCAATTTTAAGACCATGAGATAATATAAGAGATTTTTTCATAAAGAATTTATATTTTGAGCTCAAATAATTATTTAAATTCACATGAAATCATCTTTAATACCAAAGGGTTTTTACAAAACACATTATAAGAAAACATTCAGTAAAAATTATAATCATTATGTTTTCTTAAAAAACATAATAACCTATAATTTATTCAATAAAAATATATATTTTACCCATAAAGGGTATAATAATGACTTATAAACAATCATTAATTTAAATTTTAAATAAAAAAATTTCCATGACAAATAATTATAAATAATATAAAATAAATATAGGTTCCTTGGGAAATCATATTTTAAAAAAACTTACAATAACCCTCACTTAAACCATTACAAATGATGCAACCTACTCATTTAATTACGACATAATTATCTATATTACAAAATGATTACCCATTGAATTCGAGAGAGATATCATGGTCACCCATCATCATAAACATTATATAATAAACATATTATATATAAAATAGGTAAAAATTTTCATTTTCAATAATCATGGACATAAAAATATACTTTTGAAATATTATGTTATACATTATTAAATATTGAAAATTCCCATTCCATTAAAACCTCATTTTCAAAAAAAAATTCCTGAACAAATGGTAGAATGGGTTTCATTTGAATAGATCATGGATGTTTTTAAATAAATGAAAACATCAAAAATGGTCTTAGAGGTGGTATAATACATTTATTTCATATGCATTAAAATAAAACGTTCCTTTTTTCCATTTTCTAACTAATTAAAAATGATCCTTATAGAATATTTATATTTTTTGAAATTATTTGAAATGAAGTAAAATGAGTTATAATTTTTAATTTTAATTTATCTTTTTAAATATAATAACAGTTTTAAAATAATTTAATGAACATAGATATGGAGAAAATTATTTATTAAATAAATAATTAAAAAAATTTAAACATGGTTTTAAGCTAATGTTACCCAAACCTCAAACTCCATTTGTCACATATTTTATTCATATTCCTAAAAAATATTTTAACCATTTTGTTTCCCAATAATACTTTTAATAATTATTATTCATTTTTTTCACTTATATCTCTATTGATTTTAATTACTCAATTGATTAAGTTAAGATTGATCTTTTTGATGAAGTATTTCTTATAAGTCCAAAATGAATTGGGTGGGTTGACTATTGTCAAATACATCATTATTATATCATTTATAAAATATTAATCTTTTTATTATCAATTTTAATACTATATATATACTACATGTAACATGGTAATGAAAAATGAATTATCTTACAACATGTTGATTATTGATTGTACACTCACATGAGTGACATTACCATTTTTTGAACGATCATGAGGGAAAGATTTTAATTATTATTTTTAAATGATGTAATCATAATTATTTCATAAATAAAAAATTATTTATTTAAATATAACTAAATATACAATCCATGTGATATGGTGCAAAAAATAAAAAACATCAGCATGGGTATTTGATGTCAACACATATGCATGAGGGATATTTTTATTTTCAATCAGATGGTAAATAATGAAGTAAAATATACATTTTCCATTAATATATTTAATGTAATATATATATATATATATATATATATATTAATTCAAATTTACCCAATAATAAAACCATAAATAAAATTTTATGATGATAAATGGAATACATTGTCCCATGAGTCTATAGTCTACGTGTACGCAGAAGAAATATTTATATTCTTCATTAGATGGTATGGAGGTGATAAAAGGTTTATAAAATACTCATAATATCATTTCAGTATATTTGGGATACTTATCTATCAAAATGGAAAAAATATGTTTTATGGAGGCAAAGGAAGAAATAAAATGAAAACACTCGGTTTAGAACTATATCAATTCTTTAAACAACATCCTTATGTTTATACCTAAATACTTAATAGAACGGTATTCTGATAAAAATGTTTACCTCTAAGAAATGGGTTGGGATATTATGAATTTATTATAATTTTTATTGTATGATCTATTAAGCTCTTTACATGTTAATAAATGTGGAGTGGGGGTGTCCTTTTATCTATTTTGGAGTGGTCACACATGGAATTTTGCACCAAAATAAAATACAATAATCTAATACTTAATAAAAATGGATCCAAAATGACTCATATTCAAATATGATATTAACTTTCTCTAAATATGATCATCCAATACTATTAACATATATTTTTATTCATTTTTTTCCTTATCATTTTGTTTCAACCATATTAACCCATTTTAATTTTTACCTAGTAAAATAATTTTTTATTAAAGTTATTATTCATAATAAAAAAATGAATGTAAAATCATTAAAAATTTAATTCATGATAAATCAAAATATTTATTAAAATTAGATAATTTAATTTCTATAATAATTATAGTGTAATTTTAAAATACGAACACATAATCTAATATAACCTATTTTCCCATAGAAAATAATTTTTTTATAAATTTTTTTTTATAAAAAAATTATTTAATAATATTGACTCTAATGAAATTAATTGGATTATATTTAAGAAAAAGTTACTAATTAAATTTCAAACCAAATACCAAAAAATTATACAATGTAAATACATGAAAATAAAATATAATTTTTCAAAAAATCGTTATTTTCTAATTTTCACCAAAAATAAACTATGTTATAAATTTCAAAAATATTCACTCTAATATAATTTTTACTTTATGATATAAATATTGATATATTTTTTGTAATTTCAAATTCTAAAATTTTTAAATTTTTATTCTAAATAAAAAAATATAAAATTTTTAATCAAATTTAGTAAGAATAAAAATATTTTTCTTTTGAAAACAAAAATAATAATATATCTCTATAAAATCTAATAAATGAATATTTATGAAGAAGTGCATTGATTTATAATAAAAATTATCATCATTTTTACCTAGTGCACTACATAGAACCAACACACTCCACTTGGGCCTATAGGGAATCTGGTATCAGACTACAGAGTACCTTGTAGTCTCTATAAAAAAATACTTAGCTACTACACCCAACCCAACTTATAAAAACTATCCCAGGACCACAAAAAGACATATAAAAATAAAAAATAATAATATATGATTATTTATGAAACATTAATTTAATCCATGAATGAATAATATGTTGGATTTTATAAAATGTTTGAGGATTGAAAAATGGATGTCATTTCATTATAAAGAATCTATGAATAAAGGGGATGGAATCAGACCTGGAGATTTAATGTCACGTATCTGGAATGAATTTATGAAAAAAATATTATCTACAAGGGTATAATTACATTTTAATTTTAAAATTGTGAGAATATTTTACACGGTCAAAAAATAATCAAGAGAATACCTAAAGAAATAGTATAATTAATAACAAAAAAGATAATTAAGTCATAATAATGAAAATTATGTTAATGATAATTGGTGATGAAGGTTATAATAAATTATAGAATATTTAGAATTAAATAAACATATAAAATTTCATCAAAATTGTAATATTCATCATATGTTGGGGAATGGAAATTAAAATAATTAAACTTGGAGAGTATACATGTTTGTATTTACATGGATTAATCCTAACATTATAACCATTCTTGTAGTGAAGCAGAAAATGGTGCAAGGGGATGAGGATACTATAACATCTGATCATGGATTTGGTAACCCAAATCCACGACCCCAAAAAAGTCTTATTAAAAAGTAAAGACAAACATACAACACACCTCATGGCCCACAGACCCACAAATACAACAAAACACTCCATGTCATGCAACTGCCTGAAAAAGCCAGATGACCCAAATAAAAAATACAAAATAGCCCAACCCACAAAACCTAACAAATTCTCTTATAGACTTTGAAGCACCAAATCCAAAGTCATCCTGCTCCCCCGAGATCTTATTCCAAGGTAGTGACCCACCTGCATCCCAAAGAAAAGCTGCATCCCAAGGAAAACTGTCATTAAGACCAACAATCCACCATCTCCAAAAATCATCCACACATTTCCGTAGTCAAACCATCCATGTCGCCTCCCTAAGATCATTTCCCCCCAGCAACGTCATCATCATTCCCATAATCTGTTGAGATCGCTCCCCAAACATCAATCCCGCATCACATCATCGGTTATTCCATAGAACCTGCTCCATGGATCCCTATTCCATAATGTTAATGCCGCATCCCAATTTCTCCCACATTCTGAGGTCACACATCACCTCCGAATAAGTAACGCTGACACCACACATGAATTCTACCATAGAAGTCATCACATGTACCGAAGACTTCACATGCCAAATCTATCTTTCACATGTCCTTAAGTCAAGCCGATATCTAGCTATCTCACGAATTAACACCACATTCCACCAACTGAGGACGCTCCGGCATCGTACTCATCGCCGCCGAAAGTCGACCAAATCACTTACTAGCTTCCGACCAGGAGAAGATCACAACTATTGAGCCTGTTAAGTTCCTTCCCACCGTCGGGCCTCTGAGATACCACAGCCTCAGCGCCCAACCCCTCTGCCACTGAATGAGACACGCCAGGCCACCCCATCGTTGATAGATAGCAAACCTCCCACCATCGCCTGCTACAACCTACAACAAAAATCACCGACTGCGCCCCGCCAGGGTCATAAATAATATGTGGCTCAGCTTTATCTCTTGGACACCAATTCCAGAAACCCATCTACACCACCTCATAGATAAAATACCAGCCACACTCAGGTCGTCATTGAAAAACACACCTCAACATTGCAAAATCACCATTGCCACATATCTTAGCCTTCTTCTTCTTCTTATCACTGAACATGGATACATGTTTCCCCACTCATGGATTCCTCTCCCCATTCACTGTAATCAGACTCTTTATCTTAGCCTTCACAGAGAGATCATGATCACCCTCCCCAATTATAATGTTTCCAACTTCCATCTCAAGACAAATCTTTTTTCCACCAATACTCCGTTCAGATATCACCGTAAACACCTCATTCCTTTATCGTGGGAAACAGAGAGAAAATAGCTCGTTGTGTATAATAACATCCAAAGAATATCTAATCTCCTCACATTCATAGATTGCGTTGAGATCATTTTAATGATCTCTATAGAAAGACCGTGAGAGAAGCTCTCTCCTAGATAGAGAATCCATCCCTGCAAGGGGATAAGGATGAACAATAAATTTTTCCAGACTATATTATAGAAAGGTATTTCAAGGGATATAATTATAAATATTAAAATATTTAAATGTTAAATACATTATTTAAGTATAAAATTATTTAATATTAAAACAATATATAAATATATAATGATATCTATTAAGAAAGATTGATATTTATAATGCAGTTGTTTCAAAAATAAGAAAGTCCACTGATAACATTGAAACTATCATGCTTATGTTTGAAGAAAAAATTTACTCACGGAGAACAATATTACTTGAAAATAAACATTTTATATAAAATAAATATTTTTACTAGGATAAATTTATTAATGTAATTAGATAATGTTTTTATTAATACAAAAAAAAAATTAATGTCCTAAAATATTGGATAATTTTTGAATCCATTAGTGATCATTTTATCTTCGTCACTAATGTAATTAGATACAATATGTGTATTTGAAATTATAATTGGAGTGAACTATGTTTTTATAATTACAATTAGGATTTACATTTTTTATTCTTATATAATGTTATTAAAAATAAAAAAATATTTTTTTTGGATGAGGAAATATCTCTTTACATAGTTTAAGAGAAATGTTTTTGATAAGGAAGGAATAAATAATCAATATAATGAATTAAAAAATATAAAATTATTAAACCTTAATTACATATTAATAATTATTATATGAAAATCTTCATCATTATAGAAATTTTTTATTTAAATGTAAATGTGGTTGTTGTAGTTTCTACCAACATAAAATATACATTTGTTTGAATATTATAATTCTTCCTCAATAATCATGTTTCATTAAATCTAATGGGATAAAAATTCAACACATGAATAATAAACTAACACAATTAATTCAACAATAGGTGTATGTGAAAATAGTTTTAATATACATGTAGATAATTATGTAGTATTAATTAGTAATTGAATACCACTTATTATTGTTAAACTATTATATGAGAGTATATAAAGATAATTATTAACACTAAATCATAGAATAAAAATAGTTATCATCAAAAAGAAATGGTGAATGTCGTTTCATATAAAGTATCAAATATTGTGAATCCTTGGATCACATATATTGGTTTTCTGTCACAAATTAATGATATAAAAATTTATTGAAAGGCATTTAAAAGTATGAAATTAGTTTAATAATATTATTAATTGATGTCCATTTTAATATCAACAGTTTTTGGATTAAATAAATTAGTTAAAATACTTTCACTTCAAAATACTCTCATTTCGTTGATGAATTTTTAAATAATTTATTGGTTTTTTCCTAATAGTGTGAAAATGAAAACAAATTAATATTTCTAAAAAGTATAAGTATCATTTAATTATCTAAATATATAATCATTATATTGATAGGAATATAAATAAGTGAAATTTTATATCCAAATCAATGATAATATGGAATAAGATTAATGTCAAAAAATATACTAATAAAATAAATTTGTGAATTTTATAATAGAATTTTGTCAATAACATGTTAATTAAGTGATATAAAGTAAAGAGGAAGGTGGTGGGCCCAAAAAGGAACATTTTGAGATATTACCTAAGAGATGGGGATAAATTAGGGTATGAAATTTGTTCACCTTTCCCAAACTCCTATGTATCTTTAACCATCATATATGATCTTGAACACTTATGTTAGCAGGGTCACTCTTGTGCTAACATGTTATGTGATGATCCAACAGCTATGGAGGTTATCATTGCCTTATTTAGATAAGATCGATGATCTCCCAATAACGTGAACTAATATTCATCCATTGGATTATATTAGGAGAAATCACACAAGACCCAATAATTTTAATCGGATCACTAGCATTGGGCCATATCCTAGGAGAAAAAACAATTATTGTGATGATGTGATAAGATATACAAATAATATATTATTTGATGATTTAGTATATCTTACTCTTATGCTTGGGGTAACTCACCTTACATGGTTTAGGGTCCTCTCACTACCACCAAATGGTCACTACCTTTCTCCTCTCCCATTTCTAAATTTTTTTTTGGGAATATTATTTGGCTCATAAGAGAATGCAGGAATTCTCTGTCTTGTTGAGGTTTCACTAACTAGTGCCATTTATCTTCAAAACACTTTTTCAAAACCTAGTCGTAACAATCACCATTGTATGAGATTCACAAATCCAATTGAATTAATAATTAAGGAATATATCCTTATTAAATCTATAATATACTTATAAATCATATTCTATATTATTCATATGATTGGAATTAAAAATATTAAGATCAACTAAACTTTTAACTTTTTCTCTAAAGTACTACTCTTAGAACGAATTTTCCAATGTAACAAAAGACTTCTCATTCATAAAATTTAACATATTATAAAACATTATACTTTCAAAAAACATTTCATATGTCACTGAAGTTGAAAATTCTATGATAGATTCTATTTTTTGAGAAACTCACTGGGTAAAATAAGCAGATGTAATTTTGGTTCAAAGAATTGAATTTCATATGAACGCTTCATGCAAGAAAAACGATTGCATAATTCATTAACAAATTAAGAACTGTTTGATCTTCAATGTGTCAATAAATTAAAATTTTGTAAGAATCCCCATATTTGTAGATTTTTTTATGTAACATCTCGACCTACGGTCTACATTACCCATTCCCTATGTCGGTGGGTCGTGTGGCCTTAAGCGTGACTCCCTATATGTCATAGGTTGTTGACTAGTAGTGAGGGTGTGAGGTGGTTTGGTGTTTAGACTATTCCAAATAAATATATTGGAATACTGGATAATAAAAAATCAAACAACAATGGAAGAATATATTAAAAAAAGTGATATCAAAATCAATAAAACTTGGATGTGTAAATTGACTATCGAAATAATTAAAGAAGATAGGAAACATAAATAACTAAGTAACTAAATATATATAACAATATCTATAATGTAATTTTTATTACATGGATTCATGACATTTTCATATACAAAATAGGAATAGAGAAGCAAACATACAATCATTCTATATAGATGTAACAAAACAAACAAAAGATAATCCACTAATATCTGGAGCATATGATTAATCCTTTGCTCATAATCTGTAACTATCTTAAATCATATCAATAACTTGTGGTAGGGAAATTGTACTTATCAATACATGAAGATAGATAATCTTCTCAGGTTCCAAAGGTATCCCAAGTGTGGTGTGAGGTAAAAATCTTAGTTGGCCACCGCCAATTTTTTGTAACATTAATAAAATACCTTATCATAACTAAATTGTGTGAAGGAATACCTAATTAATAAAAATAATAATAGATAAATAACTACCCAATCGGGCTCCTAGAAGACTAATGGAACCTCTACCTAGTTTGACTCATGGTTGGAATATAAATGTTATCATTTACTATATATTTTATAAAAACATATATATAGTGTGATTATATATTGTATCCACCTATATGGACCATGTATGTGGGGATGTTAGTCCATATATCTATAATACTTCCTGCCAGCTGGACTGGATTTTACCATATACATCCAAAAATATTCTAATGAGCCTATATTCTCATGAAATATGGTACATGTTATATATACTAATAATAGTGTGAAATTTCATTCATGACACTCGGGATGGATAGTGAGCCATCATATCATCACTGGATATTGGGAATGTGGTGCATAAATCCCAACATCCAATAAGTGTTAATGGCATGAAACATCATGATTGACACATGATTTCAGAGATTTTGATACTATAATTCTCAATAAACCCTTACCATCATACCACAACCTATGATAATTAGTGTTACATTTAAAAAATAATGACATAGGAATTACTTCCAATGCATCTCAATAATCAAGATCAATATAAATAAGTCTTCAAAATACAAATAACTATGTTTGATTAAATAATAATATGCATGGACCAACCAAATTTATTAATCATTAAATTCAATTAAACAAATTAATTTAATTAATGGTACAATCATGCATTATCCACTTAAATTAAATAACCCAATCAATTTAGTGAATCAAATAAATTCATGTTATAAAGCTCAAAGGGACCTTATAGAGGGTACATGGTCAAATAAGTTAATTTTTAAAATGTTACTTTCCATTCATGGGTTTATCCAAACATCTAAGAGGTTCTATGGGTTATATTTAAATGCATATATTATAGGCAATTAGATCATAAATCTAAAAAGAAAACAAAATGGAATTTTGAGATATTTATTAGTAAGATAAAAGGCCCAATTCAATGTGGAACACTCAAGGGGTGTCCGTAAATGTGATAATCATCATCTAAATTACTAAATAATGATGAAAGTTTGCACATTTATTTATGATGGTCAATATGATATGATGAAATCAAAAAAATGGGATTCATGAAAATGTCAATATTCGACAAAATAGTGTATATACAGAACATTATAACACAAGGAGAATACATCAAGGCCAGATACCTCACGTTTTCAGTGGTATCCACTCTTAATATTAGCCTTATATTTGAAGTAGGTTGGAATATATCATAGAAACAGTCCAATTCCCTAAAAATGGGTCAAATGAGCTTTCACCAAAATAGCACGAGGGATCTAAAAATAAACATCTATATAAGGTAATAGAATATAATATCATTCCCAGATATATTTTTTGCTTTTTATGGATTGTGAATCAAGCACCAAATGGAAGAGTTACAATTATTCCTGGATTGAATGATTTTTGAGCAATGGGAGAAGAAAATAATAGACCACCAATAGAAATAATAAAGAGAAAGAAGAAAACTCTATATATACTAAATACGGGGAAAATTGAAATTTCAAAATAAAATAAGGGGGAATAAGGGTTAGGTGCATATTTTCAACACATGGTGGATAATGTGTGCAAGTTAGAGCTATTTAGGGGAACACCGCTTGTTTAGGTGAACTATTTATCTAGTTCTGGGAAAACTATTAAAAGGGGTCTATCTCGAAACCCAACAACATTACACAACCATGCACCTTAGCTCACATAGTTTTAGAAAAACTATGCAACCTATAGGTCACCACTATCTGAAACCAAATGGTTTTATAGTAATTATGTGTTCATGCCTACAAGGTTTTCTCTAACTATGAAACCTACACATTTCACCCCATTTCTGGGATTTGGAATCTAAATGAGCCTCATACACACTTGATACCACCTTTACATGATTAGGTATCCTTATAATATCAACTTAAAGAATTTTAATAAAAAACGATTCATAACTTTATAAAAATATGTGCTATTAAAACTTTCTCTCTTTAAAGAAACTCATCCCCAAGTTGGGATTTTGAGGGTAAATTGGTACTATCAATGAAGAGTTCTGGCCACTGATCTCGTATATCTAGTTTCCATTCCTAGTTCATGTCTTGCACCCAGTCATTCTACCTTTTCACCCATAACAATGTAATGTACCTTCATTGGAGTGTATTTATGCTCAAATACACGAAAAAATAGTATACTAATTAAAGGAATAATCTACACAAGATTGAACTCATCTAGATGACAGATATGTGATGGTTCAAAAAGATATTAGTGAAGCATGGATATGTGAAATATATCATGTATAGGTAGGTATATCTGATGATGTTCTAACTAGTGTTCCCCTAGTATTATCCTTTACGCAAACTCGATCAGTCCAATGAACCTTTTTGAGAACATACCCTATATATGAATTTGTCTATAACCAAACCTAAGTGACTCTTAAGAAAAACGTATCTCCACCCTCATACTTGAGAGGTTTCTGATGACTTTTTTCATAATACTATTGTATGGTTGGAGTAGTCATAATGATCTTTCTGATCAATTAGACCCACTATGTAGTATCTTACATGAGACATGACCCAAGCATAGTTGTATCACCCACTACTATCTATAAAAGAGGTGAGAAACAAGGCTTACTTTCTAAGGATTTATAAGGAGCTATCATGACCTTATACTGAAATCTAATTTTATAAGAAAACTCAATGAGGGGAATGTGTTTCTCCGAGGAACCCAAATTTCAAGGGAACATGAACAAAGCATGTCTTATAGCCTTATGATCATGTTTTCCATTTTTCCATTAGTTTGAAAGTGATTTTTCATGTTCATAAAAACCTTTATACCCTAGCCTTCCTGTAACCCCATCAAGAACCTTGACATAAAATGAGAATCACTATCAAAAATTAAAAAAATGAGGATCACCACATAGAATTAAAACCTCCCTAACGTACAACCATCCATGATCGTATACTGTTAAGGTATATCTCACATTTAATAAGGGTTTAATTTTCATTAAATGGTCAATAAAAACCATATTTTATTGGTACTTTGAGGTGATATGGGTAGGCTAGAAATGAAATCCATTGAAACATCATATCTTATCAACTCATAAATTGACAAAATATATAAAAGTCATTCTATTCACTGATGTTCCACCTTCATCAAAATACATATGGAAAACCTAGTGATGAAGCTGTATTACATGGGTTTCATACAAAGATAGCAATACCAGCATTGATGATCCAAACACAACGTGCAAACTCTGAGGTGAACCGCCCATGTAGAGTCTTGTAATTCTCACATTATATATTATCTAATGACTTCTATGACACATACACATCAATTTAATATTATGTTTCCATCCCCATACTTGGTAAAACATGAAGATGTATCAAAATCTGAGACACTTTCCCTTTGGAAAAGGCCTTTGGGGTTAGATAATTTTGCCATCCATACCTATTCGTGAAGAATAGGCGCCACTAATACGACTGATAGGATAGTCTAATCATGGTCCTTCTAAACCTAGATTTAGATATATGAGAATAAATTCATGATTTACTATTATTCATTGTCCTCTAGAATTACATAAATCTATGTCTCCCAGATCAGATCATTGTCTACAACATTTACACTGATAGGCATAGAGTCTAACTCAAAATCAAATGACTATTGGTTATTGACCCAAGATCACTATCTGGGACTGAGATCCTCTTGTGTGAAGATGTCCATGGGGATTTTTTGATTTGTGTACTCCAAAAATTCCCCCCAAGTACATTGTGTCTCCACCAATGTAGATAATGACCTACAATATCAAGCTCGGGGTCATGCATTGGGTAATTCTGCTCATGAGGCCTATATAGATGATACATGTACATTATGAGTCACTCTACCTTCATCAAAACAACTCCATTAATGATAACTTATGTTCCACAGTATTCAAAATTGATCCTTCCTGGATCTTATATTTTTAGTATCGATGCAGAATTCAAAGTTCCCTTAAACTACTTAATAATTCTTTCACAAGATTCTAACAAAATGAAATAGACACCCTTCTTTTTCAAGATCTTAAGTTTTTCTTTAAGGAATTTGAAATCATGGATGAATAATCTATAATATTTGGTTATACTAATGATACTATGAACTAAAAAAACATTATTAGGATTCTCTAAAGAAACTATAACCATGACATTCTCTAGGTCTACTAACACATAGAAGTTTGAGAAAACATAACCTAATAGATGGAATATTATAATCCATGAGTGGCATACACTCAGATTTGCATATAGGTGGTGCTCTCATAGTATATTTAGTAGGATCTCAATATGGTTTGAATGATCATGTCTAGATAATGAAGTCACCAAGATATCATCAATAGAGACTACAAAAACTGAATCTAGATATGTGTGTGAAACCAACTCATAAGATTCATGACGATTGTGCGTGCCTTCGTGAGGCTTAATGACATGATCACATACTTGTATATTCCATACCATATTTTTAATGAAGTGTAAGGTATGTATGATGTATTGACATACACCATATGATATCCCAACCTCAAATATGTCTTTCTAAACACTATTACTCATTGGATTTCAACTATAGTAATTCACACATATCAAAGAGAATCTATCCACTTTCATCTAAAAATGAACTAGAAAATAAAAAGAATAAAACCGTGGAATATGAATCATTCATCCTTAAGACCCTCCATAAATATCTTGTGCTTCGGGTGTTCCTTTGGTTACATCATATAAGGAGTAATGGTCACTAGTACTGATCCTCATGCAAGATAAATAGTAATATATACCGCTCACACTCAAGGAAGACCCGAGAATTCATCAATAAAGGAAACTCAGAAACTCTTAACTACCGGAGGAAACATTGTGAGGCACAAACCTATTCTTCCAGGAAAATAATGGAAATTTCATAATCTAAATTACTCAACCTCTATTGCTCGTGTCTATATTGAGATGTACAAACATCCCATTATACCTTATAGACATTATTAATGACTTATATTGATGCATACATCACCCTCCGATGGTAGCGGTCAATATGGCCTTTATAGAGAAAAATATAGTCTATCCCAATGATTACATAAAATCATGTCATGTCATGTCATGGTAAAAAAGATTCCATATGAAATGGTAACTATATATATCAAGTTCACAGTTCCTAAAACAAGGATTACTATTTTAATGGATAGCTAATGGGGAATCTAACATCATAATTCCCTGAAAGTGTTTGATCTCATATCCTAGACTTCCCATTATACAAAATTACAAAAAAAAAGAATGTTTAATATAAATAAAATACAAAAGTGGATGCAAGTATAATAGTACATACAACTGAAGATGGCCAAAAGTTCTTCTCCTCTTTCATGTGCTCGAGTCCATCAAACCGTTTTGTGACATGGCCTTAAGCCACTGCCGGACTATCCTGAGCAGGACATCTCTTTTGGTACTGAGAATCATAAGTATGAATTCCTTTGTATTTAACTACTCTTTGACCTTATTGGAATGTGTTATTCGAACTACTTTCCTACCCTGATACGATTATCCCTACCTCTAATCATGGTTTAGGAGTAGATCCTCACTTTATAAGAACAAAGGGAAACATTCTATAGAAACAATTGATATGGCCCATCCAACCATAGACTATGTACTCTATTGGATCATGTAAGCAATATGTCTTTACATGAAATGTCTCTCCACAATAGTTACAGATCATGAAATTGTTGTCACATTGGTTCAGAATGATGCTTCTTCAGTATGTATCCTCAAAATATCTCTTTCACTGGGATGAAGGAAAATGAGATCAAGTTTCTGATCCTCCTAGAATTTCAAAATCATATTACCTCATGTTTCTCTCTGTAATATGGTCTTGGTTTACAATTTAGTAAATGAAATCCAACGTAGGCACGTTGAAATGCAAGCAGATGGGGTATACCCGCAAGAGTAGGATATAACTACGGAAGCACTATAAAAACAGGAGAATACACCATAACAGTCAATGTCACTAATATAGGGTCATGAATTCTCTTTATCTATCATTCCTTAGAGTTTTGGGATAGTATTAGTTATATAAGAATATATGGAAATAATCTCATACCTTATCTTTTTTCCAATCTTCTTGTTTGATTATGTCCCACCACCATTTGGATGGATCACATAGCATACACATGGAACGTGTTACCCTCCAATATAGATGTTCATCCAAATGCTCAAATATAAAAATCATTTCATTGAGAAAATAAATTTTATTATGTGGTTTTCAGTCCCCATAAAGGGTGGGAGGGTGTTGTTGATGAAATTCATGAGTAAACTCTTCCATACACGAGGTAGGTTAAACTACACCTTTCATATACATAAAAATACATAAGAATACCTATCATAACTAGAATTCAGTGTACATATCTAGAATATGAATAGGTTATATATGTGGGACTATAGGGGGATAACATAAAACTCAAAACCTGATTCCTCATGAGCATGGTCGGCACCACCTTCCGGGCGTGTGGTCGGAGGACTTCAGGGAATAATGATACTAAAATGAAAAAAATGCCTCAAAAGAGATTTAAGAAACTGATTATATTGAATACATAACAATGATAAGTAATAAGACTTCTTATAGAGACTATTAGGCCTTTATGAATTCTTATCAAGATAGGTATATATAGTACAGAGGGACAGCAATAGGCCATAAGAACAAAAGAGAAACCTAACTACTAACAATTAGGTCTGGTTTTAGGTATAAGTATCTATTTCAAATATTTAGGATAACAAAATCCACATTAAATGTCTTATTTATTTAAAATATTTCCTTGTTCAAATATTCATGTCACTCCAAAATAGGTGAATAATATAGGTTGTAATTTTCACCCCATAAGGGTCCATTCTCGTTATTAACCATAATATGGAATCCACATAACTCATACATTAACAATATCTAGACTATGTAACCAATGTTCAATGGCTCAATCTTCTATAATTTACTACATAAGGTGGATTATTTATCATATTACGAAAAACACAGTTAGGTTAAGGCAAGAACTTTAATTATCAATTAGGTTTTCCAATCCCTGCAAGAAGTGTTGGAATAATTCAATATATATTCATGGAAATATCATTATGAAATAGTAAAATTCACGTTGAATGAATATGCGACATGGAAAAATTCATGACATTTTAGTTAGATTGTGCTAGTATTGATGCATCTAGTTCAAAAAACTCAACTCATCAGGACTGCGTAAAAGAATTCATGATTCAATAATACCAATATTAATAACAACATAAAAAAAGTGTTTTACCCAATGGTGAAGTCTTATTAACCAGAAAACATGAAAGAAATATTAATAATTCTCCATATTAATAAATTTTTCCTTCCCCCATACATGGGCTAGTTATGTCCAAGAACATGGTCAATTCCAAATCCCTTTAACTCATAGTCTCTTATTTATTTCTCAAACAGTAATACAAAGGGAAAAAAAGCTCTAATACAACTTTGAAACATCCAAACCTGGGAAAAATTAACACATTTATTATGCTAGTTTTTTATATGGCCTAAGGTATACCTACTAGTTTTCTAGTGGCTAAAAACTAGTAGTGAGGGTATTAAGTGGTATAATGGGGAGACTATACCATCTAATATGAGTTCCAAAATAGATTACAACAAAAAACACACAAACATAAGAGAATATAATAGATATATAGATATATAAATAAATAAACAATATAAGCATAAATTAATAGTCCAAATTATTATGATAGTGTGGATGAATAAATAACTGAGAAATTGAATAAAAAAAATTCATTATGGTAGTTTCAATACCTGAATTCATGGAATGAAGTTATAAAACATCGGAACATCATAGATAACATACATCCATTATATATTAATGGTACAAAAATAAAAAACTGTATTCCACTAGAATCTTGAATGAATGATCTATCCTCTAATCCTATGCTCAAACTATATGTAAGTATATCAACAACCAATGGTATGGTGGTTTCTATTATTGATAATTGTAGAAAAAAACTCTTCTCAAGAACCAAAGGCTACCCATGTGGGGTTTGAGATAAAAATTTCAATTGGACACCACCAATTGTGTCTACTCATAATCTAAGTGCTTCTCATAAATAAGTAGTTTGAATTAATATATAATTAATCAACAATGCATAATGAATAAAAATACCCCCTCTTAGGCTCAGAGAAGACACGATACGTTTCTACTTGTTTTGTCTTATGAAAAAAATAGAACAATGATAAGTTACTTTATATATAGAAATAATATATATAGTATAATTATTTATTTAATCGACAAATATGGACCAAGTACGTGATAATATATGTTTCCACATACCTTGAATGATAATTCTTGGATGGATTGGGATCTAACATTGAAATCCATAACAATTATAACGATCTTATTATCTAATGAAATATTGTACATTACCAACATCATAATAAGAGTGTGAGACATCATACACAAGAGTCAGGATTGTGAGTTCACCATCATGTCATCACACGAAAAATGTAACATGGAAAGTATGACCCAATGTCCAAGTACATTAAATAGTTTGAGTCATCATGCTCGACACTAAATGTAATGGATCATGATACCTTCATTCTCAACAAACCCCTTCATTCATTCCAAATTCTATTTCAAGGAATATTACATTTATAAAATAATGATCAAGGGGTTACTTCCCAAACATCTCAATAATAAATATCAATATAATTAAGTCTTAAGTTTTTATTTAATTTCATTTGATTATTCATGAATAATGGTGGAATTACCACCCTTATAAAACCTTCAATTCAATTAAAACAATTCCATTGAAAAGGTTTAACATCATGAAATATCCAATTAACTTAATTTAACCATTCAATTTAAATAAATAATTAAATTCATGTTATAAATTTCAAAGGGACATTTAGGATGGTACATGGTCAAATAAGGAAGTTTCCTACTTGTAAAATTCCACTCATGGGTTGAATCAAACTCCTATGAGGTGATTTGGGTAATATTAACATTCAGATGTTAATGGAACTTACATTTTAATTGTATAATAAAAACTGATGGAGATCTAAGTAATTTATTAATTATATACAGGGGACAATTAAATGTGGAAAAACCAATTAGTTTCCATAATTATGATAATCATCCTCTAAATTACTAAATATTTAAAAATGTGTGTGCATCTATCTGTGATGGTTAATTTTATATAACAAACTCAATAAAAATAAGATTCTTAGAAGATGGCATCATGAGACACTAAAATGTAGCTATGGAACATCAAAAATCCAGGGGAAAATGAATCCACCACCTTACTCAATGCCCTTGATGAATCCTTGCAGTCAATTAGCTGCATATTTTAAATAGTTTATAGGAGATCTGAGAATTTGGCCAACACCTTGGAAATAGTGAAAATGATATTGTACCTTAATATCACGATAAATAAAAAGAGTATTCTTATATGTATTGTAAGAGAATATAAGATCTTACTAAAAAATATTTTATGTTTCTAATAGATCGTGATTTAGAAATCGAACTGAAGAGATTGGTGGATGCCCAAAATGATGTATTTTTGAGTAGTGTGAGAGGAAATAGGAGGCCACTAATTGAAAAAAGAAAAGGGGAAATTAAAATGGTAAAGTTAATTAATTAGGGGAATAATTTTCTTTTCACCCAAAACTTAGGGGGCACATGGTTAGGTTCTTGATTTTTAAACCATATGAAAATTGTACTCTTTTCACTTTTATTATAGGGCACAATGCATTGTTAGGTGCACAATTTACTTAATCATACGCAAACCTCAAAAAGGGCTCCCTTCTAAAACCCAACAGCATCTCATGACTGTGCACCTCAATTCTCATAGTTTTATAAAAACCTTGAAACCTATAGGTATCCATTTTCTATAAACAAAAGGGTTGATAGAAAATGATTGGTCTAGGTGAAACTAATTTCTATAAAAGTGAATTCTAGTATTTTCTTCCTACTTGGAGGATTTGGTCTTCAAACAATCAATTGACACTCCATAGACAACCTTGAAATGATTAGGTATCATTACAACTCCCATTTAGGGAACGTAAAGTTAAAAAAATGATCTATTATATTATAAAAATATGGGTCAATATAGATGGACCTTCCTATAACTACCATATACACCATTGACCTTTCATGTAACTTTTCTTATTTTCTAAACTTCTAAATTTAACATCACCTTTTGTTGGAAGTCACTAAAATCATGAAACACCATCTATATTTCTATAAATTGAAAAAAAAAATGTTCTTCACCCAAATCTACCTCCTTGAACACTAAAAAAATTCAAAAAAACCTCGACATCACCAAATATGAATAACGCAACATTGAAAAACACTTTTTTGGAATCTTTGAACTTGTTCTCAAAACTTTTTCTCTACATGAAATTGTTTCATGAACTTAATTCCATTTTTAATGAGGTATTTTAGAATATTAAATTTTAAAGATATTCATTAAAATACTTATTTATTTCAATAATTTTTTTCAATTGGAAAAACCCATTATTTTAATATTTATTTTTCTAATTTTTTGGAATCACTATATCCATAAAACATCTGATTCCGATGTTTCTTATTAATTTTATTTATATTCATATGATAAACTCACACACACACTCAAACACTTTCATATAAATTTATTCGTGAATAAATCAAAGTAATCATTGTCCTGGAATGTTTCCATAAATAATGTTTGATACATCCCTATGTAGGTACTCCTATTAATTTGAACGCTTCAACCCAAATCTCAGAATGATCATGACAGACATTCTAAGATCACATAATACATCATGAAATTTGAAAATTGTCCATTATTAAAAGATCCATTTTCTCATGAAATAGAGGACAAGGTGAAAACACAAAAAAAAAATCTATTCCCCCACAATATGTTAATGGAAATACGAAAACCATAAATTGAGAAATTCATGGTTGAAAATGATAGGTCTAACAATAAATCTAATGAAGAACACTTGAAAACAACAATTATCCTTGGTCTATAAAATTAATCCCTTTTTATTTTTTAGAAAAAATTCAATTATCATTTTCATCAAACTCGATGCTACAAAATATAATGTTTTTTGTACCTATTATCCATGAAATAAATACCAATTATTGATTATTATTGTTGATTGATATCAAATATTTCATAGAATTTGAAATATAAGTTGACCACTTATTTAACACCACTGGGGATGCAATTTTTATCATCAACTCATTTAGTTATTTATCTTAAATTCATAAACATCATCAACATCATAAGATTCATAGTCTTCACTTCCTACCCCCTAATGATGGGCAGGGTACAAACGCACATAGATTAATGAACCTTTGTACTCAAGTTAGAAACATCACTTGGAATCATGATCCATTTATATCCCCTTTTGAAATCATACCAAAAGTATAATTATTACATTATATACAGAATATAGAATCAATATAAACCTATAAATCTTGAAATAATGGTGTTAAAACTTTTTTGATGTATGAAAATAGAATATTTTATCCTTTCTATACCATTGATACCACACATTACATTATTGACCATTGTCTTCTTTGTCAATGTTATGTATATGGGCATTTATAATCTTCTCCATTTTAAAAAATGGTTCTTTCGTATAATAATAAAATGTATTGACCCACTATGATATGATTCTCCCCATTTTTTGGAAGACTTATTAGAACCAAAATATCACTTCTTCACAATATCATTTTCTAGCATATGACTACATGTATGCACAAAAACTCCAATTTAAAAACATATGTTAGTTGTTGCTATTTTTTAAAAAAAAATCAACATTTAAAATTAGAACATAGAAATGTTACATCAATAAGAATTTTAAGTATACGAATCCATGATGTGGTTAATGAAAGAAGAAATAATATTAATAACATCATCACATTATATTGCACTCACTTACATCCACACATCTCAATCAGCAATAGAACAATTGATTTTTTTAATGAATTATTCTGAATTTATTTTTTAACTCTAGACACCAAGAGTACTAAAATTATGGAAATTTATACTTATTATCATAGATACGTATGATGGATGATACCATTCAATGAATCATTCTCGATACCATAATTTTTAATTATGAATCAATATTAAACTATGTAGACAATTTATAGAACAATAATTGTTAAATGATTTCTTATCTCATCCATAGAATGTAATTTATTGGTAATTATGGGTAAAAAATATCATATCATTATTTCAAAAAACACCCAAATTTATCAAAATTTTCACTAAATATAGTATTCAAATTCAACATGATAGTTATACATCCATAGTATCCTCTGATATCCTTAGAGAATTCATATAATATCTTATGATAGTCAAGAAAAATTAAAACATGAGATATTATTTTATTACTAATTCCTATTTATCTATCTTTATGATATAGAGTTAGAGAGACAATATTACCTTGACATCAATGCTTCATGGATCTTGTTACCACTTGACAAAAACTAAAATATAAAATTTCAACTACTGATGCTAATCATTTTTAATCCTCATAACTGCTCTAATTTTACCTATGCATTCATTTTAAGTATTCTAGGTATAGAAATATTTCGACTTTATCTGGTTTGAATTAGTTTTTAATATGATTCACATTCCAATATAACTATATATATTAATTAATACTTCATTGTGTATTTTTTGTTTCTTAAGACAACAAAATAAATATAAGTTAATATAATTTAAGAATAAAGTGGGAGGTGATAGCCTCACTTCATCAAGTTGATGAATGAGTAACGTCTGGAAAATGAAGTATTCTAGAAGTATACTTTCCATTACATCCTTTTTAGATTCATGGAAAGTAATTCCATCACTGAAATAACCAATTATTACTACTGACCATTATTTCTAGAATTTTTCTTTACTTACTTGTATATAGTTCTCTATTAGGTGAATAGACATTCAAAAAATCATTTCAAGTGTATTATTTTACCTTCAACTTTTCTGTATTGGAAAATTATTTTTCTTAATTAACCAACTCACAAACAATTCTTTTTAGGAACTCTTAACAACAAGGGTCACCCCACATTTTAATGATGGAACCCTTCTTATCCGTGTCTTCTTGCATCTCTATTTATCCCTACCATGTTAAGTAAAATTTCAATACCCATGTCTTTTTTTGAAATAATGTTTCATACCAGTGATATTTAGAGTTTTTTTAATTTTTAAAGTCATTTTAATTTTTTTCCAAGAATATAACTTTTAAAAATTGTATTTCTCACTCCTCTTCAAAATAATATTTCACATTTTCTAGTAACTCAAACCTTTGTCTTCTTCTCTTAACTTGTAGAAAATTATTCAACCCCACTTAGTCATGAAAATGTGTCTATTAGTTTTGATATTTAATAGAGACACATTACATGTTTTTTTCACTACTAGACCCCTCATTCCATTTTCTTCAATCTATCTCATAGCTAGTTTAGATTTCATATTTTTCCTATATATTTGTTTTATTTTCTTGTAGGAGGTCAGCCTCAAGTAAACTGATGTCGGTGCTAGATTCACCATTCACTGAGCTTTATTTTCCCCTATATCATTAAATATATTACATAGATAAATATATTTTATTTTAGTGAAACATTTACCCCATTATTCACTAAAATGTGGCATTTACTTGAAACAACATTAGATTAATTTTTTCATTAATTCATATCGATATGAAATTGGTTTTAATGGAAAATAAATGTAACTAGAAATCCAAACCTCGTATAGTCATGAAATAGTTAAGATGTTAATGCAATAGATTTTATGATTCCTTTAATCCATTAACCATTGATTCAGATACTCATGGGAGGTCCAATGATTCAATAATTTTAGTATTTAGTGTCCACTTTCCTCTAAGATTCATCTCTTTATAGTATGGAATGTTTCTTCCCCTTATTTGATAACTATAGATTTAAACATATTTGGACTCTACATGGTTATGTTCCCTAGTGAGGGATATTATTTTTCTCATTTGAGTCTTTCAGCATTCCTTCAAGATCTTTGATTATACAATCCTTCTCCATTAGTTGTGATGAAATATTCATAATAAATTATCATAATAATTTTCCATATAAATTCTCTTATAGTTTTGTTTTGATAAGGGTAAATCTTTCTTTCTTATCCCCTTCCATGTCTATATAATTTCACACTTATTTTGAAATTAACTTTATTAGGTCACTTCTACTATTCATTTTTTTACTCATCGTCACAATTCTGTCATTCTAAGCCACATTTAATTACCTCATCCTTTGGTTCTCCAAAATCAATGATTCCACTTGTGTGCACAATTCAACCTTGTTTTCCTTAATAATTTGAAACTCTTATGAGTCATGGATATTTAATTTGGAACCATATATATAAGCATTCCCTTTGGAAGACATTTCCTCTAACTTCTTATCCTGAGTATCATTCTTATCCCTCATATCTATAGTGATGTCAATCAGTAATTGATTTAGGATTTTTAGTTTTTTAAAATATTTTTTTTGTATTTAAACATGGTTCCCTTGAGACTCATTCATCTTTCTCAACCGCATGTTATCTTCCTTAAACCATTGATAAATATAGTTTTATGTATAGGAAACTAAAACCCTTTAATATCTTGATATCTCATCATTATTAGTAGTTTTGACATTACTTGAAATATTGGGATAACTAGATAGATATGTAAAATCATTATATAAACATGTATATAAATAATAATATTTATCCATAAATTCAATTTGTGATATGTTGGGATCACTTAACTCGATCTCGCACTACACAAATATTTGAGAAATTATATCTAATTCCTTTAGTGTTCTACTTATTTTGATTCTTTCTATTTCCCATGTCACACAGGATGAATAGATTGAAACTCTAAAAAAATTACCAGATCTATTTAAAAGAAATTAAATACCAAAAGATGTCCCTATGATAGGAACCCATTTTTTGGGCTAAAAACTGTCATTAATGAGAAATTCCCTATGAGTGAATGTATCATCATGAGTTTTTATGAATTATTATTATTTTTAAAATAAATTAAATTTAATTGATGGATTGCATTGATTTTTACACCCTATAAATAGTTATTTATAAAAAGTTTTTTGATACACATAATAAAGAGTTTTACTGGTGGTACATGCATGATGAATTTTGTCTTGTGTTACACACAACAAAAATTTCCTTTGATAGGTTAGGTTACACAAAATACTGAGTTTTACCGAACCAAAATATATTATTTATCATGATAGTTATCACATATCTATTGGAATAAAGGGATTTAATATTAATAAATGAATTGTGAAATTAATTCTTGGGTTACCATGTTAAATTTAAATGAACATAAAAACCAATTGAAAATACAAGATGTTTTTTAAGAATAGATATTTTTATTCACATTATGGAAAATTATCATAGTAAATTAAATTATTTAATATTATTGAATTAACTTAATGGATTTTATATATTATATATATAATGGTTTTTTTAAAATTAATCCAATATGTTTTATATAAATAAAATAACAATAAATCCATTTTTTGAAATAATAACTTGTGTTTTTCAAAAAGGTATTTTTTCTACCATTTAATGTAACACTTGTTCTAAAACTAAATTTCGCCACATAGAAATTTTATATTTTAAAAAATAACATTTATATTTCATGGTGGGATATCAAATTTTAATTTTATTGAATTTTTGGAATTTTTTAATATATTTCATTTAGTTGATGAATATTGACAAGTACTGCATTTTAATTGAAGACTAAATTTTTATCAAAATAATTAATAACGATAAAATATGTTTTAATTGGATTTTAAATAATTATAACCCAATTATACATATATTAATTAATATTAGGCCATTTAAATCAATTTTATATTGAATTCAGATATATAAGTTTGGATTTGTTTAACTTTTTCACATTAAATACCTTATTTCTTACCCGATAAATAGGAATAATTTGAAATTAATATTTTCCACTTATATTTTTTATTTTAAAATAATAATTTCATATATAGAATCATAATGTCAATATTAGTAAATATTTACCTCTTATTTATGGAAAATATGAATAGTATAATTTTTAATGTTTTTTACCGTGATTAATGGAAAATTGGATAATTAAGTGGTAAAAATAATTTTATAAATATTTTAAATTTACACTAATACATTTCTTATTTTTATTGGATAATATATGGTATCATTAAACCATCCATGGGTTGAATTTATTACCTCTTGGAGAAACATTCATGACTTTAAGCACATTATATAATTTTATTTTAAGAAAAGATAGGTCAAAGTCCTATTTTTAATAAGTGTTTCATTTATAATATGCTTTTATTAAAAAAATATGTCAGAAAAATAGTATTTTGAATGATAAAATATTATTCCTCATCATGTTTATTTTTTTCATGTTTTTAGTGAAGAAGTTATCAACATAAATAATTATACAATGATGATGAAATAATTATTCTATTAATGGAAAAACTAAAAAAAATATTAAAACTATTAAAATAAATATAATTAAAGAAAATTAATTATATTACATTATTTTATAGATTAAAATTACATAATACAGATTTATTAATTTAGTTTCTTAGAAGATATATTCTTTTTGTGTATTAATAAAATTTTATGTAATGAAAAGTATCAAAATTGAAATTAATTAAAATATAAAATTAATAATATTATAGTAGGTGATATAAAATGTATAAAAATATAAAATTAGTCCAACTTATGTGGATAAGGATTATTATGTCATAAATGATTCATTCATTGTTATCCATCCATTTTATTGCTACTATATAAACCTTAAAAGGGTAAAAACAACTGTTGTGATGATAAGAGTTAGAGGTAAAATAAAGGTAAAAAGAAAATGATGAGGATTATAAATTAGTCAAAACTTTTATAATTTTACATTGATGAATTTATTTCCACAAAAAATCATCATATATTCTAATTAATGTATCATGGTTCCATTTATAATATAATATTAATTTATATTAATTTAAATTCTTTTAAGAAATTGCAAGAGTGCCCCTATCCCATCTTAGAAAAGGGAACATATTCTTCTATATTCATCACACTTAAAAACCAATTTGGTTAAGCTAAAAATTATTGAAATTTCCTCCCATATTACCTCCCATGATCAAATAATCCTTTTTTACACATAATTCCCACCAACAATGTCCCTTGGTGCAATCCAAAAAGAGATACCTGAGAAGGGGTAACATTCATCAACGAACATTTTTTATTTTTTATCCCTTAAATAACTTCAATTATATTTATATAATTTTTTATAAAACACACTCAGTATATTAAAAATATTTATATTTTTTATGTCAATTGTAAAATCTAATAAATTCACACACATCCATTAAATGGTATATTCAATCATCATTCATGTGTATAACGTATTATAACATTGCAAACCTATATTGTTCGTTATTCCATTATAAAATTAATTTTTGGGAATTATGATGGATTTTTTTGGTTATATATGATATATATTATGTTTTTAATATAATTATTATTCTTGTAGTTTTAATTTCACATATAACTTCATTCTCTCCATTTTTTGGGAATATGATAACATCATCTGTGTGTATAGAGGACTTCCACCACATGAAGAATTGTGATTCTATCACGCCTTACATGGAATAAATTACGGTTTATTTTAATAAACATGTGTGAAATATATGACACAAATAAAATTCTAGATTGATAATATGCCATTTAATTTTCTTTCATTAATCTGATATTAAAATGAAAATAGAGTTCATTCATACATACGACCTACAATATCAATGAATTTTGTACTTTATTTTTTACTTAAAACTTTTATAAATCAATAAAAATACATATATAGTAAATATATATGACATTTATATCACTTTTATCATTTTAGAGATGATGATATCATGATCTGGATAAGAGCACTGAGAATAAAAATTTAAACATGTAATATAATGTCATATGTAAATCATATTTGATATAATATATAAGAATATAGTCATGTGGTAGATTTATAATAATCATATATTTATTATACAAGATGCGTGAACATTAATGATGGAATTATTGTATTAAAGTAAGAGGATTTAAAGTCTCACTATTATTTATACAAAACTTATACAATATTCACCACTCATTTCATTTGAGTGGTGTATATACAGCCCATGAATATAATATATGATCATTAAACATAAATTTATGTGTATTTATATATCCATTTAATTATTTATCTTTCAAAAGGTGTATGGTTAAAATTTTACCAAACCAGAAAGGTAATTTTGTCCCAATTTTCTTTTATTTGATACAAATTTTATGTTATGAACCTATTTTATATTAAAATGTGTATATACTTACATTTGATTTGTTTTATAAATAATTTCATTATTTTCATTATATTTTAGGTTTTATGTAATGTTGTTCTCTCTCGGGTATTAAATTAATTTTCTTCAAAATCCATGTTTTTGAAAAATGTTTTTAAATGATATTTTAGTCAATTTCAATGTAAATTATTTCAAAAATGTTTTTAATGGTTTTCTAAGATTCAATTATTTTTTCAATATTATTTTAAATAAAAAAGTTCTTGTAAGTGATTTATCATTTAAAAAGTATTTTCAATATAGAATGAATATTTTCCTCAAGAAACATTTTAGAAAGACCTTACAAAAATATTTTCCATCTATGGTTACATCACGTGGTGTTAATCATTCCATACTAGGGATATGATCCAATAGTACAATTAATATTATTTCTGTGAATGTTTTACAATTTTATGGAATGATGTTTATTAATCAAATTAATTTTAAATGAGAAATTATATGGTGAAATGTTTATAAAACACCATTCTTTCCATGATTTCTGATGTGATAAATGATTAAAAATCTTATTCCAATTATATTTATGATTTAATTATGTGATGGGAGGGACCTATATCTTCATCCAATGAATTATTTAATGAGGGATAACTCATGAGGTATATATATTATTCATGAACCTAATTTCAATTTCACAATTCAATTGATAGAATTTGTTTTCATGTCAATAATTTTGTGTGTGGGCCTGGTTTTCATGTCAATATTTTTATAGGAGGGCCTGATTTCATGCCCTTGACTTAATGTGATTACATTATATATTTATATATGTTCCAAAAGATTCATGTTTTGGTGTATTACACAATTTCATGACATAGGTCAATGTTACGGTCCCATGGATTATGTTCAATGATCCCATTATGATTCCTATCATATTAACTACCAATATAAATGCCATTAATAATATATAATATATTTTACCTTCATGTTATGTTGTCCAATATTTATTATTATGTTACTATATACTTATGTTATACTTATGTATCTATCATGATTACCCTTACTGAGTATCTCATATCACCCATTCTTAGGATTCCTTTCCCCGGGTTATAAAGAATTGGTTTAAGTATGAATAATAAAGGCGAAGATATTTATGGGAGATGTGGAAGATCTTTAACCAAATTAGAATAATGGGTTCATTGTTTACAAAGTCGCTAAAATATTTTGATCTTTGGGTATGTGTTTCTTTAATGTAATGAATATTCATCTTAAAATATGTAATACCTTTGTATGTAATGTCTAGGATATTATAGATAGTATTAGAGAAAGGGTTTAGTATAAAAATTTGAAAATAAGATGTGAAAACCATAGCAATAACACTAAGTGTATGTGTGGGTTACAATTCTAGAGTTTTGTAGTGATATAAAATAACTTATGTTAAACCTAAGGTGTCACAGATTGAAATATAATAAATATATTCCCTTGAATATGAAGTTTTCCCCGTTTGATTGGTATTTCTCACAGTTTTATTTTTGGTTTCAGTCAATTGATAAAACCCAAAGTAATCTTGTCAATGTTGAATACAACAGGAAATGCAATGATTGTTCTCCACATAAACCGAATGTAATTTGAGTTAGAATGAAAAATCTTATCACTAAACTCACACATTATATGAATAATTCTATATTTTTCGATGAGGAAATGAGGGAAAAATTATTATGAGTCCATCATGAGGAAACATCCACCTTATTTTAAGGGTTCTTCTAATAAAATAGTGGCTGAAACATGGATCAACACCATTGTAAAAATATTTTATATTCTTCCTTTATTGGGACATGAAAAGGATTTCTTAAGTGTTTATCATCTTGATGGTGAATCAACTCAATTGTCAAATCTTATCCTGAATACTAGGAAAGAATGGTAAATTGAAACCTAGGATGGGAATGAGTTGATGAACATATATTTTAATTAGTAACTTCCTCATATTATTCATACAAAAATGGATAAATAATTACATGATTAAAAAATGATAATGAATCTGTTTGATCCTAGGAAGATAATGTTTTAACAATTATGAGATATACATTTGGAATTATCTTAAAACATGAATATAAATTTGTTAGATTCATTAGTGACTAGAAACCAAATCGCCAAAAATAATTAGAGATAAGGGACTTTGGAAGCTGTGAAGAAATATTTCAGTCTTCACTGAATGAGGAAATGTAATTCAATAACAACAATGGTTTGGTGATAAGAAAAAGAATATGTGGATTAATGGAAACTATAATAGTTTTCCACGTGAAGGGAAGAAATTTTTTAGACCTCATACTTTACATAAATGAAATAATAATCACTTACAAGAATTCCTAAAAATAACAAGTATATTATTCAAGTTTGGTAGTACTATACATCAAGAAAAAGAGTGTTAGAGTGGTGTTAAGAGGCTATTCAATGAAATCAATGGAGGGAAATATCAAAAAATGAACCAATCACAATTAAGTTCTATAAATGAAGATATTTCGATCACTATGAAAATTAATTCCGAAATCAATGGGCTAATATGTATTATAATCGACAAAACCTCGGAAGGAATCTGAAAAATGTGATACCTTATTCCATTAGAATTAAGGATGTGGGCCAATATAATCAGGAAATACATATCCACCTACCCTTTTAAGGGATTTCATGTTTTTTTAATGAATAAGATCCATGAAATTTCTATTATCCATCCATTAGTGAACATTCATGTAATTGTATACTCAAATTTTAGAATAATTATATCAAATTTTATATAGGAACAAGGATGAACTCAAATTTCCATTGAAAGCATTTTAATGAAAGAAAAGTTATTATATAAGGAATGAAGAATCATGTGTATATTAAATATTTTTTAGGTTATTACCATGTTTAAAGGGAATATATGATCATTATATTCATATGATTGATGGGTGAAAATAATAGCTATATCATGTTGATTTGGGATGAATGATTTGATTATTTTAAAATTTTAGTAACATTTTTCTGAATGTTTTGGATTTTATTTTATTGGAATGTTAATATGTGAAACCATTTATGAAATTAATTATTTTGAAATTTGGAAAAGGATTTATAAATTAATTTAGTACTTCACCATATGACTATTTATATGCATTGGATAATATATACATACCATTTTTTTATAATGACAATTAGAAATAGAAAGAGTAACATGTAATTCCATTATGGATCTTATGATCCACTAGTTCTAAATAAATTAAAATTTCAACATCATTTCATGTAGTAAGAGATGAAGAATAAATCGATATAGGAACAACTGATAGATGAGACAATATTTACCAAATGGATAAAAATTATGAAAGTATAGCTTCTTGTGAAATTTATTTAACTTCATGAAAAGAATCTTGAAAAAAAATTTATCCCAATATCTTAATTTTAAATGAATCAAATGGCCCCATATAAAATCACATATTTATCATTCTATGATTTTAAACAGAATGATGACAATTTTCTCTATCTCTCTCCATCATAGCGTAATAGTTAGAATGCTATTCCATGCCTATGATTTCACTTTCTGATAATTATATCTTAATGGAAATCCTAGTAATGCAGCGATATTTTCCTTTTACATTACCAATTTTTGAGTGAAAGTTTCATTTATCCTTTTAAAATGTGGGTTTCCCAAAAACAAATTCTAATACATCAACCTTTTATTCTTGAAGTGCATTTCAAACTGAAAGTGTGCGATATTACTTTTTAACTTCTTGATCATAAATGAATAGTATATTATCGATTAGAACTACCAAAAAATATCTCTCAAGTAGTTGATTTCTTCCATGTATCCCTTTAGAGGAAGTACATACCTAATAATTAACATGTACTAAATATAGAGATCATACTACTAGTGAAATATCATTCATATGAAGAGATACTAGTATAATTTTTAGATCATTGAGTTAATCTTCAACGAAACAAGACCAATCACCTGGTTAATGTTTTTTTGGATAAAGAAATAGATTTATTAAGCTAAATGGGAACATGAGGATATTATGAGTTAGAGGTATCCTAATTTTTTTGTATTAGTGTGGTGAATTTTGAGGTAAATATTCATTTTAAAAGGTGTAAAATGTAACCACCTGAAGTTTTAAGAATTAATATTAGTTTTTACAAAATAATTAAAATTATTTGATGGATTGAGCTGAATGATACACCAAGTCAATATTTATTTACACAAAACATTTTTCTATACATGAAATAGTTTTTGAATTATGATATATTAATGAATAAATTTCGCTTCTATTATACACAACAACGAGTTCCTTCGATAGATTGTGTTATATATAAGACCATGATTTAGCAAAAAAATATAAAATATTTTTCATGATAGTTATCACTTATCCATTGTAATGGATTGAATGAATATGATTATATAAAATATAAAATTAAATCTTGCATTACCATAAAATTATAATTTAATATAAAAACCAATTAAGAATAAAGGATGGGTTTTTTATGAAATACTTTTTTTATTCCAGAAAAGGAATCTTTTCATTGGAAAAATAAATTATTAACTATTAGTAAATTATATTAATAGTATTTATATGTCATATATTCGATTAAATGTTTTTAAATTCATCCAATATGGCTTAGATTAATAATATAAGAAAAAAATTACTTTTGGGCATAAAAGGATGAATTTTCTTAAAAGGATGTTTTGACACATGTTAATGGAAAAAAATTTCACAATCAAAAAATTGAAATTATTATATTTTATATTTGGACATATAAAATTCATATTTTCATAAAAATATAAAAACTAACTTTTGTTGAAATTTTTTTTATCTTAGAACTTTAAATTTTTTTTAATCTTGAAATATACTACATTTTAATAGAAAACTATATATTCATCTTAATACTATATAATTTTAAATTATATTGTTAACTGGTTTTAAAGTAACTGTAGTTCAATTATACCTTTATTAATTCAATTTTTCAATTTTAATCAAATTCATACTGATATTGGATATAAAAACATTGTGATCTCTCAAAATTTTCACTATAAAACCCCTATTTCTCAACCCCATCCACTGATGTACTTGTAAATAAAATTTAACAAATTCAATATTTTTTAATTTTTTTTAAAAAATAAAAATATTTATTTATAGGTTCAAAATTGATTAAATAGTTTCCTTTTATTTTTGGCCAATGTGGATAGTAATTTTTTTAATTTTTATCTCCATGGTTAAGGGTAAATATGATAATTAAGGGGTTAAAATAATATTATCAATATTTTAATCTTACCCAAAAACCAATATATATTTTATTTATGAGTTAGGTTCAATGAACATAATCTCTTGGTCTAATTTATAACCTCTTTGAGACACCGAGATGATAATAAGGCCGTTATAGTATTTTATTTCAAGAAAATTCAAATATGTCACACTCATGTTTTTAACAAGTATTTTATTTTTAGTATTTTGATATTCAGAATATATTTAAAAACATATTATTCCGAAATATTAAATATTAATATTCATCATGGATGTATTTAAATTTTTATTGAAGAATTAATTACCTTAAATAGTTTTACAATGATGATGTAGTGATTATTTAAATAGTGGGAAAATCAATTAAATTTTATTAATAATATTAAAATAACTATATTTGAGAGAATTAATTTCATCCCTGAATTTTTTTTTGTTAAAATGAAGTATTGGGGTTGTACTAAAATAGTTTTTTATGATATATTTAATATTTTATATTTTTAAAAGTCAATGTAATGAATGGTATCAAAATTGGATTTAATGATATTTCAAAATAAATAATATTACAATAAATGAAATAGTATTTATCAAAAAATATAACCAAATTATTATTATATATTTTCAAATTCCATTAATGTTTCATTTACGGTTCATTTATAATTTTTGAGTAACTATATTGAACTTCATATGTTATAAGAAAATGTTTTCATGGTAAAAGTGAAAGAGGTTAAATAATTGTAAAAACAATAATATAAGGATGATAAAATTTCCAAATCCTATATAATTTTTATATTAATAATTTATTTCACCCCAAAATTTTCCTATATTAAAAATTAATCATTTGGGTCCATTTTAATAGAAAAAAATATATTAATTAAATATTTTTAGAAATTCCAAGAGCCCCCTCTGCAACCATATAAAAGAGAACATATTATTATCCTTTCATCAAATTGTAAAACCTATTTGGTTCGCCATTATCTATCTAAATACCCTCCAATATTTCCTCCCATCATCATATAAACGTTATTTGGTCATAAATCCAACAAATGATATCCGTTATTTCAGACAAGAAGGTGGTATAAGAATAAGAGGTAACATTTATCAATGAATCTTTTTGATTTAATTTTTTCATTAAACCATTAAATTATATTTATATAATTTTTATATAACAATATATATATTTAATATACAATGATATTTTTTAATGTTAAATTTATTACCTATAACTTCACACACTTCTATCAAATTGGATACAATGTCATCTTTTGTGTGTATAACAAACTACTGCCCCACAAACTATTGTCATTCATTCTTACATTTCCATATTTAATGGTAGATAATAATTACGTATATATATATATATATATATATATATTATATATTATATTTATTATGTTATTATGATACTAGAATTGTAATATCATGGATATTTTCGTGCTTTCAATTTTTTGGGAATACGATAACGTTGTTCGTGTGTACGGAAGACTTACACCTCATGATGCGATACAATTCATTCATTCATTACACGGAATTTATTAAATATGGAATTAACAAATATACGTGATATATAATACATAATATTATTTTTAAATTATTATACAAAATGCAATTTTCTTTCTTTAATATGACAAGAAAATTAAAACAATATTGATGTGTACGTACAACCCACCATATCCATGAGTGTTGTATTTCATTTTCCACCTACAATAGTTTTTAATAACCAAAAATACATATATATTGAATATATTTTATATTTACATCACGGTTATCATTATATAAATTATGAAATCATGTTCTACGTAGGAGGACCAATAATAACAAGTTATGACTTGTACAATAAATAAAGCGGTTAATACCAGAATCCTAACATTAACATGGAATTGATAATAATATTATAATATAAAGTCCTAAGAAATTAAAATATGGTATTGTATATATTAATAACTTTCTCTGTTATATTTATAGTAAACATATATTTTTTATATAGGCGTTTTTGAATGTGTACGAAGGATTTAAAAACATATGCTAAAGGGATCTAGTCTCACTATTTTTTCTACGAGACTTATACCATATTCAACACAATTTTGTTTTTTTGTGATTCATATACAACCTATAAATGTAATATATTATCCCTATGAATTAATTTATTAGTATTTACAAATTCATATAATGATATCTATTTCTTGGGGTTTACGTTTATAAATTTAATAAATTAGTATGGTAATTTTGTCTCAACCTTCTATCTTTGAGACCCATGATATGTTATGAACCTCTATTATTTTATAGGGTGTATATGATACCATTTCACATTTTTATAATGAATATACTTATTTTTCATGATATTATATGATTAATTTATTTTTATTTTGTCTATACTAGGAAATTTGTTTAATTCAAAACCATATATTTTAAAAATGATTTCAAAAATGATTTTAAATGATATTTTAATCCTTTTCAAGTAAATTATTTCAATGTTCATTATAAGTGTTTTTTAAAAATCATTTACATTATTCAAGGTAATTTTTTTAAAAAAGGTTTGTAATATTTTTTATGATAAAAAACCGTTTTCAAAGTGAACATAATATTTTCATCAAGAAATGTTTTAAAAAGTGCTTTCAAAATTATCTTTAATTAAATATTACATCTCTTGGTGTTATAAATTTCTTACTAGGGATATATTACTAGGATAAAATTCATATTATTTATATTAATTTATTAAATTTTTATGGTAGGTTTTTTTATTAATCTCATTATATAGTGATGAGATATGTTATGATGAATTGTTTATGAAAACAATTAATTTTCATGATTTTTGACAGGATGAATGATTTATGATCATGTTCAACAGGAATGATTTCATTAAATGAATGGTGGGACCTATATATCCATCCAATGCATTGGGTATGGATTGATTTCTCATTAGTTTTATATGTTATGTGTCAACTTGATTTAAAGTTCACAATTCTATGTGTTGACTTGTTTTCGTGTCCAAATTTTATGCATGGATCAGTCTGTCATGTCTATATGTTTAGGAAATGGCCTTATTTAATGTCCTTAACCTAATGAGTGAAACTTTATCTATTTATACATGTTCACAATATTAAAATTTTATGTTTATGCCACAATTTAATGTATTATTTCAATGTTATATTCTCAGAGATTATGTTCTATGATTACCGTATGATTCATATCTTTTAAAATACCCATATTTATTTCATGAGTCACCTATAAGATCTTTTACAAGTAATGTATGATCTCAAAAATTAATGCTAATGTTCTCTTACAATTATGTTATACTTATATATCTCTCATTTTTACCCTTACTAAGCATCTGAGCTTACCCTTCCTTTTTTTCCATTCCCGCGGTATTAAAGAATGGTTTTAAGTAGGAAAACTAAACAGAATAATAATTATGGGATATGTTGATGATATTTCACCAAATAAGAAGAACGTGTTCCATGTTTTCAAATTTGCTATATTGTTAATGTCAGAAAACATGTGTTTGTGAAATGTAATGAATATTCGTCTAATAAAATGTAATATCAATGTATATAAATCAGAGGATATTATCATGAATTATGGTATGAAACACATTCATGTTTCCCACATGCATTTAAAACTCTCTCTATCCTAATTTACCCCGACCTCACTTTTTAGTAGGGAAACTATTGTGTTAATATATTACGAGATGATCTGAAAAGTGTGATTATCTTATCCTTATTTAGATATAACTGATGATAAATCAATCTAAATAAACTCATTGTTATCAAATAAAATATAAGAAAAGAAATAACACAAGATATATGAATTTTACATAGTACACCCACACTTGGCTATGTATGTGGAGAACAAAATGATGATATATCGATGTATAAAAATCACCTAATTATATTTTAGTGGTGGATTTAGTCTTGGTCAATGTAATATCTTGTTACAATCTTTTATGTATTTTCTCTTCTATTTGATAGTTTTCCTCCTTAATTTCACACATCTTAGGAGTCTGAAGGATATTGAATATTTTATGAGATAAGTGATCTAAAATTTTGGTATGTATATTTTTTTCAATTAATTAAATCCATGTATTAATGTGTTAATAGATTTTATAGATTCTCTAAATGTACAGAGAATAGTTGAGTTTTTTTAAGGGTTTAATGTTGGAATATTGATTTTCTTTTATGTGTCGAGTGATTAAATATTGGTTAATGGGGTTAAAAGTTTTTCACAAGGTCTCTAGAACCATGTCATGAACTATGTACACAATTTGAAAGAAGTACACACCTTTTAATTGTAACATGATGTGAATTTTTAAATGATCAGGTTTAAATAAAAAGGTGTCATGTTTTGGAAGTATATAAGCCCAATATATTTCATGAATTTTAATGGTGTCACACATAATGTATCTATTGGGAGGTCCTCTTTTAGGGTGACGAATCGACTGATTTTTTATTTATTCTTCCACGCCCCACCTTGATCTCAACCAAGATAAATTCTTCTTTGATTTTCCAGGACCCCATTTAATTTGAATTGATTCGTTCAATACTGAATCATTTAGATCATTTTTCATCATCTATTGGAGTAAGAAATCCATTCTTCATATTTTTTTTATTTGTTCTTGGTATTATATATGCATTGAGTTATAAGTGTTTTATATCCATGGTGATTATTCCTCTTCTTATTTATATATCCAATTTTTCATCTTGTTCCAGGGGCCAATCCTTGTGGGTTGCAGTGTCACAGGTGTGATATTTTTAGGTATGTGTTCTTTCATCTTCTATGCATCCCATTGTGTTTAAATTTATCAATAATAATATTTGAGGATTGGTTTTAAGTCCTATATTTATTTTTTTTCTTCCTTGTTATTGTATCTCTTTACAAGACTGTGTTACTAGCGTTTTGTTGGTGGTGGTTACATCTATAGCCTGAGTTAGTTTACTGCATTTCTCCTGTTTTTGATAAATATTTTATTAAATAAAATCGAATTATATTATGGGTTTTTTGTCTTTGCATCTATAATAGTGTTTTTATAAAATCTTTCTTTCATATAGTTTTTTGTAAATGGAATGTGTTTTCAAATAATTGGGAAATGGTTTTGTGAAATGGATTTCAATGAATGGTTTCGATGGAAATGGATTGATGAACTGGTTTAGAAAATATAGAACATGGTATGGCTTGTATATTTATGTGTATAATATATTAATAGGTATCTTCCATTATTGGGGGAGTTTTTTTCATGGGGATTCACCCTACACCCTAGGCCTATTGTTCTACAGACATGTTAGACCTATTTTGGGGTCATTTTCTTGGGTGTTCCTATTCTCTCTATACTAGATGCATATGTATAGTGCATTAATGGGTACATGATTTTCTATGTTAGATATGAGTTTCATAGCTATATTGGTTTACTGTGATCCTTGGAATGATGTTACATGTTATTATTGACTGATTTAGATTACATTTGGTTTTTATTATTTTGATGGTACCTCCCTGGATTTGTTATGACATAAAATGAATCCTTTGGTTTGACATGATATATCTATTTTTATATATGTATATGAAATTATTTTTAATTTATTTAACTGATTTATTTGAAAATGTGGAATAAGGGGAGCTAAACAAGTATTCCATGCTTTTGATATAAAACCCAGCAAACTGTTAACATGAATTTTTTTATTTAATGTTATGAATTACTTGATTATTGATCAGGGAATTGATATAGAACACCTAGGTGGGTCCCTACTGATCCTATTAGCTTACACCATGCATACACATTGGGTGTTGGATAGAGCTTTGTATGCCTTTTGATGAATGTAATTGAAAGGTGTTATAGTGAGGCGGTGAAGATTTTGGTCAGCTGTGTTGGTACCTAGTGGTGTGATGGTGGGATTCTATCCAAGCTATCACATGGGGTAGTTAGTTTTCCTATTTTTGAATTCCTTTGTGGTTGGAATTGTACATAAAGATTTTTTCTAATCCTAGGTTTACTAGTTTCCACTGTTTTTCTTGGTAATAGAATTTATTTATTTTTTATCCAGTTATATCTATCACATATATATATATATATATTGTTATGTTACTTCATTTTGCAAGAAATTTATCCCATTGATTGTTGATTGATTCTCGAGTTCTAGTCTCCAACCCCCATAGATTTAGAATTCCCTTCGTGGGTGTTGAAGATTGGGTTAGGCACTAGATTAAGATGATATCTAGGTAGAGATCATTACAGGTTGGTATTAGAGGTTTTCGTTCCTCAAGAGTCCTTTCCTTGGTTATTTTGGTAGAATAGTTATAGTATTTTTAGGATTTGAAAGGTATATTGTGATGAGTTCCTCTCCATCTCATTCCATGATGAGACTCAAAATTTGATGGTATATTGGGATGTGTGTCTCAAGTTTTGTGTTCGTGGTCTTAATTTTAGTTTTTAACAATGGGTTTTCTAGTTTAAAATGAGTTTGTTCAATTTTCTAGTTGTTTCTTCTATTATGATGTCTATTACTATGCTTACAGTATGTTTCCTTCATGTCTATTAGGAGGGTGTAGCTGATGAACCAGAAGGTAACCATATGATGGATCCAATCATTATCAAGGATATCGTGTAACAGTTTTCACCATAACTCGGAATGTTCAAAGAGATCATAACAAAATCATTAAGGTATATATAGGATCAGTATGATAAACTAATCAATCACTGTGAGTTCATTTATAATAAGAAAACATCATTAAAAAGTCTGAATGAACTTCATGTGGTGGAGGAATCTCTTGAAAATATGGATCATATCATCAACTTATTGGATATAAATGAGATTATCCAGGTGAAGTGCATACTGATCAGAATTGAGGGTCAGAGAAGGATATGATTGGATTCTATAGAATGGATACATAGGAAAATTAGATTGAACTGGATGGCTTTTTATAATCTCTTCTTCTAGTAGTTTTTTCTAAAGTCACTGATGATGGTGATGTCTCTAGAGTTCCACTCATTACTATTAGGATAGTGTTTAGTGTCAGCATACAACAATTGGTTTGCATATCTGAATTTTTTCCAAGTTGTTTTGATGAATGACCAGCTGAAACCTAATATGTACTTGCAGGTTCTGAATCCAAATATCATATTTTAGGTACTTTTGTTGAATATTTTTACCTATGAGGAGATAGTGGATAGGTAAAATATTTTAGAACTGTATATGGTATGAACGGTTGGATATTCTTCCACCTCTCATATACCTATTAGAAGACTCATTAGAGTGATAAGAAAAAATAAGAAGTGTCAATATCAATACAAGACTAGTCAATCCCATTATTTGTAGAACGATTCTTCAGAATGTTCAGTTTGAGCTAGTGGTGTGCCTCTAAATTTCTATTAGGGTGGAAAGGTCAGACATAAATAGTGTTCTTGTTCATTCAATACAATGATTTGTGATATTTTTGGATATTATGGCAATCTATAATGTTTTTATTAGGATATGTCTACAACGTGATATGTTCTGTGATCATCAACTCCAATGGAGACTAAAACATAGTCTGATTCTTGATGAACTATAGTCTCCATTAAGATACCATATAAGGGAATCACCATCATATAGTAGATGAATTTCTAGTGGAGGTAGATAAAAAACTTATTGATAGTTTGAGGTAAAACTTTTATTGAATCATTCATATTAGCTGCCTTATATGATTATATATATTCCCATTCATTTATATCTGTGGAATTTGATGATATGGTTAACCTTTAAATGGAGATCATATCTTTTTTTATGGAGTAACCAAATGTTATTTTTGAAGGGAATGAGAAGGTATTATGTTTCCTTGTGTCCTATTGATAGATGTTATGTATTTAGATTATGATTTTATTTTTATCAATATATATCTATTTGATGTTATCCACGAGATGTATTTTCATGTTTCTCATCATTATGTGGTTTATTGTCATCATAGTCATTCCTCATTTCATACATTCGATCAGAGATCATAAATGTTTTAGGAAGAGTGGTATTTAAGGTCATGATATCATAGAACTTCCACCAACAGTTCAGAAGTTTGTTTTCTTTTATATCAGTTGTACCTAATAAATCCTCTTCTATTTTATTTGATATTCCTAATATTGTTAGGGAAATTCCTTATGTTTCCCTGGAAAAATTTGATTGGATTTCTCTATATTTGGAGGTATATTTTATTACTGACCTGGTGCAACATATGAATCATATATTCATACTTTCTTATAATATAAAACCATTGAAATTGAACGTGATTAAGATTAAGTTGGATGATTTTATGGTGAAGGGATTTGTTCACCTGAGTGTTTCACCATGGTCACCCATATATTTCTTTTTAAATAAGAAAGGTGGATTAGGTTGATTGTATGTGGACTATAGTAGGATGAATCATGTAACGGTTAAGAACAAGTATATTATGCCACATGTTGATGAATTGGTGGATTAGTTAATGGGGGAAATATTTTTTTAAAGAGTGATCTTTTTTCAGTTTATCATTAACTCATGATTTGAGAGTCAGTTATAAAAAATATTGATTTACAGAGCATATATGTCAATTATGAATATATTTTTTTAGTGGTTTGGTTTGATTAATTATCTTGTAGTTTTCATGTATTGGGTGAATCATAATTTCAATAAATTTATCAAAACTTTACTTGTAATGACCTTGGATGATATTTTGGTTTATTCAATATTTGAGTGTGGTCTAAAGATCCATTTGAGTTTTTTTGGAAATCTTAAGGATTCACCATTTTTATAGAATCATTTCAAAAATATTGTTTAAATATTCATGTAGTACTTTCTATGCGGAATGTGACTTCAGAGAATTGATTATCTGTTGATTCTGAGAAAGTGATAGATTTCATGATTTATAATTCCATCAATATCTCACCAATTTTATGGTAATTTTCATTAGTGGTGTATTCATTATTTCAGTGTTCTTATGACCACCATTTGTGCTTGGTTTTAAAAATGCCAAGAATTCACCATTTATATAGAAATAATTCAAAATGGGATTTCTCAATTCATGATGTGTAGTTCTAAGGGCTTGTGATTTTTTAGCATGGATTATTAGTTGATCCTAAGAATGTAATTACTATCTCTTCAGGGGATGAAGCCAATAATTCATTTGATATTAAAAATTTCCTTGGTATTTACATATATTATTGATGGCTCATAAAGTATTTATCTATGTTGGAATCACAATTGACTTATACTACTAGTTAGGTGGTAAAATTCCCATGTGATGTAATGTGTCAGTTTTATTACCACAAGTTGAAATAACTTATTACATCAACACATATTCTTATCTTACATGAGACCAGTTATGGGTACATGGTTTTTTATAATGTTTTTGGTGTTGGTTTGTTTTTTTCTCTTGGAGGATATCATGTGGTATCATATGACTTTCTCCATCTTTGACCACATGAAAAGAATTATCCAAATCATAAGTTATAGATTTTCATAGGTGGTCATGCTCTTTAGTGTTGGAGGAATTATATTTTTGGGGAATGTTTCATTGTTTTCTCAGAACAAAAGTGTTTGATACATATATTTTTTCAAAAGGATTAGAATAGTAGAAATAGGTTGTGTGTGTAATTCCTTTAGATGTATGAGATCAATATCACCAATTTCCTAGGGAAAGGGAATGTCATTGTAGACACATCTAATAGTAATGTTCCATCGTAAGTTGTTTTGGAATTTAAGGAAAAGTGGACCCCTATGAGGATTTTTTTCATTATTTCATTAGGATTCTTAAGAATATTATTCATGAATTATTTTTATTAGAGTTCAATTATCATTATATATCCTGGATTTTATTATATAGAGTCAGTAGAATTATATATAGATCATAATTATTATAGAAAACTTATTCGGTGGGGAGACCATATCATTTTTTCCCACTCACATAAGCTGTTATTATCAGTTCTGGGGATCCTTTTGGCTACCCATCATCTATGAGGATATCAGTTTTGTTTTATTTTAATAGTCCTTCATGGTCCATTCATCCAAGTAAAAAAGAAGATGTATTATGACATAATATAATGATTCTTGTAGCTGGGAATGATGTCTCACATTGCTTATTTAATTCCCTACTATTACACTACCCAAAAAATAATGGTAGGTCATTTCAAAAATTTTGTTTTACATCATCCCCTTCTTGATTTGGGTTGGAAATGGGATGAGGTATCCATTGACACTGTTATTGGATTTTCATGGTCTCCCTGAGGACAGAATAATTTCATAGTGGTGATTAATCAATTAATAATGTTAGCTAACTTCATTCAAATTAGGGGCACTGCTAAATTTAAATATCTGGATAAGATATATATGAATGATTTTTTTGTTACATGGGGATCCTTTAGGTTTTGTTTAGACATGGATAATAGGTTTTCATTGAGGTTCTATAGGAGTATCCAGGATAAGATGGACACTTAAGTCATATTGAGTACACATTATCAAGTACATAAATATGGTTAGAAGGAGCATGGTATACAGATTCTGGATCATATGCTCTATATTGTTTCTACATATTTTAGGGGATACTGGAATAGTAAAGGGTACATGTTGAGTTTTTATATAACAAAAATTATAATTCTTTGATTAGATTGGATCCTTTTGAAACATTTTATGGTCACCCTTAAAAATAACATAATTGTTGGGAAGATGTGGGAACATTATCTTTAGAGGGATTGAGTTTTTTGTAAGATACATCTGAAAGTATTTAGGATGTACATCAGTGTCTGGTTACCTCATAGTTTCAAAAGTTATATTATTTCAATCAATGGTATTTTCCATTTGAGTTTTTCAAATTTGATCAGGTAGTCATGAATATCTCTCCTCAGATGGGGCATCCATATCATGGAAACCATGAATAGTTGTCTCTGAGGTATGTTGGATTGTTTTTTGTCATTTAGTGTCTTCGAAATTTTTCTTATTGGATGAAGTTACTAGATTAGTTAACAAAACATCATGATGTTTTCCTCATACTGAAATTCATGTAATATAATCCTAACCCCTCTCATGTTTTTTTTTTGAGGATATTTAGTTATAGAAAAAAATTTCTATTCTGAAAAGGCCGGTAGATATCATTAAATATGATTTTAATGTATTCTGTGGGATGTCGATTTAGTTTTTCTAAGTGATATGGTGGGGAAAATGATATTTTAATGATATGTTAGAGTATGGTTTGATGATGAAGGATTTTTGGCCTCACATATTTATCAAACTTTATTATTCAACATGACTAATCGAGGATGGAATGTTTTATAGTGTGAGTTTTTAACACTTAGTAACCTTATTTTAAGTATTTCCTTTCTATTTTATAATTTCCTTTTTAATTGTGTGTGTTTTGGGGCACCTAATTATGGAGAACATTTATTGATAAAAGTTACCCAATTTTAGGGGGTTTCTGTTTGATTAAATTAATAGATTACATATAGAAACATTTTAATGTGTTTTTAGGGTTTTCCCTGAGTATAGAGAAATCCCTAGTTTGTTTGGGTATTTTGTTAAGGAATATAGATTTTTTCGTGTGTTATGTGATTAAATTTCTTTTAAAGTGGTTACATGTTATGTACATGGTTTCCAAACACTCATCATGAACAATTTACATAGTTTGAAAGGATTACACACCATATAATGGATACACAATGTGTAATTATAAGAGAGATGGTTTTTACAAAAAGTAGTTTTTTTGTATCACTTGATTCCTTTTGATTACATGATTTAAATGTGTTACATATCATGTAATAGTTGGGAGGTAAGATATTATTGTACTGTATCGACTATTTTCTCATTCGTTCTTCCATAGTACTCATCTATCATTACCTAGAATACCTCATTCACACTTTTTGGAGTCATCATTTGATCTAGATGGATTGGGTCTCCATTGGTTCATTAATGTAGTTTCATTTCATCTACCTAGGATGGAAATATTTTTTTCATCTTTGTTGAATTTTATTTTAGTTGAACCATTTTGGTGCGCTATTGGATTTGTTGATCTGTGGTGATGGTTACTCTTGTTTTCTTATAGAACCATTATATAAACATGTTTAATGGGACAATACATGTTGGTTTTTATGTGAATTTTGTGTGTTATTGAGGTATGTGATGTTTCTTCATATTTGTAAACCATTTTGTTTAACTGGATCAATTACGATATATGGTGGCTAGTTCTGTGGACTCTATTGTTGTTTTTTTTCTTTCTTATTGTTGGTTCCTGTTGTGGGATTGTGTCACCAAAGTTTTGAGGAAGGTGGTTCTGTCTCTACATTATGTTGGTGAACTGCAATGCACCTTTTTTATAAATTTTTTAATAAATGAAATTTATTGATATGACTATTTTTGGGAACTAGGGTTTTATAAAATTTAGTTCAACTTTAGTTGTGTTTAATTAAAAAGTGTATTCAAGGAATTGCGAAATTTGTTTCAAAGGATGTTTTTATGGAAATTGTTTGATAAACTTGTTCATAAAAAGGATCACAATGGCCACTTGGGTACTAAGGTGGATTGTATGGTAATGGGCCTTGTCCACTGTTGGAGGGTTTGATCATGGGGATTTACTATGCTCTCTAGAATTTGTTTCCTAGTAACTTTTTAGACATGTTGGGGGGTTCACTTTCTAAGGTGTTCCTATAATATTTATACAATATTTATATATCAAGTTTCTGGATGCGTATATAATTTTCTATGTTCGGTAAAAGTGTACTAGATATCCTGACATAGTGTGATCCATTGAATGATGTTACTTGTGATTATGTGATGATTTGGAATTCTTTTTTATATACTATTGTGATTAAACATCAATGATTTTGATGTGATATGTGATAAAATATTCTGTTATATTAGATATATAAATTTTGATATATGTATATGATTTTTTTTGAAATTTATTTACCACATTTTCTTCAAAAATTATAGTATTGGAAAATTAATCTATTTTCTATGATTTTTATATAAAACTCATAAACAAAAATCATTCCTTGTTTTCATAAATTTTGATAATTCTTTGATTTCCATACAATTACATGACATGTAACACCTAGGTTGGACCCTACTGATCCTGTTGGCTGACACGCTAAAACTCATTTCTAGGGTGCATAGGATTTTTTATGTCCTTTGATACAGAGAAAATAAAGGAACTATAGTGAGGTGGTGAGGCTCTCTATAGGCTAAGTAGGGTTTCTAACGGTGAGGTCATGTGAGTCTTCCCATTCAATCACATAGAGTAGTTGGTGTTCACGTTTGGGTAATCCTTTGTGTTTGGGCCTGTACATGGACATTGTCTTTAATATTGAGATGTTTGGTTTACACTATTTTTTCACTATTTTGGCATATATATATCATTTACATTTTTGTCTCTATCACATATATATGTTGTTTTGTTCCATTATGTTTGGGGAAATCATTCCACTTGATTTTTGTTTTATGCATGGGTTCTAGTTGTTAGCTCGTGGGGATCTATAATGCCCTTTGGTTATATGGATGATTGGATTAGGTACTAATTTGAATAGGTATTGGGGTCAGGTTCATTATAGTCACTCATATGCTTTGGGTCACTACCCATCCATGGGTTATAGTTCAATCAATACCACCCAAGGGTCACTACCATTATCCTGTCCATTTTTAATGGTCGATAATAAGTGAAAATATCTTTCTATAAAATTTTATTGATCATAATTCCCAATACTGACATTCATAAAACATTGGACTTTCAAACAATACTCTTTCTATTTAGTGAAATATTCCTTATGTCTTAGAAATTTCTACATTCATGAAACATTAACTATGTAAAAAACTATCCACTTTCTAAAAACATTCTTTGTGTCGTGAAATCCATAACATTCATTTGAATATCAATATCTCATGAAACTCAATTTTTTCAGAATACCACGAGTCCTTTATTCATGAAAATTATGTATTTATGAACTCTTCACATAAGAAAAATATTTTCATGATTCTGTAATGAATTTGGTGGAATCTAATAATATATGGTTCATACATTATCAAATGATGATGTGGGGTACAGTCATATTCATAGATTTGATGGACCTTCACACAACTAACTTATGCACAACTGACCTTGATCAAAATTAATTAGGTCCACTGAACATTCACGATATGACGTTTATATTAGTTGATAAATCACCACCATTGTACAACTCCATTTTTAGTTCTAATGGTCATGTAACTCTGTTTTATTTATGCAAGTCATTCTCTCTGAATTCTCCACAGTTTCATGAAACCATAATTATGGAAAATATGAACAAGAAGACATCAAAAACACACTTTTACAAAACATTGTACATGATCATGCAAAATTCCCTCTTCTGGAAAATTATTCATGAACTTCATGAATTTTCTATTTTTTAATGAGTTAGTTTCATATCATCACTGTCGTGTAAATCATGAAAATCTTTTTTTTATTAATGAAACTTTTTTAGTTGTTACAAAGTTAATCTACTACATTTTTTTGATTAGGTAATTATGAATCACCATGTTCATGAAACATATATTTTTTATGACTCATCGTCAATTTCATTATTTTCTTTTTCTAATCATTCAGACACACTCAAACACAACCATATCCCTTTCTACATGAATACATCAAGGCCATCATGTCCATGGAACTCATCTTCAAACATTTATTAATGAAATATTCTCTGTGTGCTCATAATTCATTGAAATATTCATCCTATATTTCTAAATGATCATCAATGATATTATTTCCTCAAATATTTCTTCACGAAATCATATAATTTTAATTTATTTAGAACACCATTATCTCATAAAACTTTTGACAAGGTGACAAAATTAAATTTTTCTCCACCTACCATGTCAATGTAAATGACGTATCCAACAATTCAAAACTCTAGGGTTAATAATGATATGGTTGAAAAAGAATCTAATAAAAAACACATAGAAACAAAATTTTCAATTAATCTCAATAAAATTGAATGATGAAAAATGAAATGAGTTATTAATTGCATAAAAACAAGTTTATACATAAAGGATCATTCATTATTCTCATTTAAAAATGAAAAGTGATGAAGATAATTTATAATATTAGTATTTGATTACTATAATGAATGATAATTTCATTAAAATTATTAATTATCCTAAAATATAGTTAGAGTCACTTTCCAAAGAGTGTAATGTAATGGGAAAAATGGTTTTTAGAAATAAATTCATTGTAAATGGAAAAATAGAATTAAAAATATTTTATTGTGGAAAGGATATTATCAAATATAATGTATTGATTTCAATGATACATTATCATTAGTTTCATTATGAAAAAATAGCCATATCATTATATTCATAAAGGAACTATATATATTATACTTGGATGTAATGGAAGTAATTTTTAATGGGAATCTGGATAGGGATGTTTAAATTTAAAACCAAAAAAGATTAATTCATGATAGTGATAACATATACGTATGTAATATAAATATTTCACCGTATAGGATTAATCCCGTCATATGGTAATGGTATTAAAATATTAAAATATTTTGGAATACCTTGAGATTTTATAGTAGTATAGTGGAACATAATCCTTTTATAAATGAATAAAACACTTACTCCCTCATTATGAGAGTGTATCCTAATGGATTTATGATTTTTTTATAAATTATTTGAGAAAATTATTATCTAAATATATACATATATTGATATTTTAATGATTAGGGAGATATATTTTTACATTCATTCCAAAGAAACAAATTAATTTTTATTCTTATTTTTATTACAAGAAAAAACCTGATCATTAGTTTTTTGGATTTATTTAAGATGGAATATATATATATATATATATGTGTAGTTTAAACTTATATCCCCTAGGTTTATAATATACAATGATAATGATGCGAATATGGTTTTTGAAAAAATTTTGGGATATTAAATGGATGTTTCTTATAATTGATGAAATCTATATCTGACATTGTTTATGTTATTACATTGAATTCCTAATTCAAAAAAACAATAAAGAATCAAATCATATTAACATAAATAGAATCATATTATATTTAAAATTAAATATTGATTTTTGATTTTTGTATCAAAAATCTAAATGAATTGCTCGTTATATAATTTTTTTTCATAGATTTGGGGTGTGTCATCATATATAAGAACTATAAATATTGATGATCTTTCTTTATTGGATGAATTTTTTATGTAATTGACTCAATGAAGAAAAAATATATCACTTTATAACCCAATAATGTATAATATATTGTATTATCCCAGGTTATAATGAAAATTATTTACGTGAATTCTATAATTATGTATGTGAGTGTGTAATTTTCATATCCATTAGTGATTGCGTATAACAAACAAAGGGTATTTATTTCATATGAATCTAATTTTAGAAAAATTTCGTATAATATAAATAAAAAATAAATATCATCATTGAGAAGGTGTAATATTGTAAACATGATATGAAGTATATTTAAAAAATGTTAATAAGTTGTTGATATATTAAAAAAATACTCTATTAAAGGATTCATTTCATCGCTAATGATTCTTTCTAGGATTTATTTTTACAAAAAAAATCCCTATGATTATATTCTATATATTTTCATTCATATATTAATTTTCAATTTCACCTATAAGAGAAAACTTATGAGATATTATATATTACAAGGGTATAATTCCATACCATAATCGAGGATATAGAAGTTGTAAAATTATGGGGATCCTTTAAATAGTGAATGAATATATACAGCGTGTGAGTATCTAAAAAAGAGAAATTTTTGGAAAAACATTTCTAGATATCTTAAGAGTTCATTTTGGAAAATATTTTAGTTTTCATAAATAAATTAGATATCATTGTTCCCAATAAGACATAATTTCCAAGCTATGATCGAAGTATCACTTAGAGGGGGGGTGAACCAATGATATCATTTGGATTTATATTTCTTTTCATCTAAATAAATATTTTCCTACTTTTAAATAATTACCAGTTTACTGAAAGAATAAAAATCACACCACCCTAGTAATACAAATATTTAGATGGTTTACTACTCAACAGGAGTAATTACGTCCTTGGTATCGTTTGTAAATAATCCAATTAAAAAATCTAATAGAAAACAATCCTTTTGTGTGGATATAAAATGTACAATATTCCCTTCTACTTTGTATCACTATGCTCAATACAAAAATTCTTGTTCATCAAGTAGCATGAATTGATGTAAAGAAATTTTTGTAATAGGTTTTAAATCATTCACAAAATGCTTCAAAACAAGTTATTATAAACCTTGTCAACTTTCACAAATATGATCTTCAGAACAATTCATCAATTTACTATATATAAGTAGGTAATATCTGATCTAGGATTCATAATGATACTTCGTTTGAAACCCAGTCTAATTCACCGGTCTGATTTCCCAGTACGATAATATATCTATTAAATAATATCGTTAATAAAATTCTGAACTACTTCGGTCTCTGTCTAGGAATACCAATAATATTTCAATTCTGATGCCCTAGCCTGGTCTATGAAACTCAAATTTTGATCATCCTTCATTATTCTTGTTTTGTTGGTAAAATATATTTAGGAATGTAAAATTTGGAAACACCTATTCTTCATCATCTCTTTAAATACATTCAACTCTAATCTATCTCTCTTAAAAAATACACAGTTAGAAAGTACAAACTATTAACCCTATTTATAGGTTCTCCAAAAGTGGTTTACGAGGAATTCTAAAAAAATTCCCTTCTAAACTAAAATCCAAAATATTTAAATTTCCTATAAATATCATCTCTATATTTTACCTCTTCAATACATCTCAACTGTTCTTGTTTCTTATCAAACTATTTTTTAATATTATCAAAAATTCAGATCACATCAAAATTTCATCAAAATTTCATCAAAATTTTCAATATGATTCTAATTTCTCCATTTCAATAATGGAAATAGATTCATCATTATATTTCTATTCACTAATTGAATGATCATGTGAAGGTAAATGACGTATCATTTCCATTCATGGTTCCATATAAAAACAAACTTCCCATTACGATACTTCGTACACACTATAAAAAATATTTATCAATAAAATATTTCATACAAGTTAATAACTATACAATTTTGAAACCATTTTTCTGCAAACACAGAAAATATTCTTACACTTCCTCTACAAATCATCATCATCGAACTAAAAATTAGTCAAAGAACATATTCTCGATACTCTTAAACATCAATATCCTCTTGGAATAAATATTGTGGATGATTAAAATAATTCTCATTGTCTTATTTTCCCATTTCTGATTATCCTATGTCTTGTGATGATATCGGTGTCCACCTGAATATGATGGATCGGTCTCTACATTACTCTAATAATCAGTGGTACTACTAATACAACAATCTTTGACCAAATTGATTCAAATTTGATTTTTTTTTTCTCTTGGACAAATTCAATACATATCAGAGTTATTATTTTGATCTTAAACCTCAAAATATGAAAAAATAAAATTTAACTAGATTATAGTGGATGAGTACATTATTGATCATTGTCTTTCCTACTTACAAAAAATTGCCTCAAATATCATCACCTCTGTTCTATATCACTTATCCAAACCACTCAAAATAAAAAAATGTTTCTTCGATTAACTATTGAATCCATCATTGAATCTAATAATTGGTACCATGATTACTTTGAAAATTGGTGGCACACCATGTTCAAGGGACCGACATCAACAACATTAACATTAGTAACTTCATTATTTTTAACATAATGATTCTCTCATCTTCTTTTTCAGATGATTTTTTCCCTGTGGATTATTGGGTTGACTAAGAACCCAGCAGCCCATCATTAGAAATTTAAAAAAACATTTCAACCTCAAATCATATCTATATATGGGGATCTCACACAGTCACAAACCATCTCGGGTACCCTGGTTACTAGATAATTGAGTCGGCCATGACATAGACTGAAGGGAATTCCCAATCCCCTCAGGTCATAGACTATCACATGACATTATACAATGTGCATGTGGGAATGATTTTTCCACAAGACATAACAGGTGTAAGACAAGAAAGTCAATATCCATATAAAAGAAACACTATTGGGGGTAATGTACCCAAATACAACAGATAATAAAATCCCATAGTGTTTCAACCAAGGAACTAAATAGGGAAAAACATCCCATGCTCAATAAGGACACAAATTTCCATGACCATGGTTCAAAACATGGATCATCCTCCAAGAGAACCCTTCCCATTGCTTGAACCTGGAATAATAAAGTCTATAAACAGCCAAAAGGAAAATGTAGGGTGTGATCATAAGCCATGTAGGATACCAACAATGATTCCATAAACATTTTAAATTCATATTATCCAAGGAAATTCTCCCAATTTTGAAAACAAATTGTTTTGGAAATGCAAAATATATTTAAACAAAACATTCTATAAATTTTTAAAATGTAGGAAATATAGTTTTAGAGAACATGATTTAAATTAAAAGAGAAGAAATATTTTTAAAACAATGTATTAAATAAAATATATGCATAATTATTTTAAATATAAAAGGCATGTTAAGAAGTTTAACCACATTGACATACATTTATATCTCAAATATAAATAAACAAGTGGGCAACATGTCCATCTACAAAAAGGTAGGATGGTATTAACCATTTATAGCATTTCTCACACTCTAAATTATCTCAGAGAAATGAGTATATTCAAATCCACTAACACTGGCCATAGGTGACTCATCACCCTCTAATCGGTGATTTTACCCATAGAAGGTATGTTTTAGAATGAAGTAATAGAATACAATGTTTCCAAGTAACTCTCCAACTACCTAAGGATTTTATTTTCTCTTACATGATGTGAAATTTATTTTAAGACCACATAAAATACTACTAAATCTCATTTTTCCATTTCAAAATACCAATTTTTCCATTTAAATCCAAAACATGTTTTAATAAAAAAATATTCCCTTTCCACAAGTTAAAACCACTGGGTTTCTATCAGATAATTTTTAATCCATTTTCACAAGTTCGAAATCCATTCAAAACCAATTATTTATTCTTCACAATTCATTTCTAAAATTAAATTAGATAATTTAATTGATGAAACAGCAATCACATCCATAATTTAAATTCAACAATTTAAATCATCCAATTTCCACAAGCACAACCCAATTCAATTGAATTGCGGTTTTCAAAATTCCTACACCAGAAAAGATTCCAAGATCCCAATTCACAATAATAGTTATTTTGTCAATTTAATTGAAATAAAGATAGAGAAATTGAATTTAAATAAACAATTTAAATAAATATATCAATTTATGAATAATAATTTTTGAAATTCTAGATGCAACCACCTACCTTTTTTCTGAAACCTGGCACTTGCAACGATACCCATCAATGAGAAAGAAGGAAGATAAGACCTGTAATATCAACTTAGATGTAATATCCAACACCATTGGGTATATATCCATCAATCCATAGAAGATCCAAGAGAGTAGAAATAGATACTAATGATGAATGATGAAGAATTCTTACCCAGATATCAAACACCAATGCAACGATGATTTACTTCTAAAAGAATGGATCAATAACGGTTGGAAATCTCCATGAATAATTAGAGATTTGTTTGGGTAGAAGGAATATGAATTTCATTGGGATGGATGAGAAATAACAAAGAACACAACCTCTATTTATTGGATGTTGTCAGGGCATTACATGGTGTGTAATCCAGTTACATTCCATAAAATTTTTAATTTCTGTAACGGTGAAAACGCATTGAAATTTGTAATTCACCTTTAATTCCATGGTATTACACAACATGTAATACCAATACATGATGTGTAATACTTATGTTTTGAAGCCATCTAAACACATACATTTTTCATTAATACTCGACTCTTTGGGTTAAAAAAATCATTAACTCCATTATAGAGTGTACTTGACAACTCACGACATGTACCCATCACGGAATAAACATCTTCATAAATTGAATTTAGAATAATTACAGGATGTGTGATACTGTTACACAACATGAAATTTCCAAGCATTCTGTATAATAGCTTGGCTGAATATAAGGGTCCAAAAAACTATTGACCTGACCATTATAGGTATACTCTTAATTCAAACACAACCCTTACCCACTCATCAAAATGGAAAACCATGAAAAGGTTTATGGTGTACCAGTTTGAGTAGGAACAGGATGTTACATCATCCCCACAAAAAGAACATTCTATCACTAGAATTCCTATAAAGAATATTCCTTTCCAAAATGATGTGGCCACTACTCTTTATCAGTTCCTCATGTTCCCACATCTCATGATTATCATAATTGGGTTTCCATCACCCATGAACCCAATGTAAAATCTTACCAAGAATTACCTTGGTCTAAAAATCAACTATCTTGATTGACTGATCAGTCAAAGATAATGCAGGCTCAATATCAAGATCACTCAATCTCATGATGTGAGAGGGTTATGATAAATAAATTTTCATTTAAGATACATGGAACATGTTAGGTATAAATTTCACCTATATCAATAGTGCTAAATGGTATGTATCTTTTCAAACCTGACCAATAACATCAAAAGGTCCCAAAAAATGCGGAGAATGCTTCCCATACCTCCTAAGCTGTCGATGACCCAACTGAGGTGAAACCTTTATGAACAACTGCTCACCAATAAAGAACTCCAAAGGTCTTTGGTGACAATCAAAAAAGAAATTTTACCTTGTCTATTTTTTCAACATTCTATAACGAATTAGATGAACATTTACTATCATTTCTCACACCAAGATTTGTCTAACCAAGGAACATTCACCCATCATCGACCAACACAACAGATATTTACAAGGATATCCTTACAAGGGTTCTGTAGGATCCATCATGATAAAAGACTGGTAACTATTGTTATATGAGGACTCAACCAGCCCCAAGTGATCATCCCAAGACATGCCAAAGTAAAGAACCAAAGAGAGAAACATATCCTCAATAATATGTATAGATATCTCTATTGGGCCATATAAATACAGATGATAGGATGTTCTAAAAAATCATGAGATCCTAGTGCCTCATGAAGGCCTCTCCAAAAGTGAGATGTAAATATAGGATCACTATCAGAGGCTATAAAATATAGAACTCTTTGAAAACAAATAATCTCATTCACATTGAGATTACCCAACTCCTCAACATAGGATGTTTCTCAAATGGATATAAATTAAACTGACATGGTTACCCTATCAATCACAACCCAAATCATATTCTTCTTTATCTAGGAATACGGAATTCCAACCAAAAAATCCAAATAAATCTCATAAAACTTCCTCTTAGGGACTGGAAGTTGATGAAGTAAACTTGAAACTTTCAAGTACTCAACTTCCACGTGTTGGCTTGTATAGAAATGAGAAACAATCTCAGCAATATCTCTCATATTCCCTGACCACCAGGTATAACACCACATATGATAGAACATTATTGTGGCTCCTAGGTCTACAATCCATTGGGAATTTTTAGATTCCCTCATCGCAAACATCATTTCCACTAAAGATAAAACATAATGATTCCTGTAGCATAAAACACCTTCATTGAAGAATGTCCACTAGGTCAATATCTCACGACTATAAAGAGAGTCTATAAATCTACGAAATTTATCCAAAAGATCTTTTTACTAAATAATATACATGAGGATAAAGGATGTGAACTGGCCACTAGCTAAAGAAACTTCATCCCCTTTCACCTAAACTCTTATATGAAACTACACAAACAGAGAAATTAAATTCCACTCATATGAATATTCCATCACTGCCTGGGGTGGATGTTTCATACTCAATGCATCTTCAATGACATTCCCATTCATCGGGGAATATGTGATTTTAAAGTCAAAAGATTGATAGTAATCTACCCAATACCTTGGATGGAAGATAAAATATTTTGGAGAGATGATATAACTCAACCTTTTGTGGTCTAAATACATATTATTGTATTATATGTAATGATAGTTCCACCATATTATAAGTGTGTGAAGCACAACTGTAAGATTTTGTTCATTGTAGGATATTTCTTTTCATGTAGCCCAAGATTATGATATCCACATGAAACAACATGATTACCGTGCATAAGAACACAACCCAAACCCAAAACCGATGCATCTCAAAATACCACATAGTCATGAAAAACCTATGAATGATTCAATATTGGAGTATTAGTCAAAATATTTTTAAACTCAATGAAATGAGTATGAAATTTATCATTCCAAAATAACATCACCCCCTTCCAAGTTAGATAATTCATTGGAGAAGCTATCCTTGAGAATTCCTTCATGAACCAATGGTAATATATGGTTAGGACCCAGTGGATCTGAATCTTGAGTAAATTTAATGGTTTCTCCCATGTCATTACATCCTCCACCTTCTCAAGATCAACTGATATAACCTATTTATAAATCACATATCCCAATAATTTCACTTCCTGAATCTAGAAATAACAACTTGAAATCTTGGAATAAAGGAAATGATTTCTCATCAGACTCAGAACTATTCCCAGATATTGCACATGGCCTTGTTCAGATTTAGAGTAAACAAGGATTTCATCGACAAAAACAACCACAATAGTATCAAGGTGCCAGTGTAAAATCTTAATGATTAATTACATGAAAACTACAATAGTATTTGTCCGAACAATGGGAAAAACAAGGTACTCATAATGGTTGAACATGATCAAAAAGGTAGTTCTCTAAATATCTGATTCACATATCCCCAATTGATGGTAACCAGAGTGAAGATCAATCATTGGAAACCACATCACACACCTTAGCAGATCAAACTGATCATCAATCCATTGAAATAGATACTTTTTTGTTATCATGACTCGATTGAATTTTAAATAATCAACACATAGGAAAAGAGATCAATTAGCCTACTTAGCGAAGAGAACCGACACCGCCCAAGGTGACACACTTGGATGTATAAATCCATTATTGAGATAATCAACAAACTAGGAATTCCACTCTTTCAGTTCAACTGGTTCCTTGTGGTATGAGGGAGTTAAATTTGGTTTATATCCAGGAATTAAATCAATTGATAACTCAACTTATTTTACCAAAGGAAGACTCTATAAATCGTAAGGAAACATATCACCAAATTTGACGATAGATGGATGGAGATAATTGCTCAATGATTCCCTCTCTAAATCAAAAGAAAACACTAATATAACATTCCCCGACTCTGGATAAGTGGTTCTGGATCTGGTCGACATTGGGTCTCATTATCCTTGGAAGAAAAGATTCACACCATTGGTTTTTTAAGGTAGTCTCATCATAGATAAAAATCAATTCAAGATATATTGGAAATGATAAAAATCCATCCTGAATATGATATCAAGATATTTCATGTCAAGAACTAGAAAACTCTATGAAATATTTACATTATAATGATACAAGACACAAGTTGGACTACAAAGACCATGTTCTCTCTTCATACCAAGTGGTGTAGTAATATCCATTGTACATGTTAAAATATCTAGATGATGATTAAGAATATTTAAAATATGGGTTGAAATAAACGAATGAGATTCACCCGTATCAAATAGAGCAGTCAATAATTATGATTCCATAGTAATGGTACCTCTCACAATTGTTGGACTCACATATTCTTACTCTGGAGACTCTTGAACTGTGTGATGAATCTTCAATCTAAGTTTTTATGAGTGGAATCCATTTGTATGTGAAGAATTTAATTGAACCGTATTTTTAGGAGGATATGGAGAACTTCCTCCACTACATGGAGTATAAATATGATGTAATAATATATATATATATATATATATATATATATATATGTTCCCAAAATGTCTGTATGATCTACATTTATTTGATTCCTCAGCGAAAACCCTATCACAATTCTTAGATTGACACAGTAATAGAAATTAAAAGGAGTTTTTCATAAAATTTCTAGAGGTATGGAATGAATCTACTGTCTAGAACTATCATGAGAATCATCAGGATTCCATTTTACTTTAGAAGAACCAACGCTCCCACTGGGAGAAAAAGGAACTCCCATTAGCCCAAATTTTCCTGCCAGTTCTATCTCAAACATCATTTCCCTATGCAGCACATCATCATAAGTGTTAAGATATAGCATGAAAACCTGACGACAAATATCTGATCTAATCCCATACTTGAATATTCAAGCCTTCATCCTTTTATTAGATACTATCTTTGGTGAAAACTACACTAACTTAGCAATGCGATGTAAATAATTTATCATGGAGTTTTTGGCTTCCCCAAGATTGGAAAACTCAATGTCCTTGGTCAACTCTATTAAATATGAATAGAACTGCTCAGTGGAATGAACCTTGATGTATTTCCACTCTAAGACCCTATTCTTCCTTTCCATCAACATTGTGTCCCACCATCTCCTACTTATTCCTTCTAGCACGAAGGTGGTACACATTACATTTATCACATCTACGGTTTCCAAGAACTAAACAAGAAGTTATATCTTTTCTAACCATTCCTCATAATGTTGATGATCTATGGAGATTTTAAAAAATGGCTTCTAGTGAAAAAAAATATTGAGAATAATTCCAAAGAATACCCCACTGAGGGTACATAACTAGATCTTAAATGGGGACTGGAGGTGGTGCCTATCCCAAAGCATGGATAGTGCACACAACCATCTCAAACTAGAATGGATACACAAAAGTATTTTATTACTGTTGTTTTGGAGTAGCCTCTTCTTAGATACAATTTGAATGTCTTCATGGAAACATGATTCTACAACATTGGTAGACAAAAATAAGAAAATAAACTAACATTCAAAATGAGTAACAAAAGAAATTATTCTCAATAGAAGGAACAAACAATATTTGGATTTCACTCTATCAAAATATCAATTGATAAGAGACAACAACTATTCCACAGGATGTCTTCCTCTAACCACCCCAAGAATCATAAGGTTCATTGTGGTGAGAGCTGGCTGGGCTATCAATAACAACTACCTCTAATGTCTCAAAATGATTTCAAACATGCGTACATACTACATGAAAAAATCTAAACAGCCTCCTCTCATACCACTTTCTCATTAAACCTCCAAGGTACCCTATAATCCGGATAACTGAGCTAGCCCAGATATAGCCTAAAGGGTGTTCCCGATCCCCACAAATCGGCGACAATAATTTGTCATCATACAACATGCATGTGGGGACGATATTGCCACGCGACATAGCATAAGTAATGCAGGCATATCAATATACATATAAATGAGAAATCACTGGGAGTAAACTACCAAAATACAACAAGGAATAGAATCCCAAAGTGATACAACTTGGGTACAAAAAATGGGGAAAAATAACCCAAGGTCACTAAGTACACAACTCACCATCACCAAGGTTGAACAGCTAGATCCTCCTACAAGAGATCATTTCCCCTATCTCGAACCTAGAAAAATAATATCTACAAACACCTGAAGGAAAAAGGTAAGGTTTGAGCCTAATAATATTAGGATAACACCAGAGATTTCAAAATAGATTCCAAATATTGATTATCCAAACAAAATATTTCAATTTTAAAAATAAATATGTTTCTATATTCAAAATCATATTTAAACAAAACATGTTATCCATTTTCAAAATGATGGAAAAATACATTTAACTAATATGATTTACATTACAAGAGATGAAATTTTTCTAAAATAATGCCTTAAATAAAACAGTTCCATAAAACAGTTAATGTAAATCAAGAAAAGGCATGTAAAGTTGTTTTAAAACATTAGCAATCATTTATATCTAAATTGTAAACAAAAATCCAGAAACACGGTCATCTTCCAAATTGTATGATAGAATTAACTAGCTATAGGATTCCACACCCTATAAGTGATCATAAAAAACTGAGTATAATCATGTCCCCCAAACACAAACCATAGGTTACTCATCACCCACCCATTGGGGATGTGACCTATCGTAGGTATGTTTTATAATATTTTAATTCCATAGAGTGAATCCAAATAACTCACAAACTAGCTATGGCTTTCAAGTTCCCTAAAATTATGGGAACATTACTATAAGACTGGTTAATATAAAAATAAATCACATTCTTGCATATCAAAATGCCAATTTTTTCCATTTAAAATAAAATATGGTTTTAAAAAAAACATTCCCTTTCTACAAGATAAAACCAATAGGTTTATATCAAATTGTTTTAAAGACATATTCATAAGTATAGTGTCCATTCAAAAACAATTTCATATTTTCCAAAATTAATTTACTTAATTACATTAAAAAAATTAATTTAATATATTTCAATCAAATTTAAAATTTAAATTCAACAATTTAAATCATCCTATTTCCATAAACACTTCCCAATTCAATGGAATAAGGGGTTTCCTAGATTTTCATGCCAAAACAATTTTGAATCTCTCGATTTTACTGTAATCATGTTTTTATCAATTCAATTGAATGAATTTTTGAGTAAATGATTTTAAATAAACATTTAAAAAAATCATGAAATTTATGAATTATTAATTTAGAAATTCTGTAAAGAACCACCTACTTTTTTTTAGAAACCCGACACTCACAACATCACATATCAACATGAAAAAATTATGAGAAGATCTTGAATCCCAAACTAGAATAGATATCCATCACTATAGGGTATAGATCTAGAAATCCCAAATTAAACCAAGATATGATAAAGATTGATAGATGATGAATGGTGAAAATTTATTACATAGATATCACATGCCAAAGAAATGATTATTGATTTCCAAATTAATGGATCTGAATGGGTTGGAAGGCTCCAAGAATAACTAGGGAAGGTTTTGGGTTGAAAGAAGAAGAATTGGAGAGGAGTGATTGAAAAATACCCAAGTGTACTAACTCATTTTATAGGTTGATTTAGGAGAGTTACATGGCTTGTAATTGAGTTATATTATGTGAATGGTTTAATTTCCATAACGGTGAAACCATGTCAAAATTGGTAATGAACCATTAAAACCAGGGTATTACACAACTTAAAATACCAATACGCAGCATGTAAAAGATGGGGATAGAAATACCAAGTTCTTCAATAGATTTCACAAAGAAAATAGGGTGTGGGGAGGTACCAAGGTAATTAGTATTGATGGGAAACTCTATAAGGAATACAATGAGATTTCATTGGCTGTGTTTGAGTACTTTAAGGGCATATACTCTGATTATAGAAAGTCTATGATTCATTGTATGGTGGAAAACATCAGATCTTGCATTGATGATCAGTCGAATTAGCTCCTAACTGCTTCCCCATGCAAAGAGGAGATTATATCTTCCCTCCTTTCTCTTAATCTGGAGAGTGCCCCGAGCCCTGATGGATTTACGAATAAGTTTTTCTTGTTTTACTGGGACATTTTGCAGAATGATATTGAGCAGGCCATGAAGGACTTATTTTCTCATTTTTACATGCCACATGGTATGAACTCATGTTTTGTTTCACTCATTCCCATGAAAGAGAATGCCCTTGACATCAAGGACTTCAGGCCGGTGGCTCTTGTGAATACAATACCCAAGCTTATGAACAAGATATTGATGAGAAGGCTGGGTGGGATGGTTGATGGTATGATCACCATGAACAAATTTGGTTTCTTCTAGGGTAGGAACATCCAAAATTTCATATTCATGGCCTTTGAGAGTGTCAATCTTCTGAGAAGGAAGTCAAAGGAAGGGAACTATGCTATCAAAATTGACATATCCAAGGATTTTGACCCATTAAAATGGGATTTTTTTTCTTGGATTTCCTCAGGAGGTATGGCTTCTCTTCTGGATTTGTGAGCATGATCCACATTATTCTTAGTTCCACAAGGTTGTCAATCCTTGTCAATGGGGTCCCGAAGGGGATTTTTTCCGTGTACCAGGTGGGTGAGTCAAGGTGATCCACTTTCTGGAATTATTTTTGTGCCTGGAGAGGATTATCTTAGTAGGTGTATCGAGGACCTTGTTCAAATGGGATGGTACAAGTAGATCAGGGTTGGTGTGAGTGGGAACGCCCCATCTCATCTCTTGTATGCAGATGACATCTTATTACTTGGACAAGATTCAAGGATAACTATATGCTCAATTAAAGCCCTTTTCAGTCATTATGAGGAGGTGGCTGGCTAGGCCATTAGTTGGGAAAAGTCTTCGATTGTATTTGGGAATGGGGTTTCGGTCGGAAAAAGGAACAGTATTGTAAGGTATCTTGGGGTGAGGAGAGGATCACTTAATTTCCAATATCTTTGGGTTCCACTGTTTTGGGGAAAGGTGAAAAGGCAGTATTTGGAGGGAATTTCTACTGGTATTATACATCAGTTGGCCAATTGGAAAGGAAAGGCTATGTCATTGGTCGGGAGGTTCTACCTAGTGAATTCAGTGATCACTTTGAAGTTCATTTATTCCTTCCCCCTATATAGATGGATGAGATGGCTTATTAAGGATCTTCAGAGCATGGTGTGAAACTTTATATGGACAGGGTCACCACATGAGAGGAAGATGATTATAGTTTCGTGGAAGGAATGCATAAATCCTGTGGAGATGGGGGTCCTTGGGGTAAAGTACCTATGCACCTTCATTGATGGTTTGATTAGGAAATTCACCTGGAACCTGATTACACATGAAGTTGATGATGATTTCCTTTAGAATCAAATTATAAAGAGGCTTCTCAAGGGTTATAAATATTATCTTGCCTCATAGATTTGGGCATCTCTCAAGCATGCGTATGAAAGGATAATGCAGGATACGAAATGGTTGGTCTGCAGGGATTCCACCCTGAATTGTTGGAAAAAAAGTGGATCACACAGCCTCTTCGGGATCTTAATGTTCCAATGGATGTAGCCCCTATGTCCATATCATCCTTTATTTCACAAATTAACGCAGTTATTTTTGATATCCCTATGCAGGTGGAAAATGAAATCATTGGATATTCTTTCATGGATGTTGATACTCTGATTTGGGTCTTTGCCAAGTCTGGGTAGTTTAACTGTAGGGATTTTTATAGGACAGCTTGTGGGGGTCTCAATCCTACACCAGCATGGTTTCTGCATTTCAAGGATGACTTCATCTAGCTTCCAAGGTTCTTATTGAAATGGAGAATGTGTAAAAATCGAATGCCAAAAACTAAATCTCTCAAACGGACTGGCCTACAAGTGGCTTCTATGTGCTCCATTTGCAGGGCTGAGGAGGACTCGATGCAGCATGTCTTCATGGACATTAGGCAGGCCAAAGAAGCTGTGGGATTACATTGGTTGTCTATTTGGGATTGTGGTAGAAACATGCAGGCCAGTTCTGGACCTACTTTCTAGCATGGCGCATGCTCAATGCAGTGAGAAAATTCAGAACCTTATGTTGGTGGCTGTTGTGGCTGTTATTGTAGATATCTGGGAAGATCAGAACAACATGATGTTTGGTGATGCACACTCCACAGTACAACAAGGTACGATGGATGTCCATAGGGATGTTTATGCTGCTTCAATGGTCTAGGATGTCATTATGACTAACATTGTTGATGATCTCCAAATTCTGAGAAAGATTGGTGTTTCGGGTCGGCCGTGCAAGCCTCGAATGCTGAAACATATTCAGTGGATTCCACCATTTGTGCCTTGCCTCAAGGTGAACGTTGATGGGGCTGTGTCAGGTGCACCAGGGACGTCGGGGTGCGGGGGAGTGTTTTGGACCTATCGTGGGTTTGTAAGGGGATTCTTCCACCATGACATTGGAATTAGAACTGCATTCAAAGATAAAATTTGGGCCATGATATATGTTGTCAGGTATGATGTCTGGTTTAATTGGAAGTGTATATGGCTTGAATCTGATTACCAGTCTGTGGTTTATGCATGGAGTACCAATACATGTAATGTGTCATGGTTCTTCCTACCTCAATTGTTTGATTGTCCCAACCAGGTTGCGCAAATGTGACTGGTGGTTTCACATGTCTATCGGGAGGCCAACCAGGTGGCAGATGCTCTGGCAAAGTGGGCACTTATCGATCTTGGTGAAATGAGGTCTTTCACGGCGCCTGATTATTGTGCCCCACTAGTGGAGTCTGATAGATGTGGGGTGTTGTACACTCGATTTTGTAATAACCCCTTGTATGCCTAACTCTCATACTTTTTATTTAATTTCTTAGGGCCAGCTTCCATCAGTTCCTGGTCTTTTTGCTAATAAAAACTACTACTCAATGGTGAAAACAAATCATTAACTCGATCACAGAGTGTACTGACAACTCATGACAAGTACCCATCATTGAATAAAAAAGTTCACGATATCTATTTAGAATCATTACATGACATGTAATACTGATACCCAATGTGTAATTCCCTGGTTTCCTTTGGAACAAATTTGTTAAAGGTGAGAGTCCAACAATCCTCTGACTTCACCATTATATGTATCCTCTGAATTCAAACACAACCCATACCCACTCAAGAAATAGGAAAATAATGACAATTTTTAGTGTGTACCTATTAGATTGGTAACATGATGTTACAAACACTGATGAACTCAGACAGAAACGAATCGACTTTAATCTTTTAAAAACTCTTAATTGTAACCATGATATCCTCATGACTGAGAAAACTATTAGGATATGAATTGCATCATATGAATTATGATTGAAATTTTTTATAACTTCACATACATCCAACAACTTCTTTCTTTCAAATACAAACACTATTATGATTAGTAGAACCGGTTCTCCCCTTTATTTCATTTTATAACTTCACATACATCCAACAACTTCTTTCTTTCAAATACAAACACTATTATGACAATTAGAACGGGTTCTCCGCTTTATTTCACAAGGATAACATCATAGGTTCTCTACCAACATATGATTAATTTGAAATCACATATCAGGAAAGAATCATTTTATTTTCATCAAAGAAATTAAAAATACTACTCAATTATTCATAAGGATTACACATTAATTTTAGACACAAGATGAGTCTGAAAGATGTTTTTCACCCACAAAATAATGTTCTATGCAAAATGGAATTTACTATGAATTTTGAGTATGATATCCATGCCTATGGATCTAGATCTGAACTATACACACACACCCTTAATATATTTGGATTTCTATTACCCTCTAAACCTAAATTTTTATTTAATATAATAAATATATTGATTTGCTGACAACTAATACAACCAAAATAGAATCGGTTCATAACAACATCCCCTTTGGTGTTTTTTAACAAAAAATTATTGTCCGGTTATTCTTATCCTCTTCGTACATGTATTATTTTTCCCATTCATTTACAAAATTCATTATTCCTTATGTCTCCCCGAGTCCTTTTCTCCCCCTAATCAATAATCAATTTTAAAGGGGAAATCATTAAAATTTTCTCCTTTCACTAAAAATTTATTTATTTCTATGAGTTTGAAATCTTCATCTCATAAACTATAAATTATTCTTAATGAGAACTTAAGAATCACATATGCTTCATAAAAAAGACCCTTTAACTAAAAAAATTCCAATCCAAATGGGATAACATAGTGTAAAAAATAGGATTTTATAGTTATGGTTATCAATTATTTCCATAACATAAATTTCATGTGATACATTTTAATTTTTCGTACAAAATTGTAATTTTCTGTAAATTAATTAAAAGATTCTTTTTGTATAAAAGTTACCCACACTAATATCAATATTCATATCATAATGCTATGGTATATGAAAAAAAATATCAAAAATTGCATATTTTGTTACCTCATTATATTATTTTACATGAATTATAAAAGACTCATCAATATAAACTTCTTTATTTCAACTCTTTCAATTCCTAGAAAGATTCTACAAGTATAAAAAAATTGGGAATAAGGAGATATCTCAATTATTCCAAAGAATCAAGAATCATAATGAGATTCTTCTCATAGTATATACAATTTTTTCTTCTTATAAGATTTTGTAATGGATGATTTTTATGCCTTCTATACTTTATTCATAGTTTTTTAAAAAACTCTATATTCATATGTACATTATTCTAATGAGGTCTACAATTTCATTACATCATTAGTGACATTTTTGTTACTGTAAAAATTTAATAACGTTTTCATGTCTTCCTTTTGATTAGGAAAAGTAGTCAAACATCTTTTAGTATCATTACTTTATTTCTCACATCTCTTATATATATTTTGAATCATAAAAAAATCTATTGATATCTTTTAAACAAACTTTTTCATATCATAGGAAATATTTTTCTTCTTCTTTGCTTCAACTGATTTATGATCTTCTTGAAACATTATATCCAAGGTAACATTTTCACTCAAAGTGACTAAGCATTTATTATTTTCATTATCCCCATTTTTTACATTGTTAAGAATTTTAAAGTACATGGATTCCTTCAAATATTCATTTTTATTTATTAGAGATTCAATATTATTAACCTTATGAACCACCCTTATTGGATTGAAATTTTATAGAGCGATTTGATCTTCTTTGATAACTGTAACCACCCCATTAACATTTCCATCTGCAGCTCATTTAATAATTGTAATAAGGATGATTAAACTAAAACATTTTTTTCATATGTCCATATCCACAATAAAACTAGTAGTGACTATTGAAATAATATTTTCTTTTAATAGTTTTATACTATCCAGAGTCATGAGAATGTATCTCAGCAAGCATCTTTTCATGCTTATAATTATTTTTCTGAACACCTTTCATTCTTTTATAAACCATAATCTTTTTTTCATCATGGTTTCTATTTTAGACTTATTAGAATCAATGTAGTAAAAAAATTATAGAATCATATTTTTTTATAAACTTTTTTCTTCCCCAATTTGAATGTTTTGGACACCTAAATAACATTACTCAATTTATTCCACTAGGAAAAAAATTCAAAATTTATCTCAAAATTTGAATTTAGTATTATGAAATTATTAAAATTAATCTTTCCATAAATTCCACCAAATTTAGAGATATTTTGATTGATACATGTGATAAAGTTCACAACTTTAAACAAAATTAATAGAGAACTTAAACTCTTCTTAATTTTTACTTTAATTTATCATCCATATATTCATTCTGATTCTTACCTTTCCCAATATATTTCATCAAATCATAAAACTATTCTTGAATATTAACATTCCCTTAATGAAAATATTCATGGTTTATTATAACATAATTTTCATTTTCTACTTCTTATTTATTTCTCAAGACTTTCATTCATTCTTATACATTCATTATATTCTTATTTAATATGAAATTCTAGTCAAGTTTATTCTTTTTCTTCATAATAGTTTCTTCCAACTAATTTAGTGTTAACTGTTGGGATGAATTTATTTTCTGTATCACTTATATTAGACTTTTAATGTTTATATTTATTATTTTCTTCTTCGGAAAAACATCTTTCACTTCTAGAAAAACAATCCTCATTAACTATTTCAATCAACATGTTTTATTTACCACAAATTGTAATATCCTCACTATCATCCTCCATAAACAAAAAAATTCTTTTTAATTAGTTTTATATATTATCATTCCCCTTATAATAGGATTTTCATTTATCACCCTTTTTCTTCCATGATCTTATTAGCATTCATTTTTATTATCCACATTCATATTCATCACTACTTTATGGAAAATTGGAAAAAAATATTCCCCATTGATTGACATCAAAAAAAATTAAAGGTATTTTTATCTTTATATTTATATGTACCTATTTTCACATTTTAAGAAAATAAGGATAAAATATCATCAATATTTTTACATACATCATTATCAGAATCAGAATCTACGACTTATTTTTCTTTAAAAATCATCATGTGATTTTTATTTCCCAGAATCCCTGAAAGAAATTTCTCAAACAACATTTTATTTTCCTATGACAACAATATATCTTTTAATTTTATAAGTAATGATAGTATTCTCAAAATTATTGAGATATAACGTTTTGGGATCTCTATCTTCCAACAAAAAAAACCTTAGCATCAATCTTGTGAGGAATAATTCTCAAAATCATTTCAATAAATTTAGAATCTTAAAAATCATCACCAAGACATATAATTGTGGAAAAAATAATTTTCCCTTTTAAATAAGTCACCAATTGTTTTTTAGTCACTCGTCTTGAGATCATCATTCTTCAATCTCCATATTTTTATCTTTTCTTTCTTTAATTTTGTATTGACTTAATAAATGTTCTTCGACATATCCAAGAATCGTTTGTCTGTGGAAACTCCTTTTACTCTTAAAAACCCACTTTTAGAAAGTAATGATAATAACTAATTATTAGGTCTTTTATCACTCGCCATGGTTTCATTATAATCATTTGTAAGAAGATCATTCTCAGCATGAGGGGGAGAACCATCTGTATCATCTTTTTAAAAACCATACCCTAGGGACCTCAGATATGGAATCATTTTACCTTTCCCAATATGAAAACTCTTATAATTTATAAACAGAACCCCTTTACTACTCACATATATCATATAATCTATAATAACTTATTAAATAAAAAATAACATCAAAGAACAAATTATGGGAAACTTCATATTGAGACCATCCGTAATTTCCCAACCAGGTTCCAAGTATCACTGAGAGATAGAGGGACAAATTAGTCATATTTTTTTTTCATGTTTTCATTATTTTGAAAATTCATTCACCTCATATTAATTAATTATCACTTTTCTTTATTTAAATATAACACACATCAATAGGAATACAAGAATTTACCAGGATCACTAATCAACTTGTGTATCGATATCATTGGTATGGTTTTGAAATAATGAAATACAAAAAAAAATTGTTTTTTATTGATACAACAAGTACGATATTACCTTACACTAGTGTTGAACGGTTTTTAATACTCCAGGTGTGGATTTGGGAAGATGATGGTTTTTGTGACCTCTAGATTATCTAGTGTGGTGTTTTTGGAGCAATGTGGTTTTATTTTGGAATTTTTAATTATTGATAGTATTGGTTGAAGTTGATGTGGTGGTTGAATTTATGTTTATGGTGATTTTTATTTTCAAAACTATGTTTAGTTTTAGGGATGTTATGGTAATGGTTTGTGTTGATTTTCAAGTTTTAATGTTCTATTTCAGTTTTGTATGCTTGATTATCCCCATAGTTAGTATTTTTTTGGATTCCCAATTATTCGATTAAATTTTTTTATAAAAATAAAAAATATAGATTTAGAAGAAATAATATTTAACCAAATACATCAAAAAATTACTATACTATATTCCCAACATTCAAAAATATGATCTTCAAAACTGTTATCCACTTTACTACCTAGAAATCAGTAAGAAATTCTCCAGACACTATAATGATACTCAGTCCAATACCTAGTCTGATTCTCTTTTCTGATTGCTCAGTATAATAATATAACTCTGCCAGAATATGCATGAAATAATTATAAAATACTTCTTTCCCAAACCCAAAATCCTAATACGATTTCCTTGTCTGATGTCCCAGTCTAATATGAGAAAATCTTAATATAATCTTTATTATACTTATTATTTATTCAAGCAAACCTAATCAAGAATTCCCAATCCAAAAACAATTCTTCTATATCTTATCTCTAAAAATATTCAATGATACACCATCTCTTTTGAACAATACATGTTTCATAATGTACAATGTATTTCCCATATTTATATCTATTCCAAAATTGATTTAGGTTGGATTCCATAAAACATTTCGGGTTGACAAAAATCCTCAAATTTTTTATTTCCCTTTAATCGATTCTATATATTTGACATAAAAAATTATTATATAATATAAATTTTTCTTCTAAATCCTTCTGTAATTTTCTCACAACATCAACTTGATTTTGTAATTCATAAAAATTTTATTTCTAATTTCTATTTACATTCTGATTTCCCTATTATGATGACAACAACATATTCATTATGACATTACGCCACACTAATTAAAGGTTTTTTAGAATAGAAATATGTTCCCATTATGATTCATGGAACCATCTAAAAAATATCATTATGATGCTTCAACCCAACTATAGAAAAATTATTTTTACAAGGGTTGGTACAAGCTAATAACTATAAAAAAAAAAATTTAAACCAATCTAACATAATAATAGTGGGAATATGTAAAGACTTCATCACTTCTTCAAAAAATATTCGAACTTCTTTGAGAAAAATATTATATAATCAATTTATCTTCAATGTCACCTTGAAAAAACTTTTCTGGCTTCTTGAATCGATTCCACTTTATTTTGTTCCTCCTACTGATGATCGTGTGTTAGATGGTGTTATTAGTGTAAGCCTGAAACTAATCGACCAACCTCTACAACACTATGATAATTTATCTCAATTCCAGTATGTTGAATCTTGATCCATTTGACAAAAAAATATTTTATTTCTTAACCCAATTGAATACATATTAGAGTTCTTATTTCATTCTTGACCCTCTTGATAAGAAAAAAAATTATTCAATAGGAAAAAATTAATGTCTACCTTGTTGATCAGTCCATATCATTCTTACCCGCACCAATCTTAACATGCTTCACTTATATAATGTTTAAATGGTCCCAAAAAGTCCATGAAAACACACTTCTACCTATGATTAAATATCACTACCATCATTGTATCTGAAAATTTGTTTCATGATAACTCCAACAATAGGTGGATCACTAAGTCTGATAGACCGACATTAGAATATTCTACTTTAGAAACATATTTTTTCTAATTATTATTAACTAAATAATTTTTTATTATAATATTTGTTATATGTGGAATATTGGTATAACTAAGAACCAACATCTTCATCTTTTCACATTCCAAAAAAACTTTTCATACATCAAAAATATCTATGTCCAATGATCTCACACCTATGAACTAAGGCCGTCAAGCATCAGATTTATTCATCTACAAACTCCTTCTTGTAACCATGATATCCTAATGATTGTGATAACAAATAGGATTAGAAATGAAAGTTCTAAATTATGATAGAAAGTGTTATAACATCCAATACCTACATCAACATCATTTTTTTAATCCCAACACCATTACGATTGGCCACACTAGTACTCCCCCTTTATTTCATGAGGATAACATTACATGTTTTATGTAAAATTTTAATTTATGAGAAATCCATGTTCGTCAATGCATTGTAATATTTTCATAAAATTCTTTTAGACACCGATACAGTTAGTCATTATGATTTAATATTCACTTTGGACCCAAGGTGGGTGAGATGAACATTTTATAATAGATATAATTTTCACAATCCAATGGATTTTCATAAGTAATTTGAGTCTAATATCCATGCTGATGGTTCTAGATATAAACTTTTGACACAGACCATATTTTACCTGTATTTCATTTACCTTATCATGTTTCATACTTTCTTTATGATAATAAAAAAATGACATATTAACAACAAATAATCTCAAAACATAGCTTTGGCCTGGTTAATGGTGAATAAATATTAGAGGGATATTGAATGTCCCGTATAAGGTTTAAAGAGAAATATATATATATTCAAGAAACATCTATGATGTCAAACAGAAATCATTAGTATGAGAATATTATTTAAACTTATAGATAGTGTTTTCTATCACACAAATAACGAAATATTATAATAATGTCTTTACATAAGGGTCAAATTATGATCATATTATGAACATGTCATTTTTTGATGATTGAAATACGTGATAGAGTTCAATAAAAAATATTATGAAATCTAGTAAATTAAATTTTTAAATAATTATTAAGTTATTATAATAACATGTCATTAAAATTATATATTTCATGGAATTACACCTAAATTTATGTTCAAATAATTAATTGTAATGGATTATATCTTGTGTAAAGGGACTAAAATAATCAATTTGGTGACTATATATTTAATCAGATAAAGATATAATAATAAAAGTTGAAAAAATTAATTAAAACAACACTTAATAAGAAGAATATATAATCATATTGGAAATCATATCATAATAAATAACATTCACATATAATAATAGAAAAAATCAAGGAATATAATAAAATTATACATTATGGATTACCCTCAAAAGGAAAACCATATTCAAGAATGAAAAAAATAAAAAAAAAATGTTGGAATCTTGATAAAAATGTATAATGATTCCCATAAGAACAATATACCCATATTAGCTAAGATACACCCCACAAAATATCCTTTAATATTTTCATTTCATTAAATTGGATCTCAAACATGTGGTCCATACATTCACTGAGATTCATGTGCATGTTGTGAGTAAAAAAACACAATAAAAAAACAAAAATACATTATTAAATTCCAAAATGTATAAATGTGTTTTCATGTAATATATTATATGATAATTAGTAGAAATAAATATATAAATATCCATATCAAGTCACTATATAGTTTTATATACCACAAAATTATAAAATATACCTACATCCTCCAATTATAGAGCACAAAACAAGATATAAAATTGGGATAACAATATGGTAAAATAACACTTGTTTTATTACCTTTTTCAATAGTAACATCATGTGATGGGTTATGATGAAACATGTGTAATCCCTCATTATAATTAAAATCATGTAATTACAAAGTCATAGTACTATCCATATCATGATACATTAGGACATTTATCCACCTTTCTTTTTATAAGAACCTCCACAATAAAGGATACCATAATATATAGTTTCCTCTATAATGATAGTAACATGTACATAATGGGATATCAAGATAAATATATCACTCCCTAATTTGATATAAAATCATATCATAATCTTAAATAATTTAAAAAACCCACATAGAAATACATAACAAAACATTTTATCCAATTTCTATAATTTTTCAGATCCCCTTGAACCCATATGCTTGAATATCTCATATATCCCTTAATTATAAACCATAAAATCCAACAAAAAATTATAATCTAATACAAAAATCTTAGAACCAATTGGACCTATGATAAACTTTTATTTCCCCATGACATTATCTTAGATGATAACATTGTTGATTATTCGTGTAACTCATCATCTTCACTTATCTTCTCATAGTCAATCAAATATTTGGAAGCTATTTAACAATATAAGTATGAAATGGTTATATTTTCTTTTACCTAGGCCCTTACAAGGTCTTTTATAATTTTCTATGTTACCTATAAGGTAATTTTCAAGCACATAGGTTCTTTTTCAATCAATTAAACTCAACAAAATCACCATGTGAAATCTTCATTAAACATCCATCATATAAATAAAATCTCAGTAGAACACCTTTTATAGTTAAACCAATCCATATAAGGACTCTAATAACTCATCCATTTATTATTCATGATAATTAACATTAATAAAATACTCAAATAACTATGTCTATTTTTGTAACCATTACAAATAAAATCTAATATGATAAACCTATAATAAAGACCTAAAACATATGTTTTACTCTTCATAAAACCTCAAACATAATCCTAAGGGACCATCACTCATGGAGGAAAATATTATTATTTTGAATAGGTAAAGAAGACCTTAGAAACCATTATATCCAAGGACACATAGTGATTCATATGGGGTAAATGATTAAATGAATAGAATCTAAGCCTATATTTTTAATTTATGTTTCTTTTAAAAATGATCCTTGAAGTTTTCATTTTCTATGGGTAGTGATCCCGTGAATACAAAAATATATATAGATGTGTTTTAACTAATTGAAATAAATGGTGTATCTTTAGTCTTTTAATATAATATATTGATAACTAATGATATATTTTTCATTTATGGGGAAGCGATAACATACAAAACTGGAAAATGGGGAGACTAAGAGGAATAAGAGATAATTTTATAGTTAGTTTAGTTGAAGGAGATAATTTATGGAAATTAGTTGATATTTATTAAGTGAAAATGAAATTCGGAGGTTTTAAACACATATTATCAATATTAATCATTGTAAAACTATTTCCATGTGTCCATAAATTGATATATAAAATTATATAACACTTGGTATATTTTTATAAAAATGAAATCATTATTATCATGGTAGATAATCTACTATTCCTGTTAAAACCAATTTTGGTGTGTTTGATTTAAATGATGGATGTATATCAATGATGGAGATATTGATAAATTTTGTTTATTGATATGATTGTAAAGAATGATCATTAAAATAATATGGATCTAAATTTAAAGGGGGATTCAAAATACACCCAAATTTTTTTTTGGAAAAAATAATGAATATTAATAAACAAGGAAATAGTGTATGTGCATGAGTTTGGATGATCATAAGTAATGTCACTATAGTGACTACCTAGAAGAAATTGTAATGAAATACCTAGATATTCCTAGATATAAATTCTATGGAATGATAATTATAAGTATTTGTGGATTGATATTATAAGGATTAAATAATGAGGGAGTAATTTTATATTCTTCATTATTAGTTGTTTGAATTAGTATGAGATTTAAATGATTCATTTGTGGTCTTTCAGATACTTTTTAGGGAAATGGGATTTCACCACACCATGCTGGTGACATAAAAATATCATAGAAAATATATCGTAGGGAATTCTTTGGTGAGAAATCCACAAAATTTTATGGGGTCCAATTTTTTTGTAATTTATTTTGGAAAGATATTGATAGTTTATTTCAAGGTGATAATCGATATGAAGAATAAAATAAGGGGATATACTTTTTTAGGAAGGAAAAAATTTTGTCCACCATAAATTAATTGAAAAATAATATTTTCAACAATAACCACACCATTGTAATGGATGTGGTTATGAAAATAAAAATTGGAATATTAAATGGCTTGAAATTATTGTTAAAAGCCAGAATATGTGGAGGCCATGATTGAAAATTTATTAATTGAAATAGGGATACAATGTTCAATACTATATATAACACTTCACTATACATTCAAAAAAAATTATGTGTTATGGGAATGACATAAATGAGTTTTTTGAATCCATGAAGTCCATACATATGGTAAAATGAAAATAGGTGATGAATATCATTTATTCCATGATGTAGGTCAATTTTCATATATTATTTTTATGGAAATAATTTGAAATTTTAAAATTATCATAAAGAAATATATTAATAAATTAAATTCACCTAGAGATGAGTTATTTTTTGTTTTATATTTTCTTATGTTGTAAAGGTTAATGATATTATAAACATTGAAAATCCAAACCTCTAAAGATTATAGTACAGGGAGATGAACATATTTTTGTATGAAATGGGCAAGGATGAGCTATAAAACAATACATTATTTTATCCTTATAAACATGTCATGTAATGTGAAAGTATTGAAACATAAAATGATCATTTCAAATTAAGAATCAAAATATGTTGATTGGGTTTATGTAGGTTGACTCTATTTGAATGTGAATTTTTTAGAACATTGAAATTGTAGTTTATAAGAAATAATTTGATATACTATTAGGAATATGATTATCTCTCTAAGAGTTGGAAACATAAATGTATTTTTTATACTTTTATAGATGTTTTACGAATCAAACAGAGTATGAAATAATATTTGGGTACACCGACACATTACTATTTGTATTCTCCTTGGATGTATCAGTATATGGGGGAATTAAATAAAAAATAATATGTGTTCTTGTTCATTATATTTTTAAATTATTATTTTTTATTTAAGTAGAAAATAATTTATCAGTAGTGACACATTAAACATGGTCCTTATAATTATTTAAAATGACCAATAATTGTTAGACATTCTTGAATAGAAAAGTATTAATTAAAATAATATATAATTCAATGCTCATAATTTTCCTAAAGATGTATATAATGACACTATGGTGCCAATAAGATACATAAAAATCCATGTTTCGACTTATAACTCAATATTTGGAGTCCTTTTTATTTTTTTTAAAATATGAAATGATAAAAAAATATCCCATTTTTAATGGTTCCCATAATGAAATAATGTTTTCTTTGTATATAATTATTGTCCCTTTGATGGTAATTTTCTTTACTATATAGTTCTGTATAATTTATTCCATGAATCACATCTCTCAATATGATGATTTGTCCGGGAATAATGTTTTTTTAATGAGGAAACAAAACAACCCATTGTATAGGAATAACTTGTGAAGTTCTTCCGTAGACAATTCACTATGCTAGAGTATCATATATATAAAAGATATTAGATGAAAAATATTGGATATTCATATAATCTGATGATATTGTGAATTAATATATATGATAATATTATATATTATGAATTAATGATCCTTAAATAGATATAGTTGGTGGTATATTCTTTTATAAAAATGTCATGAATGAGAGGATTAAAAATATAGACTCTTGAGAAGTGGGTGACAACTACTAAGGTATGTGTAGAGGGTGTTTGTGAGAAATATATTTCTAAATTATTATATATGATTCTTATGAGTACATATATTAATATTCTCTCATGAACATTGAAGTTGATGTTGATTCAATAGATTTGGTTTAAATGTAATATAGTCAAATATCTAAAGAATTTTCAAATAAAAATCATAGAGGGGTCTATTCCTGGAATGAAAATATGGATCGATGCAACATCTTATATTTATTTTATTAAGAATTAAAAAATTAATATTTTATGGAAAATAAAGAGTTATTGTAAGATTTATTTTACTTCAAAGTATACAATTAATGAATGTGTACAAATATGAAAGCATGAATTGATATATCCATAGAGATCACATAATAATTAATGGAGAAAACGAATAAAGAAAAGAACTATAAAGAAAACTTATTTCATATAAATAAGTAAGATAGTATTAACTCTATGATATAATACTTTTAAATGATAGATAGCATGGTTACCCAAAATATAGTAGAAAATGCATGTAAAAAAGTTCGTTAAATGTGGTCTAGATACTAAAATGTGATGAACAAGATCAATCTGATGGTAGTCTCTATAACTATTGATTGGGGATGAATAATTAATTAATGTGAATATAGAATGTTCTTAATAAATCCAAAATTGATTATATCCAAAGATAATTTTATAGAGATGATACTATTGTGGTGTTATTATACACACAATGGATGGGTGTTTAGAGGAAAAAGTACGCAATAATATATGTAAATATAATAAAAAATTGCATATATATCAATGATACATGATTTACTAATAAAAAAATATAATCATATATAGGGTAAGTTCAATGATTAATAATAAATAATTTAAGATTTGGAAAAAAATAAACTAAATATATAGGATAGTTATGGAAGAAATATGAAACCACTTTAATAAAATTAAATGAAAATATATAGTAAACTTGTGTAATATTCATAGAATAAGCCTATATAACCTTATTAATATCAAAGAATGTGAATGATGATGACCCCTAATGTGGTAGATAAAATACTCCCACCTCCAAACAATTCCATGGGTTGATAAGAATAATCAATCACATCAATGAGATAAATATATTCTCAATGGAATTTTAGTTCCATATGCATAAAAGAGAAGTATTAATAAATCATCATCTGAAAAAGAATTTAATCGAAGCATAAAGAACCATTACACATTGTTTCATTTCATGTAAGTTTATTTTTAAATCCGTGAGTATTATCTGTTGGGGTAATCATATTTACTCATGTGTTCATAATGCTTTATTAAATTACATGACTACTCAATTGATCATATAAATTATTAAAATTCTCACTTCAGTTTCGTCATATGAAATATGTTATTTAATGATTGTATATGTACAAGATATATCTAGTTTCCTAACTTCCCATCAAATGTATTGGAATGATATACAATGAAAATTCCCTAGACATAAATCACAAGCAATATGTAGATATAGGGAATAAATATCCTTGAATTCACTATTATTACTAAAAGATCACAGACTATGGGACATTTTAAACTTATATTATATAACATAAAAAATATTATTGATTTATATCAAAAACCATTATTGGATGTTATAAATATTATAGGAAATACATATTTAATGTCTTCTTTTATATTATAATTTGTAATACCATATCAATACCAACCCAAAACATTCTTTTTGAATAACTCTAAAACAAATTTTGGGAGGATATCTAAGTAACACTCAATCCTCATTCAGTCATCCACAATGTGTTACTCCATAGTATTTCATAAAATTAAATATAATAATGAATCTTTGGATCTATATCCATAAGGAAAGAGTAGCTTCTTGAAAAGTGACTACACTATGGATACTATATAGGTATTTGGAATGATCTTTATCAAACACATGTATATATATACATGTTTACACCAATTCAAATAATATGATAATGTGGGATCTCTCTTTTTACCATTTTTGGGCATCGAGTGACTATGAGATATAGTGAAAGTAATTATGACATATTTGTTTTATACATTCTTTATTTTCCATGTATATTCTCCATTTATTGAAACATACATCATAGTTCATTAATCTATATGGATGAGACCATCCCATGTATGTTACCCAAATAGATAAACACATCATATATAACTTCTAGGAATGACCAAAAACTCTTCAGTCTATCTTAATTGAGGGCCTAGATAACATAATATTTATATGATGGGAAAAGTCACAAATTTGTTGAGCTTTATCTAATTACATGTTCAAGAAAATACACAATCAATCCCTAATTATAAATACCAACATATTAACTTTAATTTTGGGGTATTAATATATTGTGGTTCTGATTATAGGTATCCCTCCAACCTCAATAATAAGTCATTAAATATTATTTTTTCTCCCATATTATACCAAATAAATCTATATAACACACCATTTAGTATACATAGTAGGTCATCTAGTTCATAATAACCCAGTTTTGTTCCCCATGATAATATTTTGTAACTCTATTCTTGAATCCCACTAATTATAACCCTCAAATTTAATCATAACCTACAATACAAAATGGAAAGAATGTTTTGTGAATTAAAAAATTTCATTATTCTATAAGTCACTTATCATTACACTTCATGAAATGTATTTGTATACACATTTATAAAGATAACTTGAATGAATGATAAAGTATAGATTGCCTTTTAATTTAATATATTTCACACTCTTAAACACTTTTATTAATTTATAACAAACCCAAAATAATCATCAATCATTCATATCATATATAATAAAATACCATATCAGTATTATGTATACTATACATAAAAATGTTAATTTTGACTCATTAAACCCACATATATTTCTCATCATATCTCCATATTATCATCTGATAAAACCAAACCAAAACAATATTTAGTATGTCAAATATATGAAGTATGAAAACAAGAATAAGGTTGAGATTATTGAATAATATTCATAACACTAAACTCATTTAAAATATTCACAATTTTTATCTTTAAAATATATATTATTAAAATTCCAATTTATGTAGTGCACATAGAACTATTATTAAGATCATCATCCTCATCATAGGAAATCATCCCATCAGACATTTCCTTAACTTTTTTACATCAATAATGACCTTATTTATATTATTTATTTACTATCATATCCTAGAATATTTTAAAATAAATTTTTATTCACCTAATCTAGTAACTAACATAGTAATTTAATTTTTTTTGTTCCATAACATAAAATCATTTATGATTCCATGTTTAAGTAATTTTAAAATTCAACTCACACAATCATATATGAAACAATGATTTTCTTCATTTCGTGATTTCTAAATGAAACTCTTTATAATTATCTATATCATCTTAAAATGTAAAATTTTAATGATATTAAATGATAATTACCTAGATATCAGGTCCTTATAATTCTTTGTAAACTTAGAGTTTCTCTGTGCCCAAAAAATACTACCACTAGTTTCATATATTGTATATTTATTCTAAATATCTCTATAACATATACAAACAATTTTGTGTTCAGAAATGAAATTAATTTATTCATAGTATAAATATTTTAAAAATAAAATATTGTTAATACACCATATGTCGTATTATATGTTTTCAAAGTATTTTTCAATCACATGATGATAATTCATTAAAATATACTACTGATGAGTGGTGAAATAAAATTCCTTCATATTTAATCAGATAGTTATATGTTATATTTTACCCTAATATTAAATTCAGTTTTTTATAGAATCTAATCATTTTTAAACCATATTAGTATAATCAATCATCTCATTTTTGGCTACACAAACAATTTTTTTTCGACCACTTATCTTCTAAAATAAGTGATAAAACATTAATATAAACATCATTTAATTAGATTATAATAACCATGAAAATTAATTTACATTAAAATTTTATATAGATACGATTTTAATTATAATATAAATATAAAATACATGCTCAATTTTTTATTTTTTATATTGACCTCCAAAATATTTACCAAACATGTAAAATATAAATTTAGAATCATATATCAAAAAAATTTAAAGATTTCATTTCTATAACACCAATAAATAAGAAGGAAATACTAAGAATTTTATTAAAAATAATTCATGTATATTGAAAACTATTTATATGTAATTATTATTCTCTTTCCATAACGACCCAAAGTTTTAATGACCTTTACAATATTCATGTATAATAAATTTTCCCATCTTCAACTATCTTTTTTTCCTATTATGAACATTTACCCTATTTTATTATCTATATAGAATTAATTTTTAGACATCATATACCAAGTTCACTTATTATTAATACTTTTATAATGTCAAAAAAATCTTGAATTAAATCATATTGTTAGAACATTTCCATAGCTAATAATATGATGAATTTCCATACCAACAAAATAAATTTTTAAACTCCTTTAAATAACATTAAAAAACTAAATAAATGATAGATTATGTTTTTAAGAACAAACATTTGTTTTATTAAACATAAATTTTTTATATTCTCCTCTCAATAGAAACATGTGATAAAATGAACATATTATAACAAGATAGTTCAATCCTAAATCATCAATGTTATCTATGTGGGAACTGTTTTCACTGTTACATGAATAAAAAAATCAATATCCCAACATCAATTATTTCTCATCTTTTTACTTATTATATATTTATAATACTTTTAAATAATAAATTTTATATTATAAATTTATCAAAATAATAATATTGAGTTGTATATCATTTATTCTTAGTTGGTACATCTCATAACAATTTGTGGAATCCATTTGGTAATTAATATATTTTCTTCTCTAATTGAATGTTATTATACAATGAAAACATTGATCTTCTTTTTTATTCTACTTTACTGAGGGTGTAGACTATCCATTACTTATTTTTAAACCCTTTACTCCAATAAAATTATTTTTTTATATACTGTAAATATGGTACATTATCCTAGACCCCATGTCCCATGTTTATCCATCCTTGGAATATTGAGGATATGATATAATGGTTTATGGAGTTAATTTTTGTTATAATTAATAGTAAACTTTTATAACATTTTTTACTGATTATAGAATGAAATCAAATTCTTACACAATTTTAAGATTGAAACCTAGAGTCTCCAACTCACTGTCCTACCCAATAATATTGAGTACTTGGGTGGGGAATAAGGCTTCATCCTCCATATAGTACTAGAAATGTACTTTTGAAACCTTATATGTGTAATTTATAAATTTATTCTAATAGATTTTATTCTATTTATCAATCATATGATAGAACTCAATGGCCTAATTTATATTTTTCAACATAAACTCCATGTTAATGAGAATAATTTTGGAGAATTATTGGGAATATTATACATATTTTTCAATATACACAAATTCCTTTTACTGAAAAAACTCACAAGTTGTTTTCTTAGGAAAAGTATTTTCTAACACAAAGAACATTTTTTATTATTCTAAAACTATTCTTAAATTTTTTTACCATTTAAGGATGTTTCTAACAATTACTCTATACTTATCAAGGACTGATCTCAATGTTATGTTTGATGATACTTCCATTTATCTACAATAGATTATTTTTTCATAACATTTTCATTATTTATAAAGACTAATATATATTTCTGTTTAACGAGATCCCAGTAATATGGTGACCCTTTTTAAATTGATCATACCCATAAGAGGGTTAAGATCCATATTTTAACATAACATAAACCTATTTTTTCATGTAAATGAGCCATGATTGTTTAGGTGTAAAATCATCTCAATATCTAAAAGAATGAATTTTTTATTTTTTTAGTGGACACATATCCATCTAATCCATCATATGGATAAACTCAATTCCATTCCACTAGTAACTACACGATTAGGGTTTCTCAGCTATAATATCTTAAATAAAATGACATGATTGTAATAATTAAATAATAATAAGTGTGTACTCATTCCAAACATGGAAATAACTTAAAATATTATCCCAAGTAACTTATATTTCTTCCAATACACAATATAATTTACGGTCAGTAATACTGAGCTTGATAATAACCAATTGGATGAACGAGGTCCTCAAATGTGACACTTTTGAAAAAATATCAAACATAATATTTGAGGGGATTTAATCTCACCATCATATCGCATGTAATTCCAGATATATAGACATGATTAGTAGTGAGTTATTTTTGTAATAGTATACCCTCTAAAAACCCTATATGTTTATGTAATAATGATGTGTCACTCAATACATGACCTATTTTTTGTGTTACTCACCCAAAATTCAAATGCACACATATTTTTATATATCCAAATGCATCACATGTATAAGGTACCAAAATATTTTTTGTAAAAAAATAGAGTTATATAAGATAGATAATCTCTAAATGAGTAAGACCGAATATAAAAACATCCAACCCCATTAACCTTTCATGATAAGGAATAATAATCTATTCTAGTAGGATTTCTGACCCCAATTTCATCCAACTGGGGATAATTTCCACTATAAAGAATATAATTCAACATTAATATAGAACATAATATACATAAACTATATTTAATCACTAAATTAATATAAATGAATTTACATACAATCCTATCTAATGGTATATAATAAATTTAAAATCATAATTTAGTATTCCCTATAATAATGTGCATGGATCTATCATAGAGTAAATTTATTACATAAATTTATGGATACAAATATTCAAGAAATAAACTATTTAGAAATATATAAAAATTTGGAATACCATTTCAATGAATTAATAATTCAAATATTTAAACATGAGTTAACCCTTCATGAATACTTTATAAATTAAAATAGAATTATAAACACTTTTATAATTTCAGCTTTATTGATTATGAAATTTTCATAACTAAGAACATAACAATTTATATTAATTTTAAAATGAAAAATTAACATTAATTATTTTATTATGTGTAAAATTATATATATGGTATTATCTAGAACTATAAACTAATTTATAATCTAATATCAATTGTATAAATATTTTACATAATCTATATATCATATACTTTTAATTTGAAATATGGACTAATTATTTTTACAAAATTGAAAATATTTAATTTTGAACATTTCCTAAATTAAAATATATATTATTTTATATTATGGCATCATTAATGATTTTTATAAACACAAAAATACAATTAAAATTAAGAAATAAACTCTTTTAGTTATAATTTATAAATAATGCCTTATAAAAAAGTTATTTTAAATATCAACCTTAAATACTGAAGGAATATTTAATAATAAATATTTGAAAAATAGTTATCAAACAATTATAAACCCTTTAACAAATTTAATTAATAATGTTTTTATTAATTGATAAATATCCCTAACAAATATTTTATTATAATTTTTAAACCATTTAGGTGTTATTAATTGATTTCAAAATGAAAAATCATTGAAAATATATATTTCTCGTCACCATGAATTTTTCTATGTGGTAGTATACATGTGGTCACCTTGTATATGAGAAGGGAGTGCACGATACCTTGGTGAAAGTACTATGGATTTCATGAAGTTAAAACAACACCTGGGTAAAATGGTATCCACACCACACTTCTGTGTAAATTTGTAGGGTATATTTTAAGCGTTGACACATAACAAATGATCTAAAGTGGTTTAATTATAATTCCTTGGTAAAGAGTGGATGATAATTTATCATTGTTCTGAAATAGATATCTCTCTGAGCTGGTGATGGGATTATTTAGTATGCTAGAGTAAAACATGATGCTATTTTTTTGGTTTTCTTCTTTTTCGAATAGAATTTCATAAAACTAATATCATGGATCACTCTAATACCATTGTCTGGTTTTTTATAGTTGATTATAAATCACTCATATTATAATAAGAAAATGAAAAAAATATATTATATCTATTTATAAATTAAAAAACCACGTAAAAACTGGAAATGAAGAACATGTGGTAAATATGTGTATCATTCACCAAGGATGAAAATGAAGCATTTAATATCTTCAGCTGATGTGTGTGATATTTATGCCGAAAGTGGAATGAAAAATCCTCCAACCTCAAATGTAATTTATGGTTTTTACAAAATCATCCAACACATGTATGGGATCAATTTAATCTATACAACATTCCAGTGGCTCTAGAAAAATTGAGAAGCATGGATAGAGATTCTGGTGGTAGAATGTTTTGACCAAGAATTCAGAACCATCAAGAAATTTTTTATCATTTGGAAATGTATTTATAAATCATTGAAGAAAATATTTTTATGAAATTAAATTTACCTATTATTTTTTAATGCATGATTAAATGATAAAAACAATACATTCATTACAAACATATAATCAAAATATCCCATGCATTTTATCTTATAAAAAAACACCATAAGTGTAGCTTGAGTTGAATATTTATTGAGTATCAGACCACATCATCAATGAAAGTAGTATAATATTACATAAAATTTATATGCCTATGAATTTCATGAATGATTTTGATTTAGGGAATAAATCTAAAAAATCATATTCACTGGATCTCTCATAGTATGAACAAAAACAAGTATAGAATAAAATATAGAAATCTTCACCAACTATGAAGAAGTATTATGAATGTTTTAAGAAATACTAACCATTGAAAAATATCTTGGAGTTAGTCTAAATGTAAATTAACAATGGGAGGTGTAAAGTGTGAATTAGTTTTCGCACAAATTTCACTTGAAGGAAAAAATAAAATTGGTTGATTATCCCACTAATGATAGTGGAAGTATAAATAAGTATGAAAAATTTTGAAAATTTTTAATAAATATCCACAATTGGGATTAGTCTCAAAATGGAATTGAATCCATTAGTAATTAAAATGGAATATTCAATAGAAAATATCCTAAATAAAATATGTTCCTCTTATGATAGTCAAAACAAGAATAAAAAAGAATTATATGAATGATGATATAAGTTAATAATTAGTTCACTATGATAAACCAATATCTTCTCCTCATGGATGTTGTATCTACCCATATCCCCATTCATTTTATTTTAATAAATATATTTTAAATGATTTTGGTATATGGGGAAGATGTGATTAATTTCTTGTGTGAATTTCAAGGAGTTGAATGTAACTAGTGGTGTTAATGGTATCAATACTATAAATAAGTAATGATATGAATTTATTGGTATTATAAATGTAAATAAAAAATAATATTAATATAAAATTAAAAAATAATTAATGTTTTAATTTATTAAACAAAAAATATTAAATCATGATGAAGGAATTCATGTGTTGTGAATATTGATATAAGGTTTTAAAATTTACAATGGAATATCTTAATTTCCATGTTTTATCAAGAAAAAATATAATTTTAAAAAATTTATTTTGTATATATTACATGTTGTTTTATACCTAAACGATTAGCGAGGTTAACTTTTTGAGGACATTATAATTTTCATATTGTAGATTTGTTCTATTTTCTTTAATTATAATAATTTTATATCATTTGATTATATTACATATAATAAATATTAAAATGGATCTAACATAGTGAATATCAATGTAATAAGTGGTTCAATAGATTAATGTGTTCATTAAGGGTTTTTTAGAATATTTACTTGTATACTAGTCTTAAATTGATGAAAGAGAATCCATGTAACGATGTCGATAGACAATTTTGTAATTTTGTTTCACAAGTTTACTATATAATTTCATATTAGTTGAATCAAGAATATTTTATGACTCATATATGATGCGTTTTATTGATTATTTATTGATAATCTAATGTAATTGTGATTGAGATCGCTCGAAGAATATTTGAACAAGGTGAAATCTCCAATTATATATATATATAATAATGTGAATTTAGTTGAAAAAATAAATTTTATTAAATCATTTTTTTTATTTCATACCTTATGTTGAATCTCAATAGGATTAGATAATTTTTTGGATATTGATTTTTAACATTTTATGTTCTATCGCTGATTTTTTTGAAAATGGAATTCATTGTGAACAACATTTTATATCTTCAAATATAATTTTGAACTATTTTACATAATAGATTATAGATCCATTGATGATAGAATTTGGTGTGTAAATAGGGGGAGATGTTGAGGACTAAAGTATGAATTCCATATATTATAAAAAAAATGGTTTAATGGTGAATTGATAGTAACTAATTAAATGGTTGAATGGGTGATTGAAAGAAAAGAATTATCTAGAAGAAAAAGAATGTAGTTATATATATAAATAATTTGATAGAGTTTTGTGTCAATGATTTTTTTATAAATAATTAAATCATCAAATTCGAAAAAGATTGGGAAAGTCAAAATTGTTATTTTTTCTTGATCCAAAGGACGAGGTGAATGTTTTTTTACTAAAACATTGTAACCATGTTTTTGGATTTGTTGTTATTTTTATTATCTTATGTGGATTTTTTAAATGGTTGTTTTAGGTAGTAATTTCATGTTTTGAAATATTATTCAGAGAATTAGAGATAACACTCAAGGTTACAATAAATTTTTTGGTGTCCATGAGAATGGTATTATCATGGTGAAAAGTCCATTTTTTATGTATCAAATATGGTTTTCCAAACTATCTAGATCTCTCCAGATACCTTGTGGACTATATAGATATAGTAGAGGATGGAACATGGTTTGTAAAACCCTATGTCCAAATCAGACCGATACTCTATTACATAGTAGTGGGAGGGAGAAAGTTTCTGCATCATTTTTTAAACCATTTGGCATGTCCAGTTATTTGATTGTTGGTAATTTCCAAAAATACACTTTTTTAATTAATAGGGGTTTCACTTCTCTTCTCCCACATTTGTATAACGGCCAATAAATATCATACATGGATATTAAATCTAAATATAATAATATTCATTACATAACAAAACAAAACCACGCCATAACTATATTGTTTTAGTGTCATTAGAAACAAGGTAACATATAGAATCGATTCATAAACCAACTATATTGTCTCTCCCTTATTCATTCAGAACTAGAACTCTTTTTGACACATATTACTTAATAAAATTTTCCATATAAAAGGAAAATATAATAAAGGGAGAGAAAAAGTGCTCAAAATGGTAATCAATGAATATTAAATATGTATAAGGGAATAATAACATGAAATTAAATTTTGATAATTATACCCTTCATATCAAGGACCATGATATTGAGTCATGGAATATATCCTAGAAGATAATAATAATTGAATTATAAAATAATTAATGAACATAATTTATGAGAGTATATTATATGTCTTGAAATGGTGTTGTAAAAAATAATAGAAAATAATTTCCCTATGATTGAAGTATCACTTACAATACCATCATAGAGAAATAAGTCCATTACATAATGGGTCTTAGCCCTCGTTCCATTCTTTCATTACTAAACTGATTTTACTCCCATTCCATTCATAAATTACTAATCCATCTTCACTTCCCATTTCAGTCTTATCTATCTCATAAGATATAAATCGTTAGAAGAAGCATTGGAGGGATATATAGGTCACATGCATTACGTATCCTCAATTTTTAGGGGAGATTTGGGAAGAAAAGAAACAATTTAGAGCGATGGAAAATGATATTTCTCATTTTGTGAGAAAATGCTGCTGGTAGGAAATATAAGGGGGGAGAAATAGATAGAAACATTTCTCTAAAACCCTCTATTTCGAATCATCCCAATATTGGAATGATTTAGAAGGAAAAAATATATGGCGTTGACACATTTTTTAAATTTCTAATATTATCCCTATATGTCTATATAAACAATGTTCATATATTTTATTCCTTAAAACTGTTTTACTTTTCCCCATTAATATTAATATAAATGAACATAATGTTAATTGTTATTAAAATCAAAAAAAATATTTTCATGTGGAAAAAAATATTTTCACAAGGAAAATAATATTATTAATTTTTCTGTAGGGGTAAAAAAAATATAGATACCCATGAAAATATTTTTGGGGGGTGATAGTCACAGGATCGAGTCCCCGGACCATTTGTTTGTGGATTTTCCTTGTATAATGCGTGAGAGGTCATTTGACGGTCAAACCCAAACATTTTTAAATATAACTATCACATATAAATAATTTTGAAAATTTTTATATAAATAATTTTGATTATAAATAATTAAGTTCCTATAAATAATCATAAATTATTTATAAATTATTTATATTAAAGATAATTTTGATTATAAAAAATTATGATAATCTAGAATTAATTGTTTAAATAAATAATTTATAAATAATTTTTAATTATTTAAAACATGAAATTAATTATTTTTTTGAATTATTAATCATTTTGAATTAATAATTATTTTGAATTAATAATTATTTTGAATTAATAAATTTTATTTAGTAAATTTTATTAACATGAATTAATAATTTTGAATTAATAAATTATATAAATAATTTTGATTATTTTTAATAAAATTTTTATAATAGTAAAATTTGTATTAATATTTATCTAATTTTAGTGATATGAAATATAGTGATTGAATAAAATCATAATTAATGTGTTTTAATTTTTCATAAAAAATGTAATAAAAATAAATTTTTGTTTAAAAGGATTTTTTTTTCATTTAACATAAATTTTTGACGTTGGGAAAACAGAGTGGTATATGTGATATCCGTGAGGATCTAATATATGGATTTCTTTTTTCTTGAGAAAGTATGCTCTTTAATATAGTGTGTATGAGTCATTTTTTAACAAAGGTTATTTATTTCACTTGAACCAAAATAGTTTCATTTCTTTTCATTTAAAAATTTTCCACTAACATGATAAATAGAAATCCTAAAAATTTATTTTCTTTTAGTAAGTTATAGATACAAACACAATGAGAGAAATCACAATCATTTCTTTCCACTTCTTTTCTTTTTTATAAACTATGAAATCATTTCTTTTCATTTACTAAAATTTCACCAAATTATGTGTTAATGAAAATAAAACATTTGTGTTCCATAATAACATTAATCAATTTTTATATCTGAACCCATGAAAAGAAATTTGTTTCATAAATATCATGATATCATATAAGGAAACCAACCCAAAACGAGAAATGATATTATTCAGGAAAATATATCAATTAATGAATAATTATCATCAAATAATGTAATCTTATAATAAAAATAATTATTTGTGATCACATAAAATAATTACCAAGGAAAATATTCTTTCCATTTTGAAAGGAATATATTAAAATTTCACAGAATTTTAAAATGAATCATTTTCATTGAAGATAAACTTGTAAAATTTTATGGGAAGCATCAAGGAATTAAGGAATAATGAACGTGTGAAAATTCAATAATTTTGTTTAAGTTAAAATTAATTTGCATTCACGTTTTTGATAAAAAAATGTTCTAGAGAACTAGGTTTGGAAAACAATAGAAACATAAAATTCAAACTCTTTTTCAAAAATTCACACATCTGTAAAAATTACATTAAAAATTTGTAGAATAGTAGTAAAAATATTTTGGGTTTTTTTTAAACACAAAAAATGTATGATACATATTCCAACGAAGATACTTATATATCAACAATCCAGAATAATAATAAGATTTTGGAAATTAACCCTTAACATAGGTATGATTTTCATCGTGAATATATAAAACTCATGTATAAGGATTTAAATTTTTTTCTTAATTTATTATATAAACATATTAATATTTATTTTATCGCATATTATTCATATATATCATCTCATCATCTTTTTTAATAATATTTATTACTACCCTTCATTCGAGTGCTAACTTCTTCATTTCCTCAGAATTTTTTGTCTTATAAGTCCCAGTTCATATGCATTGGATATAGTTATTCCATCTATTGAATTATATTAGTGTAATATATATCTAATTTTATCATTATATTAATTTATTTAATCACTATGTAATAGTGAACATGGAAAATTATTCACATCCCATCGTGGAGATGGTAGGTCGTACGTACACATGAGAGATGGTATCGATCACTAAATTGATAAATGGTATGGAAGTGGGTGTTATATTAATTATTTTATCTAGAAACAACATTATATTATAATTATAATATATATATATATATATTATTTCTATCATTATACTCATCCAATTATAGTAGTGATGAAAAATAGATTACACTGTGATGTGGAGATGGTAAGCCATACGTACGCACGCATGGTGCTTTTTTGAAGGATTGATAAAAGGTGGAATATGGTAATTACATAATCATAATAAAATCAAATAATATATTTTTTACTGAATATAATACATTATTATGAAATTAATACATGTATTGGAAGTAGAAGATGAAATACTCTTAAATGATTCTATAAAGACAATTATGTCTTCTTTACAAAACATCCTTTAGATATCCACATAAGGACTCTAGGGTTGGTATTTTGAGAATACCAGAACATCAAAAATGTGTATTGGGAAGTTAAAAAGTTAGATATAAAGGTCATGGTCGAGATCGAAGTCTCCATGTGATGTAAAAAGTGAGGGAGTTGGATCCCTTTTATAGTTGATGTGAGGGGTATTTTGAGAATTATACTAAATAAAAATTTATAATAAAATTAATCACCATAAAAATAAATAATAAATCAAATTTAGTAAAATATAATTTGATATAATGTATTAATCTCATCGACCAATAGATTTTAGTCACTTTTGGTAACTATTTGAAACTTTATCATTTTGAATAACCCTAATTTAACCTATTTTATTTTAAAATAAGGAATCAAAATATAGAATATTAAACGGTTTTAAAAATGACTTATGTGATATAAATTTTACAAAAAAAATAATATATAACAATTTAAATTATTTTTTATTATTTTTTTTAAAAAATTAATTAATTTAATAAAACATTTTATTTATAGAATATTATTAGAGTCAAGTTTGACACTATTAATTATGTAGAATTATAACAATATCAAGATAAAATTTTAATTATGAAAAAATATATGTTATTATATATATAATTGGAAAAGGTAACCTATAAAATTATTTTATCACATTAAGTATATTTAATTACATATATTTTAATATGTTTAATAGCATTTATGAGATATTTCCATTAATAAAATAAATACTACCTCAGTGTTGAGTAATTATATAATATAGTAATTTGTTTAGTAAAATTTAAAAATTAAATACTATGAAGAATATATTTATTATAGATTTCATAATCATATTTATAATATAAATTATTTTTTGAAGAACCCGATATTAAAAATTATATAATAATTAAAACATTAATGTTACATCATTCAATTTTTTTTTAAAATATTATAAATATCATAATCTCATCATTGTGTCCCAAAACATCAAAAAATATTATATCATGAAAATATTATTATTAAATTAATAAGTTATATTTTAATTCAATCATATCATACATTTTCCATATGTGAATTAATAATGCATATTTTAGACAAATAAATTGACATTTTGTGTCTTTTATTTATTTAAATATTATATAATTAATTTCCATGTGAATGTGTACATTAAAAATCTAATTTTGATCCCTATGTGTTAAGGGTCGAATTGTATTCATATAATAAAATTTGGTCATGTGATAGGGTCATTTATAGTACATGTCATCGTTTTAACCTAGATTACGAAATTTACCCAATAACACGGTAAACAATTTACCAGTTTTCTATCCATATTAAAAAAAATAAAATTAAACAATTAACAAAAATTTTAAATTATGAAACCAAATTGGAAATATATTTTTAAAAAATATAAAAACACAATTTTTTTAAATTAATTTAATATAAAACTGTTTACATGCTGTGATAATTAATTTTTCATAAAAATTGACCTTTAAAAAAATGTTTTTGTAATATTCTTATGAATGAAATCAATTTGAAAAACCAAAATTGGATTGTTTCAATTTAAAATTAATTGATTAAAATTGTAAACTAATCAATAAAATAATTTTACCTTGTAAAAAAATTATATAAAAATATAGTATTCAATAAGAATGAGTAGTTTCACTATTCATGAAAAAAAATATTCATAAAATATAAAAACCATTTTAAAATAATTTATAAAATCGAAATTCAAAAATGAAATTATTTTTTCAATTAATTATTAAATAATTTCTAAAAAATATAATAAATAAAAATAATAATAACTCATTTGGAGGAAAAAATATATTTTTTTTAAAGAATAATGTGACATTTAAAAAATGGGTGATCATTTTTTAAGAACATACCAATACATTCTTATTTTGTTGGACCTTAATATTTATTTAAAAATATTTTTTATTCATGTTTGTTCCTAGAAATCGAATGGTAAGGTTACAAAAACAAAAATAGTATTATGTGGTTCATTTAAACTCACAGTTGCGTGCAATGTAAGATATTGAAAAGAAAATTATTTAAAGACAGATATTTATGAAAATATCAGGGTGTTCCATTATTACCCCCCCCCCCATAAAATTATTTTGTCACTCTAAATTCATAAATTTTATACAAATATATTAGGGTACTTTTTCATCATCCCATCCTCGCACAACCATAAAGCCTCTTTATATTAGTGGTTCTACAATAAAACATTAAATTACCTAGTGGTCTTATTTCATATAAATTATTTTCTACATTTGAGAATCTATATTAATTATTCTTAATAATAAGTATATTTATACAGTGGTATGACTGATGTGTTTAGTTATTCTGAAGGATAATGTATGTAATTTCTCTTCATAGATAAATTTAGCACATCATGAACATGAGAGATATTAAGTGGATGAATAGATCTACCAACAAACATCCTATTATGGTCAACACTTTCAAAATGGAAAAATACCAATGGATAATCATGTCATTATTTCCAAATATCATCAATCTATTGGATCAACATATTTATTGAAATACCTTGTCACCCACATCGGACTCTAGGTCTTTTCATCGGTTGACCACATAACTTTTTTTCAACATTGAGCTTCTTTTATGTGTTTTTGTGTACATATAACCTAATTTCAAATTTTATCCACTAGATATAGTCTAAATATTCATATTTCCAATACTTAATTCTAGAATATTCATGTTCTTCACACATCAGAGGGATTCATAAGGATCTATCTAAATACTAAATTTAAAGCTATTATTATAAGAAAATGATATGAAAGGTAGGTGTTGATCCCAACCAACTTGTAAATCCATAGAGAGCTACATAAACATAAATTCTAGAGTTTGAAATTTCCCCTCAAACTAATCATCTATTTGAGAATGATAAGAAATGATAAATCATAAATATTTATCCAAAAACTACATAATACTTCTATAGAATCTCAATGTAAACCCAAGATCCTGATATGATATGATGTAATGTTGTACACCATGAATTATCACCCCTTCCATAATATATATTCTTGAAATAAGATAAAGAGATAAATATTATCTGATAGAAATGAATTTTTCTAACTTCTTAAGGTGATCCACAATAACCTGTATTGCATGATTTACTTTATATATATTAGGAAGTCTTATGATAAAATCCATAGTGATATTTTCCCATTCCTATTTTGGTAAGGGTAATGGTAGTAAGATCCCCTTTGAAATATTTCCTTTATCCTTATCTTATTAAAAATCCAAGGAACAAGAAACATACTCTACAATATCTCTCATCATTTTATCCCACTATAAATACTCTTTTATGTTTCTATAAATGTTGGTGCTTCTTGTATGAACATAGAATGATGAACAATGAGCCTATTCCAACATCTCATTATTTAAATCATGTATGGGAGGGACATAAACAATATTCCTAAACATTATTATTACATCCTAATAAATGATAATCTCCAGAACATTTCTCACCTTATTTTTAGCTCCACGTCTTCCTTATCCATCTCCACAATATTCACTTGTATAGATAATTAAACAATAATTTGAGAAATATAATATTTCTCCCCTTCCTTTAAAATTTCATGATTCATCCTTTGAAAGTCCATAAATATTGGATCTTTTTTCTTCACATCATAGATAATATTGCATGGTCCTTTTGACTCAAATCATCCTGTAGCTTTTCCACTTTCCCAAGGTGGAAATGTATTAAGTAATCGTAATCTTTAATCAACTCCAACCATATAATATGATGCATATTTATATCATTATGAGATAAAATATAAATTATAATTTTATAATAAATATATTTTTCTCACCATTATCCAAAAAAATAATTCCTCTATATCATTAGTGTAAAAATTTCCAAAGATAAATCTATATCAATATTTGGTTAATTATTATCATGGAATCACAATTTTCTTGAGGAATAAGCTATTATCATATCATATTTCACTAGATCACATCCTATCCATTATAGAATGTATCAAAGTAGGTGAATAAACAATCTCCACTATAGGGTAATGTGAGTATAGGTGAACTGACTGACCCTCTATTCAACTCTTTCAGATTCTCTCCACATTATTTCATAGATATAAACATAACTCCATTCCTAGTCTAGTTGGTGAGTGTATTAGATAATCATGAGAAATATTTCAGAAAACATTGATAATATCCTGTCAAACCAATATAACATAAAATCATCATTACCATTTTTGTTCACGGGAAATGTTAAATAACTTCCACATTTGTTAGATGCAATGATATACCCACTTTTGAGATTATGTAACCCAAAAAAAACTTTATCAAACAAAAATTCACACCTTATAAATGTTTTATTAATTTTCTATTTTATCATGTTGTTTAGTATAATCATTAATTGGTATTTATGTTGAATATTTCTTATTGAATATACAAGAATATATTCTATAATGACTTTAAAATCAGGTAAAGAGATTATCATAAGTATTTATCATTAAATACATTAATATAGCAAGGTAATTAGTAATATAAAAATGTATCACTATAAATTCATTGTGTCTATACCTTGTATGTAATTCCATAATGTGTATATCCAAATTCATTGCCCTCAATTGATGATATCTCGAATGAATATCAATATTAAAAAAATTAAGCTCTAATTATTTAATAAAATTAGTCGTGAATATAGGCAAGAAGATATTGGTTCTTGATTGGGATTTTGATAATATATCAATAATCAATATAGATACTCAATGATACATCATTCTTCTTAACAAACATAATATTTCAACCCCCATATGATGCAATAGGGTGTATTAATACCTTTTTATGATTCTATTAGAGTTGATCCTTTAATTATTTCAACTCAGTTGGGGTCATTCTCTATGGAGTACTTAAAATTGGCATATCACGAAATGTGAGCTCTATCGGAAACTCAACATCACGATTTAGTAGAAGACCTATAAATTTTTTGGGATAGACATAAAAAATTCCCATAAAATAGGTGTATCCTTAATGGTGAGTTTCCCCCCAACCATTTACGATTGACAACAATAATTTATATGAATCAATTTCAATAAGATACATGTAATTTCTATTACATGTTCATATACATCATCGCATCGACAGATGATCATAACTTCTTTTGGAATATAAAATGTGAAATCCCATCCTCAGAAATTGATATGATATCCATATAAAGATATCAAATCCATTCTAATATTCATATATTGTTCAACTAAAGGAAGAATAAAAATATTTTCTATAATAATATTCCCCCAATATTCAACTGGTGAATAATTATAAATCTATGATGAAATCATTATTCCATTTGGAGCTTCAAAAATTTATTCATCATATAATTATTGAGTGAATACAATGACACCAATATAGAATTCATTTTAAATAAAATATTTGGTGGACCCTGAATAAAAAAAATAGTGTTACATTAGAGTATATAGTTATTATACCTTTCATCAGCTCAATATTTTACTCCGCATTTCTGATAGTGATCAAATGGGATTTTTCTTTCTCATTTTATTTAAAAGATTATTGACCTATTTCATTATTAATTACTGTAATATTTTTTAATTCCTTAGCATAATATATGTTTTCCTTCCACATAAAGTATTGATGTGTGTGATGATCATTCTATGTAGACTTTTATCTATCCTAATCATTAGTTAACTTTATCTCATCACATTAGAAATCAATTTCTTGATGACCATCCTTCCACACATAAAAAATTATTATTATCTTTACTATAGATTCCACTATATTTCATTCCACACATTGTGCATAATGGGAAACCCATCTCCTTTTCACAATGGTTTTTATATTTTCCACTAAATTCCATTTTTCTCATCTTCTCAAACCCATAAGATTAATGGGTGACTCCAATATCTATCACAACATGGAAATAAAATAAAAGGATTTCCTCATATCTAATTAAGTCCCTTATGAATAATGACCTTCAGAGACATACTTTTATGAAAATAAATAATTGATCAATCTTAAATTTTGCGTAGATGATCATTCCATAAGCATACCATGCTTGTATTGTGATATTATCTTTGTATATAATAGTATATTCATCTTCATTTCTTATAAGCTCAACAAACTCCTTCTGCAACACTATTCTAATAATATGATAAAATGACATATTGTAATATAATTACTTGAACTTATCTCATTCATTTAAGTAAATTTCAACTAATTTCCATGTATTCATGATATGATTCAACCATTGACCCTGTTTACATCCAAATTATAGACTTCCATAATGATTTTTTAATATTCAAAGTATTGGAGAACTGAAAATATTTTTTTAGTGGTACTAATGCATTGTTCATCCACTAGTGGGTTACAATAACAACTGATAGAAGGTGTATTTGACCTCATGAATTACTCAATGGAATTTTGTTCCCTCTTATATTTTATTGGAATTCTTACCTGATTCATATATTTAAAAAGTTCATTTTGAGTAACAACAAGAATTTATATTCGAGTTCCCTTAAAATTTTGTTTCTCATCAGGACACTATTTGAATTTCCTACCACATTCACCATTAATGTGGTTCATTTGTGTCCTAATATAAGGACCCAATATTGATATAAATTCAAATTAGATACTTGTTTTGTAAAATATGTAAAATAATACAAAAACAGATGCCCAAATACAATATTAGTCTATTGACTTTGGAAACCTAGAATCATAAACACTCTTACATCGGTGAGATTCATAATCTCCCACTACACTCTTCTTGACTAGAAAACTTATTATAAACATCAAAAATAATATGTATCTTCATAACATGGGTGAAGGAAACATAAAAATGGGTGAGATCATAGGTTTTGAAAGTGTAAAAAAGGAATACATGTAATCACAAACATGAGCATATAAGTATATGAATGTGATCAAAGAATTCAATGAACATACCATGCATAAGAAAGATCATAAACATGAATCGTGTCATAATTAATGATATTTCATAAGGAATGAATAATATGGAAATAAAGAACATATTCCATGAATTAATATCAAAGGAACAGAGCATTGAATTATGGAAAACACATAATCATATAATATGATCTCATTTCTTCCAGGGCATCACTGCGAAGACCATCTTAGTAGTATGGCTTCACTCTCCATGACATCCTGGTATTCAGGGTTTACTCTCATGGCCATATTAGTGGAATTATTTCACTCCTTAAACCATCTTGGTAGTGATGGATCACTCCCATGCCCATTTTAGTAAGAAAGGTTCACTCCCAATACCATCTTAGTCTATCTCATTAGATATAAATATTTACCCTATGCATTGGGGGGATATAATATGTTCCACCAATGTCATAATGAAATCGTACATACATGTGCCACAAAATCATAAAAAATATTAATCACATAACCCAAGAAATTAAATGTTTATTATAAACATGTAACTGTATCATAACCATTAGAAAAAAGATAGGTTTCATTATCATTCCATCATAAACATGAATCAGGAAAAGAAGAGGGATTTAAATTAATATAACCCATGAAAGGGAAATAGGATTAATAAACATCATCCCATAAAAACAATTACCATTCTGTGAAAAAATATGAATTAAAACAATCAATCATTTACACAAAAGACTTGAGTGATAAAATTTTATTTTATCATATATGGGATATAACATTGAATGATATTTTAAAAATATTTCTTAAGGAAAATAACCATCTTTATTGAAAAATGATTTTTAAAACACATATAATTTTGAAGAAAATGTTACTTGAAAAGAAACATGAAAAATTATTATGGATTCTTGAAATCCATTTGAAAACCTTTTTCCCTGAAAATTATAATGAATATTTAAAACTATTTAAAAATGGTTTCCCTAGAAAACTAAAAACTACTTTTTAAAATATGTTTTGAAACATAAACACCATTAAAGAATGATCGTAGAAGTGATACTTAAATACCAATAAATTTAATAATAAGAATCATAGAATACATTCATGATTAGTATATACACCACAGAAAAAAATAGTGTTGAACATGGCATGTATCTCAGGGATAAATAATGTGACATAAAATTACCTAAACTTGTGACGTGATAATATTTGTACTCATAAAATATTACTATATAATGAATATATCATAACTATAAATATTTTAAATAATAATATTCTAATATCTAACATCATATATGGTTCTATTATGACCATATATTACCCATTACTTAACAATTCTATATAAAGGTTTCACTTTGGGAAATATCCACTTTTTTTCACATGTGTCTTAATTTGTTATATATTTGGTCATTATACTTATATCATGATTTCAAAAATGAAAAAAAAAATGATTTCAATATGTTTTTTTCATTATATGTGTACTATAATAATCCATAGAATATAGAATTGTGAAATGGAACACACCATTCATGGAGACGGTAGCACGTACGTACACATGCAGCTATTTCCATTTAATTATCATGTTGAATAAAATAAATTAAACACTATATCTATATATATATATATCATTACTAAATTAGGTTTCATATATCATATATATCATATGTTTTCACTACACCCATTTTTAATACATTCCATGTGGTGTATGAATGAATCACATAGCTTTGAGGGGCGGTAGTCCACACTTCCTCAAACGAATTTTTCGAATTTAAAAAAGATGGAATGTAAAGATATATGTATTTTAAATTTTTTAAAAATGATTAAATAAATAATAAATATAGTATGTAACATATATAAATAATTTTTCCAATATAATTTCCACCATGAGGGGCAGTAAAGAAAAAATGAACAATCATTGTTTAGTGAGGTGGTATTTCTCTGTACACATAAAAAGTATGTTTATTACCCATTAGATAGAAGTGTGTTTAAGTGTAGGTACAAATAATATTACACAAACATCCTTTTGTATTTATGATACTAGTGCTGTTATATAGGCATGGAATAATATTATTTGAGGCAGTGGATAAATAAAATTAAAAAAAATGTTTGAGGGAGGTTGTTACCTCTTAATTGGGAAACTCCTTTTATTTAAAATGATTTTATTATTTGGAAGGATTTATTCTTATGGGATGCTTCATGAAAGAATTGAGATGTTTTGGGGAGATATTTGGGAAATTATTTTCTAAACTTAAGTGTCTTGAGATATTTGAGGATCTAGGAGGAGGGAATGCCATTTGTAATAGAGGAGGTGTGGCACTCTTGTAATATTTTGTAACCGAGAAACCCCACCAACATTTTTTCATGTGGATCCAATAAACATGAAATGTATTAATTATGGAGGTTTGGTTTAAAATATTACAAAAAAATTCTTTTAGGATTGTGTGTTGGTCATTTTCTGCCTCAAGGTTATGGTTTAGTCTTTTATTGACCATAATTTTACTTAATCGTTGTAATTAATTTTAATTAGTTTCACTAATATTTTTGGTCAAAAAATAAGATGACCATATTAGAAATTATAAATTATCTTGATTAAAAATATGGTATTCAATTTTATGAATTAAAAACATATAATTGGAAGAAATTATTTTAAAATTAATAATGTATAATGAATGATGATGTGAGTTTTTTAAAATAAAAACATTCGAAACATTCATTTTTTTTATTGTAATATTTGTTTAAAATAGATTATAGTGGACTATATTGAAATAATTGGTAAATATTTAATATAATTAACCATTAAAACCAATATAAATAAAATATTTCTATATAAAAAAATTTGATGAAAATGCAATTTTAGGTATAATTTCAATATTTTCCCCATTCATTAAAAAAATGAAACTTCAATGAAAAACACAAAAAATTCCCCATTACCAATTTTTTAGGTTTATATATCAGAAAAGATGTTTATTTTGACGTCTAAAATTTATAAAAGTTCCAATATTTATATTTAATGTAGTTTATCCATCAAAAGGAGGTAAACGTAACTTAGTAAAATATATATTTTTAAGTGTAAAATTGGGGGTTTTCTTATATTATCCATATTGAATCATTTTAATGTATATAAAACTTATTTTAATGAATATATAATATTTATATTACATTAATATCACTCAATAAATATAATTTATTTATTTTTTCAGGATAAAATACATTTTTGAGAATAAAAATAGTTTTTTCTAAAGATATTTCATTTATATTTAATTGGTTCATTGTAACTAATGAATTTTTTTATATTTGTGTAAACAATAGATTTTCATAAGTTAGTAATTGTTGTTAATAAACATATCTTAACAAAATGTTATGTATAAATATTTAATATTTTTATAACATATTGTTGTTGGGTAAAACTTGGTATTGCAAGTAATGTACGCCATGTTGATGTTGTGTGTGAAAGGAATGTTTGACGCAGTGCATTTCAAATAATTAATTGAAATTAATTAATTCAATGAAAGGTCTATAAATACAAAGGGTGTTATATTCTGAAACCTTAAAATGAATTTGACTCTCAAAATTCATCATTATGGTAAAAAAATTGAGGATAAAACTCTTTCATAATATACTCAAGTTCCCATGTAACTTTGTTTTCCTTGTGGTTTATCTACAAAACATTGACCAGGTGAGTGGCTGTTTTTCATTTAAAATTTTCTATATGGTCTAGAATTACAATTGGCTACTCCTCATTAGAAATATCATACTATAGTTTTATGAACTCTATGTTCAGTCCATGTGACGGTTCTGGTATGTACATTCTCATGATAGATACATGGAACACATCATAGACATGAGAGAGAGTTAGAGAAACATCCATCAAATAAGATACCATGTAAATATGATCAAGGATCTCAAAGGGACCAATATTCCTAGGACTTAGTTTACTTTTTTTTTCTGAATCTCATAACCTTCTTCCATGGAGTGATATGTTGAAACACCTTTTCACCAAAATCAAATTTTATATCACACCAATGGTTATCACCATAAATTTTCTACCAACATTTAGCTTATTTGATATGCTACTGAACTTCTCTATCATTCACTTCCATTTCTTCAGTGATCCCAGGCCTTAATGGCTATCTTTCTTAAACTTCATCCTAACACATTAGACATCTAAATTTATTCACAAAAGGGATTCATAATATGCCATCTGAATTACATAGTTTCAATTATTATTGTATGAATACTCAACAAGAGGAAGGGAAGGATCCAAACCGCCTTTGAAATCTAACGACAAGATCTCATCATTTCCTCTAGGGTTGGAATTTTTCATTTATATGACCATTCATTTGAGTATGATAATGAGTTTTGAAACTGAATTTAGTATCATGTTAATGTAGAATACATAACTATAATTATTTGGTAAACATCATATCTTAATCAGATACAATGGAATGTGGTACTCCATGTAGTGATACCACCTTCTTAATGTATATCATGGAATACGGATCCCGTGGGAAATCATCTCTAAGAGAATGTTTCCTAAATTAGTATGGTGATTAACTATTACCTAAATAGTATTTATCTCTTTAGAGTTTTTGGGTTTTCTAATAAAAAATACATAGTGATGTTCTCTCAATTACATTTTGAAATGGGTAATGGATGTAACATCCCTTTAGACATTTTTCTTCTAGCCATCACATGCTGGCATACCAAGCACTAAGATACAAGCACTGTAATATCTATGTTGATTCCATCCCTCCAGAAATATTTATTCAAATCCCTATACAATTTTATACATCTGGGATAAATAGAGAATGAAGAACTATGAGCTCCCTCTAATATCTCCTTCTTCATGTCTTGTAGGGAAGGAACACATACGTTGTTCCTAGGACTTATCATTCCATATTGATAAAGGTTAATCTCATTACCATTTCAAATATTCTTTTTCAGATCTATATATTCCCTTGGTGCCTCCAAAATCATTACATGGATAGATGGTTGAACATTTATTTGAGAAGGATATTATTTTTTCACATCCTATAAAATTTCAAGATCAGTAATTTTGAAATATAGAAATATTGGATTTTTTATGATCCTCATCATAGATAATATTGAATAGTCCTTTTGACTTAAAGCATCAACCACCTTGTTCTCTTTCCCAATGGTGGTAATGTATCAAACATTTGTAATCCTTTATCAGCTGCATCCATATTCTCTAACAGATGTTTAACTCCTTCTATGTGAATATATATTTAATATGTTTATATTCAATTTATATATCACACTTTTCTTAATAAAGATAATGCCTCTATATCATTAATGAAAAAATTACGTGTTCTAACTCCAAGTCATGAGTTGGGTAATTTTTCTCATGAATCATCAACTATCATGAAGCGTAGGAAATAACCATGTTATTATGTATAAAAGAAAATCCCAATCCCTTCCAATATGTGTCATTATATATTATAAACCCATCTCTACTACAATGTAATGTAAGAGCAGGTGAACTGACCAACCTTTTCTTCAGTTCCATGAAAAGTACATAACATTCATCTATCTAGAAGAACATGACACATTTTTCTGTTAACATGGTAAAAGGATTATAGAGTTGTGATAAATTATACAAAAATTGTCTATAATATAAATTTAATCAAGAAATCGTCAAATCACAGTTGTTCTGGTCCATCCATCAATCGCATCCATCATTTTTGGATCTACTATTATACCATCTCATTAGATTATATGACAAAAAAATTAAAACTTTTTTTAAACAAAATTCTTACATTGTATCTTTTTCGTATAATTAATCCTTAATTAGGGTCATTAAAACAATTATATAGTGTTATTAATGATCATATGTTCTCTATTAATAGATAATATTATCATCTATAAATATTACCACAATCTGATTGAAGTAATCTATGAAGAATCTATTCATTAAATCCATGAATATAGCAGGAGAATTAGTATGAAAAAAATGCATAAATATATATTCATAGTTTCAATACCATGTATGGAATGTCTTCATGAGTATATCCTCCTTATTAACACTCAATTGATGATATCTAGAATGAATTTCAATCTTTGAAATGTTTTTATATTACTCCAGTCGATGAAAAAATTCATCAATATGGGGAAGATGATACTTGTTCATGATTTTAAAGTTGTTCAACTCATGCTAAAAAATTCAGAGTCTCATTGATCAATCATTATTTTTCACAAAATAAAATGTTGCACCCCTAGGTGACACACATGGACATGTGTATACCTTGACAAGTGTTTCATTGAGTATCTTCATTATTTCCTGCAACTCAATTAGGTCCATTCTATAGGGAGTTTTTGATATTGGTTTGGAACCAGTTATGAGTTCTATTAGAAACTAAAATTCACATTTTTGAGGAAGGGAAGGAAAATAATCTACGAGGACATCCACATATTTCCTATCAATGGGAATATCATCGATGTATATTTTTACCCCATCCATTTGAGATGAACAACCCTTATGAATTGAAATTAAGACCAATACACAATATGTAATCTTCAGAGGAAGTTCATACATAACGTCAAATTTATTAATGATCATGGGAGGGTATAAATATCAAACAAAAAAAATCATTCCTTGATAATTTATTTGATATTTGTGAAGAGAAGGCCAATACATACCAAATATGACATCAAATACAAAAAAATGAAGAATGAAAATAGTTGATGGAAGATCATTCCCACAAATTTCAATAAGAGGATAATCATAGACCTAATATGCAATCATTTCACCATTGGGGGTTTTCACTTCTAATTCCACATCTAATCATTTGGGATAAATATTTACACCCTTAGAAAAATCATTATATATGATATATTGGGTAGATATATAATCAATTAAAATATTCGAAGCTATAGTGTTGATGGTATGTGTACCTTTCACCGTGTCATTATCACACACCTCATCAAAAATACTGATTCAATGAGATTTCTTCTTTTACCTTAGATTAATAGGTTAATGACATAAATATCATCACAAGACCATGGATTTGGGAACTTGTTATCACAATGCCCGTTACACATACACTTGTAGAATTGGATCATGGGAGGTTCAACCTGTCAAGCTTCCTCTCCAATGGTATTATTAGTTAACTTCATTTAATTACATCGATAATAATATGCACACATAAAACAATTATTAGACTCGTTAAGACAATTTCCTCCATGTTTCTTCTGATAGATTGAACATAATGGAAAGATCATATTCTTCTCTTCATTATTTTTAGATTTTATTTTAAACTACATATTCCTTTTCTTGTCAAAAAAATGAGATTGATATGTGACTCCAACATCTATTTTATCATTTATTTCACAATGCACATTCTGTTCATAGCTATTATACTCTCTTATGTCAAATGCCTATTTGATAATTGGCTTGAAGACAATGAAGAACCTATTAAGTTTAATTTCTATTTGGATGATAATTCATGAAGTGTACCTAGAATGTATTTTTAAAATAGGCTTCTAGGTTCCAACATACTCATCCTTCATTTTCATCATCTCGAGGAAATATTTCTCTATCTCGGTATGAATGATCCGAGGAAAAAACATATTGAAATATATGTTTTTGAATGAATCTAAGTCCATTGATTAAATTTTATCTTGACTCCTCGTATTCTTAATTAGAGTCCACTATTGGTCAACTTCTCCTTATAACTGATAAATATCTAGAATTAATTTCTCAAGCTATGAACACTTGAAAATGTAGAATATCATTTCATTAGTGTTGTTCCATTGTTTAGAAACAATTAGATCAGATGATCCTCTGAATAAATTTGGACGTTACCTCATGAATGACTCAACAGAATTGTATTCTATCCTTTCCTCGTTTGGAGGTACACCATGATTTATATATTGATAATGTTTTGTGAGTATAGAAACATGATTTTGCACTCCATCTACCATAGAACTATATTTTCCTTGTTCATAATCATTTAATTTTCTATCACAGTCACCATTAACATAGTTTCTTTAGGTTCCAATCATTGAAAAAAACCCAAATCATAGAGTAAGAAACAATTATCCTAATGAGGAACCAAATAATCATGAAAAGTCACTTATAGGATGTCTATGAACTGAATCCTTCCTTAATATATGAAACCATAGGTTGATCATAGTTCACTCATACAAAACATATTTTTAAAACCTTCATGATGTTTTATGAAGAGATTTTTAATTCCCAAATCAAATCTCTTTGGAGTGTTAAACCATGAATATAGAAAGGCCCGTATTTATGTACCAGATTACCCAAAGTCAAACTTAGAAAATCTGGTAAAAGTTTTTACTCCTCGGTACAATAATGCCAGAGCCACATCAAACTGTAGTATATAGACATGGATGTATTTATATTAAACCACTCACTCTATCCATAACCAAAATTCTATGAAATATTCCAATGATTTTTAATTATCCTTAAACTTATCCTTATAAATATTCTCAGGGTTATCACTAATTTTTTTTCATCCTAGATCATAAAGGTTAACTAAAACTTTTCTTTAATATAAACTACAATGACTCACTATTTAAATACATTTACATTACGTCACATTGGAAAAATCCTTATCAAATTATAGAAATAAACAGCCAAAGAACGTTTTAGTCAAGTACCTTTGAAAACATGGAACCATAAACACTATTATATAAGTGAGATACATCATCCTCCAATAGGTTATTCTTAAATAGAACTATTATTAGAAAAATGAAATATAGTACATATCTTAATAACCTGGGGGAAAATAACATAAAAATAGGTGATCTCTGATGCTCATTTTGGGTAATGAAGTGAAATGTGTAAACATAAACATGGGAATAATAGTATTTTAGTGTGATCAAAAAAATTTATTATCATACCATAAAAATAAAAAATAACAAACATTAATCAGGGAATATAGGATGATAGTTTATAAGGAATGAATCATATGTAAATAAGTAAATAAATCCCTGAAAAAATAACATAATAATTAATTGAGGAACTGTGGAAAAGACATAAGTATATAATACAATTTTCATAGTATCCAAGGGATCTCTTCCAAGACCGTCTTAGTAGTATGGGTTCACTCTCCATACCAAATTGGAAGTCATTATTCACTCTCATGGCCATATTATTAGAATAATTTCACTCTTCATACCATGATGGAAGTCATTGTTCACTCCTGTGTCCATATTAGTAGGCAAGGTTCACTCCCCAGACCATCTTAGTCAATATTATGAGATATAAATCATTACACAATGCATTGGAGTAAGATATAGGTACCACCCATATCATAATTAAATCATACATATATGTTTCAAAAAATAATAAAAAATATTCCTCACATAAACAATTAAATTAAATGGGTATTATATACATGTAAAAATTTCATATCCTATATAAAAAGATAGGTTTCATAACCATTTCATCCTAAACATAACATGTTATGAACTGGGATTCAAAATCATATAACACATGAATTATAAATGTGTTTCATAATCATAATGAAATAAAATCATAAAATATTTTGAGAAACAATATGAATGTAAAAATTAAATCATCCCCCAAAAAATATGTGTGTAACACCAATGGATGTTATCATAGATGGGAAATTATTTTTAAGGATCTTCTCTAAAAAATTCATAAGAAAAATATATTTCTTCATTGAAAATTGATTTTTATAACATAAATACTTTTGAAAACGTTTTTTTATAATAAAATTGAAAAATTATAGTATGAGTATGGAAAAAAAATTAAAGCATCTTTCCTTGAAACATATATAGAATCTTGAAACACAATTGAAAACATTTTTCCTTGAGAACATACAAAATAATTTTAATATAATTTTTGAAACATACATCCCATTAAATAAATATAATATAAGAGATATATAAATAAACATAAATTTATTAATAATAGTAAAATAATATAGTAATGAGTACTATATACACCATGAAAAAGAAAATAGTGGTGAACAGGGCATTTATCTCACTGATATAAAGAGTGAGGTTAAATTCTATTACCTTGTGTCTTAAATCTCTTCATACTCATAAAAGATTCATATATAATAAATTTTTGTTTATAATAAATATTTTTTATAAAAAATTATGCTATCTAATACCATATATAGTATTATTATGACCTTATATTACTAGTTTGATAACAATTCCATGTTAAGGTTTCACATTGGTTAATATCCTCTTTGTTTTCCCCATGTGTCTTATGTTTTTATATCATTAGTCCTTATACTGATTTCATGATTTTCAATATGTAAAACATTATTTAAATATAATTTATATTCATTATATATGTATTATTAAAACCTATATAAAATATATTTATGAAATGGAATACACCATTCTTGGGGATGATAGGTCATGTGTAGGCATGAATGTTATTTCCATTTAACTGTTGTATCGATAAAAACAAGGTAAATGACATATATATATATATATATATATATATATATATATATATATATTTGTATATATATAGTCATTATATTAGACTTACTATATCATATATATGATATATATTTACTAATTCCATCCTTATACATTCCATGTAGTGTATGAACTAATCACATCGTGTTGAGGGGCTGGAAGTCCACACTTCCTCAAACAAAATTATCATATTTACAAGACATCGAATGTATAAAGAAATATTTTTTTAAAAATAATTAATTACCAACAAATAATTAATAAATATAATATATAACCTATATAAACAGAAGTTCCATCATAAATTAAATCCTTAGAGGTGATAATGGAAAAATGAACAATCATAGTTTAGTGAGGTTGTCGTTCTTTATACACATAAATTGTATGTTCGTTACCCATTAAATGTATTTGTGTGTATCTATAGGTTAAAAACATAGAATAAAAAATAATAGAATATTTAGAAAATATGTTTTTTATAAAATCATGGAATAATATTATTTTATAGTGTAGAGAAAGAAAATAAAATAAAGGAGTTTGACGGAGGGTTTTACCTCTTAATCGGTTAACTCATTTTGGTTTGAACCAAAGGGTTTCCTTAGAATGATTTATGTAAAAGGGTGGCTTCAAGGATTAATTGAGTGATTTTGGGGAGCTATTTGGGTAGTGTTTTTTGAAAATAAGTTTCTTGAGAGGTGTGACGAAGTGGGAGGAGATGATTCCTTTTATAGTGGAGGAGGAGTAACACTCTTATGATATTTTAGAAAAGGGAAACCCCAACCAAATTTTTCTATTAAATTTGGATCCTGTAATGATAAAAAGTCAATAAATGGAAGGATTGGTTCTAAATATGTATAATTCCCCAGCCTTAAACCTTACTTAATATTGAATTAAATTAATAATTCACATTGAGGATCTTTTCAGGTTTAGAGTTTTAGATAATTAGATCATAAATCATGAATTACATTCAACATTTAAACAATGTGGTTACATAAAAGATATTATTCTTTTTTCCCCATCAACAGAAACATATTTAAAATAAAACATGGATTCTTTCTTGACACTTCCTTGACACTATCATCATAACATGCACTTTTCCCTTGACCTGTGAAAAACATTTCAAAAACTTGGGATGAGCATAAAAAGATCATTAATGGATATAAAAGTACGAAAAGAAAACATTAGTCCATGTATGAAATCATACTTTACTCATAAAACAAAAGCATTTTAACATACCTCATAAAATCATGAATAAATCATAGAAATCATAAGTAATAAAGGTAACTTGAGGCATTCATAACATTCTTACATAGGGAGTAACCCTCTTGGTTACATTTGGAATACCCATCACAGTATATTCCCTAAATATCTTCGGAGAAACCTTAACGTTTAACTCCTTTGCGTTACCCAGTGCATTGGAGAGCTTTATCGGGCTCACTCGCCCTTAGTTTATCACAGAACCACCCGTATTCATAAAAATTCCCAAGAACCATAACATAATCATAGCACATAACTTAAGCATAAAGTAAATATAGCATTCCCACATTGAAATAACAATATAACATTTTAAGATATTGAAATAATGAATCCATTCTAAAAACCATTTTCAAAACCATTTAAAATATTTAATAAAGAGATTTTTAAATCAAAGTGTCCCATACCACATTGAATCTTTTAAAATTTTAAACCATTAATATACATATAAATAAATCCTTAAAACCATTTTGAAAACATGGATATTAATGAGAAATATTTATAAGAATAAATAATTAAAACATTTAAAATGATATTTTAGTTAAAGGGTTTTTAACAAAATGAGAGACACTTGAATAAAATAATTGAGGAATAACATTTAATCAAAACTTTATAATATCACGAGAATAAAGGGGTTCATGATATAATATTACAAAAGACAGTATATACACCATATAAGAGTGAACCGGTTCATAACAACAATGAAGTCTCAATAGAAATGTAAAATGAGATGAAATCCATTATAAAGAAGGTATCCTTAAATTAAGGATAAATCAATCTCATAACTATGAGTGAAAAATATAAATACACCCAATATAAGTTTATATTAAGTGTAAAATAATCAAAGGTCATTCATACATATTCAAAGGATGACATATTCAATAACTACATGTTGAACCCAAAGAAATCAAAATTGGGTTAAGAAGTTCCCTTGACAGCCTAACAGCGTCACATCAAATTTTAGAAAAAGAGTTGATGAGAGAGATAAAGGGTATCTCATCACTTGGACATAAAATTTACAGAAATATGGATATATAAGAACATATCCCCACATAATAAGATGAAAATTAAAAGACATAACAAAAGAAGTCTTTTAAAGAGAGGAGGGTGAAAGGTTCCCTTACCGATTTGGGTAACTTTCGAAACGTACACCCCATGAAAGAAGGACTATACAAGATTGATGTAAATACTCATAAACAAAATTATGTTACATAAAGATTAGAATAATGGACAGTACATACACTACTCAAAAGGAAATATTGTCAAATGTAGCATGAATCTCACGAAAACACAAAGTGAGACAAAAATCCCATTACGAAATTTCGGCAGCCTAACGACGCCAATTAAAACTTCCAAAAATGGATTTATGAGATCAAATAGGGTCTCTCATAATATGGACATAAAAATTAAATAATTATGAATATAAAATAACATCCCCAAACATAAGAAAGATGAGGTTAAAATAAATGACATAAAAGAGAGTAATTAAAAAGAAAGAGAGAGGTAGGATCCCTTACCTCGGGTCCGACTTGACTCGATCGTTCTTTAATCTCCTGAATAATAAACTTGAGTTAATTTATAATTTCTTTAGAACCTTTTTCAAGTTCATTATTCCTTTTATATCACTTATTACCATGTCATGAACACTATGTTATTATTTAAGTTAATAACGGTCGTTTTAACGATCATTGGTACTTGAGTCAAAAATAAACTCTTTATAATTACAAGTTGTTCATGTGGTAAGATATCCATTATATCTAGAATTATATTCATGATTTATATATCATATATATCATATATATCCAGTATATGCATGCATTTATAATATCACATAACATTTAGAGGTAAGAAATGAAATGCACCGTTCATGGAGACGGTAAGTTGTACGTACGCATTAACGCTACTTCTATTTCTATTTAATATTTAATGGAATTAAAACATAATGATACATAATAGTATTTTAATTACAGTATGTTATCATATATAATATCATTAAATATATCCTTTATATGTACCACATATGGTATTAACGGATCAAATCACTTTGAGGGGGCGGTAGTCCGCACTTCCTAAAATGAAGATATCGCGTTTACCCATATTGGAAGCCATAAAGGTATGCCATAAATGAAAAATACAGAAGCTTAAGTAAAACATAAACATATTATATATCATATATAAATATACTAACATCTTAATGGCCACCTTTTAAGGTGTTATATGAGTTTCGAACAATCATCGTTTCGTGAGTCAGAAATTCGCCATCCACAGAAACAGTATGTTCTTTAACCATTAGATGTAGGTGTGTGTATGTGTAGCTCGAATCCTTATTATAACAACATCCTAGTATAAGGAAGATACTGGTGTTGTTACAAAAGAAATTAATAAAAAGAGTTTTGGGGGTTGGAGAAACAAAATAAAACATAAGAACACAAGAGAAGACACTACCTTTAAATCAGGTAAATATTTTTTATTTGAGCTCAAAGTCTTCCTTGGGAAGTATTCTGCACAAATTGAGGCTTCTAAGAGTTAGAGAGTGATGTGGAGAGACAAAATGGGCGGGGTTTGGCCGAGCCAATGGCTTTGGAAGTGTGGGTAAGGTGGTAGAGGTGGGGGCCTTTTATAATAGGAGAGGAGGGGCACTCTTGGAAAGTTAAAAAATGTTACATTATTTTCAAATGAGTTTCGGATTTTAAAGGTCCCACATTAATTTATTTCGAGGATAAGGTGGTAAGGGTTAGAAATATACTCATCCAATAGGTTTTTGGCAAGTTTATGTTATTTTTTTAACATTATCTTTTCATTTTATTTAAATCCTTTATTAATGAGGTAATCGTTGCATCATCATGATGTCATAAATAATTTAATTTATTTAATGTCTAAAAATTATAAAAAATATCATGTAGGAAATATTTTTATATTTATAATAGATATTTATAGTCAAAAATATTACTTGTATAACCCCATTTAAAAATTGTTTTATTAAAACAACTCATGCTTGTGACATTTTTATTTTAACTTTAATTAAAAAGTTATTTATGTCATTTTCCAACCAAAGTGGATCCATGGGGTCCCCAAGTTGACCCATGGATTGTTTTGGTCGGCCATGACACATCCAATGACGGTAGGACATGTGTCTAGGTCATTTCATATTATTAATTGTTATTTTTACCTTAAATTACACTAATTACCTCTAATCGCGATTAAAAACTTAAAAGTTACTATTCACCAAAAAATTATTTTAATACCATTGAACCACATTTTACTTCTGAATGACAACCATGTATGTCAGATTTTTTAAATTCAAAACACAGAGGTGGTTAAATTTCATTTAAACGAAAAATCAGTTTTTTTATGTACCACTTAGTGGTTTCACTATTCATCAAAAATTGAAGTTTTTCAGAAAAATACCAAAACTTCACCCTAAGATATATTTGATATTCCAAATTAAAAAATGATGTATATTTTAAAAAATTCGAAACATATAAGTTACATTAATTAATTTAATAATTAATTCCCGATGTCAAAACAAATAGCGTGTTTTTAAGAAACAATATCTATTAAAAGATTGACACTAGTTTAAGTCCAATTTCAAAGTGAAATTAATTCCAATTACCACTATTGGATTAAATGGTAAAAATATATTCTAATTTCAATTTTAAAAACAATTCAAAAGATAATCTAATCATATAAATAAATTAGATTAAAAAGAGGTTTTGAATTAAAATAAAACATTTTTCACAATTCATTAAAAAATGAACTTTATCAGAAAAATACCAAAAATTTACACAAAGTGAATTTTGATGTCCCGATTCTAAAGAAGAATTTTATTTTGTCAAATATAACACATAAAATTGTCAAAAGTGGATTTAAAATAGGTTCTCCATCAAAAGGCGGTTAATCTACCTTTTAAAGAATATTAGAATGTTTACGCTTAAAATTTGATTCATTCGCATTTTTAATCCTCTAAAATTTATTGTAAAAAGTAAAAAAATATTTGACAAACATATATAATTATTTTGTAGTTCGTTCTGTTCATTCCCGCCATTACAATGGCTAGGCGTTAACTACCATTTAAAATAATATTATTTTGTTATTAGAGTGCAACGTAAGATTCCCAAGAAACTCGTTGTTGCGTATTGGGTACGCCATCGAGCATAGCATCCCCTTTAAAGTAATATTAATATTTTATTCACAAATATGGATAAATATGAAAATTCCATATTCTTTATTTACCTGGGGTGTTACATCCTTCCCCCCTTTTGGGAATTGCATCCTCGCAATTTTAAAATTGGTCTTAGAATCTTCATTGAAAATCCCACATCGGAACAAGAGTCAGTAAAACTATCACTTTAAAAGAATGGGAGAGAAGTACAAATGTCACCCGAGTTAACCCATAGTAGGATTCCATGTATGAAAATATGGATATGGAGGAAAAAAATAAAGGATCATATTTTGATGGAGAGTGATAGTAAACATGTCTAGGAGAAATTTAACAATAAGAAAATCACAAACTTATGATGGGTTAAACGGTATTTGATTCCCCAGTAGGAAAAATTAACAGAAAACATTTTTGTTTTAAGTTACTTTTCATTGAGGAATTTATTTATGAGCTTAACTAAAACATAAGGAAGCATACTTAATTGTCATGTTTACTTTCAACTTCTACTATATTTCTTACACGAACTCATATTTTCTCCAAAAGATGAGTATTTGGGATGAATTTTTCACATTAAGAGAGCTATAATCAACTTCTAGAGAATCACCTAATCCACAAAAGAGAACTATATACTTACCATGTCTTTAGACCTTAACCAAAACTAAAACCAAAAAGGTTAGTATGAGATCAGATAATACCCAAAAAGGATAAAAAAACTATTCTTAATCTCCAAAATTTGTCAAACAAAACCCAAAGTTCAACAAAGACCATTCAATAAACATCTGTCCATAAAATTCTACAAAGTAAACCAAACTAAGATTGAAACCCAATTCTCTAAAGGATTTAATCAAATAGTCTCCTAAGATAAATTTTAACATTTTTCTCCAAAATAACATCAGTTACTCTTACAGTCTCATACTGAAAAGTAATTAACCTAATCACATATCCTCTATGATAGGCTAATCATTTCCATTGATAACCAAAAATCAACTTACTTATAATTCATAAAATCATCTAACTAAAAAGAATCATTCAAACTAACAAGGGACTTCACGTAGTCCAGTGGTAGGTGATAAATACCAGTTTCACTTTGGTTGTGGGTTCTATTCCTGCAGCTTCATCTGACGCGACGGGTTGTCACATGGTCCGCGTGTTGTCCCTTTTCAAAAACTATATAATTTTATAACATTCCTCAAAAAGAGATAAATTCATCAAAAATAACCATAACATATTTTAACCAAAAAGGATATCTGATGACTTCCATTTTGCAGCCCAAAATGTATTAACCAGTAATTGCCTCAAATTCAAGGATCATATAAACCCAAATGGTTCTTTATAACTATATCCACAAAATAAAGGATAATTATTCCTTGAATAAAATTTTCGTATATCAAACATCAGGGTTACTATAAAAAGTCTTCTAATGTAACACCATCATCAAAAGAGACTTAATACATCTAAGAATTTCACCATCCTAAAATCTACCATAACTCTTGAATCCTCTATATGATGACTTCTTACTCATTCAACATTCTTCATGATCCATTATCCATTCCTTTTCAACTTATTCTGAAATAATTCTTTCTTAAAAACAAAATCATGAATCATATCCTCAGATTCCAATAATAGGAAAACATATGTTAAAAAATAATCCATACCATTCATTCTTCATTGTCAGTTTCTTCATCCTCAATTGGAATGGCATTAGGTATTGGTAAATGCATATTTGTACGATCTTGGTGACCCCATTCGCGAAACTTCTTCATAGGACATGTGTTTTCATAATGACCATGTGCACCACATTTAAAACATTCAATTGATCCTTCAGAAAGAACTTCTTTCCCTTTCCTAGAGTCAACTAGATGCTTCCTTTTTCCATGGCAGGTTCTTGCTTTATGACCTTCATTTCCACATCTATAGCATCTTTCTGTCCCTTTGAAACATTTTCCTATGTGTTTCTTTCCAAATATTTGACACATAGGTTTTTTAACATACTTACCTTTATGATTATTACCTGAACTTCCATAGGGATTTGTTTCTCACATATACAATGCCTTTTAAAAATCACTAAGGTTCAGGTGGTCAATCATGACTCTAGATAGTTGGTTGAGGATAACCACAAGATTTCTCATTGCATCTCCCATATCATTCAGTTGTTCTTTCATAAAACCATCACAGTTTTCTTCAAATCCACTGTTACTTTGGTGCCTGCTAGATCCAGCCATTTACTAAAATCAAAAAGGTCAGTGTGAGTATATTAGTAAAATCATCAAATAAAAAAGAGGAAGATAAACACCAAGATATACTTATCCAAGTTATCTTAAACTCATTCTAACTTTCAAAAAAACGATGACTCCATCTAATATACTAACCATTGTGGTTATACACAACTTGTCACTTTTTCATAAACAACACTCTAACCTCTAAAGTTATCTAAACCTCCCTCTGATACCAACTATAAGGCCTCGGCTTTAAACCTTAATTAATATTGAATTAAATGAATAATTCACATTGAGGATCTTTTCAGGTTTAGAGTTTTAGAGAATTAGATCATAAATCATGAATTACATTCCACATTTAAACAAAGTGGTTACATAAAAGATAGTATTCGTTTTTCCTCATCAACAGAAACATATTTAAAATAAACATGGATTCTTTCTTCACACTTCCTTGACACTATCATCATAACATGCACCATTCCCTTGACCTGTGAAAAACATTTCAAAAACTTGGGATAAGCATAAAAAGCTCAGTAAGGGATATAAAAGTACAAAAAGAAAACATTATTCCATGTATGAAATCATACTTTACTCATAAAACATAAGCATTTTAACATACCTCATCAAATCATGAATAAATCCTAGAAATCATAAGGCATAAAGGTAACTTGAGGAATTTATAACATTCTTACGTAGGGAGTAACACTCTTGGTTACGTTTGGAATACCCATCATAGTATATTCCCTAAATCTCTTCAGAGAAACCTTAACGTTTAACTCCTTTGCGTTACCCAATGCATTGGAGAGCTTTATCGGGCTCACCAGCCCTTAGTTTATCATGGAACCACCCGTCTTCATAACAATTCCCAAGAAACATAACATAATAATAGCATATAACTTAAGAATAAAGGAAAGATAACATTCGCACATTGCAATAACAATATAACATTTTAAGATATTGAAATAATGAATCCATTCTAAAAACCATTTTCAAAACCATTTAAAACATTTAATAAAGAGATTTTTAAATCAAAGTGTCCCATACCACATTGAATCTTTTAACATTTTAAACCATTAATATCCATATAAATAAATCCTTAAAACCATTTTTAAAACATGGATATTAATGAGAAATATTTATAAGAATAAATCATTAAAACATTTAAACTGATATTTTAGTTAAAGGGTTTTTAAAAAAATGAGAGACACTTAAATACAATAATTGAGGAATAACATTTAATCAAAACTTTATAATATCATGAGAATAAAGGGATTCATGATATAATATTAAAAAGGATAGTATATACACTATATAAGAGTGAACTGGTGCATAACAACAATGAAGTCTTAATAGAAATGTAAAATGAGATGAAATCCATTATAAAGAAGGTATCCTTAAATTAAGGATAAATCAATCTCATTACTATGTGTGACAAATATAAATACACCCAATATAAGTGGATATTAAGTTTAAAATAATCAAAGGTCATTCACACATATTCAAAGGATGACATATTCAATAACTACATGTTGAACACAAAGAAATCAAAATTGGGTTAAGAAGTTCCCTTGACAGCCTAACGGCGTCACATCAAATTTTAGAAAAAGAGTTGATGAGAGAGATAATGGGTATCTCATCACTTGGAAATAAAATTTATGGAAATAAGGATATATAAGAACTTATCCCCACATAATAAGATGAAAATTAAAATACATAACAAAAGAAGTATTTTAAAGAGAGGAGGGTGAAAGGTTCCCTAACCGATTTGGGTAACTTTCGAAACGTACACCCCATGAAAGAAGGACTATACAAGATTGATGTAAATACTCATAAACAAAATTTTTTTACACAAAGAGTAGAATAATGGACAGTATATACACCAATCAAAAGGAAATATTGGCAAATTTAGCATGAATCTCACAAAAACACGAAGTGAGATAAAAAGCCCCTTACGAAATTTCGGCAGCCTAACGATGCCAATTAAAACTTCCAAAAAATGATTTATGAGATCAAATAGGGTCTATAATAATATGAACATAAAAAGTAAAGAATGAGGAATATAAAATAACATCCCCAAACATAATAAAGATGAGCTTAAAATAAATGACATAAAAAAGAATACTTAAAAAGAAAGAGAGAGGTAGGATCCCTTACCTCGGGTCCGACTTCACACGATCATTCTTTAATCTCCTAAATAATAAAATTGAGTTAATTTATACTTTCTTAAGAACCTTTCTCATGTTCATTATTCCTTTTATATCACTTATTACCATGTCATGAACACTATGTTATTATTTAAGTTAATAACGGTCGTTTTAACGATCATTGGTACTTGAGTCAAAAATAAACTCTTTATAATTACAAGTTATTCATGTGGTAAGATATACATTATATCAAGAATTATATTCATGATTTAGATGTCATATATATCATATATATCCAGTATATTCATTCATTTATAATATTACATAACATTTAGAGGTAAGAAATGAAATGCACCGTTCATGGAGACGGTAAGCCGTACGTACACATGAACGCTACTTCCATTTCTATTTCATATTTAATGGAATTAAAACATAATGATACATAATAGTATTTTAATTCCAGTATGGTATCATATATAATATCATTAAATCTATCCTTTATACGTACCACATATGGTATTAACGAATCAAATCACTTTGAGGGGACGGTAGTTCGCACTTCCTAAAATGAAGATATCGCGTATACCCATAATGGAAGCCATAAAGGTATGCCATGAATGAAAAATACAGAAGCTTAAGTAAAACATAAACATATTTTATATCATATATAAATATAGTGACATATTAATGGCCACCTTTGAAGGTGTTATATGAGTGTGGAACAATCATCATTTCGTGAGGCAGAAGTTCACCATCCACAGAAACAGTATGTTATTTAACAATTAGATGTAGGTGTTTGTAAGTGTAGCTCGAATCCTTCTTATAACAACATCCTAGTATATGTAAGATACTGGTGTTTTTACAAAATAAATGAATAAAAAGAGTTTAGGGGGTTGGAGACGAAAAATAAAACATAAGAACACAAGATAAGGCACTACCTTTAAATCAGGTAACTCTTTTTGATTTGAGCTCAAAGGCTTCCTTGGGAAGACTTCTGCCCAAATTGAGTCTTCTAAGAGTTATAGAGTGATTTATAGAGACAAAATGGGCAGTGTTTGGCTGAGACAAAGTCTTTGGAAGTGTGGGTAAGGTGGTAGAGGTGGGGGCCTTTTATAAGAGGAGAGGAAAGGCACTCTTGGAAAGTTACAAAATGTTACTTTATTTTCAAATGAGTTTCGGATTTTAAAGGTCCCACGTTGATTTATTTCGAGGATAAGGTGGTAAGGGTTTGAAATATAATCGTCCAATAGATTTTTGACAAGTTTAAGTTATAGTTTTAACATTATTTTTTCATTTTATTTAAATCCTTTATTAATGAGGTAATTGATGCATCATCATGATGTCATAAATAATTTAATTTATTTAATGTCTAAAAATTATAAAAAAATATCATGATGTTGGAAATATTTTTAGCTTTCTAATTAATATTTATAGTCAAAAATATTACATGTATAACCCCATTTAAAAATTGTTTTAGTAAAACAACTCATGCTTGTGATATTTTTATTTTAACTCTAAATAAAAAGTTATTTATGTCATTTTCCAACCAAAGTGGCTCCATGGGGTCCCCAAGTTGACCCATGGATTGTTTTGGTCGGCCATCACACATCCAGTGAGGGTAGGAAATGTGTCTAGGTCATTTCATATTATTAAAACATTATTTTTCCCTTAAATTACACTAATTACCTCTAATCGCGATTAAAAACTTAAAAGTTACTATTCAACAAAAAATTATTTTAATCCCATTGAACCACATTTTACTTCTCAATGACAACCATGTATGTCAGATTTTTTAAATTCAAAACACAGAGGTGGTAAAATTTCATTTAAACGAAAAATCAGTTTTTTTAAGTACCACTTAGTGGTTTCACTATTCATCAAAAATTGAAGTTTTTCAGAAAAATACCAAAACTTCACCCTAATCTATATTTGATATTCCGAATTCAAAAATGATGTCTATTTTAAAAAATTCAAAACATATAAGTTACATTAATTAATTTAATAATTAATTCCTGCTGTCAAAACAAATAGCATGTTTTTAAGAAACAATATCTATTAAAAGATTGACACTAGTTTAAGTCCAATTTCAAATAGAAATTAATTCCAATGACCAATATTGGATTAAATGGTAAAAATATATTCTAATTTCACTTTAAAAACAATTCAAAAGATAATATAATCATATAAATAAATTAGATTAAAAAGTGGTTTTGAATTAAAATACAACATTTTTCACTATTCATTAAAAAATGAACTTTATCGGAAAAATACCAAAAATTTACACAAAGTAAATTTTTATGTCCTGATTATAAAGAAGAATTTTATTTTTTCAAATATAACACATAAAATTTTCAAAAAGGGGATGTAAAATAGGTTCGCCATCAAAAGGCGGTTAATCGACCTTTTAAAGAATATTAGAATGTTTACGCTTAAAATTGGATTCATTCACATTTTTAATCCTCTAACATTTATTGTAAAAAGTAAAAAACTATTTGACAAACATATATAATCATTTTGTATTTAGTTCTGTTCATTCCCTCCATTACAACGTCTATGCGTTAACTTCCATTTATAATAATATTATTTTGTTATTAGATTGCAACGTATGATTCCCAAGAAACTCGTTGTTGCGTATTGGGTATGCGATCGAGCATAGCATCCCCTTTAAAGTAATATTAATATTTTATTCACAAATATGGATAAATATGAAAATTTCATATTCTTTATTTACCTGGGGTGTTACAATATGTCCAACAAATTGATTTTAGACATTTTTTAGGTTGTTTCGGCCTATGGATTAGTCCCTTATTAAACTTAATTTGACCTTAAACATTGTATTTTTCTTTAATTACATTCACTAATATTTTTGACCAAAAACTAATTTGAAAATATTAGATATTATAAATTATTTTTATTAAAAACATGTAATTCATTTATCCTGATTAAAAACACATAAGTGGTAGAAATTAGATTAAATATAATAATACAGATGGGAGGACAATGTGGGGTTTTAAAGAAAATACGTTTAAAAGTTTTCTATTTATGTATAGTCAATTTAAAATTTTATATTGATTAGAAGTACTTTAACAATGTTGATTGGAAAAAATTTATTCTAATTAAACATTAAGACCTACTATAAATTTAATTTCAATATATAAAAAAATTTGACGAAAAATAGTTTTTGGGTTAAATTTTAATATTTTTCACTATTAATTAAAAAATGAGACATCACCAAAACATACCGACAAATCAAATTGATATAATTTTTATTATAATATTTCAAAAATGAAACTTATTTTGAGATATAAAATTTTTACAAATTTGAAAATTTATATTTAATGATGGTTCTCCATTAAAAGGTCATAAAAGTACCATAATTAAAATATAGGGTTTTGGGTATAAAATTGGGTTGGTTATTATCTTATTCCTATCAAATCTATTGGATTGATTTAGAAAATATTTTATTAAATATATAACATATATAATAAATTAACATGACTCAATAATTATTATTAATTTAATTTATTAGTATTAAATAGCTTTGTGAGCATAAAAGTTTTTCCTACCAAGTATTCCAATTATATTTAATAAGTTCACTATAACTTATGAATTCATTTTATATTTGTGAAAATCATACATTTTCATATATTATTTATTTATATTAATAAATTTTAACATAAAGTCTAGGTTATGTCTTAATATATAATATTTTAATAATATAATATTATTTAGTAAAACATGGTGTTTCATGTAATGTATGCCAATTTAGTGACTTGGGAATGGAATGCCTGACTCCATGCATTGAAAAACATCAATGAAAATTAATTCATTAAAAAATGGTCCATAAAACTTCGGGGTGTTGCATCCAACCATTGAATAAAATGAAAATGTATAGTGTGAGAAATACTCATCATAGTGGGAAAAGCACATAATCCAGTGAAATTGCTTATAAAAATTCCATTCTGGACAACTTAGGTTTTATCCTAGGTTATTTATGATCATCACCAACACTCAAATATTTTATCCTGTACATAAAAATATCCTTATATTTCTTACTAAGGTTTTCTCATCCAAGAGACATATGGTTAACTAGTCCTTCCTCTAGTACTAACTATAGCGGCCCATACTTTTCATACAAAGATATTACATTTAAATAGAAGAATATTCTTTACATAACATAACATAACCACACCAAAACAATAATTTTTTTTATTTGGAAACATGGAATCATAAAAAAATTGATTCCTAAAACTTCTACATAATCTCCGCCTTATTCCTTTATAACTAGAACCCTCTTTGAGAAATCTTACTTAATACAATTTTTGATATCCTAGGAAAAGGAAACATAAGAAAGGGTGAACTCAGGTTCTCTGTAAGGGTAAAGAAGGAAGATAAAATAAAAAGAACATAATAATAAAATGAAATTATCTTTTGAAAATTATATCCTACATTTCAATAGTCATGGTATTGAGTCATGGAATAAAACATAAAAGTTCATAAGACTTGAATTATAAAATAAAAAAACATAATTATGACAACACTTCTCTTTTATTTTACACTTAAACATGATTTATTACATAAACTTCACTTGATACAAGACAGAATATCAAGAGGCCTAGTGTATTTTGGGATTAGGATCATTACATAACAACATAAAACATGAAATACAACATCTTTATTGAAAACTTCCATTACATGACCACTACATTCCCTTGTACTTAGCATTGCATAGGATAACCTGAGGACATGCATGAGAAAAGGTTGATCTATATAGACCAGTAAGGGAATAAACATGGAATAACATGATAAATAAAGTAAATCTTAGACAATAGGCATATCAATGGAGCACAATAGAAACATTAACATAATGGCATGATAAATCATGATAATCTTAATATGGAAATGTGACAATAACATTTAACATGATTTTAGAATGAGCCACAGCTCATTCCACATGTAGCATGATTAAACCCTCATTGAACTTGGATTAGCATGCTTAAAATCTCATTTCACTTGACTTATCACGGTACTAATCTTTATCCAACGCATTATAGCGATATCAGGGTGCACTCTTCTTAAACATTTCATTTCATGCATAAATGTGCCACATGGATCATATAAAATGGATTCATTAATCATCATAATTTATTCCACAATAAAGGATATTTTGAATTAATACATTAGAGACTATAATAAATAATTAAATGTGCATAAGATTGAATACCCTTGATAGTGAAATTGGGCATGGTATTCAGTACATAATGACATTGGGTTGGAAAATCACGGAGCAATTTCGGCAGCGTAACAGCGTGACATAGAATTAATAAATAAAATTATGAGAGATAAACGGGTATCTTATCATATGTTCATGAAATGTATAGTAAGGTGATCATATAGATAGATGTCCCAACATATGTAACAAAATTTATATTCACAATACAAAATAATTTCTTGAATGTAAATGAGGAGAGAGAGATTCCTTACAGAATTTTGGCATGGTAACGGGTGTACATGGGGGGAATTTAATGAGAGATAAAGGTGTCTCTCATCATTCAAACATATAGAGGAAAGTATGGGGGAGGTGATAAAATATACACCAACATTTATAATTTTATAAACAAAGGTCATAAAAATATAATGAAATTGAGACAAAAATTAGAAAAGAGGAAATCACATAATTGGAAGAGTGATACCAAAGGCTTTGGAGAGGCTTTAGAGAGGCTTCTTGGGAGAATGGGGTGCCTTTGGAGGATTTTAGAGAGAGGAGTGAAGGGGTTGGACGAACTCCAAAGGCTTTTAGTGAAGAGGAAGTGGGAGGTTCGGTGGGTTTATATAGGAAAGAAGAGGGAATTCTTTATTATTTAGGTTTGGGTCACCACACATTAAACTAGCCAATACCACAAACCAGACCATGGTTTTTTCCAATTGGGATTGGAAAACAATATTTTATAAGTAAAATGGTCTAAATTTTTAAAATATTGAGGGTGCTTATGTGGAGGTGATTCACACTCTTAATGAAATCCATTTAAAAAGTGAAAATGTTTTACAACTCTTGGAGGGTCCACTAAAGTTTTGTAAAATTAATCAAACAAACCTAAAGTCAAATTATTTTAATGTTAAAACATATATTGGCCAAACATATCATTTATAGTATTTTATTACATCACTATTGGTTCATTATGATGTCAAAAAACACATTATATATTTGAATGGTATTTAATTTTTACAAAAAAATTCGACCGTCTCATAAAATTATAAAAAACTCACCATTGTATAATTTTGAAGTCCTGATTACAAAAATAATATTCATTTTATCTAAATAATTTTATAAATTTGTGAATTTTTACATTGAAAAGAAAAATCGTCATTTATCGAAAAATCATGGGTTTTGATGAAAATAACCTTCAAACCTTAATAAAAATTACAATTGCATTCATAAAACTATACGATCATTTATATTTAATAAAAATTAATTTAATAATAATATAATTTTATTAAAATATTATTTTATTCAAAAAACCATTAATTCATCAAAATATATTTTTTAGTTGAATATTAACTAATAATACTATTTGTACGTTAAAAACTATTAACATAGTAACAATAATAAAATGAATGTATATTAATTATTATATTCAAAAAATATTGCACATATTCATAGGGGAAAGGTTTTGATACATAACCCCTTAACACCCACATAAGACTGAAGGGTAAGTTGTGTGATGGTGACAAACTCTTTGGGTGCCTCAGATAACATCGCTCGGGTGGTAATCTCTATTAACATCCACTTTTCTTGTAGTCAGTTTTTCTCAAGCCTAACCTATTTAAGCTCAGCTTGGGCTTGGTCAAAAGTGAAGCCCAATGACTCCACCTCCTTTCCGAGCTCCAACAAATGGGATTCATTTTGGGAAAGTCTACTGGATGAGGCCATCACTTCCTTTTTTTGAGTAAATTGGATTTGTTAAATCCCAATATTTATTAAAATCATGTGATCAATGTTCAACGACTATATTAGCAACTGTCACAATTCATAATGTTTTTTTAAAATCCATAAACATAAAACCAATTATGTTCACATTTTAGATAAACATAAAAAACATTTAATAAGATCAAAATGAATTTTCATTAATGAAATTTTGGGTCGATACAATCTTCCCCTTAAGAAAATTCACCCTCTAATTTTTTTCCCACACTAAAACAGATGTGGGTAGCTTTGCATCCTCATTTCCTCCAATTACCATGTTTCTTCTTCAAACTTTTGGTTTTTTCACAACCCCTTGATGAGGGGCATTGTCTTATTCCTTAGAACTTTTTCTCTACAATCTAAGATCTTCACTAGTTCCTCCTCGTAAAAAAGATAATCCTCAAATTGTACCACCTATGAAGATAGTACATGTGAAGGGTATGGTATGTACTTCCTTAAGAGGGATACATGAAAGACATCATGTACATTGGTTATGGTAGGTAGAAGTGCTAGTCCATAGTCCACAACCCCCGATACGATCAATAATCTCGAAGAGGCCGATGTTCCTAGGACTTGACATCCCTTTATTTACAAACCTCATGAACTTCTTCCACGAAGATATGAATAGAAATATCATATCTCCAACATTAAACTCAAGGTCTCATCGACAGTTATCTGTATAACTCTTCTGTCGACTCTGGGCTATCGTGATATGTTGCTGAAAGGTTCTCACCTTCTCCACCATCTCTTCGACCATTTCTGGTCCTGGCAACTTACGATCATGAACTTCATTCCAACATGCTGGTGTTCTGCACATTTTCCTATAAAGGTCATTATATGGTGCCATTTTGATGCTCAAGTGGAAATAGTTATTGTAATAGAATTCAACCAGTGGAATATGTTGTTCTCATCCCCCTTTGTAGTCCATTGATCAAGCTCTCAACATGTCCTCAAGTGTTTGGATAGTCCACTCGGATAGTCCATCGGTTTGAGGATGATAGGCCATACTGAAGTATATTCCAGTATCCAGAGTATGTTGATAACTATTCCAAAACATAGAGGTGATTCTTGGATCTTGATCGGATACAATAGATAGTGGTACTCCATGAAGCCTTACCACTTCCTTGATATATATCCGTTCCAGTTGGTCCAGTGAGAAATATTCCCGAATAGTAATAAAGTGTGTAGACTTCGTAAGAATATCCACAACAACCTAGATTACATTGTTTCCTTTAGATGTCTTCAGAAGTCCAATGACAAAGTCTATGGTGATGTTCTCCCATTTCCATGATGGTAGGGGTAATGGTTGCATCATCCCCTTATACTTCTACGTCTCTACCTTAACTTTCTTACACACTAGGGACTTTGATGTAAAGTCTGCAATCAATCTTTTCATATTGTCCAACCAAAAATGTTATCAGGTATCTCGATACATCATTGTGCTCCCCAGGTGAATAGAGTAGGTGGAGTTATGTGAGTCATCTAGAAGCTCCTTCTTTATCTCTAGATCAGATGGTACACATAATTGTGACCCAAATCACACAATTCCATCATTGTCAACCACAAACTCTGAGGATTCCGCATTTCTGATAGCTTCCACCCTTTTCATAATTTCCACATCCTTTCTTTGAGCATTCTTTATTTTCTCCAAAAGATACTGTTGAGCAATCATTAGTGAAAAGACTTATCAAGTTCACTTATTTATGATCCCCATGTCAATATTCATCAAATCATATAAGATTGGATCCTTCTCAATTCTCATTAATGATATAATTACTGGGTCCAATCTACTTAGAGCATCTTCCACCTTGTTTTCTTTCCCAGGCTGGTAATGGATTGAGAAATCATAGTCTTTGATCATCTCTAACCATCTTTGTTGGTGCATTTTTTAACTTTTTCTATGTGAATTTATATATAAGGGTTTTGTGGTAAGTATATATTTCACACTTCTCCCCAAAGAGATAATGCCGCCAAATTTTTAAAGTGATGATCGCCGCAGCCAACTCCAGATCATGTGTTGAATAATTCTTCTCATGAACTTTTAATAACCTTAAAGCATTGGAAATGACTGTCATTTTTTAACAACACACATCCCAGACCCTTCTTTGAAGCATCACTGAATACCACAAAATGTTCTCTACTTGTGGGTAAAGTGAGCACAGGAATAGTGATAAGCCTCCTTTTCAACTCCTTGAAGATTTTTATGCATTCATCACTCCATGTAAACATTACTCCCTTCCAAGTTATCTTTGTAAGAGGGTTAGACAATCACGAGAAATTTCTCAAAAATCATCAATAATATTCAGCTAACCCCAAAAAGCTACGGATATTCATTACCGATGATGGCCTCGTCTGTAACTCCCCGACCCCAGTTACCCAGAGTCGGTGCATTATTTTAATACATTGACATGATTAAAAGGAATTATGTCCTGAAGGAATGATTGGTTTAGCAGTCTTGGAAAATAGATTACATACATGAATGTTACATTACACTTCATAACATACAGAACAACATAAATAATCCTTTATGAATGCCATTATTCCCTTGTCTTAACACTGCATATCAATCACAATACACTTCTTGGAATCCTGGGAAAAATAAAACATGGAAAGGGGTGAGCTCAGATGCTCAGTAAGGATAATAATATAGTGGAAACTTTCATAAATAAACATAAACATTTAAGGCAATGTATAACTAAAACAAAAGCCTTTTAAACTTGAACTTCATCATAATATGGAAAAGATAAAATGAAATAATGCCATTTACTTATTCACATGGATATTCTACTAGTCGAATAATCACATGCAATATCAATAACCACTTTCATAATGACAGAATGCATAATTACAGACTATCACAACCATGTAGCCAAGGCCTCGTGCCAAGACACTAGTTTGTCTCATGAGACCTAAAGATGCATCGAGGAGCTATAGCGGGATCCACCCATCACTTATTAATTCCAATGCATTCCTCATATGAACAGGTTTAAACATAACATAAACATTCATATTAAAACTAACATACGAAATGTCAATACTTTATCCATAAACCATGAATGGTATAAAAATAACACATCCACAATCAAACATATCACAAAACCTTCAGTACAATATGGAATATTTGTATCATGATAAATCAACTTCAAAACAAGTTTAAAATCCATTAAAGGGTTTTGATGTTGATGAAAATGATTTGTAAAACTCTTTGAGAGAAATACCCCTTTTCATGAAAACATTTAAAAGTCACAAAATTTGGAAAATAATTCATTTAAATACATTTTTTAATCAAAGTGTCCCATACCACTTTGAAAATTTTCAAAGGAATTAACATTTCAAAAACATTCATCTCCATATAAATAAATCCTTAAAACCCATTTTGAAGACGTTGACATTAATGAGAATGATTTAGAAGAATAAATATTTAAAACATTTGAAGTGATGTTTTAGTAAAAAGTACCTTAAAATAATGCCTTTGAAAACTATTTCATAAAACATTAACAAGGATAATAAATATGTCCTAGTAGATACTTATATAAAAACAACCTCGGATAATAAAGATATTGTGAAATTAACCCTTACCAATTTGGTAACTTACAAAAAATACACCCCATGAAAGAGGTATCATATAATGAATATGTAAATACACATAAATTAAAGTTTATTACACAAAGAATACAATTATGGTTAGTACATACACCACACAAAAGGTAATAGTGTAAATATGACATGAATCTCATGAGAATAAGGAGTGAGATGAAAACCCCTTACCTTGCACTTTCCTTTAGTAGAGGGTACGTTTAGCCTCCTGTATGAAGACTATAGTATGTTATTAAATCATACCAGAACCATATTAATATTTATGATATCATACATTATTCATTTATTACTTTATACTACCCATTTAATAATAATTCCCATGTTATATTAATAATTCGAGTAATAATCGCTTTATTTATCGTACGTGTTTTAACATGTTTCTCTTGATTGTATCACTTAGATCATGATTTAAATATTTCCAGAATATAAAACATGGTTTATTTATCATCTATATTTATAATATAAAAATTTATAATAGATGTATATACGAAATGGAAAACACCATTTATGGAGACGGTAGTCCGTACGTATGCATAAACGATGTTTCCATTTTCGTATAGCATTGAACGGAAGTAAGTGAATAAGATATATGTAAGTACATAAATACTTATATATATAAATATATATATCTATATTATAATTATTATTTCATATATTACATACTTATTAGTAATATAAATTTTTTATAATCATCGATGAATGGCGAATTTGGAAATGAATCTCACTATGTCGTGTAGACGATAATCCGTACGTACGCACGAGCGAAAATATCATTCTTTTGATATTAATATAATATATAATTCGATGGTATATAATATATATATATAACCTTTATCAGGTTATATTTATTATTTAAATCAAATACACATCATTATTATACCCATCCAAATAATAATGTATTAAATAACAATTACACCATGACGTGGAGACGGTAAGCCGTACGTACGCACGTATGGTGACATGTCATTCAAAGGGTGGATAGAATAATGAATCTGGTTGTACCATAATTATAATAATATCATAGTATATAGAATATACTGGATTTATTATTTTATAATGGAAACAACAAAGAAAAAGGAACTGGAAGAAGAAAGGAACTTGAAAGAGGGTGGTGAAATCATTACCTCTTCTTCGGGTTCTTCCTTTGATTTGATCAAAATGGCTCCTTAGGTTGGCTTTATGATCAAACTAAGGCCTCTAGGTTGAAGGAAGGATAGTTTAAAGGGTTTTTGGTCAGGGGTTGTATGAGCCAAATGGCTTAGAAGGTATGAATTAGAGAGAAGGGAGAGTGCCCTTTTATAAGAGGGGTGAGGGTCATCTTCGGAAAAACTTAAAATATTATTTTATAATAAATTCATATTCAGTTTATAATGGATCCAAAGTTTATTATTTAAAGTATAAGGTGGGGATAGGTAGAAAAAAACTCAACAAATAGGTTTTAGACAAATTTATGTTACCATTTTAACCTTCTCATTTAGATTTAACTCTAAGTTAAATAATTTAACTCTTACCGTGTCTTCTTGTATTCTTACACTATATGGTTAATAAACTTACTATATACTGCCAATGAAACCCCAATTGGTTAATTAATGTCATATATATTATTATATAAGTCTTTTGGATGAACAATATATTTTTAGGACCATTATATCAATTAATAATATAATATTTGTTTTAAAAACTATTTTATGTCAATTTAGACACTATTTGGTATTTGTTTTTTGTTAAAATATTAACAACATTATTACCTAAAAAAATACATTGAATCAATCCTAACATGTAATATTCCCCTAGAAAATTTTTGGATGTCATAAAAATTTTGAAATTATTTTTATTTTAATATTTATAATACCATTTATTTGATTCTTTCATGAATAAGGTAATTACTGCATCATCATTGTGTCATAAATAAATTAATTTATTTAATGTTTAAAAATTATAAATAAAATACCATGATGTAGGAAATATTTTTATATTTTTAATTAATAATTATAATCGAATTTATCTTATGTAAAACCCTATATTAAAAATGGTTTAGTTATTAAACATTGATTTTAACTCTTTTAACTCTTCTTTGAATTAAATAATAATAAATGTCCTAATCTAATCCAGGTGGACCTAAATGATAATATTTTATTCATAAGGTTTTTTTTGGTCTAGATACACTTTTCCATTAGAATTAGGACATGTTTTAGGGTAATATTAATATCATTTTTACCCTTAATTACCCTATTTACTTTTAACCGTGGTAAATAAAATTAAACAGTTATTATTCACCAAAAATTATTTTTATCTTATTGAACCACATTTTACTCCTTGATATTAACCTTATCTCTCGGATTTTCAAAATTCTACTCACAGAAGCGGTAAAATTAGGTTTTATGTAAATTTCCAAATTCTTATAGGAGGTGGGTAAAAGATGGTGAAAAGTTCAATAAAATTTTTATATATCTAAAATTACTCTAAACTAACTTCAATGAATTACATTGAACTTATATAGGTATTATGTATCTATTTTAACCTTAATTAAATTTAAATAAAATAAATAATTATTTAAATAAAAATTCAGTTTTAAACTATAACTCTGTATTTTTCACTATTCATCAAAAATTGAAAGTTTTCAGAAAAATACCAAAAATCCGGCCTACGCTATATTTGATATTATGAATTAAAAAATGATTCCTATTTTACCAAATTCAAAAAATATAATTTGCATTAATTAATTTAAAAATTAATTCTTGTTGTCAAAACAAATAGTGTGTTTTTAAGAAATAATAACTATCAAAAGATTGACACTTGTTTATGTCTGGTTTAAATGTGAAATTACGTCCAATGACCAACATTGTATTAAATGATAAAAATTTATTCTAAATATACTTTAAAACCACTCAAATTAATAATTTATCACTATTAATTATTTCTATTAAAAAAAATTTAATTAAAATTTAGTAATTTTCACTATTCATCAAAATATGAAAGTTATCTGAAAAGCACCAAAATTTCACACTAAGCTAATTTCGATATTCCGAATCCAAAAATGAAGTCCATTTTGAAAGATAAAATTTATAAAATTCCAAAAAAGTGTGTATTACTATTCATAATGGCTAGTTTGATTGGTTGTAGTGTGTTATAACTCGAAGTTGCGTACAACACACGATATTGTATTATTCAAAGTAAAGCGTACCGTGGAAGCTTGGGGTGTTAAATTCTCCCCTCCTTCAATAAATTGAGTCCTCGCAATTTGAAATTGTTCTTCGAAAATAAAAGGTTGAAAATAGAAAATATCTTTGTGGGAAAACCCACATCAGAAATTGGGTTAATAAAATTTAGTCTTAATAAGAGGAAAAAAGAAATAAAAGGGTCACCACCAAATTATGATCTCGATTAAGAAAACATTGGTCGCAATTAGAGACATGTAATTGGAGGGAAAACGTAAATATTTATAGGGAGTGATTGAGGTCATCAATCATAAACAATTGTAGAATTGTGGGCCTCAAATCCACCAATTTATGATGATTTAAAATACCATCTGTTCAATAAAATGTAGGGTATTAGGATAACACATTTTTGGTTTTAAGATCCCTTCCCTAAAGTTTAAAAATTAATTTAACCATAAAATAAGAGGAAATATATATATATATATTTGTATGTATGTATTTATATATACTTGACAAGTAGAGTTTCGTCCTTCAACTAATTCCTATTACAAACTCATCTTTCACTCTAAAAGATTTAAAATATATATATGTGTGTTCTATTTATCCTAATCGTATAGGGTTCCAAAAATAATGAATTTATAATTCACATATCGAACCCTTTAAAAAACTACATTATTCAATCCAGGACATCATGTGGGCTAGTGGTAGGTGATACACCCTTGTCGCCCTTCGGTTTTGGGTTCAAGTCTTGCGGCCTTTCCGGATGCGAGGGGTTGCCACCCAACCTCCGGGTTTTCCTTTTTATGGAAATACAAAAATAATCTCAAACTAGAATTATCCAAAATACTTCTGCCCAAACTCACAGTCCAAAATTTATAAGGTAGGTAAACACAATGAAGATCCCTTTTTTCACGTAATAGCATGTGAACACCTTCATCATGTATTCTTTTAAAATATGGTAACACCCTAAATTACCATAAAACTTTATTGATTACATGCATAATCCCTTATTCCTTATATAATATTAGATATATTTCTTAATCCAAAAACTTTGAATATTCCAACAATAATGAAATAAACAAACTATTAATCAGTGTTAAGGTAGTCAAGAATATCCAATATAATTCATCCAAATCAACCATCTCTTATTCCAAAATTACTACCTTAGTATCAAGACCATATTAAGGATTACCTTTCCTTAAACATTGTATTTTCAAAAAAAAATTAACTTGCTATTGAGTCACTTTTCATAGTACCATAATATCTCAAATCCTCAATGAAATAGTACTGCAGTACAATCCTTATTTATCTCCATAATTCATATAACCAGTACATCATTGATACAACACTCAAATGAAATAATTCTTTAATAACAACATAATAACACTATTCATTCTTCTTCATCTGTGGTAGTATCAAAACTTTATTATTATCTAATAGCATCATTTGGTTCATACTCTGATGATTTGGACATTGGTTTGTGTAGTGTCCCAACTCCTTGCAGATGAAGCATTGTACATTTGAAAACTTTTTCTTACCCTTGAAATCACGTACTTGGTGTCCTTTTTCTCCACACTTATAAAAACTCTCATTTCCTTCAATCATTTACCAAGGTGATTCATTCCACATTTATCACATATTGGAAAATCCTTCTTTCCCTTATTCACTTTATCCATATTCCTTTATACCATCCTTTTCTTCTCTGGCTTCCCTTTAAAGCCATAGAATTCAGAGAGTTCTTTACTGATCTTTTGATACTATTTATTCATATTATGATAATACATGGGAGACTATTTCATTTATAAATGTTGTCTTAATACCATGAATGATATGACCCTTCATACTCTTTGGATCATACGTATTGCTGGAGTTCTCATTCCTTCTACTGGGTGCCATTTCTAAACAATGGCATACACTAAGTTAGTTTTTGAATCACAATTAATAATTCCAAACATGTAAAATACCTAACATAAATTTAATAGTTTATGGATATAATCCATAATCACAAAAAAAAAATCTTTGAGGAGGTATATACTCATAAAACCTTCATAGAGGTTTGTAAATAAAATGAGAATTATTCTAAGCATATCCCCCAGGAGTGTCGTAACCAAGAGTGCAGCAAGGCCCATTGTCGTGCACTAGTTCCCGTTCGAGTCTAGCTCAAAGCGGTGTTTTCGGGTTTTACCCTTAGTTACATCTGTGCCAGAGCCGTCTCTACCTGCTCATATCCAAACATGGATGTATTGCTCAGAAAACTCACAAAATCTCTACAATACCAAAATTCTATGATGTTCTTCTATAATAATCCTCAAAGATTATCTTAGGGTAATGTGCTCCAATCATAGTTAATCTAAATCTAGTTTCCAAGGTTATTTCTAAACTTCCTCTGATACCAACTGTAATTCCCAAACCCCAGTTACCCAGAGTCGGTGCATTATTTTAATACATTGGCATGATTACAAGGAATTAAGTCCCAAAGGACCGATCAGTTTAGCAGTCTTGGAAAATAGATTACATACATGAATGTTACATTACACTTTATAACATAGAAAACAACATAAATAATCTTTTATGAACGCCATTATTCCCTTTTCTTAAACCTGAATATCAATCACAATAAACTTCTTGGAATCCTGGGAAAAATAAAACATAGAAAGGGGTGAGCTCAGATGCTCAGTAAGGATAATAATATAGCGGAAACTTTTATAAATAAACATAAACATTTAAGGCAATGTATAACTAAAACAAAAGCCTTTTAAACTTGAACTTTAGCATAATATGGCAAAGATAAAATGAAATAATTCCATTTACTTATTCACATGGATATTCTACTAGTCGAATAATCACATGCAATATCAATAACCACTTTCATAATGACAGAATGCATAATGACAGGCTATCATAACCACGTAGCCAAGGCCTCATGCCAAGACTACAAATAATATTTTTCCAAGGCCTCATTCCAAGACACTAGTTTACCTCATTAGACCTACCGACGCATCGAGGAGCTATAGCGGGCTCCACCCGTCACTTATTAAGTCCAATTCATTCCTCATATGAACAGGTTTAAACATAACAAAAACATTCGTATTAAAACTAGAATACGAAATGTCAAAACTTTCTCCATAAACCATGAATGGTATAAAAATAACACACCATAGGCAAAAATATCACAAAACATTCAATACAATATGGAAGATTTGTATCATCATAAATCAACTTCAAAACAAGTTTAAAATCCATTAAAGGGTTTTGACGTTGATGAAAATGATTTGCAAAACTCTTTGAGAGAAATACCCCTTTTTCATGAAAACATTTAAATGTCACACAATTTGGAAAATAATTCATTTAAAGACATTTTTAAATGAAAGTGTATCATACCACTTTGAAACTTTTGAAAGTAATTAACATTCTAAAAAAATTCATGTCCATATAAAGAAATCCTTAAAAACCATTTTGAAGACATGGACATTAATGAGAATGATTTGGAAGAATAAATATTTAAAACATTTGAAATGATGTTTTAGTAAAAATTCCCTTAAAATAATGCCTTTGAAAACTCTTTCATAAAACATGGACATGGATAATAAATATGTCCCAGTAGATACTTATGTAAAAACAACCTCGGATAATAAGGAGATTGTGAAATTAACCCTTACCAATTTGGTAACTTACAAAACTTACACCCCATGAAAGAGGTATCATACAATGAATATGTAAATACACATAAATTAAAGTTTATTACACAAATAATACAATTATGGTCAGTACATACACCACACAAAAGGTAATATTGGCAATATGGCATGAATCTCACGAGAATAAGGAGTGAGATGAAAACCCCTAACCTTGCACTTTCCTTTAGTCGAGGGTACGTTTAGCCTCCTGTATGAAGATTATATAATGTTATTAAATTATACCAGAACCATATTAATATTTATGATATCATACATTATTCATTTATGACTTTATACTACCCATTTAATAATAATTTCCATGTTATATTAATAATTCGGGTAATAATCGCTTTCTTTATCGTACATGTTTTAACTTGTTACTCTTGATTGTATCACTTAGATCATGATTTAAATAATTCCAGAATATAAAAAATAATTTATTTATCATATATATTTAGAATATTAAAATTTATAATAGACATATATATAAAATGAAAAACACCGTTTATGGAGACGGTAGTCCGTACGTACGCATAAACGTTGTTTCCGTTTTCATATAGTATTGAATGAAAGTAAGTGAATAAGATATATGTAAGTACATAAATACTTATATATATAAATATATATATCTCCAGTAGCATTATTATGTCATATATTACATCCTTATTAGTAATATATATTTTTTATAATCATCGATGAATGGTGAACTTGGAAATGAATCTAATCGCATCGTGGAGAGGGTAATTCGTACGTACGCACGAGCGAAAATATCATAATTTTGATATTAATATAATATATAATTGGATGGTATATAATATATACATAACCTTTATCATGTTATATTTATTACTTACATCAAATACACATCATTATTATACTCATCCAAATAATAATGTATTGAATAACAATTACACCATGACGTGGAGACGGTAAGTCGTACGTACGCACGTATGGTGACATGTAATTCAAAGGGTGGATAGAATAATGAATTTGGTTGTACCATAATTATAATAACATCACAGTATATACAATATACTGGAGTTATTATTTTATAATGGAAACAATAAAGAAAAAGGAAGTGGAAGAAGAAAGGAACTTGAAAGAGGGTGGTGAAATCATTACCTCTTCTTCGGGTTCTTCTTTTTGATTTGATCAAAAGGGCTCCTTAGATTGGATTTCTAATAAAACAAAGGCCTATAGGTTGAAGTTATGATAGTTAAGAGGGTATTTGGGTAGGTTTTGGCCGATCCAAATGACTTAAAGGTGTGAATCAGAGAGAAGGGGGAGTGACCTTTTTTAAGAGGGGTGAGGGGAACCTTAGGAAAAACGTAAAATATTATTTTATAATAAATTCATATTCAGTTTCTAATGGCTCCAAATTTGATTATTTAAATTTTAAGGTAGGTATTGGTCAAGAAAAATCAACCAATAGGTTTTAGACAAGTTTAGGTTACCATTTTAACCTTATCATTTAGATTTAACTCTAATTTAAATAATTTAACTTTTACCGTGTCTTCTTTCATTCTTACACTATATGGTTAATAAACTTACTATATACTACCAATAGAACCCCAGTTGGTTCATTAATGTCATATATATTATTATATAAATCTTTTGGCCTAACCTTAGATTTTTAGGACCATTATATCAATTAATAATATAATGTTTGTTTTAAAAACTATTTTTTGTCAATTTTGACACTATTTGGTATTTGTTTTTTTAATAATAACAACATTATTACTTCAAAAAAAAATATTGAATCAATCATAAAATGTCATATTCACCTATAAAATTCATGGATGTCATAAAAACGTTTAAATTATATTTATTTTAATATTTATAATACCAGTTATTTGATTCTTTCATGAATAAGGTAATTATTGCATCATCATTGTGTCATAAATAACATTATTTATTTAATGTCTAAAAATTATAATTAAAATACCATGATTTAGGAAATATTTTTAGCTTTATAATGAATATTTATAATCGAATTTATCTTATGTAAAACCCTATATTAAAAATGTTTTAGTTATTAAACATTGATTTTAACTCTTTTAACTTTTCTTTGAATTAAATAATAATAAATGTCCTAATCAAATCCAAGTGGACCTAAATGATAATATTTTATTCCTAAGGTTATTTTTGGTCGAGATACACTTGTCCAATAGAATTAGGACATGTGTTAGGGTAATATTAATATCATTTTTACCCTTAATTACCCTATTTACTTTTAACCGTGGTAAATAAAAGTAAAAAAGTTACTATTCACCAAAAATTACTTTCATCTTATTGAACCACATTTTACTCCTTTATATTAACATTGTCTCTCGGATTTTCGAAATTCAACTCACAGAAGCGCTAAAATTTAGTTTTATGTCAATTTCCAAATTCTCCTAGAAGGTGGGTAAAAGACGGTGAAAAGTTCAATAAACTTTTTATATATCCAAAATTATTCTAAACTAAATTCAATGAATTAAATTGAACTTATATAGGTATTATGTATCTATTTTTAACATAATAAAATTTCAATAAAATAAATAATTATTTAAATAAAAATTCGGTTTTAAACTATAACTCAGTATTTTCACTATTCATCAAAAATTGAAAGTTTTCAGAAAAATACCAAAAATTCTGCCAAAGGTATATTTGATATTATGAATTCAAAAATTATGTCTATTTTACCAAATTCAAAAAATATAAGTTTCATTAATTAATTTAAAAATTAATTCCCGTTGTCAAAACAAATACCGTGTTTTTAAGAAATAATAACTATCAAAAGATTGACACTTGTTTATGTCTGGTTTAAATGTGAAATTAAGTCCAATGACCAACATTGTATTAAATGATAAAAATATATTTTAAATATACTTTAAAACCACTCAAATTCATAATTTATCACTATTAATTATTTCTATTAAAAAAGTTGTTTTTAATTAAAATTTAGTAATTTTCACTATTCATCAAAATATGAAAGTTATCTGAAAAGCCCCAACATTTCACCCTAAGCTAATTTCGATATTCCGAATCCAAAAATGAAGTCCATTTTGAAAGATAAAATTTATAAAATTTCAAAAATTGGGTATTACTATTCATAACTGCTAGTTTGATTGATTGTGGTGTGTTATAACTCGAAATTGAGTACAACATACGCTACTGTATTATTCAAAGTGAAGCGTACCATGGAATCATGGGGTGTTACATCGTCCATCACACTATTGTAGATTTATTGGATGGATTCACAGATATCCCATTACTTGTGATGATTTGGCCCAAGAATAAGACCTCCTTCAACCAGAACTCACACTTTCTGTACTTTTCATAGATCACCTCCTTTCATAAGGTCTCTAGTATAGTTTTTAGATGATCCTAGTGATCCTATTTAGTTTTAGATTATATTATAATATCATCTATAAATACCAACCCAAATTTGTTAAGGTAATCTCTAAATACTCTATTCCTCAAGTCCATGAAGATTTCGGGAGCATTAATGAGTCCAAAAGTTGGTACTATGAATTCATAGTGCTCGTATCTTGTATGAAAAGAATTCTTGGGGATATCTTTCTTATTCACCCTTACTTGATAATATCCCGATCGCAAATCCTTCTTGGAGAAGTATTTGGCTCCATATAGCTAATTTAACAAGTCATCAATTCATGGGAGAGGATACTTGTTCTTTATCGTGATTTTGTTAAGCTCACGATAATCGATGCAAAGGCGTATTGATCTATCCTTATTCTTGATGTAGAGGACTGGTGCACCCCATGGTGAAGCACTTGGGTGTATAAACCCTTTATCTAGATTCTCCTGTAGTTGTTTCTTCATCTCCTCAAGTTCCACAAAATCCATTATATACAGAGTCTTGGATATTGGAAACTCACCAGATATAAGATCAATTCAGAATTCAACATCTCTTCTAGGTGGAAGTGCAAGAAATTCCTCGGGAAACACTTAAATGAATTCCCTCACAATAGGCATGTCATCATGGATGGTTGCTTTTGTGGAATCAAGCATCTCATCCAGTTACATGTTCTCCTAGGGCATTAATATCCATGCTTCAGATGATGTATTTAAAGAAGATTCATCTTCCTCCTTGGACTTGTATAGAATTGGGGGTCGATTCTCTATATGGAGATTGATTTCCCTATCACGGAAATTTATGTTGGCCCTATATAAGGAAATACAATCCATGTTGAGTATTTCATCAAATTCCACTAAAGGGAGTATGAAAAGGTCCGCTGAGAAGTTTAGTCCACATATTATGATAGGGGAGGAGTTATATTTATGGGATGCAATGATTTCTCTATTTTTCGTACTCAGCAACATCTTTACATCCATTGTTTTTAGTGGTACTGGTATTATTATAAAAAACTTTCTGGATATAAAATAATGTGTAGAACCATAATCAAAATGTACATTCATTATTCTTGAATGAGTAACTAGTGTACCTATCACCACATCATTGTCAGGGTTCACTTCGGCGGTAGTGATGGAAAAAGATCATCTTCGCTGCCTCGGAGGATGTTGGTTGCCTCCAAAAACCCTTGGATTAGGGCACTTATTTTCAAAGTTCCTCAGTTCATTGCAGTTGAAGAAATGGAAAATTCATTGAGGGATGAGAGTGGAATTCCTCACATCTTTCACAGACACATGTTTATCTTTCTGACAGTTAACAGCTAGGTTCCCTTCTCTTCCATGCCTAAAGAATTTCCTCGTCCCCTTCAAGCAATCTCCAGGTTGCTTTTTTCTGCACCTTTGGAAATTGGGGTGCGGGATCTTCTTAGAACCATTAAATTTATCTATCAGACCACCATCATTGAATCCCGCCTTATGATTATTATCCCCACGATTCCCATGATATTCTCTAATTTTCATTTCGACCTTGAGGGCACATCAGACAATTTCCTCATAGTTGTTGAAGTCACAGATCCCCAACGCTTTCCATAGGCTAGGTTTTAGCCCACAGAAGAAGCAGTCAACCTTGCATTTGGGGGTAACGACAAAGACAGAGGTGTATCATGCATGCCTTGTGATGTTTTACTCATATTCTTTGACAGATTAGTCGTCTTTTTTCTTGAGGGAAAGGAAGTCCCTTTCCATATTATGTCGTAGGGTGCGTGGAAAATATTTAACGAAAAACAACTTTCGAAAATCCTTCCATTCCAACGCCTCGATCTTCTCATCAGGCTTAGTTATTTTAATCAACATCTTCCATTGATCAACTTCACCCTCTATATGATAAGCATCTAGGAGAACCTTCTCTTGTTCGTAACATTGAAGGATGGAGAAGATCTTTTCAATTGAGTTGATTCATTGTTCATTGATTGAGGGATCAGATGATCCATTAAAAGTATGAGGCCTTTGTCTCGTAAAGCTCTCGATGGTGAATTGTTCTTTATTAGGTGGGTTAAACGTTCCTCTAGACCCATGTTTCTATTCAAATCGTGAGTTAATTGAGAGAGAATCATGACAATTTTTGTGATTCCCACTCCCATTAGATTGGGAATCTCATTAGTAAAGTCATCACATTTATCTTCACATTGGTTGTTAGCCTGAGTCCTCCTTTTATGGGCCATTGGCTAGAATAAAGGGAATGTTAGGAGAAACACATAATGGTTAATCCAAGGAAAAAACAAATGAATTATAAATTTTGTTTATTCCTTAACTTATGAATCTATTGGATTCAATCTATGCTATTCGTGATCTATATTCTAACATATATTCTTAGGGGAATTTTTTTAATTCCCTTAATAAGGGTTCATACTAAGATTTTGAATTTACCAAATTATATCCCTTGGGAGTGTCATATCCAATAGTGGAGCAAGGCCTGTTGTCGTGCACTAGTTCCCATTCGATTCTAGCTCAAAGCGGTGTTTTCAGGTTTTACCCCTAGGATACATATGTGCTAGAGCCACCTCTACCTAATCATATCCAGACAGGGATGTATTTTCTTGATAAAACACTTACTCAATACTAACCAATACTTGGGGATGTTTTTATTATACTTATTCTTGTCTCTAAGTCTTTACATGGGTTTTCTAATCCTAATCCCAAAATAACTAAACCTCCATTTGATACCAACTATGAAAACCCTTCTCTTTTATTTCACACTTAAACACGATTTATTACGTAAAAATCGCTTCATACAACATAGAAGATAGAGATGTAAAGTGTCTTTGGGGATTATGATCATTACATAACAACTTAAAACGTGAAATAAAACATCTTTATTGAAAACTTCCTTTACATGAAAACTGCATTCCCTCATACTTAGCATTGCATAGGATAACCCGAGGACATGCATAAGAAAAGGGTGGGCTATAAATACCAGTAAGGAAATAAAAATGGAATAACATGAGGAATACAGTACATGTTAGACAATAGTAATATCAATGGATCACAAGAGAAACATTAACAAAAAGGCATTATAAAGCATGATAGTCTTAATATGGAAATGTGGCAACAACATTTAACATGACTTTAGCATGAGCCAAGGTCATTGAACATGGAGCATGAGAAAACCCTCATTGCACTTGAATTATCATGAGTAAACCGTCATTTAACTTGATGTATCATGATACTAATCTTTACCCAATGCATTGGATCGCTATCAGGTTGCACCCTTCTTAAACATTTTATTTCATGCATAAATGTGCCACATGGATCCTATAACATGGATTCATTAAACCTCATAATTTATTCCACAGTAAAGAAAATGTGGAACTAATACATGAAACACTATAATCAATAATTAAATGTTCATAAAGGTGAATACCCTTGATAGGGAAATGGGAATTGTATTCACTACACAGTGACATTGCCTTGGAAAATTGCAATGCAATTTCAGGAGCTTAACGGTGTGACATAAGAATTCACAAAAATGGTTGATGAGAGAGAAATGGATGTCTCATCATATTTACCTGAAATGTATAGTAATGGGGTCATATAGATACATTTTACAACATAAGTAACAGAATTTATATTCATAATACAAAATAATTGCTTGAATGTAAATTAGGAGAGAGAGATTCCTTACAGACTATCGGCATGGTAACAGGTGTACATGAGGGGTATTTAATGAGAGAGAAAGGGGTATCTCATCATTAAAACATAGACAAGGCAGTATGGGGGAGTTTCAAAATCATACCCCAACATTTATAATTGAAAACAAAAGGGCATAACAACATAATGAAATTGAGACAAAAATGAGAAAAGAAGAAATCCCTTACTTGGAAGTGTGATCCCAAAGACTTGGGAGAGTCTTGAGAGAGGCTTCTATAGAGCTTGGGGCACTTTGGGAGGATTTTAAAGAGAGGAGTTCTAGGCTTGGTCGAACTCCAAGGGCTTTGTGTGAAGATGAAGTGGGAGCTTGGGTGGGTTTATATAGGAAATAAGAGGGAATTCTTCATTATTTAGGTTTGTGTCACCACACATTAAACTAGTCAATACCATAATCCATCCCATGTTTTTCCCATGATTTTTGCTAAAGGGGAGTGGAAAAAAATTATAATTCCAATGGCTGAACATCTTAAAATATTGTGGGTGCTTAGGTGGAGGTGAGTCACACTCTTAAAGATATTCATTTAAAAAGTGAAAATGTTTTATAACTCTTGGAGGGTCTACTACAGTTTTGTAAAATATATAAAACAAACCTAAAATCACATAATATTAATTTTAAAACATATATTGGCCAAACATATCATTTATAATATTTTATTGCATCACTATTGGGTCATTATGATGTCATAAAACACATTATATATTTAAATGGTATTTAATTTTTACCCAAAAATTCGAATATCTAAAAAAAATTATGAAAACATCACCATTGGATAATTTCAATGACTTGATTCCAAAAATAATATTCATATTATCTAAATAATTTTTTAAATATATTTATTTTTAATTTTAAAATAAAAACCGACATTTATCAAAAAAATCATGGGTTTTGATAAAAATAGCTTTCAAACCTTAATAAAAATTACAATTTAATTCATAAAACTATACAATAATTTATATTTAATAAAAAATAATTTAATAATAATAATATTTTATTAAAATATTATTTAATTCAAAAATCCATTAATTCTTAAAAATAGATTTCTTAGTTGAATATTATCTAAAAATACAATTTGAACATTAAAAAATATTTACAAAGTAACAATAATAAAATGAATGTATATTAATAATTATATACAAAAAATAATGCACATATTCATAGTGCTAAGGTTCTGTTACATATCCCTTTATAACACCTGCATAAGACCGAAGGGTAAGGTGTGCGATGGTGATAGACTCTTGGGGTGGCTCGGATAACATCACTCGGGTGGTAATCTCTATTAACTTCCACTTCTCTCGTGGCCGGTTCCACTTAAACATAACATGTTCAAGCTCGGCATGGTATTGGTCAAGAGAAAAGCCCAATGACACCGCCTCCATTCCGAGCTCCGACAAATGGGAATCATATGGGAAAATTGTACTAAATGAGGCCATCACTTCCTTTTTCTGGGTAAATTGGATTCGTTAAAGCCCTATATTTATACTAATCATGTGATCACTGGTAAACGACTATACTAGAAACGGTCACAATTAATAATGGTATTTTAAAATAACAAAACATAAAGCCAATGATGTTCACATTTTATATAACCATAAATAAACATTTAATTAGATCAAGAATAATTTCTATTAATGAATGTTTGGTTCGTTACAATAATTCATGGGACTAAAACATAACACATGAAATTATGGAACACAAATAAGAATAGAATATTAATTTCATGTTCATTAGCACGCATTTCCAAAAAAAATAAAGGAGGAAAAAGTCTCTTAATGAACTTATTTCACTTTCCATTCCAGCCTTGTATTACTGAACAAAGATTACTCTATTTTGATTCATATATTACTTAACAGGGTTCACATCCCATTCTAGTCCAGTGTATCTCATGAGATATAAATATATACCAAATAAAATAGAGGGAGATATTTGTCCCACCCATCACATAAGAAAACAGTACATTTGTTTTATACAATAATACAAATCATTTATCAAACCAAAACAAATGAAATGAAACATGTTACATAAATATCATGTCATCGTATAAAAAAACCAACCAAAAAAATAATTGGGATATTCTTCATTAAAAAAATCAATTAAAAAATATCTAACATCTAATAATGTAATATTATAAGGAAAATTATTTTTAAATATCACTTGAAATATTTCTGGTGGAAAATATCAACTCTATTTTAAAAAACATTCTTCCAAAAAAGCCACAAAATTTTAAAAGTTATTTTTTTTAAAATAACCTTTTATGATTGTAAGGGATGATTCCCAGAATTAAGGCATTATTAATGAATGAAAATACAATAATTATTTTTAAGTTAATTTTTTCCCTTTCATACTAGTACATGAAAATTCACAAAGAAGATTGTCTGTAAAATGATAAAAACTTTCTTTTTAGATTGTTTAGTAAAAATTATCTGTTGTGTAAAAATGACATTAAAAAATTATATGAGAATAGTAAAAATATTGTGGGATTTTTTTATAAAACATTTATATGGAAGTGAAATATTCCCCACAATATTTTTACATATAAAAAATTCGGAATAATATTGATATTGTAGAAATTAACCCTTACAATAGGTTTGAATTCCTTCTTATAATTCTGAAACTCGTATACAATAGTTTAAATATTTTTACAAATTTTTAAATGAAACATATTCATATTTATGGAATCATATATGGTTATCTTATATCATAATATTAACAAATTATTAAAAATATTCATTATTTTCATTTATTCGAGTGTTAACTTCTTTATATTCCTATGATTGTATAGTCATATAAGACCTAATTTGTATGTATATTATATATTTTTTCACATCAAGAATAATATTACGTATATATATATTAATATAATTCTTTATATACATTTATATAACTATTATTAATTATTAACGTGGAATGTTAATTACATTGCATCGTGGAGACGAACAGTTGTACGTACACATGAGTGATGATATCATTCCACTAGTTGAGAAATGGTAAATAAGATGATGTTATATAAGTTTTTTATATAATTAATATAATTCTATAATTATCATATATATATATATATATTACTTTTATCATTATACCTATCCAAAAAAGTTAGTGATGGAAAACAGATTACACCACGGCGTGGAGATGGTAAGCAGTACATACACACATGCACTGCTTTTGTTTTTTGTAGTATATATAAAAGGTAAAATATTGTGGTCAGATAATCATAATAACATAGAAAAAACAAATGTTATATTGGAATTATTACATTATAATGGAATAAACACTTGAAGAGAACATATAAGAAAAAAATAATCTAGAAATTGGTGGTAAAGAGGATTACCTAATTTTGAAGATCATTCTTTCGATCTCCTCTTGGGTACACTAGCATTGTTATTTTTAGAAGACTAGAACCTATATAAAATTTATAGTGAATTTTATAAGTAAAATTGGAAGTGTATGATCAATATTTATGGATAAAAGGATTGTGATGAAGTGAGGGAGGAAGGTTTCTTTTATAATCAATGTATGGAGTGATTTTTGAATTTCTAAAAATATTAAATTATAATAAAATTAATCTCATCACAAATACCTTCAAATGGACATGCATTGAAATATAATATGATATAAATATTTAATTCCATAAACCAATCTATTTTATTCAAGTTTTGGTATTATTTTAAACCATATCATTTTGAATAACCAGAAGTAAACAAATTTTAATTTTAAATATGGTGAGAAGTTTTTCAATATTAAATGGCATTAATTTTTATATATGTGTTTTTAATTAGACCATAATCAAAAAAATATATAACATTTTATACCATATAATTATTAATTTTTAGATTTAGTGATGTTTGATTATTTTTAGATAATTTAATAATATATTATTTTGATAAAATAACATTATAGTCAGTTTTGAAACTTTTAATTACATGAACTGTTAAAAAGATAAATAAAAAATGTTAACTCCAAAAAAAATTATTATATCCCTAATATACCAAGGACATATAAAAATTAATTTATTACATTAATTGTATCAATTTATATTTATTTTATTATTTTTAATAAATCTTATTTTGTATTTCTATTAATAAAACTATTTCTACATTAGCATTGCATAATTATTTAATATAATTATTTTTAACAAAAATTTTAAAAAAATTATTGAAGTAGTTAAATCAAAAATAATTCATAATAATATTTATATTATAATATATATTTTTTCTTGTAGTGAAAATAATGTAGTATTTAAAACAAGAATTTGACATCCTTTAATTTTTATTAAATATAATGTTATAAATAACATAATATAATCTTAGTGGCCCATATAGTCAAAAATAAATTTATATCATGAAAATTTGTATATTAAGATAAAAAAATTATATTTTTATTCGTTTGTAACAATCCATTTCCCCAGGTGGATGGTGAAGGAATATATAAGCTAAATAAAGTTGAATTTTTTTATTATCACTTATTTAAATATTATATAACTTGTTTTTAGGGAAATTTATTAAAAAATGTACATAATATATATACATAGGTATAATAGTATAATTATATTAATAAAATAAAATTTGATTATCTCTTTGGGTAATTTTATTGTCCTTGTCATTATATTTTTAACCTAAATTACCCAATTTACCTTTAATTGTGGTAACAAAATTTAAGAACATTTTTATTAATATTGGAAAAAAATAAATGTGACATATTAACTAAATGTGAAGAATATAAATAAGAATATGGAATAAAATTTTCAAAATTCCAAATATAGTATTTCTAGATTTCAATTTATAATAAAACTGGTAAAATGCAATGAAAAACAGTTTTTTGGAAAAAATATTTTTTATTATTGAAAATTTGTTTATAATAAATTCATGTAAATAATACTTTTAAAACCCAAAATTAGAATTTTTTAAAATTAAAATTAATTAAATAAAATTTAAAACTAATAGAAATCAAAATTTGACCATGTCATGGCATTAAATAAAAATTTAGCTTAAAAAATATATGTTTTCATTAATCATAAAAAAGTAAATTTTTTTAGAAAGTTATAAAAAATTATTCTAGAAAATTATGAAATAAATAACTAAATTTTTTTTTGAAATCAATATTCTATAATTTGGAAAAATTATTATTCATACAAAAAAGATAAACTCATTTTTGATGAAAATCTATATTTCATTGAATAATAAGGTGACATTACTAAAAAATGATCATTTTATGTAATCATACTAAGGAATTAATATTGAGTTCTACCTTTAAATTTATCTTAAAAAATATTTACCTATATATATTCCCACAATGTTAATGTCTTGGTTATAACTGACATATAATGTTAAGTAGATTATTAAAAATCACTATTTGATGTAACACAGGTTATAGAATAATTATAAATTTTTGACGAAAAATATTTATTAAAATATTGTGGTGTTCAAATTGGTGTTAGGATAATATTTGGATCCAAAGGAGACTCTCTAATCTCCTCGTACATTGACTCTTGGCCTATATTAAGTGATTTCCACGAATATATTTGCGATTTATTCTTATTTTCATATCCTCATCCCTTACATATGTTTTTCCTCTTGGCTTTGGATTATCCCATGAACCCTAGAATAATAGTGGATGATATTTGGGTTTCAGGTGGATCTAATGTAAGTTTTTTGATTTCTAGTGTTTGTAAGTATTGTTTTAATCCATATTGGTGTTATCGTTATTGAATATGACATTGTTATGTTGGATTCAAATTTTATTCCATGTAATTATTTCTATGCAATTGTTTTATATTCAAATTCAATACTCTTTTATATTTATAGATTCCATTTTTAGGAATGTTAAAAAATATGGGATTTCTTTATTGTGTCTTAAAACCATATAGTTTTTTTTTCTTATTGGCATAAAATTTTTCTCTTATAAATTCCATTTTTTTATGTTCTATGATTTTATCAAAATTACATGAGGATTTTGTAATGGTTTTAAATTATTTGGGGGGATTTAATCAGGTTTTGGTTTTTAATGAGTGAAAACTATGTTTTAATGGGAATCATATCTTTCATGTGTGGTTTTGACCTCTAAATGAATTGTAAATGGGTTATTTATTTATTTTTTTAAATTGTGGTTCAAAATGATTTATTATTTTAACAATTTTGTGAAATTAACTAATTAATGTTATTAATGTAAAATGATAGAAGTGGATGGAATTTTTAAATGTTTTATATTTCAAATATGATGTCCACTATTATGGGTGGAATTTAAAAGATTTCAAATGACTTGAGATTTTAATTAGTTTCAATTTCGTGTTTAAAATGATGTTTTATAAAATGTGAATGGGATTTAAACTCTAAGCCATGTTTTTGTGTTAATAGACCAGTTGGAATATTATTTTCTTAATGGTTAGTGTGAAATACACACATTGATTTCCCCTTATACTTTTTTACCCCCCAGCATGGGTTTTTACCTATATTACCCAATTTGTGGGTGGTTTCCCTCTATAGATGTTTGTGTACTATTAAACATTTCGGTGTTATGGTGATGGGTTTGATATTGTTTAAGACTTGTTTGTTTAAAATGGATTTCTTTTTCTTTCAACTCACATTACATTTTATTATTGGAAACCAAGGTAATAAGTGGGTGATCTTTGACTATTCTGTTAGTTTGTTCGAACCACTCTAGTGGACCAAAATTCATGCTTTGAATAAGTGCTATGAGGAGTATTCATCTCAATGAGTTTTATACAGGCTAATTGGATGACATATGGTTTGGACATCAGTACACTTCGGTTGTAGGTTCATGAGTTGGAATACTATTATATAGTCAGAAAATTCACATATTAGGGATACACTGTAAATCTAATGACACGTTAATTTTATTTAGATGTTCTTGATGCAAGGGTGTTTGATATAGTGCTAATTTTTATAATTTCTCCTTATTTCATTAATATAGACCCTTCTTATTTTCTATATTGATTATATAACCTGTGATATATTGTTCTTTATCTATTGTGTTTGACTCATGTTTTCTATAGGATTATTTCATTTGTAAATTAGTTTCAATGATTTTTTCAAAATATATATTGTATTTAAGGACACTTTTATGTGTTTATAAAGTGGATTTAAAAATTTTTGTTTTGCATAAAAGATGGGTTATGCCAGCTAAAGTTAAATTAAGTGACCATTTTGATTTAAATAAAACTAGTTTGTTGTTTTTGAAAACTTTAATACATGTATGTTTTTAAATGAATTATCCTTGTATAGATGTTTAGAATCTCATTTTTAGTCTGGGAAAATAATAAATTTTTTACAGATGATTGTGGAATTATTTTGGGTTTCTTTAGATTAAATTTAAAAAAACTACTTTCAAGATTTATTTCTATACTAAAATTGGAGAACTCACATATAAAATGAATTTTATAGTTTCAGAAGGTTATAGTTACATAGGGGGGACTTTTTTATCATAATTATATATTTAATTGTCTAGGGTACATGTTAGATTTAGTTCTGATCCGTGTGGAAAATATGGGGTGTGTTGGGTTGTTTTGAAAAACGGTTGGTTGCAAGGCGATGGGTCAGGTTGGAATCTAGTTGATTTGTAGAGGTTCTAATTTTTTATGAGTTTTTTTGCATGACTTATTATATATTTACTTTTTATATTATGTTTATTCATATTAAAATGGATTTTTTAATTTTAGTATATTTTGACCCACTTGTACTATTTATTTATTATGAACATTTTCTATATTTTTTCACAAAATTTTATCTCTGATTTTGGAAAAATAATTTCCTAAGGGATTCCTATGATGCCTTGGTCTAGGTTTCCAAGCCATTGGGATCAGAGTTACCCTTTGGTAATTGTAACGAGCCAGGTCAATTGTACCATCATTTGGTGCCTTGGATTGCTCATTATAGTTTTTTTGAACTACATATTATTATTATTTTAGGGTAATTAATTGGGGTTTCATAGTTTATTAAAATTCTGGGAAATAATTATTTTAACTGAGGGGGAGTGAAAAAAAATGATAATAATAGAATACTTTAAACTTTTCTGGTAATGTAGTAAAGTTAAGCATAAATAATAGAGTAATAACCAATTTCATATTAATATAAAACAGGTACAGAGGAACTGTAACACCCGAGACTTTTATGTTATATAAATCATCAAAGGAATCTTTTTCTACACAACACTTGCTTGGCTTGCTTTACACGCAATCGCGACCTTCCTCGATAGCTTGCGTCGTACGCAATACCGAGTTTCACTAAACAACAATATGCTATTAAAACTAGCCGTTATGAATAGTAATAAACACTTTTTGAAATTTTATAAATTTTATTTTTCAAAATGGACTTCATTTTTGGACTCAGAATATCGAAATTAGCCTAGGGTGAAATTTTGGTATTTTTCTGAAAACTTTCAATTTTTGATGAATAGTGAAACCACTAAGTGGTAGGTTAAAAACTGAATTTTGCATAAAACTTAATTTTACCGCTTCTGTGAATGGAATTTTGAAAATCCGAGAGACACGGTTAATATCAAGGACTAAAATGTGGTTCAATGAGATGAAAATAATTTTTTGGTGAATAGTAACTTTTTACTATTTTTACCGCGGTTAATAGTAAATAGGGTAACTAAGGGTAAATATGATATTAATATTACCCTAACACATGTCCTAATTCTATTGTACAAGTGTAATTCGACCAAAAACAAACTTAGGAATAAAATATGACCATTTAGGCCCACTTGGATTAGATTAGGACATTTATTATTAATTTATTTAAAGAAGGGTTAAAATAGTTAAAATCAAAGTTTAATAAGTAAATCATTTTTAATATGGGGTTATACATAAGATAAATTCGATTGTAAATATTCATTAGAAATCTAAAAATATTTCCTACATGATGGTATTTTATTTGTAATTTTTAGACATCAAATAATTTAATTTATTTATGACACAAAGATGATGCAGTAATTATCTTATTAAAGAAATATTGACATAATTGATGTTATAAACACCAAAATAAATGTAATTTGAGACTTTTTATGAATTACACTAATTTTCTAGGTTACTATGATATATTAGTGTTGATTTAATCAACTTGGTTCGAACATATAATTCTGTTATGACTTTCACAAAAATCAAATAGTGTCAAAATTGACACAAAATAGTTTTTAAATCAAATATTATATTATTAATTGTTATTTTATTCCTAAAAATCTAAGGTTCGGCCTAATTACTTAGATAAGGATATATATATTAATAATAAACAATTTGGGGTTCGTTTGGCATGTTATAGTAAGTTTATTTACCATATAGTGAAAGAAAACAAAAAGACACGGTAAAAGTTAAATTAATTAACTTAGAGTTAAATCTAATTGATAAGGTTAGAATAATACCCTAAACTTGTCTAAATCCTATTGGTTTATAGGATTTCGACCCATCCCCACTTTAGCTTCGAAATAATACCCTTTGGAACCATTATAAACCGATTTTGACTTTAATATAAAATAATATTTTGAGATATTCCTAAGGTGCCCCTCTCCTCCCTTATAAAAGGGCACCTCCTCCCCCTCCTCCTCACACCAATTTTGAGCACTCAAGCTCGGCCAACCCCTGACATTTTCTCCTCTCCACTTCCCTAGAATAATCCTAGAGGTCCTGGTCTTCTCCAAAGACCAATCTTAGTTCCTTAAGTGGAGGATTCAAAGTGGCGTTCCAAAGAAGAGGTAATATCCATTACCGATCTTTTCAATTTCTTTCTTCTTCAACTTCTTCTTCTTTAGTTGTTTCATGATAAAGTAATAACATCAGTATTACTTACATACTGATATGTTATTATAAATATGAAACAACCCTAATTCACCTTCTATCCATCCTACGGAAAAATGAAATCACCGCTTGTGCGTACGTACGGAATACCGTCTCCACGCCGTGGTGTAATCTATTTTCCACCATCACCTTACAAGGATGGGTATAATGGTGTAATGAGTAACTATATATGATTATTATGAAGTAATATTGATACTGAAATAATATATATATACTCAAATACAATTCCACGATCATAGGAATGATATCATCACTTGTGCGTACGTACAGAATACCGTCTCCACGATGTGATGCGACTCGTTCTACATGATCTTCATTTCATAATGATTATATAAATGAATTGAATGAATTAATATGGTATATACTACACTAATACCATTCTGTAAATGAATTATCTATAACCTAAAGATAAGAATAAGAATTTATTCGACAAAACACGCATAAGAACAAAAAGTTATAAAGACCCGAGTAACAAGTAACAATGAAATATTACTAACAAGAAGCTAATAATATGACCATATATGATATCATATCAATATGTATGATTCTGGAATAAGTCAATAACATTATTTAAACCATTATACAGGAGCTTCGGACACGAACAAAGCAAATCGGACCTAAGGTAAGGGAAATATCACAATCTCATTTTTATCCGAGATTGTTTATTCGTAAGTATTTTCTGGGGTGTATTTTATCATCCACATCCATGTTTCATCAAAATGTAATATTATTTCCATCCACCTACAATTGTTTAAATCAATTTTTACCCTTCGGTGAGTTTTTAGTAATATGTATGAAAGGAATCTTTTGTCGTACGAGGTACTTTTTGACTTTTCCGACAAAAGTACGAAGAATGTTTTTTTTAACTTATACGGCATGAATGGATTTTTAAAACATTATTTCCAAGAAGCTTCCTATACAAGTTTTCAAGTTTATTTTTAATCAACTTCTTTTATTTTAATGTTATATGACATGTTATGAAAGGAAAAATGTCTTTGAAGAAGAAAGGATATTTTCCTCAAGAATGGAGTTCAAGTGTTTTATCAAAATTATTTTCCATCTAAGATAATAAAGGGTTCTGTTTTTATCCCTATTATTACATTGATTTGATCATGTTGTGATGGAATTATTTTTATGAATTCCTTTATCTTATATGAATTGATTTATGATGTCATGATGTTTCAAGAATCCCATTTTTGTTACATGTGTTATGCGATGATGTATGTTTTATGATTATGTGGCACACATAAGAAAGGATTCATTATAAGATGGGTGGGACCTATATCTCCCTCCAATGCATTGGGTAAAGATTTTATATCTCATGAGATAGACATGGCTGGAATGGAAGGTTATTTCAGTTCAGTGATACAGGACTGAAACGAGGAGTGAACTCGGTTCAGAAAGGGACTTTGTCCACTAAGATAGTCTTGGCAATGAGTCATGACTAACAAGAAATGATTTTCCATGATTATGTGTGCATGCCACAAAGTTTCAAGTCTTATGTTATGATTATGGGGATCTCATTTTCACTTCTATGATTTATTCCATGATAAGATATTATGATCTCTCTTGCGGGTTTTGATTTTCAAAAAGATATGATATGATTTTTATTTCCTTTATTTGCCCTTGCTGAGCATTTGAGCTCACCCTTTTATGTTTTCTTTTCCCCAGGTCAGGAAGACGGATATTAAGTAGAATATGCTAAAAGGTACCCTAGATATGATGAAATAAATGGGAGACACTGTAGAAGATTTATGAACCAGTTGTTTATGTTTCCCAGTTTCTAAAGACACTATACCTATACGGTCCTTTGTGGTTTTGTAATAAGTGTGCTTCAATTTTGAAGTATTAACAATGTATGTAAAGTGTGGGTCGTTATAGTTGGTATCAGAGGAAAGGTATAGTCAACCTTTGGAAACTAGGATGTGAAAGCCTTAGTAAGAACCCTAAGGATAAGTCTAAGCATAGAACACAATCTTAGAAATGGCCATGAATAACCTAGTATAAGACCATAAGCATGAAAATTTTATTCTTGAATTATGTGGTTTCCTATTATAATTAGTGTTGCTCACACTATTCTTCTTGGTTTTAGTCAATGGCTGGAACCCGAAGGAACCGTGTTAATGCGGAATGCGATGGGCAATGCAATGATTGTCCCCCTGAGCAACCAAACGATATGGGAGCTGGAATGCAAAATCTTGTAGCCATGCTCACACAACTTTCTCAAGCTATGAATCATGCAGGATTTCCAAACGAGCAAAGGAGGGAGCAACATTCTGTTGAATCCTTCATGAGGCAGCGTCCACCTTCTTTCATCGGGTCTACTGATCCATTAGTTGCTGAACAATGGATTAGTACTACTGAAAAGATATTTTCAGTTCTTCAATGTTCTGAACATGATAAAGTCATCCTAGCAGTGTATCGTTTGGAAGGAGATGCTGATCAATGGTGGAATCTTGTTAAGAATACGAGGCAAAGGGATGAAATTGAGTCTATGGAATGGGACGAGTTCAAGAACTTATTTTTCAATAAGTACTTCCCTCGTATTCTCCGAACAAAGATGGAGAAAAAGTTTCTTGAACTGAAGCAAAGGGATGATGAATCTGTTGGTACATATGAAGAAAATTTTACAAGACTTTCAAGGTACGCTTCTGGTGTTATTATCCAACCTGAGAGTAAGATCGATCGATTCTTTAGTGGCTTAAAACCAAGTCTTCGAAGGGCGTTAGCCATAAGGGACTTCAATAGCTACGAGGAAATCGTTCGATGTGCTCTCAAAGTTGAGATGGAGATTGGAGTAACCCATCAGTCACATGGGTTTGATAAGAAGAGGAAGATGGAATTCAAAGAAAAATCTAAAGATCACACGGAAAAGAAGATGAGCTTTTCCTTATGCTCAAAGTGTGGAAAGAAACATGGAGGGAGTTGTCTTAAAGGGACAAGTAAATGTTTTAAATGTGGAAAGGAAGGTCATCTGGCATTTGAATGCCGTGATAATGGGAAGAAGATTTCTAATGATGCAAACAAAGGAAGGGATACACAGAATGAACCTACTACACTTCAATGTTTCAAGTGCAAGGAGATGGGGCATTATGCCAATCAATGCCCAAATCCAAGGGTTGATGATGATGGTCGACGTCAAAAAACTCTTAAGGCTAAAGACAAAGGAAAGTCACATGCAATTTCTATCAGCAATGTGGAGTACGATAACGATGTGGTGAAAGGTACACTTACCATCCACTCTAAAGTAGCAAATGTTTTATTTGATTCTGGATCCACCAACTCTTTTATTTCTGAAGACTTTTCTAAGGGTATCACCATATTACCTCAACAATTAGATGTTGATTTAGCTGTGACAACACCTAATGGCACATCAATCGCATCAAAAGTTTATAATTCTTCTCCGATCGAAGTTTGTGGGAAAGTGCTTCCTGCAAATCTTGTGATCCTTCCTTTAGTGGAATTTGATGTGATTCTTGGCATGGATTGGCTTTCTCTACATGGAGCTCATATCAATTGCCAAAGAAGGGAAGTCACATTTCATATTCCAGATCAATCTACGATCGTATACCAATGCAAGGATGAACATAACCTTCCAGTGGAAATTTCTTCCATCTTATGGGTATTGATTCCACTAAATGAAGGTTATTTATCTCAAATGGTTGGTGAAAAACTCACGATTAAGAATATTCCCATTGTACGGGAGTTTGATGATGTCTTTCCAGAGGAATTACCAGGTCTTCCACCAAATAGTGAAGTTGAGTTTTCAATAGAACTCGTACCAGGTGCTTTTCCTATTTCAAAGACACCTTATAGAATGGCCCCAATTGAGTTGCAGGAATTGAAGAAGCAACTCCAAGAGAATCTTGATAAGGGATTCATACGCCCTAGTGTGTCACCTTGGGGAGCACCTGTTCTATTTGTTAAGAAGAAAGATGGATCAATGAGACTCTGCATTGATTATCGAGAACTTAACAAGATCACTATCAAGAACAAATATCCTCTCCCACGCATTGATGACTTATTTGACCAACTACGCGGAGCTCAATACTTTTCCAAGATTGATCTTCGTTCAGGGTATCATCAATTAAGGGTCAAAAGGGAGGATATACCAAAGACGGCTTTCCGTACAAGGTATGGACACTATGAATTTATAGTGATGCCATTTGGTCTTACTAATGCCCCTGCTATCTTCATGGATCTAATGAATAGAGTCTTTAGAGACTATCTTGATCAATTTGTGGTAGTCTTTATAGACGATATTCTTGTCTATTCAAAGAGAAAGGAAGAGCATGAAGATCACTTGAGAATTATATTGAAGACCCTGAGAAAGGAGAAGCTTTATGCCAAATTTACCAAGTGTGAATTTTGGCTTCAAAAAGTTTCATTTTTGGGTCATATAATCTCAAAAGAGGGGATATCTGTGGATCCAGCAAAAACAGAGGTTATCAAAAGATGGTCAAGACCAACAACAGTAACTGAGATCTGATGTTTTCTTGGTTTGGCTGGATATTATCGACGTTTTGTAAAAGATTTTTCACAATTATCTAATCCACTCACCAAGTTGACTCGGAAAGGAGTTAAGTTTGTCTGGACAGAGGAATGTGAAGAGAATTTCAAGGAGTTGAAAAGAAGGTTATCCAGTGCACCTGTGCTCACACTGCCTTGTAGTGGAGAAAGGTTTGTGATCTACAGTGATGCATCCAAGAAGGGATTGGGGTGTGTTCTTATGCAAAATGATATCGTGATAGCTTATGCCTCACGACAGTTGAAAATCCATGAGCAAAATTACCCAACACATGATTTGGAGTTGGCTGCGGTAATCTTTTCATTAAAGATTTGGAGGCATTACCTTTATGGTGAAATGTGTGATATTTATACTGATCATAAAAGTTTAAAGTATATTTTCACACAAAAGGAGTTGAATATGCGTCAAAGAAGATGGTTGGAGCTGATTAAGGATTATGACTGCTCAATCCATTACCATCCTGGGAAAGAAAACAAGGTGGCAGATGCATTAAGTCGACAAGACCATGCTAGTTTATCCATGATGAGGATCACAAAGGATCCAATATTTATGGATTTACAAAATATGGATCTTGGAATTATAATGGAAGGGGAAAAATCATATCTTTCTCAAATGAATGTTCAACCATCTATACATGCGAAGATTAAGGAGGCACAGAAAGAAGATGTCGAGTTACAAAAGAAGGTGAGAAATGTTCCTGAATTCAACCTTGATTTTGATGGGATAATAAAGTTCAGGAATCGGGTTTGTGTTCCTCCCATCCCCGAATTAAAGAAGGAGCTGCTGGATGAGGCTCATAGTTCTTCATTCTCTATTCATCCTGGAAGCACGAAGATGTATAGGGACCTGAAAGAGTACTTCTGGTGGGATGGCATGAAAAGAGATGTTGCTGAATATGTCTCTCGATGCTTGGTTTGTCAACAAGTTAAAGCTGAGAGACAGAAGTCTAAGGGGATGTTACAACCATTACCCATACCCGAATGGAAATGGGAAAACATCACTATGGACTTTGTCACAGGACTTCCTAAAACATCCAAAGGCAATAATGCTATTTGGGTCATAGTTGATCGTCTTACAAAGTCTGCACACTTCATTCCTATTAGAGAGGATTTCTCTCTAGATCAGCTTGCCAGGATATATGTAAAGGAAGTGGTAAGATTGCATGGAGTACCACTTTCTATTATATATGATCGGGATCCGAGATTTACCTCGAAGTTCTGGCGAAGTCTTCAGCATACTCTGGATACAGAGTTGAGTTTCAGCACTGCTTATCATCCCCAGACAGACGGTCAGTCTGAGAGAACAATTCAAACCCTAGAAGATATGTTCAGAGCTTGCTCTATGGATTTCAAAGGAGGTTGGGATCAACACCTACCTTTGGTGGAATTTTCTTATAATAATAGCTTTCACTCCAGTATTCAGATGGCTCCTTATGAAGCTCTCTATGGAAAGAAATGCAGGACTCCAACTTGCTGGGATGAAGTTGGGGAAAGAAAGCTATTAGGACCTGATCTCATTGATAAAATGGCAGAAAAGGTCAGATATATTCAACAACACATAAGAGCAGCTCAGAGTCGACAGAAAAGTTATGCCGACAACCGAAGAAAAGACCTAGAGTTTGAAGTGGGCGATAAAGTGTTCTTACGAATATCTCCCTGGAAGAGGGTTATGAGATTTGGGAAGAAGGGGAAGTTGAGCCCTAGATATATCGGTCCTTTCGAAATACTGGATCGTGTTGGGAAGGTAGCTTACCGATTGGCGCTTCCACCGAATCTCTCTCAAGTTCACGATGTGTTCCATGTATCTCTCCTGAGAAAGTACATACCAGATCCTTCACATGTACTCAGCTCAGAAGTTGTACCACTGGAGCAAGATCTTTCTTATGAAGAACAGCCGATAGAGATTCTGGATCGTAGTGAAAAAGTCCTACGAAACAAGACCACTCGCTTGGTGAAAGTTTTATGGAGGAACCACCAACTTGAAGAATCTACATGGGAGCCTGAGGATATGATGAGGGAGAATTATCCTCATCTGTTTGTTACAAAGTGACGAATTTCGAGGGCGAAATTATTTTTAAGGGGGGTAGAATGTAAGACCCGAGACTTTTATGTTATATAAATCATCAAAGGAATATTTTTCTACACAACACTTGCTTGGCTTGCTTTACACGCAATCGCGACCTTCCTCGATAGCTTGCGTCGTACGCAATACCGAGTTTCACTAAACAACAATATGCTATTAAAACTAGCCGTTATGAATAGTAATAAACACTTTTTGAAATTTTATAAATTTTATTTTTCAAAATGGACTTCATTTTTGGACTCATAATATCGAAATTAGCCTAGGGTGAAATTTTGGTATTTTTCTGAAAACTTTCAATTTTTGATGAATAGTGAAACCACTAAGTGGTAGGTTAAAGACTGAATTTTGCATAAAACTTAATTTTACCTCTTCTGTGAATGGAATTTCGAAAATCCGAGAGACACGGTTAATATCAAGGACTAAAATGTGGTTCAATGAGATGAAAATAATTTTTTTGGTGAATAGTAACTTTTTACTATTTTTACCGCGGTTAATAGTAAATAGGGTAACTAAGGGTAAATATGATATTAATATTACCCTAACACATGTCTTAATTCTATTGGACAAGTGTAATTCGACCAAAAACAAACTTAGGAATAAAATATGACCATTTAGGCCCACTTGGATTAGATTAGGACATTTATTATTAATTTATTTAAGGAAGGGTTAAAATAGTTAAAATCAAAGTTTAATAAGTAAATCATTTTTAATATGGGGTTATACATAAGATAAATTCGATTGTAAATATTCATTAGAAAGCTAAAAAGATTTCCTACATGATGGTATTTTATTTGTAATTTTTAGACATCAAATAATTTAATTTATTTATGACACAAAGATGATGCAGTAATTATCTTATTAAAGAAATATTGACATAATTGATGTTATAAACACCAAAATAAATGTAATTTGAGACTTTTTATGAATTCCACTAATTTTCTAGGTTACTATGATATATTAGTGTTGATTTAATCAACTTGGTTCGAACATATAATTCTGTTATGACTTTCACAAAAATCAAATAGTGTCAAAATTGACACAAAATAGTTTTTAAATCAAATATTATATTATTAATTGTTATTTTATTCCTAAAAATCTAAGGTTCGGCCAAATGACTTAGATAAGGATATATATATTAATAATAAACAATTTGGGGTTCTTTTGGCATGTTATAGTAAGTTTATTAACCATATAGTGAAAGAAAACAAAAAGACACGGTAAAAGTTAAATTAATTAACTTAGAGTTAAATCTAATTGATAAGGTTAAAATAATACCCTAAACTTGTATAAATCCTATTGGTTGATAGGATTTCGACCCATCCCCACTTTAGCTTCGAAATAAGACCCTTTGGAACCATTATAAACCGATTTTGACTTTAATATAAAATAATATTTTGAGATATTCCTAAGGTGCCCCTCTCCTCCCTTATAAAAGGGCACCTCCTCCCCCTCCTCCTCACACCAATTTTGAGCACTCAAGCTCGGCCAACCCCTGCCATTTTCTCCTCTCCACTTCCCTAGAATAATCCTAGAGGTCCTGGTCTTCTCCAAAGACCAATCTTAGTTTCTTAAGTGGAGGATTCAAAGAGGCGTTCCAAAGAAGAGGTAATATCCATTACCGATCTTTTCAATTTCTTTCTTCTTAAACTTCTTCTTCTTTAGTTGTTTCATGATAAAGTAATAACATAAGTATTACTTACATACTGATATGTTATTATAAATATGAAACAACCCTAATTAACCTTCTATCCATCCTACGGAAAAATGAAATCACCGCGCGTGCGTACGTACGGAATACCGTCTCCACGCCGTGGTGTAATCTATTTTCCACCATCACCTTACAAGGATGGGTATAATGGTGTAATGAGTAACTATATATGATTATTATGAAGTAATATTGATACTGAAATAATATATATATACTCAAATACAATTCCACGATCATAGGAACGATATCATCACTTGTGCGTACGTACGGAATACCGTCTCCACGATGTGATGCGACTCGTTCTACATGATCTTCATTTCATAATGATTATATAAATGAATTGAATGAATTAATATGGTATATAATACAATAATACCATTCTGTAAATGAATTATCTATAACCTAAAGATAAGAATAAGAATTTATTCGACAAAACATGCATAAGAACAAAAAGTTATAAAGACCCGAGTAACAAGTAACAATGAAATATTACTAACAAGAAGCTAATAATATGACCATATATGATATCATATCAATATGTATGATTCTGGAATAAGTCAACAACATTATTTAAACCATTATACAGGAGCTTTGGACACGAACAAAGCAAATCGGACCTAAGGTAAGGGAAATTTCACAATCTCATTTTTATCCGAGATTGTTTATTCGTAAGTATTTTTTGGGGTGTATTTTATCATCCACATCCATGTTTCATCAAAATGTAATATTATTTCCATCCACCTACAATTGTTTAAATCAATTTTTAACCTTCGGTGAGTTTTTAGTAATATGTATGAAAGGAATCTTTTGTCGTACGAGGTACTTTTTGACTTTTCCGACAAAAGTACGAAGAATGTTTTTTTTAACTTATACGAAATGAATGGATTTTTAAAACATTATTTCCAAGAAGCTTCCTTTACAAGTTTTCAAGTTTATTTTTAATCAACTTATTTTATTTTAATGTTATATGACATGTTATGAAAGGAAAAATGTCTTTGAAGAAGAAAGGATATTTTCCTCAAGAATGGAGTTCAAGTGTTTTATCAAAATTATTTTCCATCTAAGATAATAAAGGGTTCTGTTTTTATCCCTATTATTACATTGATTTGATCATGTTGTGATGTAATTATTTTTATGAATTCCTTTATCTTATATGAATTGATTTATGATGTCATGATGTTTCAAGAATCCCATTTTTGTTACATGTGTTATGCGACGATGTATGTTTTATGATTATGTGGCACACATAAGAAAGTATTCATTATAAGATGGGTGGGACCTATATCTCCCTCCAATGCATTGGGTAAAGATTTTATATCTCATGAGATAGACATGGCTGGAACGGAAGGTTACTTCGGTTCAGTGATACAGGACTGAAACGAGGAGTGAACTCGGTTCAGAAAGGGACTTTGTCCACTAAGATAGTCTTGGCAATGAGTCATGACTAACAAGAAATGATTTTCCATGATTATGTGTGCATGCCACAATGTTTCAAGTCTTATGTTATGATTATGGGGATCTCATTTTCACTTCTATGATTTATTCCATGATAAGATATTATGATCTCTCTTGCAGGTTTTGATTTTCAAAAAGATATGATATGATTTTTATTTCCTTTATTTGCCCTTGCTGAGCATTTGAGCTCACCCTTTTATGTTTTCTTTTCCCCAGGTCAGGAAGACGGATATTAAGTAGAATATGCTAAAAGGGACCCTAGATATGATGAAATAAATGGGAGACACTTTAGAAGATTTATGAACCAGTTGTTTATGTTTCCCAGTTTCTAAAGACACTATACATATACGGTCCTTTGTGGTTTTGTAATAAGTGTGCTTCAATTTTGAAGTATTAACAATGTATGTAAAGTGTGGGTCGTTATAGGAACGAATCCTAATGGAAGATTGTGAAACAAAATCAAAGGGGGGAATAATATTGTAACCAATTAATGTGAATAATATTTTCTTTTAATCAATGGTGGGATTTTATTAAATGATTATTGGATATTAATGTTGAAGAGGATAGTAATTATTGTTGACTATGTGGTATGTTAATAATGATCATGGTGATAAGTGGAAAAAAAATTAATGGGGGTCCAACATTCACCCATAGATGATATTATGAAAAGTGGAGGACAATAATTAACATCTAATTCATGTATGAAAATGATTTTTTAAATATAAAGAGCGAAATAATTGAAGTAACCATAATTAATATATATTATTCATGATAAATGAATACCATAATATTCATATATATAAAGTATATCAAAAGTGTTGTATGAATATTAGTTGATTTGGAATGGATGAGAGTTATGATGAGGTAATAAATGTTTATTTTTTCCTATTATTATTTTTAAATGAGTAGAAAACTATATGGATTTATTTATAGATTGTTAATGTAATTTTGGATTAGGTGGATTTCACCAAACCACTATAGAGACTTAGACACGCCATTGATAGTAAAAAATAGAAAACATCATGGATATATCCATTTTCGAACTCATGGTGTACATCATTTATTAGTGTAATTAATTTTGGAAATGGAATGATATGTATTCCATAGTGGAGGTCATTGTGAATAATGAAATTGGGTTTTATCCATTTTTATAAAGGAATGAATTTTTCACTTTCATATGAAAGGAATAATTGGATGTTTCATGGTTAAAATTCCATAATGGTGACCTTAGTGAAATAAATTGATAGAGAAATATTAAATGAGATACATGTAATTGAATAATATAGAATAGTGACATCGATAATTATGTGTCAAATTGAAACACACATTCAATGATAAAAATTTAATATAACATGTTATATAATATTGAACATTTCTCTATGTTACATATATAATCCCATAAATTATGTTGGAGAATTCATGTAGTCCACACATATGATTAACTTAATTGAGGAGCTAAAAATATCCTATGAAATGGGGAAATATTTTTTTAATTGTAGAGGTTTTATAAAAGGGATATTAAGACAAAACTTCATCATAGATAAATCCATCAAGCAATTTGTTCCACTTGGAGATGATATATACCATTTATCGAAGATATTTTCTATAGATATTTGAGATCTAGTTGACATTAAAAATCAAAATGGATAATTATTTTCAGATATGGACTTGAATATGTCATGGTTTTTATAAGTTAAGTATCATTTGGAATTGAATTTGTATTAGAAAATTTATAAACATTCCCTGAAAAGTGATTTGTTGAAAAATAATATTTTTTTAAATTTGAAATATATAATATATGGATCTAGATTATAGAGGTTTAATCAAAATAAATATGAAAATTTGACCATTATTAGATACATTATACAATTTTCATAATCATGAAAATCTTCATGGATTGATAATTGATCCCAAATATTGATCTAATAATTGTAAACATGGAGGTATTTATATAAATTATTATGGATATTCTAGAGATGATTGTTATTAAAGAGATAATACTGAATTCTATTAATGAAATGGGATATTAGAATATATATTGTTTTTAATATATCTGGTTAATTAAAATACCGGACAAGGTGTATGGAATATTAATGATCGTATACTGTTTATTTGAGAACAGTATGGAGTATATAAATGTAATTAATTTCATAGAATTATCATATATCAGAATATTATTCTTGACATCTATAAAGATCGATAGAATAAATTTATCAAGTTTCCTATTGAGACTTTGATTATATATAGATTTAGATGATGAGTGAACTAAAGTGGAGTTCAATGAAGCATCAGACATGGTTATTTTTGAGGAAAATTATTCATTCTATTATAAATATCTCTAAGAGACATAAAAATATATAAAATGAATTATATCCTTAATAAATTATCTATAGAATTAAATATATGGAATTACCCATGAGTATGTAGTGATAAATCCACGATTTTCTAGAATAACCTATCCTCAGCATGTATTCCCCATCAATAAAATTGTAAACACTAAAAAACACATTATTTTGTATTTTGGTACACCTGCACATCACCTTTCTTATTCACCACAAAGGTATCTCAGTATGGATGAACCTAAATAATATTATTTAAGAATTTTTTTGGGTATTCCATAATAGGTAAAATAAGGGAGAATATTAAATTTAATTATTTCCTTCCAATGAGATAAAATTATCTAATGATTAGTGAGTGTTTCAAAAATGACAATATTTAAAATGAATAGCACCATAATTTACCTCACACAAAATGTTCCTCACAAAACATATTGAAACCCTTTATTCGAATTCATTCTATCAATTAGAAGTATTTTTGCATGATAGTATACTTACCTTCAACTTAATAATCACATAATTATCCTTTGGGAAGATCATACTGTCACCTTAGGATTGAGAAATTTAATCTTATAACACCACATCATATGATAAATGGTTACTAAGGATGTTTATAGTAGAAAAACTGAACACATTAAAGAATCAGTACTCCAATGTGATATTTATAACCTCAATGGGACTCTTGTTCTAATGTTCAAAACCTCATGCTTCTATTATATATCATTATAATTAATAAAATGTTGTTTCTCAGAGATATACTTAATTAGGTTATTGGTATGGGTAGATCATCCAAATCAATATTCCAACAAAGGATAGTTGTTTTGTTGTTGGACCCTTTTTAAATAGTGCATCTTCTCTATTATATATTTTATAATTTTCTAGAATAGAAAAATCAACTATATGATTTATAAAATACCTCTAAAATATAAAAATCAGTAGGTGTCCCCCTAGTGTTTACACGCAAACTCAAGTGAGAATTTTTGTATACCAGAGTGTACCGACTGAGAGTGATGGTCTACAGTGTTACCATTGGGTGAAAATACCATCATATTTGAGAGTAATTGTAGAAAAAATAAAAAATATTACCCATAAAAATACATCATAATATATTTCAGAAATAAACATATCAATTATTAATATATTAAAGTGTAAGTATAAAATTATAGATTCACTTTCATATAATTATACATTAACTAGTTTTCCATCGGTATGATCATGAATACAATACAAATAAAATACTATGAAAGAAAATGATACATTACATCCATCCTTGAGATATACCTAAACCACAATCTCCAAACATATTCTTAGTAATCCCAATGAATCATGCACAATGGGCTAATACCTTATCAATTACACATATTGTGCTTATCCGGAAATTATACATATGGTATATAAATACAAAAAGTTTTCCCTGAATTGGGTGAGAAAAAATCCATACTAGGAAACCCATGAAGTATTGTACATATCATATTATATCATTTTAAGGTCATGTACATGTGATATTCCAAGCCTTGCAGAATAATAACTTATATCCAAATAAAAAACTAAAACATTTTCAATACTTGGGAACTCAGTTACCACTAAGGACAAACCAAACATTCATCTTCCAATGTTATACTTTATGAAATCATGTCTCATAATCATTATAACTAGTAAAATGATCAATATCTAAATACAGTAGTTGGTGAAATTAATAATTACTTAGAGGAAATCTAAAGGAATCCATTATCTTAGGCATAAAAAATCAAAAGAGTGATTAAAAGGTAATATTATAACAATATTTATAAATAGAATTACATGAAGAATGTAAAAATAAATATATACTGTAATGATTCCTATTTAAAGAATCAAGTATATGTAATTTCAATATCCATAGGAACAAAGAAAATTAAATAGTGAAATTATAAGGGAATCCATATAGGAAGGAAGTTGATTATATTGAAAAAGCCTAATAATATCCATATAAACCTCAAAGACGAATCCTAGGATGTCTCGTTGGAATTAAACATCAACATAATGGTTGAATCCTACTTATCATGACCTAAGAATTCCATATAGACCAAAAAGATGATTCCTAGATGGAATGAATGGCGAAATCTAAATCTTTATTTGTAAAATTATTCTATGAAGAAAATCTATGTAAATATATATTTACTTGAATGATAAATTCATTGTAACCACCATAGAATCCATTCATTGATACTCAAGGTCAGAACATATTTCTCATACTATCTCGCCATAAACAATAAGTTGGACGACCATCCTCTAAAAAATATATAATAAAATCGGGGTGCACCTATCAAGTGTATAAACTATCTACATTGAAAAAACCATAAATGGATCAAAAAATTACTTTTGTTTCTAATTTTACATACAGAGAACTAGTTTTTATGTGTAGACATTGAGATATTTTTATACATATATATATACCATTTCATTGAGATGGCGTGTGATTCTAAGGCCTGGTGTTCCCTAAATTAATTTTATAAGAATATTAAATATATTTTATACCGCACACACAATGTCTTCAAAAAAATAGAATAAATCATAAATGGTTGATTATATTGGAAATCTGATACACTATTGTGATTGGAACATGGTGTCTTCCTTGGTCGCGACATAAAATGAGTTGGTTCAGGATTTTTGTAGACCTCACTCATTGGTGGTACATATAATTAATTAATGAATTAATTGTATAAATAATTAGTTTATTTTTTAGTGAAATGGAAGAGATTATATGTATATCCCCCTGGAAAACTATTACAGGGTTTTATCCTAATTTTTTAAATTCATCAGCAAGAGATCCTTCTTCCTATCTTTGGTAGAAAATAATGATAGTTTAGAATCGAACAGATTAGGATAAAATGAACACATAATCATCCTTTGAATTATTTATGGATTTGTTTTCTAGCATTGATCTATCCAAAACTTAGGTAGGGATTAACATTTGGTGTGTTCATGACCTTGGATAAAATGATTGAGTAGATCCACTCATGTTCTTTAATCGGCACCACTTCTGACTTTTTCATGACCCTGTGTATGTGATTTTAGTTGTTTAATCATTATTTGCTTACCCATGTATACAATTTCATGATATTTTCCCCATAAATATTGTTCTAAAACATCGAAACTATGTTTTTTTCTTTTCTACATCATTTATAGGGATCCCCTCAATCAAATATTTACTTTTTTGTGTGGTACTACGAACAATCAGGTCCTAGGGTCACAGTAGATTGATAGTACGACAATGGATTGATGAAAAAGAAAAATATATGGGACTATTTAAAGTTAATTATGATAGATTCCATTGTTAAAAATCAAAATCAAAGACAAACAGAGGTGGGGTGGCATACGAAACATGCTGTGAAACCCTCCCGATGAACCAAAGATGATTTACAGCGAATAATAGTTGAAAAGCATGAATAATTTCCAGATCTGTGAATTTGAAGAGTAATCATGGTGGATTCTATGGTGTTGTGTCCAGATTCAAGGTCTGAAGATCAGATCTGAAGATCAGATCTGAAGATCAAGTATTTATATCAAAATCCCGACAACTTGTCGTGTTCATTGACAAAAACATTGTGTATAGCCTTTCAGTAGAGGGGGCTAGGTTTTTGGAAACCCATCAAGATATCATGACATGTACATTTCCAACACATCATTTACCATGTTCTTTTTTGGTAAAGTCATGTTATGGGTCACACATCCTGTAACACCAACACAATGTTTGGTACACAAACATGGAGAGCATCACAAGTCCTAGACTATAGGTAGCTTGGAACTTCATTGTAGTTCACAAGAATTCTGTATAATTCTACATGTTTGGTATCCATGTTCTATATAGGAACATGGAAAGGTGGCGATGTTATACCACACTCCAGTGATTCCCCTCACACACTTTGTACCACTTGATCACTGTAGAAAAAACTTTTATAGTTGTATCTCCTTCATTTGAACTAATATTTTGTCCCACAAGTATCATATCCTGATATTTGTTATCATTGCACATGATGGTTCCCCCAGTTGTGGATTTTGTGATACAATTAAATGTGTTCTAGGAATTACATGATTTGATGTATGCTTGATGAGTGAATTTATTAGGTAGGATCACTAAATTCCCACACCCGAGTGGGACCCTCCATCTAGGCTAGGCATCTTTCCTTTATGTCTTCTACAAGTGAACCCCCCATCTACTCTGTAAATTTTTCATCTATATAATCCTAATTGTAACCTTCTAGTTGGTCTAGGAATGGGTCCTTGATGAATATTAGAGTGGAACCCTCCATTTGGGATGGGAAAGGTTCCTTAAGTTCTGGAGTGGAACACAACTGTGGTAACATAGTATGGGTCCCCATTGATATAGAGTTGAACCCTCCAGCTGAGCTGAGCATGGGTCCTTAAATTCCTGATTGGATCCATCCAAAGGTATTTAGGAATGGTTCATCATTGAATTATAGTGGAACACTCCAGTTGGGCTAGGAATAGGTCATTGAACATCATAGTGGAACCAACCTTCAAGGAAAGGCATGGGTCCTCCCTCCACTAACTGTGTAGAACCATCCTGTTTTACAAGTTCAAGTGTCATTTATCTATAATTGTTTGCCCCTCAACTGTGTTTTATTGTGAATAGATGTTGTTTGAGGTGTATTTGGAATCACAATGTTGAAGAATGCTTTCCCCACTGAGACACAATTTTTTGATGTCACTAAAACCATGTGGGTGAGTAAGTTCCACCCAAAGTTGATAGTATCAAGTTGTTGTGATGGAGTTCCATAGACTTGTGCATTTAGGGAAAACATGTGGGATGTAGGATATCATTATTAGAATTTTGGAACTATTTTATACTATTCTTATTTGTATGATTTGTGATACAGAGATACCATTCTTCTATAATTTCAAATTCTTTCAACAATGAATATATATATATATATATATCCTTTTATTGTATCCACTCATTGTATTTGGTTTCTGTCATTCTAGGGGATGAAATTTAATGCGGTGTATGACATTTGAATTTTGTGTCTAGCTTCTAATCATTGTATGAGTATACTCTCGTACAATAGGTGGTGAAGCCTCATGGTGTAGTTCATATACTCACCATTTTTCACCTTGTACATGGATGAGTGTACTTTCACTCTTATTGGGTCAACATATACTCTTTAATAGTACCATGTGAATTTTCTATATTCTATTCTATTGTATCTATTACCCCTCCTCAATCATCATTCAATTTGTCCTACTGGGTATGTTTATACGCACCCATACATGGGATTTTCATGCATGTGTCATGTTTTATGAAGATGGAAGAAATTATGAATACGAATATATATAGGAGCATAATGATGTTAGGTTCTTGGACTACGTAGGTTGTTCATAGAATGGTATTCAAGATATGATCTCTCTTAGATGCATAAAGTTTTATGGTTTTCTATCAGGATGTGACACATCATCGTTTAGGATTGTATTTTACCCCTTTAATTTTCATTTTTCACTACCGTAACTTTTTTACTATCTAGTTGTTCATTAATTTATGGTTTATTTCATAGAACTATTTCATATTATATTATTTCACTCCACAGTTTTTCATTGAGTTGGAATTGTGTGTGTTTGTGGGTTGTTAGGAAAAAAAATCCTTTAGTCAACTAGAACATTGGAACTTGTTTCCAACATGTAGCCTATGGAGGTGGGCTTGGGGTAGTTGCGGCTCGATCCCCATCATGGGTCAGGTCATGAAATATTTGTATTAATGAATATTCATTGCATAAGATGTTGTTCATATATATACACATAAAAAATATTTGTTGGGTTTTGGGAAATGGTCTCAATGTGTCTTGAGTATAGCTCTCATGCAAGGGAATCTAGTGATGTTTCGACATGGAATTCCATGACATTTGTTATAGGGATTAATGGTACATTCAACATATATTATTGAGAGTTTAAATATAATTATTGATTCATCTACCCATTTATATATATATATATATTCTAATCTGACTATAACACACCATGATAACTTTAAGGATGCCTTCGCGACAACATATTTTCATGATATCAGTTATGGTTCATGATTACAACTATATGAGTGATGAGGAATCAATTCAGTGTACATACAAAAATCAACCTCCCCCAGGTGGAATGGTAGTAGAACCACCCCCTATCGAGCAAATATTCATCCAAGCAGAGTAGGATGAGTACATACATAGGCTAAGAACTCTATGTGATTTCCGGCTCCAATAAACGCTGAGGATCTATGAAGAACATGATCATCTAGAAGAAGAATATTGGATTTATTTAGTGGTTCATATATTCAATATTATTCAGAAAACAATGGACCAGGTGGTGGAATTGGTAGCCAGAGATTTCCATAGAGTAGCTGGTAGTTGGTGAGGACTTGTTATGAGGTTGCATGATGAGTTAGAAAACACAAGGGAATTATTCCAGATGTTGTTTTTTGAGAAGTACTACCCCTCCTACCTATCCTTAGTCTAGATCTAGAATCATATGTATCTGATGCAGGGAGGGATGATATTGGTTCATTATATAGAGAAATTCATATATTAAAGGCATTACTACCATGACATGATCTTCCTAGGATACTTTCGACCACTAATAAATGAGAAGGGACTTTATTGAGTGATCCAAGCAAGTGTTGTACCCTTGTGCATCTCCAAATATGTTGGGGTGCTGGAGAGGAACTATTGATAAAGAGATTCCAATCAGAGGGAAAGTAGAAAACTGAAGACTGAAGTGGGAACCACAAATCAGAGTCATATGTAGTAGTTTGCAGACATCATGCCTGTGGAACTCGGCATAGGGGGTCCATTCATGATCAGATTCAGGCACATGGTCAGGGATAGTGTGGTGTTCCAGGGAATCCTGAGGAGGGGTGGTGCCTTAATTATGATGGAAAGGTTCCCATTGAATGAGACTTCTCAACTAAACGTGTTGAAAATCACATGCATATATCTCGTGGGATTCCATACAAGAGGAATCACAATGATTAGGGATCTCAAATGGATGGAATGGGTATTCCAGTAATGATCTTTGTTTTCAACTAGATGAAAATGAAAAAGAATTTGATCTTTTAGGATTACAAGATGGGATATTTTTATAACAGTTCTTTAGAAATGACATAATAGAGTTTGAATGCATCAATGTGTTTTTTTGGACCAGTTTGAAGGATCATTATATTTCATAGGTGTCTTGAGGTATTTTAAGAGCACCATATCTGGAAAATTGTGGTTTTGAAAGGCAACATAGGTCATGGGTTTGTCTGAACCCATGTATCCCACAGAAGGTGGATAGAGGATGTCACATGTGTTATGCATAGTTTTCCTAAATAGTATAGTTATCCAATGTTTAGTGGTAGAAAAATTCAGTCAACACTATTCACCACATGTTTTGTGCATAGTTTGGAAAACATTGCTTGAAAAACCATGTTGTATACTCTAGGTTCCAAGTAGAGGGTGCATAGTTGTCTCAAGGGTTTCCAAACTATGTGGCCTAAACTATACATGATGAGCTCTATTAAAAATAGAAATATTGTAATTAAAATTATAATTATAATATAATAAAACTACACTATCATCCTCCCCTTCTCCTGATCATGACGTCCCACACCCTTGGGATTTCCTTGGTCACACAATTCACCCCTCCAACCTCCTCTCCTCATGAAATTTCATCCAGATTTTATGAGGATCATTGGACAGTTCATCAATGTAAGACTCTCCCCGATCTTCCCCTCCAATTTTCGAAGGGTTTAAGGTCTCCCCATTTCCCATCAATTTTTAATGAAAAACCAATAGTTATGGTTGATCTTGTTCTTGGTTTTCCTTTGATGTTACCGCATGAGAATAGTCTCCCAGGATGTGTTCATGCATATTCTGACATCCTTTGCCAATGGAAAAGTGTATTGGATCCATTTCATTTCTCCACCTTTCTATATGGTGAGTTTTTCTTCAAATGACTTGTCATTCCCTTTATTTTTTTGGGTCATTCAGTGGTTTGGAATCTCTAGAATTTGTTGTAGGGAGTGTTGATCAACATTGAAGGTATTATCTCGTATACCTAGGTATATATATATATATATATTTCATGTATTTATTCCCTCATTGATTTTGGAATACAGGTATTGGGATAATTATATATATATATATATATCATTCATATAGTTATTCCCTCATTGTGTGGGGAATACTGGTATTGGGCTTATTGTGTGTGTGTGTGTGAGTGTGTGTGTGAATGTATGTGCCTGCGAGTGTGGGGTGGTCTTGAGTGGCCATCACCAAATCTTTCGAGTTCCAATGTAGTTTTGTATGGTCTAATTCATGGGTGAGGATCCATATTCTATCCATTTAATTCAATTATGATTTACATTGGGTTTATCTTCCTACATAACTTTTCTTAGTTATATTGAATTTAATATCTTGAATAATTTGTCTTCATATGATGAAAAAAAAATTTCCACATAAATTAAGTCATGGTTTTCTAATAAAATCCCTCCAATGTAGGTGAATTTTCTGCAAATACTCATATTGAACATTCATCATTTATTTAGCCTGATTTGATTATTGAGGTGACCTTTAATATTTTACTATGAGGTTATGTTCAACATAAAGAATACTTGGACCTGGCCCTATCAATGACTCTAAAATATTTTCTATTATCACTATATGTCTAGATAAAACAAATCCCTTATTAAGTCTTAAATTGAAATTACAATGACATATCCCTTGTATGTAATTGCCTTTGAGACGCTTACTCTTTCCAAGTGACTTGTGGGCCCATCTTATAAATTTAATAGATTTATTATTGAATATGATTTACAAAAGTATGTAAATTCCCAATCATTAGTGATACCAATTAAGTGACCCATTATTTTTTATGATTTAAGTATTCATGCTTGACTATCTTAAAGGAAACACATGAAATGGAATCCCAATATGTATGATGGTTTAATCATGCCTTATTAATGTTTAATTCAAAATCATAAGAAGATGTGTCTTATTTATATGACATATGAATATAAACATGATACATTAAACTGCTAGGGCTTATTATGTAATGGCCCGGACCCTTTTGGCTCATTACTTTTCCAAAAGTGAGGTTCCACCAAAATAGTGGCACCGTGAAGGTGACACCGTGACGGTGGAACCGTGGCGGTGGAACCGGGACGGTGGCACCGTGAGGGTGACACCGTGACGGTGGCACCGTGATGGTGCCACCGTGAGGGTGACACCATGACGGTTTCACCATGAAGGTGGCACCGTGAGGGTGACACCGTGAAGGTGGCACTGTGAGGGTGACACAGTGTCCCCTCGCTGAGCCTTCGTTCTTTTCCCAGTACCTGACTTTTCCGCTCCCTCAACATAAGTTTCGACATAAATTAATTCTTTTACTCCTTTTAAAACCATTTAAATCCCATAATTAATTCCTAAAAATCCCGAGAGACATCCGTGTGTAACTGCCCAGCCGCGTGGTCAACCCACGACCCCCATGCCTTACGCGGTTACACGTTCTCACCTCAACCGTCCACGGCTCTTATAAACTAAGGGTTAGTCGTGGTTTCTCCTTTCCTCGATCGCGGATTTTCACAAACAGCTTCTGGTGCATCGGGCGCGGCGCATCGTTATCCGTAAAGTTAAGCATCCGGCCTAAGCGTTGATCATCTATCAACAAGTAGGGAATTTCTCCTTCGCCTCTCTCTTTTGTGTATCATGCGGGGTGGGCGTGCTCTGTTCTGTAGAATTGGACAAACTAGACCTAAATGAATATAATTAACTGGATTCTATAAAGAAATGGTGGTTGTGATCGTTGATGTCGTTTATATTATGACTATCTTGATTTGTCGTGCTGACTTATGTCTTATGAAAATCGGGGTCGTTGGTGGTCGTTGTTGTGCACTAATGAACCCCTGCTGATGTTTTAAATGGCTTGTTGTGGTTTTAAACTCCTGCTGTGAAAAGTAAATTGGTTAATCAGGATCAATACTTCTGTGATAACCCCGGTTAAAACACACGAAAATTTAAATCATGTAGTGTGTTAACTCTTTTAAATCCTAAAATACCAGCATGGTCCTGACTTGTGTTGGTGGTGGTAGTTTTTTGTTTTCTTTTTCGGGCCGATTGCTGGAGATTTGGGAGGGGATGGGATCCCCTGTCTTTATACTCTGGTGGTTGTGTGACATTGGGTATGGGATTCCCTGTTGGTATGGATTCGGTGGTTGTGAGTTTTAAGACCGGGTGGGTACTTGTTTATATCACGAATTGGGGTGGGATCCTCTGTTGTTGAGAACCGGGTATGGGCATTATGGTTGATGCTTGATTGTTTACTTTCCTGGACTTGTGCCTATGCTTACTAGTTTCCCAGTAGTGCTTAAACATAATTAAACATTTTCATTGAACTTGAAACAATAATGGGACATATGGGTTTTGTTGGCGAGGGTTGTGACTCGGACTTGAGTGCTGTTGAGATCTGTAGGCTTTCTGAAGAAAAACCTAGTTTGGGGTGAGTGATTGTTACCTATATATATACTTTTAGTTTTGTGTTTCTTATTTGCGCCCCACCCAAGTTGAGCACTTAGTGCCGAACACCCCCATTTCATGGGGGAGGGTGTTTTTTCCCAACACTATTCTTAGTGGATGGTTATTAGCTCCTTTTCTGCTCCCTTTCCCGGATATCCCAAGCATCTTCGGGCAGGATGTGATGGCCTGAGGTCCATTATTAGCCCAAGAACCTTCGAGCGGGGATGTGTGTTGGTTGGAAAGGTGTGTGCAGAAAGTGGTTTCCCAAGTGTCTTCGGGATGAGGCCCAGGTGTCTTCGGGCGTGGCAGTGGATTTTCTATCCCAGGTGTCTTCGGGCGTGGTGGTGGTTGTTCTCGACTAGGTGTTTTCAGGCGTGGTTACATGTGATAGTTGTGGCCCAGGTGTTTTCGAGCGGGATTTAGCAGTGGGACTGCGTGTGGTGCTTGTGGCCCAGGTGTGTGCGGGCGGGTGTGGCAGTGGGACTGCGGTGAGAATGGAGGGATTGGTTCGATGCGTAGGATGTCTCAAAAACCAGTGGGAAAGTGGCACGGGGTACCCAAACATCGATGTGCTCTGATTATATATATTACTTGACTTGCGTTATTTGGGGAGTGTGCCTTGGTGAGGCATGGGGTGGATATTTTACCTTGATAGGTGTTTGGTTTACTCCTTTTTCTCACATGACTTTAGTACGTTCCCCCACTTGTGCACGAGATTCTTTGGTTTTCCCTACTTATTGTACTTGTATGCTCACCCTACGAATATAAAACTGCTTTTAGGTTTCCAGGAGGACTTCGGGGATCACGCAAGACCATACTAGCTCGGACCTTTGGGGCGGTTTCAGTTGTTGCTTTTCTTTTTTTTTGGTACTTACCTTTGTAGTCACCTTTTGTACTTTGTGGCTTTACTTTTGGAACATGCATGTGGGAATGGTTTACTTTTGGCTTTACTTTTCTTTTACATTGGCGTTGATGAGTTTCATAATCTTATCTCTCGATCTTATAAAAAAAGGGGTAATGCCTTCCATTTTTGAGAAATTTCTATACCCTTGGTGCTAGTCCCCACTCCAGGATCTATTGAAGGCGGGTCTCGGGGGCCATTATCTCTCCTTCAACTTAAGGAAGGCAAGGTCTGGCAATCTGCTAACCCTTCCCTCCTTTTGGTGAAGGCGGGTCGTGACAGAATAGTATCATAGAGAGGTTGTTGAGAGATAGGATGGAGTCTGGAGTTAGGCATAGTGAGGATTGCATGGGATGGTAAGGCAATAGTGTTGGGTGACCTTGGCGCGTGAATTAGGCCAGGGAAGACCGGCTAGGACATGAGATTTTTAGGGCCCCCCCGTGATCTGATGCAAGGACTCTGGACCTACCGAACGACCAAGTGAGGCCACGTTGATTGCAGGGTAGAGACCCTAGGAAAGGTACATGCATCATAATGACTTGTGTTCTTGTGTTTCTGGGATGTCATGGGAATTAAGAATAAATTAATACTTTAATAAGTTTTGATGACGATATTCAGCACTAATTGGGCTTAGGCATTCCTTGTTTACCTTGCAGCTATGGCACCTAGAAGGCGACCATGTGTGGTACAGGCGATCGAGGCCCCGGAGACTACTTTGGCCGATCGGCAGAGAGCTGATAGAGAGGAAGAGGATGACCAGTGGAAGAAGACTCTTCGGGCCTTCCAGCGACAGGCCCTCAAGAAGTATGAGGGCAGCACCTCCAACATGAAGACAGAAGGCTGGCTAAAGGAGGTAGTCATAGCTTTCAGCCTGATTCGGGCCCCGACTGAGTTCTGGGTTCCTCTGGCTGTCAGCCAGATGCGTGGAGTGGCACGTCAGTGGTGGACGCTTTACCTGGGGGAGAGGAGAGAGTCTGAGGTGGCTTGGGCGGATTTCGAGAGAGAGTTCCGGGTGGAATTCCTCTCTTCGACGATGATGGCGGAAAAGAGACAGGAGCTACTCTCCCTCCAACATGGGAGTATGTCCGTGAGGGATCTAGGGATAAAGTTCAAGGACCTCCTATATTTTTCCCCGGACCTCTTTCCTGATGAGGAGTCTTGGGTGAGACGTTTGGAGGAGGCGCTCCGACCCTCCCTCCAGTACGATGTTACCCCCTTTACCCTGCCGACGTACTTAGAGGTCCAGAAAAAGGCCGAAGTGGTAGAGAGAATGCACACTCTAGGAGGTGTGTCACGAGAGGGGATCTAGCTGGGACCATCAAAGGGGAAGTCCGTCAGCACCAGGCCTCCAGCGTCAGGACCCTCTAGGTTCCGACCCATAGGGACCAGGCCCCAGCAGTTTCAGTTTCGATCCCCTGGTCGTCGCCCCTTTTCTTCGGGCCCAGGACCGCGGTGCTTCATCTGTGGGAGCCCTGGACGTCTCCGGAGTCAGTGACCGGACCGGGTGTAGCACGGCGGTGGTGGAAAGCCCCACCACCCGCCCCAGCAGTAGTTTCCAGCCATACCTTTCCAACAGCAGCAGTTGGGACTTCGAGCTCCCGCTCCTCCGAGGGCAGACATAGGTGGAGGAGGCCGACCTCAGGGCGCACCTCAGGGACCTCGACCGGGGTGTGGTCGGGGAGGTGGCCGGTAGCCGAGGGGCAGAAGAGCTGGACGTGGACAGTTTCACACCGTAGAGGTAGCAGTTCCAGCAGGGCCATAGGTTGTTAGAGGTACGATCAGTTTGTTTAGCACTCTTACTTATGCTTTGTTCGATACCGGAGCTTCGCACTCCTTTGTTGCACCTAGTCTAGCATGTGCCTTGGGTCTTGATGCCGAGAGACTTCCAGAGCCCCTGGTGTTGAGCACACCAGTCGGAGGTCAGACCAACTTGTTGTTTGTTTGTAGGGGATGTAGACTGATGATTGGGCCACATCAGTCGGTTAGGGATCTTCTTCTTCTACAGATTTAGCCATACGATGTCATCCTATGCATCGACTGGCTATTTTATGTGTGTGCCATCATCGACTATTTCTGAAGAAGGGTGGTGTTCTCAGACTTGGACGGTCGTCATGTTACTTTCACCGGCGATCGGAGCAGTCAGAAGGGAAACAGGCGAGAGGAACCCCTCCTCTCCTTGTTGGCCGAGCTGACAGTGGAATCAGTAGATGCTGAAATGGTGGAAGTGCCAGAGATCATCTATGATTTTATGGACGTCTTCCCTGAGGAGGTGACAACTCTACCCCCTCATCGTGATATCAAGTTTGGGATAGACCTGCAGCCCGGTGCTCGTCCGATCTCGATGCCTCCTTACCGGATGGCACCTTCAGAGCTACGGGAGTTACGGATCCAGATTGACGATCTGATGAAGAGGGGTTATGTTCGCCCGAGTGCGTCACCATGGGGTGCTCCATTCTTGTTCACAAAGAAGGAATATGGTGGTCTCAGGTTGTGAATAGACTACAGGAGGCTGAATCAGGTGACGATCAAGAATCGCTACCCTCTTTCGATGATAGACGATCTTTTCGACCAGCTGAAAGGGGCAGGATGGTTCTCGAAGATCGACCTGCGGTCTGGGTACCACCAGTTGAGAGTGAAGTATAGTGACATCTCGAAGATGGCCTTCAGGTGCAGATATGGACACTTCGAGTTCGTATTCATTCCCTTCGGTGTTACGAACGCCCCGGCTGTGTTCATGGGGCTTATGAACTCCATCTTCCGGGAGTACCTGGATGGGTTCGTGGTTGTGTTCATCGACGATATCCTGATCTATTCGAGGTCAGAAGAGGACCATGCAGAGCACCTGGGGATAGTTTTGGAGGTCCTCCGACATCATCAGATCTATGGGAAGTTGTCGAAATGCAAGTTCTGGACACAATAAGTGCACTTCCTCGGGCACGTGGTGTCCGAGAAGGGGGTAGCAGTGGACCCATAAAAAGTTTAGGCGGTTGTTTCTTGGGCAGCACCCTAGAATGTGGCAGAGGTCCATAGTTTCCTTGGGATGGTAGGTTACTATCGGAGGTTCGTACCCAACTTCTCTCGAGTAGCAGCCCCTTTGACAGCCCTTACCAAGAAGGACCAGGTTTTCGGGTGGAGTGAGCAGTGCAAGTCAGCCTTCAGCTATCTAAAAGAGAATTTGGTTAGTGCCCCAGTGCTGAGATTACCAAAAGAAGGGGTGGCCTATGAGGTGTTATGAGATGCTTCAGGACAGGGTCTGGGATGTGTGTTGATGCAGCGACAAGGGGTGATCTCTTATGGGTCCAGGCAGCTACGCCCCCATGAGCATAATTACGCCACCCACGACCTGGATCTTGCAGCGGTCGTTTTTACACTAAATTTATGGCGGCACTACCTCATCGGGGAATGCTTTGTGGTCTTCATGGATCACAAAATCTTGAGGTATATCTTCTCTCAGCGGGACTTAAACTTGCGACAACAGAGATGGGTGGAGTTCCTCTAGTATTACGACTTTGAGATCTCTTATACTGAGGGAAAGGGCAATGTGGTGGTCGATGCCTTGAGTAGGAGGACGCAGAAGGATGCGGTCCGAGAGTCAGCGGACACCTGGAAGGCAATGGAGGAGTTGGCTGCCTTACACCTGGATGCGAAGATGGATAGTGGTAGAGGTTGTATATATGAGATGATAGTGCAGTCATCTCTGTTTCGACGAGTGGAGGAGTCTCAGTGGGGAGACCCGGAGTGCGAAGTGATGTGTGACCGGGTTGACCAGGGCAATGCTCCGGAAGGATGTACGGAGGATGGTCAGAACCAGATGTTTTTCCAAAAAAGGTTGTTTGTTCCAGGAGTGATGCGCGGCAAGGTTCTCGGTGAGTTCCACAACACACCCCTGGTGGTACACCCAGGAGTTTCCAAGATGTACCAGGGAGTGAAAGGACAGTTTTGGTGGCCCGAAGTGAAGCGAGCAGTGGCAGAGTTTGTGGCCAAGTGCTTAGTGTGTCAGCAAGTGAAGGCTAAACACCGAGTTCCAGGCGTCCTACTGCAGTCTCTAGATGTCCCTGAGTGGAAGTGGGATGACATCTATATGGATTTCGTCACGGGACTACCCAAGGTCCAAGGGGGATACGACGCCATCTGGGTGGTAGTGGACAGGTTGACAAAATCGGCTCACTTTCTGGAAATCAGGGAGTCGAGTGCAGTGGATACTTTGGCACGAAGGTATGTGGATGAGGTGGTGCAGTTTGATGGAGTTCCGAGGTCTATAATATCAGATAGGGATGCACGGTTTACCTCACGAGTCTGGAGGGGATTGCAGCATGCTTTTGGCACCCAGTTACACCTTAGCACTGCTTTCCATCTCCAGACAGATGGACAAACAGAGCGCACCATCCAGACCTTGGAGGATATGCTGCGGGCATGTGTTCTGGACTCAGGAGGATCATGGGTGTGACACTTGCCCCTGGTAGAGTTCTCCTACAATAATAGCTATCACTCTACCATCGGTATGGCCCTGTTTGAATCCTTGTATGGGAGGCCATGTCGTTCACCTGTGTGTTGGGCCGAAGTAGGAGAGGCAGGCATCCTTGGCCCGAAGGTGGTGCAAAGTACGACAGAGAAGGTTCAGCTCATACGGGAAAGGATGAAGGCGGCCCAGGACCAGCAGAAGTCGAATGTTGATACCAGGAGAAGGCCCTTGGAGTTTGAGGTTGGAGACTACGTGTTCTTGAAGGTCTCCCCTCGGTGTGGGCAGCGGAGGTTCATCAAGGGGAGTAAGCTTTCTCATAGATTCATCGGACCCTTCGAAGTGTTGCGGAGGGTCAGCGAGGTGGCTTATCAGCTAGCGTTGCCACCACCGCTACTGGGGATACATGGTGTCTTCCATGTGTCCCAGCTCCGTCGTTATTTGCACGACGATTCACACGTCCTTGATTGGGGTGAGCTGGACATCGAGGACGACATGACCTTTGTGGAGAGACCAGTGATGATCGAGGATCGCAAGGAGAAGGTGCTTCATGGGCGAACCATCCCCTTGGTTTGTGTGTTGTGGAGACATGGTGGGCTTGAGGAGAGTACGTGGGAGAGGGAATCACAGATGTGTACCCAGTACCCAGAGTTGTTTTGAGTTTTGATCCTTGTTGTACCTGTTGTGGTAGAACGTTTTGTCTTTTGGCTATGAAATGTACTGGTTTTCTTTCCTTTGATTGTGTGTGAAAAGCCCTGGCTATGGGGGTGGAGAGAACCCGACCCCTAATCAAGATGCATTAAGGTGGATGCGATTAAACCCATGCGGGTGAGTTAGTGCCTCCCAAAGTAGATAATATCTTGACATGGGGGGAGGAGACTCCCCAACCCACATGCCTGGGCAGTTTGGCATGGTATGTTGCTTGGTTTTTAACAGAGAAGTGTTTTTGGTTAGAATGGGTTCACTTCTAAGAGGTATCTTTCGAGGTGGTTGTTCGGACCCTCTCTTTCTTTCTTGGTTTGTTTTGATTCTCGAGGACGAGAATCATTTAAGAGGTATCTAATGTAATGGTCTGGACCCTCCTGGCCCATTACTTTGCCAAAAGTGAGGTTCCACCAAAACAGTGGCACTGTGAAGGTGACACCGTGAGGGTGGAACCGTGACGGTGGCACCGGGATGGTGGCACCGTGAGGGTGACACCGTGAGGGTGACACCGTGACGGTGGCACCGTGACGGTGGCACCGTGACGGTGGCACCGTGAGGGTGGCACCGTGAGGGTGGCACCATGAGGGTGACACTGTGACGGTGGCACCGTGAGGGTGACACCTTGTCCCCTCACTGAGCCTTCATTCTTTTCCCAGTACCTGACTTTTCCGCTCCCGCAACGTAAGTTTTGACGTAAATTAATTCTTTTACTCCTTTTAAAACCATTTAAATCCCATAATTAATTCCTAAAAATCCCGAGAGACCTCCGTGTGTAACTGCCCAGCCGCGTGGTCAAACCACGACCCCCACGCCTTACTCGGTTACGCGTTCTCACCACAACCGTCCACAGCTCTTATAAACTGAGGGTTAGACATAGTTTCTCCTTTCCTCGATCACGGCTTTTCACAAACAGCTTCTGGTGCATCGGGCGCGCCACATCGTTATCCGTAAAGTTCTGCGCTCGGCCTAAGCGTCGATCATCTATCAACAAGTAGGGAATTTCTCCTTTACCTCTCTCTTTTGTGTATCATGCAGGGTGGGCGTGCTCTGTTCTGTAGAATTGGACAAACCAGACCTAAATGAAGATAATGAACTGGATTCTATAAAGAAAGGGGGGCTGTGATCTTTGATGTTGTTTATATTATGACTATCTTGATTTGTCGTGCTGGCTTATGTCTTCTGAAAATCGAGGCTGTTGGTGGTCGTTGTTGTGCACTAATGAACCCCTGCTAATGTTTTAAATGGCTTGTTGTGGTTGTAAACTCCTGATGTGAAAAGTAAATTGGTTATTCACGTATATCCAGCCAAATAAATTGAGGAACCAGGATCAATCCTTCTGTGATAACCCCGGTTAAAACACATGAAAATTGAAACCATGGAGTGTGTTAAGTCGTTTAAATCTAAAAATACTGGCATGGCCCTAACTTGTGTTGGTGGTGGTAGTTGGTTGTTTTATTTTTCGGGCCGATTTCTAGAGATGTGGGAGGGGATGGGATCCCCTGTCTTTATACTCTGGTGGTTGTGTGACATTAGTGATGGGATTCCCTATTGGTATGGATTCGGTGGTTGTGAGTTTTAAGACTGGGTGGGTACTTGTTTATATCACGAATTGTGGTGGGATCCTCTATTGTTGAGAACCGGGTATGGACGTTATGGTTGATGCTTGATTTTTTACTTTCCTGGACTTGTGCCTAGGCTTACTAGTTGCCCAGTAGTGCTTAAACTTAATTAAACATTTTCATTGAACTTTAAACAAGAATGGGACAGATGGGTTTTGTTGGCGAGGGTTGTGACTCAGACTTGAGTGATGTTGAGATCTGTAGGTTGTCTGAATAAAAACCTAGTTTTGGGTGAGTGCTTGTTACCTATAAATATACTTGTAGTTTTGTGTTTCTTATTCGCGCCCCACCCAAGTTGAGCACTTAGTGCCAAAAACCCCCATTTCATGGGGGAGTGTGGTTTTTTCCCAACACTATTCTTAGTGGATGGTTATTAGCTCCTTTCCTGCTCCCTTTCACGCATAGCCCAAGCATCTTCGGGCAGGCTATGATGGCCTAAGGTCTATTATAAGCCCAAGAACCTTCGGGTGGGGTAGTTTGGTGGTTTTCCAGGTGTGTGTGGCATGTGTTTTCCCAAGTGTCTTCGGGATGAGGCCCAGGTGTCTTTGGGCGTGGCAGTGGATTTTCTAGCCCAGGTGTCTTTGGGCGTGGTGGTGATTGTTCTGGCCTAGGTGTTTGCAGGCATGGTTACATGTGATAGTTGTGTCCTAGGTGTTTGCGGGCGGGATTCGGCAGTGGGACTGCATGTGGTGGTTGTGGCCCAAGTGTGTGTGGGTGGGTGTGGCAGTGGGACTGCGGTGAGAATGGTGGGATTGGTTCGATGCGTAGGATGTCTCAAAAACCAATGGGAAAGTGGATCGGGGGACCCAAACATCGATGTGCTCTGATTATATATATTACTTGACTTCCATTATTTGGGGAGTGTGCCTTGGTGAGGCCTAGGGTGGATAGTTTACCTTGATAGGTGTTTGGTTTACTCCTTTTTCTCACGGGACTTTAGTACATTCCCCCACTTGTGCACAAGTCTTTGGTTTTCCCTACTGAGGGTACTTGTATGCTCACCCTACGTATATAAAACTACTTTCAGGTTTCCAAAAGGACTTCGGGGATCACGTCGGACCATACTAGTTCGGACCTTTGGGGCAGTTTCAGTTGTTTCTTTTATTTTTTTGTGGTACTTACCTTTGTAGACACCTTTTGTACTATGTGGCTTTACTTTTGGAACATGCATGTGGGAATGGTTTACTTTTGGCTTTACTTTTCTTTTACATTGGCATTGATGAGTTTCACAATCTTATCTCACGATCTTATAAAACAAAAAGGGCTAATGCCTTCCATTTGTGAGAAATTTCTATACCCTTGGTGCTAGTCGCCACTCTGGGATCTATTGAAGGTGGATCTCGGGGGTCATTATCTCTCCTTCAACTTAAGGAAGGAAGGGCCTAGCAATCTGCTAACCCTTCCCTCATTTTGGTGAAGTCGGGTCGTGACATATTATGATTGTGATTGGATATTTCTATGTTACTTGAGAGGTTTTTCCTAATTTCAAATGTTATAATAGTGGTTGGGAAGACTTATGTATGAAATGGATTAGATATAATGGTCTCAATGATATTTATCATACCAGTTATGATCTCTAAATACATATATGGGTGGGAGGCAGTTTTACCCTACACAATATGTATATAGACGTCTATGGGTGGGAGTCAGTTTTACCCCACACCATATATATATATAAACCTTTGGGAGGGAGTTTGTTTTATCCCTTTCCAACCCTATATATATGTCTATGGGTAGGAGGCAGTTTCACCCCATGCTAGATCAACATATATATCTATGTGTGGGAGGTAGGTTTACCCAATGATATTTTGTGATCTAAATATATATTTGTATGGGTGGGAGTAATTTTTACCCCACACTAGTTCTGATCTAAATAATTCCAAAAAAACTACTACTGATCCTGGATTGGGGTTACGAGGTAGATAGTGAAATCTCCCCAAGAATGGTATGGATTTGGTATTTTTTGGTCCAACCCATCCTAAATATATATATATACTAATAATGTATATAAATACATATACATATATATAATTTTTACATGATCAGACTCTTAATCCAGCAACGAACCGAAGTTGGTACAACCATGAGGTGTTCCATAGGAACCTTTAAGGGTGATTACTTATTTATGCAATTATAATTATTATAGCTAGTTTTACATGATCAATACTTAATTTATAGTACATTATATTTAGATTAACACCATGGGTACTAAACTATTTAGATTTTATCTCACACCCTATTCGAGTACCCTTGGCACCTGTGTAGACCATCTTGTTCGGAGGGGTTTTAACCTATGCATCTTGTACCTTTGGAGTTAGGAGAAAATAACTGAGATGAAGATCATGATGATCAGGAAGATTGTCTAGGAGATTTTTAATTATTTTCCTTATTTTAGTCTTTTATTATCCTGTATTGAAATGAATGATCCATTATTTACTACTTTAATTTATTTATATTACCTTGTCATTCATTCATTTCTTGTATAAAATGGAGTTGTCCACTTCTGTAAAATTATTATCATTATACATCCACTGATGTTTTTTATTTATTCACTTATTCTATTGTTTTCTTCTACTTATTCATATTGTACCACTATGAAACATTGATATGAGGGTATCGTCTCCCCACTGTCTCTTATAGAGACCCTCCCTTCTATTCGGTAGCCTCTTGTATATGGGGAGATGCTCTTGAGGTCATGTGAACCACCGTATGGGATACCGGTTCAAAATTATTTCAATTATAGATGTTAAAAAGTGATATATGAATAAAATTTTCCCATTTTATTACTATATTGGGTTGTTATATAGGAGAATATGAACTTTTCAGTGCTTGGATTGTATCCCTAATTGGTATTGATCACCCCATGTATGGGAAATGACCAAGAAGAAAGGGATGGGAATTATTGTTCATGCTATTTTCTATTACAATTCATATGCATTCAAATTTTGTGATTGGTGTAATTTTAATTTCTTATGAATTTTGAACTTTATGAAAATTTAATTTTTCCCTGACATGGAAGGGAACCTCCATTCCATGTATCTTATAGGCACATGGGAAATTCACACCTCATGCATAGTACCATGTAATGTTATTGAATTTTAGTTTTCATGTTTATTTGAATTTTGTTCCTTTTATTTGTTACATTCCTTTTATATATAATCATGCCTATTTAGATAGAATGTATTGGTAATATATTTATCAAGCTTGGGTGACAATATTCCATGCTGGTTGACTCACTTATATGCCTTTCTTCTGTTCAAAATAGTGTGTTATTTGTGTTTATTTCTAATGATTGAATTCCTTTACATGTTGATATATAATTGTTTTCTTTTACTAAATTAAATTGTTACCATTATGATGGGAGACAGTTTTCAGTTGTATAGTGTATGGGTTCCTTATAACTATGAAAAGGTAAACCATGTATTCAAACCCTTCTAAAATGATGTTAAGGTTTTAATGCTAAGTGAATTTATTTTGATTAAATTTGAGATAAATGAGAAAATATAATGTGTTGAGAACTTTATAGATTAATATATGGCTTCCCTTTTGACTGGAATTTTGTATATGAGCATTTTATATTTTGAAATGTGATTGGTATTGATTAATGGGATAAAATTTTCAATCCATGAAGTGCATGTGCATTTTATTAATAGGGAAATGGAAACCCATGTAGCTGAACCATGTTTTGGGACTATAGAATATTTTGAAATGGTTGTAAATTTAATAGAAATTTAATTTTAATTTGATGTGAATTGGTCATTTCTTAATATAAAATTGGACCCATGTAGGTTAGCTGAGGAATTTTTATTAAAGAGGACCTAGTATGGGTTTTAGAAACATTGATATTTGACCAACTGATATTTAGTTGATTTCTAGAGAACACAGGTTGGTTCATAGGGACCCTTGTATGTCTCCTTATTTGTTAAAAAGTAATTTAGATTCTAAATGGTTTATGTATGACAGGATACCAAAAACTATTTGATTTTTTAAAAGGCAATTTTTGGAATACATTCCATTTCTTCCCATGGGGTGCGAGTTAAAGATTATTTACCCTGTGTTTTGTTTGGAAAAATTGTAACATGGTGTTTCGATTAAATCATTTGATGATTACAGATTGAATGTGAAAAAATTAAATGTAATTGGAAATGGAACATGTAGTGGTGTCCTCTATTTCGACCTTCAGGTAAGGGTAGGTTGAGTTTCTCCTTTTAGTTTCCTTAGAATTGATGCGAGATCACTTTTTGTAGGCATTATTCCATTTATAAATGACATGTATGATTGTATTTTGAGCATGGTGACTTCTTTGAAAGTGAACCGATGATGGGTTCAATGCTTGTGATTCATACGGGGATAGCATGTGGTAGTTATCCCCTTATAACATGAATTAAATTCTATTTTCATGTGTTTTATCACGTTTTATTCCATTTAGGTGGAATTTTTTCTTGTTGGACTCTTTGTTTCTAATGAAACCCTTGTTCAGATGGTTTGTCAAGGTATCATGGACCACTTTTATGGGCATGAGCAATGGGAAATGATTGGTTTTAGTAGGTTTTACATCCCTTGGCCTTATTCATCATCAATGTAGGTCATTGACCTCTATTATTTTCCTTGGGTGGTATGTGTTGGTGTACGGAGTGCTATCGAGTTCTAAATGGTATGATGAATTAGATGATTTCCTTTGGACAATTGAGCCTTATGTAGTTGTTTATGGTCTTGGGTCATCATTGCAGTAGAGTGATCTATGCATAAAATTCCTCATGTTTTTTCCAATGACCAGGATGGATTTTCTAAAGACATGGGTGTTTTGACATTCAATTATTATTGGTCTGTCTCTTTTATACACATAATGTGGTTATTGTGGCTCGAAGTAGCACCACCTATTTTTTATGGTAAATTTGATATATCACACTCATAAATAGATAAAATATATTTTTTCTCGATGACTTGGACACTCTTATGGTTTGAATTGTCAAGTCTGTTTTGAATAAAGATTCAATCTGAGTTGAAGAAACATAAAAAAGGACCACCAAAATATGGTCAGTTTAGGTTAAAAGCCTATGAGGCGTACAAGTCTAATATTGTGTTGGTTGTTTCTTAATATCACAATGATGATGAGGTTGGATGTGTATGAAAAATTGTACAAACATCATTGGTCTCAGATAGACTTTGGTGGTTAATCTTTCATGATCATGGAATTACTTTTATAGTAAAGACATTTGTTGAGTTTAACGTTGGCGCATCAGTAGGTGAAGTTGAGACTGTTTTAATTCAAGTTGACAAGTGGGATCTCGACCTTCATTCCATCCAGTAATTGGGTTTGATTGATTATAAATCATTAAAATCCTATTAGTTTACTTAGATTAGTGATGAGAATTCCCCCTATAATGACTTTTTCCTAAACACACTAAGAGAGCATCAGTATTATGTCACACAAATGATTTATGAGAATTTGAGCATGTTGGGGGAATCTTTTTTGTGTCTCATGATGGATGCATAGTTTCCTTCATTTTTGATTTTAGGGTTTCCCCAGAATTCTGTTATAGCATTCAAAAATCATGTTTTCTTTAAATGCATTATTCCTTGAGAGGGGCCATCAATGTTTAGTTTATATAATTCTGACTATCAGAGTCGGGTGTCTTATCATATAGTCAGCTGTAGTGGATTAAATATTTTCCTCTCTTGTTTAATGTTTATGGTCGGTTAAAGACCATTTCATGGAACATCATTGACTGTAGATGAGTAAATGTTGTGTCGGTTGGGGATTTCTAGGAAAATCAGGATAGATTTTTGGTAAATGGGATTGATGGGGAATTAAACATTTTAACCATTTTGGAAATCATGTGATAAGTGTTGTTACAACTCTTAGAGGCATTCTTGTAATGCAATTATGATGGTGGAAAGTGTTGTGGCTCATAATTGGCCCTCATAAAAGTCAAATCCTATGGTGGGTTGTACCTTTGGATAGTTTTTTGATGAGACAAAGATGTCATCATGTCTCAAGCTATTGAGGCTTGGGTAAGTTTCGTCTCTGTTTTTTTTATTGAAAAAATGTGTTGGATCTAATTTTGAGGGGTAATGTTCCTTGTTCTTAATTGAATGCTCATTGATGTGTTGGTAACTTGGAAATAAAATGTGGACATTTTAATAATGATTCATGACCCTTTTAGTTTGGTTAATATTTACATTGTTTCTGATTACTTCTTAGGGGTGGAAATTTTTATGATGGGAAGTTCGCAATGATCATTGATTTGAACTGGATGAAAATGCAATGTACAATGAACCTTTTTTTAATGGACATGTCATTTTTTGAACTGAGATTCATAATTGAATTCAAATTATTAGATGGATTTTAAGTGATGTTTATGGACTTGGGTGAAGGCTCAATATATTTTATGTGTGTCTTGAGGAAATTTGGGAGTGCCGAATCTAGAAAATCATCATTTTTAAAGGATGCAGAGGGCATATGGTTTGTCTAAAAATGTATAGGCCATAGAAGGAAACCATGTATCCTATAGAAGGTGGATAGAGGTTATCACATGGGTAGTACATGGTTTCCCCATACATTTCACATATCCTACATATTTAGTGGGGGAGACAATAGAAAAACACTATTCACCAACTGTTTCGGGAAATTATGCAGTATAATCCAGGTGCCCAGTAGAGGGAACACAGTTAGCCAACAGTTTTCAAAACCATGGGCCAAAACCATGCATGATTCATTATGTTAAAAATTGATATATTATAATTAAAATTAATATATATATATATATATATAAAATAAGCACTCATCCTCCCCTCTACAAATTGTGACTCCCTCCCACTAGGGATATCCTTAGTTTCATGATGCACACCCCCCCCCCGAACTGCTCTCTTCATGGGATTTTGTCTAGATTTATTTATGATACTTGGTTGATTCATAAAGGTAAGAAAATACCCCCACTTATCCTTCAATTTCTAACCGATTTTATGTCTCCATATTGCCCATCATGCTCAGGAAAAAACCCTAGGATTATGTTTGACCTTTTTTTAGATTTCTTTTGAAGTTAAGGAATATTTTTGGTCTCTTGGGTCATGTTTTTGCATATTATCACTTCTATTACCAATGTAAAATAATATTGTATCAATTTTTTATTCACCACCATCATCCGGGGTGAGTTTTCCATGAACTCCATTATCATTCCCTTTTTAATTTACTGTCATATAGTTGTATTTAGTCTATAGAATCTGTTGTAGGAATTTTTGATCAACTTTGATGGATTGTGATCACATACATAGGTATATTTATAAATATATATATAAATAAATAAATAAATATTTCTTGTACATATTACCTCATATCTTGGGGAATACATTCATTTGGTTATGGATGTATATATATATATGTGGGGGGGATGGGATTTTTAGAGTGCTCAGTTCTAAATATATCGGTTGACAATGTAGATTGGACTAGACTACTACTTTTGGTTGTATCACTATTATTTCCCTTCAATTCAATTATGACTTAAATTTCCTTCATCTTTTTACTAAATTTAAATTTATTATATTAAACAAAATTTCTGGAATACGTTGACTTCTTAAGATGCAAAATTATTTTCCTAATAAATTAAATCATTCTTCTATAATAAATACCCACTAATGTAGGTGTGCTACATAAAAAACTATCCTTTTTTATTTAACATTTATTTATCTTTCCTAGATTGTTGAGGTAACCTTCTTTTTTTACATTATGTTACTATTTCATTTATGGAAGGTTAGTATTTGGCCCTATTCATCACCCTAGAAGATTTTCATCCCTCAAAAAATGGCTATATTAACCCAAGCTTCTCATAAGCCTTATCCTGACCTTAAAATGACATTACCCTTATAGGTAATTTCATTAGATACTTGTACACTTTCCAAGTGACTTGTCGTGACATTTTATAAATTGAATAGCTTGGTTGTTTAATAGGATTTACCGAATAAATTAAATGACCAATCATTAGTGGTACCGTCTATATTCCCCTGTGTTTTGTATGTTTTTAGATTTAATTCTTGATTATCTTAAAGGAAACATGTTAAATGGAATCTAAATCAGTATGATAGTTTTAAAATACTTTGTTAATGTTTAACTAAAACTCATAGGTGGTTGTTCCTTATGTATTTTAGATATGAATATAAAAATGATAATTTAAAGTGTTAAGGTCAATTTTGATTAAACTTTTCTTTTTCTACGTTACATAAGAGGTTTTCCACATTTTATATATTATAAGAGTTGGTGTGTAGAATTATGTACAAAATGTCTTAGATGTAATTGTATCAATGAAATTGAACATGTCAGTTGTGATCTATATATAAGTTTATGGGTGGGAGGTATTTTTACCACATATCATCATTAAATATACATCTATTGGTGGGAGGTAGTTTTACACCATTTAATGTCTATATATAATTCCATGGGTGGGAGGCAGTTTTACCACATTCCACCTCTATATATATATCAATGGGTGGGAGGTAGTTTTACCTCAAGCCAACTCTATATATATATGTGTATATATATATGTGTGTGTGTGGGAGGTAGTTATACCTGATTCTAGTTTTTATATATGTATATACGTGTATGGGAGGTTGGCATTCCGAACCAATTTCTTTGTGACCGACGCAATTCCATGAGACTATGGGGGCTCTTGGATTTGGGTTACTGATTGTCTGTCGGAGCTTTATTGGAATTTGATGGAAGTGGTACATCCTGAAACACCCAAATATATATATATATATATATATATATATATTTATTATAAAAATATATATATATATTTATTATAAAAATATATATATAATGTTTCCATGATAATATTCTTAATCCCAAAATGAGATAAATCTAGTATAGCAATAAGGTGTCCCCTAGGAACCTGGACAGGTGTTTACTTATTTATAGAGTTCTATTTTTAAAATTTTCTATTCTTTCCCAATACATAATTTATCTTACATATTATTGGAATAAAAACCATGGTTTTCAACCTATTGATATTTTTTCTCACACACTACTAGGTCACCCTTTTCACATTAGTATACCTTATTGTTTGCTGGTCTTTGGACCTTTTTTTCTATTCTACTAGTACATGTAGAGTTAGGAGAAAATGAATGAGTCGATGCTCAGGATACTCATAGATATAATATTATGGATTTTTATTATTTATTTATTTTATTCATTTATTTTTTTATATTTTAATTCTTGTTGTATGGTTCACTACTCTTAGTTATGTAATGTTACCATGTATTGAATTCATTAGTTGTATGGACTGGCATTGGCCAATTTTTTCAAAATTTAATCATTTTCCTTTCTTAGTTGTTTTTTTATTTTCTATTTCATCTATTATCTGATATTTATCTTGAATGTACCAGTATGATACTCAGATATGAGGCTATAGTATCCCCCACAATATCCAATTGAGACACTCTCTATTAATCGACAACCTTTAGTGTGCGAGGAGATGCACTTGATGACATGTGACTCACCAGTCTGGCTACTGATTCGATTGTATGATGGGTTGGGATGTTATAGGTCCATATGTAGGTAATTATGGAAGATTAATAGGAGGATCTATGATTGGTGGAAAACATCATTAGATCCTTCCACCACCACTAGGTGGCCCATGTTAGGCTCAGGGAGTTGGTGGTAGGGGATGCAGACAACTACATGTCTTTGATGTCTACGATGCCTCATCACATTAGATGATTCAAGGTATGACCTATTTTTATGATACTCATTCCATAGTATTATATGAAACAGGTTATATATCTTATGTTATCTACCAACATCTTCTATGATATCTGGAAATCCTAGTTAAGGCGCTAGAAAAATAGCTTTGTCTTGATGTTCATACAGGGAATGTGTCTTCTGTATCGTCCATATGCCAATAGTGTTAGCTATCGCTTGGTGGATAGTGGTTCACAGAGAACCTTATTGTTATCATGAGGTAAACCTATGATGTCATTTTAGTTATGGATTGAATTTCAATGGTCTGATCCTATATTTATTGTCACCATAGTATAAGAAGATGCCTACGCATGGATGGGACAAAATTCTCCTTTTTTGGTTAGAAAGATCTCATGGAATGATAGTGGATTCTCTAATAAAGGGATTGAAGCCTATCACCCATAAATTTTAGATTGTATCCCATGTTGTATCAGGTTCTTATAGTATTTGGATTCCTTCAGTTATGGAGTATTATATGTATGTCTTCTTTGACGATGTTATGGGACTACCTTTGAGAAGGTTTAGGTAGTTTTGTATTGAATTTTATAATGGGACTTCCTTGATATCTCATATATCTTGTAGGATGTCACCTATGGAGATCTAAGTTCTATGGTTGTAGTTGGAGGACCTTCATGAGAAATGTATCATCGGAACAAGTGTGTACCCTTAAGAAGATACAGTCATGTTTCTGAAAAAGTTGGATGGTAGAATATGTCTTTGGGTAGATTATTGTTGCCTCAACTAAGACATGATTAAGAATAATTACCCCTTTCCAAGTATTGGTGACCTCTTTGAATAGTTATGATGATTGATTTGGATCTTGAAGATTAATCTCTGGTTTGGATACTAGTATTTGAGGGTTGATGAGGTTGATATTCTAAAGTTCTCATTCTGATGTCGCTAAAAACTCAATGAGTTCTTAATGATTCCCTTTAATGTGAGTTTTTTTACACACTATGATTATGTACTTGATGAACCAGGTCTTCTAGTGGTAAATGGAACCATTTTTTTCGTCATTGATGGAATACTCGTATACTATTCATCAAAGGAGGAACTTGTATAGCACTTAAGTATGGTTCTTGACATGCTTCTAGAGAACAAGATTTATAGAAATATCTCATAGTTTTAGTTCAAGATTTAGGATTTTAATTTTATACCTAATTTAATTTATGAATATGTTATATCCATGGATCTACTAAAGATCGAAGTAGTTCTTTCTTAAGAGTCACCCAAGACCATGTTAGATGTGTGGAGATTATTTGGAATAGAGGGGTACTATAAGAGATTTATGGAGGATTTCTCTAAAATCACATCCCCTTTGACCACCCTAATGTTTAAAGGGAAGTCTTTTCTAGGGTTTGAGTAGTCCTCGAGTTACTTTGGGGAGTTGATTTAGTGTCTGATGAGTGCTCCAATGATGAGACTACTAATGTACGGTGTGTAGTTCATAGTTTGTTGTGATGCCTTAACAGCTGGGTTGTGTTGCGTATTGATGTATAAGAAGGATGATAATCTATACAGGTCATGGAAAATGAGAAATCATGAGAAAAACTATACGACTCATGACCTAGATCTAGTAGCAACAATTCGTTCCATGTGGATTTGGAGACACTACCTTCATTGGGGTCACTTTGTGGTTTACTCATAACACTAGAGTCTCAAGTACATCTTTACTCAGAGATACCTAAACCCGAGATATCAAATCCGATTGGGTTTCTACATAACTATGACTTTAAGATAGTATATACTCTAGGGATGGAAAAAATATTTTATATTCCATTAGTAGAAACTCCCTGGATCGCATAGTGTAGGAATCATTGGAGTATTTGCATTCTTTATAACTTATATCGGTAGATTATGAGGATGATTATTTTCTTCATTCAATGGTGTTTACTCCTTATAATATTTAGAATGTGAGAGAGTTATTTAAAGGAGAGATTGACTACAAGTCATTTAATGATCAGATATCTATAGGAGTCTCATAAGGTGGTTATTCTGATGGATGGATTAATGTCATTTTGTTCGAGGGAAAAACAGTGGTTCTAGAAATGTTGAGGGAGGAGGTGATGAAATATTTACACACATCTACCCTAGATATACATCCACACATGGGGAATATGTACATAAAACATCAGTAGATATTTTTTTTTCCGGAATGAGATGAAGTGTAGATAAGTTCATCAATAATTTCCTCACATCTCAATACGTAATGGCATATCAACAAGTTACAAACAAAAATTGAAGACTCTTGACATTACCTAGTAAAAATAGGACAATATATCCTTAGACTTAATTCATAGGTATTCCACACACAATGAAGGGAAATGATGCCTTCTGGGTGATCATTGACTGAATGAGGAGTAGGTCACACTTCCTAGCTATGAGGGAGTAGAGTTCAATGGAGGGTTTTGGGAACATGTATATATGGGAGATCATTTGTATTCCCTAGGTTCCCTTGATGGGTGTCTTTGATCATGATTCATGATTTATTTAATGGATGTGGAGATTTTTTTAATGAGGAAATCATAACACAATTGAGGATGAGTACAAACATTGACGCTCAGGCCAATGGGAATACTGAGCACACAATGCTGGTGCTAGATAACTAGTTGAGGGCTTGTGTATTAGACATCTACTGGAGCAAGAAGAATCACATTCCCTTGGTGGAATTTTTGTACAAAAAAACTACCCCTCTTGAATTGGTGTGGAACCTTTTGAGGCCTTATATGGGAGACCCTACAGTTCACACTTGTGTTTTAATGTGATTTGAGATTTATATCTAAGAGCCCATAGATGGATCAAGTGATAATATATAATGTCTAAGTCATCCATGAGTAGATGAGGATGTCCTAGAGTTTACATAATTCATATGTAGATCGATGTGGTTGGACCATGTATTTCATGTTGGTAGACCATGTTTTTTTGTTGTCTCCCCATGATGAGGATTGTTAATGTTCAACCAGGGAGGAATTTTATCCCTATGTTTTATTGGGTCCTTCGACATCATGCAGAGGGTAGGTGACATATTCTACCAGATCACCCTACCCTCTCAGCTAGAGTGATTTCAAGACATCTTCAATGTGTCTTAGATGAGGAGGTAATTACATGAAACCACACATGTAATTGACTATTATTAACCAAACATCGAGTATGGATCCATATTTACAGAGCACCCAGTGGAAATCGAGGATTTTCAAGAGCATACCCTATGTGGAAGGATTATCCCTTTGGTTTGAGTGCTACCATAGCATAGAAAGGATCAAGGATGTTCCTAGGAGTGGGTGATCCATGTGAGGACTCAGTATCCTATTTTTTCGTAATTTTTTGGGATTAAATTAATTAAAGAGGGAATGATGCAGATAACTAGTTTCTTCCTTATAATTTTTTTAAAATATTTTTATATATATTTACATTACTAGGTGTTGATCTAGAATTCAATTACATGTTCATGTGTGAAACTAATTAATTTTATGTGAATATTAATCATATATTACATTACACAAATTCAACATCTTAAGAAATAGTATACCTCTTATACAATAGATTGGATCAAAAATACTAGACCACAAATGTGTATGTAACATTGTGTTTTCCCTATGCGTGACATAAAATGAATCAATGTGGGACCCTCGTACCCCTCCCTCATTGGAGGTTCATTTAATGAATGAAAGATTTTTTTTCAAAACAATAGATAAGACAATTAGTATATCTCTCTAGAAAACCATTCCACGGATGGTTAATAATTTGTAGAAGTCACTTGTGATAGCTCCTTCATCCTCTCATGCCTGTATATTGACAAAACTCTAGAATAGGATGCATAAAATTCATCAGCTTCCTTAAAATCATTAACAGACACATTCTTCACTTTTTATTGATCCAAAACTGAGGTATAAATAATCATTTGGTGTCTTATCACCATTTGATTAAATTATTTTGAATATCCACTCTCATTCTTGGATCTATTCTGCATGTGTCCTTTTTATGAGACTTGTAAAATATTTATGGTGTGTAATCAATGTTTTATATCCCCATAATTAAATTTCATTGTTCATTTTCCATGTAAAGCTATCCAATATTGTTTAAATATTTGTTTATACTTCTTTTCATCCTTGTTTCTTTGCGTTCTTTACTTGTCAGATCCCTACATTCTGGCCTTGACAACGTCAAGTAGTACTGAGATCGATTTTCCCCATATATTCACGATGGATCAACCTAATGACAAAATATCAAGGAGTAATGCATAGATCTAGGATAGTTTCAAGGTAAGGATTACTATTTTAGTTTTTAAGCATAATGTATTATACAATAGAGGTTTGATGGTATAAAAAACATGTGACGAAGTCCTCCCGAAAAACTGGAGTTGATTTCCAGAAAATGATGGATGAAAATAATGAATCACAAATAGATCCATGAGTTTAGGGAGGACATGAGGTATAATTAATGGTGGTGAGAAATGATTCGAGGTGTAAAGATCAGCTTTAGAGATATGGTATTTCTACTGAAATCTTGACTACATATTGTGTGCAAGGATAAACACACTACATGTTTCCTTTTAGTGGTGGAAGCTATGGTTTTGTAAACTAATGAAGATATTATGGTGTGTGCATGTCCATCACTCCTTTTAACACCTTTATGTGTTGGTATGTCGTGTGATAGTTCACATGGAAACACACATGGACATGGTGTCTGGTATATGGATGTGATGAGCAACACATGTCCATGTACCTAGGTAGCATAGAAATACCCTGAAGTGGACCCACATGATGTGTACTAATATATTATCATGAGTCGTGTGCCAGATAGGGACATGACCAAGAAGCAAAGATGAACCACACACCATTGGGGTCCCCTCACATGGTGTGTATGCCTTGATCTATTCTGAGAAAATTTATATTTCCCATATATCCTTCATTTGAACTCAGATATTTTCACATGAGTATCCTATCATGATTTTATTTCCATGTATAAATAATTGGTTTACTCAGTTGTTTATTTTTTATAGATATTGTGAAATATTATGATCATGACTCAATTTTAGGTGACCTAAATTATAGAATTTATATGGTAGGATCACCCAATGCTTACTCTATAGTTGACCCTCATGTTGGGATGTGCTTGGGTCCTCAATGGATTATAGAGTGTAACTATCAAGATAGGCTGGTAATGATTCATTTACAAACTATTGACAAGAACCCTCCAGCAGGGCTGGGCATGGGTCCTTGATGACAGTTATAGTGGAACCCTCCAGCTGGGATGCACATGGGTCCCAAACATCTTTAGTGGAACCCTCCTACGATATTAGGTAATGGGTTCTCATTGACTTAGAGTAGAACCCTACAGCTAATCTTGGAATGGGTCCTCAACATCATGAGTGGAACTGTCCATCAGTATCATGGCATTGGTCTTCATTGAATGGGAGTGGAACCCTCCAGTTGGGCTTTGCATGGGTCCATGAAAATTAGAGTTAAAAATTCTTTCATGGAAGGTTATGGGTACTCTATCTACTATCATAGTACAACCATATTTTTTTTCCAACGCATGGGTCCTGTACCTAGAAACTGTGTGCCCTTGCATATGAAACATATCAAAGATACATGAATTGAAATAGCTTCAAACTCTTAAAGTAGAGGAATGATTTCCCCATTGAGATCTGTTTTGTGATGTGACCTAAACCTCACAAAAAAATTCAATGCCTCACAAATAGGATAGTATCAAGTTGTAGCCAAAGAGTTCCTTAGACATCTGTGTTCAAGGAAGATGCATGGGATTCAGGGCATCGTTTTTGGAATTTTAGAATTGTTGGCTACTCTTATTCATGGGATGGGCTATTATATGGATATCCCCTCACTCTCTTGTTTGAGATTATTCTACTAAGAATATATATATATATATATATATATATATATATATCCTTTTACTATATACACTACATATAATTGGTTACTCTCTGTTTCTAACACTTTTGTCGGGGCGCGCGCACCCATCTCTTTTGGGGGACTGCGACACTGTTTCGTTGCCCCACATTCCTGCTTTCCAAAGGTGGGTGGAATCCATTCCTTGTTTAGGGACGTTTTCTCCTTGATCTAAACGGGATGATGGGATTTTGGTTCTTCCCTCTGGGGATTCCTCCTCAGAACTCATCACCTAGTCTGGGTCTCCCTTATAGATTTAAGATGTTGTTCGTGAAACTCTTCCCAGTGACATATCTTCATGGACACTAGTAAATTATAGTTCTTCTGTTGGGACATTCTGAAGTGTCCAGTTAGGGAAGAACCCTTTAGTCCGAGGAGTAGTCAAGTTGGACATAACTGGCATGTATGGATGCTGGAACACTGGCACGTCTGTCTTCGGTCCCTTATTATAGAGCTTCTCAAGGGTGTGTAAGCCCAAGGAATACCATTTTGAATTTGGGGAATCATATTCCATAGGCATGTATCTGAGGTTTTCCTCATCTTCCCATGTTTATCACAGGGTATGCCGCGTGTTTAATGTCTGGCGGAGATGGATCGGGATGATCAGAACACTGATTAAATTGGATCAGATGGGCGCAACCCCTATAGGATACACTGATGTAGGTGGGTTGACATGACCTCCCCGGGATGTGGTGGCCCAGGTAAAAATCAATATGGATGTTGAATCGTTGGGTGAAATCATGTGGAGAATGAAATGTAACCGACGTGAGGACGACGGTGATGTTGGTCTTGAGTCTCAAGGGACTTCCTATGTATCCTTGTGGCAGGGAATCAAAGTCTACATAGTTTGGGAGGGTGATGGGATTCCTAAAGAGGTGGATCATCAGAATGAACACATGTATGAGACCCATAGGTAGTGAAAAACTCTAGGTTAAGTCTTATCCTTCCCCAGACACATAGGCTCGAGGGAAAGGCCTGACAAGGGGCTTTAATTGGGGTGTACACATAGGAAAACAACCTGATGATGTATATGGGGGCTTACGTGTGGTTAGTAGCCCAAGTTGGTCTGATGCCACTAGGACAAACCAGAGATGCGGGTCCTAGAAAAGGGAGTTACAATGTCTTGATACTGAATAGGGGACACAACATCTTACCACTGGATGGGGAACAATGGCATTTTGTTGACTCGAGCCTGCAGTTTAACGTCATGCAGGACGGGGGTTAATCGATGTGAATATGGACCTGGGGTCCAAATGTATTGTGTTGGGCTTGAACCTCAGGGATGTGTCTTATGTACCTTTCCTTGGCAGGGATCAAAGTCCACTTAGTTCGGAAAGGGGAGAATGTAGTTTAGTTCTATGTGAGACGAAGTGAACCGACGTGAAGGGGGTCGGAACAGAAGGATAGTGGGCTTGAAACTCATGGAGGCTTCCTACGTACCTTTCCATGTCATGGATCAAAGTCTACGTAGTTCAGCAGGGTTTAGGAGAACCAACGTGAAGGGGTCAGAATGACTGGGTGTTGAGATTGATCCTTAGGCTTTATATGTACCTTACCTTGGTAAGGATCAAAGTCCACGTAGTTCAGAAAGTGTAGAATGTAGTTTAGATTCATGAGGGACTAAGTGAACCAACGTGAAGGGGGTCGGAAAGATGGATAGTGGGCTTGAACCACGGGGAGGCTTCCTATGTACCTTGCCTTGGCAAGGATCAATGTCCATGTTGTTCAGGTGGGTTTGGGCGAACCGACGTGAAGGGGTCAGAACGACCGGGTGTTGGGCTTGAACCTCAAGGAGGCTTTATACACACCTTGCCTTGACAAGGATCAAAGACCACATAGTTCAAAATGGGGAAATTTGGGGCTTACGCTCTGAGGCTGCCCAAAGTGTTGGTGAACCAACGTGAAGGGTGCCGGGACCAATGGGTGTTGGGCTTGAACCTCATGGTTGCTTCCTACATACCTTGCCTTGGTAAGGATCAAAGTCCTCATTGTTCATGATTGGTGTGGGGCTTACACACAAGGTGGACCAAAGAGGATGTCATGGTCGATGCTTACTCTAAGATCACGTGAGTCATGTTTGGTTTGAGAAACAAGAGGCAGCAGAGACCTAATGATCACCTCATGAATGGTGCATCCGTGGGAAGTGTAATGGGGCTCATGTGTGGTTGGCAGCCCAAAGAGGAAACAGGGGCTTACAAGTAGTTCTCAACCCAAGGAGATGGTGATTGGGACTTTCTCCGGGATGGAGGCCCAATGGTGACAAAGGCTAGAAAGAGAGGTATTTGGCACAGAAGAGAAGAGGAACACTATTCCCTACCACGCCCTTTGCTGGTCTTTGGCACCAAAAAATAAAAAAGGAGTAGGGGTACTAACTAATGCAAGAAAGGATAGGGGATTACACCAATATGGTTTTCCTTCCCCGTGGATAGGTTCCTCATCTGCAAAGAGGATCTCATTCCATGTGAGAAAGATGTCACTCCCATTGACATGGGTGGACGTAAAGAATGTTCGAGCTGGGGTGCCTTGCATATAATGCGTGGGGTGAGGTCATAGTTTAACATCATGTGCTGAGGAATATGGTGCATGAAATTTTAACATCCTATAGCTCGGATGAGGTGGGTTTACTCCGCACCCCTATGACTTACATAACTGGTATCCTCTATGTCGTGGTGAAGAGAAGGGACATGAAATTCCATGGCTAGTGGGTGTCGAGAGGTGATCCCATTGGGGGTCCACGTTAGTGTGGCTACGTGAAGAATCAATAGTCGTTAGTGTTCCTATGTGAAGATGCATGAGGTGAAGCAATGCGATGGGCAGTATCATCCAAGGGACTTTGAAATTTCTTCGTCCAAACCTGAAGGGCCGTACGGGAAATAGAGTTTTAGGGGAAAGGGATTCATAAGTATAATCCTTGTGACGCTCTGGTGCTCCAAAAAGTGGAGGGGCTTTATGAATGGATGTGCTTCGCGAAGTGCAGTCATTTAGGCTAGGGGTATGGAGTAGGGGCATATGGGAGGTGCTTCGTGAAGTGGAAAGGGATTCACGAAGCAATGCCTCACGAACCAAGGGTGCCTTACGAAGAAAGGTGTTTTGAAGCAATGTGCTTCGCGAAGCACAGTGACCCTACCTTAGCATGTGGGACGCGTATTTTTGGAGGGTGTTTCGTGAAGCATAAATGATTTGTGACAACCCAAGGCCCCGTGGGGATCCCCTTAATTCGTAAAGGCCTATGGGATTCACGAAAGCCATACCCCTCGGAAGATGGGTTAAATTAAAGCAATGTGGGAGGTAAATTGCAGATAAAATGTACCTTGAGGAGCTCATGATTCACAGAGCAAGAAGTGTTTCACGATTTGAGAGTTGAGAAGGTGAAAGGTTGGATCATCTGACCATTGGGCTCGAGGGGAGCCCTGTATTTATAGGCAAGTGGCGCTACGAAGTAGAGCTCTCTTGGTGCGAAGACAGAGTTTTCTCTACAATGAGTCATGAACGTCAAAGGGGTTCGCAAGGAATCTCGCCGCATTGCTCTGTGGTGGTCCTGTGAACGTCAAATTTTTGGTAGAACCTCCCACCTCCTTGCTCTGTGGTGGGCCCATGAATGTCATAGGGCTTTGTGGGGTGGCCCACCTCCATGCTCCATGGCCGGCTTGCGAACGCCAAAGGGGTTCACAGGTTAGCCCACCTCTATGATCCGTGGTGGGCTCGCAAACGTCAAATTCTTTCGCAGATCCTCCCGCATCCTTACTCTGTGGCGGGCTCACGAATATCAGAGGGGTTCCCGGGGCATCCAGCCTCCTTGATCTATAGCGGGAGTGGGGCCATGGGGCTTTGCGAAATGGCTTCATGAGGTATCCCTAGAGAATTTCCTCTTGTTCTTCTTTATCCCAACTTTTGGCATCAACAAATCCCCCCCCCAAGACATGAAACTAATGAGAAATCAAGGGTCAAAGTCTGAGGGTCTACCGCCAAAATTCCTCGGCCATCCGTGAAGCTTTTTTGCGAAGCCGGCTCGTGAGGCAGATGGGAAATGGTCAGGCTGAGTGTGTCGTGAAGATCAGCACTGTAGGGACGCACCGTGAAGCTTTGAAGGTCGTCGCTTATAAATATGGGAGCTGAACTCTATTTTGTCCTTTCATTACTCTACTAATTGGTATTTTAGCACTCCTGATTCATGAAGATCCTGCATACTTAGCAATTTTTCTCCATGAATCGGGCCTTCTGATTCGCGGAGCATAGCGAGTCTTTGACTTCGCGTCAGAGTGCTTTGCCTCTTGGCATTGGCAGGCCAAGGTAGGGTTCTGTGAATAGTATTCACGAATGCTCTCTATGAATGAGCTTCACGAACCAACACAAAAAATCAACCAAACTCAAAACCGAATGGCTCGGTGAGAGGCTTCCAGGTGGTCCTTGTGGACGCTGCCCGAAGGGAGGAGATGGCAAATATCTTGGGCCTATGAGAGCTAATCCGGATCCATTCTGACCACAGTTTGTTTGTGGAGCTTCTATCAGAGAGCCAAAGGATCTATCCACTGTGTAGGAGGCTACCTTTGTACGTCTTTAGGTGGAGGTATGATTTCTTCATTCCTGAAGCAAGTAAGGATGAGCCAGCTTATTGGTTCCAGAGTATGTCGTGTCAGCGCAAATGTTTCTGGGTGGCTGATGGCCATGCCTAAGAAGACTTCACGCCCGTCAATACTAACTACCTATATACCCACCTAAAAAATATGGATGGGAAGGCACTACAACCGGATACATCCCCCCCTCTGTACTAGACATTTTTTATGGAATCCTTGAGGAACCCGTGGAAGGAATGGTCTGAATAATGGGACCTACGATAGGGTGGAAACATCATAGATGACTGGGCCTGGTCCTACTGGGTAGGTGCCTCGTGTGAGGATTTCAGGGCAGAGCTGAGAAGAGTGGGACTATATGATGTGGGTTGGACCTCCCAATTCCACATTTACCAACCAAAGTAGTTGATGCCTAGATTGTTGAGCAGGTGGTCATTGAGGACTAACACCTTCCACTTGCACCATGGGGAGGTTGGCATCAGCTTGTGGGATGTGAACTAGATCTCAGGGATCCCGATATTGGGGGTGATGTACAATGAAATCCTTCCCATCATGGGAGTGTGGGAGGATCCATAGCACATGTCACCACTGGTGATGGGGTTGATGAGGCTCGTGCCTGGAGAGGACAAGGAAGCAGTTAGGGACATCCATTTTAGTCGGTGGTTCAAGCAGTTTCTGAATTTTTCAAAAGAGAAACAGTTTCCAGTGAGGCCTCAGACTTGCACGAAGGGGGATCAACGCGGAAAGGAGAACTTGTACTAGCGGATCTTGGAGGACATCCAGTGGAAAACCTGGGGATTTAGCGTCATCACAGAGCAGCAACCGATAGTCAGGATGGAGACATTCATCACGGATCTCATTTGTGGTTGGATCCTGCCATTTTGGGATACAGACATGGGCGTGCGACCCAGCACATTCATCATGGCGTCCATGTTGGTGACCGGAAGGTGAGTCAATCTCAGAATCCCGATGATCGCCAAGATATACAAGATGTTGTGGAATGTCCGCGAGGGGAAGAGTCCATAGAGGATATGTGGTACATTCCACTTCGTGTATGGATGGATTACAGCACATATTAGGGAGGTTAATGAATACTCTAACCCCATCTCGCCTTCAGGATCGAACTTGCACCCATCAATCTTTAATGTCGCGGGAAGCTTTCCATCCAAGCTAACCACACTGTTGGTACTGAACTGGGTGTGGAAGGTGGAGGAATTAAACTTTCACCTATTTCCATTTCCAATGTGTGATTTTACCGATGATGGACAAGGAATAGAAGAGCACTTGTCCTATCTACTGGCTTTTAGAGGTGGAGTGCTTATGGAAAGGGTGGACTGTGAGCCCCTCTACGAGTCGTACACCACGTACCGATTTGCAAGGTAATTTCAGTGTCTACAGTGACTGACCCTGCAGGTCTATCTAGGTTTTCATCATGAGGAACACCCATGTGTGATGAGGCGGATGTGGCTCATGTTCACCTGTCAAGACGACAATATGCGGAATGAGATGCTTTCGCCTACCGCTACTTTCAGGTTGGTAAAGTAGTATGCCCAAAGCTGGGAGGCATCCTACCCGAGGGAGATGCAAAAGTAGCCAACCGTTCAAGTCGGTGACGGTGATCCTTCCCAACTTTTGAGATGGGACCAGAAGGCAGAAAGGAAATCTCATGGTGGTGGGGTTTTTGTGGCGGCGAGGCCCACACCAATTGATGGAGAGGTAGTGGTAGTGGATCCGGAAGCGGTAGCGGACCTGATGGTCCCAGAAGAATAGGTTCATCCAGAGGGGAGGCCACTGAGAGGATTCTGTAGGATATCCATAGAGGCTTCAGGGGAGAGGTTGCACCATATAGAAATGCAAAAGAACGATGTCTTCCCGAAGGCCTGGAACATATGAGATGTCAACCGGCAATTCCTCGGCCCATCTGAGATGTGGCAACACTTGAATCATCTTGGGATGGATTTTACTGGGATAGGCCCTATCAGGGCTGGCATGGCGGTGTCCCAGACGGGGGTGGATAAATACCTGTCAGAGCTAGAGGACTTTGTGCATTCCCAGGGTGCCCCGCATCCAATGACAGACTATGTCAAGGTGCTTCTGGATCATACGGCCCCTCCGCAGTTATTAGCCATAGAACTGAGAGAGCGCTTACCTATATCGGAAGAATTGGACACGTCCTCCTGGGTGGAGGAGGTCAGTAGATGGATCCCATTGGAGGAGGGTGAAGTTGGTGATCAAGACATAGACCTTGAAGAATTTGAAGAGGCCCTTGAGGTAAAATCTCAATCCCCTTCCTCAGGGTCTTCTCCCAGGTCGTTCTAGACTCCTTACTAATACTTGAACTATAGAGGATAATCTCATACACAGAACCCGTTCTCACCCCTCAACAGATATAGATGTGGGACATTAAGGATATTTATCTTTGGCTGCATTGATTATCGTGTCCAGTGAGGACAGGACACCCAAGGTGGCTTCTCCGAAGACATCAGACCTTCCGACCATATATGGGGGACCACGCCCTGGGGTCCCAATAGTGTCAACCCAAGTACGAGACCAGGAATTCAACCTCTATAAGTTTTTTCTAGAAAAGTCATGATTGTCACTCATTAACCATGTCAACTAACGTTTAAGACCATTTTTGGTGCACACAGTTTTTCAAATGGTGTGGGCTGCCCTGGTGAGGTTGTTCGGGGCTTCTAGCAGCGTCTTTCGTAGAGGAATGTCGGTGATCGTGGAAGCGGATACCCAGACTGACCAAGATGAGGCACTCCCAATCACGAGTGGGACTGTCCGTAAGGCTAAGCCCAAGATTATTGAGGTGGGTTCTGATGATGAGGATTGATCATACGGCCCGGGTCCCGCCATTCTAGATCAAACACCAGATATGGACCCTGCTGATGAGTTCTTGGGGTCGTTCCCCATATATGAGCCTGCCAACCATATCGACTAGGACGAGACGACCTCTGATGAATAGGGTAGAAAAATATTGCATCGTTGATTGTGGAAGCTGGTCAAGCACTTCATCGTTGATACCCCCAAACACAATGGTGTGATGAGATGGATAGACTTTTCTCGTGACTGCGTAAACTGTGTTCTGGGGGAGTGGATGCCCGACATCCCCACCTGCTCATCCGATATCTTATGGCAGAGAAGATTCATGAGTAGGATTGTGGCCTTGGTGTGGGATGGAAGCGGAGGAAGGCAGTGAACATCAAGTGGCACTAGGAGGCATAAAAAGAGGTCCAGCGGCTGCAGAGTCCGGCAGATGAGCACTCAACCTTCCTCAATGGACAATATGAGCTAATATTGCGATTGAAGGTCCAGATTGCAGAGGACAAAGAGGGAATGAAGCGAGCCTCTGAAGAAATGACCGTTATCTGTACCGGCTTGGAGTGGGCCTAGATTGTAGCTGATGAATTGTGCCCCATCTCTGCTGAGGAAGAACGGGAGCTGAGCTGATGGAAGCAAATCCTAGATGCTACCAGCCAAAGGGTGGGGATCTGCAACTTTCTTTTGACGAGGTTAATCCATCCATGGGAGGGATAGACCGTCTAGTGCTATAAATATTACAAAACCTCTAATGTACTTTAATTCTTTGATTATTTTATGTCATAGCATGCATGAGTACCATTATTAGTGTTGGTTTTATACATATCTGTTATATTCATGAAACTCCTAGTGATAAATCCTTAAGCTCATGCGGGTTGATCCCAATGTGAGAAACAAGGGATGATCTCTATGTTATTCTGTATGAACATAAGAGTTCTGACCAAGTTTCAAGCATCTGGGGTTTGAAAAACCTACCTGGATTTCCAGAAAGATAAGTGGAAGACCTGACTGGAGAATGAAGCTCTCAGAACAGTCGAATTACAATTTACTTTCCCAGTGTGCTCTTGTGCACGAATGGAGTAATGCCAGGGGCGCTGGAATAAATCCCAATGGGGGGGATGAGGGTGGAAAATGTGAATCACGATACCCAAAATCTGGAAAACTATGGGGGTGGCATGACAATTAAGGATAAATGTTGACCGTGTTCGAAACACAGTATCCTTATTGTGTTAGCATGAAATGGGGATAACAAATTAGGGCCGACTGCTGACCATGTTCGAAGCACTGGGCCTAACTCAAAATGTCATCTATTTGTATTCCAGAACATTGGCCCTAGACAGTAGGAAAGCCATAGTCCATGCATCCATACTGTTACGGGGTTCCCTTAGACAGGAAAGAGGATGAGGTTTTGAATGAAGGGCACGCAAAGCGTGGAATTTGAGTGATGGGTTGTCAGAATGGAGTCCAAAACTCCTGAAACTAATCCACCATGGTGGATACACATTATGTGGGTACATCGGTATTATTAGGGATCAAACATACTTCTGAATAGGACTTCTTTGGTGATGACCTAGAAGGACCTGTAGTTTTACATCATACGGTAAAGACGATGCACATGGTTTAAAGGTCATACTTCCTGGAACATGGTTAATAGTTTAAAGTCATGTTACATGGACTGTAGGCTTCTATTTTATGGTCATAGAGAGTGGACCGTGATTGGGGCAGAGGTTCCAAAAGGGGTAATGACCCTAGGGCTGGGCCCATGGTGAAATGTATGGGCGTCGATATGTATCTCATAAAGATGAGAATCAATACAAATTTACTTCTTGGTGAACTGTGTGGTTAGAGACCAACACTAGTAGGGATAATCCAATCTGAAGAAGAAACTGAAACACCCCATGATTAACATAGGGCATCCTAGACTTGTTCAGGGTAGAACCACAATTTAGTTTCATGCATTGAGGATATATGGACTCGTGCAGTTTAATGTTGTATGATAAGAATATTAGTGAAAGGGTAGATCTCATGAAGGGAGTATGTGGTGCGGTGGCCATAATACCGATGTGAATGAGGACTTGGAGTCTAGATCACACTGCACATCCCCAGAGGAAGCTCTTCAGGTCAAGGGGTCAAAAGTCAAAATTAGGTTGGGCCTAAGGCAAGTTGCCTGGACGTTCCTACGTAACCCATTATAATGGGAATCAAGATGCATGTAGTTATATAATCATAGTTTAAATTCATGTGGGACAAAGAAAGGCATGTGTGGCACGGTTGTTCCATTACACGTCCTACCAGAACTAATAAGCCCACGCGAGTCATCCTCATTGTGGGAAACAAGGGGTAGTGGTGGGACTTTCCTAGAACAGGAAGGCACATGTCAGGGGTGATGGGACGCTAGGTGAATGACTTTTAGATAATGCCAACCTTCCATCTTGGTGCACCGAGATGGGTGAAGGGGTAAAGAAAAGTATGTCATAATTCCACTTGAACATATGGAAGTGGAAATATGTGAATCATGATGCTCGAGATCTGGACCACAATGATGGTGGTGTGACGATAGGGGATAATTTTTGACCATGTTTGAAACAAATCATCCATATCTTTTTAGCCTAATATGAGGATAGACAGATGAGGATCGACTGCTGGCCATGTTCAAAAAACGGGAAATGTCACAAATGTCTTCTGGGGTCTTTATAGACGTTGTCCCAAAACGATAGGTGATCTGAGGCGGCATGAGACTAGGTTGTGAAGGGGGGTCCCTTCAGATGTGGAAGAGTATGAGGATCCAAATAACGGGATCACAAAGCTTGAACATGGAATGAGGGGAATGTCCCCATGAAAATTCATCACTTTGAGCTCCTTGTCAGAACACATATGGGTATGACAATGAGACGTATCAAATAGAGCGAGTCGATTCCCTTCCCAAGGACAAGGGTCCTGGGGTCGCATGGTTTCAACTTAAGGGCCTAGGGTAGACCATTAAGGGGGGATTGATTTAATGGACTATGCATAGGGTTTTGAAATATCCAAACATGACGTGCAGTTCCCATAGGGAGATATTAGATTTGGGTCATAGAAATCATACCACGCTGGGAAATGATATGGGAATCACATGGTGAAGCTATTGAAAAATCTGACGTGAATGAGAACCTAAGAGGTAGTAGCCACACCACACGTTACCAAATGCGTTCGGGCCAAGGGGACAAAAAAGGATGGACCTGATTTGTAGATTCTTAGGGCTGGACCTGGAGATAAAAAAAGAATGGGTGTTTCAACGTATCCCATGAGGATGGGAATCAATCCATACATAGTTCAGGACAATGTCATGTAGTTTAATTTCTTGCAGAAAGGATGTGGAGTGGTCTTAGTTTATGTTCACAGATCTTGGACCACGGATGGTAGGAAATGAGAGACACACGGTGATGTAATTACAAATCCCAAAATGAATTAGGATGAGGTCCACATCACCGTTCACTTCATGGGGGAGGTTCTAGTTCTAGGGACAGAAAACGAAGTTAGGCTGGGCCCGAGAAAAGGTGCATGGACGTTCCTAAGTACCCCATGAGGATAGGGATCAAGCCGCACGTAGTTCTAAGTATGGCATGGTAGGATACGGGTTCTAGGGGTAATAAGGTTGTGTGGGTCTGGCCCTTGCACCAAAAGAATCATTATTTAATATATCTTGTTTGTCCATTAGGATGAATGAGTTTTTTTTTGGTGAAGCGACGGGCCTAGGATAGAATTTCCATGCATCACAACAAGAATCAAGAAAAATGAAGGCATTGAAAAATGGTATGGTGTGTGACTGATACCAAACATGATGTCCCTTGATCGAGGACACCATTACGCAGTGTCGGTGTTCATCGTGCGGCCAGGAAAATACTGTCATAGTTTAGGGTCATGTGATGGGAAAAATCATGCACTTTAACATCTTATAGTATAGACATAATAGTTTAAAGTCATTTGGGACTAGACAATATAGTTTAAATTCGTATGTCTCAGAAATATACAGAAGAGATGAGGTTTAAGATGGAATGTGCACGGTGCGATAATTCTTACTCAACCTGAATGAGGAAAAGGTCCACATCACACCGTGCATGATTCCAAGAAAGAAGCCTCGGGAAGAGGGTCCAGAAAGGGTTAGAGGATATGGGGTATCAGAAACTAGTTCCCAATTGAGCTGGAACTGAAGACAAGATGTCTGGGTGTTCCTACATATCCCATGAGGATGGGAATCAAGACGTACATAGTTATTTAGAGAGGAAGTATAAAAATATCCTAGTTTAGGGTCATTAGATTTTGGACGAGAGAGAAGCAGAACTCTTCCAAATAGGTGTAGACCTTAACCCATTCCATAAGCATATGTGAGTATAACTCGGAGTAGGAAACAAGGAAGGATAAGGTATTTGTCATAAGTGGAGTAAAAACAAAGGTATAATCGGCGTGGAGCCCCGAACAATGTCATGTCACAGCATTTTTCTTCTAACGTGAAGATGCGCACTGAGGAATAGTACCAAGAGTTTCGAAGTTATACTTGGACATGATGAAGTGGAAAAGGGTGTGAATCATGTAACCTATATTTTTGGGCTTGATGGGGTTGGCATGATGATGGAGGTGACTGTTGAACATGTTTGAAACACAGCATCCATATCGTGTGACCTGAAATGGGAAAACAAATGAGCATCGACCGCTGACCATATTCACAACGCGGGACTTGAATCAATTCATTGTTCGAAACACTTGAGGATGTTGGCACTAAATGGTAGGAGGGCCCTTGGGCCAATCATCCATGCCATTCAGCAGTCCCTTTGGATATTAAAGGTGATATAATCCCTAATGGAGGGGAACATGAAGCCTGATGAAAGCATGTCCGGGCAGAACCCAACACTCTAGGTGTTGAACCAGAGTTCCCTTGGGCATGTTGGTGAATCACCGAAGAGGGTTGAGGGGCTCATTTTGAGAGAATCCAATTTGAAAATATGATTATACAACAATGGTATTGAGAACTTCTAGGAGAAATAGGTACATGGCATGGCTGTCACAAAACCCGACGTTAATGAGGACATAATCCCATACCACACCATATACCCTTCTCCCTAGGAAACTGCTGGATAAAGGACCAAGGTGAAAGAGAGATTTCTAAGAGATGAAACTGGACCTAAAGACAAGACGTTTGAACGCTCCTACGTACCCCATGAGGATTGGGATCAAGACACACGTAGTTATAGAAGAGTAAAATGTGCATTTTATTGTCATGTAATAAGGACGCAAATGGGTATGATACCCCAGACAAGGGAGGTGTGAGCCACAGTGAGTAACCTGACATGAATGAGGAAATAATCCCATACCACACTATACAATCCTGAGTGAAGACATGGACCGGGGGGCCAAGATAGTGCCACAGATATAATGTTGTGGTCGGATTGTAGTTTAACTTCTTGCAGTGAGGATGATAGTGATATTAGTTTAAGGCCATAGAACTTGGACATATAGAGGACATCTATTGACTAGATTCACAACACAACATCCATCCTTGCAGGGCCAGAGGTCAGGGAAAACAACTAGGAATCAATTGTTTACCATATTCTCAACATGAGACTTGTATCAATTTGTTGCTTGAAATCCTCAAGGATTTTGTCCCGAGATGGTAGGAGGGCCCTTGGGCTAAGCATCCATGCCATTCGGGGGTCTCTTCAGATATAGAAGAACGGATACCCAAATTATGGGGCTCACGAAGCATGGTAGGGCCTGTGATTATTGAAGGGGAAAAATAGAGAAGGAATTTCTCATGGGTATGTGTGTGGCATGGCCAGATAACCCAACGTGAATGAGGATGTGAGTCTATACCACACCACACAATTCCAAATGAAAACTTGAGATAAGGGGCCGAAAGGGTCTGGAGACCTAAGATTGGACGTTCCATCCAACTGTTTCCATATGACCTTTTATGCGGGTTTCGCCTCATCATAGCTCCTAAACCCACATAAGTAATGCTTGGTGTGGGAAACAAGGAGTAGGAATTGGTTCTCTCCATTATATAAGGGTCAGATAGTTGTAATCAACCGAGGAAGACCGCAGCATGAAGGTATAGCGGGACATAATGAGACACTAAACTCAATATTTGGGACCTATGGGGTGGTGAAAATGACAAAGGATAACTATTTAACATATTCAAAACACAACATCAACATCAAGTGACCTGATATTGGAGAAAAAAACGAGCGTCAACCGCTGACCATATTCACAATGTGGAACTTGTATGAATTTTTTGTTCGAAAGCCTCGAGGACTTTGGCCCAAGATGGTATGAGGACCCTTGGGCCTGGAATCCATGCCATTCGAGGGTCTTTTAGGACATGAAGGATTATGGAGTCCCATGTAAAGAGTTTGAGTGAAGCATAAGTGTGCCTGTGCACCTCAATTCCAAGAAAGACGGTGAAAGAGATGGAAGTCTCTGGGGAATGGGACGCATGGAGGGATTATGATGAACTTGATGTGCATTGTAGCAAAATCCTACACCACACCATATGTTTTGACCCAAGGGGAGACTCTGGAGTTTTGGGGATGGGGTAACAAACGAAATTTCTAGTCGTTCCTACGTATCCCATTAGGATGGGAATCAAGCCGTATGTAGTTCATGAAGGACATGCAGTTTAGCATCATGCAGTGAGGATGTGGGAGAATAGAGGAACGAGGAGGGAGAACATGGTGGGATCACCATAAATCTGACATGATCGGGGCCAAAGAATACTGTACTACACCATGTGGGGATCCTCTGAGATAACTATACCCAAGGGGGATAGTCGAAAAGAAGAGTTCTGGGGCTGTACTCAAGAATAAATGTCTGATAGTTTTTACATATCCCATAAGGATGGGAATAAATCCTTACATAGTTCTTGGGATTTTGTTTAGAATCTTGAATAATGTCATATAGTTTAACGTCATGCGGGAGATTTCATAGTTTAAAGTCATGTAGGAATGAGCAATTTAGGTTCATGTAGGACCAGATATAGTTTAAGTTTATGTGGGACCAAGTAGTTTAGGGTCATGCAGGACTCGGTAGTTTAGCTTCATGCAGGACCAGATACAGTTTAAGGTCTTGTGGTAACAAGCAGTTTAGGGTCATGAAAAACCAGATAGCTCAGGAAAAATATTGATTTAGGATCTTGGCATTGGAAGGGGGATTTATACACTCACAATCCCTATTTACCAGGGAGTATGCACCATTAGGGTAATCCTTGTGAATTATGTATGGTCCTTCCCAATTGGGCTCCAACTTGGGTGGTTTTTTGCCAGGTATCATCGGTGTCTGGAGGTCCAATAACAATTCTCCTTGCAAGAAGGAGTGAAGACAAAAATTCTTGTTGATGGTTCTAGATATCTTATTCTGATGCCTTTCTATATTGTGCAGGGCATGAAGCCTGTTTTCATCAAGTGCTTCCTACTCAGCCAGTCGAATTTTAGAAACTTTATCTAGCACCAGATGATCATAGACTGTTGTGCATAATGAAGGAAACTAAATATTGATAGGTAGGACGGCCTCAGTTCCATACACCAAGGAATATGGGGTCACCTTTGTGGAATTACGATTCTTCGTCTGATAATTCCGTAGGGAATTGGGAAGCTTGTATGGAAAACTCTTCTTGTTCTGACCAACCATTTTCTATAAAATGTTACATAGGGTCTTGTTGAATGCCTCGATCTTCCCATTTTCTTGCGCGTGATAGTGGGAGGTATGATTAGAATTGATTTTGTACTATTCATACAACTTCTTCATATCGATTTCCCAAAAGATGGTGTCGTTATCAATCAGGAAGATTTGAGGGACTCCAAACTGGTAGACGATATTGAAGATCACGAAGTCAACGATAGAACGGGCCTTGACCTCCTTGAGTGGAACTTCCCTGGCCCACTTGGAAAATAAATCCATAACGGTTAGGATGAAATAAAATTGGCGAGCCAACACCGGCAGATATGGTCCCACAACATCTATTCCCCAGACTGCAGAGGTCCAAGAGTACTTGGTAGTGTGGAGAGTCTCCAACAGCCGATGCACGAATTTGGCTTGAACATGAAACACATGAACCTTTTGGTGAACTCGATGTAGTCATGGATCATAGAGGGCCAAAAGTACCCCAGTCTTTGATCTGATGGGACATCTTCAGCCCAGTCTGGTGGGCACCATAAGAACCGGCATGAACATCCTGCATGACCTGAGAAATCTCGAATTTATAGATGTAACAGTGGAGAACACCATCGAACTTTCCCTTGTAGAGGATCTTCTCAAGACTGGTACCACTCTAGAGGGTAAAATATAGCACGCGGCATCAGATTTTCTCACGCTCATCCCGATCTGCTAGAAGATTACTGGGTCAGAGGTATTCAACCAACATCATCCTCCAATCAAGAGCTACTTCAATCACCACATCTGGGGGACCTAGGGGTCCAAACGTGGAGGCGCCAGTGGTAAGATGAATTACCTGTGGGCCTTCATCGTTATCTGAAATTACGGGAGCAATGACTCTCTGATGTGCCACATGGATAATCAGGTCATCCTGCTTGGGTTCTACAAGTGATGCAGTCAGGTCGGCCAGGGCATCAGCTTGATCGTTCTGAGCTTGAGGGACATGAGAAACTTTTGGATGAGATCGGAACTGTGCTATTATTTGGAGAGTGAGTTCCAAAAATTGTATAAGCTATGTCTTTCTGATGACTTATTCACTGTTGATCTTCTTGATGATTTGTTCGGAATCCCCTTTCACATAATGGAGGGGCACATCAATCTCGAGTGCCTGCTTGAGGCCAGTGATGAGAGACTGATATTCTGCCTCATTGATGGTGCAGCCTTCTGAAAACAGGATTGAGTATGGCAGAATGGCATGCGCTGGGGTAATAAATATGATACCTAAGCCGACCTTGTTGAGCTTCAGATCATTGATCCTTCTACCAGTGGGGTTGTGGGAAGCACCATAGAAATGTATCTTCCAACACGAGATGGAATGTTCTGCTAAGAGGATTGCCTCATCAGAAAAATCTAGGTCCAGAGACTGGTCTGTGCGGTTTTGGATGGGCAACAAGGAAATCTGCCAATGTGTTCTCTTTAATAGCCTTCTGAGGGACAAACATGATTTTGAACTACTGGAGGATTACCACCCACCGTGCTAGGAATCCTGTCAGCATGGGGTGTATCAGAATGTACTTTAGCAGGTCTACTCAGGATATTGTCTATACCTTTTGGTGCTTCAGGTAATGTCACAACTTCTGTACTACGAATACGAGCGCAATGCATCTTTTCTCGATGGAGGAGTTTTTGGTCTCCGTATTGAGTAGCATGTGAATGAGGTAGTAGAAGTTTTTTTTAGTTCCCCTATTGTTCTTTTGGGGGAGAAGGGTGTCGGGAGATCATTCCAGGGAAGTCGTATAATGGACCAGTGGTTTTCCAGAGATGGGTGGCATCAATACCAGAGGCTAGATCAGATACTGCTTAATTTCCTCGAATGCGGTCTGAAACTCTTCATCCAATTCATAGGCGGTTACTTTCTTCATGAGCTGAAAAAGGGATTACAATTACAAGCCATATTCCCAATGAATCTTCGTATGTAGGCCAAGTGGCCTTGAAAGCCCTGAAGTTCTTGAATGTTTCTCAGGGGAGACATCTGGCTGATGGCCTTGATCTTCTCAGGATTAATCTCGATACCCTGGTATCTGAAAACAAAGTCGAGGAACTTCCCAGAGGTGACCCCAAAGGCACATTTCAAGGGGTTCATCTTAATGTGGTGAGAATAGAGGAATCCGAATAAATTCTCAATGTATTTTAGATGGTCCTGGAGACATCGTGATTTGAACACCAGATCGTCCACACAGGACTCCACCAATTTCTCGAATATTGGCTTAAATATGCGGTGCATGGCCCCCTGATAGGTAGAACCTGCATTATTCAGGCTGAAAGGTATAACCTACTAACAAAAATATCCTTCTGGTGCCATGAAGGATGTATAATATTCATCCTTAGGGGCCATTCGGATCTGGTTGTACCTAGAGTAACCATCTATGAAGTAGAGGGCTTGCAACCCTACCGTAGAATCGATCAATAATTCCATCATGGGGAGGGGAAATTCATCCTCCGGACAGTGGCAGTTGAGATCCTAGAATTCGATAAAGACTCTAATCTGTATGTTCTTATTTTCTACCAATACGATTTTTTCTAGCCATTTGGGGTACTGGACCTCCTTAATGAAGTTTTCCTTGATGACCTTGTCAACTTCGGCCTCGGCCATGGCACTATGAGAAGGGTGCATCTGTAGAGACCCGAAGCTTGACGTACATAGAAATTACATTACTTTTGCAGAATACTTAGTACATAACAAAAACACACACACAAGGATCGTAATAGTTTAGTGTCTTTGGAAACTCGGAATAAAATCTTCTAATCGTGGTGAAAGATCTTCAACATCTCCCATAAAGATCTTCCTTTTTTTTTTACCTAAAACCTTTCTTTATATCCTGGGGAAAAGAAAACATAAAAGGGTGAGCTCAAATGCTCAGTAAGGGTAAAGAAAAGAAATATCAATCACATCATATTCATAAGAACATAACATTTTGGAAATCATAACCTGCAAAAGAGATCATAATTTCATAACATGGGATAAATCATGGTAGTGAAATGTAATCACAATAATCATAACTTAAAACATGAATCTTTGTGGCATTCACACATAATCATAGAGAATCATTTCTTGTTAGTCAAGACTCATTTCCAAGACTATCTTAGTGGACAAAGTCCCTTTCTGAATCGAGTAACCCTCGTTTCAGTCCTGTTTCACTGAACCGGTATAACCTACCATTCCATCCATGTCTATCTCATGAGATATAAAATCTTTACCCAATGCATTGGAGGGAGATATAGGTCCCACCCATCTTATAATGAATCCTTTCTTATGTGTGCCACATAATCATAAATCATACATCATCGCATAACCCATGTAATAAATATGGGATTCTTAAACAACATGACATCATAAAACAAGTCATATATGATAAAGGAATTCATAAAAATATTTACATCACAACATGATCAAATCAATGTTATAACAGGAATAAAAACAGAACCCTTTATTATCTTAGATGGAAAATAATTTTGATAAAACACTTGAACTCCATTCTTGAGGAAAATATCCTTTCTCCTTCAAAAACATTTTTTCATTCATAACATGTCATACGACTTTAAAATAAAAGAAGTTGATTAAAAATAAACTTTAAAACTTGTAAAGGAAGCTTCTTGGAAATAATTTTTTAAAAAATCCATTCATGTCGTATAAGTTAAAAATAAACATTCTTCGTACTTTTGTCGGAAAAGTCAAAAAGTACCTCGTACGAAAAAACGAAAAAAGATTCCTTTCATATTCTTTACTAAAAACTCACCGAAGGGTAAAATTGGATTTAAAATAGTGTAATTGGATGGAAACAATATTAAATATTGATGGAACATGGATGTGGATGATAAAATACACCCCAATAAATACTTACGAATAAACAATCTCGGATAAAAATGAGATTGTGATATTTCCCTTACCTTATGTCCGATATGCTTCGTATGTGTCCGAACCTCCTGTATAATGATTTAAATAATGTCACAGAATCATATTCATTGTTATGATATCATATATGGTTCACTTATGACATTATATTACCCGTTCTTTTGTAAATTCCATGTTAAAGAAGCCTTTTGGGTAAAATCGTTTCATTTATCGTAGGTGTTTTGACTTGTTGTTCTTGATAGTATTATTACTTATATCATGATTTACTTACTTCCAGAATATAAAATATGATTTATATATCATATATATTCAGTATATATATATATAATAGATAGATAAATGAAATGAAAAACACCGTTCATGGAGACGGTAGTCCGTACGTACGCATGAACGCTGTTTTCCTTTCCTTATTGTCTTGAATGGAAGTAAGTAGATGAAATACATATAAATAATTCAAGTATCATCATTAGGTCATATATTTCATTAGTACTTATTATATATACTTTATAATCATTCATGAAAGGCTAATCATTGAGAATGAATCTCATCGCGTCGTGGAGACGGTAGTCCGTACGTACGCACGAGCGATGATATCATTCCCATGGTCGTGGAATTGTGTTGAAGTGTTTGTATACTATTTCAGTATCAATATCACTTTATAATAATCATATATAGTTACTCATTACACCTTTATACCCATCCAATTAAGGTGGTGGCGGAAAATAGATTACACCACGGCGTGGAGACGGTATTCCGTACGTACGCACGCGCGGTGATTTCCTTTTTCCGTAGGATGAATAGAAGGTTAATTAGAGTTGTTTCATATTTATAATAACATATCAGTATATAAGAAATACTGATGTTATTACTTTATCATGAAACAACTAAATAAGAAGAAGTTTAAGAAGAAAGAAATTGAAAAAGATCGGTAATGGATATTACCTCTTCTTTGGAACACCTCTTTGAATCCTCCACTTAGGGAACTAGGATTGGTCTTTGAGGAAGACCAGGACATCTAGGATTATTCTATGGAAGTGTAGAAGGGATTTTGGCAGAGGTTGGCCGAGCTTGAGTGCTCAAATTTGTGTGAGGAGGAAGGGGGAGGAGGTACCCTTTTATAAGGGAGGAGAGGGGCACCTTAGGAATATCTCAAAATATTATTTTATATTAAAGTCAAAATCGGTTTATAATGGTTCAAAAGGGTCTTATTTCGAAGCTAAAGTGGGGATGGGTCGAAATCCTATCATCCAATAGGATTTAGACAAGTTTAGGGTATTATTTTAACCTTATCAATTAGATTTAACTCTAAGTTAAATAATTTAACTTTTACCGTGTCTTTTTGTTTTCTTTCACTATATGGTTAATACACTTACTATAACATTCCAAACGAACCCCAAATTGTTTATTATTAATATATATATTCTTATCTAAGTAATTTGTCCGAACCTTAGATTTTTAGGAATAAAATAACAATTAATAATATAATATTTGATTTAAAAACTATTTTGTGTCAATTTTGACACTATTTGATATATGATTTTTGTGAAAGTCATAACAGAATTATATGTTCTAAACAAGTTGATTAAATCAACACTAATATATCATAGTAACCTAGAAAATTAGTGGAATTCATAAAAAGTCTCAAATTACATTCATTTGAGAATTTATAACATCAATTAATGTAATATTTCCTTAAAAGGGTAATTACTGCATCATCGTTGTGTCATACATAAATTATATTATTTAGAGTCTAAAAATTATAAATAAACTATAATTATGTAGGAAATATTTTTAGCTTTCTGATGAATATTTATAGTCTAATTTATCTTATGTATAACCCCATATTAAAAATGTTTTAGTTATTAAACTTTGATTTTAACTATTTTAACTATTCATTAAATAAAATAATATTAAATGTCATAATCTAATCCAAGTGGACCTAAATGGTCATATTATATTCATAAGGTTGTTTTTGGTCGAATTACACTTATCCAATAGAATTAGGACATGTGTTAGGGTAATAGTAATATCATATTTACCCTTAGTTACCCTATTTACTATTAACCGTGGTAAAAAAAAGTAAAAAGTTATTATTCACCAAAAATTATTTTCATCTCATTGAACCACATTTTACTTACTGACATCAACCGTGTCTCTCGGATTTTTGAAATTCCATTCTCAGAAGCGGTAAAATTAAGTTTTATGAAAAATTCAGTTTTTTTTATCTACCACTTAGTAGTTTCACTATTCATCAAAAATTGATGTTTTTCAGAACAATGCCAAAATTTCATCCTAAGCTATATTTCATATTCCAAATTCAAAAATGAAATCTATTTTACCAAATTCATAATATAGAAGTTACATTAATTAATTTTATAATTAAATCCTGCTGTTAAAACAAATAGCGTGTTTTTAAGAAACAATATCTATCAAAAGATTGACACTTGTTTATATCTGGTTTAAATGTGAAATTACATCCAATGACCAACATTGTATTAAATTGTAAAAATATATTCTAAATATACTTTAAAACAACTCAAATTAATAATTTATCACTATTAATTATTTTGATTAAAAAAAGTTGTTTTTAATTATAATTTAGTAATTTTCACTATTCATCAGAATATGAAAGTTATCCGAAAAGTACCAAAATTTCACCTTAGGCTAAATTTGATACTCTGAATCCAAAAATGAAGTCCATTTTGAGAGCTAAAATTTCTAAAATTTTAAAAGGTGGTTATTACTATTCATAACTGCTAGTTATAATAATATTTTAATAGCATATCATTGTTTAGTGAAACTTGGTGTTGCGTACAACACACGCTATCGTGGAAGGTCGCGATTGCGTGTAATGGAAGGAAATTCAAGGATGCATGTTGTGAAATCTCCTTTTGGTGTAGCGTACAACACAATACATTAATAAAATTAAAAAGAATATTTTTCATAAAATCTCGGGCTGTTACATTCTACCCCCCTTAAAATGAATTTCGCCCTCGAAATTCGTCGTGGTTATAAATGGTTTATTATTCGAAAGATTCTTTAATAGAAACCCACATTGTAAAAAGGAATACCAAAACATGGCTTTAAAAACTAAAGTATGAAATTTAACGATTACCCAAATAAACTAATCACTGGGTTTCCACATAGGTGAAAATATGGATATGGAAGAGAAATCTAACCATCATGTTCCGATGGAGAGTGGTAGAGAACATGGATATGGAAAAGACAACAATCAAAAATCGATAAATTTGTGACGATCTAAGGTATCATCCGATTCATCAGGTATAAGATCACTAGGACAACATTTTTGGTTTTCAAGATCATTTCCCTAAAGTTGAAAATTTGAATTAGAATAAATACTTTCATTATTTTGGTACAATCTCACTGTTGTTCATGCCTTGAACAATTTCCACTTCATCTCTTAAATAAAAGAAGTTGAATTTGTTATTCGTGAAGTGTTAGCAGATCATGTGATAGAATGACGGGTCATTCCATCTGTCTCAAACAAAAGGTTAGCAAAAATTATATACATAAGTCGATCTATAGTGAGATTAATCACATATGGTTCCTAAAATGTACTTATACTTCATATATCATACTGCTTAATATAATAAAACTAGTTTCTACTAAACAGGGACTTCCTGTAGGCCAGTGGTAGGCGATAAAGGCCAGTCGCACTTCGGTTGTGGGTTCGATTCCCATAGCCTTGTCCGACGCGATGGGCTGTCGCCCGTCCTGCAGGTTGTCCTTTTTCTAAAACTACATTACTATAACATCCTATCAATAATATCAAAAAAAGAACTTCTTTAGGCTTATCCATAATACTGCAGTCCAATTTCATAACATAGTGAAAATGATTACCAGAGATTTAATACCATCGTTGATCCCCATATATCATAATATATGTCTTGTTGGTCACATTCGAAACATTCAAAGTCCTTAATCATGTATTCTCTTGAATACCCATTGAACCTTACTGAAAACATGAATGAAGTTAAACGTTAACACTTTCTACATACCAAAATCCTCAAAATTCTTTATAATCAAACCATGATATCACTTAGTCCTTATATCAATCATGAGCTCATGAATACTATTAAACATTTCGTTTTCTCGTTTTCCCTTCATTATCATCTTATTTCCAAAAATATCTGAATAACCTTTCATGGATACTGGTAGCATTAATCACACACTTTCAAAACTCAAGGAAAGACAACAATGTATCAATCCTTAGATGTCTCTTTATTCCATAGTACCATGAGATTATTTATACAACATTACACTTGATAAACATATAATCATTCCACTACCTTCTTAAACCATTGACCGAGCTTCAACAATTCTTTCATCTCACATATCATTTGTAGTCTCTTCATCATCATCAACATAAATACTACCCATACGACCATACTGATTCTCTTCATGAGACTTTCCCTTAGGGCATTGGTTTGCATAATGCCCGTACATTCCACATTTAAAACATTTAACCATTATTGATGTTGTAGCAATACCATTATACTCATCCATGGTGTAAACTGAACCTTTTCCTTTGCACTTAATTTCTTTGTGTCCTTCTTTTCCACATCCAAAGCATCTTCCAGTTCCTTTGAAACATTCTCCTTGATTCCTCTTCCCACATGATTTACATAGGGGAAATTGAACTTTCTTTCCTCTATGATCATCATGGAACTCCATCTTTCTCTTATTAGTCGAGTCAGGAAACTTACCAAATTTTACTTTATTGATCATATTATGAGATTGCTGATTCGGCATAATAATGATGTTTGGACATCCAAATCCCAATTCATTTGGTTTCTCATGAAGAATATCATTCCATTGTCCATCATATCCTCCATTATTGGGAATCATCTTGTTTCCAGCCATTTTCTAAAATCCAAACAGAATAGTGTGAGAGGCAAAATAATGCTAGGGAAAACAACATAGTAAAGGGGGAGTACCCTTAATAACTAACATCTTAGGTTAAATTATAAGATCGTTATCGAAGTTCTAGGATTATATCCTATACGTATACTTATCCTTAGGGACATCCCTAGACATACCTTAGAAATATCTCTAGGGATCTCACTAACGTTTTCGCATCCTAGTTTCCAAAGGTTGACTAAACCTTTCATCTGATACCAACTGTAGAGACCCGAAGCTTGACGTACATAGACATTACATTACTTTTGCGGAATACTTAGTACATAACAAAAACACACACACAAGGATCTTAATAGTTTAGTGTCTTTGGAAACTCGGAATAAAATCTTCTAATCGTGGTGAAAGATCTTCAACATCTCCCATAAAGATCTTCCTTTTTTTTAACTAAAACCTTTCTTTATATCCTGGGGAAAAGAAAACATAAAAGGGTGAGCTCAAATGCTCAGTAAGGGTAAAGAAAAGAAATATCAATCACATCGTATTCATAAGAACATAACATTTTGGAAATCATAACCTGCAAAAGAGAGCATAATTTCATAACATGGGATAAATCATGGTAGTGAAATGTAATCACAATAATCATAACTTAAAACATGAATCTTTGTGGAATTCACACATAATCATAGAGAATCATTTCTTGTTAGTCAAGACTCATTGCCAAGACTATCTTAGTGGACAAAGTCCCTTTCTGAATCGAGTAACCCTCGTTTCAGTCCTGTTTCACTGAACCGGTATAACCTACCATTCCATCCATGTCTATCTCATGAGATATAAAATCTTTACCCAATGCATTGGAGGGAGATATAGGTCCCACCCATCTTATAATGAATCCTTTCTTATGTGTGCCACATAATCATAAATCATACATCATCGCATAACCCATGTAATAAATATGGGATTCTTAAACAACATGACATCATAAAACAAGTCATATAAGATAAAGGAATTCATAAAAATATTTACATCACAACATGATCAAATCAATGTTATAACAGGGATAAAAATAGAACCCTTTATTATCTTAGATGGAAAATAATTTTGATAAAACACTTGAACTCCATTCTTGAGGAAAATATCCTTTCTCCTTCAAAAACATTTTTTCATTCATAACATGTCATACGACTTTAAAATAAAAGAAGTTGATTAAAAATAAACTTTAGAACTTGTAAAGGAAGCTTCTTGGAAATAATTTTTTAAAAAATCCATTCATGTCGTATAAGTTAAAAATAAACATTCTTCGTACTTTTGTCGGAAAAGTCAAAAAGTACCTCGTACGAAAAAACGACAAAAGATTCCTTTCATATTATTTACTAAAAACTCACCGAAGGGTAAAATTGGATTTAAAATAGTGTAAGTGGATGGAAACAATATTAAATATTGATGTAACATGGATGTGGATGATAAAATACACCCCAATAAATACTTACGAATAAACAATCTCGGATAAAAATGAGATTGTGATATTTCCCTTACCTTATGTCCAATTTGCTTCGTATGTGTCCGAACCTCCTTTATAATGATTTAAATAATGTCACAGAATCATATTCATTGTTATGATATCATATATGGTTCACTTATGACATTATATTACCCGTTCTTTTGTAAATTCCATGTTAAAGAAGCCTTTTGGGTAAAATCGTTTCATTTATCGTAGGTGTTTTGACTTGTTGTTCTTGATATTATTATTACTTATATCATGATTTACTTACTTACAGAATATAAAATATGATTTATATATCATATATATTCATTAGATATATATATATATAATAGATAGATAAATGAAATGAAAAACACCGTTCATGGAGACGGTAGTCCGTACGTACGCATGAACGCTGTTTTCCTTTCCTTATTGTCTTGAATGGAAGTAAGTAGATGAAATACATATAAATAATTCTAGTATAATCATTAGGTAATATATTTCATTAGTACTTATTATATATACTTTATAATCATTCATGAAAGGATAATCATTGAGAATGAATCTCATCGCGTCGTGGAGACGGTAGTTCGTACGTACGCACGAGCGATGATATCGTTCCCATGGTCGTGGAATTTTGTTGAAGTGTTTGTATACTATTTCAGTATCAATATCACTTTATAATAATCATATATAGTTACTCATTACACCTTTATACCCATCCAATTAAGGTGGTGGCGGAAAATAGATTACACCACGGCGTGGAGACGGTATTCCGTACGTACGCACGCGCGGTGATTTCCTTTTTCCGTAGGATGAATAGAAGGTTAATTAGAGTTGTTTCATATTTATAATAACATATCAGTATATAAGAAATACTGATGTTATTAATTTATCATGAAACAACTAAAGAAGAATAAGTTTAAGAAGAAAGAAATTGAAAAAGATCGGTAATGGATATTACCTCTTCTTTGGAACACCTCTTTGAATCCTCCACTTATGGAACTAGGATTGGTCTTTGAAGAAGACCAGGACCTCTAGGATTATTCTAGGGAAGTGTAGAAGGGATTTTGGCAGAGGTTGGCCGAGCTTGAGTGCTCAAATTGGTGTGAGGAGGAAGGGGGAGGAGGTACCCTTTTATAAGGGAGGAGAGGGGCACCTTAGGAATATCTCAAAATATTATTTTATATTAAAGTCAAAATCGGTTTATAATGGTTCCAAAGGGTCTTATTTCGAAGCTAAAGTGGGGATGGGTCGAAATCCTATCATCCAATAGGATTTAGACAAGTTTAGGGTATTATTTTAACCTTATAAATTAGATTTAACTCTAAGTTAAATAATTTAACTTTTACCGTGTCTTTTTGTTTTCTTTCACTATATGGTTAATACACTTACTATAACATGCCAAAAGAACCCCAAATTGTTTATTATTAATATATATATTCTTATCTAAGTCATTTGGCCGAACCTTAGATTTTTAGGAATAAAATAACAATTAATAATATAATATTTTATTTAAAAACTATTTTGTGTCAATTTTGACACTATTTGATATATGATTTTTGTGAAAGTCATAACAGAATTATATGTTCTAAAAAAGTTGATTAAATCAACACTAATATATCATAGTAACCTATAAAATTAGTGGAATTCATAAAAAGTCTCAAATTACATTCATTTGAGAATTTATAACATCAATTAATGTAATATTTCCTTAAAAGGGTAATTACTGCATCATCGTTGTGTCATACATAAATTAATTTATTTAGAGTCTAAAAATTATAAATAAAATATAATTATGTAGGAAATCTTTTTAGATTTCTAATGAATATTTATAGTCGAATTTATCTTATGTATAACCCCATATTAAAAATGTTTTAGTTATTAAACTTTGATTTTAACTATTTTAACTATTCATTAAATAAAATAATATTAAATGTCATAATCTAATCCAAGTGGACCTAAATGGTAATATTATATTCATAAGGTTGTTTTTGGTCGAATTAAACTTATCCAATAGAATTAGGACATGTTTTAGGGTAATAGTAATATCATATTTACCCTTAGTTACCCTATTTACTATTAACCGTGGTAAAAAAAGTAAAAAGTTACTATTCACCAAAAATTATTTTCATCTCATTGAACCACATTTTACTTACTGATATCAACCATGTCTCTCGGATTTTTGAAATTCCATTCTCAGAAGCGGTAAAATTAAGTTTTATGAAAAATTCAGTTTTTTTTATCTACCACTTAGTAGTTTCACTATTCATCAAAAATTGATGTTTTTCAGAACAATGCCAAAATTTCATCCTAAGCTATATTTCATATTCCAAATTCAAAAATGAAATCTATTTTACCAAATTCATAATATATAAGTTACATTAATTAATTTTATAATTAAATCCCGCTGTTAAAACAAATAGCGTGTTTTTAAGAAACAATATCTATCAAAAGATTGACACTTGTTTATATCTGGTTTAAATGTGAAATTACATCCAATGACCAACATTGTATTAAATTGTCAAAATATATTCTAAATATACTTTAAAACAACTCAAATTAATAATTTATCACTATTAATTATTTTGATTAAAAAAGTTGTTTTTAATTATAATTTAGTAATTTTCACTATTCATCAGAATATGAAAGTTATCCGAAAAGTACCAAAATTTCACCTTAGGCTAAATTCGATACTCCGAATCCAAAAATGAAGTCCATTTTGAGAGCTAAAATTTCTAAAATTTTAAAAGGTGGTTATTACTATTCATAACTGCTAGTTATAATAATATTTTAATAGCATATCGTTGTTTAGTGAAACTTGGTGTTGCGTACAACACATGCTATCGTGGAAGGTCGCGATTGCGTGTAATGGAAGTAAAGTCAAGGATGCGTGTTGTGAAAGCTCCTTTTGGTGTAGCGTACAACACAATACATTAATAAAATTAAAAAGAATATTTTTCATAAAATCTCGGGCTGTTACAGCATCTTTCTGGGAGGTTGCTTGAACCCACGGTGATTTGCAGGGAGACCAAGGCAGTGGATGGATACCTATGGATCTAGTCCTGGCATCTCGTCATAACTCTATGTGAACACATCATGGTGTTGTTTCAAGAAGTCTATGTATTTTTGTAGCTCCTCGAAGGACATGGCTGGACGGATCAATGTGGGTCTTGGGTCTGCCTCGCTACCGAGGTTTATCTATACCAAATCATCAAATATGGTTGATATTACCTCTTCAAATGTAGGGTAATCCTTTAAATATTTCCCTTAACATGTGTTGGGGGAATCCTAGGCAAGAGGATTCACTTCTGAGTTGGCAGATCCTGACGGGAAGCTGGTACCTGCCTGAGTGGCAATGGACATCGTATTGGAAGGCTCCTCTGCTGCCACAACTATAACGACGAAGGATGTCTACCTGATCCCATCTGTACTTTGGCCCAAGGGGCCACACTTGATGATATTGAAGCAATAAGGGTGCATTTTCTTGATCCGGTTAATTCCCACCCGGCGTAACAAACACGTTTCAGGAATCGTTGTTGCCATGGGGCGGACATCTTGATATCTTATGGGGGTAGGAGGCTCTGGGATCACCTAAGCTTGATTTTTATAGAAGTATGAGATGATTTTCCACCATTAAATAGACCTAGAAATTTGTTACCACCATGTCCCATATACAATGAAGCATTGTCCCATGTCTGGGGTAGTAGCCTCCAATCAGTGGATTAGAAAGACTTAGGCATTGTCTAGATCTATCCATGGGTTATTCACAATCGTGGCATGCTCGACCTTGTGGGTATGAATCCGGTTGTCCTTTCTCTTGTAGTAGTTGGCATCTAGATAGTGGACCTAAAAAGAAGTAAATAAAGATTCCTCACCTTGAAGCATGCCTACTCGACCATTAATGGAGTACTTGAGGCACTGGTGATACGATGAGGGAACCACATCGTGCAATTGGAGCCATGGCCATTCCATTAACGCATTGTAGGCAGTGTCAAGGGAGACTACCGTAAATTTGGTGCTAGAAACTAGGCCACCAAACTGGGTCTTCAAGTGGATATTATTGACCGGTGTCTATTCTTTCTTATCATAACCATGGATTCGTATGTTAGAAAGACTTAGTTCACCTTCAGACAATCCCAGCTTTCGCAGTGTCCGAGTCGGGATAAGGTTAATATTGGAGCCAGTGTCAACAAGACAGCGGCAAACCTCCATGCCCTTAAAATATATAGGGATGTACAATGGACGTATGTGTGCCTATATGTGAGAACCCTCATCTTCTCCAGAGAATGAGATAATGGTCTAGAAATATGCATTCTTGATCGCCTCAACATGAAAAGCCTCTACAGCTGCTACCTCCATATCAAACTAGAGGGGGCTTCTTAATGCCTCAGTGAGGGCCTCACGCATATCTAACGATAGGTGAAGGGCCTCAAGAATAGAGATAATTTCTAGGATACTGGAAATATGATTAAGAACATTGTACTTTCACGCTAGGTGTGAACTTATCCTTGTTGGAGGCTGCTTCATGGAAGGAAGCATGGCGGGCCCTGCCGGCTGGACCGTCCAATGAATGGTGGTGGGAATGTCCCATTGCTCACTTCTCAAAGTATGCAAATTGACTACCAGATGGGGGCCAGCTGGCTGAGACAAGTCTATAGTAGATCGTGGCTGATCAGGACGAGGTTTGGGTGGGTCTACCTAGTCCAGTAGAACAAACGGCAGTGGAGGAAAGCCTGATGACACCAGATGAGGAGGTTGTGCATGTTGAGCTCTACACTGGGCCTTCTGTCTTGTTTTAGTGGCATGCACAGCCTGGCTGGAGGGGAAAACTGAAGTGCCTTGACAATCCATATAGTTGTATCTCTGCCAATGTTGGCGACGATTGGGGACGTTGGGAGGATCTGCCTGGCACTCCCCATCGTTGGGAGTCGTGTAGGGTTTGGCCAGCTCTACGGTATTAACGGAAGCATGCACTTGGCAGTAACTTGAAGATTCGTCCAATACTGGATGGATTCTGGGAGTAATCTCCATCCCCTGGGGCATAAATTCTCTAAGAGTACAGGATGATGATGGCATCATCGGCAGACTTTACATTCCCATGCATCGCTGGAATTTTCATTTCTGGGAAGAGGCGGGTTAAGACGACGATGCAGAAGTGATGGTTGCAGCCTTTGAAGTCTTTGGCTGATTCTGGCATGCCCGAATGACACCATAGGGTAGGATATACTATTTTTTGAGCCATTCAGTCATCATAATTTTGAGATCCGTGATTGGAAACTTGATGCCACTCGCCCTCACTGTCGCTACTGTTGTCTGGCCTCACAAAGATGCATGCTACCTATGTCGAGCCTGGGCCCTGTCTAGCTATGTCGTTATTGACCTAGTATTGAATCTTGTCTTTTAACACATAACACTGCTTGGGGTTGTGCCCAGGGAGCCTATGATAAGGTTATTAGTTGTAGAGATCAGTGAGGTTTGCCTCTTCTAGCCTTCAGCACTCACGAAAATTCATAATACCTTGTTCCAAGGCCCTTCAGAAATATCCAAGGCCCTGATTATCATTGAACAAGTAGGTACAATTTTTTCTATCTGGAAAGGGGGGACTTGGAGCTTGGCCCTAACAAGGACTTGGAGGAGCCTATCGAATAGGAAGAGCCTTATTATACCGCCTGAGTGGTGGTTGTACGTTACGCGGGAGAGGCTGCCAATTTTGAGGCGGCCGCTGCTGGGACGGAAGCTACACTTTTGGTGGTGGGCCTCTGTGAGGTGGTAGAGGCGGATCCACTGGTAATAATTCTAGTTCTTTGGGGGATTCTATTTGGGCCAATGTGGCAGGCTTGGCTCTGACAGCCCTCCTCGTGGGAATTTCTGGGAGCAACGAACGTGCCTGGCTGGCCTATTGTAGGGATTCCTCTAGGCGATGGGCCTTATTAGAGAAGTATCAGAATCCTCCAGGATATTTATGGATGATCAGAGAGGGAACCAATTTTGTCTTAACATTTCCCACACACATCTTCAGTAATTTCTCTCTAGTTAGTGACATGTCAAGGGAGTATATAATCCCTTTCCACTAGGCGATAAAGTCCGTGAAATGCTCATCAAGACTCTGTTTTCACTTGAACATGTATGTGATAATTTTCTTCTGCGTGGTGGAGCTGAAGTGGTACATAATCTTCCTATTAAGATCCTCCCATCTAGCTATTGACCTGATGGGGAGTTGGTTGTACCAGACGAATTCAGGCCCTTCAAATGTCTATACAAAACACTGGAGCTTGGCAGCCTCTTGTTTTGCTGGTGTCCCTAACATGGGCCCGCAACAAGAAATAAAGTGGGTCAGATGCTACGGGGGGTCCCATGTCCCATTAAATGGGGAAAAGGTGGGATTTTCAAAACCTGAGGGTGTTGGAAAATCATCCACCCATGTCGGATATGGCATTCCATCAGGTGGGAGTGCCACCTGTCATGTTTCCAATTCCTCAAGGCGGGTAATGAGGGCCACCATTAGATCATCTGGATGGTGGTCCCTATCTTGAAGGGTATCCCTAACCACCAGTTCATTGGAAGGTTCTTCAACATGGTATGCAGGCCCAACGGCTCATGGAGAGGCTGTTGGCACAACCCTCGAGGTAGCTGGGGGAACACAAGCTGGGTCCCTTGTATTTTCACTTTGTTCTGGAGGGTTTGGCGAGACACACTGAGCCCTATTGTCGTATGTTCTAGCTTCAAACCTGTCCCCAGGGGTAGGATGATTATGTTTACCTAGAGGAAGCTCTCTGAGGGGAAGTTGTTCCTTTCCATGCTGCCCTGGCATAGGATTACCATAGTTTGGTCGTCGCTCTGCAGCACGTTTATCCAGGAGGTGGTCAACCAACTTTTTTTTTGGCAAGTTGCTGACGCAATGCGTCTTTTTCGGGGTATTCCTCCATCTTATCCACTGAGGAAGATGGGTTGGAGTGTTTGGAAGCTCCGAGATGCTCCTTACCATTGTTGTGATTTTAGCTAAAGACTAATGCATCGGTTGGTGCAGGGAGGCCTAGAAGATTTCTCTGTTGACGAGTAACCCTTCTCGTTGGATCCAATAGTGGTTGTATGCCCTTAGGGGGGAGTACCCCTTCAAGGATCTCTAGTTCATTTTCCTCTTCTGCTAGGTTGTCCATGTTGAACAAGACTCTACCTAGGGGCATTTCCTTGATATCACATGGTAGTTTGGGCTGCTGCTGGATAGGACGGAAGAGGAGGGCAGTATACTACCCCCAGCCACGGACCTGGACATGGAGGAAAGCCTCCTTGATAAACTTGTGGGGTACCTTGAAACTCTAAATGCATTGTTGTTGGAGGGCCCTATGTTATCCTGGTGACTTAGGGCGCTAGGACACAGGGAGCGCGGAGAGATCGACCAGACAGCATTGCTCGTCGATGTCCTCTAAATGTATTTGGATCCTAGGATAATTCACTTGCTGACGACATAGGTGGAAGTACATGGCCCAAAGGGTTTCACGAAAACATTCAAACTCCACTTGGGTAAGGGATCCCAGTGCACTGAAATTCAGTGCTGCTACCAGCTAGAACATCTCCGGGAAGTGATCCACTACGAGGATATTCCATAAGCTCCTCGAATCGGATTCAGGGTCTAGACCTTTATTTACCCATTCGTTGACTTGGGTTGGCTGAGGAAATGGCAATGGTACTGAGGTGGACCACTGGGACGGTAGGCTGGCCAGTGGAGAATACAACAACGGGCTGACTGGCTGCCGAATCTCGGGCTATCGTTTAAAGAGTGTACTGACATAGCCATCACATCGTGGTAGGACAGGCTGACGATCGCAGTTCCTGGTTCAAGGACCAGGGATACTGGCTATGGACCGCACTAGTACTTTTCCTCCATTGGTCCCAAGAATATCTCTCGGTGACCTCTAGTTGAGGTAGAGATTTCTTCTGGTGATTTCGGCGGTGATTGCACGACCATAAACTATGGGGTTTCCAAAAACTTTTCCTCCTAGATATACCTATGGGGGGAGGCGGGAATCTGGTGGACCTTGAATTATGGGAGTACTAGGATGATGTGCCTCATTCCTACCACATCCCTTGACTCAAGGGAGCAAGGGGGGTTTCACTAAGTCGTACTCTACTTATGAGTCTGAGAAGCAGACTGGTTTGATCTCTGTTCAGACCTTCCCAGATTTATTCTTATGGTGGTGGTGACCCGCCTTCCTGCCCCTGGATGGATCTTCAGGACATGGTAGATTCTTGACATGGGGAGTTCCATCGGCCGTACTAGTGCTGAGGCATAGAGGGTTTCCCCTGGAGTAAGTCGGGGTGCCAGGATCACCAGAACAGATACCAAAAGGGACATGGGGAGGTCCTCGGTGGGATGTTCTAGAGTGGGCAGGACCTCTGCTAGAACCGGTAGGAGAATGGGGAGGACCTTCGTGCTTGTTTCCTCTAGTGACATCAATGCGAGGAAGATCCTTGTACTGGTCGAGCTGAACATGGGTAGGACCTCTATGTTGAGCGCTGGTGAAGTGAAGTCGGCCCTCACTCCCTTTATTGCTGGGTAAAGTAGGACCTTCACCAGATTCTACGAGGAAAAGAGGAGGGTCCCCACATTAGAGAGCGAACAGATTTGCAATGACCCCATACCAATGGTTTGTGGCATGAGGAATGACTCCATATATGGTGTGGTGTGAAAAGGATACACTTCAGTTCTGAACCTCACTGTCGCGGGGAGGACCCTCATTTATAATGAAGGTGCCATGGGGTGGACCTCCATGCTGATCATGGAAGCGGGGAAGATTCAAGTTCTCCATGGTAGTGGAATGGGGATCACCTTTGTACTGGTTGTCGTTGCCACGGTTAGTTTGGGGTGGCCACTGCCCGTGTCGGCGTCCAAGAGAGTCGAACTAGCATGCTCGTGGGGTGGCTGGGGCCTTGATCTAGTTCGGGCGTATAAATGCCCATGCTCAGCATATACAGGGAGCTGGTGATCTGCATCGACGGTGGATCGGGCCATAGTAGTCGCTAACATCGATGCCCCTTGGCTAGAATACTCTTCACTTGCGCCCGATGTGGTCATTGGATAGGATGGACCAGAGCCGGTGGTATAGGTACATGGATTTCCTGCTCCTCAACCAGTAGAACCGGGCGGCGATGCTAGCACGACCTGGTGGGGGCCCTCGCTAGGAACCCCTATAATTGGACTCTGACCGGGCTGGTCCGGACATCCCCTACCTTGTCAGCGTAGGGTAGGGAGTCGTCGAGGTGTTTTGGGGACAGGTTCCATAAATGGTTATATGTCATAGTGGGGAGTAGTGCCTCCATAAGTAGCCCTAGGGGGCGGCGATGACAATGAGGCTTTGATGCCTCTAAATCTAGGCAGGTCATATCCCTTATAGGGACGATTCCCTCCTCCTCGTATCGGCATACAAGGTAATTGATAACCCTCTGCTGAATGACCATGGAGGGTGAGATGGGGCATGGTTGTCTCATAGTCGTGGCCTTTGAGACCGTCGCAGAAGAGGTAGAGCCACGTAGGACTGTCGTGCTTGTACTGCCCATGCCCCTGTGACGGTGTGTAGGCGGTGATCTAGTTCTGGGTAAAGCAACTTGATTCCTGATAGTAGGGAGATTAACTCATCATTGCTGAAATAAAAAGAAGTTGACGACCAGTTCCCCAGCACCATCCCATCTTCCAAGACCGGTAAGAGGATTCCACACTGACAACATCAATGATCGAGATGTCCAATATTTTACTGCCCCATCTTCTGGTGAGTTTCATGCCAGGCCCACTATTTTCTTGGCGGGACCCGACACTGGATATCTAGATCCAGTGACATGCCAATCCACTGATGTCTCGAATGCTACTAATCTCCATATGGAGAATAAATTCGCATCGGGTTCACCATTTCAGTTTCCAACGTTTTCGTTGGGGCGCGTGCTCCCATTTCGTTTGGGGGACGGTGGAACTGTTTCATTTCCCCACATACCCGCTTTCCAAAGGTGGGGGACATTCATTCCTTGTTCAGGGACATTTTCTCCTTGATCAAAATAAAATGATGGGATGTTGGTTCTTCCTTCTGGGGATTTCTCCTCAGAACTCGTCACCTAGTCTAGGTCTCCATTATAGATTTAAGACGTTGTTCGTGAAAATCTTCCCAGTGCCATATCTTCATAGACACCAGTTAATTACACTGCTTCTGTCAGGACATTTCAAAGGGTCCGTTCAGGGTAGCAACCTTCATTCAATGGAGTAGTCATGTTGGACAACACAGGCGTGCCTGGATTCTGTAACACTTGTGTATTTGTATTTGGTCCCTTATTATAGGGCTTCTCAAGGGCATAGAAGCCCGAGGCATCCCACGTCGAATGCGGGGAATCATATTCCATAGGCATGTATCTGAGGTTTTTCTCATCTTCCCATGTTTAGAATAGGGTATGTACTGAGTTTAATGTCTGGCAGAGATAGATCAAACTGATCAGACCACTGATTAGAGTGTATCATATGGGCGCAACTCCGGGAGGATACACCGATGTAAATGGGTTGACATGACCTCACCGGGATGTAGCAGCCTGTGTAATAATCATGATGGATGATGAATGGTTGGGTAAAATCAGGTTGAGAATTAAATGGAACCGACGTGAGGATGACAGTGATGTTGCGCTTGAGTCTCAAGGGGACTTCCTACGTATCCCCATGGCAGGGAATCAAAGTCTGCATAGATCAGGAGTGTGATGGGACGCCTAAGGAGTTGCCCCATGATAATGACTGCATGTATGAGACCTGGAGGAAGTGAAGACCTCTAGGTTAAGGCATGTATTTCTTGATACACATATGCTCGAGAGAAAGTCCAGATATGGGGCTTGAATTGGGGTGTATAAATAGGAAAACAACCCGATGTTGTATATGGGGGTTTACGGGTGGTCAGCAGCCCGATTTGGTCTGACGCCACTAGGAAAGAATAGAGATGTGGGTCCCAACAAAGGGAATAACAATGGATTTCTACTGAATAGGGGACACAACATCTTACTGTTGGATGGGGAACAACGGCTTACCGCTGATAGAAGCCTACAGTTTAACCTCATGCAGGATGGGGGTGAATCGATGTGAATAAGGACCTGGGGTCCAGATATATGTTTTTGGGCTTGAACCTCAGAGAGGTGTCCTACGTACCTTTCCTTGGAAAGGATCAATGTCTACATAGTTTGGATAGGGAATAATGCAGTTTAGCATCCTGTGTGACGAAGTGAACTGACGTGAAGGGGGTCGGAACAGATGGATAGTGGGTTTGAACCTTGAGGAGGATTCCTACGTACCTTTCCTTAGCAAGGATCAAAGTTCACGTAGTTCATATGGGTTTGGGTGAATCGACGTGAAGGGGTTAGAATGACTGGGTGTTGGGCTTGAACCTCAGGGAGGATTCCTACGTTCCTTGCCTTGTCAAGGATCAAAGTCCACGTAGTTCAGAAAGGGTCGAATGTAGTTTTTTCATCATGCGGGATGAAATGAACCAACGTGAAGGGGTTCAGAACAGATGGATAGTGGAATTGAACCTTAGGGAGACTCCCAACATACCTTGCCTTGGTAAGGATCAAATTCCACATAGTTCAGGTGGGTTTGGCTGCACTGATGTGAAGGGGTCGGAATGACCGGGTGTTGGGATTGAACCTCAGAGAGGTTTCCTACGTACCTTACCGTGGAAAGGATCAAAGACCACATAGTTTAGAAAGGGGGAATTTGGGGCTTACACTCTGAGGTAGCCCAAACTATTGGGGAACTGACGTGAATGGAGCCGGGACCAATGGGTTTTGGGCTTGAACCTCATGGAGGCTTCGTACTTACCTTGGCTTGGAAAGGATCAAATTTATCATAGTTCATGATGGGTTCAGGGATTACACTCTAGGTGGCCTGGAGAGTATGTCATGGTTGATTATTACTCTAAGATCACGTGATTCATTCTTGGTGTGAGAAACAAGAGGCAAAAAAGACCTGACAATCACATCGCAAAAGGTGAGTCTATGGGATGTAGAATGGCGCTCACGCATGGTTGGCAGCCCAAAAAGGAAACAAGGGATTATGCATGGTTCGCAGCCCAAGGAGATGGAGATTGGGACTTACTCAAGGATGGAGGCCCAATGGTGACAAAGCCCAGTGGGATAGGGTTTTGGCACGGAAGAGAGGAGGGACATCATTACCTACCATGCCCTTTGTTAGCCTTTGGAACCAATAAATAAAGGAGGAGTAGGGGTACTACCTCCTGTAGGAAAGGCTAGGGGCTTACACCAAGATGGTTTCCCTTCCCCACAGACAGGCACCACCTCAGCAAAAAGGATCTCATTCCATGTGAGGAAGATTTCAATCTCATTGAGACAGGTGGGCATAATGAATTTCTGTGTCGGGGTGCCTAACGTATGATGCACGGGGTGAGGTCACAGATTAATGTCATGTGTCAAGGATGATGGTGCTTGGTATTTTAACGCCCTGTAGATCTGACAAGGTGGGTTTACTCCGGACCCCTAGGAATTACATAACCAGTACCCTCTACACCTTGGTGAAGATAAGGGACAAGAAAATCCATGGCTAGGGGGTGTCGAGAGGTGATCCCATTGGGGGGTCCATGTTAGCATGGCTATGAGAAGAAGAAATAGTCGTTAGCATGCCTATGTGAAGAGGCATGAGGATAAGTAATGAAACTGGAAGTATATTCTATGGGACTTTGAAATTGCTTCATGAAAACCTGGTGGGCCACACTGGAAAAATCATTTCAGGGGAAATGGGGTTTATAAGTAGAAGCCCTGTGAAGCTCTAGTGATCCATGAAGTGAAGGGGATTTGTGAAGGGATTTGCTTCGTGAAGTGTAGTCTCCTAGGCTAGAGGGTAGAGCATATGTGCATATGGGAGGAGCTTCGCAATGTGGAAAGGGATTCACGAAGAAGTGCCTCACGAAGCATGGTGTTGTGAAGCAATGTGATTCGTGAAGCACAGTGACCCTGACTTATCATGGGGGTCCCATGTGTTCGGAGGGTGTTTTTTGAAGCATAAATGCTTCACGACAACCCAAGGCCCCATGGGGGTCTCTTTTATTCACAAAATCCCATGGGATTCGCGAAAGGTATCCCTCCCAGAAGAGGGGTTAAATTAAAGCAATGTGGGAGGCACTTCGCAGAGCCAATGTACCTTGAAAAGCTCATGGTTCTCAGAGGAAGAAGTTCATCGTGATTTGAGAGCTGAGAAGGTGAAAGGTTAGATCATCTGTCAGTTGGGCTCGAGGGGAGCCTTGTATTTATAGGCAGAAGGCTCCACAAAGTAGAGCTCGCTCGGCACGAAGACAGAGTTTGTTCCACGGCGAGTCCTGAACGTCAAAGGGGTTCATGAGGCATCCCACCTCTTAACTCCACGGTGGGCTCGCGAACGTCAAATTCGTTCGTGGAGCCACCCACCTCTTTTCTCCGTGGTGGGCTTGAGAACATCATTGGGGTTCATGGGGTGGCCCTCCCCCTTGCTCCATGGCGGGCTCGCGAACGTCAAATTCGTTCATAGAGCCTCCTGCCTCCTTGCTTCGCGGAGGGCTCGCGAACGTCAGAGGGGTTCGCAGGGTGTCCCACCTCCTTGCTCGGTAGTGGGAGTGGGGTCATTGGTCTTTGTGAAAGGGATTCATGAGGTAGCTCTAGAGACTACCCTATTGTTCCTCTTCATCCCATATTTTGGCATCAACACTCACTTTCTAGAAGAGGAAAAGACATGCAGGGTATTCCATGTTCTTTATATGTCCGTCATCTCGTGGATGGACGAGTATACTCTCCTACTATAGCTATATAAGGCTTGACAGATAGTTCATATACTCAACATGTTTATACCCTTGTTCTTGGATTATCATAATTTCAATCATGTTGGGTAATGTTTTACTCATTCACTATAAAATTTACATATGCTATTTTTCTCTACTATTGTGTCTCTTACTACCCTTGGCATTTGGGCAGTCCTAATGGGTATGTTAATACTCACCCCTGCATATAATTTTCTCACATGTGTCGTGCCTTATGAATATGACATGTATGTTGATCGTGACTACAAAGAATCATAAGGATGATGGGTGCTTAGACTAATTATGGTTATCATGGGTTGGGAATTAAAAGCTGGGTCGTCTTAGCTATTTACTTTTTTTCTAGTTTTCACTCAGGTTTGGACACATTTTTGGTTGGATGTGTATTTTTAATATAAATTTTCTATTTACACTATTCTAACATTGTACTATCAAGATTTTCATGTATGGATGGATTATTTTATAACATTGTTCTATATTGAATTAATTCCCTCGTCATTTTTCATTCAGTGAGAAGTGTGTGCGCATAAAAGTAGATAAGAAAAGGCATCCCCGTGATAGTTATGACTTTAGTGCTTGTCACCACCTCAGGGAATATAGAGGTGTGCATGGGGTAGTTGTGGCTCAATCACTAACATTGGTGGTGTCAGGACATTACACCTGAAAATAATCACCAAAATAACTTCTTGAACTCAATCAAGGTTCAATAAATATACAAGGATCCAACAATCTTCCCCTAGGTCACATCGTTCCTAGAACTCTCCATTATGTTCATAGAAAAATTATTCTCGCATAGCTATCATAGTGTAAGACTCATTGTAATCTGTATGATAAGATTCCATTAAGACTATCATTTCTCCCATAATCCTAGGACAATCCTCATGTACCCATCCTATCCTTTTTATCAATTCATAACTCATTCCCACGAACCTAGGACCTTACCATGATATCTGAAACAAAAGAGATTTTTGATCTGATTCCACGTCCCCTAGTCATCTACATGAACATCACATGGTTCTCATTTCACAAATCCCACAAAATAATTCTTAATAAAATAATTAATGGAAGAACCATTCTATCATATTTCACCCACACTAGATCATTTTTTAAATTTTCACAAATTTCCATGATGTTTACACTATCACATTATATATATAAAATTTCCCAAAATGGACTCCTCATTAGCCAATTTCCAACTCCATGGCAAGGAAAAAAGGAAAACTCAAATAAGAATATAGCCTATAGTGTATCACCAAAATAAATGACCAACCATATGACTACACGAAATGTAAATTTAGAACCTCCCTCTGGGTTTGTATCACCCCATGATTCTGTGAATTTTTTAGAATTAATTTAATATTTTTAATATTTTACATTTCACCAAACACGTTATATATATAATTATATATTTAATCACTATGTTTGGCTTGCATTATACACAATACCATATTAATAATAAACTACACAAAAAAACGATTTTTTTATTTCCCTATATGAAAAAATGAGGTTTAATTGATTTTAACGCAACATAGAAATTCCTCAACGGCTTTTGTTGCATGAAAGACTAAGTTTTACCAAAATTAAATTATTTTTAAATATTATTTTTTTATTATAATAATATATAACCAAACTGTTAAATTAAAAGTTATTAAAATAGATAACTCATATATAAAAATATATGGTTTACACAAATATTATATGAATTCATTGGATAAAAATTATTTAAAAATGATTATGAAAATCGATTGAAAATAAAAAAAATATTATTATTATAAAGCTCAAAAAGTTATTTTTTTCAAAATAAATTAAATTAAAAAAAATTATAAAGTAATATTATTGTATTATATATATTTAATATTCATCCAAATATATTTTTCATACAATATATTTCATTGGGATAGGATAATAACAAAACAAATTTTACACATAAAATACTATATTTTTATAAAAAGAACTTTTACCACCTTCAAATGGAGAACCTATCCAAAATTAATTTATTGAATTTTTATAAATATTCTATGAAAAATTAAACTTAATATTTGAAACAACAACATAATTATTATTTTAGGATTAGTTTTATTTATTTTTTTAGGAATATTCATTTTTTAATGAATAAATAAAAATTACTGAATTAGATTTCAGAAAAATAATTTTCATCAAATTTATATATAAGGTCGAATTGTATTTTATATTGGTTTAAAAGTTTATTTATATAATAAATCTATAAATTAATTTAATAGAGTTCATTAGAGTGAATTTCACATTAATATTTTTTATTAAAAACATAGCAAACATTTTGACGCTTTTAATTTTGAAAACTCGCATTTTTTCCTGTCCGAATTATTAATTATAAAAAAAATCTAAAAAATTTCAGTATGGAATTTAGAAAAATCAATTCCAAAATTTTAATCAAAATAATTTATAATTTTAAATAATATCCTCATAGTATTCTAAAAAAATTATTAAAGAATACGGTTAAAATCAATTAAAATTGTTATGGTAAAATTATGTTTAATAGTGGAATAAACCTTAAATTTAAGGGCCCAAAAGACCTGACCACTTTTCCAAAACCCATTATATGGAGTTATATTAGACATAAAAATTTATTTAATTATTTATTTAGTTATTGTGAATTTGTTTAGGTAAAAACATAGGTACACCTAACTTGTTTTAAAAAATTACAAGGGTGTCATTTCCATTCCTTTGAATTGGGAACCACTTCCCCCACTTCCTCAAACCTCTCAAAACACTTTGGATCAGACAATATATTCCCAATATAATTACCAAAATCCATCCATTTCTCCTTGGAGCATACCTTTGTTGAAAAATACATCCAATGAATCCCATTAGTGATAACCAACTTGAGTTACTCGATTAAGAGGTAACACCCTCCCTCAAGCTCCTTTCATTTAATTCCATTATCCACTCCCTAAACTCTTCTTATTCCATTCCTTTATGAAAAAAATGTACATAAATATACTTGGAATTTTTTATGATTAATTTTATACCAATAATTACACACAATCACCTCTAATAGCTGACACACCTGCTATTTACGTGAACAATGAACTACCACCTCACGAAATGATGATTATTCAGTTTTCCATTATCGCATCTCATGGTGGAAATTATGATGAAAAATATATTTATATATGATATTAGTTATGTTTATAATTTCTTTATGATTCTTCAATTTTTATTTATAACACACCTTTATACTTTCATTCTTTTGTAAATGTGTTAATTTCAATTGAGGATATGTGGACTACCTCCCGCTCCATGCAGCAAGATTCGTTCGCACCCTACATAGAATGTTTTATGGATATGATTAGTTGACCTAAATGATATATATTAAAAAATAAATAATATATATTTATATTATATAAATATATACATACATACATATATATATCGTTTATTTATGTTCTTTTGAAACGTCAAAAAATGGATGCAACTAACATGCATACGTACGTCCTACCTTCTCTAGGAATAGTGTATTCAACTTCATACTTATATATTAAATAGAATTTTATAATTCACGTATAATAAATATTAATGATTTTTTAATCTTTTTATGAATTCTTAGAATCTTGATATAAGTATAAGGGATAAATATATGACAAATTAGGACACAGTCGAAAACCAAAGTGAATATTTCTCGAAGTGTTACCATAACATGAAATTAGTATCAAGAGGCTAATATAAATTCATAATAAAATAATATATTATATTTGATATAATAATATTATTTTACTAATTATGTATAATAATATTAATTTTATTATACTGGAGGATTGAATGAGTATAACAAGATTCAAGACAGGGGGTAAAGTGATTTCTACTATCAATTTTTCTATGATATTTTTGCCTTATTCACCACTCTTCTCTTCAATTTTGTGACTATAATTCCTATTAATATATTTTATTATTTTCATCCTTAATTTTATGGGTATTTAAATATCTATTTTATGATCACTATTTTTTTGGGTTTTATGTTTTAAGAGTTTTCAAGTTGGAAAAGTAGTTTTTCCTAAATTTTCTTTATTTGAGACACATGATATGAACTTCGAGAACAACATTTTGAAAAATAATAATAATTTTATTTTAAGATGACTTTCAAGGAAAATTGATTTTTTTTAAAATTGTATTTTAATTTTCCTATAAATTTTATCAAATTATTTTCACAGAAATGCTTTTCAAAATGTCATCAAATTTCTTTTATAAGTTTTCAAGGAAAATGGTTTTAAAAATGATTTCAAGATCTATATATATTCTCTCAAAGAAATTGGTTTCATTTTTTTGAGTATTTATTTATTTATTTTTATTTTTATTTTCAATAATAACATATTAAAAAAAATTATGTTTTAAAGAGACTTTGTCAAATATTAAAAGATATTTTCATCATGAAATGCCTTCAAAATATCATTCCAAGTTATTTTCCATATAATATAACACCAATTTCTGTCTCTCCTAAAATTCTACAAAATTATCCAAATGTTCAATTCATATTCTTTATGTCATGTTTAATGTTTTAATAGAATGATTCTTATGACACCCATTTCCATTCGATAAGTTATATGCTTTTGAAACCCGCTTCTCTTCTCGAGTTATTATTTGATTAAATGATTATGAAACCTATCTATTATCCCTAGGTTAGGATGTGATGAAATTTTAGTGATACCAAATTAATTTTATTGGGTTTCATTTGATGTTTATATAACACATTTATTTTTATGGATCCTGAAAGGAGGAATATTTTATTCTATTATGGCACACATATGAAAGATATTATTAAGTGATGGGTGAGACCAATAACTCCTTCTAATGAATTTTTGTAAGGATTTATATCTGATGAGATAACTATATGAATCAATTCGACATGTATGATCAACTATGGGAATATGGGGAATCATGAACCCTTACTAGGAAAGGACTTCTACTGGGTATGGTGTTATGTCTTTCCTGATAGGTGTAGTATCCATGAAGATGGAATATAGGGAAAGACTATCTACTATGGTAATATGAGGCAACATGATCCCTCAAAATTTAAGGAATGTGACTAGTAATGGTGGTATCACCATCCATGTTAGTTCAGTTCCCATTAAGTGCCTTGAAAAGTTATACCAATGCTGCATGAATCATAGGGCATGATATCACCTCTTAATTAATGCTAAAATTCTGCACCTTATTCCTATGATATGATGTTATGGTTTATGTTATTCATTTCATTATGATTCGGGTCTTATTAAATACCAATATATATTCTATGAATTATTTTTATTACCTTATGATATTTAGGGTATGATATTATATTGTTACGATCATGTTCTCATACCCCTATTATAATTTTTATGTTTACATGTTTCCATTGTTCAACCTTACAGAGAATCCTAGCTCACCCATATTTATTTTTCCTTCCCAAGATTCAAAAGATATATTTTATGTATGATATGTATAAAAGCGTAAATATTTTCAGAGAACCTTATGGGAGATAATGTACCTTGATTATGTTCCAGTGTTTATGGTTTCATGTTTCCAAAGGCACTAAACTAATATAGTATTTCTGCATCTGTTTGCTTAATTTTTTATGTATTCCACAAAAAATGATGTAATTTTTATAAATGTCATCATAAGTTCATTAAATTTATAATTAGATTGATGTTTTAGTCGTGATTTTTTAATTAGAATGTGAAAAAAATTGTTTTTTATATGATATGTTTTTATAACCATTTGTTTTTTAGTTTAAATCAATCAGATGAACCAGAAGGAAAATGGTTATCATTGAATTGTTGAAATTTTGAATGTATTATAATTATGCAATTAGATTTCCCATGTTGAAATTTCATAAATGGAATCAAGAATGTGGTATGGGGAAACCATAAAAGAAATGTTAAGGATATGTGATGTTCCTCCAGCATTGTTTACATTACACATACGTGGAATGATTAGATTTAGTTTGAGGAACCTTTAGACATGATTTATATTTCATATTCATAGAAATATGAATTAAATAATAAGTTGATGAATCCTAAGTAATGGTTCCATAATAAATGTGGATGAATGAAGTATTTGTGTTTTGGAAAATAATTATTATGTATTATGAATCATGATATATATAATAATTTTCTATATATGTTTTTCATCACAGATTAAAATTGATATGTTGACTTGTGATGAAGACTTCTAAATGTGATATTTTTAATAAAGTAATGTAACCCTTAATGTGTTCAAGATATTTAGAAAAGTTATGTTAATTAGATAGTATCAATTAAAGTAGAAACAACTAAGTATTTGTTGACAAGGATGTCCATTTCATCAAGGATGATGTTTACAGCTTACTATATTCCATGAATATAACCAAATAAATTTAGAATAAGGAACCATTCATGTATTCCAAAAGGATTTATTCTAATTTTGAGGTATTACCATATTTCAGGAGTATTTATGATAAGGGTGTTCATATGTTTGGGATTTGATTTCCAAGAGACACTTTGTGATTGTTGGCACCAGAAAAAAGCTACCCAAAATTTTTCCAAATGAACCCATAAATTATCCAATAGAGTATCCTATTTAGTAAGATTATATATGATAGGTTGTAGATCCCTAACAGATTTATATATTAGGATTTAGGGACAGTTGATGTTGGGTTGGAAAACTGGTTCGCGGAGCTCATTTGTGAAGCTCCCTCCACCGAAGAGCAAGGAGGAAAGGTGCTCCACAAACCCCTTTAACATTCACGATCTGCTGTGGAGCGAGAAGGCGAGATGCTCCACGAACCCCTTTGACATTCGCGAACCTGGCACAGATTGAGGAGGCGTGATGCTCTGCAAACCCCTTGGATGTTCGCGATCCGCCACAGAGCAAGCTATTGCTTCGCGTCGAGCGCACTCTTCTTCGTGGAGCTTCTTGCCTATAAATACCCAGATAACCCCCTTCATGAAGACGGTCACTCCACCCCTTGGATGGCCAATATCCCATTTCATGGAGCTCCACTCTCCTTCACAATGTAGCTCCGCGAGTCCATGCTTCGCAAGCAGATTCCTTCACAAAGCTGCTCAGCAATTCCATGCTCTGCAAGCAGCTTCATTCACAATGCTGCTCCGCAAGTCCATGATCTCCGAGCTGCTTTCTTTGCAAAGATTCTCCACGAGTCCATGATCCAAAAGTACATGCTCCACGAGTAGCTTCCTTCACAAAGCTACTATGGTATTCCATGCTCTACGAGCAGCATCCTTAGAAAAGCTACTCCGCGAGTCCATTCTCCTCAAACACCTTCCTTCATAAAGCTACTCTGCGAGTCCATGCTCCGCGAGCACCTTTCCTTCACGAACCTACTCCACGAGACCCCATTCTCCACGATCCCCTTCTCTCTGCGAAGCCACTTCGTGAAGACCTGTCCTTTGTGAAGATCCTACCTTAGCGCCCACTGGTCCACACGGTAGGGGCCACACCCCCGCTCAGGGTTAGTGTCGGGCTATTGTCCCGGCCCTCCGAGCCGGTCCCTTCACTACCGTCACTGACCCCCATGAGAAATGGTGAGTCACACCATGAACTGTTTGGGTCGAGACGTCGACATTTTCCATTTCACTCTTATGCGCACCCACCTTTCACCTATAAAATACCATGATTTCAGATACTCCTCTGCACACCATGAAACAACTTCAGTCGACATATTCCTATTAGTTCATTTCCCATGTCATGAGTTGAGATTCTCATCATCAATTCCCCGAGTACCTTTAGTGAAACCATTTTTCATGTAACTCATTCAAACCCCATCACATGGCTCATATTCCAGGCTAAACCAAGAAGGGATTCCCTTGCATAAGTCCCATCATCAACCATTGCTAGGTGCCTTCTACCCAATAGTACTTTCTACGTGACTCTAAATTGTAGTGTACCCTATTTTTCCAACATAGGATGGCTCTTTCTCTAAATAAGATATGGATTATGCTCCAAACATGAGATGCCAACAGTCCACTTTACATGAATCTAAACTACAGTACACCCTATGTTCCAAACATAGGATGACCCTATCTTCCAAACATAGAATTCCTCTGGATCCAAACAAGATATTTCTTATGCCCCAAGCATGAGATGCCAGCAGTACTTTCTACATGACTCTAAACTATTGTATGCCCTATGTTCTAATCATAGGATTCCTCTTGCTCCAAACAAGATATTCCTTATGCCCCAAGCATGATATGCCAATAGTCCTTTCTACATGACTATAGACTGTAGTATTCCCTATGTTCCAAAAATAGGATTCCTATTGCTCTAAATAAGAGATGCCTTATGCTCCAAGAATGAGATGCCAACAGTCCTTTCTACATGACTCTAAACAGTAGTACACCCTATATCCCAAACATCATATTACCTTTTCTCCAAATAAGAGACGCCTTATGCTCCAAGCATTAGATGCCAACAATCCATTCTACATATCTCTAAACTGTAGTACGCCCTCTGTTCCAAACATAGGACTCCTCTTTCTCAAAATAAGAGATGCCTTATGCTCCATGAATAAGAAACCTAATGCCATGATTACAGAGGTGTAATTTCTTGAGCATTGGAATCTGTTCAAACATTTCATCACTGCACCTCACGCTTTGTGTGTCCTTAATTCGGATCGTGATCCACTCCCATTTCTGAAGGTACCCCCTAACGGCCTGGTCCTATGCCGCATATTCTCACCTACCATCTTAGGCCAATGCCCCATAAGACTTTGGACAACACTTTGATTCTGGTCCTGTGTTTTGAACACGGTCAGTAGTCAACCCTCATTTGTTTGTCCCCATTTCAGGCTAATGCGATATGGATGCTGTATTTCAAACATGGTCAATAGTTATCCTCCATCACCATGCCACCCCCATAGCATTCTGAATGTCGGGCATGTGATTCACACTTTTCAACTCCCTTTGTTCAGACTGATTCCAATGCCTTTGTCATTATCCCTCTTGTGCACTAGCGCAATGGCGAAGGACTCAACTGACCAGTGGGTTGGGATGCCCTCATGGCCAGACATGGGGAAGACATTAAAGGAAGCTTCATTTCATAATCCCCATTCACCATTGTATGTCCATAGTGGCACCTGAGTAGCTTCAATTTGTAAGCCACATCTACCATTATCACTTCATAGTGGCACCTGGGCAGCTTCCTTCTGTAATCCCCATTCACTATTTCTGCTCCATAGCGGCACCCGACCAGCTTCTTTGCATAAGCCCCATTCACCATTGTTGCTCCATAACATAACCCAGGTAGCTTCCTTTCATATTCCCCATTCACCATTGTCGCACTATAGCGGCACCCGGGCAGCTTCCATGTGTAATCCCTATCCACCATTGTCGCTCCATAGCAACACTCGGATAGCTCCTTTGTGTAATCCCCATTCACTATTTCTGCTCTATAGCGGCACACAGACAGCTTCCTTGTGTATGTCCTATTCCCCATTACCACCCCATAGAGGTACCCGGGCAGCTTCCTTGCGTAAGGCCCATCCACCATTGACACTCCATAGCAGCACCCAAGCAGCCTCCTTGCGTAATCCCCATCCACCATTGTCGCTTCATAGTGGCACCCAGGAAGCTTCCTTATGTAAGCCCCATCCACCATTGCCACTCCATAGCATCACACGGGAATTTTCTTTGTGTAAGCCTCATTTACTGTTGTCGCTCCATAGAGAAACCCTGGAAGCTTCCTTGCTTCAGCCCCATGCACCATTGTCGCACCATAGTGGCACCCGGGAAGCATCCTTGCATAAGCCCCATCCACTATTTCCACTCCATAGTGGAACACGGGAAGATTATTTTCTTAAGCCTCATTCACCATTGTAACTCCATTGCAGTATTCCGGCATCTTCCTTACATAAGTCACATTCACCATTGTCGCTCCAATGCGTCACCAGGGCAGCTTCCTTGCATAAGCCCCATTCACTATTTCCGCTTCATAGTGGTACTCAGGAAGCTTCCTTGCGTAATCCCCATTCACAATTTCAACTCCATAGCAGCACCCAAGAAGCTTCCTTGAATAATCCCCATACACCATTGCCACTCTATAGAGACACCCGGGAAGCTTCCTTGCGTAAGCCCCATCCCCCATTGCCGCTCTATAACGGCACCTGGACATCTTGCTTGCATAAGCCTCATCCACCATTGACACTTCATTGCGGCAGCTGGGCAGAATCCTTGCGTAATCCCCATCCACCATTTCCGCTCTATAGCAGCACCCGGGAAGCCTTCTTTCATAATCCCCATCTACCATTGCCGCTCTATAGCAGCACCAAGGAAACTTCCTTGCGTTATCCACATCCATCATTTCCACTACATAGCGGCACCCAGGAAGCTTCATTGTGTAAGCCCCATCCCCCATTGCCACTATTTAGAGGCACCTGGGCAGCTTCCTTGCATAAGCCCCATTCACCACCCTTCATGGAAGCACCTTTACGGTGTAATCGTCCTTGTTTCCCCTTGTTTATCACACCGAGTACGACTCATGCTGTCTTAGAGTAAGTATCAACCATGAAATCCTCTCTAGGAATCCTAGAGTGTAATCCCCAAACACCATCCTAAACTATGTGGACTTTGATTCTTTCCATGGAATGTTTCGTAGGAAGTCTCCCTGAGGTTCAAGCCCAACACCCATTGGTCACTCTGACCCCATTCACTTCGGTTTGACAATCCCACCCAAACTATGTGGACATTGATCCTTTCCATGGAAAGGTACGTAAGAATCCTACCTGAGGTTCATTCTCAACACCCATTGGTCACTCTGACCCCCTTCATGTCAGTTCACCAACCCCACCTGAACTATGTGGTCTTTGATCTATTCCAAGTAAATGTACGTAGGAAACCTCCCATAGGCTCAAGCCCAACACTCATTTGTCCTGACCATCTCCACGTCGGTTCACCAACACCATCACAAACTACGTGGACTTTGATCTTGTCCAAGTCAAGGTACGTACGAAGCCTCCCTGAGGTTGAATCCCAACACCCATTGGTCTCGACCATCTCCATGTCAGTTCACCAAAACCATCATGAACTACATGGACTTTGATCCTTGCCAAGGCATGTTATATAGGAAACCACCCTGAGGTTCAAGCTCAACACCCTATTGGTTCTGACCCCCTTCACATCAGACCACATTTTTCCCACATGACATTAAAATACATGCCCCCTTTTTGTTCAGTATGACATTATACTACATCTACCATCCTGAACTACGTGGGATTTGATCCCTGTCTTCTACACAGGATATGTAGGAATCCTTTCGGAGGTTCATCCCTAACCAGCGGTAAGCCTTTGTCAACCCCATTTAGCGGTAAACTGTTGTGACCGCAATTCAACGGAAAATCATTGTCAACCCCATTCAGCTGTAAGTTGTTTTGACCCCAATTCAGTCGTAAGTCGTTGTCAACCCCATTCAGCGGTAAGCTATTGTCAGACCCATTCAGCGGTAAGCCGTTGTCTGCCCCATTCAGTGGTAAGCTGTTGTCATCCCCATTCAGTGGTAAGAAGTTGTCAGTCCCATTCAGCAGTAACCTGGTGACAACCCCATTAGTCGGTAAGCCGTTGAAGTCCCCAAATCGACGGTAAGCCATGGAAGTCTCCAATAGATGGTAATCCATCTTCAGATTAACTACATGGAATTTGACTCCCATCCACAGGGATACGTAGGAATCCTCTATGTTGTTCAATCCCATCACCCATGTCTTATCTCGATCAATCCCTCGATCCCATGTGTTCCAAGAAGATCATGCCTCATCCTGGAGGTTATATTTCCCCCAGATCTCATCCATGCATCCATTCTCACGGGTTGCATCCTCAGGTGTCCCATTGTCCCATTGAACTACACAGAAATTGATTCCCTTCCACAGGGATACATAGGAAGTCTCTTCAAGGCTCAATCCCAACATCAATGTCGTCCTCAAGTCGGTTCCATCTCACCCCCCCCCTCCACTTCATTCAACTATCCATCATCCATATTCATTCTTACTCGAGCCACCACATCCCGGCGAGATCATGGAATACACCACCTTGCATCTCCTAGAAGTATTTGGGACGCTTTCCATGCGTAAGACCTAGCATGTATCTGGGTTTTTCTTCATTCTGTACACCCCAATTCATCACCCCTTCGAACTATGTGGGTTTTGATCCCTATCGTCTACACATGGTACATAGGAAACCTCCATGAGGTTCAATCCCAGCCAATGGTAAACCTTAGTGTTTCCCCATTTTGGGGTGCACACTCCCTGATCTTCCCTCGGTGGTGTCCAGATCAGCCTTCATAATGTGACATCTCCCCTTTATGGGACACACTATCCTGAGTCTTCTCTTATTGAGTGTTCAGATCCATCCACCTGGTAAACACTCCTGGTACTCCCTCCTAGGGATATACCAATCTGATCTGTCTCTATAAGACATTCTGATCACCCTCATTCCGTCTTTTCAAGACATTAAACTCGCAACGTACCTCATGTTAAACATGAGATGCCCGAGGAAAACCTCAAAAGACACACCTTTGGCATAACCATCTCTGCTAGATGTTAAAATTGCAGCAGACCCCATGTTAAACATGGGAAGCTAAGGAAAACCTCATAGACATGCCTCTGGCATAAGATACCCCATGACCGATGTGGGATGCCTCGGGTTTTGCGCCCTTGAAATGACCTTTTATGAGGAATAATACAGATTCCCCAATGTCCATGCATCCAAAGATGCCCTGACCCACCTCATGTTGTCATATACTCCAACCGAAGGATGCTACCATGTCAAGAACCCATGGAATGTCTTGATAGATGTATTTTAATTTATCGGTGTCCACAAAGATATAGCATCCAGAACAAGATTCACGAACCATGATTAGGTCTATAAGGGAGACCCAGATTAGGTGATGAGTTCCGAGGAGGATACAATGGAAGGAAGAACTGACATCCCATCATCCAGTTTCGATCAAGGAGAAAATGTCCCTGAACAAGGAACAGATGCCGCCTGCCTTTGGAAAGCGGGAATGTGGGGCAATAGCTATGCGTCCTCCACCAACGGATGTGTGCGCCCCGACGAAAGCGTCAAAAAACAGAATCACAGAAAGTAGTTATATATATATATATGTATGTATATGTATATTAATGCAATAATTTTGGATTATGTTATATGAATTACCATCTTAATCATACACTACACAAATCATAATTATATCTTTCCTTTCATAGAACAGCAACTTTAGATTACATTACATGCATGACTGACCTTCCTCGATGGCTTGTGTAGAACCAAGACCAAGTTTTATCAAACATTAATATATTATTAAAAATATTATTATTTGATATAATAAATATATCTTTTCTATTAAATTAATATTAATGAAAAATTTTATCTAACTTATGAATATATATGGTATACACATATAGAAAATGAATTCATTGGTTATAAATTAATTAAATATGAATATGAAACATGACTGAATATAAAGGAAAACATTATTATTTTTGTGTTCACAAATCTGTTTTATACTTATAAGTTAATACAATAGTAAATGGTGTATGTGTTAATGTAATATATATATATATATATAATATTAAATAAAATATTTTATAATTTTTATACAATAAATATTAATGGAATAGTATAATAACACACTGAATTTTATGAATAAAATAGTATATTTTTATAAAAATCACTTTTACAACATTTTAATAATGAAGATACTTTAAATGAAATTTTTGGCATATTTATAATTATAATATGGTAAAATAAACATAATCATTGAAAGGGAATAATAAAAATTATTTTAAGGTGATTTTTTTGGTATTTTCTTATGTTGTTTCATTTTTTTAACGAATAAGTGAAAAATAAGGAATATTAATTAAAAATTTATTTTTCATATATTTTATTTATAAGGGAAAATCACATTTTATATAAGTTTAAAAGTTTAATTAGATAAAAAATATATCAATTAATCCAATGTATTTCATTTAAATAAATTTAATTTTTATATTAGGTATAAAAACATATCAATCATTTGGGCATTTTTACTTTCAAAACCTGCATTATCATCTCGTCAGCAAGATTAATTTCAAATTTTTTTCCTCAACTTATGTTTTTTTAATTTAGAAATGTAGAATCCAGATTTGTAATAATCATAGTTTAAAATTCCTAATAAATTAAACTATTTTTTGACATAATATATTAGTGAATGCTGTTAAAATTTATTATAGTTGTTAAGGTAAAATTAGGCTTAATAATAGAGGAAACATTAAATTTAAGTTCCCAAATGACTTTTCCACTTGTCTAAAACACAATTTTACGCCATATTTCAGAAACAAAACTTCCAATATTGATTTTCATGTATGCTATGACATTTTTTAAGAAACAAAGCGTGTACACCTATATTTTTTTAAAAAAAAATACAAGTGTTCCCTTTCCATTCCCTATAAAAGGCCACCACCTCTCCCACATCCTCAAACCCCTCAAAATTACATTCTTCCAAGATCTACCAAATTTTACTTCCCAAAAAACCCTCCCTTAATCATTTGTGCCCTTATTTTTTATGAAATATATCAAATAATTCCATTTAGTGAAAACCAAAAGGAGTTACTCGATTAAGAGGTAACACCCTCCCTTAGGCTCTATTCATTTATTTCCCTTATCCACTCCCAAAACTCTTTTTTTTACATGATTGAAAAAATATATATATTAAATATTATAGGGAATATTTATGACATGTTTTCAATATAAAAATACACACACATCCATCTAATGGATAATGCACATACTTTTTATGTGATTGGAGAACTAACACCTCTAAAAGGATGATTGTTCATTTTTCCCTTAGCTGCTTCTCACAGTAGACATTATGATATAAAAAAATAGATATCATATATATGATATTTATAATTTCATTATTATTATTTAATTTTAATTTATAAAATACCCTTACGATTTCTATCATGGATAAATATGATAAATTTGATGGAGGAAATGATGACTACAACCCTCTCAAAGAAAGGTGACTCGTTCACAGACTATAAAAAATAAATTAAGAATATGTTTAGTAAATATATATGTTATACATGAGATAAAAATGCTAATTTAATTATATTATATTCATATATGTTATCTAATTTATTTCGGTCTATTTTTCATTAAAATAGAATCAGTGTTCATGCGTATGTATGACCTACTGTCTCCATGAACAATGTATTCCATTCTGTACTTATATATTATATATATTATTATAATACACATATAATGAATATTAATTATAATTATATCATTTTATTATCATGGAAGTCATTATATATGTATATGGATGAAATATATAGCAAATAAGGACACAAGTGAAAAAACAAATTCAATATTACTCGAAGTATAACCTTAACATGAAATTGTTAACAAGAGGGTAACATAAAGTCATAATAAAACTATATAAGTTTTTATATATAACAATATGTTTATTTTGATTATTTATAATAACCATGGATTTATTATAAATTAGGATTGAATGAGTATGAAAGGTGTCAAAACACAATGTAAGGCGATTTGTAGTCTCACTTTTATGTTAGTGAGATTTATTGCTTATTCACCACTAATCTTGTTTGTGTGGTGATTATACTAACCATGAATATATTATATTATTTATTTTAATAATATTATGGTTATTTACAAATTTAATTGATGATATGTATTTCATGGCTTTTATGTTTGAAGAGTTACCAAATCAGAAAGTTGTTTTTTCTTAATTTGTCATCTTTGAGACCCATCCATGAACATCAAGAACCCTGTTTTCAAAAATATTTTCAAATATGAAATTTTAATCTTATATTAAATTAAAATTTATTTTTATTTTTTTATAAATCTCAATATTCCTTTTAACATTTTAAAATTATTTTTAATTAAATGGTTTTCAAAAAAAAATCAATCTTCTATTATAATTTTAATGGAAAATGATTTTCAAAATTAAATCATGCTCTATTCATATAGTTTCAAACAAAAAGGATTCCAAAGGGTTTTCATATATTTATTTACATTTTTCCAAGATTATTTTCTAGAAAATTGATATCAAAATTTTTGATGTTTTAAAAATATATTTTCATTTAAAAATGGATACATTCCTCAAAAAATGTTTTCAAAATATGTTTCTATGTTATTTTTCATTTAATATTAAATTTAATGATGTTACTCAGGAAATAATCCAAATATTCCATTAATATTATATCATAATGGTTTTTGTTTTGATGGAATGATGCTTATGAAACCCATTTCTCTTCCATGGGTTATATTATTTTTTACCATTTTCTTTTAACGGGTTACACAATACTAAAAATATTGTGAAAGCATTCTATTATTCATAGGTTATGATGTATTGAAATCTTAAAGTTACCCATTCTGTTTCATTGGTTATGATTTGTTGTTTATATAACCCATATTTGTTATGGGTCATGACATGATGAAATTTTTATTATATTATGGAATATGTATAAATGATTTTTTTATGAGATGGGTGGGACATATATCTCCCTCCAATATATTGGGTAATGATTTATATCTCATGATATAATGACCTAAATATAGTCGACGGTCTTTATCCACTGTGGAAAGATGGGAAAACCTAATCCCATATAAGTAAATGATTGTGACGGGGGATAGTGGTGTGCCCCTTCTAATAAGTGTCACTCTCATTAACTGAATTGACATGTTATAACAATTTATCATGACTTGAAAAGGATGATATAACATATTTATGCATGTCACCATTTCATGTCTTATTCATATGATATGATTTAAGGGATATTTTTATTCATCTAATTTTGATTCATTTCCTACGAACTACCAATAATTTGGCCATGATTTATGTTTTTGTCTTTATGATATACTGGGTATGATATTTTAATGATATGATCATGTTATCATACCCCTATTCTCATGCATATGATTAAATGTCTCCTTTTTTACCCATACTCAGCATCTGATCTCACCCCCTTTTTATGATTTCATCCCCATGGTATGAAGATATATTCCATTTATGATATGTCTAAGAGGGGATATAGTCTTGAAGAAACAAGTGGAAGATAATATAGCTCAGTAATGTAAAAAATCGTAGGATTCAATGTTTCAATTATTACAAAACTTATAAGTTCTATGGGAGTCAGTTTGTGTAATGTTTTATGTAGTCTGAAAAAAAAGGATGTATTGTTTATGTATGTCATGATAGTATTGTTAAAGGGTCTATATCTAAAACAATATTAGAATATGAAGCTATGTAACATGAAATGTCACAAGGACCACATGATGTGTATCCTGATCAAGGAGCCTCAAAATTTACCCCACAAGACCATTGGAAAAATTCTCCACTTCACCTCTAGTCATGTGCCACACATGGGGTATGACTATGAACCCTACATCGATATGTTCCCATATATTGGTTTTCTAACTATATACTCAATCTTACCCAATTTCTCCATATATGTAATTTCCTCATGAATTATATTATATTTATTCATCATCTTCATTCTTTATCATATATGAATAGAACATATTGAATTTCCTTGAAACTATATTTTGTGTGATTGAGTTTTCCTGAACTGAAAACCATGTGAACCACATAAACATGACGTATTTCTACAAATCCCAACATTATTTCCATAAGATACTTTTAAAAATTCTTATAAAAATTGTTTAAAATTTGAAAAAAAAATATTTGATGTGATGTAAAATAAAAAATTATTAACCTAAATTAGGAAGAAATGTTGAATATTACTTCTTTGAGCTATGTTTTATAGTCAATGAATTTAGATATAAGTTATACTAGACTCTATAAATGAAGTGGGTGACTCCCTCTTCTCCATATCCTCAATGTTTAACTATTATATACAAGGAAATCCCCCACTCTCTGGAAATTTATGTGAATAAACTGGGTGGATTGAATAAAAATAAATAAAAAATAAATAAAAACCCATAAAATAGCTCATGGCCGGTCCCTATATGAAATAAATGAATATACCAATCCTAGATAAAGCCCCCATTCGAGATAAAACAGCCAAGTTATAATTTAAATATAAGACAATATTTAGGATATATAAACATTTTTTTACTCATAATAATTAATATTTATTTTAGAAATGACTATACATTATAAAAATTAAAACATATTTGAAATATAAATAAATTCATTTTTTAGGGTGGATGACATATTCCATGATCACTGGAGTCATTAGAAAATATTTAAAAGGAATTATTACTTTATAATTATAATTTTACCCCTAAAAATAATCAAAAACCAATAATTCATATTATAAACAAATTTCATAGCTCGTGAAAAAGATGACCCTTGTAATCACTACACCATGGAACATATCATTATTGAGAATCGCTGTTGGACCTTTCCATAAATCTTAACTTATACTAATTTCAAATATCTCACAGTCTTATCACTACCTAACCTAGAATTATAAATCATCCTGTATTGATCAATTCTGTAGTTGAGGTGCATAGTTTATAAAAATATGATCCACTCTTACCCTCAACACTGAATCAATGAGATAATGTTTACACACAACATTATATCATGAGAATCTAGAGTTTAATAAACTGATTTAACATTAGGATTATGGTCCTCCTGATGTAATTCTCTAATAATAAAGGCCTATTTTGATTCGTAGTGATCCCAAGATTAGAATCACTTACATAAACACATTCCCATGGTCCTGTAAGATTCTTAACGTATTGTCAATTTCACCACCCACAACTGTATGAAAAAAATGGTTGGACTTCCTCTAGCCTAATATTGTAAAGTATTTTCTACCACACCTTCTTTCGGGCTACCACATTACTCAATCATGACACGTTTATAAGATTTAGTTCCTTAGAAAAAAGATCTATGTGCTTCATGATTTTCTATATTAATTTTTTTTGAATATTAATAATGTTCTTATGACATCATCAGTGTTCATCTACATGACTTAGTATGTGAAGATGTCATGTGGAGAATTGTCACACAAAAATGGAATAATACTTATCTACTATAATTATATCCTATATGCACCATGATAGTATTCTTGAATACAAGTTCTATAATTGGATTATATCTTTTTACATGCAAAAAGGTATACATTCTATAAGGTCTAGATACTCATAGGACATTTAGACACCATCACATGGTGTACACCCTTGGAAATCTTTAGAACATAATATTCTCATACCATTTTCAACCATTATGAAATCCACATTTATATATATCATCAGATATTTTTGTCAATTTTTTTTTTGTAGTGATCCTTAAAAATCAATATTACGGTTAATATATATCATGATTTACACACTATTATATATTTATGAAAATAATGAAGACATAATTTTTTATAAAATTAGGATACATTTTATGTATCACAAGTGATATTGTATTCCTAAATAGTGTGAGAAAGTATTTAAAACTTCTTAGTTTTGATGAATTTGATATCTTAGGGTATTTAATGGAAATGGAATATATCGATTAGGTCAATTAATATAATTTTCTAAAGCCAAATTAATTTCTAGAAAATTATTGAAAGTAACGTTGATCAAATAGGTTAATGACACCAATATATAACCATATTGATTAGAGATAAAATGATAAAAGGATTATATTAAAAAATTGAATATCTGAATGAGTTTTTATGTCAAAATATTATTAAATTATTTCACTATGGGTTTTGAGGAATGTATTATAGTTCTAAACCATGTAATTTATAATGTTCATTATAATTACACTAAAAAAGGGGCCTATATGGGTATATAATAAGTGTTCACAAAATCTCAGTTAAATTCTATATTATTTTAACCTGTCAGATAAATATTATTCTTGTATATAGTTTAATAATTATTTATATTTTTTGGATCAAATATATTCATCTACTATTTATTTTACATATTTAATATTATTTTAATAGATATTAATTTAATTATTCAAAACAATAACAATTATTATATCCATAAGATAATCACATGTCATGTAAATAATAATAATACCATTTTTATTTAGAAATTAGATTATCTAGTTATTAATATAACCTTAAGGTCCCATGTGAAATAATTATTAGCTAACCATTTCTCCATTGAAAAATGCTTCTAACATTTTACAAGTCTCTATCAACATAAATTGTTGTGCACAAAGTTTTTTAGAGAATCCTATAACTCTGAAAGAACACCTCTTATAATGTGGTATCAAGAACAAAGAGAACTAATTATCCACCACTATATTTATTATATAGAGATCACAGAGATTATTTTCACCAAAATAAATACACATGAAAAACAAGGTAAAATGATAAAGTCATTAGTGCCTTCCATGAATCCACCAAAAAATTTGAATGAAGATTCTCAGAGATGTTTCATTCACATGGGGATTATGGAGAGAGTGAAACTACCATTGATTCCTATGACACTACGATATGTTGATGTAAATACATCATCATAATTATTCAGGAATAAATTATTTCAATTGAATGAAATTATTTATCAAAACAAATTAATTATAAAATTCATGTGACAATTATTCCCTCGTGTTTTTGATGTATTATTTATTAATATTAAATTAAATTTTACCAATAATGAAATTCATTATTAGTTAAATCTAGTATTAATAATTGTTTATAAAAAATACCAAGTAAGTTATTCCAAATAGTTATTATCGTTATGCATAGGACCCTCAGGTGGTGTGAGAGTGATCACATAATTAATATATAATTATTTATTAATAGTTGATCGATGATATGATCTTTTTGTTCATTACTTCAAGATAATTTTTTTATTTGAATATTTAAGTCCAAAACATCAAATCCCATTCATTTTTTTCAATAATATGACCAATAATATGGTTAAACATTTAAAAAAATATCTGAAGACTCAATTAATAGGTCAAAAATATTTTTGGAATGATAGCACAAGATTACATGGTGTTTTAATTTTTTGTAAAGGCCAAGTACCAATTCTAATTTCTCCATGATGATTTATGAGAAATGTGGGACATTGTGAAATAATTAGACATTAAATGAACTAAATTCAAATAATATATTTTGATTTACTTGGTCATCACATTAAAAAAATGAAAAAAAAATCATTTGGACCACTTAAATGTTGTATAGTCAATTTTTATTCACGGCTAAAAATGTGTAGGAAATGATGTATTGTGAATGTGGTACATAGTGAATGTGGCTGACAAACATAAAACATTGAGATCAGATGATATGTAAATAGAATACATGCGATGTAACTCATAATTTTTTGTAGGTGAAAAAAGATCAGTCCTAAGGCATGTTTCACAGACATGGGAATAAGATATTACACGACATGGAATCATTTTACATGATATCAAACCTATTGTACCAAATGTAATTAATCTATCACAGAGAGAAAATTAATTTTGTAACAAGACCAAATCTACATGTTTCAATTATTCATTAATTGAAAATTAATTCCATGGGAATGTATTTTAAGTTATATATTAAAATAATTTATATGTTAAATTTTGAAGTGTATGTTGTGTATGGTCTATAATCCTATTATAAATTTCCATTGTTAATCAAATCACATGCTTGGTAATTTACCTAATTTCATGGGTCACTTATTCATAATTCATACCTTTTAATAATTTTTCATTCCAAGTAGGATAGATTCCATGTGAGTATACAATACAAAGAGAATTATGGTTAGGTTGGATGGGTATATGTCATTGCCTCCAAATATATATGTGTACATTATTATTTTTAAATAAAATTAAATACTTTGTTCTATTAAAATCTATTAATAATGGAAATTTCCATGATGGTTTGGATAGAATTAAGACAAATTGAATTAATTAATAAACTAGAAAATTAATTGAGTAATTTTTTAGAAATATTATCTAAATTTAAAAACTATTTAAAATTAAAGTCAAATTTATTCCAAATTTATGTTCATTTAATTAGTATGGGTGATCATGAGATTATTCTATATTAATTTATGTGTATTATTTTATTTATTATTATTATTATTATTAAAAAAATTTTGTTATTCATTACCCCCTCTATTCATTATGTAACTGCGTGCATGAACTTGGTTTCTTTTATGTAAACCCTTTAAACAACACATGGGTTTCCATCACATGCGAGTGAATTAATATAATGTAATTGATAGAACATCTAAGAGAGTATAGGCAATTCGTGTTTTTATCCAAGGTGAAACTAGTATAGGAGATACATTGTATGACATAAACATTGTTGCGGAACAAACCAAGTTATGATTAAAGGTATTTACCCTTGGGTAAAGGGTTTTTTTAATAATCATAGGATATACTAACCCTTAGAGCATCTCAAGATCATACTATAAGAACCCGTGTTTTTCCGGACCATCGTTTTGAGCAGAAATTTGAATTTTTTTTGTTGGTTGTTCTTTAGGGGTAAAATAGTCTTTTAATCATAATAGTTGACCTCAGATAATTTTTTTGAAAACTCTGTTTGTCTCAAAATATGGTGTTTAACATATGATAGGAGTTTGGTTGAAATTTGAGCTGTTCGAATTTTAGAATAATAAATAATATTTAGTATTATTAAATTAAATACTAATTTATTTGTGTAGGCTAGTTTGGAAATAAAATTTAAATAGATATCATATTGAGATTCTATCTGCTCCATTTATCCCACAATGTGGAGTTTATAATAGGTGGTCCCTAAACATGAGTCGGGTGCTACGGTCGGTGCGAGCCCCTTTTTGTTTATTTCCTTTTATTCTTTTCCCTTCTTTTTTATTCATTCCTCCTCCCCCTTGTGCACACATTTTGTGTGGATCCTCATTAATCGTGACTTATGGAAGAATTTGTAGATTGATAAATAGAGAGAGATGAAAGGAAAGAGGGGTATTGTTTCAAAGCTCTCAACTCACTCAGTCAGCATGCGATATCTGTGGATGAAGAAATCAACTAAAGCTTCAACGATTTCTGCCTGAAGGTAGGGAAATTTAAATTTTCACCATATATCCACTTTAAACATGGTTTTTTTATGTTTTTAAATCCTTTTTATCCTTCCTTATTTTCTCTTAAGTCTGGATGAGTTGTTTCGAGGGTGAAAACTGGGGTTTCGAGTGTTTTGATGGATTTCCCGTCGGAAAAACCAGGTAAAACGACATGATTTATAGGGGAACATTCCATGTGTTATTATAGTTCATGGAAGAATAATTTTACTTAAGTAAACTCCATGTACTCTAATTACACTCCATGTGGTGGTTAGCCGGGTGTCTGACAGTGTTAAAAAAAGAACATGTGATGGGCGTTTTTAACATTTGACATCGTGTACTTGCAGTACAAGCCTTGTAGTGGCACTTGGGAATGTGTCCAGGTGAAAAATGGCATGGGATGGTATTTTTTTTGAATAGTAAACTCCATGTAACGTAACATATAGGTCGTGTAATTTTACATGGGAAGACCCCATGTACTCCAGAGTACATGTTGTGTACTTTGTCCAGCATGTTTTCCTATGCAGGTTCATTAAACCCTTGTATGTTGCAATAAAAGGGACCATTTTATGCATCATCTATGGAGACATGAACCTATTATTGAGGAGGAAATTTTGAATCCAGTTGGTGAACGTTTTTTGGGAGATGCTCGGTCATACGAAACGTCCAAAAAATAATAATAATATTTTAATTATTATTATTTGGTGATTGTTGAATCAAGTGTATCATCTACAAATGATGTCTATTTGATGTACCATTATCAGCGTGGAGACCCTAAATTTAAGGAAAAAGTTTATAGACTGGTTTCATGTTCTAAAACCAAAATCATGTCTGGGCCCCACTCAGGATCGTTACAGTGAATAGTATATTTTTCCATGGTGGACTATTTTGGGTGTGTGAGTAGTCCATTTTGAGTGTTTTTCTATGTAGATCGCAATGGTGGAATCATTTTGACATTTAGATATCATATAACTGATGATTTTGGGGTTATAAATAAAATGGATAGGTTCTTTCTCTAGTTATCAAGATCTTGTGTCACCTGGGAGTGAGACTTGGCGTATATAATAGGTTGGGTGTTCGGACCAACCTAGTTGAGACCTTTTATCTAAGATGAGCTATGAGATATCTCCTGTAACCTATGATTTTGAGGATATCCCCCTTGTGAGACATTCTTGTTTGGCCTACAAGGCCATGAGACCAGATACTTCCATGGATCCACTGAGGGATGCCTTTACTTATGAACTGTCCTAGGAAGTCCCTTGTAGGATCTATCTCATTTTTTCCTTTAAGAGGATATATGATATAGGATTCCCTTGTTGTTATTAATTTGATGATCCCATGTAGGATTATTCCCTTAACATTCTATAATGATCCCATGTAGGATGCCTTCCATTTTGTATACCTGGATGATCCTGAGTATGGTGACTCCTCAGTGTTTGACTTGAAGGACCCATTAGTATTCCATTGTTTGACCAACCCTATTTTTTGCGTCGATTTTGGGGTAGATATGATGTTTGGGTGTCACCTAGAACTTGTGCCGAACTAGTATTCCTGATGGGCTATGGTTGTTGTGTTGGGTTGGGTGTTCGGTCAACCCTCACTATTTGTAATGTTTCACTTGTTTATTATTGATGCAGTGATGTTCAATTGAGGTGACTCTTAGTTGGTGGCCATTGATCCTGATGTGAGGCGTCTTTCTATATTTTTTTAGGATGCCATGACGCACTCTCCTAGGATCTGGCTTCTGATCCATTTTATTTTGAATATTTTATTGGTTCCCATAGGTATTATCATGGAATTGTCTATTGAACGTGTATATATTTATATATTATGATGTATATTTTTTTGGGATATCAAGAGGTTCTTCCTGATATCTAGTTGTTGGGCCTTTAATGTTTACTTTTAAACCATGAGTGATACCTGGATTCTCATAGTAGGAATTCCTTGGATAGACTCATGGGAGGAATGTTATTCCTCTGGAAAAAGATCATATTTTCTTGTTGGCAAGGATCTGATATGCCTGTGGGAAATGATCGGATATGACTATGTGTAAGGATTGGATTTTCTATGGCGAAGGATCAGATATTCCTATAGGAAATTTTGGGATATTCCTATTGGAGAGGTTGTTCCATACATGTGGGAAAGGTTTCAACATACCTATATGCAATGTTTTTTTGAGTCTCAGTTGGATACATGGGTTTATGCTCCGTGTTTTCTGACCAATGACCTTTTACAAGATTTACCGTCAGTATATGGTGCCCTTCCTTATATGATTTATTGTCGGTATACAATATCTTATTTAGTGATTGGAAGTGAGTATGGGTGAACCCAGGTGTAGGAAGAAAATCCCCTTGTGGTGACATAGCTTTCTCAGAGTTATAATTCTGGCGTAGGCCGATGCAGGTACATGTCGATGGGATTATGGACCTAGAGATTACCTTAATAATACATTTCTTGAGTGGAACGACGTCCAGCTCAATTCCCTTGCACATGATGGCCAGGTGAGAAGGCTTATGGTCCCAATGATCTACTTCGTATGTGGTTTCTTGTTATTAAAATCAAATAAACATTAGTATTCATATTTATGTATATGTTTATAGGTATGGGAATATACATGTATACATATATAGATATGGACATCTATCGTGACACATGCTAGTTTATAGAGATTACTTACCCTATGTTTGACTATAGTTGCACGTATGATTTACATCCTTTTGTTGTGTTTTATCAAGTCTGAGTACATTTTTGTTTCATAAACATTTAGAATAATATTTATAGTTTTCTTGTCGTGGTGGCCAACTAAGATTCATTATCACCTTTTAATGTCCACCTTAGTGTACATGTAGGCTTTATGTCTGATTTTTATGATAATAATTTGTTCTATAGTAGATGGGTATGAGACCCAGTGTTGCAAGATCAGGCGGAGCTACTCGAGTGTTTCTACTAATTGGGTTGGTGCATTTTGACAATGTATAGTGATCGGGTATGTGGGTTGCATCAGAGATAGTAGTTGAGCCCTATAATTTTACTTTCAACTTCTTTTGTACTTGTATCGGTATGGTTAGCCCAGTGGGTGACCATTATTGTATTGTATTGCAATGGTTTTTATGGATATATAGAATTTTTCTTTTACATATAGTTCTATTTCAATTTTTTATTTCTTCTACACTCTATTTACTTCCTATTGTGTATGATACTTTGTTATTTCCACTGTTTTCTTACTCTGATATGAGGTAATAGTCTCCACACTATCACCTACTTGGCCCTCGATGCTATTCGGCTGCCTTTGATGTACTAGGAGGTGTGCTAGAGGCCTTGTGGTGAACCATCTCGGAGCACCAGTTTAGTCGCATCCGGGTCGGGAAGATACAAACTGGAATCAGATGAGTTTTTTTCCTTGTCATTACTATTTGTAATATGGTAAAATGGATTATTAGGAATGTGTTGGAACATATGATGGATATCAGACTGCTGCTTCGAGAACACTTGTTTTGGTGGGAAGTCCTGGTTTTCTAGGTATGGGATTGTTGTTTTGATTTTGCAATGTTACAGTTGTTTATGATTTTCTCCTTGATCGATGCACATGTTGTTTATGGGTGTTTTGATTTACAATGGATCTCTAGATCATGATGATTGGTAAGATTACTGGGATGGTTTTTGACTCTAGGATAGAAAAGGTAAGAGGCATCTCATGAATCATAATAGGTGCATAGGATTCATAGAATATAGGCCTGCTAGTGTGTGTTTTTATAGTTGAATGAGACCTTTGGGTTTTCTTACAAGTTCTTTTTTACTCGGATGGCAGTTTATGTCGATCTACATAGAGGTGTTCTGTTGTGGGGATAATGACTTAGTCCTCATCCACATGTGGTGCAATGACCCTAGTAGGTCAATATGGAATATGATTCTTTTTTATTTAAAACATTGTTGGGTGTTGTTTTTCTTGACTACGGTTACCTACTCGGATCTCTGAGTATGATGATGATATATAATAATGATTTTCTTGTGAACTAGTCCTCCTGGTGGTATTTCCATACATCTTGTCTCATCTATTTTTGTTGTGAACATCAAGGAGAAGTTCTTTCTTATGATACTCGGAGGGGATCAGGGCCCTTGTAGGCTATGTGTTTAAGTTTTTACCCTCATTGGTCATTGTGATCTTACATGCTTTTCTTAGGTTTGGATCTTTTGGCTGGGTGCTTAGTCCTTGTGACCCAATTGTGAGGTTTTTATTTAGGGTTACGTGGGAGACTTAGAGACCCTTAGTTTTGACTCTAACCTTTATAAGATGATGTATATGTTCTTTTAGGGAAACCTCTATGAGAGATATTAGCCTATGTTTTTATAGTTATTTTTAGTGGGGAGCTATACACATATTTTTGTAGAATCTCTATGTAATCCTATTAGAGATGATTGTGCTCTATCTGGATTTTTCTTGAGTATGAAGAGAGAGCATCGGCCCTACACCAAGCATCTTTTTCTTTCTTAATGTTCTTCCCTGTTGAGGATGGAACCTATTGTGGTTATTCTCTTGGAGTGGTGTAAGGAAATCTATATAGTGGGGAGTGCACCATTGGAATTTTGAAAGTTTTTTCTTTATTTTGGTTAAACATTGGTGTTTTTTTTATTCTTTTGAACTCAGGGTTTTCTATTGAGATGACTATAGGGGAATTGAAATGGAGGGGAGTACCAGATCGGTCACAATTATATTTCTTCCATATAGAAGGAAGTTGTTAACTCTATATGGAATGTCATTTCACAGTCCAGATAGCTTCGTTTTGTAGATTCTTGGGATCAGAGCATGTTTGATATTGTTTTTACTAGGCTTCTTGGGGATGAGAAGGTTTATGGTGGGGAGTTTTTAAGAACCCTTATTTTTCTAGACTGTCGTTTTGAGAAGAAATTTGAATTTTTGTTGTTGGATGCTCGTGAGGGGTAAAAAAAATTACCTTACTATTTGACCTTAGATAATTTTTTGACAAATCCGTATGTACCAAAATAGGGTGTTTACCTTAGGAAAATAGTTTGGTGGAAATCTGAGTTGTTAAAATTTTAGCAGAATAAATAGTATTTAATATTATGAAATTAAATATTAATTTATTCACGCATGTTCGTCTAGAAATAAATTCTTAAAGGAGCGCTGTATTGAGATTATTTTTGAACCTTTGAGTCCAGAATGGTTATTTTATCCTAGGTTGTGCCAAAAGATGAGTTGGGCGCTGGTGCCAGCTCGGGCGCCTTTTTATTTTTTTCCTTTTCTTCTTTTCCCTTCATTATTATTCTATCCTCCTCCTTCCACACGGCTCCTATGTGGATCCTACTTCATCATGAAATGAGGTAGAATTTAGAGTTTTATAATGAGATAGAGATGGAAGGCAAGAGGGGTACCATTTCTATGCTCTCGACGCGCTGAGTTGGCGTGCAACATCCGTGGATGGAGAAATCAACCAATGCATCAGCGGCTTCCACCCGAAGGTAGAGAAATTTATGTTTTCACCATATATATCCTTTAAAAATATTTTTTTTAATTTTTTAAGGCCTTTTTGTTCTTAATTATTACTTCTTAAGGATGGATCAGTTGTTTCGGGAGTGAAAACGGGTGTTTCAGGCATTTTGAGGGATTTCGCATCAGAAAACCAAGGTAACATGACATGTGTTCTAGGGAACACACCATGGGTTCTTCCAATAATAGGAAGGATAAATTTTATTAAGTACATGCCATGTACTCTGATTACACTCCATGTAGTGTTTGGTCATGTGTACGGTCGTGTGAAAAAAAATAACACGGAATGTTGGTTTTTGAACAGCACACATCGATTACTAGGAGTATATGCCGTGTAATGGGAGTACATGTCATTTTGTGGCACATGGGTATGTTTCCTGGTGATAAATCACACGGTATGTTGTTTGGTAAATAGTACACTCCATGTATAGTAACTTACACACTGTGTATTCTTACATTGGAAGACCCCATGTACTCCAAAGTACATGCCATGTACTTTGTACAACGTGCTTTCGTCCGGGGGTTCTTTAAACCTCTGTAAGTTTCTATCTAGGTGTCTATTTAACGTGTCATATATGGCCACATGACCCTTTCTTTGAGGAGGAACATTTGAGGCATATTGTAGAACATTTTGTGTTGGGAGATGCTCGGTGGTATGAAACGTCCAAAAAATAATAATAATATTTTTATTATTATTATTTGGAGATTACTGAATGAGACATATCTTCTACGTCCATCATCCCTTTGATGCACCACCAGCGGCGTGGAAACTTTGAATTTAAGGAAGAAATTTAGAGACTGATTTAAGGTGCTAAAACTGAAATCTTGAGTGGGCCCCACTCGAGATCTTTATAGTGAATAGTACATTTTTCAATGGTTGACTATTTTGGGCGTGTGAGTAGTCCATTCTGATCGTTTTTCTACATAGATCATAATGGTGGAATTTGTTTGACATTTAGTTGTCATATAAATGATGTTTTCAGGGTTCAACATAAATGGGGATATTCTTCCTCCAGTAATCAAGTTCAGTTGTCATCTGGAAGTGTGACTTGGAATATATGAATGGTTATGTGTTCAGACTAACCTATTTGAGACCATTGAGATGAGATGAGTTGTGAGTTATCTCCTATAACCTATGCTTTTGAGGGTTTCCCCCTTGTGAGATGTGCCCTTCTAGCCTACAAGGCTGGGAGACCTGATACATCCAAGGATTTGTTGATGGATGCCTTTATTTATGAACTAACCTAGGAATTCCCTTTTAGGACCTCTCTCTGGTTTTCCTTTGAAAGGATCCCTAATATAGGATTCTTATGTTGTTCTTTTTTCGATGATCCTGTATAGGATTCCACTATTACCCTTCACTAAGGATCCCGTGTAGGATACCATCACTCGTGTTTACCTGGATGATCCTGAGTGTCATGAATCCTTAGTGTTTGACTTGAGGGACCCAGCTAGTGTCCATGGTTTGACTAACCCTGAGTTTCACGTCATGTTTGGGGTAGATATGGTGCTCATGTGTCACCTAGAACCTATGTCAAACTAGTAATCCCTTGGGGCTGTGGTTGTAATGTTGGGTTTTGCGTTTGGTCCACCCTCACTATTTTTTATGTTTTACATGTTTATTATTGATGAATTGATGTTCACCAGAGGTGAAACCTGGTTAGTTCTCATTGAGCCTGATGTGAGGTATCTTTCTATATTATGATGGGATGCCTAGTCGTTCTCTCCTAGTATCCAGATTCTAAGCCATGTTATTTCAGATATTTTATCGAAACCTAGAGGCATTACCTGGTACTTGGATATTGAGCATTTATATAATAATATATTTTGATATATTTTTTTTTGTGATATCTAGAGGTGCTTCCTAGTATCCGCCTATAGAGACTTAAATGTTTAATTTTATGCCTTGAATGATTCCTGGATTACCATGGTAGGAATTTTTTGGACAGACTCATGGGAGGAATGTTATTCATGTGGGAAAGTATTGGAAATGTCTATGGGAAAGGGTAGGATATGCCTACAGGAAAGGATCAGATATGTCTATAGGTAAGTATTAGATATTCTTATGGGAAAGGATCTAATATTCCTATTGGAAAGGATCAGATATATCTATGGGAAGGATTATATATGTTGGTGGGAAAGGATGGGATATTCCTAAGGCCGAGGTTGTTCCATTCCTATGGGCAAGGATTTGATATGCCATCGGGAAATGTTTTTTTGAGTCTCGGTTGGATTCATGGGCTTATGATCTATGTTTTCCAACTAGTGACCTTTTATAGGGTTCAACATCAGTATACAGTTTCCTTCCTTGTATTATTTACTATCGGTATACGGTATCTTATTTAGTGATTAGAGGTGAGTATGGGTGAACCCAATTTTAGGACGAGTTTCCCCCTGTGGTTACGTAGCTTGCTCAGAGATATAATTCTGGTGTTAGCCGAAGTAGGTAAATGTAGATGGGATTATGGACCTAGAGATAGAGTTAATGATACATGACTTGAGTGGCATGATGTCTAGCTCAATGCCCTTGCACTGGATGTCTAATAGATCTTTCTTATGGTCCCAAGGAATGAAGGCTAATGTGTTTTATTGTTATTTGATTCACATACATATGAATATTCATTATTATGTATATGTCTATTGGTATTGGACTATACATATACACCTATATAGATATGGACATCCATGGTGTCACTTGCCTGTTGACATAGATTACAGAACTTGGTTTTGACTATGGTTGCACATTTGGTTTACTTCCTTTTGTTGTGTTCTAGCTAGGCTGAGCACATTACTATTGCATTCACTTTTAGCAGCACAATTATAAGTTTCTTGTCAGGGTGGACTATAGAGATTTTTTCTCACCCCTATACATGCACTATGGTGTATGTATAGACCTTATGTCTATTTTTCAAGTTGACCATGAGTTTCATGGTGTATAAGGCCGAGACCAAGTGTTTCATGATTGAGTGGTGTTGCTTGAGCAATTCTACTGATCGGGCTAGTGTATTTCAACAATGTCTAGAGATCAGGGATGTGTGTTAGCTCGGTGTTAATAGTTGAGCACTGTACTTTTACTTTTAGCTTCTTTTTTACTTGTACCTATATAGTCAGCCCAGTGGGTGACAAGTGTTTATTGAATTGCATAGCTGTTTAGTATTTTACAGCATTTTACTATTTCAACTTATTCTATTTCAATTGTTTATTGTTTTCACACTCTGTTTACATTCCACTATGTATGATACCTAGTTATTCCCACCGATGCCTTACTCTTATATGGGGCATAGTATCAATGCTATCAACTACTAGGCCCTCACTGCTAGTCAGCAGCCTCTGGCGTATGGGGATTCATGCTTGAGGCATTGTGGTGAACCGGCTTGGACCACCGATTTAGTGGCATCTAGGTCGAGACATTACAAAGTGGTATTATAGGAGTTTTTTCCTAGTATTTTCTATTTTGGATATGGAAGAAATGAGTATTAGGAATGTGTTGGAACCTGTGATGGATATCAGACTAGTGTGTCAAGAACACTTTTTTAGTAGGAAGTCCTGGTTGCCATTGTATGGGATTGTTGTTCTGATTTTGTGATGCTACATATGAATAGGATTTTTTCAATGAGTGACACACATTTTGTGTGTCGGAGATTTGATTTACTATGGATCTATGGATCTTGGAAATTGGTGTGATTCAAGGGATGTTTTTGGACCCTTGGCTGAAAAGACAAGAAGCAACTCATTAATCATACTATGAACATAGGAATCATAGTATATAGGCCTCCCAGATTGTGTTTTCACTAACAAATGAGACATTTTGGTCTTCCTACACAGACTTTTTTTCTCTGATTGAATGTTATGTGGATCTATGTTGAGGAAATTTTTTGTAAGGATGATAAGTCTGTCCTCATGTAAAGGTGGTGCAGACCCTAGTAGGTTGATAGGGCACATGATTCCTTTTTATTTAACCCATTAGTGGGTGTTTTTTAGGTCTTTGGTTATTTAGTCAGAGAGCTGAGTATGATGCCAATAGCGACCATGTATTTTCTAGTGAACTAGACCACCTTGTGGTATTTATATATAGAGATAATTGATGATTATTAGTTCATCTTATCACTTGTATTTTGTTTGTGACCTTCGAGGAGTTGTTGCATCTATGTATAATCATATTGGAGCAGGGCCCTCATAGGCCTTGTGTTTCAGTTTTTACCCACATTGGACGTTATGATATTACCTTCCTTTCCTAGGTTTGGATATTTTGGGCTGGGTGGTTAGAACTTGCGACCTAGTTGTGAGGTTTTTTATAGGGCTAGGTGGGAGACCTAGAGACCATTGGTTTTGACTCAATCCTTTTTAGGATGTTGTCTGTCTGCTTTTAGGGCAGCCTATTTGAGATAGGTTGGCCTGTGTTTTTCTAATGCCCTTTTAGCGGGGAGATGTACACACATTTTTTTTGAATCTCAATGTACTCATATTAGAAAATGTCATGTGCTATCTTGATTCATTTGGAGTATGTTGAGCAAGCATCTACCCTATGCTGAGCCTCTTTTTATTTCTTAATGTTCTTCCCTGTTGAGGAGGGAACCTGTTTTAGTTTCACTCTAAGAGAATTGTAAGGTATGACATATGGATGGGAGAGCACCATTGGACTTTTTGGGGTGGTATTCCTCATTTTGGTCAATCTTCGGAGTTTGTTGTGATCTTTTGAACTCAAACATTTCTTTTGATATGACAATAGGGGTATTCATATGGTAAGGAGTACCAAATCGGTCACAGTTAAATATCTTATGTGTAGAAGGCAGTTTTCAATGCTATAGGGATGGCCTTTAGGTAGTCTAGATATCTTGGATGTGTAGATACTCTGGATGGGATCATGGTTTCTAGTTCTTTCACAAGGCTTCTCAGGGACAAGAAGGTCTATGGAGGAGATTTTGTAATAACTCGTGTTTTTTGGACTATTGTTTTGATAAGGAATTTTAATTTTTGTTGTTGGATGCTCGTGATGGGTAAAATTATATTTTATTCTAATATTTGACATCAGATAATTTTTGAAACAACTCTTTTGGTCCCAGAATAGGATTTTTACCCTATCATAGGTGTTTATTCAAAATCGGTGTTGTTCGAATTTTAGCGGAATAATTAGTATTTAATATTATTAAATTAAATAATAATTTATTCATGTAGGTTCGTTTGGAAATAAATTATAAATGGAGAACTGGATTGAGATTCTATATGTGTTGTTGAGTCCATAAGGTAGATTTTATCATAGGCAATGCCTAAACATTAGTCGGGCATCAGGGCTGGCTCAGGCCCCCTTTTCTTTTCATTATTTTCTTCGTTTCCCTTGTTTCTTCTTCTTTCCACCTCCTCATTGAACATGCCTTCGGTGTGGATCCTCCTCATCGTATCCTATATTAGAATTTATAATTTCATAAATAGGGATATATAGAAGTAATGTGGGGTACCGTTTCGAAGTTCTCGACACGCTGGGTCAGCGTGCGACATCCGTGGATGGAGAAATCAACCTAAGCTTCGGCGGTTTCCACCCGAAGGTAGGTCCATTTATGTTTTCACCATAGATCCCATTTAAACATAGGTTCATATGTTTGTAATACTTTTTATGCTTAATTGTGGCCTATTAATGCTGTATCTATTATTTCGGGAGTGAAAACAGGTGTTTCATGCGTTTTGAGGGATTTCCCATCGGAAAACCCAGGTAACATGACATGTTCTCCAGGGGAACATGCAGTTTGATCTTCCAGTTCGGGGAAGAATAATTTTTCTTATGTAAAATCCTTATGATATTAGTACACTCCATGTGTTGGTTTACTGTGTGTCCAGCCACATGATGAAATAAAACACGGAATAGTGGTTTTGAATAGTACACGCCGGGTACTGGGAGTACACACTGTGTAGGGGCACATGGTCTTGTGTCAGGGTGAAAAATCACAAGGGATGGTATTTTCTAAACAGTAAAAACCCTGTACAGTAACATATATTCCATGTACTTTTATATGGGAATACCCCATGTACTCTAGAGTACATGCCATGTACTTTGTCCGACCATTTTTCATCCAGAGGTTCTTTAAACCCATTCAAGTTACAATCCAGGGGTCCATTTCTCATGTCGTCTAATTCCACATGACCCTTCAATTTAGGAGGACCTTTTGAGGCAATTTATATAAAATTTTGTGTTGGGAGATACTCGGTGGTATGAAACATCCAAATAATAATAATAATATTTTAATTGTTATTATTTGGAGATTATTGAATCAGACATATCTTCTACGTCTGATGTACGTTTGATGAACCTTCAATGGCATGGAAACCCTGAATTTGATGTGAGAGTTTAGAAAAAAGATTTTAGGTGCTAATAACCAAATCATTTGAGGGCCCCACTCTGAATCGTTATGGTGAATAGTAATTCTTCATTGGGTGAAGGTTTTGGGCATGTGAGTAGTCCATTATGACCTTTTTTTGTGTAGATCACAATGGTGGAATCCTTTTGAAATTTATATGAAATATAAATGATGTTTTTGGGGTTATAACCAAATGGATAGGTTCTTCCTCCAGTTATCAAGTTCAGTTTTCACCTGGGAGTGAGACATGGAGTATATGATAGGATGGTGTTTGGACCAACTTAGTTGAGACATTTGATCTAATATGAGCTATGAGATATCTCATGTAACCTATGATTTTTAGGACATATCCATTATGAGATGTTATCTTCGAGCCTATGAGGTCGTGATATTGAATATTTCCAAGGATCCACTGAGGGATGCCTTTACTTATGAATTTACCTAAGAAGTACCTTGTAGGATCTCTATCATATTTTCCAATGAGGGGATCCCTATTATAGGATGCATATGTTATTTTTCAGTTGAGGATATCTTGAAAAATTCCTCCCTTACACTTCGCTAAGGATCCCATGTAACACCTCGACCCCAGTTACCTAGATTCAGTGCATTATTTTAATACATTGGCATGATTACAAGGAATCAAGTCCTGAAGGACCGATCGGTTTAATAGTCTTGGAAAATAGATTACATACATAAATGTTACATTATACTTTATAACATTCAAAACAACATAAATAATCGTTTTTGAATGCCATTATTCCCTTGGATTAACCCTGCATATCAATCACAATACACTTCTTGGAATCCTAGGAAAAATAAAAAATAGAAAGGGGTGAGCTCAGATGCTCAGTAAGGATAACAATATAGTGGAAACTTTCATAAATAAGCATAAACATTTAAGGCAATGTATAACTAAAACAAAATCCTTTTTAACTTGAACTTTAGCATAATATGGAAGAAATAAAATGAAATAATGCCATTTACTTATTCACATGGATATTCTACTAGTCGAATAATCACATGCAATATCAATAACCACTTTCATAATGATGGAATGCATAATGTCAGACTATCATAACCACATTTCTAAGGCCTCGTGCCAAGACTAAAAATAATATTTTTTCAAGGCCTCGTGACAAGACACTAGTTTGTCTCATGAGACCTACCGATGCTTCGAGGAGCTATAGAGGGCTCCACCCGTCACTTACTAAGTCCAATGCATTCCTCATATGAACAAGTTTAAACATAACATAAATATTCGTATTAAAACTAGCATACCAAATGTCAATACTTTCTCCATAAACCATGAATGGTATAAAAATAACACATCCACAGTTAAACATATCACAAAACCTTAAATACAATATGGAAGTTTTGTATCATAATAAATAAAATTCAAATAAGCTTAAAATCCATCAAAGGATGTTGACATAGATGAAATCAAAACTATTTGACAGAAATATCTCTTTTTTGTGAAATCATTTAAAAGTCACACATTTATTAAGGAAGTAATTTAAAAGAGATTTGTGAGTCAAAGTGTCCCATACCACTTTGAAACCTTTTAAAAGAAATATCATTTAAAAACATTCATGTCCATATAAATAAATCCTTAAAATCATTTTGAAACAATTTACATTAATTAAAAATATTTAGAAAAATAAATCTTTAAAACATTTAAAATTATGATCTTAATAAAGAGTACCTTTCACAAATTCTTAAAATATTCATTTTGAAATCATTTAAAAGTATCATAATTATAAAATAAAACATTTACATTCAAAATATTCTTATAATATTGTAAGGGAATATTCAATGAGTTTATAATGGTAGAAAATAGTCACACCCGTCGTATAAGTTAAAAAAACATTCTTACCTTAAATTTGTCGAAAAGGTAAAAAAGTACCTTGTTCGGAAAATGATGGCAAGATTCCTTTAAAATCACATAAGGGTATAAATTAATTGAACCCATTGTCTAGTAAATAGTAGAAATGTTTTGAAATATATTTTTATGAAACATGGATGTGGATGATAAAGAGGTCCTAGTAGATAATTACGTATAAACAACCTCGGATAATGAAGAGATTGTGAAATAAACCCTTACCTTGTACTTTTCCTTGGTCTAGGGTAGGTTAACCTCCTATATAATAGTTAAATCACTGTTATTAAATTATATAAGAATTATATACATAAATATTATATCATATATGATCTTTTAATATTGCCTTGTTGATAATATTTTAGTATTATCGTCGTTTCGAGTGTTAACTTACTCGTTTTATTTTATATGTTTTGTTACATAAGACGTATTTGTTATGGATAGGTTGTATATTATTCATATAAAGAATTATATCAAGTACTTAATCATTATTTTTAATCATAAAATGAGAATTAGACTTGAATGGATATGATTGGGAGTGAATCTCATCGCGTTCGTAGAGACGGTAGTCCGTACGTACGCACGAACGCGACTTCGATTTAATTTTTCATTTAAATGGAATAAAAACCAAATGATACATAGGTATATTATTATTCCAGTATAATATAATATCTTATATGTGTTACTTAATTTCATTAAGACCTTCCTTTATATGTTTCATGTATGGTATGAACGAGTCATGTCACTTTGAGGGGGCGGTAGTCCGCACTTCCTCAAATGAAATTATCGTATATATATACAACATGAAAAGAATAATGGTATTATATGAAATGGAATTACAGAAGATTATATATAAAATAAATATCATTAATAACATATTTAATTATAGTTCCATCATAATGGTCACCATGAGAGTTGGTAGGAGATAATTGAACAATCATCGTTTCGTGAGGCGTTTGGTTGCCATCAACAGAAACATTATGTTCTTCACCCATTAGATGGAGGTTTGTGTAAATGTAGTTATAATAATTCTCATAAAAATATCCTAGTATATTTAGGATACTTGTTTTTTTTAAAAGAAAATAATAATAAGAGTTTAGGGGTTGGAGAAGTAAAATAAAAGAAAAGAAGTTAAGAGAAATCGTTACCTCTAATTTGGGTAACTCCCTTTGGTTTGAACCAAAAAGGACTCTTGAAGTTAATTCTGCCTAGAGTAAGGCTTATAGGAGGAGGAGAGGGATATAGGGAGATTAATTGGGAAGATTTTGTATGAGACAAATGGCTTGAGAGGTGTGAGTAATTGGTTATAAGTGGTTTCCTTTTATAAGGGGGAGGAGGGGCTCTTTAGGAAAAACTTAAAGTATTATTTTATAATAAATTCATATTCGGTTTATAATGGATCCAAACTATATTATTTAAAGTATAAGGTGGGTATGGGTATAAATCCTTCCAAAAAATATATTTTAGACAGGTTTGGGTCATTATATTAACCTTATCGTTTAGTTTAAACTCTTAATTAATTAGTTTGACATTTACCATGTCACTTTGTATTTTTATATTATATAGTTAATAAACTTACTATATACATCCAAGTGACCCCCAAGTGGTCCATTAATGATACACCTATCATTATATAAGTCCTTTGGTCTAACCTTAGATTTTTAAGAATATAATATCAGTTAATAATATAATATTTGTTTTAAAAACTCTTTTATGTCAATTTTGACACTATTTAATAATTGATTTTTTTTAAGTCTTAAAAACTTTATTAATTCGAAACCAATTAATTTAATAAATCCTAACATGTCATATTAACCAATAAAATTCGTGGAATTCATTAAAAGTCTAAAATTATATTTATTTGGCAATTTATAATATCAATTATTTTAATATTTCACTAATGAGGTAATTACTGCATCATCATTGTGTCATAAATAAATTAAATTATTTAATGTCTAAAAATTATAAATAAATTACCATTATGTATTAAATCTTTTTATCTTTATAATTAATATTTATAATTGAATTTATCTTATGTATAACTCTATATTAAAAAAAATTAGTTATTAAACTTTGATTTTAACTCTTCTAACTCTTCTTTGAATTATAGAATAATAAATGTCGTAATCTAATCCAAGTGGACCAAAAAGGTTCATATTTTATTCCTAAGGTTGTTTTTGGTCGAATTATACTTATCCAATAGAATTAGGACATGTGATAGGATAATAATAATATCATTTTTACTCTTAATTACCTTATTTACTTTTTACCGTGGTAAATAAAAGTAAAAAGTTACTATTCACAAAAAACTATTTTCATCTCATTGAACCACATTTTACTCATTGATATTAACTATGTCACTAGTATTTTCTAAATTCCACTCACAGAAGCAGTAAAATTAAGTTTTATGTGAATTTTCAAATTCTCCTAGGAGGTGGGTAAAAGACGGTGAAAAGTTCAATAAAATTTTTATATATCTAAAATTATTCTAAACTAACTCCAATGAATTACATTGAACTTATATAGGTATTATGTATCTATTTTGACCTTAATTAAATTTAAATAAAATAAATAATTATTTAAATAAAAATTCGGTTTTAAACTATAACATAGTGTTTTTCACTATTCATCAAAAATTAAAAGTTTTAAGAAAAATACAAAAAATTCACCCTAAGATAATTTTGATATTCTGAATTCAATAATGAAGTATATTATATGAAATTAAAAACATAGAAGTTGCATTTATTAATTTAAAATTAATTCCTACTGTCAAAACCAAAAGGCGTATTTTTAAGAAATAATAACTACCAAAAGTTTGAAACTTGTTTATGTCCAATTTCAAAGTGAAATTATTTAAAATGAACATCATTGGATTAAATGGAAAAATATAATCTATTTATACTTCCAAACCATTAAAATGTATAATTTAACCATATAAATTATTTTTATTTAAAAAGTTGTTTTCTGTTAAAATATAGTATTTTTCACTATTCACCCAAATAAGAAAGTTATTAGAAAAACACCAAAACATTATCGAAACTAAATTCTTATGTGCCGATTCTAAAGAAGAAGTTTATTTTGTCAAATTTAATATATAAAGGTTTCAAATACTGGATTTAAAAAGGCTTCTCCATTAAAAGGCGGTAAAATTGCATTTTTTTTGAAAAATAATTCTTTTATCTGAAAAAATGTATTTTTTCTTACATTATGTATAAGAAACTCATAATATAGATTCTAAAATTATAAGTATTATATAAAGTTCAAAATTCGGTTAATACTATTCATAACCGCTTTTGAACGGCTTGTTTGGTAAGTCACGGTGCGCTAGAACTCGGTGTTGCGTGTAGTGCAAGTTATTGAATTACTTCGAAGAAATAACGTAATATGAAATCTTGGGGTGTTACATTATTCCACCCTTCAATAAATTGAGTCCTCTCAATTTCAAATTATTTTTCGAAAATAAAAGGTTGAAAATAGAAAATACCTTTGGGAAAACCCACATCAGAAATTAGGTTAATAAAATTTCGTCTTCATTAGAGGAAAAGGAAAATGAAAGGGTCACCACAAAATTATGATCTCAATTAGGAGAACATTGGTGGAAATTAGAGACATATAATTGGAGGGAAAACGTAAATATTTATAGGTAGTGATTGAGGTCATCAATCACAAACAATTGTAAAATTGAGGGCCTTAAATTCAGCAATCTATGATGATTTAAAATACCATCGGTTCAATAAAAAATATGGTATTAGGATAAAACATTTTTTGTTTTAAGATCCCTTAACTAACGTATAAGAATTAATTTCTTCATAGAATAATAGAAGAATAAAAATATATACTTGACAAGTAGAGTCTCATCCTTTAACTAATTTCTACCACAAACTCATCTTTCACTCTAAAAGATAATAGAACTTAAAAATAATATTTTATTTATCCTATTCGTATAGGGTTTCAAAAAAATGAATTCATAATTCATCTACCAGAATTTTTTTTAAAAAAATACTACATTATTCAATCCATGACATCACGTGGGTTAGTGGTAGGTGATACACCCTTGTCTCCCTTCGGCTGCGGGTTCAAGTCTCGCGGCCTTACCGGACGTGACAGGTTGCCACCCGACCTCCGGGTTATCCTTTTATGGCAACCCAAAATTAATCTCAAACTAGAATTATCCAAAATACTTCTGTCCAAACTCACAGTCCAAAAATTATAAGGAATTTAAACACAATGAATATCTTTTTTCCGCGTAATAACATGTGAGCACCTTCATCGTGTATTATTTTTAAACATCGCAACATCCTGAATTACCATAAAACCTTACTGATTACATTCAGGATCCCTTATTCCTTATAGAATACTGGATATACTCCTTCTATCCAAAAATGTTGTAAACTCAAACAATGATGGAATATCATTAATCACTTTCATGGTAGTCAAGAATATCCAATATAATTTATCCAAATCAATCATGTATTATTATAAAATAACTACCTTGGTATCAGAACCATATTATGGTTTATATTTCTCTCAACCATATATTTTCTAAAAATTTAACATGCTATTGAGTCACTTTTCTTGGTTCCACAAAATCTCAAGTCCTTAATAAAACAGTATTGTAGTACAATCCTTATATACTCTATAATTATTATAACCAGTACATCGTTGATACAATACTCAAATGACATAATTCCAAAATAACAACATAAGAACACTAGTCATTCCTCTTCATCTTTGGTAGTATCATACCTTGATTATTATCCAATACCATCATTTGCGGCATAGTCTGATGACTGGGACATTGGTTCGCGTAGTGTCCAAAATCATTTCAGATGAAGCATTGTACATGTGAAACCTTTTTCTTACCCTTGCAGCCACGTACTTGGTGTCATTTTTCTCCACACTTATAATATACTCGCATTCCCTTCAATAATTTTCCAAGATGATTCTTTCCACAGTTATCACATATGGGAAAATCCTTCTTTACCTTATTCCCTTTATCTATCCTTCTCTCTAACATCCTTTCCTTCTCTGGCTTCCCTTCAAATCCATAGGACTCCAAGAATTCTTTACTTATCTTATCAACATATGATACTCTTTCTTCATATGATGATAATACGTGGGAGAATATTTACCTTCTAAATTCTGTCTTTTAACCAAGAAAGATATGATCTTTCTTACTCTTTGGATCATGCGTATTTCTGGAGTTCTCATTCCTTCTACTGGGTGCCATTTCTAAACAATGGCATACACTAGATTAGTTTATGAATAGAAATACCTAATCCCAAACTTGTAAAACACTTAACATAAATTAAATATTTTATGGATATAATCCATAATCATAAAAATGTATTATTTGAGGAAGTATATACTCATAAACCCTTCATAATGGGTTGTAAAGAAAATGAGAATTATCCTAAGCATATCCCCCAGGAGTGTCGTAACTAGGAGTGCAGCAAGGCCCGTTGTCGTGCACCAGTTCCCGTTTGAGTCTATCTCAAAGTGGTGTTTTTGGGTTTTACCCCTAGGTACATATGTGCCAGAGCCGCCTCTACCTGCTCATATCTAGATAGGGATGTATTTTCATGGAAAACTCATAAATTCTCTACATTACCAAAATTCTAGGAATTTCATTCTATACTAATCCTCAAAGTCTATCTTTGTTCTATGTGCTCTAATCAGAGTTTATCTAAATCTAGCTTCCAAGGTCATTTCTAAACTTTCTCTAATACCAACTGTAACGCCCCGACCCCAGTTACCCAGATTCGGTGCATTATTTTAATACATTGGCATGTTTACAAGGAATCAAGTCCTGAAGGACCGATCGGTTTAGCAGTCTTGGAAAATATATTACATACATGAATATTACATTACACTTTATAACATACAAACCAACATAAATAATCCTTTATGAATTCCATTATTCCCTTGGCTTAACCCTGCATATCAATCACAATACACTTCTTGGAATCCTGGGAAAAATAAAACATATATGGGGTGAGCTCAGATGCTCAGTAAGGATAACAATATAGAGGAAACATTCATAAATAAGTATAAACATTTAAGGAAATGTATAACTAAAACAAAAGCCTTTTAAACTTGAACTTCAGCGTAATATGGCAGAAATAAAATTAAATAATGTCATTTACTTATTCACATGGATATTCTACTAGTCGAATAATCACATGCAATATCAATAACCACTTTCATAATGATGGAATGCATAATGTCAGACTATCATAACCACGTAGCCAAGGCCTCGTGCCAAGACTACAAATAAGATTTTGTCAAGACCTCGTGCCAAGACACTAGTTAATCTCATTAGACCTTCCGATGCATCTAGGAGATATAGCGGGCTCCACTCGTCACTTACTTTGTCCAATGCATTCCTCATATGAATAGGTTTAAACCTAACATAAACATTCATATTAAAACTAGCATACAAAATGTCAATACTTTCTCCATAAACCATGAATGGTATAAGAATAACACATCCGCAGTTAAACATATCACAAAACCTTAAATACAATATGGAATTTTTTTATCATAATAAATAAAATCAAAAAAGCTTAAAATCCATCAAAGAATGTTGACATAGATGAAATCAAAACTATTTGAGAGAAATATCTCTTTTTTGTGAAATAATTTAAAATTCACACATTTATTAAAAAAGTAATTTAAAAGATATTTATGAATAAAAGTGTCCCATACCACTTTGAAACTTTTGAAAACAAATATCATTTCAAAACACTCATTTCCATATAAATAAATCCTTAAAATCATTTTGAAAACATGGGCGTTAATTAAAAATATTTAGACCAATAAATCTTTAAAACATTTAAAATTCAGATCTTGATAAAGAGTACCTTTCACAAATTCTTAAAATATTCATTTTGAAATATTTTCAAAGTCGCATAATTATAAAATAAAGCTTTTACATTCAAAATATTTTTATAATCTTGTAAGGGAAGCTTCGATGAGTTTATAACGGTAGAAAATAGCCACACCCGCCATATAAGTTAAAAAATCATTCTTACCTTAAATTTGTCGAAAAGGTAAAAAAGTACCTTATTTGGAAAATGATGGAAAGATTCCTTTCAAAACACATAATGGTATAAATTAATTTAACCCATTTTCTAGTAAATAGTAAAAAAAAATTGAAATATATTTTTATGAAACACGGATGTGGATGATAAATAGGTCCCAGTGGATAATTATGTATAAACAACCTTGGATAATGAAGAGATTGTGAAATAAACCTTTACCTTATACTTTTCCTTGGTCGAGGGTAGGTTAACCTCCTGTATAATATTTAAATCATTGTTATTAAATTATACAAGAATCATATACATAAATATGATATCATATATGATCTTTTAATATTTCCTTGTTAATAATATTTTAGTATTATCATCGTTTCGAGTGTTAACTTACTCATTTTCTTTTATATGTTTTTTTACATAAGATGTGTTTGTTATGGATAAGTTGTATCTTATTCATATACAGAATGATATCAAGTCCTTAAAAATTATTTTTAATCATAAAATGAGAATTATACTTGAATGGATATGATGGGGAATGAATCTCATCGTGTTCGTGGCGACGGTAGTCCGTACGTACACACGAACGCTACTTCCATTAAATTATTCATTTAAAAGGAATAAAAACCAAATGATACATAGGTATATTATTATTAAAGTATAATATAATATCTTATATGTGTTACTTAAGTTCATTAACACCTTCCTTTATACGTTCCATGTATGGTATGAATGAGTCATCTAACTTTGAGGGGGCGGTAGTCCGCACTTCCTCAAATGAAATTATCCTATATATATACAACATGAAACGAATAATGGTATGCTATGAAATGGAATTACAGAAGATTATATATAAAATAAATATCATTAATAACATTTTTAATTATAGTGCCATAATAATTTCCACCATGAGAGGCGGTCGGAGATAATTGAACAATCGTTGTTTCGTGAGGCGTTTGGTTGTCATCCCGAGAAACATTATGTTCTTCACCCATTAGTTGGAGGTGTGTGTAAGTGTAGTTAGAATAATTCTCAGAAAAATATCCTAGTATATTTAGGATACTGTTTTTTTTTTACAAAAGAAAAGAATAAGAAGAGTTTAGGGGTTGGAGAAGTAAAATAAAATAAAAGAAGCTAAGCTAAGAGAAATCGTTACCTTTAATTTGGGTAACTCCCTTTGGTTTGAACCAAAAAGGACTCTTGAAGTGCCTTATGCCTAAGTTAAGGCTTCTAAGAGGAGTATAGGGATATAGGGAGATTAATTGGGTAGATTTTGGAAGAGACAAAAGGCTTGATAGGTGTGAGGAATTGGTTAGAAGTGGTGTCCTTTTATAGGGGTGAGGGGCTCTTTAGGAAAAAATTAAAGTATTATTTTATAATAAATTTATATTCGGTTAATAGTGGATCCAAACTGGATTATTTAAATTCTAAGGTGGGTATGGGTCTAAATACTTTCAACCAATAGATTTTAGACAGGTTTGGTTCATTATAGTAACCTTATCTTTTAGTTTTAACTCTTAGTTAATTTGTTTGACATTTACCATGTCACTTTGTATTTTTATATTTTATAGTTAATAAACCTACTATATACATCCAAGAGACCCCCAAGTGGTCCATTAATGATACACCTATAAGTATATAAGTCTTTTGGCCTAACCTTATATTTTTAAGAATATAATATCAATTAATAATATAACATTTGTTTTAAAAACTATTTTATTTCAATTTTGAGACTATTTAATAATTGATTTTTGTTAAAGTCTTAACAACTTTATTAATTCAAACCAAATTCATTTAGTCAATACTAACATGTCCTATTAACCAATAAAATTCTTGGAATTCATTAAAAGTCTCAAATTATATTTATTTGGGTATTTATAATATCAATTATTTTAATATTTTACTAATGAGGTAATTACGGCATCATCATTGTGTCATAAATAAATTAAATTATGTAATGTCTAAAAATTATAAGTAAAATAAAATTATGTTGGAAATATTTTTATCTTTATAATTAATATTTATAATTGAATTTATCTTATGTATAACCCTATATTAAAAATGTTTTAGTTATTAAACTTTGATTTTAACTCTTTTAACTCTTCTTTGAATTAAATAATAATAAATGTCCTAATCTAATCCAAGTGGAACAAAGAGGTTCATATTTTATTCCTAAGGTTATTTTTGGCCTAATTATACTCATCCAATAGAATTAAGACATGTGATAGGATAATAATAATATCATTTTTACTCTTGATTACCATATTTACTTTTTACCGTGGTAATAAAAGTAAAAAGTTACTATTCACCAAAAATTATTTTCATCTCATTGAACCAAATTTTACTCCTTGATATTAACCGTGTCTCTCAGATTTTTGAAATTCCACTCATAGAAGGTGTAAAATTAAGTTTTATGTGAATTTCCAAATTCTCCTAGGAGGCGGGTAAAAGACGGTGAAAAGTTCAATAAAATTTTTATATATCTCAAATTATTCTAAACTAACTCCAATGAATTAAATTGAACTTATATAATTATTATGTTTCTATTTTTACCTTAATTAAATTTAAATAAAATAAATAATTATTTAAATAAAAATTTGGTTTTAAACTATAAATTAGTGTTTTCACTATTCATCAAAAATTAAAAGTTTTCAGAAAAATACCAAAAAATCACCCTAAGATAATTTTGATATTATGAATTCAATAATGAAGTCTATTTTACCAAATTCAAAACATAGAAGTTGCATTTTTTAATTTAAAATTAATTCCCACTGTCAAAACCAAAAGGCGTATTTTTAAGAAATAATAACTACCAACATTTTGACACTTATTTATGTCCAATTTCTAAGTGAAATTACATACAATGAACATCATTGGATTAAATGGTAAAAATATAATCAATTTATTCTTCCAAACCATTAAAATGTATAATTTAACCGTATAAATTATTTTGATTTAAAAAGTTGTTTTCAGTTAAAATATAGTATTTTTCACTATTCACCAAAATATGAAAGTTATTAGAAAAACACCAAAACTTTATCAAAACTAAATTCTTATGTCCCGATTCTAAAGAAGAAGTTTATTTTGAAAAATTTAAAATATAAAAGTTTTAAATACTGTATTTAAAAAAGGCTTCTCCATTAAAAGGCGGTAAAATTGCATTTTTTTTAAAAAAATACTTCTTTTATCTGAAAAAATGTATTTGTTCTTACATTATGTCTAAGAAACTCATAATACGGATTCTTGAATTATAAGTATTATATAAAGTTCAATATTTAGTTAATACTATTCATAACCACTTTTAAACAGCTTGTTTGGTAGGTCACGGTGTGTTAGAACTCAGTGTTGCGTGTAGTGCAAGTTATTGAATTACTTTGAAGAAATAACGTACTATGAAATATTGGGGTGTTACATTCTTCCCCCTACAATAAATTGTGTCCTCGTAATTTGAAATTATTTTTTGAAAATAAAATCTTGAAAATTGGAAAACCCACATCGTAAATTAGGTTTATAAAATTTTGTCTTAATAAGAGGAAAAGGAAAAGGAAAGGGTCACCACAAAATTATGATCTTGATTAAGAAAAAAATTGGTGGAAATTAGAGACATATAATTGGAGTAAAAACGTAAATATTTATAGGTAGTGATTGAGGTCATCAATCACAAACAAGTGTAAAATTGAGGGCCTTAAATTCAGCAATATATGATGATTTAAAATACCATCGATTCAACAAATCATATGGTATTAGGATAACACATTTTTTGTTTTAAGATCCCTTCACTAAGGTATAAGAATTAATTTCATCATAGAATAAGAGAAGAAGAAAAATATAAACTTGACAAGTAGAGTCCCATCCTTTAACTAATTTCTACCACAAACTCATCCTTCACTCTAAAAGATAATAGAATTTAAAAATAATATTCTATTTATCCTATTCGTATAGGGTTTCAAAAAAAATGAATTTATAATTCATCTACCAAATTTTTTTTAAAAAAAGACTACATCATTCAATCCAGGACATCACATGGGTCAGTGGTAGGTGATACACCCTTGTTGCCCTTCAGTTGCGGGTTTAAGTCTCGCGGCCTTGCCGGACGTGACAGGTTGCCACCCGACCTCCAGGTTGTCCTTTTATGGAAATCCAAAAATAATCTCAAACTAGAATTATCCAAAATACTTTTTTCCAAACTCACAGTCCAAAATTTATAAGGAAGTTAAAAACAATGAAGATCCTTTTTTCCACGTAATAACATGTGAACACCTTCATCATGTATTGTTTTAAAACACCGAAACATCCTGAATTACCATAAAACCTTATTGATTTCATTCATGATCCCTTATTCCTTATGGAATACTGGATATACTCCTTCTATCCAAAAATTTTGTAAACTCAATCAATGATGGAATACCATTAATCACTTTCATGGTAGTCAAGAATATCTAATATAATTTATCCAAATCAATCATGTATTATTCCAAAATCACTACCTCGGTATCAGAACAATATTATGGTTTATCTTTCTCTCAACCATATATTTTCCTAAAATTCAACATGCTATTGAGTTACTCTTATTATTTCCACACAATCTAAAGTCCTTAATAAAATAGTACTGCAGTACAATCCTTATATACTCCATAATTATTATGACCAGTACATCATTGATACAACACTCAAATGACATAATTCCAAAATAACAACAAAAGAACACTAGTCATTCCTCTTCATCAGTGGTAGTATCATAACATGATTATTATCCAATACCATCATTTGTGTCATAGTCTGATGACTGGGACATTGGTTCGCGTACTGTCCAAAATCCTTGCAGATGAAGCATTGTACATTTGAAACCTTTTTCTTACCCTTTTATCCACGTACTTAGTGTCCTTTTTCTCCACACTTGTAACATACTCTCATTCCATTCAAGCATTTTCCAAGGTGATTCTTTCCATAGTTATCACATATGGTAAAATACTTCTTTACCTTTTTCCCTTTATATTTCCTTCTCTCTACCATCCTTTACTTCTCTGGCTTCCCTTCAAAGCCATAGGACTCTGAAAATTCTTTACTTATCTTATCAACACATGATACTATTTCTTCATATGATGATAATATGTGGGAGACTATTTCCCATATAAATTCTGTCTTAATACCTTGAAAGATATGATCTTTCTTACTCTTTGGATCATGCGTATTGTTGGAGTTCTCATTCCTTCTACTGGGCGCCATTTTTAAAAAATGGCCATACACTAGATTAGTTTATGAGTAGAAATACCTAATCCCAAACTTGTAAAACACGTAACATAAATTAAAAAGTTTATGGATATAATAAATAATCATAAAAATGTCTTCTTTGAGGAAGTATATACTCATAAACCCTTCATAATGGGTTGCAAATAAAATGAGAATTATCCTAAGAATATCCCCCAGGAGTGTCGTAACCAATAGTGCAGGAAGGCCAGTTGTCGTGTACCAGTTCACATTCGAGTCTAGCTCAAAGCGGTGTTTTTGGGTTTTACCCCTAGGTACAAATGTGCAAGAGCCGCATCTACCTCCTCTTATCCAGATAGGGATGTATTTGTTTGGAAAACTCACAAATTCTCTACATTACCAAAATTCTAGGAATTTCTTCTATTCTAATCCTCAAAGTCTATCTTAGGTCTATGTGCTCTAATCAGAGTTTATCTAAATCTAGCTTCCAAGGATATTGCTAAACTTCCTCGGATACCAACTGTAACTCCCCAACCCCAGTTACCCAGAGTCGGTGAATTATTTTAAAACATTGGCATGATTACAAGGAATCAAGTCCTGAAGGACCGATAAGTTTAGCAGTCTTGGAAAATAGATTACATACATGAATGTAACATTACACTTTATAACATACAAAACAACATTAATAATATTTTATGAACACCATTATTCCCTTGGCTTAACCCTGCATATCAATCACAATACACTTCTTAGAATACTGGGAAAAATAAAACCTAGAAAGGGGTGAGCTCAGATGCTCATTAAGGATAACAATATAGCGGAAACTTTCATAAATAATCATAAACATTTAAGTCAATGTATAACTAAAACAAAATCCTTTTAAACTTGAAATTCAGCATAATATGGAAGAAATAAAATGAAATAATTCCATTTACTTATTCACATGGATGTTCTACTTGTCGAATAATCACATGCAATATCAATAACCACTTTCATAATGATGGAATACATAATTCCAGACTATCATAATCACATAGCCAAGGCCTCGTGCCCTGACTACAAATAAGATTTTGTCAAGGCCTCGTGCCAAGACACTAGTTTGTGTCATGAGACATACCGATGCATCGAGGAGCTGTAGCGGGCTCCACCCGTCACTTAATAATTCTAATGCATTACTCATATGAACAGGCTTAAACATAACAAAAACATTCATATTAAAACAAGCATACGAAATGTCAATACATTCTCCATAAACCATGAATGGTATAAAAATAACATATCCACAGTTAAACATATCACAAAACCTTCAATAAAATATGGAAGTTTTGTTTCATAATAAATCAACTTTAAATAAGCTTAAAATCCATAAAAGGATGTTGACATAGATGAAATCAAAACTATTTGAGAGAAATATCTCTTTTTTGTGAAATCGTTTAAAAGTCACACATTTATTAAGGAAGTAATTTAAAAGAGATTTTTGAATCAAAGTGTCCCATACGGATTTGAAACTTTTGAAAAGAAATATCATTTCAAGACATTCATGTCCATATAAATAAATCCTTAAAATCATTTTTAAAACATGGACATTAATTAAAAATATTTAGAAAGATAAATCTTTAAAACATTTAAAATTATGATCTTGATAAAGAGTAACTTTCACAAATTCATAAAATATTCATTTTGAAATAATTTAAAAGTCACATAATTATAAAATAAAACATTTACATTAAAAATATTCTTATAATCTTGTAATGGAGGCTTCGATGAGTTTATAATGGTAGAAAATATCTGCACCTGCCGTATAAGTTAAAAAAACATTCTTACCTTAAATTTGTTGAAAAGGTAAAAAAGTACCTTGTTTGGAAAATGACCGAAAGATTCCTTTCAAAACAAATAAGGGTATAAATGACTTTAACCCATTTTCTAGTAAATAGTAAAAATGTTTTGAAATATATTTTTATTAAACATGGATGTGGATGATAAAGAGGTCCTAGTTGATAATTACGTATAAACAACCTCGGATAATGAAGAGATTGTAAAATAAACCCTTACCTTGAACTTTTCCTTGTTCTAGGGTAGTTTAACCTCCTGTATTATAGTTAAATAATTGTTATTAAATTATACAAGAATCATATACATAAATATGATATCATATATGATCTTTTAATATTTCTTTGTTAATAATATTTTAGTATTATCGTCGTTTTGAGTGTTAACTTACACAGTTTCTTTTATATTTTTTGTTACATAAACATGTTTGTTATGGATAGGTTGTATCTTATTCATATACAGGATTATATCAATCCCTTAAACATTATTTTTAATCATAAAATGAGAACTAGACTTGAATGGATACGATGGGGATTGAATCTCATCGCGTTCGTGGAGACGGTAGTCCGTACGTACGCACGAACGCTACTTACATTTCATTTTTTTCGTTTAAAATGAATAAAAACCAAATGATAGATAGTTATATTATTATTACAGTATAATAAAATATCTTTGTTAGGTCTACTGGGCTGAATACCCTGAGAGGGGGGGTGAATCAGGGTATGACTAATTAAAAATTAAAGCCCATTCTGATCCTGTTTCGCTGTTAAGAAAAACAATCATCTCTCTCTTTCCTGCTGCACAATATAAATATTAAGTAAATAAAGAACAGGACACAACAATTTTACTTGGTTCACCGCTAAGGGCTACGTCCAAGGAGCATACGCCGACAGGTTGTCGGTCGTACCAAGTCCACTAAACTTCACTAGCTGTGGATTACAATGTTCGGGCTAGATCACTTCTATGCCCAGGCTCACTGCCTATACAATGTTTAGGGTCAGCTCACTGCTTTCCCAAGGGTCACTCCCTATTTCTCTCTCTCTGGCTCACTACCGGTGGAGAGGATCACCTTCTTCCTCTTCCTAAGCTCACTGCTCTTGGAAGGGAATCCAATCACAGTTTATAGACTTGTAGGTCTCTTCATTTCCATTAAGGAATGCATCTTTCTCTGTATGTAGATGCTCTGTTGAAGTTCAACTTTCATCCGTAGATGGATACCTCTTTGCCTCTGAACACTGGGCAAACTACCTTTAGAAAGACCTCCGCAAAGCACTCAACTTCGCTAGGCTCCCAATTTCACGAATCTCAACAAGCCTTCGCGAAGCTCCTACCTTTTTGCAAAGCTCTCTCGCGAAGCTCTCTCGCGAAGAACTCCCGCAAAGCTCAACTCATTGCAAAGAAACTTCTCTCGTGAAGCTCACTGAGCCAACGAGGAGCACACAACTTTCGCGGAGCAACAATAGCCACCGTGAGGATCCTCTTTCGCGAAGCACACTGGCTCCGCGAACTACCTTCGCAAAACAAGAGAAAATGAACTTCTATGAAAATGCTCTCACTCTTCTCTATATGGGGTCGGCCTCTATTTATAGGCGATTCCACCGACCCTCGGCCCTTCCACGCGAATTCAATGCCACATCATCTCAAATCGCGAAGCTCCAAAGATTCCGCCGGAATTCTGTCCAAATCGCAAAGCACCACGGCACTTTGTTGTTCGCGAAGCTTGACGTAGTCGCGAAGAATCACCATCAACATACCTTCACGACTTCGCCGCAAACCTCCCTCGCGAAGCCCAACATTCCTTCGCGCCTTCGCCGCGAAGCTCCCTCGAAAATCCCTTCACCGCCGCGATGCGCTTCATCCTCTTCCGTTCGCGAAGCTTGATGTAATCGCGAAGAATCACTGCCTCCATTCTTCTGGTCTTCGCGATTTCCAAACCATGCATCCTATCTTCGCGAAATTCATGCATTTTCCATATTAAATTATGATCTTCATGGAAATCCTATTTTCGCGATGCTCAACAAACTCCAAATTTTGGACCCCAAAAATTTGGAAAACACTGGGAAACGACACCACCTTGTACTGCTCTTTTGTACCGCCTCCAGGTCGTCCTTTCCTTTGTCATAGTTATTTGTCAACATGGAATGTCAACAACTTCTCGGGAACTTGACAAATCTCCATGGAAACCTGCTTTGTCAACAAACACAATCAACCCAAAAATACTGCAATGTTACCTTGAGGGATTTTTGCCCAACAATCTCCCCCTTTAGGTTTGTTGACAACTCTTCACAACTCTGCTCAGAAAGATTTTCTGCACTTTGATACCTCACTGAGTCTTCTTCCAGCCACTACCACCATTCGCCTCTTACGATTCTGATAGCATTCAAGGATTCACTTAACACGTACTGTAAGCCCACATGAGCAATGCTCGGCGTGAGAAAAAAGAGTAATATGAAAAGTTCATCACTTCATGTCAGACCCCAATTGTCGATTCCACCCTGATACCAATTCTTAAATTGATACCAATTGTTGAACCACGCTGATATCAATTGGTTAATTCTTAAGTTGATACCAATTGTTGAACCACACTGATACCAATTGGTGATAGATGCACACCGTCTCACACCATTCCAACACCATTGTTCTGCTTTTATCACGATCCTCAGCTATCGTGATTTCTATGCTTTGATCGATCACTTCTAGCATCATCAGATTTGATACTCTCCCCCTTTCTCATTGATTCCCCTTTCTGGCTGCTCCACCTGTCATCTTCTCCCCGTATCTGTCATGATTTCTCAAATAGCCACACTGTCTCCCAATCACTATTTTCTCCCCCTTTAAAAAACACTATTTTCTCCCCCTTTTTCAACGAACCCAAAGGTCACCCCTCTGTAGTCTGTAACATAGTAGAGAACACATATCAGCACATTTGGGAAAACACATCGTACCTCAGGGAGAGGGAGGTGGGGGGTCCCACATCCACACTATTTCAAGTGCAGGGAATCGACTGAACTCCCAGAGCCAGTCGATGCCTCTCAAAAGCTTCCTTGGGTAAGGACTTTGTCAGAATGTCTGCAAACTGTAGCTCTGTAGGCACGTACTCCAACTTCACGATTCCCTGCTCAACCTTCTCCTTGATAAAATGATACTTAATCTCAATGTGCTTTGTCCTTGAATGATGGACGGGATTTTTTCTAAGATTTATAGCACTTGAGTTCTCGCACTAGATTCTGATCGGAGACTTCACTTCAACTCCCATATCTTCAAGCTGATGCTTCATCCACAATAACTGTGTGCATGCTTGAGTGGCCGCAATATACTCAGCTTCGGCGGTGCTCAATGAAATGCAATCTTGCTTCTTGGTAAGCCAAGAAATACACAATCCGCCAAGATAGAAAGCACCACATGACGTTGATTTCCTATCATCCGCTGAACCGGACCAGTCTGCATCAGTATAGCCCAATAACTCTGTCTGAGATTTATCAGTATATGTCAAGCTGAAATCCATTGTGCCCTGGATATACTGAAGTATTATTTTCACTGCAAGCATGTGACTTTCCTTGGGATTGCTCTGATATCTCGCTTCTTGGCATGTGGCGAAAACAATATCAGGCCTTGTTGTAGTCAAGTACAATAAACTTCCAATAATTTGCATGTATTCTGTGATATTTACTGCCTTTCCATATTCATCTTTCGATAATTTCATCCGGGTGGCAACCATAGTCTTCATCTCCTTGGAATTGTCCATTCCAAACCTTCTTAAAACCTCCTTGGCATATTTGGATTTAGAAACAAAAGTTTCATTCCTTCCTTGTGTCACCTGTAGACCAAGGAAAAACGTTAGCTCTCTAATCATTGACATTTCAAACTCATTTTTCATGAATTCAGAAAACTGTCTGCACTGAGCTTCATCTGATCCGCCAAAGATTATGTCATCGACATACACTAGCACCATCATCCTTTGATTACTGTCGTTGCTGAAATAAAGATTGTAATAAACTCCTCCACGATGGAAACTAAGCTTCTTCAAGTACTGATCAAGCCTTGAGTACCATGCCCTTGGTGCTTGTTTCAGCCCTTACAACGCCTTCTTCAGCCTGCAAACTTTGTTCTCATCCTCATGAATGAGAAAACCATATGGCTGCTCAATATACACCTCCTCTTCCAGAACACCATTCAAGAATGCAGATTTGACATCCATCTGGAACACTTTGAACTTCCTTTGCACTGCGATGGCTAGGAATAATCTTATTGTCTCCAGTCTTGCAACCGGTGCAAATGTCTCATGAACATTTATTCCCTCGATCTGGGAGTACCCCTTGCACACTAGACGTGCTTTGTTCCGAATCACTGTGTCATCTTCATTCATCTTGTTGCGATAGACCCATTTGGTCCCAATGAAATTATTGTCTGCTGGCCTCGAAACAATCTCCCATGTCTGGTTCTTCCCAAGGAAGCCTTTGAGCTCAAATCAAAGAGAGATATCTGATTTTAAGGTAATGTCTTCACTTGTGTTCTTTTGTTTTATTTTGCTTCTCCAACCCCCTAACCTTTTTTTATTCATTTATTTTGTAACAACTCCAGTATATTCAATATACTAGTATGTTGTTATAATAATTATTCTAGATACACTTACACACACCTATATCTAATGGTTAATGAACATACTGTTTCTGTGGATGATGAATTTCTGCCTCACGAAACGATGATTGTTCAATATTCTTTTAACACCCTCAAAGGTGGTCATTAAGATGTCACTATCTTTATATATGATATATAATATGTTTATGTTTTACTTAAGCTTCTGTATTTTTCATTTATGGCATATCTTTATGGTTTCCATTATGGTTAAACGCGATATCTTCATTTTAGGAAGTGTGGACTACCGCCCCCTCAAAGTGATTTGATTCGTTAATACCATATGTGGTACGTATAAAGGATAGATTTAATGATATTATATATTATACCATACTGGAATTATAATACTATTATTTATCATTATGTTTTAATTCCATTAAATAAGAAATAGAAATGGAAGTAGCGTTCATGCGTACGTACGACTTACGGTCTCCATGAACGGTGCATTTCATTTCTTACCTCTAAATGTTATTTAATATTATAAATTCACGTATATAATAGATATATATGATATATATGATATCTACATAATGAATATAATTCTGGATATAATATATATTTTACCACATGAACAACTTGTAATTATAAAGAGTTTATTTTTTACTCAAGTAGCAATGATCTACAAAATAACCATTATTAACTTAAATAATTACATAGTGTTCATAACATGGTAGTAAGTGATATAAAATGAATAATGAACTTGAAAACGGTTATTAAAAAAGTAGAAATTAACTCAAGTTTATTATTCAGGAGGTTAAAGAACGATCGAGTCAAGTCGGACCTGAGGTAAGGGATCCTACCCCTCTCTTTCGTTTTAAGTACACTCTTTTATGTCATTCCTTTTAAGCTCATCTTCCTTATGATTGGGATGTTATTTTATATTACTATCACTGTAATTTTTATGTTCATATTATGAGAGACCCTATTTTCTCTCATCAATCCATTTTGGAAGTTTTAATTGGCGTCGTTAGGCTGCCGAAATTTCGTAAGGGGCTTTTATCTCACTTTGTGTTTTCATGAGATTCATGCTACATTTGCCAATATTTTCTTTTGAGTGGTGTATGTACTGTCCATTATTCTACTCTATGTGTAACATACTTTCGTTTATGAGTATTTACATCAATTTTGTATAGTCTTTCTTTCATGGGGAGTATGTTTCGAAAGTTACCCAAATCGGTAAGGGAACCTTTCACCCTCCTCTTTTTAAAAGACTTATTTTGTTATGTCTTTTAATTTTCATCTTATTATGTGGGGATATGTTCTTATATATCCTTATTGCCGTAAATTTTATTTCCAAGTTATGAGATACCCTTTATCTCTCTCATCAACCCTTTTTCTAAAATTTGATGTGACGCCGTTAGGATGTCAAGGGAACTTTTTAACCCAATTTCGATTTCTTTGGGTTCAACATATAGTTATTGAATATGTCATCCTTTGAATATGTGTGAATTACATTTTATTATTTTACACTTAATATCCACTTTTATTGGGTGTATTTATATTTGTCTCACATAATTATGAGATTTATTTATCCTTAATTTAAGGATTTCATCTTTATAATGGATTTCATCTCAATTTACATTTCCATTGAGACTTCATTGTTGTTATGCACCAATTCACTCTTATATGGTGTATATACTGTCATTTGTACTATTATATCATGAATCACTTTATTCTCATGATATTATAAAGTTTTGATTAAATTTTATCCCTCAAGTATTGTATTCAAGTGTCTCTCATTTTGTTAAAAACCCTTTAACTAAAATATCGTTTTAAATGTTTTAATGATTTAATATTATAAATATTTCTCATTAATATCCATGTTTTCAAAATTGTTTTAAGGATTTATTTATATGGATATTAATGGTTTAAAATGTTAAAAGCTTCAATTTGGTATGGGACACCTTGATTTAAAAATCTCTTTATTAAATGTTTTAAATGGTTTTGAAAATGGTTTTTAGAATGGATTCATTATTTTAATATCTTAAAATGTTATATGTTTATTGCAATGTGGGAATGTTATCTTTAATTTAGGCTTAATTTATGTGCTATGATTATGTTATGGTTCTTGGGCATTTTTATAAAGATGGGTGGTTCTGTGATAAACTAAGGGCGGGTGAGCCCGATATAGCTCTCCAATGCATTGGGTAACGCGAAGGAGTTAAATGTTAAGGTTTCTCCGAAGAGATTTAGGGAATATACTATGATGGGTATTCCAAACGTAACCAAGAGGGTTACTCCCTATGTAAGAATGTTATTAATGCCTCAAGTTACCTTTATGTCTTATGATTTCTATGATTTATTCATGATTTTATGAGGTATGTTAAAGTGCTTATGTTTTATGGGTAAAGTATGATTTCATTATTATGTATATATGTACTCATGTTTCCTTTCCATACTTTTTATAACCCTTACTGAGCTTTTTATGCTCATCACAATTTTTTGAAATGTTTTTCACAGGTCAAGGGAATGGTACATGATATGATGATAGTGTCAAGGAAGTGTCAAGAAAGAATCCATGTTTTATTTTAAATATGTTTCCGTTGATGGGAAAAATGAATACTATCTTTTATGTAACCACTTTGTTTAAATGTGGAATGTAATGCAAGTTTTATTATCTAATTCTTTAAAAATCTAAACCTAAAAAGATCCTCAATGTGTAATTTTGTAATAACTCAAGATTAAGTAAGGTTTAAGGCTGGGGCCTTATAGTTGGTATCAGAGGTCGGTTTAGATAACTTTAGAGGTTAGAGTGTTGTTTAAGAAAAAGTGACAAGTTGTGTATAACCACAATGGTTAGTATATTAGATGAGTCATCGTTTTTTTGAAAGTTAGAATGAGTTTGAGATAACTTTGATAAGTATATCTTGGTGTTTATCTTCCTATTTTTTATTTGATGATTTTACTGATGTACTCACACTGACCTTTTTGGTTTTAGTAAATGGATGGATCTAGCAGGAACCAAAGTAACAGTGGATTTGAAGAAAACGGTGATGGTTTTATGAAAGAACAACTGAATTATATGGGAGCTGCAATGAGAACTCTTGTGGTTATCCTTAACCAACTATCTGGAGTCATGATTGACCACCTGAACCTTAGTGATTTTTATAAGGCATCGTGTATGCGAGAAACAAATCCCTATGGAAGTTCAGGTAATAATCATAAAGGTAAGTATGTTCAAAAACCTATGTGTCAAATATGTGGAAAGAAACACATAGGAAAATGTTTCAAAGGTACAGAAAGATGCTATAGATGTGGAAATGAAGGTCATAAAGCAAGAACCTTCCATGGAAAAAGGAAGCATCTAGTTGACTCTAGGAAAGGGAAAGAAGTTCTTTTTGAAGGATCAATTGAATGTTTTAAATGTGGTGTGCATGATCATTATACAAACACATGTCCTACGAAGAAGTTTCGGGAATGGGGTCACCAAGATCGTACAAATATTCATTTACCCATACCTAATTCCATTCCGATTGAGGATGAAGAAACTAACAATTAAGAATGAAAGGTATGGATTATTTCTTAACATATGTTTTCCTATTATTGGAATCTTAGGATATGATTCATGATTTTGTTTGTAGGAAAGAAGTATTTCAGAATAAGTTGAAAAGGAATGGGTAATGGATCATGAAGAATGTTGAATGAGTAAGAAGTCATCATATAAGGGATTCAAGGGTTATGGTAGATTTTAGGATGGTGAAATTCTTAGATGTATTAAGTCTCTTTTGATGATGGGGTTACATTAGAAGACTTTTTATAGTAACCCTAATGTTTGATATACAAAAAATTTATTCAAGGAATAATTATCCTTTCTTTTGTGGATATAGTTATAAAGAACCATTTGGGTTTATATGATCCTTGAATTTGAGGCAATTACTGGTTAATACTTTTTGGGTTGCAAAATGGAAGTTATCAGATAACCTTTGTGGTTAAAATATGTTATGGTTATTTTTGATGAATTTATATATTTTTGAGGAATGTTATAAAATTATATAGTATTTGAAAAGGGACAACAAGCAGACCATGTGACAACTTGTCGCGTCGGACGAAGCTGCGGGAATCTAACCCACAAACAAAGGTGCAACTGGTATTTATCACCTACCACTGGACTACGTGAAGTCCCTGGTTAGTTTGAATGATTCTTTTTAGTTAGATGATTTTATGAATTAAGAGTAAGTTTATTTTTTTTTTGTTATCAATGGAAATGATTAGCCTATCATGGAGGATATGTGATTAGGATAATTACTTTTCAGTATGAGACTATAAGAGTAACTGATGTTATTTTGGAGAAAAATGTTAAAATTTATCTTAGGAGACTATGTGATTAAATCCTTCAGAGAATTGGGTTTCAATATTAGTTTGGTTTACTTTGTAGAATTTTATGGATAAATGTTTATTGAATGGTCTTTGTTGAACTTTGGCTTTTTATTTTTGGTTAATGTCTAAAGACATGGGAAGTATATAGTTCTCTTTTTTGGATTAGGTGATTCTCTATAAGTTGATTATAACTCTCTTAATGTGAACAAGTCATCCTAAATACTCATCTTTTGGAGAAAATATGATTTCGTGTAAGAAATATAGTAAAAGTTGAAAGTCAACATGACATTTAAGTATGCTTCCTTATGTTTTAGTAAACTCATAAATAAATTCCCCAATGAAAAGTAATTTAAAAAAAAAATCTGTTAATTTTTCCTACTGGGGAATCAAATACCATTTAACCCATCACAAGTTTGTGATTTTCTTGTTGTTAACTTTCTCCTAGACATGTTTACTATCACTCTCCATCAGATAATAACCCTTTGTTTTTTCCTCCATATCCATATTTTCATACTTGGAATCCTATTATGGGTTAACTCGGGTGACATTTTTACTTCTCTCCCATTCTTTTAAAGTGATATTTTTACTGACTCTTGTTCCGATGTGGGATTTTCAATGAAGCTTCCAAGCCCAATTTTAAAATTACGAGGACGTAATTCCCAAAAGGGGGGAAGGATGTAACACCACAGGTAAATAAAGAATATGAAATTTTCATATTTATCCATATTTCTGAATAAAATATTAATATTACTTTAAAGGGAATGTTATACTCGAGGGCGTACCCAATACGCAACAATGAGTTCCTTTGAAATCTTACGTTGCACACTAATAATAAAATAATATTATTTTAAAAGGTAGTTAATTCCTAGCCGTTGTAATGGCAGGAATGAATGGAACTAACTACAAAATGATTATATATGTTTGTCAAATATTTTTACTTTTATCCAATAAATGTCGGAGGCTTAAAATGCAAATGAATCCAATTTTAAGCATAAATCTTCTAATGTTCTTTAAAAGGTCGATTAACCGCCTTTTGATAGAGAACCATTTTTAGATATAATTTTGACAATTTTATATTTTGTATTTGACAAAATAAAATCCTTCTTTAGAATCTGGACATCAAAATTTACTTTGTGTAAAAAAAATTATTTTTCCGATAAAGATCATTTTTATTGAAAATGTTGCATTTTAATTCAAAACCTCCTTTTAATCTGATTTATTTATATGAATAGATTATACTTTTAATTTAGATTAGAGTGTATTTAGAATATATTTTTACCATTTAATCTAATGGTGGTCATTGGAATTAATTTCACTTTGAAATTGGACTTAAACTAGTGTCAATCTTTTAATAGATATTGTTTCTTAAAAACACGCTATTTGTTTTGACAGTGGGAATTAATTATTAAATTAATTAATGCAACATATATGTTTTGAATTTTTTAAAATATAAATCATTTTTGAATCCGGAATATCAATTATAGCTTAGTGTGAATTTTTGGTATTTTTCTGAAAAACTTCAATTTTTGATGAATAGTGAAACCACTAAGTGGTAGTTTAAAAAACTGATTTTTCGTTTAAATGAAAATTTACCACTTCTGTGATTTGAATTTCCAAAATCTGACATACATGGTTTTCATTAGGATGTGAAATTTGGTTCAATGAGATTAAAATAATTTTTTGTTGAATAGTAACTTTTAAGTTTTTAATCGCGATTAGAGGTAATTAGTGTAATTTTAGGTAAAAATAATGTTTTAATAATATTAAATGACCTAGACACATGTCCTAACCTAATTGGATGTGTCATGGACGACCAATACAATTCATGGGTCAACTTGGGGACCCCATGGATCCACTTTGGTTGGAAAATGACATAAATAACTTTTTATTTAAAGTTAAAATAAAAATGTCACAAGCATGAGTTGTTTTACTAAAACAATTTTTAAATGGTGTTATACAAGTCATATTTTTTACTATAAATATTCATTATAAATCTAAAAAGATTTCCTAAATAATTATATCTTTTTTATAATTTTTAGACATTAAATAAATTAAATTATTTATGACATCATGATGATGCAGCGATTACCTCATTAATAAAGGATTTAAAAAAATGAAACGATAATGTTAAAACTATAACTTACACTTTTCAAAGACCTATTGGATGAGTATATTTAAAACCCTTACCACCTTATCCTAGAAATAAATCAGTGTGGGACCTTTAAAATCCGAAAATCATTTGAAAATAAAGTATCATTTTGTAACTTTCCAAGAGCGCCCCTCCTCTCCTCTTATAAAAGGCCCCCACCTCTACCACCTTACCCACACATCTCAAGCCTTTGACATGGCCAAACCCTGATCATTTTGTCTCTCCACATCCCTCTATTACTCCTAGAAGCCTCACTTTGGGCAGAAGTCTTCCCAAGGAAGCCTTTGAGCTCAAATCAAAGAGAGATACCTGATTTTAAGGTAATGTCTTCACTTGTGTTCTTTTGTTTTATTTTGCTTCTCCAACCCCCTAAAATCTTTTTATTCATTTATTTTGTAACAACTCCAGTATCTCCAATATAATATTATGTTTTTATAAGAATTATTAGAGCTAAACTTACACACACCTACATCTAATGGTTAATGAACATACTGTTTCTGTGGATGGTGAATTTCTGCCTCACGAAAAGATGATTGTTCAATATTCTTTTAACACCCTAAAATGTGTCCATTAAGATGTCACTATATTTATATATGATAAATAATATGTTTATTTTTTACTTAAGCTTCTGTATTTTTCATTTATGGCATACCTTTATGGTTTCCATTATGGTTAAACGCGATATCTTCATTTTAGGAAGTGCGGACTACCGCCGCCTCAAAGTGATTTGATTCGTTAATACCATATGTGGTACTTATAAAGGATATATTTAATGATATTATATATGATACCATACTGGAATTATAATACTATTATGTATAATTATGTTTTAATTCCATTAAATAAGAAATAGAAATGGAAGTAGGGTTCATGCGTACGTACGGCTTACCGTCTCCATGAACGGTGCATTTCATTTCTTACCTCTAAATGTTATGTAATATTATAAATTCATGTATATAATGTATATATATGATATATATGATATCTAAATAATGAATATAATTCTGGATATAATATATATTTTACCACATGAACAACTTGTAATTATAAAGAGTTTATTTTTGACTCAAGTAACAACGATCTACAAAACGACCATTATTAACTTAAATAATTACATAGTGTTAATAGCATGGTAGTAAGTGATATAAAAGGAATAATTAACTGTAAAAAGGTTCTTAAGAAAGTATAAATTAACTCAAGTTTATTATTTAGGAGGTTAAAGAACGATCGAGTCAAGTCGGACCCAAGGTAAGGGATCCTACCCCTCTCTTTCTTTTTAAGTACACTCTTTTATGTCATTCCTTTTAAGCTCATCTTTCTTATGATTGGGATGTTCTTTTATATTAAACTTACTGCACTTTTTATGTTTATATGATTATAGACCATATTTTCTCTCATCAATCCATTTTGTAAGTTTTAATTGGCGTCGTTAGGCTGCCGAAATTTCGTAAGAGGCTTTTTATCTCACTTTGTGTTTTTGTGAGATTCATGCTACATTTGAAAATATTTCCTTTTGAGTGGTGTATGTACTGTCCATTATTCTACTCTTTGTGTAACATACTTTCGTTTATGAGTATTTACATCAATTTTGTATAGTCCTTCTTTCATGGGGAGTACGTTTCGAAAGTTACCCAAATCGGTAAGGGAACCTTTCACCCTCCTCTTTTTAAAAGAATTCTTTTGTTATGTATTTTAATTTTCATATTATTATGTGGGGATATGTTATTATATATCCTTATTGCCGTAAATTTTATGTCCAAGTGATGATATACCCTTTATCTCTCTCATCAACCCTTTTTCTAAAATTTGATGTGACGCCGTTAGGATGTCAAGGGAACTTCTTAACCCAATTTCGATTTCTTTGGGTTCAACATATAGTTATTGAATATGTCATCCTTTGAATATGTGTGAATGACCTTTGATTATTTTACACTCAATATCCACTTATATTGGATGTATTTATATTTTTCGCACATAATTATGAGATTGATATATCCTTAATTTAAGGATATCATCTTTATAATGGATTTAATCTCAATTTACATTTCCATTGAGACTTCATTGTTGTTATGCACCAATTCACTCTTATATGGTGTATATACTGTCATTTGGAATATTATATCATGAATCCCTTTATTCTCATGATATTATAAAGTTTTTATTAAATTTTATTCCTCGAGTATTGTATTTAAGTGTCTCTCATTTTGTTAAAAACCCTTTAACTAAAATATCGTTTTAAATGTTTTAATGATTTAATCTTATAAATATTTCTCATTAATATCCATGTTTTCAAAATGGTTTTAAGGATTTATTTATATGGATATTAATGGTTTAAAATGTTAAAAGCTTCAATGTGGTATGGGACACTTTGATTTAAAAATCTCTTTATTAAATGTTTTAAATGGTTTTTAGAATGGATTCATTATTTCAATATCTTAAAATGTTATATTGTTATTGCAATGTGGGAATGTTATCTTTCCTTTATTCTTAAGTTATGTGATATGATTATTTTATGGTTCTTGGTCATTGTTATGAAGACGGGTGGTTCCGTGATAAACTAAGGGCGGGTGAGCCTGATATATCTCTTCAATGCATTGGGTAACGCGAAGGAGTTAAACGTTAAGGTTTCTCAGAAGAGATTTAGGGAATATACTGTGATGGGTATTCCAAACGTAACCAAGAGGGTTACTCCCTATGTAATAATGTTATTAATTCCTCAAGTTACCTTTATGTATTATGATTTCTATGATTTATTCATGATTTTATGAGGTATGTTAAAGTGCTTATGTTTTATGGGTAAAGTATGATTTCATTCTTATGTATATATGTACTCATGTTTCTGTTGGTGCCAAAATATTTCACGAAATGAAGGGACGGAAAAGAAGGTCGGCCCGCTGCCTCGCGAAGCACCGACGCGAAGCACCCCGAGCATCGCAATCTCGCGAAGCTCCAGAGGCGGTAACTCTCCGCGAACGAGTTTGACGTTCACGAGCCTGCCACGAAGCTCCGGAGGCCGTAACTCTCTGCGAACTATTTTGACGTTCGCGAGCCCGCCGCGAAGCTCTGGAGGCGGTAACTCTCCACGAACGAGTTTGACGTTCGCGAGCCCGCCGCGAAGCTCCGGAGGCGGTACCTCTTCGAGAACGAGTTTGACGTTCGCAAACGCGCCGTGAAGCACCTGAGGCGGCGCACGATTTCTACTTCGCAGCGCCCCTTCCCTATAAATACGGGACTCCCCCTGAGTCCCGGAGAGGGACAATCCGACCTTTCGGCTTCTCCTCTCCCGAATCGCGAATCACTCTCTGCCCCCGGGAATCATGAGCTCTGCGAGGTACTTCTACTTCGCGTGACACCTTTGCTTTGTCTCGTTTTGAGCCCCTCTTCCGAGAGGGATGCCCTTCGCAAAGCTCAAGGGCATTTGTGAAGGAAGGGGATTCCCAAGGGAACTCGGGCAGCCGCGGAGCGTTTATGCTTCGCGAAACACCCAACCTGTACTAGTGATCCCTATGCTAAGGCAGGATTGCTACATATCGTGAATCACACTGCTTCGCAGCACCCTGCTTCGCGAGGCACCTCCTCTTCGTGAGGCAGTGCTCCACGAATACTGTTCCACTTCGCGAAGCACCCTCCACTCACATCTATGCCCCATGCTAAGGCCAAGGCACTCCGCTTCACGAAGCATACTCCTTTTCTTGGCAATTCCTCTTCCCGTGAAACCCTCCAGGTATGAACGATGTGATTTCAAAGTCCCATGGACAATACCACTCATAGCATTGCTTCTCCTAATGATCCTTCGCATAGGCACGCTAACGGCTATTGCTTCTTTGTATAGCCACGCTAACGTGGACCCCTTGATGGTTCGCTCCACAATCCCCCTTTACCATGGCCTTGCCAGTACCTTCCCTCTCCCAAAGACCAGAGGGTACCAGTTATGTAAGTCCTAGGGGTGCGGAGTGAACCCACCTCATCCGAGCTGCAGGACGTTAAACTGCCAAGCACCATGTCCTCAACACATGACGTTAAACTGTGACCCGACCTCGTGCCTCTCACGAAGGGTCCCCCCAGCTCGAACATTTTTTACGCCACTCGTCTCCACAGGAGTAGAATCACCCATCCACAAGGGATGATATCCTCCTTAATTGAGTGGCGTATGTTCTCATGAGAAGGGAGACTCTAGTTCCCCAACGGATGGCTGCACCCCTGCATATCTATACTTCCCCACTACCAAGGTCAGTGGAGGGCGTGATAGGGAACGAGGCACCTCCCATCATTGGTCCCAAATCCCTCTTTCGTCGCGCTTTTTCGCACTCCGGGCTTCCATCCTGGAGTAAGTCCCATCACCATGGGCCGCCTAACGTGTAAGCCCATCTTCGCTTCACACGAATGCACCCTTCGCGGCATGATCGTCAGGTCATTGTTCTCTCTTGTTTCTCACACCAAGAATGACTCACGTGGGCTTAGAGTTGGCATTGGCCATGACAATACCCTCGTCCAGCATGACGTTAAACTGCATGACCTTGTCCAGCATGACATTAAACTGCATACCCTCGTCATGCATGAAGTTAAACTGCATGCCCTCGTCCAGCATGACGTTAAGCTGTATACCCTCATCCAGCATGACGTTAAACTGCATACCCTTGTCCAGCATGACGTTAAACTGCGTGCCCTCATCCAGCATGATGTTAAAATGTATCCCCTTGTCCCGCATGACATTAAACTGCACACCCATTTGAACTACGAGGTCTTTGATCCATGTCAAGGCATGGTACGTAGGAAGCCTCCACGAGGTTCAAGCCCACCCGTCATCCAATTCACGTCGAGTTCTACCTGCGTCTAGCACGATGTTAAACTGCATTCCAGCCCTATGGAAAGCCGTTGTCACAAACTGAACTACGGGGACTTTGATCCGTGTCAAGGCATGGTACATAGGAATCCTCCCAGAGGTTCAAGCCCATCTCCCATCAGACCAAGGTCCCTCATTTACGTAGGTTCACTGACACCCACTGCCATTCCGAACTATGGGGACTTTGATCCATGTCAAGGCATGGTACGTAGGAAGCCTCCACGAGGTTCAAGCCCACTGCCCGTCGTTTATTCATGTCAGGGTTCACTCCCGTCCCGTATGATGTTAAACTGTATTCTATCAATCCTTTGAACTACGAGGACTTTGATCCATGTCAAGGCATGGTACGTAGGAAACCTTCCCAAGGTTCAAGCCCACCACTAGTGGACCTCCGGGTCTAATTTCATGTCAGTTCACCGATGAAACCCTTTGAACTACGAGGTCTTTGATCCATGTCAAGGCATGGTACGTAGGAAGCCTCCCCGAGGTTCAAGCCCATCTCTTATTGGACCAAGGTCCACCTTCACGTCGGTTCGCTGACAAATTCCATCATATGAACTATGAGTACATTGATCCATGCCAAGGCATGATACGTAGGAAGCCTTCCAGAGGTTCAATCCCACCACCCGTCAGACCAAGTTCCACCTTCACGTCGGTTCGCCGACGAAGCCCCTCTGAACTACGTGGTCTTTGATCCATGTCACGACATGGTACATAGGAAGCCTCTATGAGGTCCAACCCCACCACCACTAAGACCCTCCCGGTCCCCCAAATTCACGTCAGTTCGCTGATGATGCCCATCGGACCAAGGTCCCCCCTCAGGCCAGTTCACCGGCACCATCCCGAACTACGCGGACTTTGATTCCCTACCACGGGGATATGTAGGAATCCCCTTCAAGGCTCAAGACCAACTTCACTGTTGCGCTTACGATGGTCCCTTGCCATTCCCCCCTCCACTTCATTCTTCTATCCATCACCCACCCTGATTCTTGCCCGGACCGTCATATCCCGGTGAGACCATGTCAGTACGCTCCTCTTCACAGCCACCCATGGGCTGGTCCCGGTATCGGCACCCCTTCAAAGGAAATCCCTCAATCCGATCTATTCTAGATAATGCTCTGATCGGGCTGATCCATCTCCGCTGGATGTTAAACTCACGGCGTACCCTGTGTTAAACACGGGAAGCTGAGGAAAACCTCAGATATGTGTCTATGGCATATAATTCCCTGCGCTCGATGTGGGATGCCTCGGGCTTCCACGCCCTCGAGAAGCCCTATGACCAGGGATAATAGACAGACATGCTGGTTCTCCAGCATCCAGACACGCTACTGATGTCTCAACGTGACTACTCCCCCAACTGAAGGTTGCTTCCCTGACCGAACCCTTTGGAATGTCCCGACAGAAGCAGTGTAATTAACCGGCGTCCATGGAAACATGGCACTGGGAAGAGTTTCACAAACAACGTATTAAATCTATGAGGGAGACCCAGACTAGGTGACGAGTTCTGAGGAGGAATCCACATAAGGAAGAACCGACATCCCATCATCCTGTTTCGATCAAGGAGTAGACGTCCTTGAATAAGGAGTGAATGTCACCCGCCTTTGGAAAGAGGGAATGCGGGGCAACAGTGCAGCGCATCCTCCTCCTCCGCGGAAGGACGGATGCGCGCGCCCCGGCGAAAGTGTCGAAAACAGAAATGGTGAACCTGACGTGAAATTCTTCTCCTCAATGTGGAGATTAGTAGCATTCGAGACACCAGTAGATTAACATGTCACTGGATCCAGATATCTGGCGCCTGGTCCCACCAAGACAATAGCGGGCCTGTCGTGAAACTCACTAGAAGTCGGGGTAGTAGAACATGGGGCACTCTGTTATGAAGCGTGTTGGTGTGGATCCTTATTACATACGTGGAGAATGGAAGGACGTTGGGGAACTGGTTGTCAATCCTTTTCCTCACAGTGCTAATGAGTTGATCCCTTCGTTTCTCAGGAACCATGTTGCTGTTACAGAGACACGATCACCGCCCGTTCGCCTATGCAGGGGCAGGGGCAACACCGCCACAGCCATCCCGCATAGTGCCGCTACTGCCACGACGGCCTCCACATCGCAGAATACGGGGCGCCCACGTCCCCTTTCCCCATCAGAGTTCATCCAGTGAAGGGTGATCAACAACCTCTTACGCAGGTACGAGGAGGAAGAGGTCATCCCAACTCGGGATATGTCCCGCCTGGACCTGGAGGCATCCAGGCCCTGCCGTCAACACCGCCCTAACAGGCCGCGCAGGGAGCCCCTGCTCCCCACCCCAACGTTCAACTGTTTAGGGATCCTGTCCCTGAAACTCCTTGATGACTCCTCACCTTACGCTGATGAGGCGGGCGCCGTCCGGCTCAGCCCGCTCAGGGTCCCGACCCAAGGGCTCCAGGAAAGGGCTCTCATCCGGCCACATCAGCGCCGCCGTCCGACTCCATAGGAAGAGAAGGCATGCCATGCCCTTGCACCACCTGCGCCATCTCGTCTGACCCGACGTCAGTGCCGGGCTCGGGTTGAGGACGCTCGCCCAGATGCGTCAAAGTCAACAGCTACAGTGGCCCGAGCCACCGCTGATGTGCATCATGGAGTCCCTTCATACACTGAGCAGGGGCACTCTTTCACCCAACCAGGATCGAGACCCCAACCGCCCCACAGGCAGGCTGGGTTGACTCTCCGGGTTGCAGGACTTAGTGGTGATCGCCGCGAACTAACCTGCGGTGATGTCACCCCGTACGGAGGCCCTCCCCGTACCACTACTCCACAGAGCATGGGCCTTCCCTGCTCTGAAGCTCGTCATGGAGGTATGCCTTGTGCTACCCCCATTCCGAAGGAAGACCTGCCCAGCGGCAGTGACGCTCGGCGCAGAAACCTTTCCCGCGCCCACTATACAGGGTATGTAGTCCATCCTCCTTCCCCCGACCGCCGATCTGAAGGCATTGTCCATCCGGTCCTTCTCTAACGTGGGGGCCCTCCCTACGTCCTCCCTGCAACCGGCGAAGGTCCTCCTTTCCCTAGCAACTTGAGTAGTGAAGGTCAGCCTCGCTCCGCCCGTATCGACCATGGAGGTCCTCCCCATGCTCCTGCCGATTCCAACAGAGGCTCCTCCCACATGGGTGTTGTCCATGGAGGTCCTCCCCATGTACCATTCGACATATACCCTGGTGCCCCTTGCACCTCGGCTATCTCGAGCGGGGTCCCTCTCCGCCACGATGCCAGCATCGCCCCGAGGCTACCTATTAGGGATCAACCCTGTCCCGAAGAGCCACCCCGGGGTAGGAGAGCGGGTCGTCGCCGCCACAAGAAGAGTCCTGGGAAGGCCCGGGTGGAGATCAAACAGGCCCGTTTCTTGGATTCTGAAGCGGAATGCGACTCAGCGATGGAACCATCTCCCCGCTCCTATGTATCAAGGACTGGGGCAGCAACCAGGCGTGTTAGCCTCATTCTCCCGGAATGCGAGGTCCACCAGATTCCCATCTCCCTCCGCAGGTACATCCAGGAGGAAGAAATCATGGAAATTTCGCAGGTCTCGACCGTGCAATCACCACCATTGTCACCCGAAGCGCCCTCTACCTATACCAGAGATCACGGAGATCTATTTTGGGGGCCAATGGCGGTAGAGCGATGACATGAACTATCGCTGGTAGCCATGACTCCTGTGCCAGAAGCTATGGCTATCAGCCCATCGTATCGTGACATCGTGGCCAGGTCACCTTACTCTTCAAGGGATGGCCCGGAATTCGGCAGCCAGTCAGTTCGTTCACTGTATTCTCCGTCGCCAAGTTTACTATCCCAGAGGTCCACCTCATTACCACTACCGGTCCCTCAGCCGCCCCCGGTTGATGAGTGGGGAAATACAGGGCCAGACCCCAAGTCCGAACCCAGGAGCTTCTGGAGTATTCTCGCAGCGGATCACTTCCCGGATAAATTCTGGCCGATGACGGCGCTGAACTTTCGCGCACCAGAGTCCCTTACCCCTGAAGAAGTGGGGTTCTTTTGTCAAACCCTATGGGCGACACACTTCCGCCTTCGTTATGAATGGGTGGTGTACCCCAAATGTCGAGAGCACTTCGAAGAAATCGGCGAGCAATACCGCCTGATCGATTTGGCCGCACTCCTTGTGGCCCAGCGCCCTGAGTCTCCAGGCTGTCAGAGCGCCCTTCAACGGAAATGTATTCAGAGTTTCAAAGTACTCCGCAGAGTCGTTAGGGAGGCTACCCCCCATGTGCAAGTCCGTGGTTGGGGACGTTATGCCGCTCTCCTCTTCGACCCTATCCGACGGCAGCCCGATTCGTTATGCGACATTGAGTACATGCCCTCGAGAGGGGTCGCGGTCCACATGGCTGACGTAGTGGACAAGGAAGACGAGCTTGAATTCCTTGATGGAGACTTACCCCCCGAGGTCGTACCGCCACTGCTGGACCCATCAGAGAGGGTTACCCGTCAGCAGAGGAACCTGCTAGGCCTCCCCGTACCCACCGAGTCGCTGGTACTCGGTCGAAATACCGGCAAGGGTAAGGAGCACATCGGAACTTTCAAGCACTCTGACTCATCTGCCTCTGTGCAGAAAATGGAAGAAGATCCTGAGAAGGCCACATTACGCCAGTAGCTTGCGGAGCAGAAGAGGTTGGTTGATGAACTCCTGGATGAGCGCACTGTAGAGTGGCGACCCAACTATGGTAATCCCAGGTCGGGGCAGCAGGGGCAGGAACAATTTCCCCTCGGTGAGATGCCTCCGAGAAACCCTGGTCTTACTACTTCCGCAGATAGGGCAAAAACTGAAACTTACGGCAAGATGGTGCGACACGTCTTGCCAAACCCCCACGAACGACGGGGCAATCTGAAGAATCCAGTCGGGGTTCCCCCAGTCACCCCATAGGTCGTTCCGCCAGTTGATCCACGAGCTGCCGAAGCCATCTCTCATGTTGAAGAACCTGGAAATGCACTTGTGGTTACGGATCCCCTTCAAGACAGGGACCCCCACCCGGATGATCTTATAGCGGCACTCACAGCCCGCCTCGAAGCGTTGGAAACGCGGTAGGTATCGGTCCCACCTGATGGCAAGCCGTATCCCGCGTGGGTGGATGATATGCCCGCACCCCTGGGTTTTGGGAACCCCGCTTTCTCTCCCTTAAATAGGACAGGGGACCCGCCGCAGCACTTGGCTCTTTTTTTTCCAAGTGTGGCCCCATGCTGGGGACCCCGACTCAGCAGGAAGTCGCCAAGCTCCGATGTTTTGTACAGACATTGGAAGGTCCAACATTCGTCTGGTACATCCAGCTCCCTATCGGATCGGTGACCAGTTGGGAGGATCTCCGCCGGCAGTTCCTATACCAGTTCAGCTCCACCACGCAGAAGACCATCATTGCATACCTCTTCAAGTGCAAGCAATGGCCTGATGAGCGAGTCGCAGATTTCATCGCCCGGTGGAAGGGACTTACGTATTCCCTCGATATGCCACTGACTTAGGAGAAATTACTGACGATGTGTGTGGGGAACGTCAAAATGGAGCTGGTACCCTCCCTAATTACCCAGAACTACCTCGGAGGGTTCAGAGATTTCTCATATAAGGATCAGCGCCCTAAGAAAGCTCTGCAACAGGCTAGTCAGGCACGTTCGTTGCCCCCTACGATCCCAACCAGGAGGACCGCCAGAGCCGAACCCACCACGGTGGCCCAAATAGAAGCCCCTAGTCAGCTGGAATTACTGCCAGCGGCACCATCCCTACAACCCCGTAGAGGTCCCCCACCTCAAGCATAGGCTCCTGCCCAGTAGAGACTGCCTCAGAATCGACAGGTTCCCCCGCGCAATGCGCCACCTCCACCTAGGCAAGACAATCAGGCACTGCCTCCTTGGCAGGCCCCTCCGGCCCCTCGTCAGGGCCAGGCCCCCAGGGCCCCCTATCCAGAAAGAAGGCACCAGACTTATTCGTTCAACGAAAATCAGGTCCCTGGCTACTTCTGAAGTGATCTAGAGCAAGGGATTGTGCGCCTGCCCGAGTGCAGAAGGCCGGCAGAGGCGAATCTCACCGATCACCCCAACTACTGTCCTTATCATCGGATTCTGGGGCACACCCTCAAGCAATGCTATGTGTTTAAAGACTAGCTTTAAGACCAGGTCAACAACAACATATTCAAGTTGGGCCCGGCACCAGCACAAGTGGCGGGTGTCTTTGCAGGGTCAGAGATCGGCAGCGACAGTGAAGGCGAGTGGCAGCAGGTCCCCAGCCGCGGATCCTGGAAATACGACGACTGGATGGCTCGAAAAACCATCGTCTGTTCCCGTGGTATCATTCGGGTGCGCCTGAAGCAGCTGTAACCTTCAGAAGAAGTAGCCAGTACCTCTGCATCGCCTTCACAGTCGACCTCTTCCCAAAAGGGCAAGCAGCGGCGACGCAAGAAGAAGCAGCGCGCACCGCCAGTGCTGTCGTCATCCCGTACTCTCGGCGAATTTATGCCCCCTGAAATGGGGATTCCTCCCAGAATCCGCCTGGTGGTGGATGACTCCTCGAGTGATAGTCATGGGTACGCTTCGGTTAACACCGTGGAGCTAGTAAAGCCCTATATGACTCCCGACGAGGGGGAACGCCAGGCGAACCTCCCCAACGTTTCCAGCCGACATCAACGTCAGTGGAATTGCAACCGCGCCGGTCATCGAGGTACGTCAGCGGGCACTTTCAGCCAAGTCGTGCACGCTACTGAGACCAGACAGCAGGCTCAGCGCAGAGCTCAGCATGTGCAACCCCATCTAACGCCCTCGGCTCTACCTCCACCACTGTTTGTGCTACTAGATCAAGGAGAGTTGCCTTGTTCGTATCACAGTCAGTCTTGCCCAGCTACAGGCCAGCCTCCGCTATCCAATCCTAGTCTAGCGACTACTCTCGAGGCTTCAACTAGTAGGCAGCAGGATGTACCCAGTACTAGCCGATCGCCGGTTCAACTGGCAGGACCTTCTATGCCTCCAAATGCCGAACGACCTCCTGTAGGCATAGGTTTTCGTTTGGCACGAAAGTATGATGTCCTGAAGCACCTGTCCGGAATTCCGGCAAGGCTTTCTATCCTGAGGCCCTTCACCTATCATCTGAAATGCGTGAGGCACTTTCCGAGTCCCTAAGGAGCCCCCTCTAGTTTGAGATGGAGGTAGCAGCTGCAAAAGCCTTCCATGCTGAGACAATTGAGAACGCCGAATGTCAGGAGGTTATCTCGTTCTCTGGTGAAGATGAGAACCCTCCTATATAGGGGCATATTCGCCTGCTGTACATCACTGGACACTTCAATGGTGTGGATGTCTGCCGCTGCCTCATTGACACGGGTTCCGGAATCAACCTAATTCCGACTCAGACATTACGAAAGATGGGTCTATTTGAAGGTGATTTAACTCCCTCTGACCTTATAATCCAGGGGTACGACAGGACCGAGCAAACCCCAGTCGGCAAGATCCGCCTGAAGACTCAGTTCGGTGGCTTAATTGCCAGCACCGAGTTCATGGTCGTCTCTCAGGACACCGCCTACAACGCGTTGATGGGTAGGCCATGGCTCCATCTGCATGCAGTGGTCCCTTCTTCGTATCACCAGTGCCTCAAATACTCACTCAACGGTCTAGTAGGCGTGCTCCAAGGAGATGCATCTCCTTTCGCTTCTTGTGAGGCCCGCTATCTGGATGCTAGTTATTACAAAAGTAAGGATAAGCAAATCCTAGTAAGTGAGGATGAACCCACCCCGGTCACAAGTGATCCCTGGGAAAGCATGGATGATGCCTACATCCTCCCGATCCCCGATTGGAGGCCACGACCCCCGACATGGGGCAATGTTTTGTTGTTTCGGGTACACAAGGAAGGCATGTTCTCGTGTCCAAGTGACAGCAGAAAATCACCTCGTACTCCTACATCAACCAGGCTCAGGTGATCCCGGAACCTCCTACCCATGTACGGTACCGGAATGTCAAGATTATGACAACGGCGGTACGCCATACGTGTCTCTTTCGCCGGGCTGGAATCCATCGACTCAGGCCGACACGTCACCACTGCTTTGATATCATCAAACGTGGCCCCTTAGGATGAAGGCCAGATGGGATAGGGTCGACTGCCTTCATTGCTATGGTCTCAATGGAGAGTGAGTCTCTTGATATGATGAACACTGCTGCCCAAGCCGGCACCAGTTGCCCCTCAGGTTTTGATAGCCCAGAAGTATCCCCCGTCGTGGGAAATCCCCCCACGGGTGGGGAGGAAGACCTGGAGGATGCTCCCCCCTGCCTTTGAGGAAGGCGTCTCTACCACGGTTGATGAACTGGTACAGGTGAACCTTGGTAGCAAGGTAGATCTGAAACCCACATTGATCAGTGCATCCATGTCCCCCGAGGAGCGGCAGAAGTACGTAGACATCCTCAAACAACACCGTGACATGTTTTCCTGGAGTTACAATGAGATGACAGGACTAGATCCCCAGGTAACCGTGCACCGTCTGGGCCTCCCGGAAAAACATCATGGGTTTAAGCAGCCTCCTAGGAAGATGCACCCTTCTCATGGTGCTATGGTTGAGGCCGAAGTTTAGAATCTTATCAAAGCCAACTTCGTTAAGGAAGTCCAGTACCCCAAGTGGCTTTCCAACATTGTTCCAGTCAGGAAGAAGAATGGGCAGATCAAATTCTGCATCGACTTCCGCGACCTTAATCGCCACTGCCCAAAGGATGACTTCCCACTCCCGGTGACGAAGTTATTGATTGATGCCACGGCCGGGTTCCAAGATCTCTCTTTCATGGATGGGTATTCCGGGTACAACCAGATCCGGATGGCCCCCGAGGACGAGGAGTCCACTACCTTTAGGGATCCCAAAGCTACCTTTTGCTACCAGGTTATGCCATTCGGTTTGAAAAATTCAGGTGCCACTTATCAGAGGTCTATGCATCGCATATTCAATCCGATTCTCGGGACACTGGTGGAATGCTACGTAGATGACCTAGTGGTCAAATCATGTCAGCGCCAGGACCATCTCAAAGACCTTGAGAAGGTGTTCGGTTTCCTCCGTTCCCGTCACCTGAAGATGAACCCGTTGAAGTGTGCCTTCGGGGTCACCTCTGGGAAGTTTCTGGGCTTTGCTTTTAGATACTGAGGCATTGAGATCGACCCAGATAAGATCAAGGCCATCAGCCAAATTCCTCCCCCGAGCAACATTAGGGAACTTAGAGGCCTTCAAGGCCACTTAGCCTATATACGCAGATTCATCGCGAATCTGGCCGGAAAGTGTAAGCCCTTTTCCTGACTCATGAAGAAGGGTGCCGCCTACGAATGGGATGAGGAGTGCCAGACCGCCTTCGAGGAAATCAAGTAGTATCTGCTCCAACCTCTGGTTTTGATGCCACCCATCTCCGGAAAGCCGCTGGTCTTTTACGTGACTGCCCTGGAAAGATCCCTCGATGCGCTGCTCACCCAGAAGAATAACGAGGGTACTGAGAATAGTCTCTACTATCTCAGTCGCATGCTTCTCGATACGGAGGTCAGATACTCCCCTATCGAAAAGAGACGCCTTGCGCTCGTCTTCGCCGTGCAGAAGTTGAGAAATTACCTGCAGCACCATGAGATTCAATTGGTCTCCCGGGTAGACCCACTAAAGAACATCCTGAACCGCCCTATGCTGACTGGCCGACTAGCACGGTGGGCAGTGATTCTCTAGTAGTTTGATATCAGGTTCATACCTCAAAAGGCCATTAAGGGACAGGCGTTGGCAGACTTTTTAGCTGCCCATCCAACCTCCGCGGATCAATCCCTGGACCTGGATTTTCCTGATGAGATGATCCTCTCAGTTGATCATGTCATCCCGTGTTGGAAAATGCATTTAGACAGCGCCTCCCGGAGCCCCACCAGTAGGAGGCTCAATGATTCCAAGCTCAATAGAGTGGGCTTGGGTATTGTCTTCATTACCCTGGCGCAATCCGTCCTGCCATACTCATTCCTGTTGTCAGAAGGATGTACAAACAATGAGGTAGAGTACCAGGCTCTCATCACCGGTCTCGAGTTGGCCCTTGAGATCCATGTTCCCCATCTACATGTGAAAGGAGATTCCGAGCTTGTAATCAAACAAATTAATGGCGACTACGTCGTCAGGAAGATGGAGCTTGTATCATTGCTGGAGTACACCCTCCACCTAATGGCCTAGTTCTCTTCTCGACCAAAGGTTACCCATGTCCCGCGGTCACAGAACGGTCAAGCAGACGCCTTGGCTAGCTTAGCCGCGTCGCTCGCAGAACCCGAGCAAGATGATTTGATCATACATGTGAAACACCGGAGAGTCATTGCCCCCGTCACCCAAGAGGACAATGATGGCCTGTGGGTAAGTCATCTCACTGCCGGACCCTCTACGTCAGGGGTCCCGGGTTCGTCAGACACAGTGGGTGAAGCCACTCCCGACTACAGGGAACCTTTTGTCGAGTATCTCCAAAATGGTCGCCTCCTGGACGACCGGGCCGAGCGCGAGCGAATCCGACGCCGCGCGCTGCAATTTACCCTCTAGAGTGGCCCCAGTCTTGAACAGATCCTTTATAAGCGGAGCTTCGATGGCGTCCTCCTCCGTTGCATCCAAGGAGTAGAGATACCTCATGTTATGCAAGAGGTTCACGCCAGTTCCTGTGGCTCCCATCAATCTGGACCGAAGCTGTCCCATCAAATCCGGAGGTTGGGGTACTTCTGGCCCTCTATGATCCACGATTGTATTGGGTATGACAAGAGATTCCACATGTGCCAAGTTCACGAAAACTTCCTGTATCGGCCGCCAGAGCCCCTCTACCCCACCAAGTACTCTTGGACATTTGCGGTATGGGGACTTGATGTAGTGGGACCATATCCACCGGCAACATCCCGCCCGTGTAGGTTCATCCTGACTGCTACAGTTTTCTTCTCCATGTGGGCAGAGGCAGTTCCACTCAAAGAGGTCAAGGCCCGTTCCATCGTTGACTTTGTGAGCTCCAATATTATCCACCGGTTTGGGGTCCCTCACGTCGTCCTCACCGATAACGGAACCAACTTCCGAGCGGCTGAACTGAAGAAATTGTACGCCAAGTACGGAATCCGTTCGAATCATACCTCCCGCTACCACGTGCAGGCAAATGGATAGATCGAGGAGTTCAACAAAACCCTCTCAAACATTCCGCAGAAGATGGTTGGTCAGAACAAGAAAAGTTGGCCGGACAAGCTCCCCAACTCCCTCTGGGCTTATCGGACGACGACTCGCAACTCTACCCAGGTGACCCCATATTCCCTGGTGTATGGAGCTGAGGCCGTCCTACCCATTGAGATCCATCTGCCATCATTATGCACTGCAGTCTATGATCACCAGACATTAGATGAGGTAGCCAAAATCCGTCTAACTGAATTAGAAGCACTGGATGAGAACCAGCTTCGTGCCCTGCACAATCTGGAAAGGCATCAGGATAAGATAGCGAGGGCCTTCAACAAGATGGTTCGTATCCGTTCTTTTCTACAGGGCGACCTAGTACTGGCCCTTAGAGCGCCAATGATCCCCGGTAGGAAACCGCCCAAGTTAGAACCCAAGTGGGAAGGGCCTTATATCATCCATAAGGTTCACCCCAATAGAGCATACTCCTTGGTGACCACAGATGGAGAGCGCATAACTCCTCCCACCAACACCAAGTTCCTCAAGCGATACTTTGCCTAGGGAAAAAGGGTCATGCACGACCTTAAACTGCATCTTCATCCTGCAAGACGATAAACTGCAAAATTGGTCCCGCATGACCTTAAATTGCACGTTATGGTCTAACACGACCTTAAACTGTAAGGTCCTTCACGACATTAAACTGCATCTTCGTCCTGCAAGACGATAAACTGTAGAATGGTCCGAGCTCTATGACCTTAAACTAAGATCTCCTCCTGTCCTTACTGCAAGATGTTAAACTGCAAGCCAGTCATGCCTTCCTGACCGAGGCTCAGCCTCAGGCCCCTTGGCCTCCTCGGGACCACGACCCCCATCTTCACTGCAAGACGTTAAACCGAAAGCTGGTCAGGTCTCCCTGACCGCGGTCCGGCCTCAGGCCCCTTGGTTTTCCCCAACTTACCCTCTTGCGGGATTGTACGGTATGGTGTGGGACTACGTCCTCATTCAAGTCGGATTACTTGTCGTACCTTACATATCCCCAAATGAGATGCATCCTCGTCCCTCATGACGTTAAACTGCATCTCAAGAACTACGTGCGGCTTGATTACCATCTTAATGGGATACGTAGGAACGCTCAGACGCCTCTTCTTTAGCCGAGCACCAAGCTTTTCTCTTCCACTATCCCCCTTGGGAATAGTTTCCTTGGAGGATCTTTGTGTAGCGGGGAGTAGGCTTTCTTGGCCCCGCTCATACAAGGATTGTAAGGGTTTCACTATGTGCCCACTCTCGTTATTCTATCCTCCCACGTCCTCACCGCATGACGCTAAACTGCATGGCCTTCAAGAACTACGTATGGATTGATTCCCATCCTAATGGGATACGTAGGAACGCCCAGACATTTTGTCTTTTGGCCTAGCCCAAAAGCCAAAATCTTCCCCTCTGGTCAAGACATATGGCAGGGTGCACACTTTTTCCCCAACTCACATCGAGCAAGCCTCGACCCAGCTGCACATCCCCCCTGGAGATGTTTTCCTCTTTCGTGGATTGATACAGCTATGCTTCACCCACTCCTTGACTGGGATTCCATCATTTTTCACACCCAGAGGGACCCCCAAGAACGGCCCGGATACTACGCCCAAGGGCTCTCTTACTGATACGGGCCAACGCCCCCGAGGGGTTTCCAGCAACAAGCCGATACAAGTCCCGCGTTGCGAATTTGGTCAACGGTCGACGCTCATTTGTTGCTCCCATATCAAGTCACAATAGGAACATTGTGTTTCGAACATGGTCAACAGTGTCCTGGATCTTCGGGTCCACCTCGAGATGTCCCAAACATCGAGTGCAGTGATTCGTTCTACCCCACCCTGAAGTGACAAACTTCCCCCCAGGTGGTGCTAGCGGTCGGGCCCACGGCCTCGATTCCCCTATAATGGGTGTACGGTGTGGTGTGGGACTACATCCTCATTCACATCGGGATCATGTACCATGTCTTACACCTTCCCTTATGAGGCCCAGCCTCAGGACCCTTGGCCTTCTCAGGTCCCCGGCCCCCGTCCTCATGTTAGACGTTAAACTGCAGACCCGTCAGGCCTTCCGGACGGATGCCTAACCTTACGCCCCTTGGCCTTTTTAGGCCCCGGACCAGGTCCTCTCTTATAGGGGTGTAGGGTGTAGCGTGAGGTTATTTTCTCATTCGCGTCGGTTTATTCTCCGTGCAGTACACCTCCCTCGTTTGGGGGTATATTACTCCCCCCCTCATCCTGTATGACGTTAAAATACATCTAGAGAACTACGTGTGGCTTGATTCCCATCCTCATGGGATACGTAGGACCACCTGAATGTCTAGGATTCGGGTCCAGCCCCATCTCTCGGGAATCTTCATCCCATCTTGGCCCCTTGGACTACCCTTCCTCCATGAGAGGATTATATGGTGTGGTGTGGGATTATGTCCTCATTCACGTCGATCTCATAATGACCAAGCCATGTACCTCTCCCTCCTGAGTTGTTTCATCGATCCCTTTTCGACGGTTCACCAATGTGCCTAAGAGTACTCTGGTTTATTACTTGGAATTCCAAGATTTACTCGAACATGTTCGCACCCGCTTTCCAGGCTTTGTGTATCCCTGCATCAAGGCTTCCATCATCTTTCACACCTGGAGGGACCCCCAAGAACGGCCTGGATACTACGCCCAAGGGCTCTCCTACCGTTACGGGCCAACGCCCCCGAGGGTTTCGGACAACAAATCGATAAAATCCCGCATTGCGAATATGGTCAGTGGTCGATGCTCGTTTTTTGTTCCCACCTCAGGCTAACGCGACATGAACGCTATGTTTACACCATGGTTAACAGTTTTCCTCTATCTCCACGCCAACCCATTAAGCCCAAAATTTTGGGTACACAATTCACACCCTCCATCACTTCACTGTGTCCAAGTAGAGTCTCGTAACTCTTGGTACTTTTCCTCCGTGCACGTCTGCGCGTTGGGGAAACAAGCCGCGTCAAAGGTGTCCTTCGGGGCTCTCTGCCAACTCCCCTCTGATGGACGCCCCAAGTATTGCGATAAGGATCTCCCCCCCCCCTTGTTTCCCACACTGAGTTTAACTCGTGTGGGCTTAGGGATTGGTTTGACGTCTGCACTAACTTGGGAGGTTGTTACCATTCATGGTCCGAGCTCTAAGACCATAAACTAAGATCCATCTGGAACTACGTTCATCTTGATTCCCATCCTCATGAGATACGTAGGACCGTCCGGACGCCCTGTCTTTGGGTATAGCCCATTTAGGGGGCCAGTCTCTCCCCTTGTTTCACCTCTTACCTCTATATAGGCCCCTCGGCCTAAGGTCTCCCTCTCCGAGTGGCGTAGAATGTGATGTGGGATCATGTCTCCATCAATTGTGTTTTATAACACTACGCACGTTCCCCGCCTAGCATCGTCTCTACTACTTCTGCGTTGCATGATGATAAAATGCATGCTTGGTCCTATCATACGACCCTAAATTGTGACATTATCGTCCTGGCCACACGATGAAAAACGGCACTGCATTGTTGTGACCTCGTTGTAGAGGACATCACGTTTGGTATTGGTCATGTGCCATTCCATTTGTCAATTCCCATCACGGCTTGATCCTTGTGGAGACACCACGGCCTACTACTCTAGGAATGTCGCTTCACAAAAAAAACCACTCACCTTAAAGGAAAAACAATATTTATCAAATTCCGCTTCTTTTAGTGCAAGGCCCACGGCCGCACTCCCCTTTTCCCCTAGCACTGGTATCTTACCATGTCACCTTTAAGAACTATGTGTGGCTTGATTCTCATCCTCATGAGATACGTAAGAGCGCCCGGGCACTTCCCCGCGGGCCCAGCCTAACCTTTCTGTTCGGTCCCTCGACTCGAGCATTTCCCCAGAGAACGCATGGTAAGTAGGGATTAGGTCCTCCTTCACGTCGGGTTTTGTTGCCATGTGTCCCCTGCTCCCTTTACCCAGTTATGGTCCAAGATCTAAGACCTTAAACTAAGAAGTTTTCAAGAACTATGTACGGCTTGATTCTCATCCTCATGAGATACGTAGGAGCGCCCGGGCACTTCCCTGCGGGCCCAGCCTAAATTTTGCTTTCGGTCCCTTGACCTAAAACCTCTCCCAAGGGGGTCGTGCGGTGTGATATGGGATTACGTCCTCATTCACGTCAGGTTGTTCACCACACCATACACACCCCCTATTCCCATTCACACCAGGTGTTTGAGTTACTCCACCATGTGCCTCTTATGTCTCCTCCCATCCATGGTCTTAATTCTACGACCCTAAACTAAGATCTCCCTATGGGAAAGGAATCTGCTCCCTCTATCTAATACGTCTCGTTGTCGTATTCATATGTGTTTCGACAAAGAGCCCGAAGTGTGGGATTTTCATACGGACATTCCCCTCCTCCCATGACCAAGCTTTGTGAGATCTCTATTTGGATCCTCATCCTCTTCCACATTAAAAAGGACCCTCGGACGACATGGATACTAGGCTTAAGGGCTCTCCATGAATGCTGAACCTAAGGGCCCTCCAATCGTTTCGAGCCAACGTCCCTACGGATATCTGACAAAATTTGTGACATGGTCCCGTGTTTTGAACATGGTCAATGGTCAACCCTCATTTGTTTGTCCCCATTCTAGGCTAACGCGATATGGATGCTGGGTTTCCGCCACGGTCAACAGTTATCCTCCATCGTCACGCTGTCATCATCGTGATCTGAATCTCGAGCGCCATGATTCACACATTTCTACTTCTTCATGTTCAAGTGGAATTCTATCATACTCGGCTCTTTCTCCTCGCGCATCTAGGTGCTCTAAATGATCTTGTTAGTGTCATTGGGCCGGTATTCACTGAACGCCCGTTTGCCCTAACCTACCCCTTTTTGTGTCGGGAAATTCCCACCACTACTTCTTGTTTCCCACACTGAGCACAGCTCACGTGGGCTTAGTAGTTTTGGCGGGATGTGTACCAACACGGTCAGGCTTCTCATCGTCCCGCATGACGTTAAACTGCGCTTCCAGAACTATGTATGGCTTGATTCCCATCCTCATGGGGTACGTAGGAATGCCCGACCACTCTGCTTTGGGCCCAGCCTAATCCTCACTCTTGGTCCCTCGACCTGAAGAGTTTCCTCTGGGGGTACGTGGTGCGATTTGGACTCCAAGCCCTCATTCACGTCAGTTTTATGTCTACTGCACCACACGCTCACTGGGATCTTCCCTTTTATTCCATGTCCTATCGTATGACGTTAAACTACAGGAGTCCATGTGTCCTCAACGCATGACACTAAACCGCTGTTCTACCCTGAACAAGCTCAGGATGCCCCATGTTAATCATGGGATGCATCAGAGCCTCTATCAGAGAGGATTTCACCTGCCAGTGTTGGTCTTTGACTGCACTGTGCTTCCAGAACTACATATGGCTTGATTCCCATTCTTATGGGATACGTAGGGACACCCAGGCATTTCACCTAGGGTCCATCCCCAGGAATCGTAAAATCCTCTTCCTCCCCCTGGTCGGACCCCTCATAGGGGACCGTGTAATTATGACTCTGCCCTGAACAAGTTCAAAATTCCCCAAGATTACATTGGGAAGCGGTAAATCCCCTCGCTAGAGAGGCCCTGTCTGAAAGAAGGAATGATCCATGATCAAACCAATGCGCCCATATGGTGTACTCCCACTACGGTGGTGTAACTACCTAAGTGTTGGATTCTGTTCGGACAAACCATCACTCCATATTCCACGCTTTGCGTGCCCCTTATTCAGACCCTCGTCCCCTTTCATGTCTCACGGGACCCCCTAACGGCCTGGTCTCATGATGCATCGGCTCACCTACCGTCCTGGGCCAACGTTCCGGAAGACTGGTCACGTTTGGAAGGACCCCCTAACAGTATGGATGTTTGACCTATGGTCCACCAACTGTCCTGGGTCAATGTCCAGAAAGATTGACCGACAATATTTGTGACATGGTCCCATGTTTCGAACATGGTCAACGGTTGGCCATCTCATCTCGACGGGCGGCATCTGCAAGAACCCTCAATATAGCTTCTTGATGGGCCATTTCAATTATGGCACTCAGAAAAGAATTTTTTCAGAACGGATCGCGAAGCCGGATCGCGAAGGTCGGTCGTGAGACCAAGCCGCGAAGTCTGGCCTAGGCCGAAAAACAGAAGTTTGCTTGGCGCGGACGCGGAGTCGGAGACCCGCGGTTCGCCGCGGGGCTCGATTCACGGAGGGCTGTCGCGGAGTACGCGGAGCTTCGCGAAATAGAGAGCACAAAAAGACAAAGAAGGCGCGTGAAGACAAAATAGGTCGACCCCCCTATTTATAGGCGGCGACCCCAGAGCATCGCGGCGCGCCTCACCCGCACGGAGCATCGCGGCGCGTCCGGATCTGTGGCCCCGGTCAGCACCGCGGGCCCTCTTCGCGAAGCCGCATTGTGAACCGCCGACAATTTTGGTGATTTTCCCTCAGACTTCGACCCTTCACCCTCCGCGGCTCCAAGTCTGAGTGGGGGCATTTGTTGGTGCCAAAATATTTCACGAAAGGAAGGGACGGAAAAGAAGGTCGGCCCGCTGCCTCGCGAAGCACCGACGCGAAGCACCCCGAGCATCGCAGTCTCGCAAAGCTCCAGAGGCGGTAACTCTCTGGAAACGAGTTTTACGTTTGCGAGCCCACCGCGAAGCTCTGGAGGCGGTAACTCTCCGCGAACGAGTTTGACGTTCGCGAGCCCATCGTGAAGCTCCGGAGGCGATAACTCTCCGCGAACGAGTTTGACGTTCGCGAGCCCGCCGCGAAGCTCCGGAGGCGGTACCTCTTCACGAACGAGTTTGACGTTCGCGAGCGCGCCGCGAAGCACCTGAGGCGACGTGCGAGTTCTTCTTCGCAGTACCCCTTCCCTATAAATACTGGACTCCCCCTGAGTCCCGGAGAGGGACAATCCGACCTTTCGGCTTCTCCTCTCCCGAATCACGAAGCACTCTTTTCCCCCAGGAATCATGAGCTCCGTGAGGTACTTCTACTTCGTGTGACGCCTTTTCTTTGTCTCGTTTTGAGCCACTCTTCCGAGAGGGATGCCCTTCGCGAATCTCAAGGGCATTCGCGAAGGAAGGGGATTCCCAAGGGAACCCGGGCAGCCGTGGAGTGTTTATGCTTCGTGAAACACCCAACTTGTACTAGTGATCCCTATGCTAAGGCAGGATCGCTACACATCGCGAAGCACACTGCTTCGCAGCACCCTACTTCGTGAGGCACCTCCTCTTCGCGAGGCAGTGCTCCGCGAATAATGTTCCACTTCGCGAAGCACCCTCCACTCACACCTATGCCCCATGCTAAGGCCAAGGCACTCCGCTTCGCGAAGCGCACTCCTTTGCTTGGCAATTCCTCTTCCTGTGCGACCCTCCAGGTATGCATGATGTGATTTCAAAGTCCCATGGACAATACCACTCGTAGCGTTGCTTCGCCTAATGCTCCTTCACATAGGCACGCTAACGGCTATTGCTTCTTCGCATAGCCATGCTAACATGGACCCCTCGATGGTTCGCTCCACAACCCCCCTTGACCATGGCCTTGCCAGTACCTTACCTCCCCCAAGGACTAGAGGGTACCAGTTATATAAGTCCTAGGGGTGCGGAGTGAACCCACCTCGTCCAATATACAGGATGTTAAACTGCCAAGCACCATGTCCTCAACACATGACGTTAAAATGTGACCCGACCTCGTGCCTCTCACGAAGGGTCCCCCCAGCTCGAACATTTTTTATGCCACTCGTCTCCACAGGAGTGGAATCACCCATCCACAGGGATGATATCCTCCTTATTGGAGTGGCGTATGTTCTCAGGAGAAGGGCGACTCAAGTTCCCCAATAGATGGCTGCACCCCTATATCTCCGTACTTCCCCACTACCAAGGTCAGTGGAGGGCGTGATAGGGAATGAGGCACCTCCCATCATTGGTCCCAAATCCCTCTTTTGCTGCGCTTTTTCGCACTTCGGGCCTCCATCTTGGAGTAAGTCCCAGCACCATGGGCCGCCTAACGCGTAAGCCCCTCTTCGCTTTACACGAACGCACCCTTCGCGGCGTGATCGTCAGGTCCTTGTTGTCTCTTGTTTATCACACCGAGAATGAATCACGTGGGATTAGAGTCGGCATTGTCCATGACAATACCCTCGTCCAGCATGATGTTAAACTGCATGCCCTTGTCCATCATGATGTTAAACTGCATACCCTCGTCCAGCAAGACGTTAAACTGCATGCCCTCGTCCAGCATGACGTTAAACTGCATACCCTCATCCAACATGATGTTAAACTGCATACCCTTGTCCATAATGACGTTAAACTGTGTGCCCTCATCCAGCATGACGTTAAACTTTATGCCCTTGTCCCGCATGACATTAAACTGCACACCCATTTGAACTACGAGGTCTTTGATCCATGTCAAGGCATGGTACATAGGAAGCCTCCACGAGGTTCAAGCCCACCCCTCATCCAATTCACGTCGAGTTCTACCTACATCTAGCACGATGTTAAACTGCATTCCAGCCCGATGGTAAGCCGTTGTCACAACCCGAACTACGAGGACTTTGATCTGTGTCAAGGCATGGTACGTAGGAATCCTCCCAGAGGTTCAAGACCATCTCCCATCGGACCAGGGTCCCTCATTTACGTAGGTTCGCCGACACCCACCGCCATTCCGAAATACGGGGACTTTGATCCATGTCAAGGCATGGTACGTAAGAAGCCTCCATGAGGTTCAAGCCCACCACCCGTCGTTTATTCACATCAGGGTTCACTCCCGTCCTGCATGACGTTAAACTGTATTCCATCAATCCTTTGAACTATGAGGACTTTGATCCATGTCAATTCATGGTACGTAGGAAACCTTCCAAGGTTCAATCCCACCACTAGTGGACCCCCGGGTCTACTTTCACATCAGTTCACCAATGAGACCCTTTGAACTACGAGGTCTTTGATCCATGTCAGGGCATGGTAAGTAGGAAGCCTCCCCGAGGTTCAAGCCCATCTATTATTGGACCAAGGTCCACCTTCACGTCGGTTCGCTGATGAATTCCATCATCCGAACTACGAGTAATTTGATCCATGCCAAGGCATGGTACGTAGGAATCCTTCCAGAGGTTTAATCCCACCACCCGTCAGACCAAGTTCCACCTTCACGTCGGTTCGCCGACGAAGCCCCTCTGAACTACGTGGTCTTTGATCCATGTCACGACATGGTACGTAGGAAGCCTCCACGAGGTCCAAGCCCACCACCACTAAGACCCTCCTGGTCCTCCCAATTCACGTCAGTTCGCTGATGATGCCCATCGGACCAAGGTCCCCCCTCATGCCGGTTCACCGGCACCATCCCGAACTACGCGGACTTTGATTCCCTGCCACGGGGATACGTAGGAAGCCCCTTCAAGGCTCAAGCCCAACTTCATTGTTTCCCTTGCGATGGTCCCTTGCCATTCCCCCCTCAACTTCATTCGTCTATCCATTATCCACCCTGATTCTCGCCCGGACCATCATATCCTGGTGAGACCATGTCGGTACGCTCCTCTTCACAGCCGCCCATGGGCTGGTCCCGGTATCGGCACCCCTTCAAAGGAAATCCCTCAATCCGATCTTTTCTAGCTAATGCTCAGATTGGGATGATCCATCTCCGCTGGACGTTAAACTCGCGGCATACCCTGTGTTAAACACAGGAAGCTGAGGAAAACCTCAGATATGTGTCTATGGCATATAATTCCCCGCGCTCGATGTGGGATGCCTCAGGATTCCACGCCCTCGAGAAGCCCTATGACCAGGGATAATAGACAGACATGCCAGTTCCCCAGCATCCAGACACACTACTGATGTATCAACGTGACTACTCCCCCAACTGAAGGATGCTTCCCTGACCGGACCCTTTGAAATATCCCGACAGAAGCAGTGTAATTAACCGGCGTCCATGGAAACATGGCACTGGGAAGAGTTTCACAAACAATGTATTAAATCTATGAGGGAGACCCAGACTAGGTGACGAGTTCTGAGGAGGAATCCATAGAAGGAAGAACCGATATCCCATCATCTCGTTTTGATCAAGGAGCAGACATCCCTGAATAAGGAGCGAATGCCACCCACCTTTGGAAAGCGGGAATGCGGGGAAATAGTGCAGCGCGCCCTCCTCCTCCGCAGATGGACAGATGCGCGCGCCCTGGCAAAAGTATCGGAAACAGTTTCCTTTCCATACTTTTTATAACCCTTACTGAGCTTTTTATGCTCATCCCAATTTTTTGAAATGTTTTTCACAGGTGAAGGGAATGGTACATGATATGATGATAGTGTCAAGGAAGTGTCAAGAAAGAATCCATTTTTTATTTTAAATATGTTTCCATTGATGGGAAAAATGAATACTCTCTTTTATGTAACCACTTTGTTTAAATGTGGAATGTAATGCAAGTTTTATGATCTAATTCTCTAAAACTCTAAACCTGAAAAGATCCTCAATGTGTAATCTTGTAATAACTCAAGATTAAGTAAGGTTTAAGGTAGGGGCCTTATAGTTGGCTCGGCCAACCTCTACCCAAATACTCTCTCAACTTCCCTCTCTTACTCCTAGAATCCTAACTTTGGGCATAATTATTCCCAAGGAAGCTTTTGGCTCAAATCAAAAAGAGTTACCCGATTTTAAGGTAATGTATTCTCTTATGTTATTTTGTTTTATTTTGCTTCTCCAACCCGTTAAACTCTTTTTATTTATTTCTTTTGTAACAACACCAGTATATTCAATATACTAGGATGTTTTTATGATAAGTTTTTGATTTAAACTTACACACACCTTAGTCTAATGGTTAAAGAACATACTGTTTCTGTGGTTGGAGAATTTCTGCCTCACGAAATGATGATTGTTCAATATTCTTTTAACACCTCTAATGGTGGCCATTAATATGTCACAATATTTATATATGATATATATTATGTTTATGTTTTCCTTATGCTTCTGTATTTATCATTTATGTCATACCTTTATGATTTCCATTATGGGTAAATGCGATAATTTAATTTTAGGAAGTGCGGACTACCGCTCCCTCAAAGTGATTTGAATCGTTAATTCCATATGTGGGATATATAAAGGATGGAGTAAATGGTAATATAAATTATATTATACTGGAATTATAGTATACCTTTATATAATTATAATTTCATTCCATTAAATATGAAATAGAAATGAAAGTAGCGTTCATGCGTACGTACGGCTTACCGTCTCCATGAACAGTGCATTTCATTTCTTACCTCTAAATGTTATGTAATATTATAAATGCATGTATATACTAGATATATATGATATATATGATATCTACATCATGAATATAATTCTGGATATAATGGATATTTCACCACATGAACAATTTGTAATTATAAGAAGTTTATTTTTGACTCAAGTACCAAAGATCGACAAAATGACCGTTATTAACTTAAATAATTACATAATATTCATAACATGGTAATAAGTGATATAAAAGGAATAATGAACATGAAAAAAGGTTCTTAAGAAAATAGAAATTAACTCTAGTTTGGTATTCATGATATTAAAGATCGATCGAGTCAAGTCGGACACGAGGTAAGGGAACTTCTTAACCCAATTTCCATTCTTTCGGTTAATCTCCTACTTTCAAATTATGTCATGATATTATTATGTCCTATCTTGTATTTTTACTTTCTTTTTGTGTACTTATAGTGAATACACATAATAGATCTATTTTATTTAAAAAATTATCTTTGTAAGGACTTCGTCTCAATCACCTTTCATTGAGGCATATTTTGTTTTATACACAACTTTCTTGTATACTGTGTATAAACCCCTTTGAATTTTACGTTTATTCAAAAGGAATATTTTGATACAAAGTGTTTTACTAAATGACAAAAAGGAATGTTTTTTTGTTGTATGTATGCGGTAACAACGAATTCTCTACCGCCATGACCCTTATTTGAGTTTTGGCTTCCTCTACAAGCCATAACTTTTTTTAAATGAAAAATAAATACAATGTTTTAATTTTCTTTTATTTTAGTATTGAAAATGGTTTTGAAAATGTTTTTATTATATAAATGTGTTGTATTGATATCTTGTGATTGAAATGTGGAAATTTTATGTTTCCTTTATGCATGTGTTATGTGATATGATTATGTTATGGTTTATGAAATGTTTAAACCTATTCATATGAGGAATGCATTGGACTTAATAAGTGACTGGTGGAGCTCGCTATAGCTCCTCGATGCATCAGCAGGTCTCATGAGACAAACTAGTGTCTTGGCACGAGGCCTTGACAAAATGTTATTTGTAGTCTTGGCACGAGGCCTTGGATACGTGGTTATGATAGTCTGGAATTATGCATTCTATCATTATGAAAGTGGTTATTGATATTACACGTGATTATTCAACCAGTAGAATATCCATGTGAAGAAGTAAATGGAATTATCTCATTTTACTTTTTCCATATTATGTTGAAGTTCAAGTTTAAAAGGCTTTTGTTTTAGTTATACATTATCTTAAATGTTTATGTTTATTTATGAAAGCTTCCGCTATATTGTTATCCTTACTGAGCATCTGAGCTCACCCCTTTCAATGTTTTAATTTTTCCAGGATGTGAAGAAGTATTTTAGGAATGACCTGCAGGGATAGTATGAAGGGGATATGAGTGTGGAAAATAGAGACTATGTTATTGTAGTTTTTTACTTTATGATGTAATGTAACATTTATGAATGTATCTAGTGTTTCCAAGGCTACTAAACTAATTAGTCTTTCGAGACTTGATCTTTTGTGATCATGCCAATGTTACGCAATAATGCACCGACTCTGGGTAACTGGGGTCGGGGTGTTACATCGGAGGCATATCTCTGAAAGATCAAAAGCACACATTAGATCAGAGAAACAAGGATAGATAATACAAGAGTACAAAATGGGAATAGGGGAAGAAAAACACACATGTTTACAAAACATGACTACACAGCGTGTATAAAAACTACACAGTGTGTCTTCTTAGGCCACTGACATGGACGTGTACCCCTACCCTACATGTCGTGTAACACCTCAAACTACATGGCGTGTTGACCCAACACACGGAGTGTACTTGAAAACTATTCCCCTGCCAGAGTCTCCTTACACGGCTAACCCACACGGTCCGACTTAACCCGAGACTACATGGCGTGTTCTGATCAAACACGGTGTGTACTAGACAAGGCTTCGGCGGCCGGTGTTGTTAAATACATGTTCGTCTACACGGCTGAACCTTACATGGCGTGTTCCGAACAAACACGGCGTGTGTAGGTGGAGGTGACATCGTTCCGTATTGTTTGTGACACGGTCGGGTACCTGAACAAGACTACACGACATGTGGTGAAAACACACGGCGTGTCTAGGAGAAGGTAACATCGACCCATGTTGTTCGTGACACGGCCGGGTACCTGGACAGAACAACATGGCGTGTTCCTTTACAACACAACATGTTCTACTCGAGCTCCCCAGGCCCGTGTTGTTAGTGACACAGTCAGATACAAGACTCCGAACTACATGGCGTGTACCTGCCGTACACGGCGTATTCCTGAAGATATTCTCACGATACCGTGTTTCTGCTCACACGATCAGTGACAGGGCCTGAAAACTACACGACGTGTATCCAAAAAGTACACGATGTGTATTCTAGGTTTTTATGGGAAGGAGCTTAGAAATTTCACAGAATCCCAGAACACTGAAAACAAGCCAAAGAGGTGCCAAATTCCGATCTTTGAGGGCCCATACTCCCCGCGAATCAAAGCTTGGAATCCCCTACATTCATAGACAAGAGAAAACAGGATCATGATCCACCAATTTCTGATTCAAGAGGGCCCATAACACCTCAAGAATCAAAATTTGGCGTTCATTTAACCAAAGTGGAATACAAACAATCCTCTAATAAGGAAGCAAAGATTCTGTCAAGCATCTATCACAACAGAATGCATAATCTACACAAAGTCTATCACAACAGCATGAAATCTCTAATGCACCCTAGATGGCATGGCAATAATGAATGTAATGTGATTTCTATAAGTTCCTATATGATGCATGATATGGCATACCCCCATCTCATCAAGTTGCGACAGAAATAGAACCGCAATCATCAAGAAAATAAAAACACAAAGCATGTGAATCACTTTAGGTGAAATCATATCAACCGTAAAATCTCAAAACCAGCAAACTGCAATTAATGAGGTAGTATGGTTTTTCCCTGTACACGGGTTAGCTACTCCCGATCATAGCTTAATACCAAGTACCGAATTCGTCTTATCCCTGAATAAGGTCTCCAAATAGTAAGGCAAGAGAAAAGAACCCCTCTGATACCACTTTGTAACGACCCGAATCCGGAGCCCCTCCACTGGTGCCCCGTACCCGGTTCGCCACACGACCTCAAGAATGTTTCCGCAAACGCCAGAGGCTGCCGACTAGTAGCGAGGGCCTTGGTGAGTCGGTGGGGAAACTATACCCTCATTCGGTGATGTATACAGCGGAAGAACAACCAGATACAATAAGGAAATAATAAACAGCATGCAACAACTGAACTGAACAACAGAAGAAATGTATAAAACAATAATGATACAACATGGTACATATGTCTATGGAAAGCAGTAAACAAACCAACGTGATGAAGTAAAACTGAAATACGAAGTGAAAAATAAAAACAAAGTAAACACCTTAGCATCACAAGCCACAACTCGGTCCCATGCTCTCTAACTCCAGTGCAATCAAGAACCTGAAGTAAAAGGGTGCTTGACCTTATCTATACATGAAACAACATAATCTGCTTGGGCCCAAAAGCATGGACCAAACAGGGTGTGAGACAACGTCCCAGTAGGTAACCACCCAGAGATCTGTGCCTAATAGTCAATGAATACATGGCAAATAAAGTACAAGAACACTAAACAGGAAAACACACAGTAGTTACAGTCCACAGTTCTGGAATATAAAGTACACAATTAAACAACCAGAAATAAGAAGAAAATCGGTAACCCTCTGGGTATCTCTCACAAGCTAACCCCTATGGTTCAACCTCCAAGTACTAGAAACCCTCTAGAAGGCACACATAGTCTCACCCCTCTGGTTTCACTAAGAGTAGTCTTTCTGAGGAAGAACTCACCGTCGATTCCCCCTATAATCACTTATCGTGCTAAAGGCTCTCTGGGGAAGCACTCAATCTCTCATTCCTCTTGTGGACCACGTCGAGGAACTATAAGATCTATGAGAAAGCACTTATCATCATTTCCACCTGTGGTCTCGCATCGTATTAAAAGAAACTCTGGAGAAGCCCTTACGTCCATTCTCCCTATGGTCTACTACACTAGGTTCTCACAGTCCTGTGTGAAAAATAAACATGCTCAGCGCATGTGCATCGCCCAAGTAAACCTCAAGAACTACATGGCTATCAATCTAAGGCTCAACAGTATAACATATCAATAGTTCCATTATCCTACAACTAGGCATGGCAACTGGAAAAATGCCAAACAAGAAAAACAAGCATGGAAAACATCCAAAGTACAGTAAAAACTACCATATACACAGGCGAATACATCTAATCAAGCAATCAAGAAAAGAAGGAAAACAACAGGGGAAAAACAGGAAACACGCAATGCACCGTTCAAGGGTATTGGTGGAATTTGCACAAAATACTCATCGACTTTCTACATAAAGGAACAAACCACCTACCTCGATCCTAGGAGATCAATATACGTGAACAGAGATGACAGATTCTCCTTAGAATGTCGTAGATCTGAGAAAAAATCTGAAATACATAAACCATGATAACTTCAAAAGGAGGAGGAATTGGAAAACAAGGCTCAAGCAGAAGGAAGAACTCACTGATGTGCTTCCAACGCAATCGACCGTGCTCGAATCAGAGAATGGAAGGAGAGGAGGGGAATCATGGAAGATCCAGCCATATGGGTCGTTCTCAGATGAAGATCCTAGATAAGGGGTGTGTTTTGTCCGTCAGGCGCAACCCCGGTGCTTTTAGTGAAAAAAAATAAAGTACATGGAGTGCACTTTTAGAGTACACGGCGTGTACTAGGTCCTTCCGTACTCTGCCAAAATCGGCCTCCACGTCACCCCTACACACCGTGTGTGTGTCCCGGGCACGGCCAGCACACAGCTTCGATCCGGAGAAGAGTATATGGCGTGTACTCAGAAATTACATGGTGTGTACTTCAAAAATTTCCAGAAAGCTTATTTTTCATAAAAACTCCATAAATAGGAAAGGCGTACCTGAAATGAAGATCTGGGTTCTTACAAATAATGAAATTTACTTATTCACGTGGATATTCTACTAGTTGAATAATCACATGAAATATAAATAACCACTTTCATAATGATGTAATGCATACTATCAGACTATCATAACGACGTAGCCAAGACCTCGTGCCAAGACTACAAATAAGATTTTGTCAAGGGCTCGTGCCAAGACACTAGTTTGTCTCAAGAGACCTATTGATGCATCGAGGAGCTATAGAGGGCTCTACCCATCACTTAATAAGTCCAATTCATTCCTAATATGAACAGCTTTAAACATAACATAAACATTTGTATTAAAACTAGCATACAAAATTTCAATACTTTCTCCATAAACCATGAATGGTATAAAAATAACACATCCACAGTTAAACATATCACAAAACCTTCAATACAATATGGAAGTTTTGTATCATAATAAATCAACTTCAAATAAGCTTAAAATCCATAAAAGGATGTTGACATAGATGAAATCAAAACTATTTGAGAGAAATATCTCTTTTTTGTGAAATCGTTTAAAAGTCGCACATTTATTAAGGAAGTAATTTAACAGAGATTTTTGAATCAAAGTATCTCATACCACTTTGAAACTTTTGAAAATAAATATCATTTCAAAATATTCATGTCCATATAAATAAACCCTTAAAATCATTTTGAAAACATGGACATTAATTAAAAATATTTGAAAAGATAAATCTTTAAAACATTTAAAATTCTGATCTTGATAAAGTGAACCTTTCACAAATTCTTAAAATATTCATTTTGAAATCATTGAAAAGTCACATAATTATAAAATAAAACATTTACATTCAAAATATTCTTATAATCTTGTAAGGTAATCTTCGACGAGTTTATAACGGTAGAAAATATCTGCACCTTCCGTATAAGTTAAAAAAACATTCTTACCTTAAATTTATCAAAAAGGTAAAAAGGTACCTTGTTTGGAAAACGATGGAAAGATTCCTTTCAAAACACATAAGGGTATAAATGACTTTAACCCATTGCCTAGTAAATAGTAAAAATGTTTTGAAATATATTTTTATGAAACATGGATGTGGATGATAAAGAGGTCCCAGTAGATAATTACGTATAAACAATCTCGGATAATGAAGAGATTGTGAAATAAACTGTTACTTTGTACTTTTCCTTGGTCGAAGGTAGGTTAACCTCCTGTATAATAGTTAAATCATTGTTATTAAATTATACAAGTATCATATACATAAATATGATATCATATATGATCTTTTAATATTGCCTTGTTAATAATATTTTAGTATTATCGTCGTTTCGAGTGTTAACTTACTCGTTTTCTTTTATATGTTTTGTTACATAAGATGTGTTTGTTATGGATAGGTTGTATCTTATTCATATACATAATTGTATCAAGTCCTTAAACATTATTTTTAATTATAAAATGAGAATTAGACTTCAATGCATACTGTGGGGAATGAATCTCACCACGTTCATGGAGACGGTAGTTCGTACGTACGCACGAACGCTACTTCCATTTCATTTTTCATTTAAAAGGAATAAAAAACAAATGATACATAGGTATATTATTATTCCAGTATAATATAATATCTTATATGTGTTACTTAAGTTCATTAACACCTTCATTTATACGTTCCATGTATGGTATGAACGAGTCATATCACTTTGAGGGGGCGGTAGTCCGCACTTCCTCAAATGAAATTATCCTATATATATACAACATGAAACGAATAATGGTATGATATGAAATGGAATTCCAGAATCTTATATATAAAATAAATATCATTAATAAAATATTTAATTATAATTCCATCATAATGGACACCATGAGAGGTGGTAGGAGATAATTGAACAATCATCGTTTCGTGGGGCATTTGGTTGCCATCCACAGAAACATTATGTTCTTCACCCATTAGATGGATGTGTGTGTAAGTATAGTTAGAATACTTCTCATAAAAATATCCTAGTATATTTAGGATACTGGTTTTTTTACAAAAGAAAATAATAAGAAGAGTTTAGGGGTTGGATAAGTAAAATAAAAGAAAATAATCTAATAGAAATCGTTACCTTTAATTTGGGTAACTCCCTTTAGTTTAAACCAAAAAAGACTCTTGAAGTGACTTATGCCTAAGGTAAGGCTTCTAGGAGGAGTAGAGGGATATAGGGAGCTTAATTGGGAAGATTTTGGATGATCCAAAAGGCTTGATAGGTGTGAAGAATTTGTTAGAAGTGGTTTTCTTTTATAAGGGGGGAGGGGCTCTTTAGGAAAAACTTAAAGTATTATTTTATAATAAATTCATATTCGGTTTATAATGGCTCCAAACTAGATTATTTAAAGTATAATGTGGGTATGGGTCTAAATACTTTCAAAAAATATATTTTAGACAAGTTTGGGTCATTATATTAACCTTATCTTTTAGTTTTAACTCTTTGTTAATTAGTTTGACATTTACCATGTCACTTTGTATTTTTATATTATATAGTTAATAAAATTACTATATACATACAAGATACCACCAAGTGGTCCATTAATGATACACCTATCATGATATAAGTCCTTTTTCCTAACCGTATATTTTTAAGAATATAATATCAATTAATAATATAAAATTTGTTTTAAAAACTCTTTTATGTCAATTTTGACACTATTTAATAATTGATTTTTGTTAAAGTCTTAACAACTTTATTAAATATAACCGAATTAATTTAATAAATCCTAACATGTCATATTAACCAATAAAATTATTTTAATTCATTAAAAGTCTCAAATTATATTTATTTGGGTATTTATAATATCAATTATTTTAATATTTCACTAATGATGTAATTACTCCATCATCATTGTGTCATAAATAAAATAAATTATTTAATGTCTAAAAATTATAAATAAAATACCATTATGTAGGAAATATTTTTATTATTCTAATTAATATTTATAATTGAATTTATCTTATGTATAACCCTATATTAAAAATGTTTTAGTTATTAAACTTTAATTTTAACTCTTTTAACTCTTCTTTGAATTAAATAATAATAAATGTCCTAATCTAATCCAATTGGAACAAAGAGGTTCATATTTTATTTATAATGTTTCTTTTGGTCGAATTATACTCATCCAATATAATTAGGACATGTTCTAGGGTAATAATAATATCATTTTTACTCTTAATTACCCTATTTACTTTTTATCGTGGTAAATAAAAGTAAAAAGTGACTATTCACCAAAAATTATTTTCATCTCATTAACCACATTTTACTCCTTGATATTAACCGTGTCTCTTGGATTTTTTAAATTCCACTCATAGAAACGGTAAAATTAAGTTTTATGTGAATTTCTGAATTCTCCTAGGAGGTGGGTAAAAGACGGTGAAAAGTTCAATAAAATTTTTATATATCTAAAATTATTCTAAACTAAATCCAATGAATTACATTGCAATTATATAAGTATTATGTATTTATTTTTACCTTAATTTAAATAAAATAAACAATTATTTAAATAAAAATTAGGTTTTAAACTATAACTTAGTGTTTTTCACTATTCATCAAAAATTAAAAGTTTTCGGAAAAATACCAAAAATTCACCCTAAGCTAATTTTGAAATCCCGAATTCAATAATAAAGTCTATTTTACCAAATTCAAAACATATAAGTTGCATTTATTAATTTAAAATTAATTCCCGCTGTTAAAACCTAAAGGCGTATTTTTAAGAAATAATAACTACCAAAAGTTTGACACTTATTTATGTCCAATTTCAAAGTGAAATTACTTAAAATGAACATCATTGGATTAAATGGTAACAATATAATCTATTTATACTTCCAAACCACTAAAATTTATAATTTAACATTATAAATTATTTTGATTTAAAAAGTTGTTTTCAGTTAAAATATAGTATTTTTCACTATTCACCCAAATATGAAAGTTATCAGAAAAACACCAAAACTTTATCGAAACTAAATTCTTATGTCCATATTCTACAGAAGAATTTTATTTTTTCAAATTTAATATATAAAAGTTTCAAATACTAGATTTAAAAAGTCTTCTCCATTAAAAGGCGGTAAAATTTCTTTTCTTTTTTTGAAAAATACTTCTTTTTTCTGAAAAAAATGTATTTGTTCTTACATTATGTCTAAGAAACTCATAATATGGATTCTAAAATTATAACGATTATATAAAGTTCAAAATTCAGTTAATACTATTCATAACCTCTTTTGAACGGCTTGTTTGGTAAGTCATGGTGTGCTAGAACTCGGTGTTGCGTGTAGTACAAGTTATTGAATTACTTTGAAGAAATAACATACTATGAAATCTTGGGGTGTTACATCCCATGTTTGATTCCATCTCTCATGTTTACCTAGAGGATTCCAAGTATGATGAATCCTCAGTGTATGACTTGAGGGACCCAACAGGTGCCCATGGTTTGACCGACCCTGAGTTTTACGTCGGGTTTGGGGAAGAGATTGTGTTAGGGTGGCATCTAGAACCCATGTGAAACTAGTAATACCATGGGGCTATGGTTTTAGTGTTGGGATTGGAGTTCGGGCCACCATTACTCTTTGTTATTTTTCACTTTTTTATTATTGATGCAATGATTTTCACCAGAGGTGCTTCTAGTTGGTGGTCATCGAGCCTGATGCGGGGCATCTTATTATATTTTGTTTGGATTTCCATATTTTCTCTCCTAGGATCTAGCTTCTGAGAAATGTTATTTCTTATAAATTATTGGTACCTAGAGGTATTAACTGGGACTTTACTGTTGATCCTGTATATATATATATATATATATTGAAATATCTTTTGTTTAGATATCCAGAGGTTCTTCCTGGTATCCGAATATTGAGCCTTAAATGCTTATTTTATGCCATGTGTGATATCTAGATTTCTATGGTAGTAATGCCTTGGATAGACTCATGTATGGAATGTTATTCTTGTGGGAAATGATTGGATATTCCTGTGGGAAAGGATCTGATATGAATGTGGGAAAGGATCTGATATTCTTGTGGGAAAGGATCATATATACCTGTGGACAAGGATCAGATATTCCTATGGGAAAGGATCAGATATGTCTGTGGGAAAGGTTCGGATATTCCTGCATGCATGGTTGGGATATTACTAAAGGTGAGATTGTTCCATGCCTCTAGGTGAGGTTTTGATATGCTTACGGGGAAGTTTTTTCCAAGTTTTGGTTGGATTTATGGAATTATGCTCTGTGTTTTCTGACCAGTGACCTTTTACAAGATTCACCATCAGTAAAAGATATTCTTCCTTATAGGATTGACAGTTGATATATTTTATCCTATTTAGTGATTGGAGATGTGTACATGTGAACCCATGTGCAAGAGGAGAATCCCCATGTGGTGATGTATCTCTCTCAGAGATATAATTCTGTCGTTGGCTGAAGAAGGTATATGTCGATGGGATTATGGACCTAGAGATATACTTAATCATACACGGCTTCAGTGGCATAACATCTATCTAAACTCCCTTACACAGGATATCCAGGTGATCAGGCTTATGGTCTCAGGGACCAACTGCTAATGTGGTTTCTTAATATTTGATTCACATACAAATGAATATTCATATTTATGTATATGTGTAGAGTTTTGGGGAAATACATGTGCAAGTATATAGATTTGGACATACATGGTGGAACATTCTAGTAGATAGGGATTACAGACCCTGAGTTTGATTTTGGTTACACGATTGGTTTATTTCCTTTTGTTGTGTTCCAGTTAGTCTGAGCACGTTGTTGTTTCATAATATTTTTGCATCAAAGTTATAGGATTCCTATTGGGGTAGCCTACTAAGATTCTTTCTCACCCCTGCACATGAACCCCAGTGTACGTGTAGACCTTATGTCTTGTTTTCAGGTTGAGTACGAGTTACATGGTGGATAGGGAACATACCCAGTGTTTCATGATCGAGGGGAGATGCTTTAGTGGTTCTACAGATCGGGCTAGTGAAGTTCGACCGTATCTGTAGATTGAGTACTTGGGATGCCTCAGAGTTAGTAGATGATCCCTATAATTTTTCTTTCAACATCTTTTTCCCTTGTATCGGTTTGGTCGTCCCAGTGGGTGACCAGTGTTGTATTTTATTGCATAGCTATGGGATTTTACATCATTTTATTATTACAGATTTTTCTATACCAATTGTTTATTTCTTCTATAATCTATTTACATTCAAATTTGTATTTTACATAGTTATTTATAATGATTTTTTACTTATATATGAGGGAATAGTCTCCCCAATATCACCTCATAGGCCCTCGCTGCTTATCGGGAGCCTTTGGCTTACGGGGAGGCGCGCTTGATGCCTTGTAGCGAACTACCTCGGAGAACCAGTTTAGTGGCATCTGGGTCGGGACGTTACACATACCAGTTTTATTATTTTATATCAATTATGTTTCATGGTCAAATTATTTGTTGTTTTTATCTCAATATCATAAAAAAATAAATTAACAAAAATGAAATATATAATAGAAAAAAATATAATATATGTAAATTTATTGATAAATGGATAATAACCGAAGTAATGAATTTTTTACTAAAAATAGTGTTATAATGTTAAAAATGATGAATTTATGAATAATGTTAATAATTTACTGAAATAAAATATGAATTCAATATGACTTGCCATTAAAAAACAAATAATGTGACCAATAGATTTTAGTTTTTGATTCACTCTACACATAGACACTACTATTTAATAGGAATTTATTAATAATTTTTAAGGTTCAATTATGAATATTAAAACAATGTGTAGTATTAATTTCTATAATTATTATAAATTTGGAGAATAAATATGACAAAATACCAACATAATATTCTATGATTAGTGAGTCTATTGAACTGATCAAGGAGTTGTAAGTTAATGTAGTTGTCATGTTATGAAACCGAAACACATTCATGTAACTAACTATGACCTTTCATGGGATATGAGAAGGTGAATAATAACCATTTACACTAGAATATATATGTTATTAAATATTCGAAAACCAATGGTGATGTAATTTGGGTTACAATAAAAATTTGGTAGATTAGCTAATTTTAAAGTAACTATGTAATTTTTATATAAAGATAAAGTACTAAAACTATACTCTTATTTATTATATAAATTATATCCCACATATCTTTAATATATATATGATCTATATTTATGAAGGATGACCTTATCACCCTCTCAAATTATCAGGAATATTAAGGGTTCTAGTGTGTTATACAACACCATAAATGGAGATTTTATATAATACAAACCCCGGTTGCAGTGTCACATGATAAAGAGGCTAGTGAGTAAAATGTATCTCTCTAACATAGAAACATGAATGATTATTTTTTTGATATTATTAATAATATCATACATTTCTAGAGATATGGTGAGGTATAACAATAAAATTTATGCATATATCATGTTGTCTCACCATCAAGATCATTATCAAGAGAATACTAGACAAGTGAGTTATGGGATATCCAAAGAATTATTCATGTGAATGGTTAGAGAGTAATCACTGGATAGGAATCATGTAGTCATGAATATTGGACACATTGAGAACTTGTGAATATTGGGATTTGTAATCATTGATTATTCGTGCACATATCACATCTTATCCACAATACCCAAAGGCTTCTCTTGACTAATTGTGAAATAAATTATGTGGAATAGTGATATGACTCCTTGAGAAATTTATAATCTTATTCACCCAATTGAAAAAGATATAGGGTATCTAAATCCTATGGATGTTATTGTTGATAAGATAACAAAGAACATGAAAAAGGGACCCAAGTCTATTTATATTTCTATGGATCTGAAAAATTATCCATCTTTGAAGAAAAAGTTATAATGAAAAAAAAGGAACAAAATTTGATATGTCTCACACATGGAAAGTTAGGCCTTGTGAAGAAGAACTGGACTATGTTAAAGAAGTAAATGGTAGCTCAATGTTAGTTCGTTATCAATTAAAATATTTCTATATGTACCTATTTTTAATTAAATACAGATTATTATTCTTACATTTTTATCTAAATACAAGACCATATAGATTTTGAATGATTTCAAGGGAAGGGTAGATCTTTGAGAAACAATGTGAGTGAAAAATGTTGAATTTATTATACGATACCACCTTGTATTATTAAAAAGGATGTTATCTATATTACAATATTGTTATTATGTTCTAACTATTAACAAAAACATTATTTCTACATTCTTCCAAGATATAAAAGGGTTTTTCAGATCTTTGGAAATAAAATAATTTTCTATTACAAATAAAGAATTTGTTATGATGTGGTTGAATTGAATAATTTTTATTATATATTAAATTATTAAAATAATGTATTAAAGATTAATAATTAATTTTGATTTCATAAACCATTTCATAAAATGTTATTTAATAAATATATTAGTCATATAAATGAGATACATTAGGCAAATCTATATCAATATAGTTATGTGGAATCTTTTGATCTATAACAGATGGAATGATATAAACATGCTGATAAGGAAAGAGGAAGAAAACACCATTTAGGGTATTGGGTTAAAGATACATAAAGCTTATTGAATTGGAATACATCGATATGTGCGGGGCTTTTCTAATATTATATAGGGGTTGGTATTCTTACTTCCTAACTTTTGATGATGAATTATGTAAAAATTATTTGGTTTACATTATGAGGAATATGTATTAATCCATTGGAGAAATTAGAATATTTCAATAATTATGTAGGGAATTGAATTTATAAGAAAATAAGAAAACATCAATCTGATATAGGTTGTGAATATATAAACCAATAATTTTTCAACTTTATTTGAGTGCTTTGGATTCTATCCCAATTCACTCCACCATATAAACCATAATGTAATGGTGTTAGTTAAAGGGGAATTTGTACCGTTATTATCATATAAAGGTCGATTATGAGTCAATAATATCATCTATTATACCTTTGGGGATGTAAATACAATACAATAACATAAACACTAAAATATGTTCTGATGAAAGTAGAAAATATAATTCCTTGTGATGTATTTTATGGTATTAAATATGTTTGTTATTTTTTGTCTGTGAGGATTTAAGTAATTTTATATGGCCACTTATACTAATAAAATAAAACACAGAGGGTATTAAATGTATCTTTATATGATTCCACAATAAAATAATTTGATATTATCTTTAAAACCCATAAGATAAGAATGTCATTGTCATAAAAAAATCTATATTTTTTGAGAGGGAACACATCATTAATAGGGATGGTGTGAGAATTATTAACTATTATAAATATTATGGTCATGATACATAATATTTGTTACAATGATAAATTCTCTAGATCCTCATGAAATATGTTTTTCCTGAAATCCAAGTACTGCATTAAATCCCCTAGGTGGTTAGAGAATAGAAAAGATATGATTTTATAGTCATTAAAGATGGTGAATAATTATTGGTTTAAAACAATGATATTATTTCCTCCAATGAGAAATTTAGGAGATCAAAAGATTTTTATATGAGAATATTTCTAGAATTTTGAAATGGATTCCATGTATTATAACCAATTTTGGGATTGGATGGTCCACTAGTTGATGTAATTTTAATTAGGAACAAATGGTTATTTATTACGAACCAATACTTATTAGGTAATTTGAATACATATTAAACATGACTAGTGGGGTAATGGTTTAAAATGGATCAATACTGAGACTATAAAAAACATTAAACTATTACCCATGATTTACTCCATTATAATTATACTTTATATAAACAATTTCCATGACTATATGAATTTGAATATAGATATCACAACATCATTACTTAGTAGGATCATTCATGTTTTCTTCTATATGAAATATGTAGAAGGGTATCACACTCCATATAATTCCAAAAATTTGTGTGAGTTTCACTTATCAATTTATTGACTAAATTAAGATTCCATATTATAATAAATTCATATTGATGAATCAATAAAATTATTATTTTTCATTAATAAATTATGTGAATGATTTTTTTTAAACATTGTTTAGTGGGAGTTTGATGATTATCCATGTATTTTATGTCGATGGCAGAGTAATTATTTAAAAAAACATACCCTTATAATGTTTAGTTAAGGAATGGTTAATCATGTACTTTAATGATTGTATTTGGGGATGAAACCCAAATACTGGGTTTCATGATCATTATTGATATACCCTAGGGGATACATGTACTTTTTCAAGCTACATACATTTATGAGATACTAAAAATATTCTGTGTAGAACAATCCAAGAGGGTATTGTCTATTATGATAAATGGTGCACTTATTTTCACGAAATTATTTCATCAGAAAAAATTGAATAGAAAGAAAATGAGTAAGACCATATACACATTTGTGATAGGACCAGTCATTTATGTTATGTTGGGTACTTTTATTGATGTTTCCTATACATTAATAATGATGAATATATATTGATATGATATAGGTGAATAGAATAGGTATATTATTAATGTTATTATTAATAAGTTGAGGTAAACTATGGATATATTCCTCCTTTGTTGGGGAGATGAGGATATATATATTAGTGGTTATTTAGTTGTTAGAAGTTAGAAATATTATAATGAAATTAAGTCATCGTCATTATATAACATTAGTCTCAATGGATGAGAGATAAGATGGAGGAGTAAAAATATTGAAATGGTCACCGAATCTATAGACGAGTTTGAGTATATAGCATATTTTAAAAAAATACAAAAAACATATTTGATATTTTTGCTTATCAAAGATACTGATGCGTTACATTGAAGTATGAAACCTGTCATATCATATTTTGATAATAAAATCATGGTGGATCTAGAAGTGAAGAAAAATCACACCAATGTATTAAACACATACTCTAGATGTACCACCACATGATGTATTTTTCCTAGAGGGGTAATGTCATAGGGGAAAGATCTTACTTAGAGGAGCACATGAAATATCAACTGAAAAATGACTTATCTCTATAGAAGCATGAATATCATGTGAGGGCTAACGTAATTAAGGTTTGCATTAGTTGTCTCTAGTGAATGTTGGAGTATATTGGAGTTGTTTTCCAAGAACCATCCTTTGTGTATTTTATGTTTTTCAATATTCATTTTTTGAACTGTTAATAATATTATAATCAAATAAAAATTATCCTTCTATGTGACATACTATTTCACAATGACCTATGAACAATTGTGACACTAAAATGTCATAGTAGTTCCCCAATATGAAGGGAAACATGAAATAGCATGATAGTATAATTGAATACATTTTATATAGGTTTATTATATCATTTTATAGGGAAAATGATTCATTATATCTATGGTTGATAATCATAGGTCTTTTAGACACTATCTTATAGTGTACACCATTCATAATCTATAGAGAAGGAGAATATGAGAATATTTCCTGGTAGTAGGAAAACAAAATTTATATGTGTCATTTTATGTTTATATATATGGACATGTGAAATGAATATTATAGTTTATTATTGTTTTCAATTCATTTCATGATTCATTTACTTAGATGTATTGGTTAAAACTATGATGAAATATTATCATGATGTTGCATTATATGTTGGGTGCATCATGAGTGATACTATATCAAATAGTAGTGGCAGAAATGATTTATTCCTTCCTGGTTTAGTGTAAAAGATAACTCATGCCCATTAATAGAAATTGAACTACCCAATTAAGTCAATGTCCATTGAGTTCTATTATATTTATCATTTTTTGGAATGTTAAAGGACACATCAAGTATATATGTTGATAAAACCAATATGCAACCTTCTTCATTAGATATATCATGATAAAATATTATATTTCACCATAAGAATTCATATGAGGTTTTATATCATTATGTAAATATATTCATTCTTTATAGATGCCTTGACATGATGCAAGACACTAACCTTGGACTAAAGGACGTTCTAACTAATGCGACTATGAATATAGCCTAGACTGACACAAAAAACATGTATCTAGAACTGTAGTTTAATTATATATGAATTTAACATTATTGATAAATATTATTATCATATGTTTTTTAATAATTATTAATGTTTTTTTGATGAAATATATTCAATCATAAGTTATTCGAGAGAAATTTTTTTAGTCGAATTTTTATTTAATTTTTATTTTTAATTTTCATTGATATTATATTTATTTATCTAATATATAATCAGGTAGTGATATTTATTTACAAAATAGACATTCATTATTAATGGTTCAAAAAATGGTATGGTATATTAAAGGACTAAGTTTGATGGTCTAGTGGGAAATAAAATATTAAATATTGTTTGAATAAATAATAATATATTTATTCGTCAAAATAATATTTATTGTACCAATGAGATTAATTAATGTTGGGTGAATAATTATGATACAATTAATTTTTTATGGGGTAATCTAGGGATTAAGAGAGTCATGAATGTATATGAGGAATTATTATCCCCTAACCCATTATTTATAAAAACCTAGTTATGCATTTTAATAAAGCAAAATCATTTCTAATCATTGTGCACAATGAATTCAAGAGAATCGTTATAGTATATAGATTGATCTGCTTATTGAAAGATCTAATGAATGGATACAAATATTCTTCACCTGATTCTTGATTTTAGAGAGAGAAATATAGTCAGTCAACTTTTTGTGATTCTCATGTAGATATATAATGACTGAAGAAAGAGTAAGGATTTTCCATAATATAACCCAAATATTTTTATGGTGAAGTTAGGTAGTTCATGTTTCATGTGTGGATCAATGATAGTGGGAATAAAATATTCATTCATAATACACAACAATTATTCAACATAAATAGATCATCATATTCATTTAGAATGAAATAATGTAATCATAGGGTAAATCATTATTCAAATAAAATAAATATAAATTTAATTTAATGATCATGGATTTTTGGTTTTGACATTGTAATGAATTATTTATTGATTTAATTTCATTAGTAATGAAAATATTTTTTTTTTAAATATATATTATTCATTGATTAAAAAATATGTGTTGACTATGTGTGATAGGGACTATACTATGCCCATAACTATCATCCTTAACTCTTGATGGCATCCTAAAGTCATCTGAACACCCATAACAATGTATGAATTTTAACACTCAGTGTAATTACATGGATGAATCTTTAACCATATGCACAATACATCCAACTCCCACCCTTATCAATTATGCACTTATGATCCAAATAACTCTCGGATAATATCAACGCCATATAAATCCTAATTCTAATCCATAAATTCCATCCATTTTTTTATTTTAGTTTATAATCTATTATTAGACAAGGAACTATAAAAACAATTAATCTATCTATAAGTATCATCCAAAATGTATTCTAGACCATCCAAAAATTGATCTCATATAATTAACATGACTACCAGAATGAGTTTTATGCCTCCATTAACAATTCTCTATCCATTTATATTGATAATGAAAACATATGACTCTTATGATCATACAAAAATCCTAATAAAAAACAAAAATATGTACCAATTGCTAGCTCTCTTGGAATTCCATACACAGAACCATTTAATATTTTTCTAGAATGATTTTTTACATGCCCAAACAGGAATGATGCACTCCCCAACAAGTGGATACACTTATACAATTCCTAATGAATATCCTCAATAGGTTCCAAATCCATATCTCTATTATAATTTGTTTCATTTCATTGTTTTGGTTTGACCACACCGTGATACCTCGATCTATCATCGATGTCACCTCTCACTATATAAGAAAATTTACCATTTCATTAAAACACTAAAGAAACCATTCCATCAATGATTTCATGGGTCCATTGGTCCTTGAGTAACACCCAACCACTCACCTACACATAAATTAAATAATCACAATGTGTAAACAATAAATTATAAATTAATATCATTTGAACATGAATAGTGTATTCTATCACTCCACCTGATCACAGTATTTGAGCCCCAATCATATGAGACATGTTTTATCAAGATGAGTATAAAATTACTAACTCACTCGCACTTATGAAAACAAATAAACATTATCTAACTAAAATCACCATTGTGCATTATTTCTAATAATCCTGACATATAGTACATTCCAAGGTCTACAAGTTCTTCATCCACAATCATGAGAAACATACCCATATAAGAAGAATCTATCCATTCATTAACTATATAATATTTAACTACCCAATAATTTAATTCAAAATCAAAATCAAATAGGGATCCACACCCAAATCACTAAGAGTCATATTCCCCATAATATTACCCTCAAAAACTATCTTTGAAACCAAATCATATCATGTGATTGATTTTATAAAATTCAATGACATCTCCATGCTTATAAGAGATATATGGTATCACCAACTATGTGCCGATATCATAACTAAATCACCTTCATGTTAATCCCACCTACAAAGAACATTGAAACCTTGGATAATAACTATATAGAGTTATAATTATTTATCACTCACCTAACTAATATACTATGCTATATCCGAAAACACTAGGCTCTCCCAAATAACCCATAGTTATACCTCACATAAACCACATTTCAGGGGTAAATATATCTACTCCTATCTCAAATATAACAAGGAAACTCATATGACAAACCACCCAAAACGGCGTCCTCATAAAATTATAAATCAGGCATCACATTTCAAGTCATCATCTTACTAGGGAACTAATCCTCACCATTCATTTGCAAATGATATTATACTTTAATGAACATGATCTCATATTAATTCCCATATATATATATATAATGGAGTCATAAATAGATGATATATTTCAAAAATTATAGAGTCACATTGGTTGGTTATGTTTAAAAACCAATAAGTTAAATGTGAAAAAGAATAGGTATTGTTTTTGACACTTTAGGTAACTGAACCCATTTTCATTCTAGAACTCGTATGAAGGCAGAAAATTCGCAAGACAATAGCCTAAGGGTTACTATAAATCCTTTAATAGAGTAAATATATAGTCTTAATAAAGGATCATATATCTATAGATTGAAATTCTATATAGTTATAAATAATATACTATAGTTCAGTTGAGTATAATGTAACCAATATGTTATATTTTAAATCACACTAAAAGTTATTTTTAACAATTTAAACAACTATTCCATGTCCACATTTTTATAAATATTATACACAAGTATATGTATGTCATTAGAATACTATGTTCCAAGAATGATTTATATAAATGTACCTCTTTTCCAAGTGGAATAAATTTTCAAACACATAAATCCTAATATGAAAACCCAATTCTATCACACTAGGTAAATTAACGCATCCATTAAAGATAAGATATAAATATCAACATAATATCCGTTATAAGAATGAAATAAAATCAAAATATATATATTAATTCACTATATTGTGGTCAATAATTAGTTAAAACACATCTCTAATACCTCTATATTATGTCCTCAAATAGAAAGAAAAATCAAGATAGATTATACTACCAATTTTTAATATCCCATAGTTAGAGATCACTCAACATGTCTCACGTATGAAGTCACTATATTGCTTAATGCATTCCTCCCCACATGATAGAGGATACCAAACTATAGTGAGGGTATTTTGTGTTTCCATTGACAATTTATACCCTCCAATTGGAGTGAAAAAACATAACAAATAAACAAACATCATTCATAAAAATTCATCAGAGTACACAAAATAAATAAACATATCCATCAGTAATAATTAAATAAAAAAGAAAACAGTTATATAGGTAGGTGTTCATACGTTCATATAATTACTTATTTCTAACTAGGACAATAAAAAATATAATATAAATAATAGAAAATAATGAATATGGGGCTCTAATACAATCCTGAAGATAAAATAAATTCCAGCCTCCAAATTCCATCCAACATTTCACCTATCATCTACTATAAAACAATGTGAATGCACATGTAATATTTATATCCTAGCTGAATTATAATTGGCCTCAAAATAAATAAAGAAAAAATTATGAATCCCAAAATTCTATGGTTTCACTAGAGATCATATAAAACATTATAGAGAATTCTAGAGTTTCTCAGAGTACGTCACAAAACTATTCCTACCAATACCCATCACAAAATCCAAGTAATACTAGTTTAAAATACCTACTCAGAGTTATTAATCCTTAGTAACCCATCATATCATGTGTACATATATTCTAATGAGGAATTCCAAGACTATACTATAATCATATTAATGAATCCAATTATAAAGGGTATGTATAAGAAAAACCATATTAGTATGAATCTGATTCCATTGAGAAAGTCTAAGGAAACCATATAACCAATGGTATAAATACAACTCCATAGACAAAGACTAAGGAAGTAAATAAAGGCATGAAGCCGATTCCAAAGAGAATGTCTATTGAAATCTCCAACGTACCAAAGGTCGAATCCAATGATATCTCCTAATAATTCCACCAAGGTATAATAACCATATCTATGATAACATGACTAGAAAATTCTATAAATACATGATTCTGGATTCCTTGATGGAATAACTGAGGAAATCTATATTTTAACTTTTAAAGTTGGTTCAAATAAGAAATTCCAATGTAATACATATAATCAAGAATAAAAAATCCTTGTTAACAACTTATGAATTAATTTATAAGTACTATAGTTTATATCATCACTCCCATACTATCTCACAATATAAAATAATATTGTTGTCCATTTGTTAGAACCCAATTCACACAACCAAGTTATCCTATCAAGGTGATGACCTATTCTCATCAATATAATTGTATTAGGACCACACCATTGATTTTGAATATTTGGTGAACCCTAAAATAATCATTTTCCATAACTATATTCACCCAGTCTATGGTTAATATATCATCAGGGAACCTGTCAAGGTTCCCTAAGTTGCATTTCTACTAGGACATCCTACTTGAATCCTTAATCCCATTCACATCACTTTGGATATGGCCTTAATTAGGAATAAATAACCGCTATAAATGTTACTATAGTTATATCATATCCTCCCCACCTGTAGGGGGTAAGCGTCATATGATCAAGTATAGAGGGATGGCCTTAATCATATCTCACATCCCTAGTCATCCTAGGCATGTCCTTACAATTCCAAATTATTCATTTCCCCATGTCATAACTCTTTCCCGCTAAGGAGGGGCTGCCCATCTAATATTAGATAAATTTCCATAGAAAAATGATGAAAATTACTACCATCATCCTCACAATTCTCACTAGGGAATTATCACATGTTTCTTATTGTAGAATTATCAATAAAAAATAACTTCTTCCAATAGTGATATATATGTTTTTAAGATTTTATCTTTTGTTGATAAATATTTCCACCAAAAAAATCCCTTTTCACTAAATTTTTTATTAATGTTTCCCACTAAATGTTTTTATGATAGATAAAATAATTATTTTATAATTATAATAATACCAAAATAAAATATATCGGCTAATAAAAATGGTTTATAAATATATTCATATGAAATAATAATGTATTTATAATTGAATTAAAAACATTATGATTTTTTTGTTATTATTGTCAACAAAATATATCTCATGTCCCATTAATAATATTATAGAAAATATTGATTCACAACTTATTAAAACCAATACAAATAATTCAGTTTGTCTATAATATTATTTTAATGTGTAATGATATATGTATGTGTTGTAACTGTAATCATGAAACATTTACATTATATAGTTTAATTTCATTTTTATAAGAAAAAAAATTATAATTATAAGTATATTATTATAAAATTATTCTATAAAGACTAATAAAAACTAAGTCACATAAATTGAGAAAAAAATTTCATGTTTAAAGAAAAATAATAATTCTATAATATTATTAGGTTTCTGAAAAAACTATAATCACATGACACAACCATTAGTGAGGTTGTCTTCATTACAACAAAGGATATTTTCTTATAGTCTCTTGAACTTGCTGATCCACCACCATGATGGAAGTTTAACTATCCAAGTTACATATCATACTCATTTAGGATCTATCCATTATATTCCAATATCAATTTATTATCCTTCAGTTATCATTAATTTCCAAAATATGTTGTAAATAAGTACCTCACCATCTTCTGATAAAAAATATAGAAAAAAAAACCGAAACTATTTTGAAAAAAAATTAAAAATATATAAATATAGGACTAGTAAATTGTCTATTTTTAAAAATATATATTCCATGAATTTCAATATTTCATTCCAATATAAAATTCATAAGGACTACTTGATAATATTTATTTTTTTCCCATATAATTTTGAGAAATGATAATCATATAGAAAGGAAATTATGTTGAGGATAAAGGAATGAAAAAAATTGGAGTGAAATTTGTAGAAATAATACAATTATATTTTTGAAAGAGATTGGTTACATCATTGTGTTTTTCAAATTTAGGAAATTATAAAAAAAAATTAGATGCACCAAAACATATATTAAAAGAGATTATTTCCATGACAGTTACCATAAAATTTTCAAAATTTATGCCATAAAATACAAAGGGGTTATTGAATTTAAATTTTTATGGAAAATATTTATTGATACTAGATATTTTTTATTAGAAATACCAAGCATTACACTAGTAATATATTGGTATAAATTTTTAATTCATTAAAATGTTATTTTCTACTATAATTTTTAGGGGGTATATCATCGGGAATGAATGTATTTATAATTGATTAATTCATGTGATGTGTTTTGATATAATTTTCTAAGGAAACATTTAAATAACATTTTCCACTGAATAATTTCAATAGAAATAATAAAGAAATTATGTATAAGTTTTTTTACTAAACCTATGAATGATTCTAGTAGAGAAAAACCCCTAGTATAAAATTTAATATTTATTATTGGTTTTACTAAAAAATTCCTGTTAGAATGTTCAACCAAAACATTTTCAATGAAAATTTCCACTATATGATTTCTAATAATAATTTTCATTTTTTATATTGACAATAAGATTAAATTAGATAAATATCAAAAAATATTCAAAATAAAAAACCCATTTTATAAATAATAATGTAAAATTTACTAGAAATTTTAATAATTTCAATTAGAAAATTTTCTTCAAAATATTCTAATTGAAATTTTAAAATTTTCAATAATATAAATAAGTTCATTAAATAAATATTAATAAATTAATGAAAAAATTTCACACTGAAAAAAAATATACCACACATTGGTTTTTAATCCTTGAGTTAGAATATTTCTTATGGAATATAATGTGTCATTTTTATCCCAGAGTTAGCTTTAATTCATGAATCATGGGAAACCTATAAGTAGAACATTGTAGTTTACTATAGAAAAATACTAGTCTATAGATATACCACAAACTAAAAAGTATAGGCAAAAGACTACATATGTTGGGTTGTAAATTATTCCAATAAGAAGGGAGTGATGTTAAAAGAAATAAATAGTCGAATGTACCTAATTATTAATGAATCGTTAACATTAACTTAAATTGTAATTTATAATATGTAATTACAAATTTTATACATTCATAATAAGAAAAATATACAACACTCATACATTTTTATCCTCCATGAAACAATATCTAGAGGATATAATAGTTGTTTGAATCTCATCCTTCTATAACTGGCCAAATTTTATTATATCAAAAACATTAATTAAAAATTTTGGGAGAATATATTTGGGATTATAGAACATATAAAGTATTTTTAGAAAATAAAAAATTTAAAATTAAACATTTATATGTATTTAACACTTCACTTCTTCTATTTTAGGTGTTATTCCATATCTGGGACAACATTTCATTCCATGTAACTTAAAGTGATCCTTATTAATATTGGTTACTTCATTGAATTTAGGATTTAAATTAAATTTTAAGTCCGTGATTTTTTAATGATATTATGGGAATAAAGTGTCTAATTTGATCACTCATACAATAATTAATCCTCAATATATCACCTTAAACATGTAGGCGTCAATGCTAAGACATTTTATCAACCACTACTGAAACCAAACTATTCATTCATAATTAAACAAATATTAATAGAATGAGTAAATGGTAATAAAAATGTTATTTTTATCACCCAAAATTTAATTGAGACTCAATAATCTAAGATAAACATATTATTTGTAATAGCACTTCACACTCTATGAACTACTACCAATGAACCTTCCACATATGGCTCTTTATGATACACGTTATTAAATATTAAACGGAATATTTAATGTCTAGGTAAATATATTAAATAAAATTATTGTTCTCATCCATATGATACATATGAATATTCATGTTATTATAATATTAATCATCATTCCCATGTCATGATTATATGGATCCAACACATTGATATATGGATTAATAAAACCAATATCATTCCACATCTAGGGATTTATCCTTTCATTTTTTGGAAAAACTTGAATTGAATTCAATGTGATCATGATGATAAATCATTTTAGTTTTTTCCCTTGCTTTATATACTCGGAATATATTATTATATGTAATAGTATGATAATAACATCATTGTTGAATTTTAACTAAACCAGGATTTCCGAGAAACTCAGTCTCCCCAAGGAATTGAATAAAAGAATAGAAAATGACTACAGAATAAATTAAAATTCCATACCATAGAATCTTTAGCTTTATTAATGAATCATATAAAAATAAAAATATTATTACATAATAATTAAAGATAAAAAAACAATTTTTTAAAATATATAACTGAAATATCAATTTACTAATAAGTCAATTTCAGTTTTTGATACATGGTTTTTTTATAAAAATTAGAAAAAAAATCATTAATTAACATGATATATGTGAATAAATCAAGATAATAGATACATATCTCATTATATATATAAAAAATGAAATTTTTATGAACTTTGAATCATGTTAGTGCCTTATTAGTCAACGTCATGAGTCAGCTCAAATATAGCAGCAAAAGGAAGAACACTTTAAACCATAATCCATATATAATATATAAAGGCTAAAAAAATAAAAAATACATGAACATAATTGAAATCATGAAAAAAATTTATTTGATCCTTAATATAGAAAAAATAATAATAATCTAAAGGATATAATTGGAAAATAGCATTCAGATCATCATCTACTAGTTTTACATAAGAAACAGAAAAGACCAGTAGTAAATGACCTCACAATATTCTTATATCTTTGAAATCTAAGTCAAACTAGAATAATGACAAGAAATATGAGTGAGAACATATACCTACATGAAATCATAATAATGGGAATAGAAACCAAGGATCAACAAAGAATGGATTCCAAATCCAAAACACCATGATCCATTGATTCCAGGTACCAGAACCACTTTTCAGCATCACTAAGACCCCAAGAAAAATCTCCAAGCCTCACCAAAAAAGGAACAAAAACATGATGTGAGATAATAAACTGATGATTGAACAAACACAAGAAACCAATTCTTTTAAATCCAATTTGATAATCACTTCCACAACCTCTATTGAACCAATGGCCTGATAAAAACATTCAACCTAGATAACTCAATGATATTGAAGGTAATTGAATTCCACTATAAAATAATATTATACCAATGAGGATAAGATTAATATCTGATGAAGGGATCTAGGAGTATCTAGAAATGTAAATTTCGCTCTCAATTAGGGTTATTATTGGCACTGTCACCAAGGAAGAACAAAAATCGGTGGAATAAGGCCAGATCTGAGAAAGTAATGCTAATATAGAAGAGAAATCAAGAAGTAAAATCCTAGATTGATTGGATCCCTATCATAGATGATGAATAAACATTGTAAAAGAATGAACCTAATGAAAAACTAAGCCAATTCCCTAAACGCTCGTGTAGATAATCCTCCTAATTTATTGTTATATTATAAATATTAAATTTTACAAAAATAAATTTTATATTTTTTTAATAAAAAAAACATCAATATGAGAATATATTTTATTATTTAATTATATTTAAATTATTTTTATTAATTTTTTATTTATTATCATATTTTAATTTATTATATTTTTTGAATTCAAATATTGAAATTATTTAAACATTTTATTAAAAATATTTGAATGTTTAATAAATTAAAATAATTATAATATATAAAGACTGTTAATTCATAGATAAAATTTAAAATTAACACAAATTAATGGTATATTTTAAAGAAAACAAATACAATAAAATATTGATTTTGATCATAAAAATAATAATCTGTATTGAATTTTTGTTTCTCATAAATGATTATTATCATTTAATTTTGTATTGTAACGGATTATATTGATGATAATGGATTTTTTGGTAATAGTTATCCTTAATAATATATTCAAGTGTTAGTAATATTTTTTTGGTAATATTATATTAATGTAATAGATTTAATTATTGGTGAAATATTTTTTGGTGTTAAAATATCAATTACAAAGTATATATTTATTATTAATAACAATTGTTGGTCCATAGAATAAATACCCATAAAACATACTATAAATTTAAAATAATCCATTTTATTAATAAATATATTAACAATTATAAAATTTCTTGTTTGTATAACTATGTTTTTTGTAATGTCTTAATCTAATTTTAATAGGAAGAACCACCCCATAATTTCTATATATACATGAATCGTCTCATAAATTTAATTTAAATATCATCTATATCCCACCATCACATTATATATGAAAAATACTCAAAGTTGATTACAAATTTCTCAAATTCCAGCTGTAGCTCAAAAAAGCAAGGAAAAAAATATATGGGGATAATACATGGTGTGTACATAAAAATATATCTTATATCCATATACCTTATATTATTCACCAGCCCAAATGTTTTCATTAATTAATAAGGGTCTAATCAAATATTGGAAGCTTATAAAAACAAAAAATTCCTAAATAACTGGCTCAATGAACATAGTAATTAGAAATTAGAAGTTCAAACTAAGGGGAATAGTTTAAAAAGATATAATAAATTTTAAAAAATACTATGAAATATGGTGATTAATATTATATTTATAAAATGCATCAAATAAAAAATTTCTTGAAGAATTATCTTCTTATGTGATAAAGTGATGTTTTTTCCATGGTTGTTACTAGAATCAGGTGGAATGTGAATTCATAGTCTTTTAATTCTAATATTAACTTAGAAACTCATCCATTCATATGTTCAATTACCTAGATTAATTAATGAATTAAGAAACCCAAAACAATTTTTAAATATGAATAATATAATTTTTATAATGTTCTTAAAAACCTAAATGTAATTAATTATTTTATTCAAAATTTCTCATTAATCTCATAAAAATGATAATGATAAAACATTAAGGTGATTAAAAATAAAAAATAACAGATGAAAAAATCCTAAACATGAATTACATATAATAAACAATCATTATCCCAATTCCCAATCAAATTGCATAAAAAGACACAAAAATGATTGATCACTCATTTTAACCAAGATGGAAAATATAAAAATCAATAATTTAGAGGGTTAATGAGAACCCTCCTCCATGTGTAAGTCCTCCAATGACCAGTTTTCGATGACCCATATTCCAATTTCGAGAAGCCCTGCCTCTATATTTATAGGAATAATAATTTTCTAAGGTCTATTAATTGAATCTAAAAGTATAACTCCTTTAAATAATTTTTTAAATCCATTGAATTGATATATTTAATCATTTTTTACTAGCATGTTTCACACTCTATTTTTCAAAATTTATCAAAGAGAGAAAATGATTCTCAGTCAAATCTCTAAATTTCATTATACATTGATAATCCTTGAACTATAGAATCTTTCATTTAAAACCCTTTTAATATCACATTATCCTTTAATTAATATCAATTTATTCACAAATAAATCTTTATTCATGGGCATATAAGTGATGTGTGGTTGAACCATTATCTATTTTGATAATAATCACTTTCTTTGGCTTTTATCTTGAAATTGACTTCCAAAAGTTACCCCATGGGCTATGAATAACAATTTTTATTTTATATTCTTCTAATGAACATAGTTTTATTCAATATAGGAATAATAAAACACATTTTATTCATTACACAAGAGTAATTAATAGATAACATGATGAAAACCACACTATAGGAAAATTAAAATTTTAATGTCATGTCCCCCATTAGCCATGTTGTATCTTCTTATGACTTATCATTTCACCATTTTTTATTCATACGCACTTTTTCATTCTTAATGATCTTGAACATGGCCAATTCCATGAACCTCACTATGTTTTTTGTTAGAGTCCTCGTAAAATATCTCATGTCTACCAGGGGAAGATTCAATATGGAATAACAAAAATTAAGTGTTTTTTTGCCACAGCATCAACAACGTTCCTCATCACATTTTAATGGCTTTTTCCTCATCCAAAACTCCTTGTTAACCATATGAATATTTACCAAATCATATCACATGGAATGTAAACTGTCATCAGAATGTGTCATTAATAGAGTTCTAAAAGAGTTTCATATTATCTTATAGGGATTTACCTTCTTCAAAATGGGATTTAGTAATATAATTAGTGATCTATGTGTCCATACATTGTGGTCCTCACATCGATAGTGAAACTAGAACTCATGTATGGGATATGAATTATTATCCTTAGTGAATTCTACTGTCGATGAACAATGGAATAGAAATCACGAGTAATGTTGGTGGTGTTATCGATGTGTCCATGCGGGTTGATATAATGCTAAAGTGAAACAGTGTTACTTTTTATAAGTGAAAAATTGAAACAAAATTACCCTATCTGACACGAGTATAATTATTATCCTTCCACATATTAAAACTATATCATGATCGATTAAGGATTCATTGATGTTTGATATGGTTTTGGAGGGCCCCTACTTCCATCGGTATTTCTATGCACCCATGAAATTCTCCCCCAACTACAACATGGATCTTCCTATAGTGTTCGTATACATGCTATTTGAAACCTTTTCCACATTGTGCTATCCATATCCAATGATTTAGTTATACCACCCTAAGGGATAGCTATGTTTATTTCTTATTGGTTGAGGTTTAATCAATTGTTGGTCCCTTTTTACCCAAAAAAAATAAAATTATATATTAATATTCACAATAATTATAGGAATAAAAATTATTTACTGAAAAAACATCAAAAATAATTACTTCTTTTTATTTATTTGAACATATCATCAATATATAAATATATATAGATAAAAAATATACTAAAAAATATGTTATAATAAATAAATAATCAATGTAATTAAAAATTCAAACATTAAAATTTTTTGAATATAAAATCGAGTTATCAAATACAACCACACATTAACTATTAATTTTCCACAAGAATTAAAATCAAATCATCGGAAAAAAAAAATTCACCAATGGAACCAATATATAATATTAAAATTAAAAATAGTTATATAATAACAAATATAAATAAATATTCTATTATCCCATATGAATCATTCATCAAATCCTCACCGTCCTATAATCTAGTTGACCATTACCTATGAAACTTGAAGGAACTAATCCATTTGTCCATTCAAGACTCTAAATTAATTACTACTACGTATGGGTAGTTGTAATTTACTTTAGCATGACCTATTTATTTCAATCATCATTAATGGTAAATATTTGATGTAGAATTTTTAGTGTATTTTAAGTATAGTACCATACTTCCGTAACTGAATAAAAAAAACATTATCTACCATTTAGAGACAAAGATAAAAAATAATAATGTGGTATTAAAAATTAGTATTAAATGAATGTGATCATTTAGTTTGGAACGTATTGATGTTAAAAACATTTATATTCAAAAATTAGGGTAAATCTCTCAAGAATAAAGAATAATATTTAAAAGTGAAGAATAACAAAATTCTCATTTCTAGTTAGTGAGAAAACCAACATACATTAATCTCAACATATGAGAATGAAAATATTGATGAAATTTAATGAATACACTATTGAGAAATTTTATATATTTTTAATATTTCAAAAAATTTATTCAGGAAAATTTTAACATTTATCATCATACTGAAAATTATAAAAATTAATATCCATATAAATGGATGTTTTGGGCCCTATGCCGTCAAAACACATTCTATATCTTTTTTTCAATTTCTCTTTAATTTGTATTATTGGTCACATTGTGGAAACTATAAAGTAAAATGAAATATAACACGGTTCTTATTACCGATTATTATTGAATCAACCAAAACCTATTATCCTTATTGTGAACATCCCATTAAATTATAAACAACCTCACCCTCTATGTAAAATTTTGAATTTAATTAAAAAATAAGAGTAGGGTAGGAAAGGATATGATTCGATTGTAATGAATCTCTTCACAATAAAGGTCATTAATGGATTCCTAGAGATAAAATAATGATCAATGTAATGGTTTTTATTCATTGATAAAAGATTTATAATAAAAATCACTCAATCAATTGAATTATTATTTTGTATAATCCTAACATCGAAAAGTGAAAATACATTTCCTAGTAGGTATCTTGTCCAAGTTCATCTCATAAAATTTAAACAAGAAGAATTATAAATAATATGATATTTGTTTTAAAAATAATAGGAAACAAATTATAATTTCAGTAACTCATGGTATGTCCAATAATAAGAAACCAGTCATCCTGGATTTTATAAATTCAAAGCATGAAAAATGGAAATGAAAATTCATCGAAATTTGAGACAAAATAAAATAATGATTCTTTGAATACAAATTCATATGATTAACTATTAGTAATTGAGATTACCTATGAATTTCTATTAATTCATAAATATATTAATGTAGGGTTTTAAATTTAACTATTAAAACTAGAAAAAAAATCCTACAAACATAACTAGTGGATTAAAATGGTTTCTGAAATTTAAACCATAGACCCATTGAAAATGAATCAATTACATGTTTCTTCTCTTTCTATCAACTTGTTGTCATTATTATTTGATTAATCATGGGTTTGGAAAGAGAATTAAAATAGTGAAATTGTAGTCTCATTATCAAAAATGTTCAAAAGGATATAGGGATTGAATCCTAAATTTGATAATAAATATAACACATAATGAAATTATACCCTAATATCCTATATAACATAAAAATTTTGGTTTTCATTATGAAGTTTCTTTGCTGATGGTCATTAATAACAAAATTAAATAACTAAGTCATGTTATTAGGGGTGTTAATGAGGTTACACAGTATAGATAAAGTGAGGGGAAGATATATGAATCCAAAATATATATGGGCCCTCTCCCTTTTTATAAACATAGATTCAATCTTCCCCTGAGTAAAAATTTCCCCTCAAACATTTTCCAAATCATACAATGTTTTGTAGTTTCTAAAAATTAAATGTTTATAGTTAGAAAAAATAAAACCAATTATAATTCCATAATATATCCATTAATATTAGTCCCTCTACTCTATTGAATCATTTATTTCCCTTACATCTTCATTCAACATCAATTTCAACTCTTCAGTCCTTCTATTCAATATAATCTTCATCACATCTGAGTAAATAATAGCATCCTCTACTCCATGTAGGATTTTATCTCCCAAATGATCTTCTTCTTCATACATATTTCCCATTTTCTAGTCTACATTTAATTTTACTACTTTTCCAGTAATAATTAAACCTAAATTACTCATTTGGACATATATCAATGCCCAAAATGTAACTAAGAATTTTCGTCCTATGATTATTAGGTTATTCTTATCATCCATTTCCATAATAAATTTATACAATAGAAGGAGAATGTGCCTTAATTTTTAATGACCCATTTACATAAACCTTGTAGATATATCCCTATGTTATCCAAAAGTTAAAGAATATGTTGATTTGGTATTATATTATCTAAACCTAACATCATAAAAGTTATCTATGTAATTTACTTCTAGTCTATTCCAAAACCACACAAGGCCTTACAAAACATGTTAGATTTAATGATAATATGAACATTAAATACTCCTAGATCATGTTTAATTTATAGTATATTCCACAAAACCACTGTGGATAATTAAAATGTGTGAGGTTTTTTTCCATGTTATTTGAAATTACTTTTATTACTGAATTAATCATTTAGTAGATTATCATAAATGTAAATATTATATAAGTATTTAGAAAATTGAATGTTATTGTGGAGTTCATTAAACATGTATAGAAACATACAACCCATTTCGACTAATTTCCCTTGGATCGATCTCTCAAAATAAATTATCTTTAGTTTATAGGGTGGTGGGGCTTCAACATATACTTTCATAACCTCTTCTACAACTTTTCATTCCCCAAAATTTCCCGCATTATCAAAAAAAATCTTTCTATTTCAAAATATCTTTATATATTTATTTCATTTTAATTTTACTCCTCATATTGGTGGAATACAACTACCCCATTATGTTTACCTCTATGGTTCCCGCTAATTTTCCACTTGGACTCTCCCTAGGATATCAAGTGATTTGACACACATAGAATTCACGATTCCATATATAATCAACTTGGTATTGTTCATCATCCTTGTGTACTTTGATATCAGTTCCTTAATATTTTTAATATTTCTTTTAACTCCTAGATAGATGCTCCAGTTGTGTTCATGAAATTTTCTAGTCAACCTTCCAATGAATATACATAAATGATGCATGAGGGATGAATAGTGATTTATATCATTACTTCTTAGGTTTATAGCCAGGTCATTGAAGTGTATAGACCTTACATTATGTATTTTTTTCCCACTTATAGACGAACCAAATAGTAATTAGAAATAATAAAACCATAACTATCCCAACCCCTCATTAAATTATATAACATTATAAAAAAAATTTCCATTATTTCATGATATATAGGTTTGATAAAAAATAATAACAAAAAGAGACCAATATAACAATCATCCAAGTGTTGCACCTCTTGTGACTAGCTCTTGATGATCTCTCATCTAATTTTTAGTACAATTTCCTTCGTATTTATGGTAAAATTAACATTATAGGTTCCAACCTATGAATCTCAAAATGTACCATCTTCCAATATGAATTTTTTTTATTCATTTTATATTCCATTACATCTATTTTTATGGGAATGTGTCATCCTTAGGGTTTCCAAATTAATTAGGGAGTGATAATATGTCTTTGTCAATTATTTAAATTATAATATCCTTGTATAAATCTCCCTCCATTAAATCCGTCATTTAAACCGTTAGAATTTATTCTTGATCCTTTTATGAATATTTATTTATTGAAAAAAAATTGGATTCACATTTAAATGAGTGATGTTTAGTGGAAAATTTATTTATTTAATGCATAAACCCTAGATATTATTTTAATCATTGTAAAATGACATCTTAAAATTACATCGTGATGTATATAATATAGTTTTTCACATTTTCTTACTCGTCCAACCATGGTATGCTTCAACATGGGTGCAATATAACATATTTTACCCATTCTAGATAATAGATGAGTGAAAAACATGACCATAGACGCACAATATGAATGGTGACCCATGAATTTTACACATATCATTATATTATATTTAAGAATAAATATCGAACATGTACATCCCCAAAGACCATGAGGCCTAGTGTCTTTAGAACACTATGTTCATATTACGTTAAAAGAAATAAAAAACACAGAACAATATTTTATTCTCTATAATTATATTCTAATTCATTTTGAGATACTAAAAATATAAAGGATAAACTATTGATTTCATAATGATAGAGGTTAGCTGAAAATCCTACTAAGATATTAAACATGATAACGAAACAGAACCATTGACTCAATGTTTAAACATGATATCCTAAAATAGTAGGATAATGATTAATAAAGTGGGATAATAACATTAAGAACATAGTGTCATAAGATTATATAACCTTATATAATGTTACATCAAAATAAATCTTAACATAAACAAATGTCAAGGAAAATTACTGAGACAACCTCACATGGTTGATAGAGCCCCGTTGTGGATTAGGTTTACTCTCAAATCCTCTAAAATATGTCTCGTGGTTGTAAAACATTATCAAATTAATTGGAGATATATATAATTATTTTCCCACCAATCACATTAATTTCATGTACATGTGTATTACTATCATAAAAAATCATTCATTAGGCTTAAACATAAGAATTATCCATGGAAATAAAATGAGTTACAAAATATAACATTGTATCATAATCAAAAGATATTTCATAAATAAGGATGTCTAGAAATGAACATAAGGAATATATGACTCCATATAATAAAAGAGAGTTCTAAAGTTATATTTTTATGATAGATTATATTTTGTATAGAATCATTAGCTAACATTTAATAGAGAAAAAATTTAAATGAGAGAGGAAATGGTCACAACCAGAAGAAAATGATGTTTTAAGAATATCCCATATATCAAGCCTGATTCACCATGTGCATTCTTTATATTCCTAAAAAATAAGATTTAGTTATTTATTTTCATTATTAATAACCATTATAATTTATATTATTATTATTTATTTATTTTAATGTATTACTAAATTACTTATTCATTTAGATTCATATAATATTTTTTAACAATGTTTGAATCATATGTCCAAAATCAATTTAGAATGATGAATAGAAAATAATTTATTATTAATTAATAATATCTAGAATAATAATTAAATAAATATCATTTCAAAAAAAACAATTATAATTTTAAAAATAAACATAAATGATGGTTATAAAGAAAAAAACTACTTTACAATCATAGAGATGGTAAGTCAAACCTATGCCTAAGTAATGTTTCCATTTTTCAATGATCATGATGAAAATAAGGTAAGAGATAGTTTATCAATAGGGATGATGGAGAGGTTGATACAGAGCGATGTGAGAAACCTGATTCTAGGTGAGGTGAAACATAGTTCATGATCCTTTGTAGATGTTGTGGCTGGAAGATCGAGTGAGCATACTGATCCTTGCTTAAAGGATGTCACAGCGCCTGACATAAATCCTAAACTTTTCTGTCAATGAGACCAGTCAGAGATTTCATTCACAAAAAATGATGTGATTCTTATTTCTTCGAATCATCATTTCATTTTGGTTTGGAAATTTTTCAATGGTAGGCTGGCATTGAAAAAAATAGGAAAATCTCTTAAGACAATAATTTTTTTAGGATTTTATATCATCCTTTTGAGCTCCAAAAATTTTCTCTTTCGACTATCTTCCAAGGATAACTAATACCATATTTGGGGGAAGAGATCATGTTTGTTTAGGGGGTGTTCAATGAATGTCCTCAAATGGACCCCCGATTTTGATCCATATTCTATGTCCCCCATTGTTTGGATTTGGAATGGATTCCCTAGGCTACCACAACACCATTTCAAAAAAATCTTCTCTATTTCCTATCTCCACGCTCTTTGGTAATCCATTAAAAATTGATTCGGAAACAAATAACATTTCTCGACCATCTGTTTTGAGGTATTGCGTTGAAATATATGTTTCTAAATATCCTCCTACTCAAAACAGGACCCAGAATGGTGATCATGGATACTTTTAGGAGGATTTTTATGAAATAATTATATATTATTTCTCACATTACCTCATGCTTGGGAACACATCAAAAGATTTTGGACATAAATCCACACGTCCTGATGCCAAAAAATCTATTTTGGTTGAAAAAATAAAGCAGAATGAGATGGGAATCATCTCAGTTATAGAGTTAATTTGGACCTTCCTAGTACATCTACTGAAGTGAATAGGAATGATATGAACATGGAGAGTTTGGTTATGAATTATCATCACTCTAAAAATCAATAAATTTATGGAATTGTTGCTTCCCATCATACTCCCACAAGTTTCAATATTTCCACTTCTAATCTGGTGGAAGAGAAGAAGAAACAATTTGAGTCACATGACACATGTGAGAAGATGCAGGGTGACCACTTGGATATTATTGACTCTTTATAAGAGGATGATGACCAAACTAATCAAATTGAGGATGAATACATTAAATCGCATTCTAGGATGGGGAAAACTGATGGTGGATGCTGATGGGAACATCACAACAAATCACATAAAAACTAGGAAGCAAAGGTACTACATTACTCTTGGGTGAACAATAGTAACATGGTCATTTGATTTATCTAAAATGAAAACACTAAGCCTCCAAAACAACAGGTATCTTTTGAACCTGGTGCAACACATGATGTTGAAGAGGAGAAATATGATCAATACAGTAACCCGATGTATAAATATTCCTACCAGATAGCAGATACAAATGAATTGAGTGAAGAAATTGATGCATGGATGGATGAACAAGATGAAAATACATTCAAGAAATACACCAATGGTGAAATTTCAGCTCTGGTGTACCCTCAAATTAGGAAACACATTTTCATATAGATGGTTGATAAATACAAAATAAATCATTATTTGAACTTTAAAAACATCCTTTGGGAATGATTTTCGGATAAAAATCTCTTATTTCTAGCCACTGCTCAAGGAATTTTTTCTTCCACGAGACTGGTGTGTTCTTCTTTATAACTACTACATTGTATTTCTGCTTGTTGAGAGATTTGATCGCATGTTTTCATTTCAGAATTGTGGTAATAAGGAAGAAAATATTTGTGACCATTTTTTTTCAAAGTGGTCAACTGATATTTCTATGAGTAATTAAACATGTAAGGAATAGTTTCATTGGTAATTTTTAATCAGTTAATAACATGTGAGGTGAAGCTGAAGGAATCATGGGGAAATATTCTATGCCACCCATCCGTGATGATGGCTAACTGATAGTGTTGGCCTATGTCTTAATGGATAATAGGGGAATATTTCTATTAGATCCTTTTCTTCTTGGTTATATTGTCTTGTATTCCATCATTCCCCATAATTGTAAGGTATTTACACCTCATGTTTATACAGACACTTTTGGATTTAATAAATCTTCTTGGGGCATGAATTGGGTGATAAATTCATGTCACTTCTTTTTTTAAAAATAATGGTAAGTTATATTTTATATTTAAAAAATAATAATTATATCATAAATATAATACCATTTCATTAAATACACTTACATAAATAGTCCATGTGATGCGGTAATAAAAAATGAATCACGTCGCTTTGCGAGGTGATGGTCTTCCATACACATGAATGACATTGTCAATTTAAATGGATAATATAGTAAAAAATTAAATAAAATATCCATCATAAATAAATATTTATATGTAATTAATATAACATATAACCAATTAATTTATCAATATAATTATACGTGTGAGGAAATGATGGAAAAATAATTACATTGATCTGTGAGGTAGTAATCCGACGTACATAAGAATGTTTCTTTTATTTCCCATTTGATTGAAGTGCTGATGGATTTAGGTTATTACATTAACATAATTACATAATTTTATATGAATGATACTGATTTGATTATTTCTTCTTGATTGAGAAATATTTGAAAGAGGTGTAAGAATAAATAAAACAAAGATACATGATTAATAATAATACCTCTTCTTCAGACCACCAATTTCATATTATACCTAAACCCTCACCAGATAGGATTTATGATGAAATAAATGCCTATATGAAGCCATAATGTAAATAATGAAGGTATTTTGGATGATACCTGGTGAACCAATGGTTTTTTAATTGATTAATGGAGAGGAGAGGGGTTAGCCTTTTATAATAGAGGAGTAGTGAAAAACTTATAAATTCCCAAAACAATTCAACAATGCTATGTCACTCCTTGGCCATGAGCCTACAAATTTTTAAATTAAAGGATAGAAAGTGATAAAAGGATGTGTTACCCAAATTTTATTCTTAAAATAACTGTGACGTCCTGGAACCGACTTCCCCTCAACCCGAGCCCTGAGCCCGGTTGGCCACATGACCCCTGGATCGTCTCCCCATAGGGTATAGGCTGCCGACTAGCAGCGGGGGTGTAATGGTAAGTCAGTGGGAAGACTGTACCCCCATGTCAGAGTACACGGCTGTATAGCAGCAAAGTAATAAAAATAGTGGAATCACAACCAATGTTAAACAGGAGAAAAAGGGAAACATACAAACCAAACAACAGAAGTGAGAAAAAACCTGATAGATATGAAAAAGCCACATAGGCAGTGTTTAATACAAAATAGATGGGTGGAATGCTGATATAGTAGAAATTACTGACAAACATGTTATACAGTAATAAAAAAAGAGAAAAAAAGTAGTCCATGAGCATCTCTATCCAAGCTCGATCCTCTTCTCTGGATCTCCAGCTAGAACATACATATATCAACAACCTGAAGCTGGGCATTTGCCCCTACTAGTACCTGCAGCAGTAAAGTCTAAATTGGTGCCCAAGAGTTCACCCGGGTAGGGTGTGAGATAAGTCTCAGTAGGCCACCACCAACGATGTCTATGTGTAATCCAAATAGGTGTTCGCAAAAGAAACTGTGTGTAGTAAACTACAAGTAAGTAAAGCAAAATAATAAACAACCCTCCCGCTCAGGTTCCGGAAGGACACCTGGCGGGTCTACCTGCTTCAGCTCATGGCTGGTAATATGAACAATCACTAGAGGTACAAGTACATAGATATAGGTTATCACTGGCATGAGGTAATCATGCCTCTCATCCATGCTTCTCACATATGTAATAATCATCACTAGAACGATGCATGAATGCCTCTTGTCCACAAGCATTATAACTGGCATGGAGAATAATTCCTCCCACCCATAAACGATATAGGCATGGGGTAAAAATGCCTCCCGCCCTCACACAGAGATTCATCTTGCACGGGGTAAGAATGCCTCCCGCCCACACACGGAGATTTATCTGGAATGGGGTATAAATTCCTCTCACCCACACACGGAGATTTATCTGGCATGGGGTATAAATGCCTCCCTCCCACACATAGAGATTTATCACAAGCATGTCAATACAGTATGGAATAACCATTCATATCACAATATATAAGGAAATCCATCTTATATCATATCATATTAACACAACATGGCATTTCCCAATCACATTATGGAAAACATACATATTAATTCATTAAAGGATTCAGGCTATCTCATCCTAGACAACCTCTAACCAAACCATCTCATTTGCCTAACATGGAAAATCCCGTTCAAGACATAAAAATAAGGTCCAAAGGTGAAAAGGTCCAAATCTAAAGGCATATCACCTATGGTTAACCACTCCCGGTCTACACCTCATCTAAACACCCTAACAAGGTTAGATTCATCAATCTCATACCACACAGGTAATTTAGATATGAATCAGTCATTATAAATATGGGGTTTGGCGAAAGACAAACCACGAAACGACAATAATAACTCAAAAAGGAGAAAACCCAAAATGGAAACCACATGACCACCTACCTTAGAGTTGTAGCAGTAGGCTCGCTTGATATCGACCTCATATTCGCAGTAGGTTGGAAGAGATATGATTTAAAATCCAATGCCCTAAAAATAAGGCATATGATCCTGTGGTAAAATAGTGAAACTAATACCATGATTCACCGAGGAAGGAAGCTTAGGTGTTGTTAGCCTTACCTTGTCCTTTCCAACACTTCCGTCGGATCAAGATTCGGACACCGGGGGAAGAATCCACCAAGAAAAGAGAGGGAGGAGGGTTTTGGTGCTCAAAAGAGGGCTCCCCTCTGTTATGTTTGTGGTAAAGAAGAAAAAAGAAGATATTTAGACTTAAATAGAATTAAGGGGAAAATGGTAATTTTTACCCAGAACCGGGTCGCACGATTTAGGCGCCTAGTTTACCAAACCGTGCGCAAACTGTGCGCACCTCCCTGCCTCCGAGACAAAAGCCTCACGGTTTAGGTGCATGGTTTACCCAAACTGTGTGCAACCCATGAGCACCTCCCTGCCTCCAGACCAAAGGCCACACGGTTTGTCTGAAACCATGCGCAGGCCATGTGCCATTGTCTACAAGCCCATTTCTCAAACTCCCGGGATCTGAACCAACCCCGGACACACCTCAGAACTTCCTTAGGATGTTACACACATTATACAAGCTTAAAGGAAGGATTTGAAAGAAAAACTAACGATCCGTTCCTTTTCCAAAGAGTCGGGTCATTACAACCTCCTCACCTTAAAGCAACTCGTTCCCGAGTTGGCCTTCCAAGGGTACTTAAGTGTCATCAAAGAAAATCTCTGGACATTGAGAACGTATATCAGCCTCTCGCTCCTAGGTCTCGTCCTGTACCCGGCCGAGCTGCTATAGCACCCGTACAAGAGTAACGGACCTACCACGGAGTGTCTTCATGCTCCTGTTAACAATTCGCATCAGATACTCCTCGAAGGAAGCATCCATATATAGTTCAACCTCATCAGGATGAAAAACATGAGTTGGATCTAGAAAGTACCGGCATAGATGAGATACATAAAAAACATCGTTCATGGCCTGATATCTCTACGGAAGTGCAAGATGGTAAGCTACTAGTCTGATCCACTTCATCACCTCAAATGGTCCTACGAACCACGATGAAAGCTTACCCTGCTTCCGTATACGTCTTTTCCCCAACCTGGGTGAGACCTTCAAGAAAATCTGGTTCCCAACCTCGAACTCAAGAGGTCGTCGATTCTTGTTAGCATAGGACTGCTGTCTAGACTGAGCTGTCTACATATGCTTCCTAATAAGCTATATCTGCTCTGTAGTCTCCTGCACAAGACGTGGTCCTAGAATAGCTGCCTTCCCTACTCCAATCCAACACAAAGGTGAGTGAAAAGGCCTAACATTTAAGGCTTCATAGGGATTCATATTAATGGTAGCCTAGAAGCTATTGTTGTAACTGAACTTGAAAATAGGAATGTGCTTCTCCCATGAACCTCCAAAATAGAGAACACATGCACGTAACATATCCTCTAGCACCTGTATATTCCGCTTGGTCTATTCATCAGTATTCGGGTGATAGGTCATGCTCAAAAGTACCTACGTACCCAAGGCCTTCTATAAACCCTTCCAGAACCGAGATGTAAAATGAGGATCTCTGTCCGAGACAACAGAACGAGGTGCTCCATGAAGGCGCACTATTTACTTGACATACAGTCTTCCTAAGTCATCAACCGTGAATGTCTCCTACATAGGTAAGAAATGTGTGACCTTGGTCAGACGGTCGATGATAACCCATACTGCATCATTTCTACAAGGTGACTTGGGTAAACCAGTTACAAAGTCCATAGAAACATCGTCCCATTTCCACTCCGGAATGGACAACAGCTGCAAAATCCCTTACAAACGCTGATTTTCCGCCTTCACCTGCTGACAGGTGGAACAACGCGTGATAAAACCGTCTATCTATTGCTTCATGTTAGGCCAACAGTACTGTCGTTGCAAATCACGATACATTTTGGTGATGTCTGGGTGAACTGCCCATGTTGAGGCATGGAAATCCCTCAGCAGCTCCTCTCTGATGTCTTCTGGGACCCATACATGCCCACAGAATAATAAATTATCACCTTTATCCATGGTCCAATCTTTAGAGGCATCATTAGTGACACTCTCTCGTAGAACAAGGCCTTTCGGGTCTGATAACTTTCTTGCCCTGACCCATTCCAAAAGAGTAGACGTCACCACTAAGGCTGAGAGGATAGTTTGACCCTAACCCTCCTAAACCTCAACGTGCATCCCTAATAATAGGACCATCATCTTCCACTCCTCATTTGATTCTCGAACCACTTGTGACTGAGTTTTCCGACTCAGCTCATCGGCTACTGAATTTCCTATCCCAAGAGTGTAGGCCAGTTCGAAATCAAAGGATTTCAAGTACTCGACCCACCTGTGTTGCCTGAGATTTAGATCCCGATGAGTGAAGATATATTTGAGGATTTTGTGGGAATTGAATACTGCAAAATTATCTCCCAACAAATAGTGTCTCCAACAGCGTAAGGCATGTACAACCGCTGTGAGCTCAAGGTCGTGCGTTGGATAATTCCGTTCATGAGGCTTTAACTGGCGAGAACCATACACAATGACTCGCTCGTCCTGCATCAAGATAGCTCCAAGCCCGATACCTGATGCGTCACAAAATACCGTATAAGCTCTGCTTGGCTCCGGAAAGATCAGCATCGATGCAGAAGTTAGTCTGCCCTTCAGTTCCTGAAAATCTACTTCACATGGGTTTGACCAATTGAATCTCACCCCCTTTTTGGTCAAAGCTGTAAGCAGTTCTGCTAGGCGTGAAAAGTCTTGAATGAACCGCCTATAATATCCTACAAGGCCCATGAAACTCCTGATATCAAAGAAGTTCTTGGGATACTCCCAAGAAATTAAAGCACTCACCTTCTCAGGGTCAACTGACACTCCAGACTCAGAAATAATGTGACCCAGGAAGTGAACCTTATTTATCCAAAAGTGGCATTTACTGAGCTTAGCATTAAGTTGATGCTCTCTTAGTGTATTCAGCATGATCTCAAGATGGGTTGCATGGTCGTGTCTCGAGCGTGAATAGACTAAGATATCATCCACAAATACAACCACAAAAGAATCAAGGTAAGGGTGAAAAATCCAATTCATAAGATCTATAAACACTACAGGTGCATTCGTAAGCCCAAACGGCATGACTAGGTACTCATTGAGACCATACCTGCTCCTGAACGTCGTGCGAGGTATGTCTGAAGTCCTAACATGCACCTGATGATAGCCCGACCTCAAATCTATCTTTGAAAACACATTCGCTCCTCGGAGCTGATCGAAGAGGTCATCAATTAGAGGTAAAGGATACTGATTCTTAACAGTCAGCTAATTTAACTTATGATAATCCACGCAAAGACAAAGGGTACCATCTGCCTTCTTGGAAAAAAGAACAGGTGATCCCCAAGGAGAAGTACTAGGATGTATAAAGCCTTTTTCTTCCAGGTCCTCCAGCTAACTCTTGAGCTATAGAAGTTCCTTAGGTTCCATTCTATAAGGGGGAATGGTCACCGGTGCTACTCCTGGTATAATCTCAATATTAAACTCCACCTCTCACACTGGAGGTAGACCAGAGAAATCGTCAGGAAAGACATCACTGAACTTATCCACCACCAGAGGATAAACAGAGGTTTGTAACCCTTGGTCATCGAGATAAAGTCTGGAAACCTGTGTCGTGACACCACCTAAACTCTGGTGTTCTGGTCCTGCTCGTGTCACACTAAGATCCCATTCTCCCTTATGCATATGTGTGTCTCCCTCTGGTGATATAAACGCCACCCTCTAATGATAGCAGTCAATCCGAGATTTATAGGGAACTAACCAGTCCATCCCGATTATTACGTCAAAACCTATCATATCCAAAACATACCGGTTCCACACCAAAAGGTAACCTCTCACCTTGAGGGGAAAATTTTGACAATGATGAATGCCCTCTGAACGGATACCTAATGGGGTATCTAACGTGATCATGCCATGATATGACTCAACGTCAAGGCACAAACTTCCAATAATCGCCTCTGATATAAAAGAGTGAGAAGCGCCTGTGTCAAACAAAGAAGATACTAATGTAGAGGCAACTATAATCGTACCTCGTATAGTAGATGGTACGGCGTACTAATCCTGTGGCGTAGGTTAGACTGTATACAACTGGCTGGTACCATGGCCCTGAGTCATAGCCTGGCTACCCTGAGCAGACCCACCCTGCTGGTGCTGAGAGTCATACACCTGATTACCTCTGCCTCAACTGTCTCTACATCCTGATCGGTCGGCGGTATTCCAGCCGCCTGACTGACGTGATCCTACCAATCCAGCACCAGATCGTGGTGTAGGTACTGATCCCTAATCACTAGGCCCTGGGGGAAAAGTCCTGTAGAAGCGGTAGAGATGACCCAACCTACCACAACCTCTGCACTCCACTGGATTTCACGTACACTACCTCTTCATATGTCCTGGCACCCCACATTGGTGACAGATAGGAGTACCACCTGAGAAAAGGGTCTGACCACCACTAACACCATGAGAATCCTCATAACGCCGCTTTTTCCCAGAAGCAGATCCACTAGAACCATTGGGTGCCGAACCGCCCTGGTTCGCACTATCCGCATCTCTAAAATTCCTATCTGGGATCAAATCCCGATTGAAAATCTTTGAAACGATCGTCAACCTGAACACGTTAACCTGCGACCAGATGGCGTAACACATCCCATCCTCAAAACACCTAGCGGCCGTGAGATCATCAGTAGCTATTGTAGGAGAAAAACGATGTAACTCAGTGAAACGGGACAAATATTCCATGACTGTCATGGTCCCTTGCTGCAGATTCATAAACTCCCTAGCTCTGTTAGCCCTCAAAGTCTGGGGAAAGAAATAATCATAGAAGATGGTCTGGAAATTAGTCCAGATCATATCTCTCTACTGTTTCGACTGGGTTATGACATCCCACCACCTCCTGGATGAACCATGTAGCATATAAGTTGTGAGCTTGACCCTCCACTCTGAAGGCATTTCTAGGTGCTCGAAGATGTTAAGAATAGCTTCCAACCAGGACTCCGTAGAAAGTGGTCTGCCATCTCCCAAAAAAGTAGGAGGTTGTTGCGACTGAAGCTCACAGGTCAACTCTACCATACTCAGGGCAGGTCGCACTCCACCTTGCATACTCTACATCATACACAAGAAGATCTCACGGAACTGGGCATCGACGCCCATCTTAGGAATAACAAGAGGATCCATGGTTGGCTCGATATGAAGATCAACTGGCGGCTCAGGGCCCGCCACCTCAGGAACGTGATCGTCACCGCCTTCGACGCACATGACTCGAGGACGTCTTGGAGGCATAGTGATAAAATTCCAAACGAACGTCTCAAAAAAAGAAACCAAAAAATTAAAGGCTAAAGTCTAGAAGCTAGGATAGGTAATAAGCCTTCCTAACCCTAAGATCACCTAACCACAACCATATGAATTCTTAGTAAAACCTGAAACTGTTCAAATTTAACTTAATCTAGTGACATGGCATTTCCTAGCCCATAAGGGCCCATACTCCTCATGAACTGAAAGATGACACACAATTGGATGTCATTTCTCATTTACTTGTGCTAATTAAGTATTTGAATTTCCTTTAAAGAAAATGATTGGTTTAGTTGCAATGTCAATTTCTGATCCATAAGGGCCCATACACCTTATGAACCAAAGAGTGACACCCACTAAAACCACATCATTCCTCAATTCACAACCTGCAAGAAGAGCTATCATAGTTGCACACATATTAACAAGTCACGGAAATAAACAACAGGCAATGCTCGCTGAAAATTTAAACGTGGCATGGCAAGATGCATGGCCCAATCATATCTTGCATATCATGATGCATGTTCTAATGAATAACCCTCATTTCATCAGGTCGAACCTGAAAATCCAAATTCCAACATTGAAAATATCAATAACATCACAAAACATGTGAATCGCCCAATGGTGAAATAGTATCAACAGTAATTAGAAGAATCAATAACAAAAAAAATAGGAAACTTGGCCCATACCCCATACAAGGATTCGTGACGCCTAAGCACGGCTCATGGCTAAGTCCCTAAGCGTTCCCAGTCTCCAATTCTATCATCGCCAAATAGTAAAGCAGAAAAGAAATAAAACCTATGATACCACTTTGTGACGTCCCGGACCCGGCTGCCCCTCAACCCAAGCCCCGAGCCCAGTTGGCCACATGACCCCTGGCTCGTCTCCCTATAGGACAGAGGCTGCCGACTAGCAGTAGGGGTGTAATGGTAAGTTAGTGGGGAGACTGTACCCCCATGTCAGAGTACACAGCAGTATAACAGTAAAGTAATAAAAATAGCGGAAGCACAACCAATGGTAAACAGAAGAAAAAGGGAAACATACAAACCAAACAACAGAAGTAATAAAAACCCTGATAGATATAAAAAAGCCACATAGGTAGTTTCTAATACAAAATGGATGTATGGAATGCTGATACATTAGAAATAGCTGGCAAGAAAGATATACAGTATTACAAAAATAGAACAAAAGTAGTACACGAGAATCTCTAGCCAAGCTTGATCCTCTGCTCTGGATCTCCAGCTATAACATACATATATCAACAACCTGGAGCTGGGCCTTTTCCTCTACTAGTACCTACAGTAGTAAAGTCTACATGGGTGCCCAGGAGGCCACCCGGGTAGGGTGTGAGACAAGTCTCAGTAGGCCACCACCAATGATGTCTACGTATAATCCAAATAGGTGTTTTCAAAAGAAACCATGTGTAGTAAATTGTAATTAAGTAAAGCAAAATAATAAACAACCCTCCCGCTCAGGTTCCGGAAGGACACCTGGTGGGTCTACCTGCTTCAGCTCATGGCTGGTAATCTGAAAAATCACCAGAGTTACAAGTACATAGATATAGGTTATCACTGGCATGAGGTAATCATGCCTCTCATCCATGATTCTCACATATGTAATAATCATCACTGGAATGAGGTGTGAATGCCTCTCATCCACAAGCACTGTAACTAGCATGGGGAAGAATGCCTCCCACCCATAAACGATATATAGGCATGGGGTAAAAATGCCTCTCGCCCTCACATGGAGATTCATCTGGAACGGGGTAAGAATGCCTCCCACCCACACACGGAGATTTATCTAGCACGGGGTAAGAATGCCTCCCGCCCACTCACGGAGATTTATCTGGCACGGGGTATAAATGACTCCCGCCCTCACATAAATATTTATCACAAGCATGTCAACACAGTATGGCATAACCATTCACATCACAATATATAAGGCAATCCATCTTATATCATATCACATTAACACGACATGGCATTTCCCAATCACATTAAGGAAAAGATACATCTCAATTCATTAAAGGATTCAGGTTATCTCATCCTAGCCAACCTCTAACCAAACCATCTCATTTTCCTAACATGGAAAATCCCATTCAAGACGTAACATTAAGGTCCAAAGGTGAAAATGGACAAATCTCAAGGCATATCACCTATGGTTGACCACTCCCGGTCTACACCTCATCTAAACACCCTAACAAGATTAGATTCATCAATCTCATACCACACATGTCATTTATATATGAAGCAGTCATTATAAATATGGTTTTTGGTGAAAGACAAACCATGACACGACAATAATAACTCAAAAAGGCAAAAATCCAAAATGGAAACCATGTGACCACCTACCTTAGAGTTGTAGGTGTAGGCTCGCTTGATATCGACCTCAGATTCACAGTAGGTTGGAAGAGATCTGAGTTCTAGACCAATGACCTGGAAATGGGGCATATGATCCTATGGTAAAATAGTGAAACTAATACTAAGATTCACTTAGGAAGGAAGCTTAGGTGTGGTTAGTCTTACCTTGGCCTTTCCAACGCTTCCGTCGGATCAATATTCGGACAGCGGGGGAAGAATCCACCAAGAAAAGATAGGGAGGAGGGTTTTAGAGCTCAAAAGAGGTCTCCCCTATGTTCTTTCTGTAGGAAGGAGGAAAAAAGAATGGATTTAGACTTAAATAGAATTAAGGTCAAAATGGTAATTTTTACCCAGAACTGGGTCGCACGGTTTATGCGCACGGTTTACCAAACCGTGCGCACCTCCCTGCCTCTTAGACAAAAGCCGCACGGTTTAGGCACACGGTTTACCCAAACCGTGTGCAACTCGTGCGCAGCTCCCTACCTCCAGACCAAAGGTCGCACGATTTGTCTGAAACCATGCGTAGGCCGTGCACCATTGTCTACAAGCCCATTTCTCAAACTCTTGGGCTCCAAACCAACCTCAGACACTCCCCGGACCTTCATTAGGATGTTACAAACATTATATAATCTTAAAGGAAAGATTTTAAAGAAAAACTAATGATCCATACCTTTTCCAAAGAGTCGGGTTGTTACAATAACATTTTTTATAATTATTATCCTCTTTAACTCTAAGGTTAATCACTTTTACCTAACGATGATTATTTTATAAATTTTTACAATTCATTACAATGAGAAAATATGTTTACCTTAATATATAATATAAAATATTTTAATTAAAAATAAAGAATATATTTTATAAAAATAAATTCATAAAATGGTATATTTTAATTTTAACTTATACCCCCAACCGTGTCAAAAATTATGTTTTTCAAGAAATGAGTTTTTCATGCATTCAATGATGGTTCAATAATAATATGAAAAGTAATAATAATTATATGAATTAAAATTCATATTTATTAGGTATATAATATATAAATTACATTTAAATAATTCCAAATTAGGTACTTTTTTTAGGTAATATGGAGAAATATTATGCACTTTTAAATAGTTATTTTAAAAAATGTGTTGTAAAGCATAAAAATAAAATTATATTAAAATCAATTATAAATATGTTTTAATTGTAATTTCTATTATATATAAATAATTAAAACTAATTTTACATTGAAATAAAATTAAATAATAATATTAAATTTAAATTTTGTAATTTATTAATGAAATTATTGTTTTACAAAAAACCAAATTTTCACTATTTAATGGAAAATAAATATTTTCTGAAAAATCCCAAAATTTTACCCTAAGTTAAAAATTTTATTCAGATATTATTATGATTATATATTTATAATATAACATTTTTAAATGTTAAAAATCATAAATATAATATTTTCTCACCAATGCAACTAAAATCATTTTTTGTAAAAAATATATTTTTGATACATAAAGTGACCTTACTAAAATTTTAGTACAAATTTATTATTATGTAATAGATTAATTCATATTATATAATAAATATAGATATTATTTTAATAACATTTTTATTCCTATTCAACCATTCAATTTTAATGACAATGTTATAACTATCATGTATAGATAATAATATTTTATTATTATATTGTTGTACGTTTTAACTGAGTGTTGCCTGTTGAATTTGATATTTAAATTAATGTTCATTTTAAATATTTTGATATTACTATATATATCCATTAAATAAATTATATCCCCAAAATTTGAAATGTTTCTCACCAATCAGGGGTTAGAGATTTGAAAATTCTATTTATAGAAAAACAACATCATTAAAATGGTTAAGAAGATTTGATCATAAAAAGATGGAAAGAGAAACAAAAAGGTCATAAAATAACTAGGTTTATACATAGGATAACATTGGTGAAAAGTGAAAACATACATTTGAAAAGGAAAACCATTTAAGATATAAGTTTTTAATTATTTTAAAGAGAGAAGTGACCATTAATTTTTAAAAAATGAATAATATTTTAATTTCAAGACAACATTACAAAATGTGAGGGAACCATATAATAGATAGAGATAGAAATTAAAGAAATATACATTACATGTATAATTTCATCCTTAAAATAATTTTCACCAAATTATCATCTTTTTAACCAAACGAGGATTATTCCAGAATATTTTTTATATTTATCAATCACTAAATCTAACTTCAAATGGATCATAGTATTCTAGAAAATGATATTAAGATATTCCCATTTCTTGTAAATATTAACAAAAAACATAAATGGTTATCAAAATGTAATATAATAACAATAAATGTATATGAATATAGTGATATATAAATTTATAAAATGAAACCAATGGTTTAATATAGATCATTCCTTAAATAAATAACTGTATATCCCAAATAAACTCAATAACCTTAATCTGAAAAAAGGATTTAACCTTAATGTTCTTAGAATAACATTCAAATTACATCTCCAAAATGATAAATATAATATTTATAAATAATTATTTATATAAAACCTAAAGGTTATATATATCTTATCATTATAAAAAGTTTCCCAAAATATCATTAGTCACATGAAATTTCAAAAAAAAAAAAAAAAATCCGCAAATATGCTTCACATAATAAACATAATATTTATCCATCGAATCATTTATGTAAAAAATCTAATGATAAACTATACATTTCATAGTCCTATGGTAGGAACTTCACCCTATTCACCCTTAGATTGTGGGTTAAATCGCCAGATCCCTACAATATGTGATTGGTTGTCATCGGAAATGTAGGTTTTTTATAATCCATATTAATATAAATCCTATTATGTTTTCAAACATAATATATTTCTCAATCCCTGCATAATGATTCATATTGAGTTTTGTAAATCATAAAAAAATATCCCTTGATAGTGTCGAAGTATGTGTGCATCAAGGACCATTATCAAAAACCAGGTGAAGACTGAGTCTAGATTAAGTCACTGTTTTCAATGTTATTAATGATAGGTAAAACTATGCTTGAGCTATATCCAGTTGTAGTATCCACATGGGGATTAAATTTCTTTTAAGACACTCACCCTATACCTCAAAAAAACTACATAATATTTATTATTCTTATCATTATACTTATACATATACCTAGGGCTCTAAAAAATCTATAACTAATTCCCCAAATTTGATATACCTTAATATGATATGAACTACAATTACCCATGCATTTTAAACATGTTATTACATGATTTTAAAGCATGAATATCAAATAAGTACAAACTCAAATATCATGTGGCATAATTTATTTAGAATAATAAGTTCATATTACCTCAAAAGGAATATAAAACATGGAGTACTTATTTTATTCTCTATAATGAGCACTCAATTCCATTAGAGCTCTTAAAACTGCAAATATAACAAGGGGAATTCATAAATAAAGGGTGACGTAAAATTCAAAGTATGGGAGAAAACCTAAAACAAAAACATAAAATGAGAGTCAATGGAATGACCTGATATCATAAAAGATTAGGCTCATGAGTAATCAAAAGTAAGTACAATATAAAATACATGGTATGATAAGATCATATATTTATAGAAAATGTGGAAGGAAAATAAAACATTACATAAACCTAAGTCAATTCTAACCAATGAGTCAACATAAAATGGTGTAAAAATCCCTATAATGGATTTAGATATATCCCTAACCCTATACATTTCATCTCATGAGACTAAAATAATACCTAATTTATTGGAGGGATATATAATTATAGGCCCACACATCAAATTCATTTCATGAATATGTGTTTTCCTACCACAAAAGGAAACAATCATATGAAATAAACATAAGAATTAAATATGGAAATAAAATGGATTTCTTAAGATTGCCTCATATCCCAATGAAAACTGGTTTTATGAATAATTAATGTGGTAGAGGAATATAAGGAATCAATTACCATGATTAATAAGGGAGAGTGGTCTTGGTATATATGTAATAGATGTATTATAATTTAAATAAAATTTCAAATTAATGAATTTAAGAGAGATAAATGATACATGTATTAAACTATAAAGTATCATAGAGTGGTTCAGGTGTATATTTATGAGTCTTATTTATATAATTTAGAACAATTCCATAACATTAATGATATAAAAAAATGTAGTTAGATAGAGAATGATCACAACACGAAGAAAAGTGGTGGTTAGGAAGATCCCTTACCTCGAGCCCGATTCATCAATTGCATTCCTGATATTCGGAAATCCTAATATTATACTAATTATTTAAATGTTAAAAATATTATTTTTATTATTCAGTTTTTTATCATGTTACATTTAATTGTTTTTTAGCTTCAAGTTGGATGTTTTGATAATGTTCAGATCATGGCTCCAAAATCACATTAGAAAGATGACTAAGGAAAAATACAGTGTTAATTAATCATATTTAAAATGATTATAAATATATAATTATCATTTAAAAAACAATTATAATTTTAAAACAAATTAATAAGGGTGGTCTTTAAAACCAACTACATTAAAATTAGGGATAATTGTATGCCCTACATGCATATGGGAAACATTTCCATTTATCGATGATCATAACATAATGTAAGTGTTATATTATCATTAAATAAGTATCATTATATCAGTAATATAATATTATTACATTAAATATACTTATATATACCATCCATGTGAGTTAGTATTTAAAATAAATCACATCCCTTTGCGAGGAGATAATCTTCCATACACATAAATGACATTATCATTTTCAATGGATGGAAAGGTAAGATATTATAAGATATATTAATTTTTAAGAATGATTAAAATTTCATTAATATATAATATAAATATTAAATTCATAATCCTAAATATATATATTATTCTATGATTTAAAACAAATTAAACCAGTCCACAATTGGACAGTCCTTTGTATACAGTAATGATGGTTTCATTTCCCATCTAAATGAAATGGATATATATTTCAGTTATAAAATAAAAAAAAATATTCGAGTATTTGAGATTTTTATGTGATTAAATAATAATGATTATGAAATATTTGAGTTAGGTATAATATTAAATAAAACAAATATGCTCGATTTAGAATGATACTTCTTCACTGGACACCACTTTATGATTATACAGAATGTCTCCCTAGATTGGATTAATGATTCAAAAGGGACTCCAAGATGTTGTATGAGAGGTAGATAAGATATTTGGTTGCGTATTGGATAATATAATTTTATTTGGATGTGTGTAAGGGAGAGGATAATTATTTCCCTTCTGTAAGGGTGGGGAAGTGGCATTCTATTAAATACCCAAAATTATTAAATAATGGGAAGTCACCATCGATCTAAGTGCCAAAATTTTATAATTAAAAATTATATTATATATATGACCCATACAAAAATATAACTAATGAAACATGTTTTAAATATGTTATTCTATTTACCAATATGGTAACATACATTAACCCTTTTAATTCTTTTTCAATGATAACTATTTATTTACTATTTGTTACTATTCATTGTGAGGGAAAATTAATTTCAATTTATTATAAAATATAATTTATGATGTTTATAAATATTTAATATATAATATCAATATATTCTCTCAAAATTGAAATAATGTGATTTATAATTAAACCCACAGACATGTCCCACAAAACAGGTTCTTCAGGAAATGAAATTTTGAAGCACAAAATGATCATCTAATATCTATGTGAAAAGTAATAAAATATAAAATAATTAAAATAAATATTTATTGATATATAATATATAATTTTCTTCTAAACCATTCATAATTATGTATTTTTTTAGTTAAAATGGATAAACATTAATCACTTTAAAACAATTTTAAGAAAAAATGTGTATCAAAGCCTAAAATAAGTTTATTTTAAAAACCAGTATAAAGATGATTTAAATTAAATTAATGGTGTTATAAGTATTATAGAGAATATTAATGTTACTTTAAAATAAAATTTATTAAAAACAATACATTTAAATTAGAAAATTTATTAAAAATGGATCTTTTGCTACAAATTGGTAATTTTTGACAATTCACTAGTTAATCACTATTTTTTGAAAAATATGATAATTTCAACCTAAGGTAATATCAATATTCTTATTTCACTAATAATGTTAATTTTTTAAAATAATATTTTTATAATTTCCAAAAAATAATAGTAATATTTTTTCACAGAAGAAATAGAAATCATTTGTGAAGAAAATTTATTTTTGAAGCATAAAATGACTTTACTGAAATTTGAGTACTTTTGTATTATAAATAAATAAATAAATTTATGTTATATATATACATTTAATATGATATTCATTATATGGTTTTTCCAATTTATAACATGAATCATAATGTCTATGTTATAATGGTCATATTTAAATAATAATATTTTAATACTATATTGCAGTTCCTTTAAACTCAATGTTTCATGTTCAATATACTATCAAACATAATGTATTTATAAAACACTGGAGGTATTAAAATTGGAATTGATATTTTTTATTATATCTTCCCATTTCAACTGTGGTTAATTCTAAAAAGATGTATCCTCCACCATTTTATTGTTCAATCAGCTTTGACCATCTGTATAGAAAAAAACAAGAAAACATATACAACAATAATGGTAGATTAGTGACCATTTATTCAATAGATATCCAATAAGAATCTTCAATATAGTGTAATCTATCTTTAGTGTGTGTGTTTTCTTCTTCTACAATATCTACTACATTTATCATCATGTTTGAATGGTTGTTTCCTTTTATTGATCTCATACCATCCAAATACATCTTTATTGTGGTGTAACGTAGTTTTTGTCGACAATAATTTATATCCCACCATAATAGTTTCTAGTATGACATCTTTTTTAAAATACAATTTTTTTATTGTAAATGGTCTTCACTAAAGACTTATAAGCCCCATGATTCATGTAGCTATGGTACCGACCTAAATTATGACACTATAAATGAACAATGATCTTAAAAACGCCTTCCATGGTGAATTATTATGTCTATGAATGGTGTAATGGTGGTATCGAGTGGTGAAGGAGGAATTAGAGATGATTTCAAGTGGGATGTTGTAGAGGTGAATTATAATAGTTTCAATTTTATTATATGTAAAATTCCATGGAAATAACCAGGCCCAACATTTGATTAATGTTTGGCATTCTAGTTCATAATATGTAATCATGCTCGATTACTAACTCATTCAATTCATATGGGTTCGGGGGACCCCTACCATCACCAATCCAACCCCACACCGATTAATGTATCCTCTTTCCTCTACAAGTATCTTCACCCCATGTTATGGCACACACAATGCATGACATATGCTACAATCGAGATGGAACTAACCTATGACTTGGATAGATACCAGTACGGATGAATGTGTGACTTACATTGTGGTTGTGGTTAGCCCATTTGTTTACCCTTTTAACCTAAAACATAAAAAAATATGTCAAATTAAAAAACTAATTAGGCATAATTTCTATTTAATTGGATAAATTCAGAAATAATTATTTCCTTACATCCATTAAAATATAAATACCCAAAAAATAATAAATGAATAAATAATTTGGGTGTTGTCAATTAAAACTCATTGGAATTAATAATTTTAAATTTTAAATTTTTCATGTATAAAATATGTTCATCAGCCATCCTATCACATATTTCCCAACTACCTGACATGCATTATGAATACATATTTTTTTTATAATGGCTTCCTTTGGCCATGTATCATAGCTAAACATAGGGTATAAATCCCTTTTAAATGAAAATTTTAAATTAAAAAAAACATAAAACCTTCTGGAGGATTTAATCGATATAAACAACATGACCTTTGGAAAAATATACCACTAAAAATCTATCTATAAACCATAATTAGGGTCTAGCTATGTACCCTCCATGACCATGTTTCCCAAAATGATGTGTCTCACTGAGTACTCGGCCACACCCCGAGCTAGCCTATATGTTTTGTCCTTATATACTAAGTGTCACAAGTCATCATCTTCAACCCTCTTCAAACATAGGGAAACATTACTTATGTTCTTGATAAAAACATTTCTTGTTATCATGTTTTCCAAAATAAAAATACTTTTCAATATTCCCAAACCCCAATTTTCCATAAATCACCACATAATGTCCCCTAAGGCCATAAACAATATAATAATTATTATTATTAAAAATATTATTCTATAGGGAAATGATTTAAAATAAAAATAAATGATCAACAATAAAATGAATTGTTATAGCTTCCCACCTAGATATGTTCTCTTTAGCCAACACATATCAATCTATGTTTGATGATAGTACATAAAAAAGTAACTTACTCCATCTTCCCCATATCCTCTATACTATTCCATTTAATATAGGGGAAATTACCTTCTTCTCTTATCATGTATGATAAAAAATAAGGGGAGTGAATAAAAATAAATAAATAAATAATAAAAATCATGTTAAAACACCTAGCCTTGGTCATAAAAAACATGAAAATTATAAATATTTCTTACGTTAAACCCCAAATTTATAGATGTAAATATTGAGTTAGAGATTAAATATCATGTTCTATTTATGATATATTAATTATTACAGTCACATAAATATTATTATTTATCATATAAATATTAATATAATCCATAAAATAAAACTGACTCATAATCCAACAACATTATTTCCGTAGTGTAAACACTCTATTTAAATATTAATAGAATCATCAAAAATACATAAATGGATTTAATCTAGATGAATTTACAATTTCATATTGTATAAGAAATCAAAAAAAATATTCCCTCTAAAAGTCATATCTTTTAAAAATGTGGGCCTTATACAGTTTACATATAGTTATATAAATTTTAAAATTAATGTTTTTTCTTGAAAATTGTGTCTATGGATTTAACTGGTAAAAAACCTTTTATTAATGTCATAGTTAACCAATTGTAAATTCTATTTATTTTACACACCAACAAGTTTTCATTACCAATATGGGTATACTCCAACTAAGGAAACTCTAATTTCATTTCATATATGATGGTATGATATATCTAATCAAATAAAAATGGTTGGAGGATTGAGTTTTCTCAAATACTTTTCGTTCTGGATAAAATATAAAAATTGGAGTGAAATTGTATATTAAAAAATAACCTAAAAATTCTAAAGTTCCAATATAATTAATTTTACCCCATAGAACACTGGGTACCATTTACTAATATATGGCACATAATGGCCTAAAGACCACACAATTCAAGGACATCATCAAGATAATGGTGATTTTATAGGTTTTTTATATCCACTAAAACCTCAATATGTAGTTAATACAACCACTAATTACTCATTGATATATGAAACACCATGTGAACAACTTCACAACTACATCTATATTGAAATATATAATATTAATCCAAATTTTCTATCTAAACATCCTAAAAACATCATCAGTGATCATTAACTTGGTACAAAATTAGTTTTTAAATTTAAATAGATTCCACCATATATAAATTATTTATATCAAATTTACCCCAACTTTTACCGACATAAATAATTATAAATTCCTATCTTAATTGCTTCATATCTTTGTGAAGAATAATTTTCCACCAAGAATACCCCATTATTGAAATTCGGTTTCTAAACATGCTCTTTGTTCTAGGTCTCAATTTTCAATGGATATGAAACCACTATTATAGAAATAATAAAATAGCATTTTCCCAAATGCTAATCACTTCACTCCAAAACAAAAACATGAAATCCCTTGAATAACCCAATGTACTTTAATTAAATATATTTATCACTTATTGTGCATAGAAATACTTCCTCTATTAAAAAAGTACAATGTAATCTTTTTAAATATCAATGGGACAATACACAATATAAGTAACAATATAAACCTCCTCAAACAGAGATATCCCACACTTATGTTGAATCTTTATAGTATTGAATCATTGAATCCATATAATAATTTATTCCTCTCCATTTTATTATTGATGATTATCTACTATGAGATACACCAATAAATTACCAGATCATTATCAACCAATATAGATCTACCTATATTGGAGTTAGTTGGATTCCATAGAGTTTTATTATTTTTATTTTCTTTATACTCCCTTTAGGACTTCCAAAATTCCCTAATTATATATTATTATTTAAAATATTCATCAAATTTCCTACCCCTTTGACCAAATTATATTCTGACTCCATCCAAAAACATGAATTGATTCTAGGATTTGGTATTATCATAGAAAACTAATTTAACTGCATCGATTCTAATATAGTATCTTCCATGATACATGAATCTCTAATAATTAATTTTTTCAATAAATCCCACCCTTAAATGGATGTAAATTTATTATTAACCCATATATTATCAAGTAACCAATCTGGTGATCCCCACTATATAATTACCCATACTAGAATCATACCAATAAAAATATAAAAAAATTTAACATCTCCTAAAAACAATTGTTCAAGAGCCCAAATATACCTGACCAAAAAATCCATCATATGGGCCTCACATTAGTAGCACATTACAAAAATATACATCAAGCCATTACTAGTCATCCTAATATAATATCCAAAATCACTACACAAATACATAAGGATACAAAATTTATTACCCACATCCACATCCTTGAAAACACTATTAATGGTCTTTTATGTTATTCATGTCAATACATACATCAAAATATTTCTCAAAAATTAATAACCATTAGGTGTTGTGATATAATACCAGAATTTAATTTCATTTAAAACAATTTATGTTCCCACAAGAGTCTTTTAAACACATCATTGTAATGCCCTGGCCCTAGTTACCTAGAGTCAGTGCATTATTACATAACATTGTCATGATACAAGGAATCATGTTCTGAAAGAATGATCTGTTTAGTATCCTTCAAAGTACTAGATACATTAATATGTTTTATATTACATTAAAAAATAAAAAAATAAAAACAACATTTTCTCTATTGACTACATTCATATCCCTTAGACTATACCTACAGGTAATTCATAATATACATCTTCACATTCTAGGAAAAGTAAAACATGAAAAAGGGTGAGCTTATATGCTCAATAAGGATAAAAATATAGTCAAAACTTTCATAAATAAACATAAATATTTAAGGCAATGTATAAGAATAAAACATAATCCATTTAAGCATAAAATTATTTATAATATGTCCAATATAAATCAAATAATTCCATTTACTTATTCACATTGATATTCTTATAGCCGAATTATCACATGCAATATCAATAGCCACTTTCATAATGGTGGAATGCATAATACCAGATATCATAACTACATAGTCAAGGCCTCATGCTAAGACTACAAATAATATTTTGTCAATGTCTTGTGCCAAATCACTAGTTTGTCTTATGAGGCCTACCGATGCATATAGGAGTTATAGCACACTCCACTAATAACTTACTAAGTCCAATGCATTCCTTATACGAAAAAGTTTAAACATAACATAAACATTTGTATTAAAAATAGCATATAAATTGTCAATAATTTATCTATAAACCAAGAATGGTATAAAAATAACACATCCACAGTCAAAAATATCACAAAACATTAATACAATATGGAATATTTGTTTAATAAATCAACATTTATCAAGAATAATATCCCGTAAAGGATGTTGACATAGTTGAAAATGATCAATAAAAATCATTGACAGAAATATCCCTTTCACAATAAATAATATAAAACTCACATTATTTATAAAGGAAGTAATTTCAAATATAGTTTTGAATAAATGTGTCCCATAACAATTTGAAACATTTGAATGAAATTAACATTTTAAAACATTCATGTCCATATAAATAAATCCTTAAAACCATTTTAAAAACATTGACATTAATAAGAAAGGTTTAGAAGAATAAATCATTAAAACATTTAAATTGATATTTTTTTAAAGAGTCCCTTAAAAATAATCACTTTGAAAAATCTTTTATGAAATATGTACATGGATAATAAATATGTCTCAGTAGATACTTACGTAAAAACAACTTCGGATAATAATGAGATTGTGAAATTAACCATTACCTTCTAATTTTTTTTGGTTGAGGGTAAGTTAGCCTCTTGTATAATAGTGAAATAATTTTTATTAGATTATACAAGAACCATATACAGTAATATGATATCATATATGATCTTCTAATATTGCTTTGTTAATTATATTTCAGTAGTATCATCTTTTCAGTTGTTAACTGATTCATTTTAATTTATATGATTTGTTACGTAAGCCATGTTTGTTATAGATAGGATGTATCATATTCATATCCAAAATTATATCATGTATTTAAACATTATTTTTAATCATCAAATGAAGATTATTCTTGAATGGTTACGATGGGGAATGACATCTCATCACGTCGTGGAGACGGTAATCTATACGTACGCACGAGAGACAATATCATTATTTTGATGGTGAAATCGTATATATTTGGATGGTATATCATATATACAGAATAATTAACATGTTATATTTATTATTTATATCAGTTATACTCATTATTATACCCCTCCAAATAATGGAGTGTTTGAATAACAAACTACACCACGACGTGGAGATGGTAAGTCGTACGTACGCACGTATGGTGACTTTGTTATTTATATGATGAATAAAATAATTAATATGGTTGTAACATATTTATAATAACATGAAATTATAAAGGAGGTACTAGAGTTATTATTTTGGTATGAAAAAAACAAAGAAAATGGAAGTGGATGAAGAAAAGTACATGACAAAGGCCGGTGAAATTATCACCTCTTCTTCGGGTGTTTCCTTTTGAGTTGATCAAAAGGGCACCATAGGTTGGCTTTCTAATCAAAGTAAGGAATCTATGTTGATTTGAGGTATGTTGGGAGGATATTTGGTCAGGTATTGTCTGAGCCAAATGGCTTTGGAGATGTGATTTTTAGAGAACGGGAAGTGCCCTTTTATAAGAGGGGTGAGGGTCACTTTAGGAAAAGATTAAAATATTAATTTATTATACAAATATATTATGTTTATAATGGATAAAAATGAGATTATTTTGAGAATTATGTTTTAATGGTTCGAAATACTCTCAAACAATAGGTTTTAGACAAGTTTATATTACCATGGTAACCTTATCATTTAGATTTAACTCTTAGTGAAATAGTTTATCTTTTTCCATGTCTTCTTGTATTCTTACACTATATGGTTAATAAGCATACTCTAAACTTAGAAAATAACCTCAAGTGGTTCATTAATGACATATATAATATTAATTAGGCCCTTTTGATGAACCATATAATTTTTGGAATATTATATCAACCAATAATATAGTATTTGTTTTAAAAACTAATTTTGGTCAATTTTGACTCGATTTAGTATTTGGTTTTTGTCAAAATCATAACATGATTAATTCGAAAAAAATTATTTAATCAACCCTAACATGACAGGTTAACCTATAAAATTAGTGTAATTCATCAAAAGTCTCATATTACATATATATGTGGATATTTATAATATCAATTATTTTAATCTTTTATTAATAAGGTAATTACTACATCATCATTATGTCATAAATAAATATAATTATTTAATATAAAAAAATTAAAAATTAAATACCATTATGTAGGAAATATTTTTAACATTCTAATGAATATTTATAGTAGAATTTATATTATGTATAACTCTATATTAAAAATAGTTTGGTTATTAATCCTTAAATTTAACACTTTTAACTCTTCTTTAAATAAAATAATAATAAATGTCATAATCAAATCCAAGTGGACCAAAAAAATTATATTATATTCATAATGTTGTTTTTGTTTGAATTAAACTTATCAAATTGAATTAGGACATCTGTTAGGGTAATTATAATATCATTTTTAACTTAAATTACCCAATTTACTTTTAACAATGGTAAATAAAAGTCAAAAGTTACTATTCACTAAAAATTATATTCATCTCATTGAACCATATTTTACTTACTGATTTCAATTGTGTCTCTTTTATTTTTGAAATTCAACTCATAGAATTGGTAAAATTATGTTTTATGCAAATTTGCAAATGCTCCTAGAAGGTGGGTAAAAGACGGTAAAAAGTTCAATAAAAATTTATATGTCTAATTTTATTATAAAATGACTCCAATGAATTAAATTGAACATATATAGGTATTATATATCTATTATTACATAAAATAAATTTAAATATAATAAATAATTATTTAAATAAAAAGTCGTTTTTAAACAATAACGTTGTATTTTTCACTATTAATCAAAAATTGAATGTTTTTAAAAAAATAAAAAAAATTCACCATAATATAATTTTGATATTATGAATTCAAAAATAAATTCTATTTTAAATAATTCAAAACATAGATGTTTCATTAATTAATTTAAAGTTACTTTTCATTGTCAAAACCAAAACTGCAGGTTTTTTAAAAGTAAAAATTATCCAATAATTGACATGTGTTTTTGTCAAATTTACATGTGAAATTACTTATAATGACCTACATTGTTTTAAATGATAAAAATATAATCTAATTATACTTACAAACCATTCAAATTCATAATTTATCACTATAAATTTTTTCTATTAAAAAAGTTGGTTTTTATTAAAATTTAGTATGTTTCACTATTCATCAAAATAGGAAAGTTATCAGAAAAGTACCAAAAATTTATCAAAACTAAATTTTTATGTCCTGATTCTAAAGAATAATTTAATTTCATTAAATTCAATACATAAAAGTGTCAAATATTTGTTTTAAAAATGATTCTCCATTAAATAGGTGGAAAAATTTCATTTTTTGAAAAATATTATTTTATCTAAAAAATTGTATTTGTCCTTATATTATGTCTAAGAAAAACAAAATATTAATATTAAAATTATTTAGGATATATATAAAATTCAAAATGCAGTTAATACTATTCATAACTACTTTTTGAACGGCTAGTTTGGTAAGTCGTGGTGCGCTTGAACTCATTGTTGCATGTAACGGAAGTTATTGAATTAAATTGAAGAGATAACATAATATGAAATCTTGGGATGTTACATTCTCCCCTACTTCAATAAATTGCTTCCTCTCAATTTGAAATTGTTCTTCAAATATGTTAAAAATAGATAAATACCTTTGTGGAAAACCCACATCGGAAATTGGACTAATAAAATTTAGTCTTAATAAGAGTAAAAGGGAAATGAAAAAGTCACTACCAAATTATGATCTAAATTTAGAGAACATTGGTGTAAATTAGGTACTCATACTTGGAGGAAAAACATAAATATTTATAGGGATTGATTGAGGTCATCAATCACAAACAAGTGTAAAATTAAGGGCATCAAAGCCATCAATCTAAGATGAAGTAAAATATCATCGGTTCAACAAAACATAAGGTATTAGGATAACAAATTTTTTTTAAGATCCCTTCACTAATGTTAAATAATTTATTTATTCATATCATAAGAGGAATATATATATATATATAATTGACAAGTAAATTTTCATCCTTCAACTAATTCCTACCACAAACTCATCTTTCACTCCAAAATATAATATAATTCAAAAATATTATATTTATCCTAATCATATAGGGTTCCAAAAACAATTAATTTATAATTGATTTTTTAAATAATTTAAAAAAACTAAATTATAAAAACCAGAACATCACGTAGGCTAGTGATAAGTGATGCAGCCTTGTCGCCCTTTGGTTTCAGGTTCAAGTCTCGCGGCCTTGACGGGTGCGACGGGTTGTTGCCCGAACTCCGGGTTGTTATTTTTATAACAATCCAAAAAATAATATTGAAATGTTTTTTAAAACTTTAAACAATAGTATCCAATGGTTAACTTAAACAATTCCAACCTTTGGACTTATCCAAAATACTTATGTCCAAACTCACAGTCCAACATTTATAAGGAAGGTAAAGATAATGATGATCCTTTTTCCACTTAATAACATGTGAATACCTTCATCATGTATTATTTTAAAACACAATAACACCCTGAATTACCATAAAACGTTATTTATTACAATAATACTCACTTATTCCTTATAAAATACTTCATATACTCCTTATATCCAAAAATTTTACAAACTCCAAAAATGATGGAATATACAAATCATTAATCAGTTTCAAGGATGTCAATAATATCTAATATAATTTATCCAATTCAATCATATCTTATTCTAAAATCAATACCTTTGTATCAGAATCATATTAAGGTTTATCTTTCTCTCAATCATATATTTTGCAAAAAAATTAACCTGCAATTGAGTCACCTTTCTTGGTTCCACACAATCTCAAGTCCTTAATGAAATAGTACTGCAGTACAATCCATATATACTATATAATTATTATAACATGTAAATCATTAATAAAATACTCAAATGACACAATACTTTAATAACAACATAAAAAATCTAATTATTACTCTTCATCTTCAGTGGTATCATAACTTGACTATTATCCAATACCAGCATTTGGGGTATACTCTGATGATTTGGACATTGATTTACGTAGTGTCCCAACTCCTTGCAGATGAACCATTGTACATTTGAAACCTTTATCTTACCCTTGTAATCACATACTTGGTGTCCTTTTTCTACACACTTATAACAAACTCTCATTCACTTTAAGCATTTACCAGGGTGATTCTTTTCACAGTTATCACATATGGGAAAAATCCTTCATTCCTATCTTCCCTTTATCCATCTTTCTCTCTCCCATTCTTTTCTTCTCTTTCTTCCCTTCAAAGAAATATGACTCATGGAGTTCCTTATATATCTTATTAACACATGATACTATTTATTCATATGATTAGAATATGTAGGAGACTATTTTCCATTTAAATATTGGCTTAATACCATGAATGATATGATTTTTATTAATATTTCGATCATGCGTATTGTTGGAAATCTCATTCCTTCTACTAGGAATCATTTCTAAACAACGACATACACTAGGTTAGTTTATGAATTGCAATGCATAATTCTAAACTTCTAAAATACCTAACGTAAATTGAAAATATTATGCATATAATCTATAATCATAAAATATTTTTTTTGAGGAAGAATTTACTCATAAATCCTTTATAATTGATTTTAATAAAAATATGAATTATCCTAATCATATCCCCCGGGAGTGTCATAACCATGAGTGCAGCAAGGCCTGTTTTCATGTACTTGGATACCCCAAGTCAACACTGAAACTCCTTGTCAGAGTATTCACTCCTAGTTACATCTCTATCAGAGCCACCTCTACCTTCTCGTATCCAAGCATTGGTGTATTGCTTGGAAAATACAAAAAATATCTACATTACCAAAATTCTAGGAAGTTCTTCTATACTAATATTTAAATTCTATCTTATGGTAACGTTCTGTAATCATAGTTTTTCTAAATATAGATTCCAAGGTATGTAATAAACTTACTCTGATACCAACTATAATGCCCTGACCCTTGTTACCCAGATTCGGTTCATTATTACATAACATTGTCATGTTAAAAGGAATCATGTCCCAAAAGACTGGTTTGTTTAGTATCCTTGGAAGTACAAGATACATTCATTAGTTTTAAATTACATTAAAAAAATAAAAAAACACAACAACATTGTCTCCATTGACTACATTCATATCCCTTAGACTATCCCTGCAGGTAAGTCATAATATACTTATTCGCATCCTGGAAAAAATAAAACATAGAAAGGGGTGAGCTTAGATTCTCAGTAAGGATAACAATATAACAGAAACTTTCGTAAGTAAACATAAACATTTAATGAAATGTAGAAGACTAATGATTAGTCACTGAAATTGGATAATATTAATTTTTAATATCTTTATATTCATTGTTCCAAAGTCCATAAACATTGTTTTTAGTGCATTACATAAATAGAACTTCATTTCTCATCAAAAATGCAATTCATGTTTAAAATGAAAATTTGGGCCCAATCATTCATATGTTTGTTGACAATATTATATTCACTTTCTGAATTTGAAATTTTGGGATATTATTGATCACTTTGTTTGGAACATTTTATCTTTTAGGTCCGCTGGATGAATCCCAAAGGAAGATGGAGAATTTTGCGCCTGAAGGCAGAAACTTGCTGGAAAAAGCATAATGGGCCTAAGACCCATCAAACAAATGTGGGGCCCATAAACCAAGCCCAATGAAGCTAAAATTTATACAGTAGAAATATAAAAATATGAGTATCATTTTATTCAACTATGTCCGGAGCTAATTCTGATGTTTTCATGACGATAAAGGGATCTGAAGTTGAGATTTAAATGGTGGACCCGACATTAATGCACAACAATCCGTCCCACCATTTCGACTATAACTTCCAAACGGATGATCCAAATTTCCTGAAATTTTTACAACTCATATAGGACATATGGAAGAAGATATTTCCCTTCTACGACCCCTACGGATTCGGCCTTATTCATTTTCGAATTCACCCGTTAATATGGTGGACGAATCTGGACAGTTTTTCGGGTCAAATTCGAAACATCAATTTCATTTTGATTATTCACCCTCCATTTGACTCTATTAATTGTTGGGGGGTGAATTAATTATTGGGAGATGTACCTAAGGCTCCTAATATACCTATATAAGGAGATATTGGTGAAGGGAATAGGGGTGGATATTTTTCATATCATCTTTTGTTGCTTGTTTCATTATAAGGTTATGCTTCCAAATTTCCTTTGTAATGTTTTCCATTTCCATGTAAGTTTCTTTTTTGTATCTTTATGTTCTTAATCAACTTCATTCACTTCTATATTTTCCATTTCTTTTATTAAAACTTTATTATCACGAAGCACAATGATATATCTGTGTTGTTGTGAATTAGTTCACACATAGGTGTGAATTTCATTCACACACACGGAGGAGTGCTCGTTATTTCCACGGTTTTAATTTCTTCAATCCAATTCTTGTTAGCCATATTATGCCCACCATTGAGAGTATACCATCAATGGAGGGATAAACCATTAATGGGATGATCTTAGGAGGATTCAAAGGCTGGATTGAATGTTATTTTATGAACGAATTGTTGTTAATTGGATAATTAATTTAAGACATCCATTCTTCAATTATTTCTACTCTTCATCTTTACTGTGTTTGAGAAAACTAAATTCAATTACTAAATGACCATATACCTCGGAGAGATCGTGAATTTGGTTCTCTAAGTGTATACGGGATTAGTAATTGTTTTTAGTAAGCACCAAACCAGAAAATGATGAATGCAATGTTATTTTTGAAGAATGGATTCATCAAAAATTAATAAAACCAAAATTGTCTAATGAAGTAAAATTCATTCAATACACCCCAAGCATAATCCTAAGATCAACCCATTTCTATTTAATTGAATTCACTTAGGTTTATTAGTGTTCTTTAAAAACCATCCAAAATCAAACCCAAAGTCGGCTACTTCATAGCCCATCCTTCACACAATCATAGCGTGTCAAGGTTACTTCTTCGGTCCCTGTGGATTCGACCCCTACATGTACTACATCGATCGCTTTTACCAGTAGGGTAAATTTGGGTGCAACAAAATTTTGGCACCGTTTCCGGGGACCAAGTAAGTTCCTTAGACCAAAAACCTTCTTTTCTTACCCTCATTCTTCTATTCTCATCCCAATTCTCTTATCTTTTCCCTTTCTCGATTTTTTTTCTTTTGGTGCATGTCCACCTACACCCGCGATAACTCAAACAGATTAGTTAGGGTGGATACTCCTAGGGCTGGGGAGTCAAGCACTAAAAGAGGTCTATTTACTTTAGATCCAAATCTTCCTAATACTCCAAATTCAGACGTTGAGTTCGATACAATGGAGAAGCTCCCACAAAACCAAATCATAAACCGGGGAGGGAACCAAAATAACGGGCAAGACCCTAACATGGGAATTGTTGCAGACCCGACCATAAATGACTACCTCACACCAACCTAGACCAATGCACCCTCATGCATTAGGAATGATAACATAGGATATGCCCAATATGTTTTCAAACCGCATGTCCTGAACCACCTTCCAACCTTTCATGGGATGGAGTCTGAGATGCCTTACCTTCATGTTAAAGAATTTAATGACATTGTCGAAACCATGTGCCCACCAAATCAAATTGAATCTTATAAAATGAGACTTTTCCCTTTTTCCCTTAAGGACCAAACAAAGAATTGGTTAAAAAATTTGAGACCAGCATCCATTCACTCTTGGGACCAACTTCAACAAGAATTTTATAAAAAATACTTCCCCCATCACAAAACAATTGCACTTAAAAAGAGCATACAAAACTTTTTTTAAATAGAGGGAGAAACATTCTATGAAACATGGGAAAGGTTCAAGGACACATTAAACATGGTACCACACCATGGTTTCTTAATCCCAGAACAAGTGAGAATTTTCTATGAAGGGTTGGGTCCCGGAAACAAACAATTCATTGATATGATGTGTAATGGAACCTTCAAAAACAAAGCCCCAAATGATGCTTACGAGTATCTAGAAAATCTTGTTGAACAAAACCAAACATGGGGAACATCGCCATACTATGAGAAGCCACCCAAATCTGGTGGAATGTACAATCTTGGAGAAGAAGAAAACCTTAGAGAAAAACTTACTGCACTCACGAGGAAAGTTGAGAAGATTGATCTTAGGAAGGTCCACAAAACCCAAACTGTTGAGCTTGTTTGTACAATTTGTGACAAGAATGACCACAAGACTGATAATTTCCCAACCATTCCTTCCATCAAGGATGTTCTTTTAGGAGGACCACCAGAAGAAGTTAATGCAATGAACTTTCAAAATCCACAATTCACGAACACCTTCAATCCAAGGTATAATGACCATCCGGGCTTTCGTTGGAAGGACAATCAACAACCAACACAACAACAATGTATCAACCCATACCCTCAACAAAACTTTCAACCTCATAATCAGTTCCAACCACAACCGGTCCAATTCCAACACCCTCATGTCCAATATCAACAACCTATCCAACAACCCATTCAACAACCTATCCAACAACCAAAGTATCCTCCTGGGATAAACCCACAAGCTCATGCACCAACCCAAAATGTTCCATAAAGCCTACTAGAATAACTGTGCAAACAAATGGACAAAATGAACTCAGAATTCACATCCATTAAACAAGAACTTCAAACCATAAAAACTGGAAAGACACCCATGCCCACACAGGCCATTCCACAACAAACATCAAGGGGAGAGACAAGTTTCACTCAAACAACTCACGAACAACTAAAGGTTGTGACAGTTTTAAGAAGTGGGAAATCAATTGAAAAACCTGAACAGATAATTCAGAAACCATGTGAAGCTTCAAACTCTAATGGAAATTCAAATGAACTACAAGATCAAACTGAAGAAACTGATAATAATGTGAATGAAACAACACTTCAACAAACAACTCCACAATCTGCACCATTTCCTCAACGCATGAGGGGGAAAACCAAGCCTGAATTGAGTGAAACATTGAGGGAAATATTCTCACAAGTCATGTTGAACATTCCCCTTCTCGATTCCATCCAAACCATACCTTCCTACTCAAAATACCTTAAGGACTTGTGCACTTTTAAAAGAAAATTTTCACATAAAAACCAAGTCCTTTTGGATGCTAATGTGAGTACCACCATTCAAGGGACCATTCCTCCTAAGATGAAAGACCCAGGATGCCCTTACATAAATGTTGAACTAGGAGAGAACAAAGTTTTCAAAGCCTTGTGTGATCTAGGTGATAATGTGAACCTCATTCCTTATGCTATGTACTGTCAGTTAGGGCTTGAAGAACTCCAACCCACATCTGTCACTCTTCAACTTGCTGATCGTAGTGTTCGAGTTCCAAAGGGGATCTTAAAAGATGTTTTGGTGAAAGTTGAAATTTTCATTTACCCAGCTGACTTCATTGTTCTGGACAATCACCCAAGCTTAGGTCCTAGGGAGAAAACCCCAATCATACTTGGTCGTCCCTTCCTTGCAACAATCAACTCTGTAATCCGAGTCCGAAATGGGAACATGACCATCACCTTTGGGAACATGAGTCTAGACTTGAAAATCTACAATACAAACTCTCAAATTGGGGATTATGAAGAGATCCATGAGGTTAATTGGATTGATAGTGTTGATAATGAACTCAATGAACATCAAGAAGTTACCGAAGGATGGTTAAGTCAAGAAGAGATTGATTTTCTTTATTCACATGAGAGAAATTTGCCTCCTCGGATTGAATCTCTTTCAGACAGCTCTATTGATGAATTTCTAGAATCACTAATCAATGATACCATGGTTGAAATCAATAACAATGAGTCCATAGCCATTCATGAAACTAATCTGGAAAATTTAGTGGATGAAAATTTTGTTCACAAGGAACCAATTTTGTTAAGAAATCTGAACAAAGAAACTAAGTTCAATACAAAGTCTCATCCATTCTTGGAAAGTCATGACCAATCTCATCTTGAATTTAAAGTCTTACCTTCATCACTAAAGTATACTTTCTTAGGGGACAATCAATCCTTTACTATTGTCATTTCTTCCTCCCTTGAAGCCGATCATGAGAGGATGCTTCTAGATGTTCTTAGGAGACACAAGAAAGCCATTGGATGGACCCTATCTGATATCCCTGGGATTAGCCCACTTATCGGGACTCATAGAATTATTCTTGAATCTGAGTCAAAGCCATGTCGTCAACCTCATAGGCGACTCAATCCTAATCTCATGGAAGTAGTGAGAAAAGAACTTTTGAAATTGTTAAAAGCTGGTATCATCTATCCTATAGCTGAGAGTGAGTGGGTTATCCCAATCCATGTGGTTCCAAAGAAGGCTGGAATCACAGTAATAACCAACAAGGATGGAGAGATGCTTCCAAAAAGGGTCAGTAGTGGATGGAGAGTTTGTATTGACTATAGGAAGCTCAACTCTTGTACCAAGAAAGACCATTTCCCCTTACCCTTTATTGATCAAGTCCTCGAGAGAGTGGCAGGTCATCAATTATATTGCTTCCTAGATGGATTCTTAGGGTATAATCAAATCGAATTCTCCTTAGAGGATCAAGGAAAAACAACCTTCACTTGTCCATTTGGCACTTTTGCCTTCAAGCGCATGCCCTTTGGGTTATGTAATGCCCCTGGTACCTTCCAGCGATGCATGATGGGAATATTCTCGGATATGGTGGGGGGTTTTTTAGAGGTATTCATGGATGACTTCTCCATCTTTGGGGATACTTTTGAGGGATGCCTTATAAATGTTGAAAAGGTTTTGTCAAGGTGCGAGGATAAGAATCTCATACTAAATTGGGAAAAATGCAATTTCATGGTAAGGTAAGGACTTGTTCTAGGTCATCTGGTATCTGGTAGAGGGATTGAAGTTGATAAATCTAATGTTGACATCATTCGTCACCTTCCCTCTCTTAAAACTGTTAAGGAAGTGAGGTCCTTCTTAGGACATGCTGGTTTTTATAGAAGGTTCATTAGGAATTTCAGCTCTATTTCTCGACCGCTTTGTTCTCTATTGGTAAAAGATGCTCCATTTTTATGGACAGAAAGCTGTGAGGAATCATTCTCTACACTCAAGTCAACTCTTATATCTCCACCTATCATGCAATATCCAAATTGGAAACTTCCTTTCGAGCTCATGTGTGATTCAAGTGATTTCGCTGTAGGAGCAGTCTTAGGACAACGGTGTGAGAAAACTCCACATGTCATTTCTTATGCAAGAAAATCTTTAAATGATGCACAAATAAACTACACCACCACTGAGAAAGAGTTTCTTGATGTTGTCTTTTACTTATAGAAATTTAGGTCTTATCTCTTAGGATCACCCATCATTGTCTTCACTGATCATTCAGCCCTAAAATACCTTTTCCAAAAACAAGATTCCAAGGCTAGATTGATTAGGTGGGTCCTTCTTCTTCAAGAGTTCGATTTAACCATTAAGGATAAAAAGGGTGTTGAAAATATTATAGCTGATCACCTCTCTAGGATGGAATTCAAAGACAACTCACACCACCTCTCTGTGTCTGATTCATTTCCCGATGAGCACCTCTATTCAGTGAGTGATTGCCCTTGGTATGCTGACATAGCAAACCATTTGGTGATGGGTGACATTCTAAAATTCATGGGGACCCAAGCTAAGAGTAAATTCCTTTCTGATGTAAAACACTATGTGTTTGATGATCCTTACCTCTTCAAGTTCTGTCCTGATCAAATCATCAGGAGATGTATTCCCGATTCTGAGCAAGAGTCCATTCTAAAATTTTGTCATGGAGAGGCATGTGGAGGCCACTTTTCTACAAAGAAAACCACTGCAAAGGTCCTCCAAAGTGGTTTCTACTGGCCGAACCTCACTAAGGATTCCTTCCAATTCTGCAAAAGTTGTCCTCAATGTCATAAATTAGGATCCATTACCAAAAGGAATCAAATGCCCCTCACTCCCATTCTGGTCGTTGAAATCTTTGATTGTTGGGGAATTGATTTCATGGGACCCTTTCCAAACTCTAAGGGATACCTCTACATCCTCTTAGCTGTTGATTATGTCTCAAAATGGGTTGAATCCATTCCCACTAAGTCCAATGACCACCATGTTGTGATATGATTTCTGAAAGAGCATATATTTTATTGATTTGGAATTCCTAGGGCTATAATCAGTGATCGTGGAACCCATTTCTGCAACCGCCCATTCTCTTCACTCATGTCTAAGTATGGTATTACTCATAAAGTTTCCACTGCATACCATCCTCAAACCAATGGTCAAGCTGAGTTGGAAAATAGAGAAATTAATCAAATTATTGAAAAAACTGTCAATCCATCTAGGAAAGATTGGTCCGAGAAACTCTTAGATGCCATTTGGGCATATCGAACTGCTTTCAAAACTATCCTAGGCATGTCACCGTATAGATTGGTTTATGGAAAAGCATGTCATTTACCTGTTGAAATTGAGCATAAGGCCTTTTGGGCAATAAAAAAAATGAACTTTGACATTTCTTTGGCTGAAACAAAAAGGAAATTAGATCTTAATGAACTTGAGGAACTTAGGATGGAGGCTTATGAAAATTCAAGGATCAATAAATCTAAAGTTCAAGCCTACCAATCTAGGAATCTCAAAGTCAAACACTTTGAACTGGTAAAATTTGTGCTCTTGTATAGTTCAAAACTTCATCTACACCCAGGAAAGCTAAGGTCCAGATGGTCTGGTCCATACCTAGTGCATCATGTATACCCTCATGGGGCAATAGAGATTCAGGATCCCACAAGTGGTCATATCTTCAAAGTCAATGGTCATAGGTTAAAACCATTCATTGAATCATTCAATAAACAAGAAACCAAGGAGGAGTTAACTGAGCCAACATATGAACCAGAGAAAAATTGATAGATTTAGGGTGAAAGTAGGGCTAACGACGTTAAACAAAAGTGTTGCATGGGAGGCAACCCGTGGTTTTCATGTTTCCAATCACTGTGAATCATCTTTTGTTTCCTTCTTCTTAATTTTCTTATTTTTTTTATATATAGACTGTTGACCTGTTCTTCTTTTATGAGTATGGATGGGTATGAAAGGGGAGCACCGTATTCATCTGTGTCATGCGGTGTGATCCCTGAGTAATACCTTACCCAGAAATTTAAGGAAGACAATGTATCATCAGTTTATTTTATTTATGTTTTTGTAGGTTAAAAAAAATTAGACTCTTGACCTGTTCTTCTTTTATGAGTATGGATGGGTATGAAAGGGGAGCACCGTATTCATCCGTGTCACGCGGTGTGATCCTTGAGTAATACCTTACCCAGAAATTTAAAAGAAGACAATGTATCATTAGTTTGATTTAAAAAAAACATGAAAATGATGGTACTTGGAATTAAATAAATCATTGTGTTGTTTGTTTTGTCTGCTTTGTCCTTCTTTTTATGGTTCAAGAACTATTTTGGGTGATACATGTTCAATTAAGTAGGTGCCTACATCCCCAAAGAGATCAAAGGAGTAATTTGGAGCATCATGAACCTCAACTTTAAAAACCAGGTGAATTTGTTCCATATTTATCATTCTCAATTTCATCTTTGAACTCCTCTCCTACCCACTTCTAACTTTTCTTTTCTTTAAACACTGGGGACAGTGTCATTCTAAGTTGGGTGGAGATAAAAAATCATTTTTTTTTGTGAATAAAAACATACATGAAAATAAAAATTTCATTAACCATAAACATGATAAACACACATTGAAAACTCTAAAATTGGATATCAAATAAATTTTGCATGCCTTGATTCTGATTTTAATGCAAGTTTAAGTTCATGAGCATAGTTTTTGGAAAGTGCGGTTGTCCGATGTGATTTTTCAATGTTTACAATTTCATCCTCTTAATAAAAATGCCACAATGCACGTCTACTGGATCGTGAGTGTAAATTTGAGTTCTTGGGTCCCTTTCATTATACATAGGGTTCTGGGGTCACTTTTAGTTTAATTTGAGTATCCAAAAAAAAATGACCACATAGAGCAATGTTTTGTCCAAATGCGTGGCGTCCGACACTTGGGGATCGTGACTCCATAGTTGTCTTTCCCAAAGTTAGGCTTTATATCTCTATTGTAGAGCATGAAATTGACAATATGTGTGGCGTCCGACACTTGGGGATCGTGACTCCATAGTTGTCTTGCCCAGAGTTAGTCTTTTCATATCTATTTTGGTTAAAAAAAATCAAAAAAAAAGGGATACTAATCTTAAGGTTTAATATGATTCCCACCTAGCGCTTCCATTTTTTCCCCTTGAACAATAAAATGGGCCCCTTATCTTTTATGATGCACAACACTTTATCATGCTTAATTGGAATTGGATGAAATGTGGCGATGAATTTGAACGAAGGAATAGGCTTGGGATTGGGATATGCTTATGGAACTAGCTTGTTTTTAATGATTTTGATGGGTTTTCATAATTTTTTTGGTATTAGATATTTGGGTGAGCAATGTGTATTAAAATGTTTTTGGAAAAGGGGATTTGAATTTCATATTTGTAATTTATTTTGCCCGGGACTAGCAAAACTCAAGTTGGGGGGTGTGATTAGTCATTGAAAGTGGATAATATTAATTTTTAATATCTTTATATTCATTTTTCCAAAGTCCATAAACATTGTTTTTAGTGCATTACATAAATAGAACTTCATTTCTCATCAAAAATGCAATTCATGTTTAAAATGAAAATTTGGTCCCAATCATTCATATGTTTGTTGACAATATTATATTCACTTTATGAATTTTAAATTTTGGGATATAATTTATCACTTTGTTTGGAACATTTTATCTTTTAGGTCTGCTGGATGAATCTCAAAGGAAGATGGATAATTTTGCGCCTGAAGGCAGAAACTTGCTGGAAAAAGCATAATGGGCCTAAGGCCCATCAAACAAATGTGGGGCCCAGAAACCAATCCCAATGAAGCTAAAATTTATACAGTAGAAAGATAAAAATATTAGGATCATTTTATTCAACTGTGGACGGAGCTAATTCTGATGTTTTCATGACAATAAAGGGATCTGAAGTTGAGATTTAAATGGTGGACCCGACATTAATGCACAACAATCCGTCCCACCATTTCGACTATAACTTCCAAAAGGATGAGCCAAATTTGCTGAAATTTTTACAACTCATAGAGGACAGATGGAAGAAGATATTTCCCTTATACGACCCCTCCGTATTCGGCATTATTCATTTTCTAATCCACACGTTAATATGGTGGACGAATCTGGACAGTTTTCCGGGTCAAATTCGAAACATCAATTTCATTTTGATTATTCACCCTCCATTTGACTCTATTAATTGTTGGGGGGTGAATTAATTATTGGGGGGTGTACCTAAGGCTCCTAATATGCCTATATAAGGATATATTGGTGAATGGAATAGGGGTGGATATTTTTCATATCATCTTTTGTTGCTTGTTTCATTGTAAGGTTATGCTTCCAAATTTCCTTTGTAATGTTTTCCATTTCCATGTAAGTTTCTTTTTTGTATATTTATGTTCTTAATAAAATTCATTCACTTCTACATTTTCCATTTATTTTATTAAAACTTTATTATCACGAAGCACAATGATATCTCTATGTTGTTGTGAATTAGTTCACACATAGGTGTGAATTTCAGTCACACGCACGGAGGAGTGCTCGCTATTTCCGCGGTTTTAATTTCTTCAATCCAATTCTTGTTAGCCATCTTCCGCCCACCATTGAGAGTATACCATCAATGGAGGGATAAAACCTTAATGGGATGATCTTAGAAGGATGCAAAGGCTGGATTGAATGTTATTTTATGAACGAATTGTTGTTAATTGGATAATTAATTTAAGACATCCATTCTTCAATTATTTCTACTCTTCATGTTTACTGTGTTTGAGCAAACTAAATTCAATTACTAAATGACCATATGCCTCATAGAGATCATGAATTTGGTTCTCTAAGTGTATACGGGATTAGTAATTGTGTTTAGTAAGCACCAAACCAGAAAATGATGAATGTAATGTTATTTTTGAAGAATGGATTCATCAAAAATTAATAAAACCAAAATTGTCTAATGAAGTAAAATTCATTCAATCCACCCCGAGCATAATCCTAAGATCAACCCATTTCCATTTAATTGAATTCACTTAGGTTTATTAGTGTTATTTAAAAACCATCCAAAATCAAACCCAAAGTCGGCTACTTCATAGCCCATCCTTCACACAATCATAGCGTGTCAAGGTTACTTCTTCGGTCCCTGTGGATTCGACCCCTACATGTACTACATTGATCGCTTTTAGCAGTAGGGTAAATTTGGGCGCAACCAACTAAAACATAATATTTTTAAACATAAACATCTTTATAATATGGCAAATATAAATCAAATAATTCCATTTACTTATTCACATGGATATTATACTAGTCGAATAATCACATGAAATATCAGTAGCCACTTTCATAATGATGGAATGCATAATGCCGGACATCATAACCACATAGTCAAGGCCTCGTTCCAAGACTACAAATAATATTTTTTCAAGGCCTTTTTCCAAGACACTATCTTTTCTCATGAGACCTATCAATGCATCAAGGATCTATAGCGGGCTCCACCCATCATTTACTAAGTCCAATACATTCCTCATATTAAAAGGTTTAAAGATAACCTAAACAATCGTATTAAAACTAGAATATGAAATTTCAATTCTTTATCCATAAACCATGAATGCTATAAAATAACACATCCATAGTCAAACATATCACAAAACCTTCAATACAATATGGAATATTTTTATAATTAATAAACCTTGATCAAGAATAATATCTCATAAAGTATGTATTCATAGTTGAAAATGATTAGTAAAAATCATTGAGAAAAATATCCCTTTTTCATGAAATCCTTTAAAAGTCACATATTTTATAAAGGAATTCATTTAAAAGATTGTTTTGAATCAAAGTGCCACATAACACTTTGAAACTTTTGAAAGGAATTAACATTTTAAAATAGTCATGTCCATATAAATAAATCCTTATAACCATTTTAAAAACATGGACATTAATGAGAAGGGTTTAGTAGAATAAATCTTTAAAAAAATTAAAATTATGTTTTATTAAAATATTCCCTTAAAATAAATCCCTTTTAAAACTCTTTTATGAATCATGGACATGGATAATAAATATGTCCCAGTTGATACTTACGAAAAAGCAACCTCTGATAATAATGAGATTGTTAAATTAACCCTTACCTTGTACTTTTCCTCGGTCAAGGGTAAGTTAACCTCCTTTATAATGGTAAAATAATTGGTATTAAATTATATAAGAACCATATACATTAATATGATATAATATAATATCTTCTAACATTTCTTTTTTAATGATATTTCAGTAGTATCATCCTTTCGAGTGTTAACTGATTCGTTTTCCTTTATATGATTTGTTACACAAGTCATGTTGGTTATGTATTGGATGTATCATATTCATATACAGAATGATATCATTTCTTTAAACATTATTTTTAATTATCAAATGAAAATTATTCTTGAATGTTGATGATGGGAAATGATATCTCATCACGTATTGGAGACGGTAATCCGTACGTACGCACGAGCGACAATATCATTCTTTTGATGGTAAAATCATATATAATTGGATGGTATATCATATATACAGAATCATTAACATTTTATATTAATTATTTACATCATTTATACTCATTATTATACCCATACAAATAATTATGTCTCTGAATAACAAACTACACCACGACGTGGAGACGGTAAGCCCTATTTATGCACGTATGGTGACTTTGTCATTTATAGGATGGATAGAATAATGAATATGGTTCTAACATATTTATAATAACATCACATTATTTAGGAGGTACTGGATTTATTATTTTGGTATGTAAACAACAAATAAAGAGGAAGTGGAAGAAGAAAATAACCTGAAAGAGCGTGGTGAAATTATTACCTCTTTTCGTGTGTTTCCATTTGAGTTGAACAAAAGGGTTCCATAGGTTGGCTTTCTGATCAATTTAAGGACTCTAGGTTGATTCTAGGGAATTTAGAAGGATATTGGGGCTGGGTTTGGCCGATCCAAATGGCATTGGAGGTGTGATTTTGAGAGAAGGGGATGTGACCTTATATAAGATGGGTGAGGGCCACTTTAAGGAAAAGATTAAAATATTAATTTATTACACAATCATATTCGGTTAATAATGGCTCAAAATGAATTTATTTTGAGCCTTAGGTTGTTATGGGTATATATCTTCTCTATTAATAGGATATAGACAAGTTTATGTTACCATATTAACTTTATCTTTTAGATTTAACTCCTTGTTAAATAGTTTAACTTTTACCTTGTATTCTTGTATTCTTACACTATATGGTTAATAAACATACTCTAAACATCCAAGAGAACCTCGAGTGGTTAATTAATGACATATATAATATTATTAAGTCCTTTTTCCTAAACTTATATTTTTAGAAATTTTATATCAACCAATAATATAGTATTTGTTCTAAAAACTTATTTATGTCAATTTTGACAATATTTAGTATTTGGTTTTTGGGAAAATCATAACAACATGATTACTTCAAAAAAAATATTTAATCAACCCTAACATGTACTATTAACCTATAAAATTATTGTAATTCATCAAAAGTCTAAAATTAAATTTATTTGGATATTTATAATATCAATTATTTTAATGTTTCATTAATAAGGTAATTACTACATCATCATTGTGTTATAAATAAATTTAATTATTTAATGTCTCAAAATTATAAAAAAAAAATCATTATGTAGGAAATATTTTTATATTTCTAATGAATATTTATAGTATAATTTATCTTATGTATAACCCTATATTAAAAATAATGTTGTTATTAAACATTGAATTTAACACTTTTAACTTCTCTTTAAATAAAATAATAATATATGTCCTAATGTAATCAAAGTGGACCAAAAGGATCATATTTTACTCTAAGGTTGCTTTTGGTCGAATTATACTTATCCAATAGAATTAGTACATGTGTTAGGATAATTATAATATCATTTTTACCTTTAATTACCCTATTTACTTTTAACCGTGGTAAATAAATGTCAAAAGATACTATTCACCAAAAAATATTTTCATCTTATTGAACAACACTATTATTACTGATTTCAACTATTTCTCTCATAATTTTTAAATTAAAATCGCATAAGTGTTAAAATTGTGTTTTATTCAAATTTGTAAATGCTCTTAGAAGGTGGGTAAAAGACGGTAAAAAGTTAAACAAAAATATATACATCTAATTTTATTATAAAATGACTCCAATAAATTAAATTGAACTTATATAAGTATTATATATAAATTTTGATTTAAAATAAATTTAAGTAAAATAAATAATTATTTAAATAAAAATTCAGTTTTAAACAATAATGCAATGTTTTTCACTATTCATCAAAAAGTAAATGTTTTCAGAAAAATACCAAAAATTCACCCTAAGCTAATTTTTATATTCTGAATTCAAAAATAAATTCTATTTTACCAAATTTAAAACATAGAGATTCATTAATTAATTTAAAATTAATTATTGTTGTCAAAATCAAAAAAACGGGTTTTTAAAAGTAAAAACTATCAAAAGATTGACATGTGTTTATGTCAAATTTAAATTTGAAATTAATTATAATGACCTAAATTGTATTAAATGATAAAAATATAATCTAATTATACTTCCAAACCATTCAAATGCATAATTTATCACTATAAAGTTTTTCGATTAAAAAGTTGTTTTTAATTAAAATTTAGTATTTTCACTATTCATCATAATATGAAAATTATCAGAAAATACCAAAAATTTATCCAAACTAAATTTTTATTTCTTGATTCTAAAGAATAATTTTATTTCATTAAATTTAATATATAAAAGTTTAAAATATTTGTTTTAAAATGGATTCTCTATTTAATAGGCTGTAAAATAGCAATTTTTGAAAAATACTGCATTAATCTGAAAAATTGAATTTGCCTTTATATTATGTCTAAGAAACACAAACTATGAATGTTAAATTTATATAGGATATATAAAATATTCAAAATTTAGTTAATACTATTCATAACCACCTATTGAACGACTATTTTGGTAAGTCGTGGTGCGCTCGAACTTGTTGTTGCATGTAGCGAAAGTTATTGAATTACTTTGAAGAGATAACATAATATGTAATCTTGGGGTGTTACAATCATAGAGTCCCCATATCATTATAGTTAAAAATATCATCCACCCTTCTCTTCATTCTCTATGGATTATCAATATACTAATATTTAACACTTAATATATATAAATTTCTCAGTAGATGTTCTTTTTTAATATAGTAACAATCTATTCAAAAACAATGGATCAGTCTGGTTATATTTATCAAAATCATGAGAATCCTTCATTTTATCCACTAAATCTTTCATAGATGACTACCACAAAAAGATATATATTATAAAAAAAGGATACAATTAATATTAACATTCCAAAATAATCTAATGATCATAATTTTCTAAAATTATTTTCATCCTAATAAAATGTACTAGTTTACACTTAAGATGCATCTATCCTATATAATCAAATACCATAAATAAACAATTATCTTTAAAAATTTTCTATCAAAACCAATTTATCTCCAAAAAAATTAACTATTTTGATAAATATGACATAGTCATTATCAATTCATGGTCATCATTAATATTCACATTAATCAATCCAAATGTTCTATCCATATAGAGTCTTGTCCACATGATCAAAATAGAATTTAAATTATATTATTTACATTCCAGCTCATATAATACTTAAAAAAGATATTATATGAACATTATATCCAATAATAATCAATTATAAATCTTCTTGAATTAATTTTTCACATGTGTTCATAACCCCAAGACATAATAATAGGATTTTCATGCTCTTCACTACACAACCAATCCTTCCAATCCACTCCCACTTTTCAATCTACATACTATAAATATATTACATAGAAATAATTTACAAATTATATCATTAATGAACATTTTGTAAGGCCTATATAGTGTCATTACATTCTATGTACCTCGTGAATTGAAGAACCATACTCTTTTCTGCCTCCATAGTGAGTGAAGTCAAGCAAACCTATAAAAATCCATAATATATTAAATACTATATCAGTGTGAGAATATACCCTAATATTCCACAACTAATATATACATCCCACACTTCCATGAGTCTTATATTATCATTAATACGACCAAACAATAACTAATTCATGTTATGAGTCCAATTGTATATATAATTCACACGCCTTTGACACAAAACATAAATATATATTTTTTCATTCATTCCAATTAAAACCTTAAGATATAAAAATGAATAATATACAAACTCTTGGTTTATTAAACAACTATGGAATCCAATTATTATAACACACAATATATAGGTAATATAATTAATTTACATAACCTATAGACAAGGAATCCAATTTCTATACTAATTCATTTCCAAATCATCCATGGACGACATTACCACTTACATGGATTTCATCACCCCACATGTAAATGTTAATTTTATCATCATAATCAATAAGGGAAAAATATAATACTATTACTATTGGTTTTACCCAATTAATTCCCCCAAATATGTTATTCATAAATATAGTAAATTTGTTATTGTTGATGTTTAATAAAAGAAAAATCCATTTTCAAATGAATTCTTCCAAAATGTTATTCAAGCCACACAAAATAATGAACATTTTATGCGAACTAATTCATTAATTATAATACATGTACATATTCACTCTTTCCATTTTAGGCCAATAGAATATATATTAATCACAATTCAAAACAGTTCAACAATAATAAAATATTTCAGTAATCACAATCTCAAAACATGATTAACACGGACTCTAATAAAACATATACCATTGTTGGGAATAATCAAAATGTCTATCCTATGTTCTACCAAACATCCTCAATCTACAAATAATGTGTCCATAAAATTTACAAAAGAAGTTCTCCGATAAGTTTTTTTAAAATGACACATCACAATAGGACATAGTATAGTAACACCACAAATCCTTATCCATGTATACTTATACGCTTGAGGATTTGAACAAGTATAATTACAATATAATTTCTTTTTCTAGGATTATACTACTAATTATATTGCTATATAATATATTAAATAAACTGAATATATATAATCCATAACATTGTAAACACAACTATAGAATCATAATGGAAAGATAACGATATCCAAAAACAAAAAATTAAACTAAAAAATGAAGTAATGTAAAAAAATATAATCATATATATTGGATTTCCATAAAATGGTTAATATATACTTGAAAGTATGTTTAATTAAAAAAATAAATTTAAGAGACTCTATTTCCAAAATTTCTTTATCTGTACTTTGGAACCATATATGAATCCCTTCTTGGGTACTCCATTTCATTCTCTTATGATATTGACATTTCACAAAAAAAATGTCTTAGTTCGAAGGTCTATAAATTCACTAAGTTATTCATTAAGTGTGTTTATATGAAATTTAGAATACTAGTACCATGTTCCCCATAAGATATACCATAATGTAAGGACATTAGTGAATATACACTATTGTAAAAAATTTCATAATAGTAAACATATAAACACCAAAATCAAGTAATAGTGTTCATACCTAAGCACTATGATAGCATAACTATATTCATTATCTATGGTTTTAATACATAATGATTCCTCATAAAATCCATATCATGGGATATGTTGACACAAGTATTAGTCCCCATTCTATAGTTACATAACATCATGGGGTACCATATCACATGTGTTAACACCTTTTACAAAATTCAGAGGAAAAGGTTTAATATCATAAAACATCTCCCCTAATAATTGAATCAAATATTCTTATTTATTTTATTAAAAAAGAGTACAAAAAAGTTACTAATCCAGAAAGAAATATAAATATTCAAGGATCAAGTTGTTCTGATGTAGTGGAAGCTAGGGGAATCTACTCATTCAATGTTGAATCCCTTCGTTGGAAAGGACACAAGATCAGAAAAATATGAAATCATCACACCATGGACAACACTGGAAGAATGAAAGTCATAAAAACACTCCCTTCATGACATGTCTGAAAAACATCTAGGTAGTTATATAGGAACCCATTACACATCTTAATGATATATTCAATAGTATTTGGGATAGATCTGTTAGTACATAGAGCATCGTACATTACAAGAGAATATGTTTCAACATCCACATGGGGGAATTTACTTAGACTAAAAAATAGTAACCCAGCCAGCATTGCATGGACCTCTGATTAGAGATAATCCCTTTTTCCAAAGGAAGAACAAAATGAAAGAAAAATTGAACCCCTTATATCCCAGATAACCCTTCCACCTCACATATCTCCCAAGGATCATGAGAAACCAGGGTTCATCTTTTGTCATATATAGTTTGGATCCCAGTGGACCATCTCTTTGTTATGTAACTATGGTCAATGATGTAAGCTATGATTCTAGTGGGAAATGGTCTGATGGAGGGTTTATCCTCACATACACAACATAAGATAATTAAATTTGAAAAATCATTATTGGTTTTTCAGATGATACCCACATATTTACCTGAGAATATCATGTGTCAGATTTCCGTCTTCTCAATCTATATAACCCAACAGACTACCAAAAGGATTATTTCTCATAAAATTATATATAGACCATGACTCCCCACTCTTGGAACCACCGATCAACAAAACAAGTACGCAGAGCCTTTTTATTTCCCAAGTTAATGATGCCTTAAAACTTGTTCCACATCATGTTTATCTAGTCACTTTTCTAGAATATGTGGTGTATGATTTAATTTTTTGGATCCCTACAACAAATAAATTTAGAGTATAGACTCATAGCCAAATGTTTGATGTTATCCTATGTTGGAAGAACCATGTTCAGAATAATCTACACTAAAAAATTAACCAACTTTGGGATCCCTCTACAACATAGTATTTTCCCCCATATATCATGATCATGGTCCTCATTTTGAATTCTAGGAATGTATTTGGATGATAAATCACCCAAGGAAGATCTTTTGAAAACAAACTCATCTATTTAAGAGTTCATCATAATGTTATCACACATGGTCCACTAATCCATATCCAAGAAATATCATGAATGGAGCATGCAAAATAACTATCATGTCAAAAGGTAATGTATGGGACTAGTAAACCAAGGAATAAAAGCCTCAAACCTTCTAAATTATTCTACCAATAGTTGATGTCACTTCTTCCCAAAATAAAGCATGTATTATTTTATATATGTAGTAAAAAAGGTTGAATCATGCATTGAGGAGAAGAAGACCAACCTCTTTGTCTTCCCATTACATATGATTCCCCTAGATTGTATTCCCATAAAAAACTACCATAAAGTCAAGGAATATAGACCGTTCAATGTAGCTTAAAAAATTCCCACAGTAATCTCACTCTCGGACAGTGGTCTCACAAGCCAATCCCTAATCACCAAGTGATGCTTCACCTCTAATTTCACATCAAAAAGTAATGATGGCATGGTATTAATCATTTGGTATATTCCAACTTTAGGAAACATGATTTATAATAGCCTATTCATTGTTATAGAAGCGATCATGGTGTATTGTAGTGTTATTCTACCTCCCAATGACAATAATTGATTTTTCAAATTCTGGACTCATCCTATAATTTTTTCAACCACCTTACCAAAGTGGTGGATACTGATCTGCATAGGTGAAACCGGGATACCCAAGTATTCTATTGGGAAGGCTCTTTTTTCATTATGAGGATTCTTCCTATGGATTATTCCCTATTACCAATTCACCAAATTGAGATGAAGATATTACTCTCGTCCATATTAATTACATGGCCACTCAATTTTTAGTATTCTTCAAGGACCCCGTTAATCCCATTGATGGATCTATTTATACCATTAAAAAATACAATGGTGTCATCGGAAAAAATAAGGCGTGATATAGAACATGAATTATACCTGGGATGATAAGGGTGGATTCTATCCAAACCGATGCATTTTCTAATATGCCAAATGAGAGAATCATGATTCATAATGAATAAGCTGAGGGGGAGAGGATCTACATTCCTTAGACCCCCGTCAACATTAATAAACCTATATTGTTCTCCCATGAATGATGAATAAATCTATGAGGAGATGATGTAACAGAATAATAGTTTGATAACCAATGGAGAAAATTTCACGCTAAAAAGAAAAAAGATAATGATATTCCACTCCAACTTATCATATGCTTTTTCCATATCGAGAATAATTGCTATGTTGGAATCAAAAGACTTTTTGCTGATATCACATAGATCCTCTTGAGCTAGTCCAACAACCACGTGTATTAATCTTATTAAGAGCTGTGATAATGAAGATATCCTAATGAAGGATGATATAAAAATCTATTAGATTAAATCATTGTTTCATATGCTAAAAAATTTCTCACGCACAATGGAATGGGGATTCCTTCAAAATATGTGATAATTTCCCATTGGGAGTTATTTATTGGATTTATATCTTGACAATTCAGGTTAATGGTTGTCCAAGAAATTAAATATCATGGAAATTTCATTATACTCTATAGACCAATATTTTAATAGAATTTTTTTACTTGATGGGATTACATGAGTATATATGAATGCAAGAATTATGAAGAATATTTTATTATATGGTGTTATTTAAGGACTATTTGAGTTCCCCCCCCCCCCCCCCAAAACTCCATCCCCCCCCCCCCCCCCCGTTTCTGCCTCGTCGTCTCGCTCTACGGCGGCGCTCGCGTTCCTGGCGGCGTTTGAGCTAGGGGTTGCGCCTCAGGCAGGCGGCTCTTCTCCTCGCTTGGGGTCTCCCGATCACCCCCCCCCCCCCCGTTCGAGGAGCCCAGTGCTGTCTTTCAAAGAAGCACTTTGTCGTCCGGGTTCAGGGGTTTTGGATCGGTGCTTCCCGGGGATTGATCGGTTCTCGCATTCGATGGTGCGGGATGAATCGCGCAATTCCATGTCTGCTCCATCTTCTGCTTTCATCGAGGAGAGTTATGGTCGAATGTGGTCGCTGGTGGTGCGCTTCGGAGCTGAGAAACCCTCGCTACCAGTTTTCAAATGCTTCGTAGATTCGTGGGGGTTGCAGAAGGAGGCCCGCATCTCGGTTCTTCACAGGTTCTCGTTCTGTTTGGTGCTTGCTTCGGAGGTGGATTTCGTTCAGGCCTAGTGTAATGCTCTTCGTGTCTTCGGCCACTGGCGTTTCAACCTATCCCAGTGGTCGATGGAGGTTCATAGGGGGAAGGAGAACCCTCGGGCTGCAGTATGGGTTTGTCTCCCTGGCCCGCCGCTCCCGTTTTAGAATGTTACCTTCCTCAGGGCCATCTGTTACTCGCTGGGGGGTTTTCTTTGTGTGGACGCGCGCACTCGCAGAGGTGAGGAGATGATGGACTCTCATATTTGCATTGATTTGGACCTCTCGCTGCCCATACCGGAGAAATTGTCCCTGAAGGTGCAGCAATCCATTGTTTGGGATCAGGACATAGTTTACCTGGTGTTCCCCAGGTATTGTTCATCTTGTCTTCTTCAGGGGCATTCGGTGCAGAATTGCTGGAAACGGCGTCTCGGAGGGCGCCCTCAACCTGTCAAAGGCCCCAAGTCAAGTGGCCCGCCCTTTCCTGCCAGCGAAGAGTCTAGCTCAACCCTGGTTCAGTTGGTATCCAAAGAAGCTTTTGGTTCTTCTGGCCCCCGCAGCAATCCCCCTATATTACCTTCTTGCAAGGAGCTGGTCCCTTCTACCCCGTGGCCTGAGGACCCTCCAGGTATGGATCTGGTATCCGAAAATCTGCGAGTAATTAGAATGGTTCTCCCGGCACTTACGGCATGGCCCTGTTTTCATCCCCAAATGCTCTTGAAGGGAGTTTTATTGGATACTTTGCTGAAGTTTGTTCCGAGTTTGCTGCAGTTTTTTTCTCAGGGACACCCCGTAGTGCTTCCAGCTGTGCTGAAGTTTGTTTCGAGTTTACTGGAGGTCTATTCTCGAGTGCAACCCGCGGCGTTACCAGCTTCATGTTCTTGTGTTGAGAAGCTGTCCAAAGAGTTCGATCGTATGGAGGCCTGCCTTCATGGAGTGGTTCCTCGTTTTGGCCCCAGTTTGTTGGACAGAAACATTTGTCAGGTGGAAGCAGAACCTCATGAACCTTGGCCTCCTTTGGATTTTAGTATGATGGGCAGTGCCGGTTGTCCTCATCCATTGAGTGCTCAGGCTGTCTCAAAGCCCGATCCAATGGCTTGTTCGCCTCTTCAAGATGTGAATGGGAAAGCCTCAAAGCGCTCATTGAGGCTTCAGTCATCATCCACAGTTTCTGCTGGCAATGGTTCGGGAGTGCGCACGAGGTCGTCCTTCAAGAAGTTGCAGGATAGGGAGTACTCAGTTTCCCACTTGAAAGAGACCATGTCGTCTGGGGCCAAAGATAGCCAGTGTTGTTTCCATGACTCCCATCTTAATCTGGAACGCTCGAGGCGTCACGGCGAGAGTCAAGATAGATTTTATTGCCTCGGAAGCTAAGAAGCACAATGTCAAGGTGGTTGCGATCCTGGAGCACAATCATAATTCAGTAAAGATCAATGAGGTTACTCGTAAGGTGAAGCTCCATGCATAGATGCATGCAGAGCCAATCAACAGGTTTTTTTGGATTTTCTAGCACACGGATGTTTTTGTGGAGCTGATCCAAGCACGAGACTAGCACGTAATAACTAGGGTGTCATGTGGCGGTGACACTCTTTGTTTCCTTCATTTATGGAAGCTGCGATGCTCAGAGGAGGGAGGTGTTATGGATCGAACTGGATGATTTCGACCCAGGGGATCAACCTTGGGTTGTGGGGGGCAATTTTAATATTGTAGCAGATTTTGATGAGAAAAAGGGGAGAGGAAAGTTTCCCAGGAGGGCGAGCAGGGCCTTCGGTCAGTTTATGGCAGGCAAAGAGTTGTTGGATTTGGGGTACTCAAGGGACCCAAACACATGGTGCAACAATCGGAAGGGTCCAAGTCATAGTTTGAGCAGACTCGACCGGTGCTTATCCAATGTCCAAGTGGTGTCTATGTTTCCAGAAGTGATGGTTGTTCACTTGACCTGCAACATCTTTGATCATTCACCGCTTCTGTTAACTCTGAATAGGAGTGAGGCTCTGCAGGCGGGCTTTAGGTTCATGAGCCACTGGTCGACTATCCCAGGTTATCATCAGATGGTGAGGAGCAGTTTGGAGGAACCAACTCATGGTCACTATTGGTTATCTTTGCACTGCAAGTTGAGGCGTCTCAACTAAGCCCTCCATACATGGAATAGGAGTCTCCCTCCCTTTGATCAAGAGTTGGATGTGCTCAAACAGGATATCGAATTGCTCGAGGCAAGTCTTGAGGAGATATGGGACGATGATGTTTTTGGCGAGCTCTCTGAGAAAAAGAACTCCCTTGCGGTTATGGTCCTCTCACAAGAAAGGAGGGCGAGGGAATACTCGAGAATAAAATGGCTCAAGGAGGGCGATAGGAATACAGATTTTTTCCATGCATGTATAAGAGAGAGGCGGCGTTTTGTCAAACAGAACCTAGCATTATATTATGGATCTTTCGCTGAGGATAAGGAAGTGGTTGGGGGCCTGGCGTTTTCACATTTCAAGGACCTCCTTGCTGGACCAAATCTGAATATGCTCCAAGGGTATCCTTCGGGGGGTGATGATTATTGGGAGGGGATTTCCTATCTTGTTTCTCCCCAAGATAATGAGATGATGGAAGGGATTTCAAAGGACGAGGAGATTCATGCGGCTATGGTGAACTTTAACCATGAGAGTGCTGTAGGTCCCGATGGATTCCCTGGTTCTTTCTTCGAGATCTCCTGGGAGGTGGTAAAGGGGGATATCATCAACGTCATCTAGGATTGTTTCAGTGGGGGCAGCCTCTTGCGGGTAGCGTCTTCCACGACTCTTGTCCTGATACCAAAGATCAAGGATCCATCATCCCTCCTTCACTATCGGCCTGTGAGAATGTGAAATTTTACCTATAAAATCATGGCAAGTATCATTAACAGGCGGCTGTCTTGGAATCTCCCCCGGTGGAACTCCAAAGAACAACATGGTTTAGTGAACGATCGCTCTATCCAGGGTGCAATAGCTTTGGCGCAGGAGATGTTGGGAGATATTAATTTCAAGGCTCAGGGTTCGAATTTGTCCATCAAGCTCGACATGAAGAAGACGTATGATAGGATTGAGTGGGGTTTTATTAACAGGGTCCTGAACAAGATGGGTTTCTCCAGATGGTCTTGTGATATCCTGTCATTTGTTTTAGTTCGGCCTGGTTGGCAGTGAGGTTTATGGGGCGGACTCACGGTTTCTTCAAGACAGTTCGAGGTCTTCATCAAGGTGACCCCTATCCCCGAGTATCTTCATTCTTATGCATGATACCTTAAGTGGACTAATTAACAGTGGTATCTCAGATGGGGATGTTCATCATTACCGTAGGAGATTGAACCCCCAGCCCATATCCCACTTGATGTTTGTAGAAAATACCCTTATCATCATCAATGCTGGAAGGCAGTCTGTGCAGGGGATTTTCAATATCCTTGAGGAGTATTGCCACTGGAGTGGTCAACAAATCAATAGAGAGAAGAGTGGCTCCTATGTGGCACAAGCTTATACCTCGACCAGGGTGACAGATATGGATAATAGCTTGGGTATGAGGTGCTCTCCATCGAGGAGTGGGTCTCTGCTATGGTCCTCCATCTGTAGCATTATTCCGAACATCCTGCACAACTCGTAGTGGATTATGGGGGAGGGGAACATTTTGCTTTGGTTTCACAACTGGTCGGGTAGAGCCCTCGCTTACCCAGGGTGCCCAGCTCCGTTGATCACTTTCAGGGAGGCGATCCAGTCCCCTAATTTTTTCAGAGAATTACTGGATGCAATCCAGTAGATGGTTTTTTGACTCTGTTATATTGTGCATGGAACAGGACCGGTGCGTATTCACTCAATCCACCTTGGGCGGAGGAACCCACTCCTGGAGTTGGGGACCTAACCCTCTGCAAAGGGGGTGCCTCTCATGTTGAGACCAAGGGAAGAGGTATGGATGCAACTACGATATCATATAGTGATATTGTCCGAGGAGAAAAGAAAAGAGGCTCTGACAGTGAGGGTGTCAGATCTGCCCCTGTTTCAAGGAAACCAAGGAAGGACTACTCTGCAGTTCCGAAGACCGTGACCACTAGGGCATCTGCCAAGAAGGAGATTGAGAAGCTATCAAAGGAGCAGATGGACAAACGGAAGATCTATAAGAAGCTTCTTAAACAATACGAGACCCAATCAGAATGGGAATCAGCTGATGCTGATGACACGATCGGGTATGGGGGTGGTGACTATGAATGTTTTGACTTGTAATCTCTCTCTCTTCTTTCTCCTGTTTCTGCACTTTTATTTTATTAATAAATTTGGTGGTCCAAGCTTGCTTGGATCGGACTTTCTGGGTATTTCTGCATGATTAGCTCGATCCAAGGCCAACAAGGGGGTCGGCACAGTCTGGCGTGGTGTAGGAGCATCCCTACTAAATTCAATTTTCTTATCACGGAGGATCGAGAACAGTGCCCTGCCAACCGACGATAACATCAAAAAGCTTGGAATTAGCATGGTATCCTGCTACCAGTGCTGTGTGAACAGACATGAAGAGAGTATAAGCCATATTTTCTTCAAATGTGCCTGGGCCTGTCAGGTGTAGGATTTCTTCGGGGAGTTTACAGGGTAATCCTCCTCTGCATCGAGTTTTGACTCCTTCATGGATTGTTGGTTCCCGGGATCGGACAGTTTGGAGAGGGAAAGAATGGAGAGGTCCATCATCTTCAACGTAGGTTGTTGGTGTCTATGGAAAGCAAGAAACCGAGCCAGGATTGAGGGGATCTCTTCTGTGGGGAGATATTTTATTGTCAGGGTAAGATGCATTCTCGTTGATTTGTGTGGCATCAATGGAAAATGGTTGCAGTCTTCCTCTCTCCATAAGATGTATTCTCTCCATGTTGTGGCCCAGCAGTCATGTATCAGGAAACATGGGCAATGGGTTCGATGGAACCCTCTTGAACGTGAGCTCAAGCTGAATACCGATGGTTCCTGCTTTAGGGGTGAAATACATGGGGGCAACGTGGTTTGGGATTTCACGGGAAGTGTGGTTTTGGCATTCATGACGTATTATGGATATGTAAATTCTTTGCAGGTGGAGGCAAGGGCGGGTCAGTCAAGTATTTTCATTTGCAGGCAGAGGGAGCATTACATCTCCCAAGTGGAAACCGATTCCATGATTATTCACGATGCCTTGCATGAGAAAGGTTCCATTCCCTGGTCTATCATTTACATAATCAGGAAATGAAAATCCCTCATTGATAGAAACACTCGAGTCACCCATATGTGGATAGAGGGAAACAAGCTGGCAGATCACTTGGCCTCTACGGCGACCCTTGGTACCCCGGTTAGTTTTCTTTCTCATGTTTCTCATTTCATACCTGAGGGGTGAACTTGATTCTGGGCGATGCTCTTGGTCTTCATTATTTCCGCCCCCCTAGTTCTTGGATTCTTCCTTGTATTTGTATCTGGTTTTGAATAAAAAGGTATTGATGATGATGGTCATTATATTAAAGGTGTATATATTGGTTTAAGGTTAAGATCACGAACACAAAATAAGTCCCATGATTGGAAGTTCATTGTATGAATTTTTCTCTTCAATGGAAGGGTTCTAGACTCTATAAATAATATTAATTTTTTACTCATGATCATTAGGTTATGTATAAGGAGGTTCAATTTTCCAATGAGATATATTTTTATTTTTATTTTAACAACAATCATGTGATTTATTAATATTTTAAGGTTGTTTCATAAAATGTATGTGTATTATGTCATTGGAGAAAAATGATGACTATAAATGAAGTTAACAATGGTTGTAATGAATATTTTAATTATTTATGAATAGTATAATCATTAAATTACATTCAATAAGAATAAAATATTTCTGCTTTTTATTCCCACGCATTACTAATTAATTTTTTAGACCATTTTATCATTTTTTTTGTATCATTAGAGGATGTAAGTGTTGTATGGAGTTTGAATAAAGATGACCATTTAATCTAAACATTTGTTTTGTAAAACATATTCTCTTTTAATAAAAAATAATTAATTTTTAGTGGCTATTATAAAGTGATTAAAATTTTCATTAAAACTATAATAATATTTTCATTAAAGTCAACCTTTCAACATCATTTAAATCTTAAAATTATGAGCTCTTAGTCTAATTTTATATGTATCTAATGTTTTACTCTAAATTAGTTCATCTAGTAGAGTACATTGGATTGATAATATTTAAAATTTAACTTTATTTTAATATTATACATCAAAAAATATTGTAGTTATACTGTATTATGTAGTTAAAATCTCAATTAACACTGATTAACTTTGATGTATTCTATTTAATGTTATTGATGATCAAAGATGTTCTTCTAGAATCAATGAAATGACTTAGTGTAGTTTGATTGTTTATATTTAATATATAGATTATACCTCAAAATATATGAATCATGTAAACCATAGATCAAATGAAGGCTATATTAATATATTATATTTTTTATCATTAAACTATGTAATTGTTATGTCTTTTTAAATGGTATGGTCAATGCAAGATGCTATTTAACGATCGTATGGAGTTGATTTCTAGATTACATTTTATGAGTTTAGTGATTTTTAAAGTACAATGGATGATGAATATAGTTTGTGTTAAAACTTATAAAAGATAAGATTTTTTTTAAATTTCCTGATTTGATTCCCTCTGTTTGATCAATAACTTCTCAATTACTCTTAATATATAGAGGGCATAAAAATATCATTGGATGGTGACCACACATTACCTACTAGTAATACTTTAATGAATCAACATTATTATACATCCCCCATGTAGTTTAATAGAAAATGGGGTATTTAAAAAATTAATTCTTCTTAATATTGGAAATTAATCCTCAATTTATCATGGGGGAATCAATCTTTGATCAATTACGATGAAAATTAGATGAATTATTTAATTACATATTAAACCATGGTTTTCTCTATGTTTATACCCCACTTTTGAATTATTTTTCAAGGAAAAATTGATGTGAAAATACTTGATATATACTATAGAAAATCTACCATAGCTTTATATGGAGTCTACCAATTTTTATTGACCCTTTCACATGAAACAATAAGGAAGAAAGGCTTATAGATTTTTTATGTACATTGTTAATTTTTTATTTCATTTTATCATTTTTACGGTGTTCTATAACTCTAAATCCATTTGTTTATAATTATGAATCAATATAGGGTATTGAAAATGTTGTGAGAAATTTATAAGCACAATGAGTAACATTATATAATTGCAATTAAGAAAATATTGGGGCTCCTCACAATTTTCTAATATAGATCAAATTTCTATTGTATTGAAGAAGGAATGATGGTGTATGTGTAACTCATCATATGAAATTATTACACAAATTTATTGAATAATATGAATATTAGTAGTTTCATAATATTTTATTACAATTCCATCACAGAGATATTCAAGTTGAACATCTTATATTCACTATCATGGTTACAAAATTTGATGAGCATACTTACAAGACATCCATTATTTTCAATGAATAATTTCACATTCACAATTCACTCATGGGAAGGTAGGTCTATCCATATAATATATACAGGTGTAATTTCCTGATATGTCATCATTTTTTGACAATCATTTTGTGTTTTGGTAATGCCTTTGAGCACATGTTTTCGGTGTTGGGAAAGACACTATAATCTGTAAAACGTCTATGACTATCTTCATACTCCATGTAATTACTGAAGAGAATTATCAAAGGTCTTGATATGTGGAATATAACCCACTCGTAACTACGAAATAGACATCCCAAAAAAATTGATGAACCTCATAAAAACCAATTGTGTTTGCTTTCTCCATTTATTTATTTTATTTATTCTATAGGAGAAGTTAATGAGAAATAAGTAAGGGAATGAATTATTAACCACAAATAATGAAATTGTGTTTTGAGGGGTGAGTTTGAAAGTATAAAAGTATTTAATTTGTCAATAGAAAAATATTTACATACCTCTTAGTGTTTTAGAAAGGTTCAATGGGCCTTTCACAGAGTAAAAACCACATAGTGGCACATCATTAAACATATTTTCCCCCTTAGTCATCGTAACTCATACTATCATATATTAATATAGGAATAAATAACTAATAAAATTACATGGATTGGAATAATATCACTCATATATAATGAAACACATCTCATGTAACACATATCTCTGTGTACACCATGTATCCCTCAATTATTAGTCATCACATCCTATCCATTACATAACTCAGATCACTATACTCAGATCATATCCATGTGAGGCATGATTGGACAAAACTAATTATAATTACATAGATAATCACAAATCTTATAAACTATTGTAATCATTTTACACCCCAACATTCAATCTATGTAACACCCCAAGATTTCATAACAAGTTATTTTCTTTAAAATAATTCAGTAGCTTGTGATACACGCAACACCGAGTTCGAACACACCACGACTTATAAAACTAGTCATTCAAAAGTGGTTATGAATAGTTTCAACTAAATTTTTAATTTTATATACTCCATATAATTTTATAATACATATTATGTTTTTCTTAGACATAATATAATAACAAATTCATTTTTCATATAAAAGAAGTATTTATCAAAAAATGCAATTTTACCACCTTCTAATGGAAAATCATTTTTAAAATCAGTATTTGACACTTTTATATATCTAATTTAATGAAATTTATTTCTTCTTTAGAATCGGGACATAAAAATTTAATATGGATTAATTTTTGGTAGTTTTCTAATAACTTTCATATTTTGAAGAATACAAAAAATACTAAATTTTAATTGAAGACAACTTTTTTAATCGAAATAATTTATTGGGTTAAATTATATATTTGAATAGTTTGGAAGTATAATTATATTATATTATTATCATTTAATACAATTTAGGTCATTATAAGTAATTTCAAATTTAAATTTTACATAAACACATGTCAATCTTTTGATAGTTTTTACTTTTTAAAACCCCGCATTTCGGTTTTGTAAACGGGAATTAATTTTAAATTAATTAACGCAACTTCTATGTTTAAAATTTGGTAAAATAAAATTCATTTTTGAATTCAAAATATCATAATTATCTTATGATAAATTTTTGGTATTTTTCTGAAAACATTCAATTTTTGATTAATAGTGAAAAACACTGCGTTATAGTTTAAAACTGACTTTTTATTTAAATAATTATTTAGTTTATTTAAATTTAATTTAAATAAATATATATATATAATTCCTATATAAGTTCAATTTAATCCATTGTAGTCCTTTTATAATAAAATTAGATGTATAAAATTGTATTGAACTTTTTACCGTCTTTTACCCACCTCCTAGGAGAATTTGCAAATTTGCATAAAACATAATTTTACCACTTCTGTGAGTTGAATTTCAAAAATACGAGAGAACTGGTTGATTTAAATAAGTATAATATGGTTTAATAAGATGAAAATAGTTTTTGGTGAATAGTAACTTTTGATTTTTATTTACCACGTTTAAATGTAAATAGTGTAATTAAGGGTAAAAATGATATCATAATTACCCTAACACATGTCCTAATTCTATTGGATAAGTATACATCAACCAAAAAAACCTTAGGAATATAATATTAACCTTTCTGGTCCACTTGGATGAGATTAGGACATTTATTATTATTTTATTTAAAGAAGAGTTAAAAGAGTTAAATTCAATGAATAATAACTAAACCATTTTTAATATAGGGTTACACACACTATAAATATTAATTAGAAATCTAAAAATATTTACTACTTAATGGTATTTTATTTATAATTTTTAGTCATTATATAATTTAATTTATTTATGACACAATGATAATGCAGTAATTACCTTATTAATGAAATATTAATACAATTGATATTATAAATATCCAAATAAATGTAAATTGAGATTTCTCATGAATTCCAATAAATTTTTAGGTCAATATGACATGTTAGGGATTGTTAAATAAATTTTATTTGAAGCGAAAAAGTATTTATGACTTTCAAAAAATCAAATACTAAATAGTGTAAAAATTGACATAATTGAGTTTTTAAAACAAATATTATATTATTAATTGATATAATATTCCTAAAAATCTAAGGATCGCCCAAAGGACATAGATAAAGTTATATATATTAATAATGAACCACATGGGGTTCTCTTGGATTGTTATAGTAAGAATATTAACCATATAATATAAAAATACAAAGAGACATGATAAATGTCAAACTATTTAACTAAGAGTTAAATCTAAAAGATAAGGTTAATACGATGACCTAAACCTATAAAAAACCTATTGGTCAAGATATTCACAACCCAAACCCACCATATCATTTAAATAATTCATTTTTGAGACACTAGAAACCAATAATGATTTAAAAAAAATAATATATCAAGCTTTTCCTAATGTGACCCTCACCTCCCTTAGAAAAGGGCACTTCCCCTTCTCTTAATTTCACACCTCCAAATACTTTTGGCTCAGCCAACCCCTTCCGAAATATCCTCCCAACTTTCCTCCCTTCATTATAGAGGCCTTCCATTGGTCGGAAAGCCAACCTAAGGAGCCCTTTTGAGCAAATCAAAAGGAATAACACAAAGAAGAGGTAAATATTTCATCACCTCTTCAAGTTATTTTCTTCTTCCACATCCTCTTTATTTTTTGTTTCCATTATAAAATAAAAAATTAAACATCTTCTATATAATTTTATGTTGTTATAAAAATGGTACAACCATATTCATTATTCTATCCATCCTAAAATTGAAAAATTCACCATACATGTGTACGTACGTATTACCATCTCCACGTCGTGGTGTAGTTTGTTATTCAAGCACTTCATTATTTGGATGAGTATAAAAATGAGTATAACTAATTTAAATAATAAATATAACCTGTTAATGATTCCTTATATGTTATATACCATCCAATTACAAATGATTTCACCATTAATATAATGATATTGTCGCTTGTGCGTACGTACGGATTACCGTCTCCACGAATGCGATAAGATTCATTCCCCTTCAAAATCATTCAAGAATGATTTTCTTTTTATGATTAAAAATAATGTTTACAAACATCATATCATTTTGGATATGAATAAAATACATCCAATCCATGACAAACATGACTTATGTTACTGAGTATATAAAGGAGAATAGATCAGTTAACACCCGAAAAAATGATACCACTAAAATATTATTAACAAAGAAATATTAGAGGATCATATATGATATCATATCTATGTATATAGTTATGGTATAATTTAATAACAATTATTTAACTATTATACAGGAGGTTAACATACCCCTCGACCAAGGAAAAGTACAAGGTAAGGGGTTTTCATCTCACTTTTATTCCCATGAGATTCAAGCTATATTTTCCACTGGTACCTTTTGTGAGGTGTATGTACTGCCCATGATTGTATTTTTTTTTTGTAATATACTTTAATTTATGGGTATTAAAATTATCATTGGATGATCCTTATTTCATGGGGTGTATGTTTTGTAATTTACCAAATCAGTAATGGAATTTCAAATTTCAATTTCCACTCATTCGGTTTTACGCAAACGTCATTGATTACTTTACCCCAAGATTATGTGTGAAATCACTATTTATTTACTTATGTCATAATTTCCACTCTCTTTTGTGTGGATATAATTTTGACACACATAATCACTCCATTGATAAATTCTCAAGTCATTTATATAAACTTGTTAAGAGTAATTTTAACTCAATTTATATTCATTGAGTTAAACATCCAAGTCATTGGTGTCGTTTTTACAAGAATATGTGTGAATGTACTCTGACTGATTTACACTAAATATCCAATCATATTGAGTGTATGTATATTTTTGACACATAATTATGTCATTTATTTATCCTTAACCTAAGTATACTATCTTTATAAAGGAATTCATCTCAACTTATAGTTCATTGAGACTTCTTTGTTGTTGTAGGCCCACTCACTATTATATGGTGTATATACTCTACTTTGACATAGTATATCATGAATCCATTTATTCTCATGATATTATAATATTTTTATTACTTCAATTTTTTTTCAAGCATCACTTTTTTGGTTATGAACTCTAACTAAAATATCATTTTAAATGTTTTAAATATTTATTCTTCTAAATCATTCTCATTAATTTCCATTTTTTAAAAATGGTTTTAAGGATTTATTTAAATGGACATGAATTTTTTAAAATTTAAATTCCCTTTAAATGTTTCAAAGTGGCATGGGACACATTGATTCAATAATATATTTTAAACAAGCTTCTTTATAAATAGTGAGACTTTTAAATGTATTCATGAAAAATGGATGTTTCTCAAAAAGATTTTTACTGATCATTTTCAACTATATAAACATCCTTTACAGGATATTATTCTTGATCGAGGTTGATTTATTAATTTAAAAATATTCCATACTCTATTTATGGTTTTTTGATATGTTTGACTGTGGATGTGTTATTTTTATACCATTCATTATTTATGGATAAAGTATTGACATTTCGTACGATAGTTTTAATACAAATGTTGATGTTATGTTTAAACATTTTTTAACCCGACTCTTTATTAAACAATTAAACACAATTTATTACATAAACATCACTTGATACAACATAGAAGATTGATAAGTATAGTGTCTTTGGGTCTTAGTATCATTACATAATAACTTAAAACATGAAAAACAACATCTTTAATGAAAACAACCTTTACATGACCACTACATTCCCTCGTACTTAGCATTGCATGGGATAACCTGAGGACATGCATAAGAAAAAGGGTGAGCTAAAAATCCTAGTAAGGAATTAATCATAGAATAACATTAGGAATACAATACATGTTTGACAACAGGAATATCAATATATCATAAGAGAATCATATACATAAAGGCATGATAAAGCAGGATAATCATAACATGGAAATGTGGCAACAACACTTTACATTGAATTAGCATGAGCCAAGGATCATTGCACATGGAGCATGAGTAAATTATCATTGCACATGAAGCATGAGTGAACCATCATTTCACTTGAATTATCATGATTAAACACCCATTGCACATGGTGTATCATGATACTATACTTTACCCAATGCATTGGAGCACTATAAGGGCGCACCCTTCTTAAACATTTCATTTCATGCATAAGTGTGCCACATTGATCATATAACATGGATTTATAAAACATCATCATTTATTTCATGATAAAGGAATGTGGAATTAATACATGAAACTTTATAATCAATATGTAAATGTGCATAAAGGTGAATACTCTTGATAGAGAAATGGACATGGAATTCACTACACAATGACATTGGCTTGGAAAATCGGTGCAACTTCAGAAGCGTAACAACGGGACGTGAGAACTCATAAAAATGGTTGATGAGAGATAAAGGGGTTTCTCATCATATTTACATGACATGGAAAGTAAGGGGTCATATATATACATTTCCCAACAAATGTAATGGAATTTAGATTCATGAAAAAAATAATTTCTTGAATATAAATGAGAAGAGGGAAACTCCTTTTGGAATTTTGGAATAGTAATGGATGTACATTGGAGGCATTTAATGAGAGAGAAAGGGGTCTCACATCATTAAAAAATAAAGAGGGTAGTATTGGGGAGGTTCGAAACCATACCCCAACATTTATAATTGAACTTAAAAGGGCATAACAATTTAAAGAATATTGGACAAAAATGAGAAACGATGAAAAAACCCTTACTTGGAAGTGTGCTTCCAAAGGCTTGAGAGAGGCTTCTTGGGAGATTCGGGCTCCATGGGAGGATTCTAGAGAGACAAGGGAAGATGTTAGACAAACTCCAAATGATTTGAGTGAGGAGGAAGTGGGAGCTTTGATGGGTTTATATAATAAAGGTGAGGGAATTCTTTATTATTTAGGTTTGGGACACCTCACATTAAACTAATCCAAACCACAAACAAGCCCATGGTTTTTGACCATGGTTTTTGAAAAAGTGAAGTAAAAAAGAATATTTATAAGGCTAAAGTCCTAACTTCTTAAAATAATGGGGTTGCTTATATTGAGGTGAGTCACACTCCCAAGGAAAACAATTTAAAAAGACAAAATGTTTAATAAGTCTTGGAGGGTCCACAAATGGTTTGTAAAATAAGTCAAACAAACCCAAAATCACATTATTTTAATGGTAAAACATATATTGGTCGAACATAATGTTTATAATATTTTATTACATAACTATTGGGTCACTATGATGTCATAAAGCACATTATATATTTAAACGGTATTTAATTTTTACCCAAAAATTTGAATGTCTCAGAAAATTATGAAAAACTCACCATTGGATAATTTTGATGTCTTGATTCCAGAAATAATATTCATTTTATCGAAATAATTTTATAAATATTTTAATTTTCACTTTAAATATAAAAATCGACATTTATCGAAAATTAATGGGTTTTGACAAAAATGTCTTTCAAACCATAATAAAAATTACAATTGCATTAATAAAATTATACAATAATTTATATTTAATAATAATTAATTTAATAATAATAATATTTTATTAAAATATTATTTAATTCAAAAATCCATTATTCCATCAAAATAGATTTCTTAGTTGAACATTAACTAAAAATACTATCTGTGCTTTAAAAATTATATACAATGTAACAATAATAAAATGAAAGTATATTCATAATTATATAAAAAATATAATGTACATAAACATAGTGCTAAGGTATTGTTACATAACCCCTTATAACACCCGCATAAGACCGAAGAGTAAGGTGTGTGATCGTGACAGACTCTTGGGGTGGCTCGGAGAACATTGCTCGGGTGGTAATCCCTATCAACTTCCACTTCTCTCAAAGGCGGTACTACTCAAGCTTAACATATTCAAGCTCAGCTTGGCCTTGGTCATGAGTGATGCCCATATATGAAAACTATTTTCTGAGCTCTGACAAATGGGCTTCGTATGGGGCACATCTACTTGATGAGGCCATCTCTTCCTTTGTCTAAGTAAATTGGATTCGTTAAAGCCCTATATTTATACTAATCACGTGATCACTGTTCAATGACTATATTAGAAACGGTCACAATTCATAACATAAAACCAAAGAAGTTGACATTTTATATAAACATTTGACATAAGGAGACATTTAATTAGATCAAGAGATATTTCCATTAATGAATGTTTGGGTCATTACAATCTTCCCCCCTTAAGAAATTTCGCCCCTGAAATTTCCTTTTCCCGCACTAAAACAGATGTTGGTAACTCTGCTTCATAATTTCCTCTGATTCCCAAATCACATCTTCAAACTTGTGGTTTCTCCACATCACCTTGACGAGGGGAATTGTTTTATTTCGTAGAACTTTTTCTCTACGATCTAAGATCTTCCATGGTTTCTCCTCATAAGAAATATCATCCTATAACTATACCACTTCTGAAGAGAGTACATGTGAAGGGTCTGGTATGTACTTCCTTAAGAGGGATACATGAAAGACATCATGCAGTTTGGACATGGTAGGTGGAAGTGCTAGTCGATAGGCTACAGCCCTGATACGATCGAGAATCTCAAAGGGGCTGATGTACCTTAGACTTAACTTCCCTTTCTTTACAAACCTCATGACCTTCATCCATGTTGATATGCATAGAAATACCATGTCTCCAACTTTAATCTCATGGTCTCGTCGACGGTTATCTGCATAACTCTTCTGTCGACTCTGGGCTACCTTGATATGTTGCTGGATGGTTTTCAACTTCTCCACCATTTCCTCAACCATTTATGGTCCAAGCAGCTTATGCTCACCGACCTCATCCCAACACGCCAATGTTATGCACCTTTTCCCATAAAGGGCTTCATATGGTGCCATTTGGATGATCGAGTGGAAAATTTTATTATAAGAGAACTCAACCAGAGGATGATGTTGAGCCCATCTTCCTTTAAAGTTCACTGAGCACACTCTCAACATGTCTTCAATTGATTGGATAGTTCACTCGGATTAGCCATCAGTTTGAGGATGATAGGCTGTACTGATGTTCAGTTCAGTATTCAGAGAATGTTGAAGACTCTTCCAAATCATAGAGGTGAATCTTGGATCTTGTTGGCGCCAAAATATTGGATGAAAAGAATGAAGAAAAGAAGGCCTCGTGGCCTACCTCTCGAAGCCACGACGCGAAGTCCCCCCAAGAAATGCATCCAGCATGAAGCAAGAGAGGCGGGATGCCCCACGAACTCCCCTGACATTCGAAAACCCTCCGTGAAGCAAGTGAGGCGGGAAGCCCCGCGAACGCCCCTGACGTTCATGACCTGCTGCAAAGAAACAAAGGCGTTACCCCTCCGCGAACTCGGTTGACGTTCACGACCCGCCGTGAAGCGATAGAATCCCCCTTCACGCCGCGTGAGCTCTGCTTCGCGGTGCCCCTTGCCTATAAATACTGAGCTCCCCCTAATCCTCACGAATGGAAAATACGACCTTTCGCCTTCCTAGATCCCAAATCATGAATCACCCTTTGCTCTGCGAATCATGAGCTACGCGAGGTATTTTTTCTTCGCGAGGTGCCTCTGTATTGTCTCGTTTTGATTCCCTCTTCCGAGAGGGATGCCTTCCGCGAAGCCCAACGACTTTCTTGAATGAAGGGGATCCAGAAGGGGACCTGGGTTGCTATGGATCATTTATGATTCATGAAACACCCCTCCTATACAGGTGATCCACAGGCCAAGGCTGGGTCACTGTACTTCGCGAAGCACACTGCTTCGCGGCACTTTGCTTCGTGAGGTGCCTATTCTCTGCGAGGTAGTGCTCTGAGAACACCCTCCCACTTCGTGAAGCACCCCCCACTTTCACCTCCACACCATTATAAGGCTAAGGCACCCAAATTCACGAATCACACCCCTTCAGAAGTTCCCTTCACCACACAGAGCAACCGACCTCCACAAGGCCTCTGCCTATAGAACCCTCTGCTTGGAAATTCCTTTTCTCGTGCGACCCTCTAGGTTTGAACGATGTGACTTCAAAGTCCCCTAGATTATACCGCCCGTGGCGTTTCTTCGCCTAATTCTTCTTCACATAGGCATGCTAACAGATATTGCTTCTTTGCATAGCCACGCTAATGTGGACCCCTCAATGGTTTGCTCTACGACCCCCCTTTTACACGGCATTGTCGGTACCTTCCCTCTCACAAGGAGCAGAGGGTACTAGTTATGTAAGACATAGGGGTGTGGAGTAAACCCACCTCGCCTAAGATGTAGGATGTTAAACACCCAATCACCCCCGTCCTCAACACACGACATTAAACTGTGACACCGCCCCGTGCCTCTCACGCGGGGTGCCCTCACCTTGGACATTCTGCATGCCCCCCTCCCCCTGGTCTCGCCAGGGGATGATATCCTCTTTATGGGAGTGGAGTTTGTCCATGGGGGAAGGGCGACCATCTTGGTGTAAGCCCCTAGTCCTTACGGAAGGTATCAATCATGCACCTCCGTACTTTCCCTCTCCCTCTGCATTTTGCCGCCCCCGGGCCTCCATCTTGGAGTAAGTCCCCAACACCATGGGCTGCCTAACCCGTAATCCCCTCTTCACTTCCCACAGATTCATCTTTCGCGATGTGATCGTCAGGTCCCTGCAACCTCTTGTTTCTCACACTGATCATGACTCCCGTGGGCTTAGAGTGAGCACCGAACAGGACACACCTTGGACCGCCTCAGAGCGTAATCCCCAAAAGCTCCATCCCGCATGACATTAAAATGCACATCAGAACTACGAGGACTTTGATCCATGTCATGGAATGGTACGTAGGAAGCCTCCATGAGGTTCAAGCCCACCACTCAGTCGTTCCGACCTCCTTCACATCAGTTCACCCCCATCCACATGATGTTAAATTGTATTCCACACCACCCGAACTACGAGGACTTTGATCCATGTTAAGGCATGGTATGTAGGAAGCCTCCACGAGGTTCAATCCCACCACCAATGGACCCCCAGGTTCACCTTCACATCGGTTCGCTGACTAAACCCTTCCCGAACTATGAGGACTTTGATCCATGTCAAGGCATTGTACGTAGGAAGCCTCCACGAGGTTCAAGACCACCACCAGTGGACCCCCGGGTTCACTTTCACATCAGTTCGCTGACGAAACCCTTCTCAAACTCTGGGGTCTTTGATCCATGTCAAGGCATGGTACATAGGAAGCCTCCATGAGGTTCAAGCCCAACACCCAATGGACCAAGGTCCCCCCTCATGTCGATTCTCTGATATGCCCTCGTCCTGCATGACGTTAAACTGCGTCCCAATCTAGTGGTAATCCTTTTTGATCCCACCACCCAGTTGTTTCAACACCCCTTCACGTTGGTCCAACATCCCCTTTTCCACCCGAACTACATGGAATTTGATCCATGTCAAGGCATGGTATGTAGGAATCCTCTCTGAGGTTCAATACCACCATCCCTTGGACCAACGTCCATCTTCACATCGGTTCACCGACACCCACATCCATTCTGAACTATGTGGACTTTGATCCGTGATAAGGCATGGTACGTAGGAAGCCTCCACGAGGTTCAAGCCCATCACCCATTGGACCAATGTCCTCATTTATTTCGGTTCACCGACATTCATACCCAAACTACGAGGGCTTTAATCCATGTCAAGGCATGGTATGTAGGAAGTCTCTTTGAGGCCCAAGACCAAAACCGTTATCCATCCTAATTCTTAGCTGGGCCACCACATCTCAGTGAGATCATGCCACCTCATTACCCCCTCATAGTATTCGGGAAGCCGCCCACGTGCTGGCCCTAATATCGGTGATCCCTCAAGGGGGTTTTCTAATATGATCCACTCCGGTTTGTGTTCTGATCAGCCCGATCCATCTCCATTGGATGTTAAATTGGTGGCATACCCCGTGTTAAACACAGGAAGCTGAGGAAAACCTCAGATACATGCTAATGGCATATGATTCCCCGCGCTCGATGTGGGATACCTCGGGATTCTACGCCCTCGAGAAGCCATATAATAAGGGAAAAAAGACAGACACGCCAATTCCCCAACGTCCAGACATGCCAGTGACATCTCAACGTGACTACTCCCCCAACTGAAGGTTGCTTCCTTGACCGGACCCTTTGGAATGTCCTGACAGAAGTAGTGTAATTAACCGGCGTCCATGGAAACATGGAACTGGGAAGAGTTTCATGAAGAACGTATTAAATCTATGAGGGAGACCCGGACTAGGTGACGAGTTCTGAGGAGGAATCCACAGAAGGAAGAACTAACATCCCATCATCCCGTTTTGATCAAGGAGCAGACATCTCTGAATAAGGAGCGAATGTCACCCGCCTTTGGAAAGCGGGAATGTGGGGTAGAAAAAAGTCACGTCTGTCGTGCCCAAGCGGACGGACGCACACGCCCTAGTGAAATCATCGGAAATAGAAATGGTGAAACCGATGTGAAGATCTTCTTCTCAACATGGGGATTAGTAGCACTTGAGACATCAGTAGATTGACGTGTCACCGGATCTATCTATCTGGCGCTGGGTCCCGCCAAGAAAATAGCGGGCCTGGTGTGAAACTCACCAGAAGTTGGGGGTAGTTGAACATTGAGAATTCTGTTCTGCAACGTTGTCTGCGTGGATCCCTCTTACCGACCACGGATGACGGGATGGCGCTGGGGAACTGGTTGTCAATTTCTTTTCCTCGTAGTGCTGATGAGTTAATCTCCCTACTTCCTAGGAATCAGGTTGCTGCTATAGGGACACGATAACCGCCCACCCGCCTACGTAGGGGAAGGGACAATACCAGCATAGCCGCTCCGTGTGGCTCCACTGCTGCCACAAAGGCATCTGCATCCACGAATGTGGGGCGCCCACACCCCCTCTCCCTATCAGAAGTCATCCAACGAAGGGTGATTAAAGAACTCGTACGTCGTTATGAGGAGGAGGGTATAATCCCAACCCGGGATATGGCCCACCTAGACCTGAAGGTGTCCAGGCCTCACCTTCAATGCCTCCCTCGAGGGCCGTGCATGGAGCCCCTGCTCCCAACCCCAACATTCAATCGTTTTGGGAGCCTGTCCCCAGAACGCCTTAACGACTCCCTACCTTACGCTGATGAGGTGGGTGACGTCCGGCTCAGCCCGGTCAGAGTCCCAATTCATGGGCTCTAAGTAAGGGCCCCCACCCGGCCGCGTCAGCGCCACCACCTGACCTTGCCAGAGGAGCAGGTTGGATATGCACCTACACCACCCGCACCAGCTTGCCTGACCCGACGCTAGCATTGGGCCCGAGCTGAGGATGCCCGCCAAAGGGCATTAACGTCGGAAGCTACTGTGGCCTGAGAAACTGCCGACGCATATCATAAAGTCCCTACCCACAATGAGTAGGGGCGCTCCTATGCCCAACTGGGATCGAGGTCCCAACCGCCCCATGGGTAGGCTGGGTCGACTCTCAGGGTCGCAGGCATGAGTGGTGATCACTGCGAACCAACCCGCAGTGATGTCACCCCGTACAGAGGTCCTCCCCGTACCACTACTACATAGAGCGTGAGCCTTCCCCACTCCTAAGCTCATCATGGAGGTATGCCCCATGCTACCCCCAACCCGAATGAAGGCCTGCCCCGCGGCAGTGACACTTGGCGCAGAAGCCTCTCTCGTGCCCACCGCACCGGGTATGGAATTATGCCTCCTGCCCCTGACCATCGATGTGAAGGCATTGCCCATCCGGTCCCTCTCCAACGTGGGGATCCTCCCTATGTTCTCTCCGCAACTGGTGAAGTTCCTCCTCGCCCTGGAAACCAAAGGGGTGAAGGTCAACCTCGCTCCACCCGCACCAAGCATGGAGGTCCTCCCCATGCTCCCGCCGGTTCCGACGGAGGTTTCACCCACTCAGGTTCTGTTCATGGAGGTCCTCCCCATGTCCCCTTCGACATTTGTCCTGGTGCTCTTCACTCTCCAGCTGTCTCAAGTGGAATTCCTCTCCTCCCTGACACTAGCACGGGCCAGCCTAGTCCCGAGGTGCCACCTAGGGGAAGGAAGGCGGGTCGTCGCCACCACAAGAAGAATCCTGGGAAGGCCCGGACGGAGATCAAACCAACCTGCTTCTCAGATTCTGAAGCGGAATACGACAAGGTAGTGGAACCCTCCCCTCGGTCCTCCGTGTCAAGGACCGGGGTAGGAACAAGGCATGTTAGCCTCATTCTTCCAGAATGTGAAGTCCATCGGATTCCTGCCTCTCTTCGTAGGTACATCAAAGAGGAGGAAATTTTGGGTGTCTCATAGGTTCCGACCGTGCAGTCATCGCCGTCGTCACCAGAAGTGCCCTCTACCTCGACCAGAGATCACAAAGAGCTATTTTGGGGACCGATGGCGGTTGAGAAACAGTGTGACCCATCACCGGTAACCGAGATCCATGCACCAGAAGCTATGGCTGTCAGCCCATCGTATCATAAAGTTGTGGTCAGGTCACCACACTCTTCAGAGGATGGCTCGGAATTCAGTGGCCAGTCGTCTCGTTCTCCGTATTCTCATCTGCCCAGTTTACTGTCATAGCGGTCTGCCTCAGTACCGCTACCGCTTCCTCAGCCACCTCCGGTTGATGAGTGGGGCGGTACGGGGCTAGACCATGAATCCGAACCCAGGAGCTTCTGAAACATTCTCACGGCGGATCATTTCCCGGAGAAGTTCTGGCCGGCAGCAGCATCGAACTTTCGAGTGCTAGAATCCCTCACCCTAGAGGAAGTTGGGTTCTTCCATCAAAACCTATGGATGATACACTTCCGTCTTCGTTATTGTCAGGTGGTGTACCCCAGGTTCCAAGTGCACATCGAGGAAATCAGTGAGCAATGTCGTTTGGTCGATTTGGCTGCACTCCCCATGGCCCAGTGCCCTAAGTCACCAGGTCACCAGACGACCCTCCAACAAAAATGCGTTCAGAGTTTCAAGTTACTCCACAAAATCATCAGGGAGGATACCCCCCATGTGGAAGTTTGTGGCTAGGGGAAGTACGTTGCCCTTCTCTTTAGCCCTATTCGACGGCAACCCGACTCGCTATGTGATATCAAGGACATTCCCTCGGGAAGGGTCATGGTATACATGGCTAATATAGTGGACAAAGAGGATGACCTAGAATTTCTTGATGGAGACATACCCCCTGAGGATGTGCCACCATTGTTGGACCCATCAGGGGGGATTACCCATCAGCAGAGGAACCTCCTAGGTCTTCCTACACCCACCGAGTCATTGGTGCTCATCCGGAATGCTGACAAGGGTAAAGAGCATGTCGGAGCCGTCAAGAACTCTGACCCATCCGCCTCAGTGCATAAGATGGACGAAGAACCTGAGAAGGCCACATTGCGCCAACAACTTGCTGAGCAGAAGAGGCTGGATGACGAACTCCTAGCCGAGCGCGCTATAGAGCGGCGACCTGACTATGACAATCCTAGGTCGGGGCAACAGGGGCAGGAACAATTTCCCCCTGGCGAGATGCCTCCGGGAAACACTGATCATACCACTCCCACAGACAGGGCTGACACTGGAACGCACGACAAGAGGGTGCAATACGTCTCACCAACCCCCCCCCCCCCGAACGGTGCGACAATCCGAGGAATCCAGCCCGGGTTCCCCCAACTGCCCCGTAGGCCGTTCCACCAACCTCTCCATGAGCTGCTGAAGCTGTCTACCGTATCGAGGAACCTGGTAATTAACTCGTTGTTAGGGATCCACATCATGATAGGGACCCCCGCCCAGATTATCCTATAGTGGCACTCATCACCCACATCGAGGCATTAGAAATTCTGCAGGTGGCATTCCCACCAAATGTCAAGACATATCCCGCGTGGGTAGATGATATGCCTGCACCTCCGAGATTTGGAAATCCCACTTTCTCACCCTTTAATGGGATAGGGAACCCGCCAAAACACCCGACCCATTTTTCCTCTAGGTGTGGCCCTATGTTGGGGACCCCAGCACAACAGGAAGCCGCCAAGATCCGATGTTTTGTGCAGACATTGGAGGGCCCTGTATTCGTCTGGTACAACCAGCTCCCTATTGGATCGGTGACCGGTTGGGAGGATCTTCTCCGAAAATTCCTATACCAGTTCAGCTCCACCACGTGAAAGACCAGTATCAAAGACCTCTTCAAGTGAAAACAAAGGCCTGATGAGAGAGTCGCGGACATCATCGCCTGGTGGAAGGGGCTCACATACTCCCTCGATATGCCACTGACTCAGAAGCAACTACTGAAGATGTACATAGGGACTGTCAAAACGGAACTGGTTCAATCCTTGATCACTCAGAATTACCCTGGAGGGTTTAGAGATTTCTCAGATAAGGCCCAGCGCCTCAAGGAAGCTCTCCAATAGGCTAGTCGGGCACGTCTGTTGCCCCCTGTGATCCCAAAAAGAAGAGCTTCCAGAGCCGAGCCCACTGTTATGGCCCAAATAGAGGCCCCCAGATAGCTAGAATTGCTGGCAGTGGCACCAGCCCCGCAACCTCGCAGAGGCCCTCCACCTCAGGCACAGCCTCTTGCCCAACAGTGACCACCTCAGAATCGGCAGGTTCCCCCACGAAATGCACCACCACCGCCTAGGTGGGACAATCAGGCTCCACCTCCTCTGAAGGCTCCTCCGGCCCCTCGTCAGGGCCAGGCTCCCAGAGCCCCCTATCTGGAACGAAGACACCATAATTACTTGTTCAATGAGGCTCAGGTCCCCGGTTACTTCCATAGTTCCCTAGAGCAGGGGATAATGCACATACCCGAGTGCAGAAGGCCGACAGAGGCGAATCTCACTGATCGCCCCAACTACTACCCCTATCATCGGATTATGGGGCACACCCTAAAGCAGTGCTATGTGTTTAAAGATTGGATCTAAGACCAGGTCGATAACAACATAGTCACGCTAGGCTCGACCCTGGCACGAGTGGCAGGTGTCTTTGTGAAGTCATAAAGCGGTAGCGACGACGAAGGCGAGTGGAAGCAGGTTCCCAACCGCGGATCCTAGAAGTACGATGACTGGATGGCTTGTAAAACAGTCTCCCATGCCCATGGTATTATTCAGGCACGCCTGAATTAACCAGAGCATTCAGAGGCTGCATCCACCGCCTCTGCATCATCATCTTAGTTGGCATTTTCCCAAAAGAGCAAGCCTCAGCGGTGCAAGAAGAAGCAACGCGCTCAACCAATGCTGTCATCATCCCTCACTCTAGGTGACATCATGCCCCCAAAAATGGGTATTCCTCCCAGAATCCGCCCAGTGGTGGATGATTCGTCAAGAGACAGTTAGGGGTACACTTAGGTTAATACCGTGGAGTTGTTAAATCCCTATATGACTCCCGACGAGGGGGAACGCCAGGTGAACCTCCCCAATATCCCCGGTTTACATCAATGTCGGCGGAGCCACGACTACATGGGTCATCGGGGTGCATCAGTTGGAACCTCCAGCTAGGCCGTGCATGCTACTGAAACCAGAAAGTAGGCCCAAGGCAGAGCTCAGCATGCGCAACCTCCTCATATGGTTCCCTCAAATCTACCTCCACCACTGTTTGTGCTACTAGATCAGGTAGATCTGCCTCGTCCATACCATGACCAGTCTCACCCTACTGCAAGCCAATCTCACTCATCCAGACCTCGTCCGAAAGATACTCCTCAGGACTCGACTAGTGAGCAATGGGACGTACCTTGCACTAGCCAGCCACCGGTCTAACCGGCAGGGCCCGTCGTGCCTCCAATTGCAGAGCGACCTCCTGTAAGTAGAGGCCCGCGTCTGGCCCAGAAGTATGATATTTTGAAGCATCTTGCTGGAATTCCAGAGAGGCTTTCTATCCTTGAGGCTCTTCACCTGTTGTCTAAAATGCGTGAGGCACTCACCGAGGCCCTAAAGAGCCCCCTCTAGTTTGAGACGGAGGTAGCAGCTGTAGAAGCCTTCCACACCGAGGCAATTGAGAATGCCGAATGCCATGCCGTTATCTCATTCTCTAGTGAAGATGAAGACCCTCCTATACAGGGGCACATTTGTCCACTATACATTACTAGACAGTTCAATGGTGTGGAAGTCCGCCTCTATCTTGTTGACATGGGTTCTGGGATTAACCTAATCTCGACTTGGACATTGCGGAAGCTGGGGTTGTCTGAGGATGATCTAACTCCCTCCGACCTCAGAATCCAGGGATAAGAAAGGACTGAGGAGACCCTGGTCAGCAAGATCCGTTTGAAGACCCAGTTCAGTGGCCTAATTTCTAGTACCAAATTCATGGTTGTCTCCCAGGACACTGCGTACAACAAATTGATGGGCAGGCCATGACTCCACCTACATGCATCGGTCCCTTCATCGTATCACCAATGCCTCAAATACTCCCTCAATGGTCAAGTAGGCATGCTACAAGGAGATGCGTCTCTGTTCGACTCTTGTGAATCCCGTTATCTGGACGCTGAATACTAGAAGAGCAAGGACAAGAAGATTTTGGAAAGTGAGGTTGAACCCACCCCAGTCACAAGTGATCCCTGGGCAGGTCTGGATGATGTCTACATCTTCCCGATCCATCGCTTGGAGGCCACGACCCCCGAAATGGGGCAATGCTTTGACATTTCAGGTACAAGAGGAAGAAATATTCCCAAGTCCAAGCGATGGTGGAAAATCACCTCGTACTCCTACACCAACTAGGATCATGTGATCCCAGAACCTCCTACCCCTGTACGGTATCGGGACTTTAGGCTCATGTCAACGACAGTACGTCATACATGTCTATTCTGCCGGGCTAGAATTATCCGGCTTAAGCTAACGTGCCACTACTGCTTTGATGTTATCAAGCGCGGTCCCATGGGCCGAAGACCAGATGTGATTGGATCAACTAACTTCATAGCTATGTTCTTAGTGGCGCATGAATCTCCAGATATGATGACCAATGCCGCTCAATCCGACACCAGCCTCCCATCGGAGTTTGGTGGATCGAAGAAAAATCCCCCTGCAGAAGATCTCTCCACAAGTGGAGAAGATGATTTAGAGGATGCTCTCCATGACTTTGAAGAAGGTGTTTATACCACGGTCGATGAACTGGTACAGGTGAACCTTGGTTGCAAGGCAGATCTGAGACCCACATTGATCAGTGCCGCCATGTCCCTCGAGGAGTAGCAGCGGTACATGAACTTCCTTAAGAAGCACTGAGATGTGTTCGCCTGGAGTTGCAGTGAGATGCCAGGACTAGATCCCCAGGTATACATTCACCGCCTTGGTCTCCCGACAAACCATCACGGGTTCATGCAACCTCCCAGAAAGATGCACCCTTCTCACGATGCCATGGTTGAGGTTGAAGTTTACAATATTATCAAAGACAACTTCATCAAGTAAGTCCAGTACCCCAAGTGGCTAGCCAACATTGTGCCAGTTAGGAAGAAGAACGGGCAGATCAGAGTCTGTATTGACTTCCGCGATCTCAACCGCCACTTTCTGAAGGATGATTTTACCCTCCCAGTGACAGAGTAGTTGATTGATTCCACTACCGGGTTCCAAGACCTCTCTTTCATGGATGAGTATTCTGGGTACAACTAGATCTGGATGGCCCCCGAATACAAGGATTACACCGCTTTCAGAGCCCCTCAAGGTACTTTCTGTTTCCAGGTTATGCCCTTTGTCCTGAAAAATGTAGGTGCCACCTATCAGCGGGCCATGAATCGCATATTTAAACCAATTCTGGAAACATTGGTGGAATGATATGTGGATGATCTGGTGGTAAAATCCCGCAAACGTCAGGACCATCTCAAGGACCTTGATAAAGTGTTCGGTTTCCTTCACCCTTGCCACCTGAAGATGAACCCGTTGAAGTGTGCCTTTGGGGTCACCTTTGGGAAGTTTCTCCTCTTTGTTTTTAGATACTGAGGTATCGAGATCGACCCAAAGAAGATCAAATCCATCATCCAGATTCCTTCCCTGAGTAATATTTGGGTGCTTCGAGGTCTTCAAGTCCACTTAACCTACATATGCCGATTCATTGTGAATATGGATGGAAAGTGTAAGCCTTTTTCCCAGCTCATGAAGAAAGGCTTCGCCTATGAATGAGATGAAGAGTGTTAGGCTGCCTTCAAGGAAATAAAGCAGTATCTGCTCCATCGTCCAGTCCTGATGCCACCCATCGCCGGAAAGCCGCTGGTCCTTTATGTGACCGCCCTGGAACGGTCTCTCGGCACCCTGCTCACCCAGAAGAACAATTAGGAGATAGAGAATATCCTCTACTACCTCCGCCGCATGCTCCTAGATACGAAGAGTAGATACTCCCCTATCAAGAAGAGTTGCCTCGTGCTTGTGTTTGCTATACAGAAATTGCGACATTTTCTACAGCACCATGAGGTACAGTTGGTCTCTCGGGTAGACCCACTGAAGTACATCTTGAACCACCCCATGTTGACTGGATGACTAGCATGGTGGGAGGTGATCCTCCAGCAGTTCGACATCAGGTTTGTGCCCCAGAAGGCTATCAAGGGGCAGGCATTGGAAGACTTCCTAGCTACCCATCCAACCTCCGCGGATCAATCCCTGGACCTGGATTTTCTTGATGAGGCAATCCTCTCAGTCGATCATGTCATCTCATGTTGGAAAATGCACTTTGACAGTGCCTCCCAGAGCCCCATCGGTAGGAGGCTCAATGATCCTAAGCTCAATAGAGTGGGTCTGGGTATCGTCTTCATCACTCTGGTGCAATCCATTTTTCCATACTCATTCCTGTTGTCAAAAGGCTGCACCAAAAACGTGGTAGAGTATTAGGCTCTCATCACTGGACTTGAGCTACCCCTTGAGATCGATGTACCCCATTTGCACATGAAAGGGGATTTCGAACTAGTCATCAAGCAAGTCAATGGCGACTATGTTGTCAAAAATCCAGAGCTCGTGCCATTATTGGAGTGGACCCTCCATCTAATGACCTAGTTCCCTTCTCAACCAGAGGTTTCCCATGTTCCTCAGTCACAGAATGGTTGATCGGACGCTTTGTCCAGCCTAGCTGCATCACTTGCAGAACCCAAGAAGGACGATATGATTATACATGTGGCACACCGTAGAGTCATCTCCCACGTCACCCCAGAAGACGACGATAGCCTGTGGGTAAGCCATATTACCGCCAGATCATCCACGCCAGGAGCCCCAGGTTCTTCATATGTAATTGTTGAGGCCACTCCCAACTGGACATCACCTTTTGTCGAGTATCTCCAAAATTGTTGCCTCCCGGATGATCAGGCCGAGCGTGAGCGAATCTAACGCCGCGCACTGCAGTTTACTCTCCAAAGTGGTCCCAGTCTTGAGTGTATCCTCTATAAGTGGGAATTCGATGGTGTTATCCTCCATTGCATTCAAGGAGTAGAGATTTTTCATGTCATGCAAGAGGTTCATACCGGTTCCTACGGTGCCCACCGGGCTGGGCTAAAGCTGTCCCATCAGATTCGGAGACTGGGGTACTTCTGGCCCTCTATGATCCATGATTGTATTGAGTTTTCCAAGAGATTCCATGCGTTCCAAGTTCATTCTAACTTCCTGCATCGGCCGCCAGAGCATCTCCACTCCACCAAGTACTCTTGGCCATTTGCGGTGTGGGGAATCGATGTCGTGGGACCATATCCACCGGTGTCAGCTAGCCAATGTAGGTTCATCATGACTGCTAGAGACTTCTTTTCCAAGTGGGAAGAGGCAGTTCCACTCAAATAGGTCAATTCCCGTTCCATTTTTGGCTTCGTGAGCTCTAATATCATCCACCAGTTTGGATTCCCTCAAGCTGTCCTCACCAATAATGGAACCAACTTCCGAGAAGCCGAGCTGAAGAAATTGTATGCCAAGTACAATATTCATTCGAACCATTCCTCTCGCTATCACGCACAAGAAAATGGACAGATCGAGGAATTCATCAAAACTCTTTCTAAAATTTAGCAAAAAATGGTCAGTAAGAACAAGAAATGTTGTCCAGACAAGCTCCCCAACACCCTCTGGGAGTATCGGACGACGACTCGCAATTCCACCCAAGTGACTCCATATTACCTGGTGTATGAGGATAAGGCCATCCTACCCATCGAGATCCATATTCCATCGTTACGCACTACAGTCTATGACCAGCAGGTGCCAGATAAGGTGGCCGAAATCCATCTAACTGAATTAGAATCACTCGATGAGAACATGCTCTATTCCCTGCACAATCTAGAAAGGCACCAGAATAAGATAGCCAAAGCCTTAAACAAGAAGGTTCACCTTTGATCTTTTCTACAAGGTAACCTGGTATTGGCCCTCTGAGTGCCAATGATCCCCATCAGGAAAACACCCAAGCTGGATCCCAAATGGGAAGGACCTTACATCATTCATAAGGTCTAACCCAATGGAGCATACTCCTTGGTGACCATGGATGGTGAGCATATAACTCCTCCCACCAACGCCGAGTTCCTCAAGAAATACTTTTCCTGAGTCTTGTGGTCCCGCATGACCCTAAACTTCACCCTGGCCCCGCATGACCCTAAACTGCACCCTGGTCCCGCATGACCCTAAACTGCACCCTGGTCCCGCACGACCTTAAACTATATGGTCCGACATGACCTTAAACTAGATGATCCTGCATGACATTAAACTGAAACATCATTATGCATGACGTTAAACTACATCATCATCCGTCATGATGTTAAACTGCTCATTATCGTCTCGCAAGACAATAAACTGCAAAATAGTTTGAGCTCTATGACCTTAAACTATGATCACATCCGTCTATATCACACCACTTTAAACTATGTGATCTGTCCTAAATGAGGGACATAAAACCACTCATCATTTGTCTCGCATGACAATAAACTGAAAACGGGCGGGAACCTCCTGTTAGAGGCCCAGCCTCAGGCCCCTTGGCCTTTTCGGGCCTCTAGACCAGGTTCTCTCTTATGGGATTGTGCGGTGTGGTATGGGATTATGTCCTCATTCACGTCGGGTAGTTCACCGCGCCGTACACATCCCTGGATGAGTAACCTTATCCTCTCCTCGTCCTCATTGCAAGACATTAAACTGCAAGCTGGTCAGTCCTTCCTCACCGAGGGCCAGCCTCAGGACCCTTGGCCTTCTCGGGCCCCCGACCCTCTTCCTCACTGCAAGACGTTAAACTGCAAGCTGGTCAGACCTTCCTAACTGAGGAACATCCTCATTCCCCTTGCCCTTCTCGGGCCCCCATCCCTCATCCTCACTACAAGATGTTAAACTGCAAGCTGGTCATGCCTTTTTGACCGAGGCCCTGCCTTAGGCCCCATGGCTTTTCCCCGATCTAGGCTCTCTTGTGGGATTGTATGGTGTGGTATGGGATTATGTCCTTATTCACGTTGGGTTTCTCACCGTACCGTACACATCCCCATATGAGATGCATTTCATCGTCCTACATGATGTTAAATTGTGCTTCCAGAACTACGTATGGCTTGACTCCCATCCTCATGGGATACGTAGGAATGCTCAGACGCTTCGTTTTGAGCCCAGCCCCAAACTATTCTCTTTGACTACCCCCTTGGCTATAGCTTCCTCGGAGGGTACTCGCATGATGTAGAGTAGGCTTCCTTAGCCCCACTCATACGAGGATTATAATGGTCGAACCATGTGCCCACTCCCATTCTTCTATCCTCCCCCGTCTTCACTGCACGACGTTAAACTACATGTCCTTCAAGAACTACGTATGGGTTGATTCCCATCCTCATGGGATACGTAGGAACAACCAGACATTTTGTCTGTTGGCCCAGCCCAAAAGCTAGAATCTTCCCCTCGGGTCAAGACATATGGCAAGGTGCATACTTTCTCCCCAATTAACGTTGAGCTAGCCTTGATCCAGCTGTACGTCCCCCTCCCTGGAGATGTTCACCTCTTTCATCGATGGGTACAACTATGCTTCACCCACTCCTTGACTGGGATTCCATCACCTTCCCCATCTGGAAGGGCCCCTGAATGGTATGGATACCAGGCCTGAGGGCCCTCTTACCATTTCAGGCCAACACCCTCGAGGGTGCCAAGCAACAAGCTGATACAAATCCCGCATTTCGAATGTGGTCAGCGGTCAATGCTCCTTTTTTTTTCTCCCATATCAGGTCACCATAGGGACGTTGTGTTTCGAACAAGGTCAGTAGCCACCATGGATCTTCGGGTCCACCCCAAGATGTCCCAAACATCGAGTGTAGTGATTCGTTCTGCCCCGTCCCAAAGCGACGAACTCTTTCCGGGCAGGGCCAACTGTCGGGCCCCTAGACCAGGTTCTCTATGATGGGATTGTGTGGTGTGGTGTGGGATTACATACTCATTCACATCGGGTTACTCGTCGTACCATACACACCCAGGAAGAGACACCTTACCCTACCCCCATCCTCACTGCATGACGATAAACTGCAAGCTGGTCAGGCCTTCCTGACCGAGGCCTAACCTCAAGTCCCTTGGCCTTCTCGGGCCCCTTAGCCCAAGTTCATATCTGCAATGTATGGTGTGGTTTGGGATTACGTCCTCATTCACGCCAGGTTACTCGCCGTGCCGTACACCTCCCCTGTCCAGGGAATCCTATTCTCCGACCTTCATCCTCACTGCAAGACGTTAAACTGCGAGCATGACAAGCATTCCTGACCAAATCCCAACTATCAGGCCCCTTGGCCTTTTCAGGCCCCTGACCAGGTCCTCTCTTATGGTAGTGTATGGTGTGGTATGGGATTATATCCTCATTCACGACGGTTTATTTTTCATACCATACACCTCCCTTGATTGAGGGTATCCTACTCCCCTCTTCGCCCTTCATGACATTAAACTTCATTTCAAGAACTACGTGTGGATTGATTCCCATCCTTATGGGATACGTATGACCACCCAAATGTCTAGACTTCAGGTCTAGCCCCATCTCCCAGAAATCTCCATCCCACCTTGGCCCATTGTCCTACCTCTCCTGAGCCGTTTCGTTGACCCTTTTCGGCGGTCCACCAATGTGCCTAAGGGTACTCTGGTTTATTACCTGGAGTATCGGACTCTACTCGGACATGTTTCCACCCACTTTTAAGGCTTTTTGTTTCTCTTAATTAGGCCTTCCATCACCTTTCACACCCGAAGGGACCCCTGGGTGGCATGGATACTAGGCCTAAGGGCTCTCCTACCATTACAGGCCCCGAACGACATAGATACTACGCTCAAGGGCTCTCCTACTGTTACGGGCCAACTCCCCTGAGGGTTTTGGACAAAAAATTGATACAAATCCCACATTGCGAATATGGTCAGTGGTCGATGCTTGTTTGTTGTTCCCACTTCAGGCTAACGTGATATGGAGACTGTATTTCCTCCATGGTTAACAGTTATCCTCCATCGCCATGCCAACCCCATTAAGCCCAAAATGTCAGTTACACGATTCAAATATTTCTCCGCCTCATCATGTCCAAGTAGAGCTTCAAAACTCTTGATACTAATCCTCAGTGCGCACTTGCGCGTTAGAAGGACAAAAACCGCGGCAAGGGCGTCCTTCGGGGCTCTGCACCGATTTCCCTTTAATGGACGTTCCAAGTATTGCAATAAGGATATTCCCCCCTTGTTTCCCACACCGAGTTTGAATCACATGGGCTTAGGGGCCGGGTCACGGTCTACGCTTACATGGAAAGCTACCATATTTCCAGGGTCCAAGCTCTATGACCATAAACTAAGATCTCCTCAGAACTACGTGCGACCTGCATTCCCATCCTAATGGGATACATAAGAATGACCAGACCCCTTTGTCTATGGGTCCAGCCTAAGTTTTGCTAATTTGTCTTTTATGTCCCGCCTTTTGGACTTTGATTACAGGACCATGTGATATGGTACATGATTATGTCCTCATTCATGTCGGGTTTGCAATAGACGCACCACATGTACCCTGTTCTAAAAATTATCCCTCCTATTTCCTATCCACCACAACATTAAAAGGCACCTCTCTAGAACTACGTGTGGCTTGATTCCCATCCTTATGGGATATGTAGGACCACAAGAATGTCTAGACTTCGGGTCCAGCCCCTCCTCATAGAGATCTCCCGATCTTCCGGTCACCTAGGCCCCTTGGCCTGTCCCTCTCCACGGGGGGGATATATAGGTGTGGTATAGGGTTTTTGGCACCATGCCCCCCATCTCCCAGGAATCCTCCATCTCTTAGACACCCTCAAGTTAAGTCCCTCAACCCCTTTAAGTGGTTCACCCATGTGTTAAGAGTACTCTAGTCTAGGACTGAGAGTGTCAGATTCAACTTGGTTAGATTCCTTCCACTTTTCAAGCTTTGTGTTCTCCTTCATCAGGGCTTTCATCATCTTTCACACCGGGAGGGACCCCCAAGAACAGCATAGATACTAGGATTAAGGGATCTCCTACCATTACGGGCCAACGCCCCTGAGGGTTTTGGACAACAAATTGATATAAATACCACTTTGTAAACATGGTCAGCGGTCGATGCTCATTTGATTGTCCCCACTTCAGGCTAATGCGACAGGATGCTATGTTGCAAACATGGTCAGCAGTAATCCTCCGTCATCATGAGATCCCCCTAAGGCCTTGAATGTTGGTTGCATGATTCACATTATGTTCCACCCCATCGTGTCCAGGTGGAATCTCGACACTCTTGGCGCTATCCCTCAGTGCACCTTTGCACGTCAGGGGGACAAAGCTACAATACGGCGTCTTTCGGGGCTCCCACAGACCGAGATCTAAGACCATAAACTAAGATATTCATTAAAGGATATGGGCAGCTTGATCCTCATCCCCATGGGATATGGTGGGTCACCCGGATGTCTTGATTCCGAGTCCAGCTCAGCTGGGAGCTAGTTCCTCTAGCCCCTTTCCTTATTACCCCTATTTGGGCCCCTTGGACCGAGTTTCCTATCTTGAAATTGCACACGATATGATGAGGGATCATGTCCCCATCCACGTTGTCTATGTTTCATGGCACCGTACACATTCCCCACCTAGCATCGTCTCTACTACTTCTGCGCTGCATGACGTTAAAATGCATGTTGGGTCCTATCACATGACCCTAAACTATGACATTATCGTCCTGGCCGCACGATGAGAAATGAAACAACATTGTGATGAACTCATCTTAGAGGAATTCATGTTGGGTATTGGTCATAAGCCATGCCATTTTTCAACGCCTACTATGGCTTGATTCTTGTGGAGACACCAGGGATTGCTTCCCTAGGCCTGTCACTTCACAAAAAAACCACTCACCTTAAAGGACAAACAAGATTTATGAAATACCACTTCTCTTAGCACGAGCGCCACACCTGTATGCCCTTTCATCCTTTGCACTGGTACCTTACCATGCCATGCCACCCTCAATAAATACGTGTAGCTTGATCCCCATCCTCATGGGGTACGTAAGAACGCCTTTGAACTTTGCTTCAGGCCCATCTCAACTCTCGTTTTCGGTCCCTTGACCTAAAACTCTCTGAGAAGCACGTGGTGGTAAGAACCACCAGTTCCCATTCACATCGAGTATTTGAGTTACCCCACCACGTGCCTCCTGTGTTTCCTCCCACCCACGGTCCAAAGTCTACGACCCTAAACTTAGATATCCCTATGGGAAGGGACTCGAATCCCTCTATCTAATATGTCTCATTAACGTATTCAGATGCATTTTGACAAAGAGCCCCAAGTGTGGAGTTTTCATGGAGACATTCCTCTAATTCCATGTCTAGGCTTTGTGAGTCACTATTTGGATCCTCATCCTCTTCCACATCCAAAAGGACCCTCAGACGACATGGATTCTAGGCTTAAGGGCTCTCTATGGATGATGGGCCTAAGGGCTCTCCAATCGTTTCGGGCCAACATCCCTATGAATTTCTGACAACATTTTCAACATAGTCCCATGTTTCGAATATGGTCAATGGTAAAACCTCATTTGTCTATCCCCGTTCCAGGATAATTTGATATGGATGCTGTATTTCTGCCATGGTCAACAGTTATCCTCCATCGTCACACCATCACCATTGTGGTCCAAATTTCGAGCTTCATGATTCACACGTTTCCACTTCCTCATGTTCAAGTAGAATTCCGACATACTCAGTTATATCACTTCATGCATCTAGGTGTGCTTCATGGAAGAGTTAGCATCATTGGGTTGGTATTCACCGAGCATCCCTCCTTCCTAACATGCCCCTTACTGTGTCAAGAAATTCTCACCATTACTTCTTGTTTCCCAAACCGAGCACGACTCACGTGGGATTAGTAGTTTAGGTAGGATGTGTACCAACGCGTCCAGGATTCTCATTTTCTCGCATGACATTAAATTACACTTTCATAACTATGTATGTCTTGATTCCCATCCTCATGGGGTACGTAGGAATGCCCGACCACTCCACTTCGGGCCCAACCTAATTCTCACTCTTGGTCCCTCGACCTGTAGAGTTTCCTCTGGGGGTACGTGGTGTGATTTGGACTCCAAGTCCTCATTCACATCGGTTTCATAGCTACCGCACCACATGATCCATGGGATCTTCCCTTTCATTTCACGTCCTATCATATGATGTTAAACTGTAGGAGTCCATATGTCCTCAACGCATGACACTGAACTGCGGTCCTACCCTGAACAAGTTCAGGATGCCCCATGTTGATCATGGGATGCACTAGAGCCTCGGCCAGAGGGGATTTCACCTGTCAGTGTTGGTTTATGACTACACTGCGCTTCCAGAACTACGTACAACTTGATTCCCATCCTCATGGGATACACGTAGGGAGACCCCAGTATTTCACCCAGGGTCTAGCCACAGGAATCATAAGTATTGTTCCTCCCCATTTCCACCCCCTGGCCTAACCCCTCGGGGGGAACTATGTAACTGAAAATTTTCCTTGAACAAGTTTGGGATGCCCCACGATGATATTAAGAAGTGACAGACCTCCTTGCCAGAGTGGCCCTGTCTGAAAGAAGGAATGATCCATAATCAAACCGATGCATCCATCCAGTGTGCTTCCACCATGATGGCCTAACCTCAAGAGTGTTGGATTCTGTTCGAGAAAACCCTCAACCCACATTCTACGCTATGCGTTCCCTCCTTATTCGGACCCTCGTCCACTTTCATGTCTGGAGGAACCCCCTAACGGTACGGATGCTCGACCAATGGTCCGCCTGCTGTCCGGGCCAACATTCCGGAAGACTGTTCATGTTTGGAAGGACCCCCTAACAGTATAGATGCTCAACCTATGGTACGCCTACTGTCCTGGGACAATGTACTGAAATACTGATCGGCGATACTTAGGCCACGTGTTGTGAACATGGTTAGCGGTTGGCCCTCATTTGTTATCCCCATTTCAGGCTAGTGCAATACGGATACTGTGTTTCTGCCATGGTCAACAGCTATCCTCCATTGTCACGCCACCCCCATAGCATTCCGAATTTTGGGTATCGCGATTCACCCCACCCACTTCCCTATGTTCGGACTAATCCTAACGCCCCTGGCATTATCCCGCTCGTGCATCAGAGCACACCAGAAGAACGGCTCGTTGATTGTTCTAAAGACAACCTCGATAACGAAACTCATGTATTCAAAAATCAAAACATGAAAGTACGTTTGAGAGTTTGTGATCCTTAAAACACTCGGGGGTTTATTTCACCCATGGACGGGTTGACACCGTCAAGGGAGAATTGCAGCTCTTCCACCCTCTGACTTGTGGTGTCCAGGAGTTGATGCCGTCAGCTTAGCTCTCGCTCCTCCTCAGCAGCGATGAGGCGCAATTCATCAGACTCAGTTTGGGCCCACTTTACATCAGCTTGAATGACAACCATTTCTTTGGAAGCATGCCTCAGACGCTCTTTCGCCTCTGCCAGATGGGCCTTCAATTGCAATATCAACTCTGATTGTGCATTAAGAGAGGCTAAGTGCTCATCTTCCCGGATCTGTAGCCATTAGATCTCATCTTCATCCTCCCGGAGCTTCTTGATGTTCATTGCCTTCCTCCGCTGCCAGCCCACACTGAGGCCACGATCATACTCCCGGATCTTCTCTGCCATGAGATCTCGGATGAGCAGGTGAGGACGCTGGACATCCACTCCCCCAAAACACATATCACGCAGCCGCGAGCAAAGCCTATCCATATCATCCAGCCATAATGCCTGTGGGGTCTTTTCGATAAAGTGCACGATCAGTTTCCATGATCGGCGGCAGACTATGTCGCTGTCCTCTTCGTCAGAGGCCATTTCGTCCCAATCCGTGTGGTTGGTATGATCATATATGGGGTACGCCATCAAGAAATATTCAGGGGATCTACATCTGGCGTTGGATTAGGCACGACATTTGGCGTCGCATCTGGCATGAAAGGACGTGGGTCGACCGGTAAATCCTCGTCATTAGACCCCACCTCAATGACCTCAGGCATGACCCCACTGGTGGTCCTGCCAATGATGGGGGGAGTTGCAGCTCGGGTGGGTGGGGTAACTATCTCCATGATTACTGGCATGCCTCTGGGAGGGGTGCTGCTAGAAATCCCGACCAGCCTCGCTGCAGCAGCCCATTCCAGTCGAAGAACTGTACATGGTAGAGAAAGGCATGGACGTCAGTTGGAACAACCAACATGTGAGAGTAATGAATTCAGTGGAGAGTACTTACAGAGAGTGAAATCCCGGTACTACTATTGAGTTGATGCTGATGGGACCCCGAAGCGTGGCCCTCTGTATATTGTCGGGAGGTCCATAGATTCTGGAAAATCCACCTTGGGTGCCCTAGCCCCGCCAGACACAGAACTGGACACAGCCACAGGTGCGAGTTCTGAGGGTCCAACATCACCACCCACTGAGGGGAGAGAGAGAGGTCTGTGTACAAGTTCCTCCTGCACGGTTCAGATGTTGGTAAGAGGTCCATAATGGTCTGGGAGCGGACCCTGAGGAAAGAAACTTGGAATATTACCTCGAGAGCCTTCACAAAATTGTCAAGATCTGATTCTTGATCGCCGAATTCACCTTCCTCCAATGGGCTCCCTCCACCGGCCTCGCCCCCCTGAGAGGATTCATCTAAGTCTTCTGATATGGAGAAGCGCTCCCTCAACTCGACTGCCGATAGTTGTGGGGGAACCGTCTGATCCAGCAGTACCCTCACCTGGTCTGTCATTGGAAGTGGAGCACAACTAGAATGTACTAAATCCTCCATCTCAGCCAAATATTGCTCCGCCTCCACCAGAGACACTGCGAAACCGGCCCAGATAGGGCCTCTACCCGGTAAATCCATCCCTAGGCGATTCCGGTGTTCCCACATCTCGGGCGGACTGAGGTTTTGCCGGTTGATGTCCTAAATGTCCCAGGCCTCTGGGAAAACAGCATTCTATGGCATGACGATATGGCATAGACGCTTCCCCATAGCCTGAGTGGATATCCTGCGGAATCCCCTCAGTGACCACCCCTCTGGATGGATTTTCTCTTCTGGGACCATCAGATCCGCTGCCACCGCTGGATCCGCTACCATTGCCTCACCCTCACCCGATGCAAGTCTTGCCACCATGGAAGCTTCGCCACCGCGAGAGGCCCTTGCTGCCCTCCGACCCCGACCGCGAGATAGGGGAGGCCAGCCATCACCAGCTCGAACGGTTGGCTGCTTCAGCATTTCCCTCGGATAAGCCGCCTCCCAGCTTATGGCATACTCCTTCACCAGTCCAAAGGTGGCGGTAGGCGGAGGCAATGCATTTCACATTTTACCGTCTTACCATGTGAACATGTGCCACAATTGCCTCCTTACACATGGGTTCTCCTCATGGCGCACCTCCTAGTAGACCTTCAGGGTCATCCGCTGCAGGCACTGGAATTGCCTCGCGAACCGGTGCGGGGTGTACGACTCACAAAGAGGCTCGCAGTCCACCTGTGACACCAAGACTCCACCTAGAAAGGCCAAGAGATAGGCCCAATGCTCCTACGTCCCCCGACCGTCGTCGGTGAGTACCCCCGTCAGCAAGGGAAATGGGTGGAAATTAAACTCGTCCTCCTTCCACACCCGGTTCAACACCAAGGGAACGGTCAATTTGACTGGAAAGCTCATGACAGCATTCAGGATGGATGGACGGAAGTTTTACCCCAAAGGCGAGATGGGGTTTGGGTATTCATAAACCCCCCTGATGTGCGCTGCGATCCACCCATAAATAAGATGGAAGGGCCCTCATATCCTTGGTGGCTTCTTTCCCTCGCTAACATGTCGTAACATCCTGTACAATCTGGCCAGCATTGGAATCCCGAGATTGACCCACCTTCCTGTGGTCTGCATGGATTTCATGATAAACGAGCCGAGCCACACCCCCATGTTGGTATCCCTCACTGGTAGGATCCAACCGCAGATAAGGGCCACAATAAACGACGCTAGTCGGAAAATCGGCCGATGTTCAGTGCTGACACTAAAACCCCAGGTCTTCCATTGGCTATCCTCCAAGAGCTACCAATACGAATGCTCCTTGCCCCGCTGAGCCCCCTTCGGGAAAGTTCGAGTCCTCGAGGGAAACTATAGGTTCTTCGGGAAGTTCAGGAACTTCTTGAACCACTTCTTGAAGTGGACATCTCTCACCGCTTCTTTATCCTCTCCGGGGACCAGTCCCATCAATGCCAGCGCCAGCCGCGACATCTGCTCTGGATATTCCCATGCACTCATGATGGGGAGGAACTCATCATACATAGCCCCCAAGATCGGGACCCCCGAAATCTGATGGAAATCCCACAGACTGATGCCAACCTCCCCATGGTGTAGGTGAAAAGTGTAGGTCCTAGAAGAACATCTACACAACAGCTCCGACATCAGCTGTTTCAGTTGATAAATGTGGAATTGGGTGTCCCATGCCACCTCATACAAGCCCACTCTCCTTAGAACAGTTCCAAATTCCTCGCATGAGGTTCCTACCCAGTAGGCCCATGCCCAATCATTGGTGAAGTTGCCGCCCTGGCGTAGGTCCCACTCATCGGACCACCCTTTCTTGGAATCCCTCAAGGAGACCTTTAATATTGTGCAGTATATGGGAGGGGACGTCTCTGGTTGCAATGGATCCCCATCAATGTTGTTTAGATGGTTTTATAGAAAGTCGGCGGTGATAGGTGTGAAGTACTCCTGCACATGACCATCAGCCGCCCTAAACCATTGACGCTGGTGTCGTGTGCTTCTGAACCAACAAGCTGGTTTATCCCTACTCACCTCAGGAATAAAGATGTCATACCTCAGCCCGAAGCCATACAAGGGAAGATTATTGCATAGAGGATAGTTCTTTGGGATCTCTGATAACAGCTCCATCGAAGAATTATGGTCCGAGTGGCTTCGGACTAGCTCCCCCAGGCCCAAGTAGTTGGCCATCTCATCCCTCCGGGCAGTGTCCTCAAGCACCCCCTGGGCAGCTTCTTGATGGGCCATTTGTTTTTTAAAGGCTTTGGAAATTTTATAGCTCGGGTCTCGAAGCCTATTCGCAGAGATCCTTCACGAAGCCGAATCGTGGAGCCTGGTCTCAACTGGAAAGCAGAGGTTCGATTGGCGCAGTCGCGGAGTCAAAGACTCGCGGTTCACCGTAGAGCCCGATTCACGGAGAGAAAACGCGGAGTACGCGGAGCTTCGCGAATAGAGAGTGCAAAAGGAAATAGTCGCAGAGAAAGGAAAGGACCGAAGAGAGGTCGGCCCCCCTATTTATAGGCGGCAACCCTTGGAGCTTCGTGGAGCATCCGGCCCGCGCAGAGCTTCGCGGCACGTCCAGTCCACCGGGCCCCTGTCCGCCTCGCACTCCCTCTTCGCGAGTCAGCACCATGAACGACCGATGATTTTGGAAATTTCCCTCAAACTTCAACCCTTTATCCCTCTGTGGATCCAAGTCCGAGGGGAGGCATTTGTTGGCGCCAAAATATTGGACGAAAAGAACGGATAAAAGAAGGCCCTGTGGCCTGCCCCGCGAAGCCACGACGCGGAGTCCCCCCAAGCGACGAGGCTGCCACGAAGCAAGAGAGGCGGGACACCCTGCGAACGCCCCTGACATTCTCGAACCCGCCGCGAAGAAAGAGAGGTGGGATGCCCCGCAAATTCCCCTGACGTTCGTGACCCTCCACGAAGCAACAGAGGTGGTACCCCTCCGCGAACGCCCCTGGCGTTCGCGACCTGCCGTGAAGAAACATAGGCGGTTCCCCTCTGCGACCTCGGTTGACGTTCGCAACCCGACGCAAAGAGACCGAATCCCCCTTCATGCCACGTGAGCTCTTCTTCACGGTGCCCCTTGCCTATAAATATTGAGCCCCCCCTGAGCCTCACAGATGGACAATCCGACCTTTCACCTTCCTAGATCCCAAATCACGAATCACCCTTTTCTCTACGAAGCATGAGCTACATGAGGTATTTTTTCTTCACGAGGTGCCTCTGTATTGTCTTGTTTTGATCCCCTCTTCCGAGAGGGATGCCTTTCGTGAAGCCCAATGGCTTTTTCGAAAGAAGGGGATCCACAAGGGGACCCGGGTTGCCGCAGAACGTTTATGCTTCACGAAACACCCCTCTTGTACATGTGATTCACATGCCAAGGCAGGGTCACTGTACTTCACGAATCACACTGCTTCGCGGCACTTTGCTTCGTGAGGCACCAATGCTCCGCGAGGCAGTGCTCCGCAAACACCCTTGCACATCACGAAGCATCCCCACTTGCACCTCCACCACATGCTAAGGCTAAGGCACCACACTTTGCAAAGCACACCCATGCAAGTGCCCTTCACCACACAGAAAAACCGAGCTCCACAAGGCCTCTGCCTATGGACCCCTCTGCTTGGCAATTCCTTTTCTCATGCGAACCTCCAGGTTTTCACGATGTGACTTTAAAGTCCCCTGGATGATACCACCCGTGGCGTTGCTTCGCCTAATGCTTCTTCTCATAGGCATGCTAACAACTATTTCTTCTTCGTATAGCCACGCTAACGTGGACCCCTCGATGGTTCGCTCTGCGACCCCCCTTTTACCCGTCATTTCTGGTACCTTCCCTCCCACAAGGAGAAGAGGGTACCATTTATATAATACCTAGGGGTGTGGAGTAAATGCACCTCGTCCGAGCCACACAACGTTAAATTTCCAAGAAACCCTATCCTCAACACACGATGTTAAACTGTGACACTGCCCCATGCCTGTCATGCGGGGTGCCCTCACCTTGAACATTCTGCATGCCCCCTCCCCCTGGTCTCGCCAGGGGATGATATCCTCCTTATGGGAGTGGCGTTTGTCCATGGGGGAAGGGCGACCATCTTGGTGTAAGCCACTAGTCCTTACGGAAGGTAGCACCCATGCACCTCCGTACTTCCCCTCCCCCTCTGCATTTTTCCACCCTCGGGCCTCCATCCTAGAGTAAGTCCCAACACCATGGGCCACCTAACGCGTAATCCCCTCTTCGCTTCCCACGGACGCATCCTTCGCGACGTGATCGTCAGGTCCCTGCAACCTCTTGTTTCTCACACCGAGCATGACTCCTATGGGCTTAGAGTGAGCATTGACCATGACACACCTTGGGCCACCTCAGAGCATAATCCCCAAAAGCTCTGTCCCACATGATGTTAAACTGCACATCAGAACTATGTGGACTTTGATCCATGTCAAGGCATGGTACGTAAGAAGTCTCCATGAGGTTCAAGCCCACCACTCGGTCGTTCCGACCTCCTTCACGTCGGTTCACCCCCATCCCACATGACGTTAAACTGTATTCCACACCACCCGAAATACGAGGACTTTGATCCATGTCAGGGAATGGTACATAGGAAGCCTCCACGAGGTTCAAGCCCACCACCAGTGGACCCACGGGTTCACCTTCACGTCGGTTCATTGACGAAACCCTTCCCGAACTATGAGGACTTTGATCCATGTCAAGGCATGGTATGTAGGAAGCCTCCACGATGTTCAAGCCCACCACCAGTGGACCCTCGGGTTCACCTTCACATCGGTTCACTGACAAAACCCTTCCTAAACAATGATGTCTTTGATCCATGTTAAGGCATGGTACGTAAGAAGCCCCCATGGGGTTTAATCCCAACACCCAATGGACCAAGCCCCCCCCCCCTCACGTCGGTTCTCCGACACGCACTCGTCATGTATGACGTTAAACTATGTCCCAATCCAGCGGTAGGCCGTTGTGATCCCGCCACCCAGTTGTTCCGACACCCCTTTGTGTCGGTCCAATATCCCCTTTTCCACCCAAACTACATGGAATTTGATCCATGTCAAGGCATGGTATGTAGGAAGCCTCTATGAGGTTCAAGAACACCATCCATCGGACCAAGGTCCATCTTCACATCGGTTCACCGACACCCACATCCATTCTGAACTACGTGGACATTGATCTATGCTAAGGCATGGTACGTAGAAAGCCTCCACGAGGTTCAAGCCCATCACCCAGACCAAGGTCCACATTCATGTCGGTTCACCAGCATCCATACCCGAACTACGAGGGCTTTGATCCATGTCAAAGCATGGTACGTAGGAAGTATCTTAGAGGCCCCAAGCCAAAACCTTTATCCATCCTGATTCTTAACCGAGCCGCCACATCTTGGTGAGATCATGCCACCTCATTCTCCCCTCAAAGTATTCGAGAAGCCGCCCACGTGCTGGCCCCAATATCGGTGATCCCTCAAGGGGGTTCTTCAATATGATCCACTCTAGTTAGTGTTCTAATTATCATGATCCATCTCCGTTGGATGTTAAACTAGCGGCATACCCCGTGTTAAACACAGGAAGCTGAGGAAAACCTCAGATACATGCCAATGGCGTATGATTCCCTGCCCTCGATGTGGGATGCCTCGGGCATCCGCGCCCTCGAGAAGCCCTATAATAAGGGACAAAAGACAGACGCACCAATTCCCCAGCATCCAGACATTCCAATGACGTCTCAACGTGACTACTCCCCCAACTAAAGGTTGCTGCCCTGACCGGACCCCTTGGAATGTCCTGAAAGAAGAAGTGTAATTAACCGGAATCCATGGAAACATGGCACTGAGAAGAGTTTCACGAACAATGTATTAAATCTATGAGGGAGACCCGGACTAGGTGATGAGTTCCGAGAAGGAATCCACAAAAGTAAGAACCTAAATCCCATCATCCCGTTTCGATCAAGGAGCAGACGTCTCTGAATAAGGAGAGAATGCCACCCACCTTTGGAAAGCAGGAATGCAGGGTAGCAAAAATCTGCATCTGTCGCGCCCAAGCGGACGGACGTGCGCGCCCCGGTGAAAGCATCAGAAATAGATATCGATCAGACACAATAAGTAGTGGTACTCCATGAATCCTTACCACTTTTATGATATATATCTATGCCAGTTGATCCAATGAGAAATTCTCCCTAATAGCATTGAAGCATATGACCTTTGTAGAACGATCCACAAAAACCCATATTGCATTGTTGCCTTTAGATGTCTTCAAAAGTTTGGTGACAAAGTCCATGGTGATGTTCTCCCATTTCCATTCTAGAATGGGAAATGGTTTCATAATCCCTTTAGACTTAAGCCTATCTACCTTCACTTACTAACACACCTGGAACTTTGATTCATATTCCGCGATATCCTTCTTCAGATTATCCCACCATTAATGCTCTTAGAGATCTTGATACATCTTTTCTTTTCCTTGGTGAATAGAGAAAGTTGAACTATGTGCATCATCCAAAAGTTACTTCTTTAGCTCCAGACTTGATGGAACACATAGTATTTTCCCAAATCTCACAATTCTTTCTTCATTAACATTAAACTCTAAGGATTTCCCTTTTTTGATAGCTTCCACTTTTTCTTGAATTCTCACATCATCTCTTTGAGCATCCTTTAACCATTCCAGAAGAGATGGTTGAGCAATCATTTGTGAAAGGATTGATGATGTTCCCTTCTTTATGATTCTCATGTCCATCTTCATCAAATATAAGAATATTGGGTCCTTCTCAATTCTCATCAATGATAGAATTGCTAGGTCCTTTCTACTTAGAGCTTCTGCCACCTTGTTCGCTTTCCCATGGTGGTAATGGATTGAGCAGTCATAGCCTTTGATCAGCTTTAACAATCTTTATTGGCGCTTGTTCAACTCTTTCTCTGTGAATATATACTTGAGGCTTTTGTGGTCTGTATATATTTCACACTTCTCCCCAAAGAGATAATTCCACCAAATTTTCAAAGCGAAGATAACTGCAGCCAACTCCAGGTCATATATTGTATAGTTATATTCATGAACTTTCAATTACCTTGAATCATATGCAATGACTTTTTCATTTTGCATCAACACACATATGAGGCTTTTCTTCAAAGCATCACTTAATACCAGAAAATGTTATCCACTTGTGGTTAAAGTGAGCATAGGTGTAGTGATAAACCTCCTTTTCAACTCCTCAAAACTTTCTTTTGCATTCATCACTCCTAGAAATCTGTACTCCCTTCCGAGTTAGTTTGGTATGAGGGTTGGACAGTCGTGAGAAATTTTTCCCAAATCATCAATAATATCCAGCAAACCCCAAGAATATATGGACATCCTTTACCGATGTTGTCCTCATCCATCCATAAATTACATCTGTTTTGGAGGGATCCAAAGATATCCCATTGCTAGTGATGATATGGCCCAAGAATGAGACCTCCATCAAACATAACTCACACTTGTTGTTCTTTTCATAGAGCTTATCCTTCCGTAAGGTCTCTAGTACAGTTCTTAGATGCTCCTCATTATCCTCCTTGGGTTTGGAGTATATCAGAATATCATCTATAAAGACTACCACAAATTTGTCGAGGTAATATCTAAAGACTCTATTCATCAAGTCCATGAATATTTATAGAGCATTAGTGAGTCTAAGATGCATTACTATGAATTCATAGTGCCCGTATCTTGTACGAAAAGTAGTCTTGGGGATATCTTCCTTCTTTACCCTTACATTATAATATCCCAACTGAAAATCCCCCCTGGAGAATTATTGTGCTCTACGTACCTGATCAAATAAGTCATCAATTCATGAGAGAGGATACCTGTTCTTTAATGTGATTTTTTGAGCTCATGATAATCGATACAAAGGAACATTGACCCATCCTTCTTCCTGATGAAGAGGACTGGTGCACCCTTTGGTGAATCAGTTGGGTGTAAAAACCATTTATCCAGATTCTCTTGTAGTTGTTTCTGTAGCTCTTCAATCTCTACAACATCCATTTTATATGGAGTATTGGATATTGGCAATGACCAAAGTATAAGATTAATTGAGAAATCAACATTTCTTCTAGGAGTAAGACCATGCAATTCCTCGAGAAACACTTCAGCAAATTCCTTTACAATATGCATGTCTTCTATGATGGTTTCCTCCTTAGACTCAATCATCTAATCTAGATACACATTCTCATTGGAAATTAATATCCACACTTGAGATGATGGATCTAAAGAAGATTCATCTTCCTCCTTGCACTTGTAAATAATAGGGGGTCAATTCAACATATGGAGAGTGATTTCCCTCTCACTGCAATTTATGATGGATCTATATAAGGAAATCTAATCCATGCTAATAATTGCATCAAATTATACCAGAGGGAGTATAATGAGGTTATCTGGGTAGTTTAGTTCACAGATTATGACAGGGGAGGATTTATATTCATGGGATGCAATGATTACCCCATTTTTCGTACTCACCGACATCTTCACTTCCATAATTTGTGGTGGTTCTGTTATTGTTCTACTAATCATTCAAGATATTAAAGAATGCGTAGAACCGAAATCAAAATGTAAGTTCGCTATTCTAGAAGGAGTAACTAGCGTACCTGTCACCACTTCATTGTTGGGATTCACTTTGGAAGTAGTGATAGAAAAATATCACCCTTTCAGCCTTGGATGTTTTTGGTTACCTCTAAAAACCCTTAGCATAGGGCACTAATTTGAAAGATACCCAGGTTCTTTGCAGTTGTAGCAATGAACCACACATTGAGGTTCGAACAGAGAGTTCTTCTTCTCTATCGCAGTCACAGGTCTTTCTTGCCGATATGTAACAGCTATGTTCCCTTATCTTCCACACCTAAAGAATTTCCACATCCCCTTCAGGCAATTTCCAGGGTGCTTCTTTACTCACCTTTGGCAAGTTGGGTGCTGGATCTTCTTAGCACCATTGGATTTATTCATCGGACCTCCAACATTGAAGTTGACCTTACGCTTTTTATCCCCATGATACCTCTGAGATTCTTTGATCTATATTGCAACCTTTAAGGCACATCAGACAATTTCTTCATAGCTGTTGAAGTCACTCATCCCCAGCGCTTTCCGCAGGCTAGGTTTCAGCCCACCAAAAAAGTGGTCAACCTTGAATTCGAGGGTAATGACATAGCCGAAAGCATATCGTTCAAGACTTATGACGTTTTCCTCATATTCTCCAACAGATTCGTTGTATTTTTTCTTGAGGGTAAGGAAGTCCCTTTCCATCTTAAGACTGAGGGTGCGTGGAAAATATTTATCGAAAAACATATTCCGGAAATCCTTCCATTCCAACTCCTCGATCTCCTCCTCAGGATTTATATTATTGATCAATGTCCACCATTGATCAGCTTAAACGTCCATATGATAAGCAGCCAGGAGAACCTTCTCTTGTTTAGAACATTGAAGGATAGAGAAAATCTTTTCAATGGAGTTGATCCATTGTTCGACGATTGAGGGATCAAATGATCCATTAAAAGTAGGAGGCCTTTGTCTCTTGAAGTTATTGATAGTGACTTGTTCTTTATTAGGGGAGGTTGAAAATTTGTCTTAAACCCATGTTTCCATTCAAATCTTGAGTTAGCTGAGAGAGAAGTATGAAAAAGTTCCTGATTCCAGCTCCCATTAGATTGGGCATCTCATTAGTACAGTTATCACATTGATCTTCACATCGGTTTTTAGCCCGAGTCCACCTATTACTGACCATTGGATGGAATAAAAAGAATGTTAGGGGTATAAAATAAAGGTTAATACAAGGACAAAACTAATGAATCATAAATAAATTTTATTTCCATAATATATGAATCTATTGGCTTCCGTCTCTATTATCCATGATCTACTTTCTAACATATATTCTTAGGGAATTTTTTGTCCCTTAATAATGGTTCATGCTAAGCTTGTGAATTTACCAAATAATAGCCCAAGGGAGTGTCATATCCAAGAGTTCCACAAGACCCGTTATCGTGCAGTAGTTCTCGTTCAATTCTAGCTCAAAATGGTGTTTTCTGGTTTTACCCCTAGGATACAACTGTTCCAGGGCCGCCTCTACTTGCTCGTATCTAGACATGGATGCATTTTATTTATAAACCACTTAATCAATAATCACTAAAACCTAGGGATTTTTTTATTATACTTATTCTTTTCTATACGTTTTTACTAGGGTTTTCTAATATTAATCTAAAAAATAACTAAACCTACCCTCTGATACCAACTATGACAACCCTGCTCTTTTTTAAACACTTAAACATAATTTATTACATAACCATAACTTGATAAAACATAGAAGATCAAAAGGTATAGTGTATTTGGGTATTAGGATCATTACATAACAAATTAAAACATGAAAAACAATATCTTTATTGAAAAATTCTTTTACATGACCACTACATTCCCTCGTACATAGCATTGCATGGGATAACCTGAGGACATGCATAAGAAAAAGGGTGAGCTATAAAGCCCAGTAAGGGATTAATCATGGAACAAAATGAGGAATAAAATACATGTTAGACAATAGGCATATCAATATATCACAAGAGAATCATATACATAAAGCCATGATAAATCATGATAATCATAACATGGAAATGTGGCAACAACACTTAACATGGAATTAGCATGAGCCAAGGATCATTGCACATGGAGCATGAGTAAATACTCATTGCACATGAAGCACATGTAAACCCTAATTGCACTTGAATTAGCATGATTAAAAACCCATTGCACATGGCGTATCATGATACTATAATTTACCCACTGCATTGGATGGCTATAAGGGCGCACCCTTCTTAAGCATTTCATTTCATGCATAAGTGTGCCACATGGATCATATAACATGGATTCATAAAACATCATCATTTATTCCACGATAAAGGAATGTGGAATTAATACATGAAACTTTATAATCAATAAGTTAATGTGCATAAAGGAGAATACCCTTGACAGAGAAATGGGCATGGTATTCACAACATAGTGACATTGACTTGGAAAATCAGTTTAATTTCGACAGTGTAACGGTGTGACGTGAGAACTCATAAAAATCATTGATGAGAGAGAAAGGGGTGTCTCATCATATTTACATGACATGGACAATAAGGGGGTCATATATATATACATGTACCATCAAATGTAATGGAATTTAGATTCATGATACAAAATAATTGCTTGAAAGTAAATGAGGAGATAGAGAAATTATTTTCGGAATTTCGGCATAGTAACGGGTGTACATGGGATGCGTTTAATGAGAGTGAAAGGGGTCTCCTGTCATTAAAATATAAATAGGGAAGTATGGGGGAAGTGAGAAAATATACCCCAACATTTATAATTTAACTTAAAAGGGCATAACAATTTAAAGAATATTGGACAAAAATGAGAAAGGAAGAAAAAAACCTTACTTGGAAGTGTGATTCCAAATGCTTGAGAGAGGCTTGAGAGAGGCTTATTTGGATCTTGGGGCACCTTGGGAGGATTATAGAGAGAGGAGGGAATAGGTTGGACAAACTCCAAAGGCTGTGAGTGAGGAGGAAGTGGGAGCTTGTGTGGGTTTATATAGGAAAGGTGAGGGAATTCTTTATTATTTTGGTTTGGGACACCTCACATTAAACTAATCCAAAACACAATCCAGCCCATGGTTTTTGGAAAATGGAAGTGGAAAACAATATTTTATAATGAAAAAGTCTGAGATTCTTAAAATAATGGGGTTTCTTATGTAGAGGTGAGTCACACTCCAAAAAAAAAAATTTAAAAAGGAAAAATGTTTAATAAGTCTTGAAAGGTCCACTAAAGCCTTTTAAAATAAGTCCAACAAAACCAAAATCACATTATTTTAATTCTAAAACATTTATTGTCTGAACATAATGTTTATAGTATTTTATTACGTCACTATTGGGTCATTATGATGTCATAAAAACCATTATATATTTAAACGCTATTTAATTTTTACCAAAAAACATGACTGTCTCAGAAAATTATGAAAAATTAACCGTTGGATAATTTCGATGTCCTGGTTCCAGAAATAATATTCATTTTATGTAAATAATTTTCTAAAAATGTTAATTTTTACTTTTAAAATTAAAACTGACATTTATCGAAAATTCGTGGCTTTTGACAAAAATGGCTTTCAAACCTTAATAGAAATTAAAATTGCATTAATAAAATTATACGATAATTAATATTTAATAAAAATTAATTTAATAATAATAATAATATTTTATTAAAATATTATTTAGTTAAAAAATCCATTAATTAATCAAAATAAATTTCTTAGTTTAACATTAACTAAAAATACTATTTGTGCTTTAAAAACTATTTACAAGGTAACAATAATAAAATGATAGTATATTCATTATTATATACAAAAATAATGTACATAACCATAGTGCTATGGTCTTGTTACATAACCCCTTATAACACCCACATAAGACCAAAGAGTAAGGTGTGCGATGGTGATGGTCTCTTAGGGTGGCTCAGATTACATTGGTCGGGTGGTAATCTCTATCAACTTCCAATTCTCTCGTAGGCGGCCCTAACCGAGCTTAACATATTTAAGATCAACTTGGGCATGGTCAAGAGCGAATCCCAAAGACAAAAACTCTTTTCTGATCTCTGACAAATGTGCTTTGTATGGGCCGCGTCTACTAGACGAGGCCATCGTTTCCTTTATCTGAGTAAATTGGATTCGTTAAAGCCCTATATTTATACTAATCATGTGATCAATATTCAATGAAAATATTAGCAACGATCACAATTCATAACATAAAACCAAATAAGTTGACATTTTATATAAACATTTTAGATAAAGAGACATTTAATTAGATCAAGAGAGATTTCCATTAATGAATGTTTTGGTCGTTACACTTTTCATATGAGGAATAATTTGGGCTTGGTAAGTGACGGGTGGATCCTTCTATAGCTCCATGATGCATCGGTAGGTCTCATGAGACAAACTAGGGTCTTGGCATAAGGCCTTGACAAAATATTATTTGTAATCTTTGCACAAGGCCTTGACTATGTGGTTATGAAGTCTGTCGTTATGCATTCCATCATTATGAAAGTGGATATTTATAATACATGTGATTATTCGACTAGTAGTATATCCATGTGAATAAATAAATGGAATTATTTTATTTTATAGTTGACATATTATACATATGTTCAAGTTTAAAAGTATTTTGTTTTAGTATTATATATTTCCTTAAATTATTATGCTTATTTAGGAAAGTTTCTGCTATATTGTTATCCTTACTGAGGATCTGTGCTCACCCATTTCTATGTTTTATTTTTCCCAGGATGTGAAGAAGTATTTTATGGTTGACTTTTTGGGATAGGCAAAGGATATAAGTGTGTTTAAAAAGGGGACAAAATGTTTTTGATGTTTTTATTTCATGATGTAATTTAAAACTTATGAGTGTATCTAGTACTTCCAAAGCTACTAAACTGATCGGTCTTTCAAGACATGATTCTTTGTATCATGAAAAAATTATATAATAATGCACCGACTCTAGGTAACTAGGGTCAGGGAATTACAGTTGGTATCAGAGGCACTTTATAACAATCCTTGGAAGCTAGATTTTGAAAAACATGGATTAGAGAACATTACCCCAAGATATATTTTGAGTATTAGTATATAAGAACTCCCTATAATTTTGTCATTGTAGAGATTTTTTTAGTTTTCCAAGCAACACATCCATGTCTGGATATGAGCAGGTGGAGGCGGTTTTGTAACAGATGTATCTAGGGGTAAAACCTGAAAACACCGATTTGAGCTAGACTCGAACGAGAACTGGTGCATGACAAGGAGCCTTGATGCACTCTTTATTACGAAACTCATGGGGGTTATGCTTAGGATAATTCAAATTTTCATTACAAAGTGATTTGAAGGATTTTAATATAACATGAGAATAAATAACCTTGGTTAATCCTAAGGTATTTTAGATTGAAAATATGGTGTTATGATATTCTATATATTATTTTATGACTCAAACTATGCTTTCTTATATTAGTTAATGACTTGATTCCAAGGAAGTAATAGTAACATTGAACATGATGTACAAGGTGGGCATAGTGGTGGAAATGAGAAACAAAATGGAATGTTGATAGGAGTAAAAGATATTATGTTCATGCCAAATCAGCTTTCAAAAAATATAATCAACCACATATATATCAACCAACTCTTGGACTCAGTAACGAAGAGAATGGAGGTTAATGATAAGAGCTCCAATAGTGGAGACCATAGAGAAAAGAAATCTCAATTTCCATCATGAAGTTAATGTGGAAGGAGACACCTAGGAAATGGCCTCAATAGAACAAAGAAATGATTTATGTATCGGAAAGAAGGACATAAAGTAAATAATTGCTGAAGAAAAATGAAGAGTACTATGGAAGAAAAGAAAAATGATCCTAAGAATCCAATTATAGTCATTTTTCGTAAATGTATTGGATCTTGGCATTACCTAAGTCAATACCCTATTATATAGGATAACCTCTATGTAAAGGAATAACCTATTTAGAAATAAATGGATGGAGAAATGTTTAAAAGTATGGGATTACTTTGGAAGAATAATCTCTTTTATGTGTAACCATGTAGTTTGTTATATGAAAATGAAATTGGATAAAGAATTATCTTTTCTTTTGTGGATATAGTTATAAAGAACCATTTGGGTTTATATGATCCTTAAAGTTGAGGCAATTATAGACTTTTAATTTTTGGAATGAAAATGGTGTGCTATGAGATAACATTTTTGGTTAAATTATGTTTTAGTTATTTTGAGGAATTTATCTCATTTTGGGAATTTTATAAAATATAGTTTTTGAAAAATGACAACACGAAGACCGTGTGACATCCCATCACGTCAGACAAAGCTACGAGAATCCAACACACAAATAGAGTGCGATTAGGATTTATCGCCTACCACTGGACTACATGAAGTCCCTGGTTAGTGTGATTAATTATTTTTAGTTAAATTATTTTATTGATAAATAATAAGTTTAATTTGGATCTTATGTCTTATCAAATGGATATTCTTAGTATATGAAAATTATTTGGTGATTAAGTGATAAATGTTATTTTTGAAGATGTTCGCTCTGTTGGGAACACTATATGCCTAAGGAAAATAAAATAATATGAGATTTCATTTGAGGAGTAATAGTGGGTTCTTATATATGTTTTTATTGTGGATTTATAGTGATTTGTGTTTTTTATGAAATTATTAACCTATCATAGAGAATATGTAATTAGGATAATTAATTTTAAGCATGTGACTTTAAGAGTAGTCAATGTTATTTGGAGATACAATTTAACATGGAAGACTGTGTAATAAAATTCATCTATATTTTGGGTTTTAATATTAGTTTGGATTATATTGAAGGATTTTGAATACAATTGTTTATTTAATGGTATTTATTGAACTTTGTGTATTTTTGGTTTAATTTTAGAAATTAAGATTATTATTTCTTTATCTATAGGATTATCCTTTTTAGGGGATCATATGATCTTTTACTAACCATTTTAGTTTTGGGTAATCTCTAAAGATATGGTAATTATATATAGTTCATCCTTTGTGGGTTATGTGATTCTATAGAAGTTGATTCCTGCACTTCAGGTGTGATCAACTCCTCTTGAATACTCATCGTTTGAAAAAAAATGAGTTGGTGGTAGAAATTTATTAATGAATGAAACTCTACTTAAGAAGTAAGTATATATCTTTATGTTCTTAGTCAATCCCATAAATAAATTCTAAAACATTTTGAAATGGAACTTATAACAAAATTTTTTATCCGTTTACTTTTCCTACTAGGAAACTAATGACTATTTATCCCATCACAAGATTGTGGTTTTCTTGTTTTTATGTTTCTCCTAATCATTTTTCAACCACTCTTTACGAGAACATGACACCTAGTTTATCTTTGATATTCATGTTTTCATACATGGAATCCTAGTATGGGTTATCTCGGGCAACCTTTGTACTTCTCTTCCTTTCTTTTAAAGAGATTGTTTTATTGACTCTTTTTCTGATGTGAGACTTTAAATGAAATTCACAAGACTAATTTTAAAATTGTGAGAATGAAATTTTCAAAAGGGGGAAGAATTTAACACCCCATGATTTCATAGATAGTTATTTTATATAAAGTAATTCTATATCTGGCGCTACATGCAACACCGAGTTCGAGTGCACCACGACTTACCAAACTAGCCGTTTAAAAGTGGTTTTGAATAGTATTAATTTAATTTTGAATTTTATATACTACACATAATTTTAGAATACATATTATGAGTTTCATAGACATAATATTAGAACAAATTCTATTTTTCAGATAAAAGAAGTATTTTTCGTAAAATGAAATTTTACCACCTTTTAATGGAAAACCCTTTTTAAAACCAATATTTGAGAATTTAATATATCAAATTTAATGAAATTAAATTCTTATTTATAATCGGGACAGAAAAATTTATTTTGGATAAATTTATTTTACTTTTCTGATAACTTTCATATTTTGATAAATACTGAAAAATACTAAATTTTAATTGAAAACAACTTTTTAAATAGAAATAATTTATGGTGTTAAATTATGTATTTTAATAGTTTGGAAGTATAACTAAATAATATTTTTATCATTTAATACAATTTAGGTAATTATAAGTAATTTCACATTTAAATTTGACATACACATAGGTCAATCTTTTGATAGTTTTTACTTTTTAAAAACCCACTTTTTGATTTTGACAATGGGAATTAATTTTAAATTAATTAATGGAACTTATATTTTTTGAATTTCTTAATATAGAATTAATTTTTGAATTCGGAATATCAGAAATATCTTAGGGTAAATTTTTGGTATTTTTCTGAAAACATTCAATTTTTTACATATAGTGAAAAACACTGCGTTATAGTTTGAAACTGACTTTTTATTTAAAAAATTATTTATTTTATTTAAATTTATTTTAAGTAAAAATAGATATATAATACTGATATATATTCAATGTAATTTATTGATGTCATTTTATAATAAAATTAGATGTATAAAATTTTATTGAACTTTTTACCGTCTTTTACGCACCTCCTAGGAGCATTTGCAAATTTGCATAAATCATAGTTTTACCACTTCTGTGAGTTGAATTTTGAAAATACAAGAGATACGGTTAATATCATTATGTAAAATGTGGTTTAATAGGATGAAAATATTTTTTTATGAATAGTGACTTTTTGATTTTTATTTACCACAGTTAAAAGTAAATTTGGTAATTAAGGGTAAAAATGATATCATAATTACCCTAACACATGTCCTAATTATATTGGATATATGTAATTCCTCCAAAAACAAACTTATGAATAAAAAATGAACCTCTTTGGTCCACATGGATGAGAATAGGATATTTATTATTATTTTATTTAAAGAAGAGTTAAAAGAGTCAAATTCAAAGTTTAATAACTAAACCATATTTTATAAAGGGTTAAACACAATCTAAATTCGACTATAAATACTCATTATAAATCTAAAAAGTTTTTCTACATAATTTTATTTTATTTATAATTTTTAGACATTATATAATTTAATTTATATATGACACAATGATGATGCACAAATTACCTTATTAATGAAATATTAAAATAATTGATATTATAAAAATCAAAATAAATGAAAATTGAGACATCTGATGAATTAAAATAATTTTATATGTTAATATGACATGTTATGGTTGGATAAATAAATTTTATTCTAAGTGATAAAGTTTTTAGGACTTTTAAAAAAATCAAATACAAAATACTGTCAAAATGGACATAATTGAGTTTTTTGAAAAAATATTATATTATTAATTGATATAATATTCCTAAAAATATGAGGTTTGGAAAAATTACTTAGATAATATTATATATATTAATAATTAACCACATGTATTTCTCTTGTCTTGTTATATTATGTTTATTAACTATATAATATAAAAATATAAAGAGATGTGGTAAATGTCAAACTAGTTAACTAAGAGTTGAATCTAAATTATAAGGTTAATATGATGACCTAAACCTTTATAAATCATATTGTTTTAGTGGTTTTATACCCATCCCAACCTTAGACTTTAAATAATTCATTTTTTATCCCTTAGAAACCGAAAATGAGTTTATAATAAAATAATATTTCAAGCTTTTCCTAAAGTGACCCTCACCTTTCCTATAAAAGAGAACTTCCCCTTCTCTTAGTTTCACACCTCCAAAGCCTTTTTAATTGGCCAAAACCTGACCAAATATTCTCCCAACTTTCATACCTTCATCGTAGAGGCCTTCCCTTGGTCTTAATTCCAATCAAAAGAGCCTTTTTGATCAAATCAAATGGAAGAACCCAGAGAAGAGGTAAATATTTCATCACCTCATTCATGTTCTTTTCTTCTTCAACTTTCTATTTCTTTGTTATTTCCATTCTAAAATAATAAATCCAGAATATTCTATATACTGTGATGTTTTTATAAAAATGGTACAACCATATTCATTACTCTATCCCTCCTATAAATGAAAAAGTCACCGTACGTGCATACGTACGGATTACCGTCTCCACGTCGTGGTGTAGTTTGTTATTCAAACACTTCATTGTTTGGATGGGTATAATAAGGAGTATAAATAAGGTAAATAATAAATATAACATGTTAATGATTATTTATATATGATATACCATCCAATTACATATGATTTCACTATCAATATAATGATATTTTTGCTCGTACGTACGTACGGATTACTGTCTCCACGAACGCAATGAGATTCATTCTCCATCGTAATAATTTAAGAATATTTTTCATTTTATGATAAAAAATAATGTTTATGAACTTAATATAATTCTATATATGAATAAAATACATCATATCCATGATGAACATGACTTACGTAACTGAGTATATAAAGAAAAATAGATCAGTTAACACTCGAAACAATGATACTACTAAAATATTATAAACAAAGAAATATTAGAGGATAATATATGATATAATATTTATCTATATAGTTATTTTATAATTTAATAACAATTATTTTACTATTATATAAGAGGTTAGATTACCCTTTACCAAGGAAAAGTACAAGGTAAGGGTTTTTTATCTCATTTTTATTCCTGTGAGATTCATGCTATATTGGCCACTGAAACCTTTTGTGTGGTGTTTGTACTACCCATGAATATATTTTTTTGTGTAATATACTTTAATTTATGGGTATTTACATCATCATTGGATGATCCTTCTTTCATGGGGTGTATGTTTCTTAAGTTACCAAATCGCTAAGGGAATTTAAAATTTCAATTTCCACTCATTCGGTTTTATGCAATTTCATTGATTACTTTACCCCAAGATTATGTGTGAAATCACTATTTATTTAATTATGTAGTAATTTCCGCTCCCCTTTATGTGGATATAATTTTTATAAACATAATAAATCCATTGATAAATTCTTAATTCATCGATATAAACTTGATAAGAGTAATTTTAAGTCAATTTCTATTCATTGAGTTAAACATCCAAGTCATTGGTGTTGTTTTTACAAGAATATGTGTGAATGTACTATGATTTATTTTAACTGAATATCCAATCATATTGAGTGTATTTATATTTTTCACACATAATTATTTCATCTATTTATCCTTAACCTAAGGATACGGTCTTTATACAGTAATTCATCTCAACTTACAATCCATTGAGACTTCATTGTTGTTATACGCCAACTCACTTTTATATGGTGTATATACTTTACTTTGACAAAGTATATCACGAATCCCATTATTCTCATGATATTATAATGTTTCAATTACCTCAATTATTTGTATTCAAGCGTCTCTCATTTGGCTAAAAAATCTAACTAAAATATAATTTTAAGTGTTTTAAATATTGATTCTTCTAAATCATTATCATTAATGTCCATGTTTTAAAAATGGTTTTAAGGATTTATTTATATGAACATGAATGTTTTAAAATTAAAATTCCATGTAAATGTTTCAATGTGGTATGGGAATCTTTGATTCACAAATCTATTTTAAACAAGAATCTTGATAAATAGTGAGACTTTTAAATGTTTTCATTAAAAAGGGATATTTCTCTTAAATATTTTTACTAATCATTTTAAACTATGTCAACATAATTTACAATATATTACTCTTTATCGAGGTTAATTTATTATGATAAAAATATTCCACACTGTATTGAAGGTTTTGTGATATGTTTTACTTTGGATGTTTTATTTTTACACCATTCATGGTTTATAGATAAAGTATTGACATTTCGTATGATAGTTTTAATATGAATATTTATGTTATGTTTAAACCTTTTCATATGAGTAATGCATTGGACTTAGTAAGTGATGGGTGGAGCTCGAAATTATTCCTTGATGCATCAGTAGGTCTCATGAGGCAAACTAGTGTCTTGGCAAAAGGCCTTGACAAAATCTTATTTGTAGTGTTGGAACAAGGCCTTGACTATATGTTTTTGAAGTCTAGAATTATGCATTCTATCATTATGAAAGTGGCTATTGATATTTCATGTGATTATTAGACTAGTATAATATCCATGTGAATAAGTAAATGACATTATTTTATTTTTTTCTTTTCCATATTATGTTGAAGTTCAAGTTTAAAAGGCTTTTGTTTTAGTCTTATACATTTCCTTAAATTTTTATGCTTTTTTATGAAAGTTTACTCTTTATTGTTATCCTTACTGAGAATCTGAGATCACCCCTTTCTATGTTTTATTTTTCCCAGGATGTGAAGAAGTATTTTATGGTTGACTTTTATGGATAGGCTAATGATATAACTGTGTTTAAAAAGGGGGAAAATGTTGTTGATGTTTTTATTTCATGATGTAATGTAAAACATATGAGTGTATCTAGTACATCCAAGGCTACTAAACTGATCGGTATTTCGGGACATGATTCCATGTATCATTCCAATTTTATATAATAATACACCAACTCTAGGTAATTTTGGTTGGGGTATTATAGTATATCCATGATAAATCAACTGAATATCCCACCCACAATAATTACTTTTTTATATTAAACCCACAGTTGAACTATTTTCAACCAATTGGTGGCCCTACAACTATAGAAAAACAATTTTTGTTTTTTTATAATACTTAAATTAAAAATAAAGAAAGTATTATCACCAATATTTAATAAATATTCATATAAATATGGTGTTGGTAAATTACATAATTTTTATAGTGTTATTAATATATTAGTGTTTAAAAAAATTCTCTAACTAGACACATTGTTAAAATAATGTCTAAATAGATAATCATCCACTTTAATAGTACTTAATTTTTAATATAATATTCAGGCTATTAAATTGATTATAATTATATAGTTAAATAAAAAATATCACCAAATAGCTATATTTAAAAAAACTAATTAAATTCTTCTAAAAATGGTAATAAATCACACCAAACATATTTAACAATAGAATTTTGAAAATAAATATATTGAAATTATAAACATTTTCTGACACAGATAATTTAAAATAATAATGTATATAATTATACCATTTTATTCTACATAATATTTTTTAATTTACAAAATTTTATAAGTTAGATTTTTGTTATTATTTATTACAATATAAACGTCAATTTTTAATAAAAAAATTGGGAAATATTAACACTGAAAAGGGAAAATAGAATTTCCGGATAGCCCAAACATAATATCAAAACAAGAAAACAAAAACCTGAAAAACAATTCAAAATCATAAAAACAAAGAGATTTAGGCACCCAGAAGCAACACACACCCAAAATCAATGAGCACAAAAAATGAGGTGCTAATAAGATCTACTATAGAATTCCATGGGATTTGTATACTTCGGTATTTTTATCTTTAGAGTCACAAAAAATAAAAAATAACCATCAGTGATCATGACAACCATCGAATCCTCATTTTTAGAGCCACTCATGCAATGGACCACATATAACAAAGGTTTTTCACCATAAAAAACCACACCCCAGTAAACAATCCCTGAATTAATATGCTAATAAAAAAATCCAAGAACAGTTTACCCCCAAAATGTCAAAAATAAATCTCCCAAATCACTGATAAAGGAGAGACCATCAAATAAGGACTAGTACTAAAATCAAAGAATAAAATACAACTGTAATGTTGAAACTATGACACAAGAAATAACTAATAAAAGAAACATCATCCCGGCATACAATATTAGATAAGGATCCTTATAACACCTTTATTGTAATATTATAATAATGAATAGTATTCATAATGATGTAGATTATCTAGTTTATGAGACATCAATAAAATGTCTCCTAAGGCTAGAAGTTCCAACTACCACACTATAGGAACAATTTCAATTAGGGTCCCAGGTGAGTATAACCAAAAGTGAATCCCTATGAATCTATGAAATATAATAAAAAAATGAATTTATGTAGCTTAATAATTAAATAAAATTGAAAAAAAATTGGACATTAAAAATAATCAAAAATATTCACCAAACCAAGTAGTACAAGAAAAATTACTTTCTATTTATGTTCAGAAGATGTCAACGATTTTTTTTGAAAACACAACTTGAACAAATAGTTTTGGTCCCCTATCTAAATCTAATAAACATTTTGAACTTAGCATATAAAAGGATATATCTAGGTTCCAAGAGAAGCACTGTTAACACTAGATTATATCATTTTAAAAATATAGAAAAAAATTAGTTTGACAATAGAAAATTATATATACATGCATTGGAATAAAAAATAGAAATGAATAAACCATCTATGAGTGATAAGAAACAATATATATCTAATTAAGTTTTCAAAAAATAGTTATATATTACGCATTGATCCATACTGATAAATATTTAAGGTATATCCTTGATACAAGAAAAGTATGGTTAGTTCTGTCATTCCATATATTGTAAATTAACATTGAAAAACTATTTTTAATTTCTACACCAATTATTATATTTATATAAATTTGTATGTGATGTAAGAAAATATTCAAAAAATTAGAAAAATAAACTATTTAATTAGAAAATTATTTTTAAAATAGATTAATCAATTTTGGAAAACTAATTCTGACAAAGAAAAAAAATGACTAACTTTATTAAAAATTAACATTAATTAGTATTATAGACAAATATATTAAAAACACATATAAAAATTTAATATGTGTTTCATAAATTGATGGATCCTATCAGATTTTAAACATTTCACGCACTATGAAATTGTAAAACCATTTGGATTCTACCACACTGATTATGTGAAATGTGAAATCCATTGTTAACATTCATTTAATTGAAACATTATCATTTGGATTACTGATAGAGATAATAATCTTGATAAAAAAATACAGGTAGTCAAATGATATCATATATCATTATAAACATACAACAGAACTTTGTATAATATACTAGGGAAATGAATATAAAATGTTTTTGTGAATTTACCAAGGATGTAGTTTATGATTTAGTATACAAATATAAATTTTTTTCAATATTCACTTAAGAATTACTAAATCTATGAAAATCATTAAATTTATTATTGAATCCATCTGAAATATTTTAGGCATGGTTTTCTTTATATCTCTCAATTTTTAGAAAAAAATTCTATAGGAAAATCAATACTCATTATAGGATCCAATTTTTTACCCTATTATCCTTTTTAGTATTGAAAATAATTATGAATTTATCAATACGAAATTCTATGTAAGTAGTACCCTCTAGAAAAACATTAGTTCTACTCTAGAAATAAGAAGGTCTAATATAATCATGATCAGACACACTCATATATTCATAGGAAAATTTTTGTCCAAAGTTTTATTTTTATACACAATACTACCTCTCATATATTTTCTTTTCCCAATACATTGAATAACCACTATATATATAGACCACTTAAATATTACATTTGAATTATAATACATTCATAATTAATTGAAATTGACTTATGAGTTTTCATGAATACATCATGTGTCACATTTTTATGTAGTTGAGCATATCACTGGACCCAGCTATGAGTAGTCAGGGATTTCTTTAGCCAAATTAAATAATCATCACTAATGTAAAACTGCTCATACAATAGTAAAAATATTTTATTTCTTAAATAAAATAGAAAAAATTATCATCACATACCCAACCAAACCCTGATTCAAATGACCTCAAGGTTTTTTTGAAAGGTATCAAATTTGGAATTTTTTTTTACTAAATACTAATTTATCCACATGTACTGGTGAATTATATTAATTATAAACCACAAAGTGTATCAATGTCTAGATGAAATTTCATAAGATATAATTTCATGTTTCAGTAATGATAAAAGTTCCCAACTTAATATATCATGAGTCTAATATGTATTTCATAATATATTCTACTAATAATAATCTTGATATATCATCACAACCCATTATACGATATAATGATGATCTATTAAGGAAAATATAAATTCACACCTTAAGGGGTTATTATAATTCCATTATTCATGAAATATATGTGGAACAAAAAATTTAACGATATATGTTTATTTTTTATTATAAAACCTTTAAAACGCCCATTTATTAATACCATTAAATCTATTATCTCATGTATTTAAATCCCACAGACACAAAATGACACTCGTTTTTTTGATACATCAATGATGTTTTCAATGGGTCTACTATATTCTACATTGTACCCACCCAAAAAAATAGTACATAGCCTCTCAATAATATATCAAAAATTAAATAGTATTATATATTTATGTGTTTATTCCATTAGAGAGACTAAGATTCCTTAAACTATAAAAAAGATCCATTATTTTCAAAGTAAAAGTACAATTTTACATAATTTATAAGAAATACTCTTGCTTCAGTAGTGATCATCTTTATCTAAAAAGATTCTATAATTGTATATAATATATTGATATATATATATATATATATTATTCCTATATAATTTATTGTTTAAAACTATTATAGTCAATTTATCCACCATTATGGAAACACACAACAACTATATCAAGAACCCATATCATATTTGTTATATTGGGAACTTGTATCAGTGTAACCCTTTACATTGAGCTCTTCCCAACATCCAAATACCATGAAATATCATAATTCTTATAAATAACACAAATATATTCTTCACCACATTCTATTTATTAACACCATGAATGTATTAGTATATAATTTTTCTTCATTATGCATATGTGACATCAAATTTAGTATATAACATAACATTGATAATAGATAATTTAATTTATTCTTAAGGAATCTTAAAAAATCATTCTATTAATTTAGAATGATCTTTAATCCTCATAGTGTTCATACTATGTGACCACTATAAATACCCCTTCATTGGGTTCTCCATGTTAAAAAATACTTAAAAATTAATGAATATATGTTTTTCAGCTCACATAATAATTTTAAATTTATTTATATATATGTATATTCATTATAAAATCCAAGACCTTGATATACAAAAAAATCAATAGAGTTGTTGAGTGATTGAACTTAAGCACACCACACTAATTAAAAAAACAATACTAAAAGAAAATAAATCAATAACAGACACATCAATCAGTTAGATTACAAGAATATATATAACACATGGTATATAAAATAAATACATATAATATCACACAATATATAACAGGTACCCTTGATTTATCATACTAGTATAAAACATAGAAATAGAATGATTCAAAAAAGGGCCCTAATGTTGAACCGTAGATCCACATGATATTTCCACAAAAATCCATCACCAACCCATACATTTATCTCTAATAATTCTATCCAGATATGAACCATTCATATGATCCATTCCTTTTCCTTCATCAAAATCCATTAAATCATAAGGTCTCTGGGTTGGCCGATGCACAGTGTAAGTATTAATTCAATATGCTACCACAAATTTTTTCTCTAGAAAATATCTACATGCATTGAAGCGTATGAAATGTGAAAATTAATAATACAAAAATAATAATTAAATCACACTCCATCCCCTAATCAATCATCCATTGGTGATCAATATACATTCTTTTCATAAGGATGATGTGGGTTTATACACCCAAGGTTTTTACCAACCACAATCTAAAATGTTTCATCACCACTTAAATCATAACCCCAAAATTAATTATGTCCATACTGATGGTCTTTTAGTAAATGAAGTATCTATAAATCATATTATATATCCATCCTTAATGATTATTTGATCATTATACATAAAGGAATCAATATATAAGTATTAGTTCACCAACACAGATAACATACACTATCCTCTTATTTTTTTTCTCATCAACCATAATTAGATCTACACATAGAATATGTTAATTTCTACTATCCATGATAATAATAACCCATCCATTCATATAGTCCACTATGATTTATCCCTCCTCTATTGTTTTTAAAACACTATCATCATATTCTCATCATCAATTGAGGATACCTCCCAACATCTAGTGGTAAACACCAGGTTATGGGTTGTTCAGTATATGTACTTATAATTAATGCACTTATCCCCACAGTGAGTGTAATTTCTAACCACTTATTTCCATAAATCATAGGAAAATATTTATATCCAACTATATAAGTATTCATCAACACCTATGTCATACTAGTGAACAAAATCACCTCACAACCATAGAATCCAAACTAAACTCATTTCCAAGGAAAATCATAAGGGAATCCATACCATTAACAATCTAATTAAAACATGTGAAAAATTTCAAATAAAATGTTAAGGAAACCAATAAATACCAACCCATAAAAATCTTAACCCACCATTACCCATATGATATTAACCCTTGGCATGTCTCAAAAATAATGTAAACCATAATTTGTTTTGTTTTTGGTCAGACACACGACCCTACCAACAAAATTAAATCATATTATTTATAAACAGAAATATATAAATATAACTATCTTTGAACCATTTACCAAGAACTATTAGAAACCGACACAAAAAAATAGCACTAAATTAATTGAATTTTATATATAGAAATAAAGAGACCTGATAAAAATCCTTTATCTGGATATTTTAGTATTAAACCATCACAATTTATATAGAACTAGAATTAGAAAATAGAGGTCATTGAGACTTTACTATGGTGAAATCTAATGAAATTTGGATTGAAAAATGATAAAAGGTAAGTGACATCTCAATGGAAATAGAATAATGAGCTGTGAGGAGATAAAGGGAGAGCTCCTCTATTTCTTGATAAAAAATGAGTCTCCCCGTCCATTAATTTTATATCAAATTAAATAATTAGTTAATCTAAAAAAATATGACATATAACCACCATGTACATGGTGACCATTAATTTTGTACATGATACAAATTGTGTACCTCTTACAAGTCTATTGGTTGGTGGGGGGACCTCACAAAATTACCCCACGTCCATGAGTCCCACTAAGTAACCAATATTAGTTCAATGGTAACTGGTGTCTTCTGTCATTATGATAGAAGCCTAAAATCCATGAAAAATTCATAAAACCAACAAATATCTCTTCTTGGACACCATATAAATCTAAAAAAAAAACAAAATTAATCATGATCATGGTTAATGTAGAATTAAAATACCTCAATAAAATACATATATTGTTACAAAATACAACCATAAAACAACTCATCATCAAGCTATCTCCTACCATGATACTAACCAACCCCAACCGAAACCTATGAATATGTATCAAAACCCTAATAAAATGAAAATAAATTTATAAATTCATTTATCAACTCCAAGTCACCATGATTAGGAGGTGAAATGAACCAAATTCCAACCATAGTAACTCTCATCAATAAGAGTCACATGGCTGATCATATCATAACCATTGGACCAGAAAAACTGATGGTACAATGTCCAATGATCACCATAAATTTCACATATACCAGTTATTGAAACTTATAAACTCTTAATTAACAATACATTACCAAAAATCATACTTTATTCCCACAAATAAACCATTAATAAGTTGATACAATTTTGTTTAATCAAAATTACACATTAGTATCCATATTATAAAACAAAGTAAAAATGATCATAGAGTACCTATTACAATCAATGAATCCATATACTTCTTACAGTACAATTTCCCTACCATGTATAACTAGTTTTATACATGACACCCTAACATCTGACCTCCATGTAGAGTCACACATTGTTTCAATCCCATACCAAATATTAATCACCCTATCAACTTTAATATCTTGTAATAGCATATGAACTCTAAATACCCCATCCTTATACTTTTACTCATACCAAATAAAATATGAATAAATCTAAAAACCTATATATTTTTATGTGATCACCCAATAAAACCTCTTTAGATTCCCTATCAAGGTATAATTATAACACTCCTTAGGTCAAAAATCACAGTGTGTCTAGATGTGGACTATATTTCCATATTAATATCACATGGATAATGACCCATAGCGGGGTAGAGTTCAACCCCTATTTTGATCTCCATAAGAGATCTCATTATACCACACCAACTTTCGAGTACAAGAATCCCCGTTACGAGCCTCACCTATAAACAAATTCCTACTAAGTGTGTATTAAATGATTAATTTCTCCATAACAATTTACCTTTTGTTAATTTAATTAATATGAGGTAAATCTATAACTACTCACTTGTACCCTGATAATATATAATCCATCATAAAATCATTTCTTGGGGTGATCAAGGGTTAGTAAGTGATATTTTTTGGGAAATATTGGGCCCAAACCAATATAAAGGGGATTGGTTAGGTTGGGTTGGGTTACAAGAATCATAACCTAAAAATCTGACCTGAACCAAAATGAAATATTAATTATTAGGTTTGGTTGGGTCAGGTCAATATAGTTACGGTACAATCCATCCCATATAAGATGAAGAAAATTATACCTCACATAATTGATTTGGGTTATCCATAAATCATTAAATTCATATTTCTTAAGTATGTATTAGGGAAACAATGTGAACAAAACTTCGTTCCTTTCACCCTTTACAATTTAATGGGCCGTCATCATAGAACCTAGACTATAGACTATGAAATAGATATTTTAGTAGGGTATTAACCAACACAATTCCCTTGAAATTTAAAACACCCTAAATAGTGTGGATTGATCACGATTCTCTATGAAATAGATTAACCCACATGGTTTTGAATTCAAAGAAACCTTGGACCAAATTAGACCATTCCAACACTCTTGAACAACTGAACCACCCATACATGATCCACATGAAAATACATCTTCCACCAATATATTGAGGGATTATCCTAGTAAAACACTATTATATAGATTATCTATAGTGGTGAACATATCATGACTCACACAAAATTTATGATCATGGGTTTTTCCTTGAGGTTGGACTATGATTATTTTTCATATAGTTCCTTGGTTTTTTCATATTTAAATTTTTTAATGAGGTAATGAGTTCATCTAGGGTGTATGTGGCATATTTTTAGCCTAATTTATCTACATTAAAAAAATAAAAATTCACTACTTGGGTCGTATAAACTATACCACCCGAACTACATGGTTTCTCCTAACCATGCCTGGTGAAAAAGGGCTTAGTATGAGGCCACAAAGTTTAGTGATATCATGCCTTCATGATAGCATGCCCATGAAATCCACCTACAATTTTTCTAAGAGGAAAATTTAATAGTGGAAACATGATTTTTCTGACCATACTCCATGACCATATGATAAGGCTTATTGGAAGAGGGGGAATCATGGTTGGCACATAGTTTGGAAAACAATTCATCCAAAATTATGTGACCCATTATTTTTTGGAAAATATGACATTTTCCATTAATTAATTAAATTTTTAAAAATACTCTTCATTTCCTACCATCCTAAGGTGTTGGCCTTTTTTTCTCTAGTTGATATCCTTAAGAATAATGCTATGTTATGATGTACCTCCCCAATATGGAATCCGATTATTTCAATGTTGATCTCATTGGATCTAAACTAGTGAGCTATTCATTGATCTAGTGACTTTATTAATTCATCTTTATATCAATGGAGTTATTTTAGTGAAATAAAATATCCCCTATTTCTAGGATATTCATCTATTTAACCATTGTAATATTATCATGGTTGAGTTAGTAGCTAAAATTGGATGAGTGTTCTACCATGGTTATATGGTAGGTGGCCTATATATTTACCTACAATGTTTTTTTATTTTATATCCAATTTTAATTGTTTTTCATGTAGTAATTTCAAGTAATTTATTTTAAATAAATTTAATGCCTTGGTTAAATTTTTTGAACCATGGAAAGTTTCCAATTTAGTACCATACTATGTTCGGAGGTTATCAACCTCAATCGGGACCACCCATGAGGTCAGTTTATGAATCTCCCCCATGAGTTACCATCCCGTCTAGTGTTCCAGAGAGATTTACCTAAAAGTGGGATCCATATTAACTAAAATTTGATACTAGGATTGGGAATATTCATAATTTTACACATGATTTTATGATATTAAATAGATTAATGTTTTAATATAGACACATGGAATGAGTTGGATGAACTTGTTACTTTTGTATGATTATAATAAAAATAATAAATGTGTGAAATGATTAATGGAATATTTACTGAATGAACCTTTTATTACTTAGGTGAGCATGCCAGTGATGAATATCTTTGTACGGAATAAATAATTATATTGAACTCCATTGACATTTCTACTCCATGGATTCTGAACTACATTGAATTACATTGAAAAATTGATTCCATTGATTCAGGATTATATGGGATGCCATTTATATTTCTACTCCATAGATTAGGATAACATAAAATTACATATAATTTAATGATCCTTAGATCCATCCTTTGGGTCTAATAATTGATTACATGGAATAACCCATTGAGGTTGACACTGAAATTTCTAATACATGGATCGACTCCATTGGTCCTGACTGTGGATTAATAAACATATGCATAATGGCTGTTTATCATATAGTAAAAGTTACCATTGGTTATGATTTCTATTTTATAGTGATTTTTCTTAGGATGGATAATATCACACTTAAATTTATCTTATTACATTACTATTATTTATTTCACACCTCTTCTGCTTATCTTCAAATACTCGACATGCTATTAATACTATTGGAGTTTGACTAATGAGTGTTATCCTACACCATATTCATTCTTCCATTGGGTACATGAATAGAAATTATTAATATAGGTAGGGACCATTAAAACCACCCATTTTTAAAATTATGACTTATTATGTTTAGTATTAGGGGAGCAGTGAACTGAGAAATGCTCATGATGCTATCTAGAGATAGTTCTTGTAAGTCCCGTATAAATTCGATACATATATTGTAACAGATTATTATATCCATGTTTTACCTAACATTTCGTATTGATACATGACATTCATATTTTTTATTTGATACTTCCATGTTTTTACTTTTTTTATTATTACTGTATTTTGGATATTTTATCTTTTACTGTTCATTTTTTTGATATGCATCGGCTTTTGAATTTGGTTATTACACCATTTTTCGAAATAATAATTACAGGGGTAAATTCTCCCCACTGTACCACATTAGATCCTCATTGCAATTCAATATCCTCTAGCATATAGAGAGGTGCACATGAGGCCATGTGCCCCACTGGCTCGGGGAAACATTTAATGGAACCCAATTTGGGATGATACAATGTAGTATCATATGCTTTATTTTGATTTTTTTCATCATAGTTTGGAATAATAAATAGTATAAATATTTATTTTTATGAATTTTTTAATGAGTTGAGCCTTGGAGTTTCGATCCCACATAGGGGAAATAATATAAATTTAATGTGATGGGAATTTCTCTTCTATATTCATCTAATTATTATAGGTTTGATTCAACCATTGGGTGATGCACATGATATGTGAAATTATTATTGATATTATTGAAGAATTTAATTTTATACTTTTCCTAATATTGAATGTAATTATGATCATTAATAATTTTAGGCACCCTATGGGATTCACATGTCCTGTATCTGAAATTCTATATTGGATGCATTTCTTGAATGAGTGATAGGATTATGTGTTCCTTTAGTGATAAAAATATTTTATGATAAATGTTTTTATAGTAAATTGAAAAAAATAATTTGGTAAAAAAGGGACTTTTGCAACCTAATTTTTTTCCTTCTTAGGCTACAGTAGATAGCAGAAGTGGTATTTTATGGCACATTGTGTCTTGGAAAATTGTTCACATGGGATGTAATGTTAAATGGTTTGGGTTAAATGGATTCCACAGTTCCATTTATAGTGTGTATGGTTCCAAATAAATTGGAATTAGTAATTTATTTGATTTGAAGATTTAATATACATATAATAAATATGATGCATCTTAAAATTAATTGAATATTGAAATGGGATGCACTTCGGTAAATGAATTTTCCAATTTCTCATGATAGTCTATATACTAGGACTTGTGAAGTGAAACAGAGATCTAGACACACATACCACCATAGTAGTGGGAAGATTCTAGTGATTCTGGTGCTCTTTATAATTTTTATTTATTACCCATTCCAAGAACACTGATTATTTAATGGGATCTACCTCATTTGATGGAATTATTTTTACTCACTTATGTTTATGTCAATGATTTGTTTGTCAAAAAATCTTTCCTAAGATGTGTCCTTTGAATTTGTATAGATATTCCACTAAGAAGACCACCTTTTTTGATTCAGGTGGGTGGATAAGACCATTCTATATTAGTGGTGGTCCCTATGCTTACTTTAGAACATCCACTAGTTTCACTTGAATATCCACAAATTGTTCCTGACATGGGTGTTGATTCCCAGTTTAGAGAGGGTTTCCTAGGATTTTGAAAAAAATTTATGGATCCATGTAGCCATAATATTCTATGTAAGAGTTTACGCAAGTGTTCTAGCCGCATCATTGAGCCACATTTTAGGTTATGGTGGTCCATATGCTAATGAGCAATGGCTTGATACTCTCTTGTGGATTTTTTTCCATCTTGAGACACCTTAATTGAGAAGAGTGAAACTCATGACATATATTTTTTGGGGATCCACAATGAACTAGTGGGATTTTTTAAAGTAGGATGATAGTGTTTGAGATATGGTTTGGGGGGATTTCCAATCTAGATTTTATTCTTAATTATTTCTTGATAATATTAGATATGAATAGGAAAATGAGTTTATGTGTGTAGATAAAGGTGAAATGACCATTTTAAATTATTTAAATATCATTACAAAGCTTGAATGCATCAGCCTAAAGTATCTTGCTGATGATATTTTTTGGGTGAGATGGTTTGAGTATGGTCTCAAGCACACTATTTGATCAAAGGTGATAATTTTTTAGTTGACTACTAAATTTTAGATAGTGTATTATGAACTAATTACTAAATGAAATTCAAGAGAAGTTGGGGGCCTAGATAAATGTATTTCATATTCTATACAGAATAGTTCAATGAAATATAAATGGAATCTTTGATATGTCACTTCTCATGAGGGGAATATCATCCATGGCATGGCTCTTAGTTGTTTATTATATTGTAATTAGTGTAGATTGTATGGATATATGAATATCGATTTCAATATAGACATAGTATATTTCCATGTATGTAGTAGGATGTGTCATATACAGATCTTTTACGCGACCTTCCCTATAGTATCCAATAGAAGGGGGTCAACTCTTACTTTAGATTCATGAGTGGGATTAAAATCTTAGGTTCATCCTAGGATCAATGGTGGTACATATCATTCAGGACATGGAGGAGGTCATGTAAGGGATAGATAGACAGTAGTATAACATTGATAAAAGATTGGGCCTACTCTGGTTAATCGTAATGATTCACAGGGTCTTGGTTAAAGACTATGATAATAATTTTAGTCTATAATCAAGGATAAGAGTGTCAGGACTTCTATAGCGATAGGTATGATAATAGTAGCCTCAACATCAGTATAATTTTTTGATTTAGATATATCTCATATCTTTATATTTATTCCAATTGTGAAGATCCATAGTCTTATTTTTCATTTTCCTACTTTCATTATGACCCATGATACTCTATTGAAAGTTATATCGTAGAGTGTATGCTAGTGCAGGGAGTTCCTACTTTAGATATGTGGGTGTCCCATTGTATGATACCTCTTTTAACTAAGTATTCATGAGTTTGGGAGATTACATATAATGAATGAAATATTTATTCTTCATGATAATGTAAATTTTAATTTTCAGAGGGTGACATTCACATCACCTGTGGAAGGATTTTATATTCACAAAGGTGAATGGGATTTCATAGAATGCAGAGCTGGACCAGATCATCTTTATCTGGGAAAAATGATATCCCATGTATTTAATTTATATCAAGATGGGAAATTAACGATACATGATAAATTTTATTCAGTAGTAGATCAATTTTGTGATGTTTATCTGGATGCATTTTCAAGTTTACCTAGGCAGTGAGAAGTGGTGTTATCTATCGATTTAGTTCCAGGTGCACCACTAATATCCTTACTTCCATATAATATGACCACTAATGAGATGTATGGGCTCAAGAGACTATTAAAGACTTTTCAATAAAGGGATTTTTATAAACCACTAATTCTCCCTTGGGTTTGCTGGTATTTTTTATAAAAAATGTTGACGGTATGCACAGGCTATGTGTGAGTTATTGAAAATTGACCAACTTTAATGTTAAGAACCAATATACCTTGCCTTAGAAATATAATATATTCGACTATATTTGAAGAGATTAAGTGTTATCAAATATATATTTGTGATCATGTTATCCCTAGGTATGTGTTAGGACAGAAAATATACATCATGAAGTGTTTCATAGTAGGTATAGACTATATGATTATCTAGATATTCTGTTTGGTATCTCGAATGAACTGTAAATTTTCATGGAATTGATGAATTGGGTTTTCCACCTGTATTTGGAATCCTTCATGTTTTTTTGGATGAAATCATGGGGAATTGTATAAATTTACATGATCATGAAAACCATTTTGAAATCATTTTGAATACAATGAGAGAAAATAAGTTTAAAGCCAAGCTCACAAAGAGTTAGTTTTGAATAGATATTGTTCATTTCATTTGTCATAACATCTTAGAGATAGGAGTATCTATGGACCTAGATAATGTGAGTGTTATTTTTTTGGGAGAATCCAAACAATATAAATGATATTAATAGTTTATTAGGATTGTGTGGTTATTATAGACACATTATATAAGATTTATCATGATTAAAATCACCTCATATGATATTGAATAAGAGTAATTTGATGTTTATATAGTCATATGCATGTTACACAACCATTCCGTATTTGGAAGAGATATTGACATTGGAGCCGATCCGGATTCAGCTACAGCTAGGCAGTAGTAATAGATTCTATTGTGATGCATTAAGAATATGGATGAGAGATGTTTAGATATAGGGGATAAATTTAAATCAAATACTTCTTCTTATATGAGTCCACAAGAGAAAAATTATCCAACCCACAACCTCATGCCAACAACATTTGTGCATGTCTTGCATTTCAGGAGGCACTATTTGATAGGACAGTGTTTTGTGGTGTCTAGAGACCACAAAATCATCTTGTACGTATTTAAGAAGCATGACTTGAAACATCGGAAGATATAGAGGGTTATGTATCTCCAATAATTTTATTTTTATCTAGAAAATATTCTTGGTAAAGAAATGTTTTTGTGGACACTCTATGTCATGATACTTATATATTGGAAGTTTATGAGGCTAATAGAAAGTGGCAGCTTATGACCTTGTTTTTTTATATTCAAATAGAGGTGAAGGAGAGACTCATCTAGAATTTTATCTCATCTTTATAATTAACTTAATATCTTTTTAATGGATTAAGATGTGATAGCAATAATATACTAAGGGATGGGACTTACAAGAGAGTGTGGCAGGTGAGGACCCATCTCCTAGTTAAACCATCAGTGATGATAAAATTTTATGTTTACAAAGCGGTGTTGGGGTTGTAGCTGAAATACATGAGGAACAAATGTAGAATATTCCTGCTTCATCTTGGGTAGTACATCCTGACATGTCCCAGATGTATCATGATTTACATTGAAAATATTGAAGCAGAGGATGAAATGTTAGGTAGATAATTTTTTTACAATGTGTTCCACATGTTAGTAGGTTAAAGAGAAACACCAGTGATAATATGGGATCATTTAGTAATTACCCATTCTTAAGTGGAAATGTAATGATTTTGTGATGGGTTTCATGACCGAGTTGTAAAGGATTCCTTTATGTAGTGATTATATATGGGATGTTGTGGACATACTAATAATGGGTTTTCATTTATTTCCTATCAAGAATACCTTCTATATAGATTTTCTGAGGATACATTATATCCATTAGATTGTGAGACTTTACTAGGTTCATCACAACATTATATCAGATAGGGATTCCAAGTTTTCATCCTCATTTTTAAAAAAATTAAAGAGGTAATCGGGTACACAAGTGATTCTGAACATGACATGAAACCCATAGACTTATATCCATTCAAAGGACATAATACAACTTCTATATTACATTTTTAGAGCATACATCCTCAATTTTGGGGGTTCATGGGAGAGGAATATACCAATTATTGAATTATTCTACAATAATATCTATCATGGGTGTCAAATACTAGGTTGGGATTCCATCCAAAAAACACTTGATTAGACCTGATATAAATATGGAGATGCATTCCTAAGCCACCCAAGTTGGCGAAAAGCATCGAGAATTAAAGATATCATAGTGGGAATAATTTTTCCCAATATAAACTATGTTTTAATAACCAAAATATAGAACATAAAAAAACCCAATAATAATTGAATATTAATAAATAAAATAGTGGTCTAGATAAAACAATATATGACAAAAAAAATGAAAATACAAAACAAAACCAAATAAACCACCGAACATGGCTAGATCTCTACGTGAACTCTTGTTTACCACCATCCACAAACTAGCCTGCTCCACAAAAAAAAAACCTAAACCAAAAACTGAACCTCAAATATAGATTAGGTTAACCTATGATGATTGGAACAAGTATGGTGGGATCATAAATAACTCAATATGTAATCACCATCGTTCCATACATTTCCGTTCTCGAAACAGTCTATAAAAAATTGTTTGAAATATATTTATAAAATAGGTTTCTTCATTTCAAAATGGAAACACATATTTTCCATAAAATCATGTTTTAATAAAAACCAACCACATTCATTTTAAAAAATTGTTTCCATTTTAATATATATTGTATTCACAACCAATACCCAAAGAAGAATCAAAACTAGGTAACAAAAATTCTGTGGTAAAAATTAATGGAATAATGAATTGGCAGGGGAAATAGTAACAAAAAGATTAAAAATACAAGAATGATGAATATGGTAAAATATTTAACCAAGGTAATATAAAATAGGAAAAAACATAATGATAGATAATAATGGGACCTTTAAAAAAAAACATATAGAAGAAATCCAGGGATGTACTTAGTTCAAACACACCTGCCTATGTATGGTGAAACTCTATAGTAAATAAAAATCTGGATGATAAAAACTATCCAATCTAGAGTCTAATCCTACACGGCCTCTATTATCCCATATAATCACGGTCGATAAGAAACTATCAGTTGACTATCTAAATGATTCTTATAAATCCCATGATAATAGTACATAGTGAATAGATAGGTCATCACACACACGGATCAAACCCATAACCCACAACCATCGTACTTTCCAAGCCCTAACAGAGACAACACCAATGTTATGTCCCTCTCTTTATAGGTACCTCCATAGAGGATCTCATATCGCATAAATTCACACACAAGTGGAAATTGGTCTTATATACCAGGTCACTTTAAACTAAATATTTAATAAATTCAAAATAAAAATTGGACCTTTTAAATTTACAAATAGTGTTTCATTTCATAACCATTTAAAAAAAATAATAAAAACATATAACATGCTCAAAGGGTTACAAATTGGACTTTTTATCTTTCGTGTGGCAAAATGGATTTCAAGATACCAAACATGCCATTTGAGTCACTGGATTACCAAAAATTTATCATGGTACAAATAGATCATGATTCTAAAACCACATTTAAAAAACACATTATAAAAACAATTTTTATATCAATTAGAGACCAAACAACCATTTTAGAATGAGATGGAGTTTTAGGGAATAATTTGGCAAGAGGAGGTATATAGAAGAAATGTGGGAAGTGGGGTAACATTTTTGGAACGTGGAGTTTATTTAGGATTGAATACAATAATTTATGTTCCTATACATAGGTTAACTCCATTAGCCTATGGAAATTCTCCCATCCAATTTATTATCACTAGGAGTCCATGGATTTTATGAAAATCATATTCAATGAATCCACCAAAAACTTTTTCCCCAAATATATATCTCATATATAAGAACTAAACCACAATGATGCATCCCAATCATGTAAATGACCTTAATCACAAGGAAAACTAATTATCAAACCCAACCTAAGCCAAAAAAAATCCAATAAACCCAATTTCATATTTAAGGGAAAAATAATATATTAGAAAAAACATTATATTCATATAGGTATAGGTATACTTAATAAAATACGTTGTAACCCAATTTTCATGCAATATCTATAACAAAAACACCATAATGGGGTCAAAAAGAATATAAAAATCATATTTAACACATTCTAAAATTAATTTTAAAAGACCAATAATTATGTGAAATGTATTAGAAAGGAAATGGTTGGAAAAATAACCTCAATGATGTGCAGATGTGGAAAAACTCTGGAAGAAGGAAGAACACGCCCCAAGAGACTTTCAACACATGATATAATTAAAGGAACAAATTATTAACATCATTACTACCTTTTAGTGATTTCCAAATGAATTATCCACCTAAGGAAAATCACAAAATCAGGATTGGAGTGGATGAAGATGGGAAAATTGGAAGAAAACATGTAGAAAATCACATTAAGAACCCTAGAGGGTTTTAATGGTGGATGGAAATTAATTGAGGAGGTTTATTAAGGTCCCATTGGTGTTCCGAGGTCTAGAAAAGGAGTTGATCCCGATTTTGGGTTAAATAATAAGAGGGAAACAATAATAATTTCATGTTTTATAATGATGTTGGAAGCTCACTTGTTTTGGACACATGGATATATTAACTATGTTCCAACGGTGTGAACCTTAATATAGAATAAGGACACCCTACATGGTTAGGTTTCATGGTTTGGGATACCATGCACCAACTATGTGATTTGGATCTATAAAATTAAATGGCCTCTCTATATGCTTGTCACACAGTTTCTCCAAACCATGTGCAAGCCTGCACTATGACTCAGAAGAAAAATAGAAGAATTTAGTTTTTCCTAGGCCTCGGATGGTTTGGACCAATCTATACATAGGACATAAAAATTAGACCATGCATGTAGGAATGGAACATTATACAACCTTATCCTCAAGAGGATTCACATTTAACCCCAAAAAAGTGCACACAAACCACAAACATGAAAAAATACCCCCCAAAACTCAAATCCCCAATAATTCAATGTGAGAAATAATGATCAACATTAACAAAAAGAGATGAAATTAATAAGAGAATAAAATTAATGAAAAACCATAGTCTGGGGGTCAAATTATTCAACCCAAAAATTGTTTATGCCCCTATAATGCCACATAGGCACACAAGGAACTATGATCAAGCTCAAAATGAGACATGATCAGACAAAACATTGGACAATGGTGTGACTGTTCACTCCAAAATTCACACATGAAAATCTCTAAAAGAATCCACCATGGAGAGAACCAATTAAGGATAATTCTACCCACCATAATAACCTAACTAGCACTGCCAAACACCAGTTCCAAGTGCCCATAATATGACGACACTAAAAGGGGATAACACAACTTTAACCAACCTGGGGACTACATCATAGATTAAAACATTTAAAAGTTGTTACTGATGAATGCAGCCTCAAAAAATGTCCAAACAAAACAATAATTAATCATATCCCAAGAAACATGAAATCCCAAATGAGTACAACCCAAAACAAAAATTGATCCGGAAAGAGGTTAGGCACACTGAAGAGTGGCTAATCAAAAACTCAAATAAATCAATAGAATACAAATTATAATTATATTATAATGGGGCCAATAATGTTCTATAACATAAAATATCTTTCAAAAAATATAAAAACAATAGCCATGGGACACAAAAAATTCTCGCTCCATAGTTTACCACACTAACGATGATTCCAGAATGCGTGAAAAGCTCCAATCCGGGTCATGTGGCTAGAGACCTGATATCTTAAACAAACTACTTCCCCATGTCAGGATCTAATATCCTCTATTCAAAACATCATTTTATCGAATCTCTTATTGAATATCTTTTCTTGACGTACGAAATCATCATATTGATGAAAATCCCTAGGAGGATTTCGATAGAATTGATTTGATTGTCCAATCATACCTCACTAAAAGCACTTGAGGGAATAGTTTAACTAATGAGAAGCCAGAACCAATGATGGAGACTCATAAGGAGAATTTTACTCTATAATACACCTCTCACTAGATGTGGAACCTTCATTGTTTCTGATAATTATTAGTTCATCAACCACTAGTGACTATATTTTCAGAACAAACTCGGTTGAAAATGAATCTTCCATAATGTTTTCAAATAGACCATCACCAAATGAGAGAACTAAATCCTTAATCTATAGAAGAATAACCTATATAGAGATAGTAATTTCATATTATCCTATAATACTACCTCTTGGGAAATGTAGACCAATAAATTAAAGTGATCCACATAAGTCTTCACTGTCTTCTGACCTAGAAAAATACCCAATAGATCTTCCACTTTCCACACCCTTTTCTTATCATGTATGAACCATCAAATTAAAGTGGTATTAAAGTCATCATGAGACATTCCAAAATCCAATAATGGATGAACAATCATTCACCATTGTTCCTAATCTAGTCCACAAAAAAACAAAAAAAACACACACAATCATGGCTTTGGGAGTTCCCAATGACCTGAAAACAAATTTGACTTTATCGATCCACTCAACTACCACCAACAGACCATGATCACTACAAAATAATGGAAATGGATGTGAATTAATCATCTCTACTACCACACTCAGAGTCTATCCTGGATTGATAACTAAGAGAGACCCGCTGGAAACTAACGACAAGTTTCTTAGAAGCATACTCTAGATGCAAAAAAAACACAAAATATGAAACAATAGAAAACTAAAATCCAACAAAGTTAACCTCTAAAGAGAAAAAACAAAACTCACACCCTAAATGTCACAAAACACACAATCCTAATTCAAAAACCCCTATATCATTCCATTTTCAAAACCATCTTAGATATAAAGATAGTTTTTAAAAACCCTCAAATTTTATTGAGATAAAATTTAATCACCAAAACCTACAAAATCAAACATAAAAATCATTTTCCCCATAAAAAACCATATTTCCAAATTTTTTTTTTTAAAAAAATTTTCTAGACAACCATTTTCACATTGAAAAATTAACCCATAATAACCACTACCAAATGAACACATAACTCACACCAAAACCCTAGGATAGAGAACTAGTATATATGCATTAACCTGTTACAGGGTTAGTGATCCATCCCCCAGAAAATCACTAACCACTCAAAATATCATTATCCATGTGGTTGGGATTTACTTGGGTCACTAGTCAGTGTGAGACCACCAAAAAAATTAGCTTAGTTTCATTTCCACCCCCCATCCATGCAAAAAAAAAAAAACAAAAAATGTGACTCAAAACTCAGACTAAACCTAGAATTCTATGGATCCTAATGAGTAATGGTTAAGAATTTCCTTCATAAAACTACCTATAGTGTCCAAACAGTCTTAATATCTAATCTACCTAACTCCCCAAATAAATATGGTATTCTCTAATACCATTTTTTCACAATATGGGATGGGCTTCTATTCGACCTAACACTAGACCGGGCCAGAGACAAGGACTAAGAGGCATACCAAATACTATCATGATAATGATAAGAAAAGGGAATAATAGATATCACATTCGTGATGATTTATCCTGATAAAAACAAGGATATAATAACCAAAATAGATCATGCTTAAAAAACAATGAATATTTAATATAAATAAATACTAAACTGATCGAGATACTATAACAGCTAAAAAACTAGGAAGTAAAGAATCAAAATAGAATAAAACTAGAACCAGAACATATCTCCACATGACCTCTTGGTATCCACTATCCAAAAACCATCCGACTACACATGAAATCCTGAAATTGAACATGAAATTCGATAATAAGATAGGTTTTTTGACACTGAGTTACCTATGTAGGGCGTGAGAATAAACAACTCATAAGGTAACCACTAGAGGATCTATACATTTACTTTCCTAGAATTGTTCACAAATTTTATTTTGAAATACATATAGAAAATAAAATTTATCATTTCAAAATAAAAAAACATCATTCCATGAAAATAAAATTTTCTAATATACAATCCACATTTCTTTTTAAAATAGTTTCCATTTTTAATACATACATGTTTCACAACCAAACCCCAAAAAAGAATCTAAATAAATTAATAAAAATGATACACTAAATAGGAATGGAATATAGAACATGTAGGAAAAGAACTAGAAAAACAATAAGTGTAGAAAAATGAAGATAATGGTTAAACAGGATGCCAATCCCAATTGAAACATGTAAGAACATACAGATAGATAAATATGATTGTTTCCTAAAAATCTCTAGAAGAGTGACCTTGATGTAATTGGTTTTCACTAAACTATTAAAATATGGTGAAACTTCATAGTTTATAATCAACCAGATTCCCTAAACTAACCAATCTAGTGTCACATTACACCATGCATATCCAAAAATCTACCGGGTACCAACCCATATAATAGATGTTGATAGGAAGTAGTAACTAGACACTCTAAATGATTCCCTCATATACCATGATAATAGTACATGGTGAGTGGTGAGGTTCTCGCATTTGTGGCTCAAACCAATAACCCACAACCACCATGCTAACATAGAGAAAGCACTAACATAATATATTCAATGATTTTCTCTTTAGAGAGGAAAATATGGAAGTTTCCATCTCACATAAATGCTTTAATGCTTCTCTCACATGTTCTAACCAGGTCTACACACCATGTCACATTCAATCTATCTTTTTAAACATTTTTAGATACTAATGAGGCCTTTTAAATTTTCAAATCCAATTCCATTTCAAAAGCATATCTGAAACTATGTCCAAATATAAAAGGATATTAGAAGGTTCTAAGTGGAACATTGTCTTGTTTAGTATCTAAACCAATATTAATGATTCCATATAGGCATTTTGAGTCATGTGTTTTCAAATCATGATTCAATGCACCAAATGTGGCATGCATTAAAAACCAAATTTGAAAGCCTCATTTGAAAAACAATTTTAAAATCACTTAGAGACCAATGAAAAATTTAGAAACCAATGGGGTTTAAAATGAGTCATTTGTGAATATGAGGTATAGAGAAGAAAAATGAGAGAGGAGTATCATTTTTGGGAATCAGTTATTTTATTAGGAGAGACCATCTTCATATTTGTTCATATCCATTGGTGAACACTGTGAACCTATGGATATGACCACATCCAATGGAAAATACCTATAAAACCATCGTTGCAACAAAAACCCAATTCAATAGAATCCACTAGTAACTTTTCCACCAAATATATATCTCATACATAATAACCAAATCCCAAGGATGCATCACATTCATTTAAAAGATCCAAATCATAGGGAAAACTAAATTATTAAACCCAACATATGCAAAACACACTAAAAAAAAATTCAAATTTAAAGGAAAAAGAATCATTTTGTCAAACACTTTAAATTATTATAAGTATAATTAAACATTATGATATCCTTTGGAAACCTATTTTATCCAATTTCTGTCATAAATAAACCACAATATGATTAAAAAACACATTAAAAACATTAGAAATGCATTCGAAAATTAATTTCGAGAGATGAACCATTCAATGGAATGCATTGAAAAGGAAATGGAGGGAAACAACTACCTCAAGGAAGTGAATAAGTGAAAAAACTCTTTAATAATGGAGAACACACCCCAATGGACAAGCTAATCACCATATAATTGATAGAGTATGTTCTACAAACAACCATTGATTATAGGGTTTTGGAAAAAAAGAATCCACCAATGGAAGTCCAATCAAGCATGATAGGAGAGGAAAAAAGAAGAAAAAATGACAAAAAATATGATAGAAACAACACAGAACCTTAAAGGGCTTCAATAGTGGAAGGTAAGAATGGGTGGAGGGATATAAGGATCCCTATGATATTCCCTAGTTTAAAAAATTAGAAGGAACCTAATTTTGGTTTAATGGTTAATAGGGGAAAATTGGAATTTAATATTTTTAAAAGATATGTGAAACTAGGATGGTTTGGACACATGTTTTGAAAAACTGTGCACCAACTGTAAACACCCTACTAGAGAAGAGGGACACCCTGCATGAATTTTCAGATTGGTTTTAGAAACCATGCACCAACATTGTGATTTGGATCATTCAAATTGAAAAGCCACCCCGAACGCACTTAGTACAATTTCTCTTATCTATGCACAAGACATGCACCATGCACTATGTAACAAAAAGGAACCACAGAGTTTCTCTTTGGCCTCACAAATAATGGACCAAACAATACACATGACATGAAAAAAAATCATGCAAGAAGAAATTGAACTTGAAACACCCTCATCCACAACAGGATGCACAGTTAATCCCCAAACCATTCATAAAAACTTTTGAAATGCAAATAAGACAGTTAAAATCTATAAAACTAAAAAATTCCATAAGGTAACTAAACCTAAACCTCAACCAAAATAACTAACATCATGAAAGAAAGAAAATAAATGAAAATCCAAGGATAGAGTGTCATAAGGAAAATATACAGATTGAAAATTTATAATTATTTGTACTATAAGACAATATGATCACCTCGTTGCTGGTTAGAGGAATGATAGTTAGTGCATCATGGACCACTTCTCATATATGATACATCAGAATAGGTACTGTTTATTAGGAAAAAGATGAATACTAAAAAATATTGAACAATATCCTATACTGATCATCGTTGACAACCTCTATAGATTAAGGTTATAGATAATGTATTTTTATATATATCTTTATGCCTAGTTCATAGACATATTAAGAGATAGGGTAATCATTCTCTTTTATTTCTTGAGCCTTTCAAGATTTTAGAGAGGTTCAAGATAGTATCATATCATTTTCAACTACCTTAGAGGTACCATTCCATGTACGACATCTTATATGTATCTCATATACTTACCAATCACTCATAATCAATAGATGTTGTTTACCCATATGAGTTTGAGCTATATATATATTCTTTCTTTGAGGATCATCCTATATTTTTCATTGATCAGGGAACATAAACACTCTAAGGAAGTTCATTTCCTTTCGATAGGTTTCTAGGGAACCATGACATTATATAAGATGAGACCTGTGAGAGGGAGGTAGATGTACATTTTCAATGGATAAAACTCATTTCAGATGCATTACCACCCTAAGAGGATAAACATTGGGATGATTTGTCTTAAAATTGGGATATTGTAAAAACATAGAATTTTCAATGACATATGAATCATTCTTAATTCAGTGTAGTTATTCGATTTGGAACTTTTTGAATGCTTTGTGAGGTAATGGGAGTTTTGGTGGTTTCTAGGGCCGTTTTGGAGCCCAGTGTCCTAGTTTATAAAAAAGGTTACTGGGATTCATGTTTAGTAGAAATTGGGCCGCCCAGGTCAGACAATTTCTATTAACCATGCTAGGTGGTTCAAGGATAAATCCAGGGCTTCATGGTGAGGTGAAACCGTTCTTTTCAGGAATGCACTCCTATGAGAGCCACATAAAAATTTTATGATAGGGAAATGGAATACTCGGCACATGACTGTTCTAAATATGCTCCATGACTGTGTGAGGGGGGTTCTTAGAAGGAGGGGAAATCATATATGGAACACTATTTGGATAACTATGAATCTAAACCATGTGACCCAGTGTTTTGAGGAAAAATTAATGGCTTTCTCTTAAAATATTAAATATTTAATCCATCTATTAATTTTAAATTCTTATACAGTGGTTCCCTTTTTCATCTACTATTGAGGTCCTCAAGCCTAAATCTATGTTTTGGTGTAGCTCACCAATCTAGACTCTAATTGTTCTCCCATTGGTCTCATTTGGTCCACAATGTTCTGTTCTTCAAAAACAATGTTATTTTATTCATTTATCTTTATACTGATGGTGTTATTTTACTAAAAGATAAAATTCTCTATTTCTAGTGAAATAATCCATTCTTATATTTAATTCTAGTTGTGGTCAAGTGAGTATCCTATACTAGATGAGTGTTATTCCATGGTTATATGATTGTTGTTCTGTTTATTTTCTATCAATGTGTAGTTGTTTTATATATTGTTTTAGTAGTGTCACATTTCAGAACCTCCATGAGTTTCTCATAATTTAATTTAATTCCTTGATTAAATTTTTATGATCATTGATAAGTTTCCTAATTTATACCATGATGAGGTTGGAGGTTTTCAACCTCATGTGAGACCACCTATGAGGAATGATTGTGAATCTTCCCTATGATTTACCACCTTGTTAAATTTTTTGATAGGTTCACATAATATTGGGATCCATAATGAAATAAACACGATATTAAATGAGGGTATATGTATCATTTATATGTTAGTATAAGACATAAAATTGTTGAATTCCATAAATGAAAATACAGAATGAATTGGATAAACTTTTGGATTTGGAATGATTATACCACAAATAATGAAATGGGTTAAATGGATAACAGAATAGTTACCAAATGACCTTTTTTCTTATGTGATAATTCCAAAGAGATATTGATCGTTATGGGGTTGATAATTATATTAAATTTAATTCCAATTTCTAATCCATGTATTAAGAACTACATTTAATTCCATAGACATTTCTACTCCATATATTGAGGATAATGTTGGATGAAATTGTAATTTCTATTCCATGGAATTATATTGCATTGGATGCCTTGGAAATTTATACTTATTTTATCTAGGTGATGGGTCTAACACATGATTACAATCTTAGGACATTGAGGATTCCTTTAGAATTTATACTCCTTAGATATAAACCACTATTTATGACATTAGATTAATTTCTACAGCCCAAAATTGTTGTATACCATACAATAATGATGACCCTTACTTATGATTTCTAGTATATAGTGATCCTTGTTTGTCTGGACAATATAAATCATACATGTATCACATTACATTACTATTATATATTTTATAGTTCATGTTGTTATATATACATAATGTACATGTTATAGACACTTTTGGTTGTGACCTATTGAGTGTTATCATAAAACCTCTTCAGGCAGCTACTTAGTAACCAAATTGACTTCATGGATGTAGATGGGGACCAAGTAAAACAACCATTTTCTAATGCTTAACTGATTATGCTTATGAAAAGGTTTGCACATGACCAATCTATTCCTGTAATTTTAACTAAAGATAGTAATTTTTATTATTTTTTACATTTGATGCATATCTTGTAATTCCTTCCTGCTACCATATCATGCCTACCATATTTCATAGAGACATTACTTACATCTTTAGAATTTTATACTACCCAGGTTTGAATTTTGTTATTATTACAATATTTTTTATATTTTAACATCATTTATTCAATCCTTTTATAGGTTTCCTCTATTCAATATCGTGATTACACCACTATGATATAATCTAATTATGAATAAATATTATCCCACTATACAACTTTATAACCTCTCTACTAGTCAGTATACTCAGGCATATTGTTAGGTTCTCTTGAAGAAATGAGACTCACCACCTTAGGGACTATTTAATGGCCTTGGGGAATGAACGTTAAATAGTAAATATATATCAGCATTATTCTCCCTTTAAGATAGTAGTTAAAAAAATAGAAATAAAACGACACAAAAATCATCACCTCTAGCCTCATTATAGATAGTGGTAGACATAATCCCATTTTTTTATCCACTATAATGTATTGGGGAGATGACCAAAGCATTTTTTAAAAATACCAATAATTATTCAGGTTGATCAGGTTAGGTTATGTAAATAATTTCCAAAGACACATCCCAACCCTGCCTATATATTAGTCAAAATAGTAAAACTCAACCCTACCCCATCATGTCTGGTTAATTTAGATAGTTTGGATTGGGTGTGGACACCCCCATTAATTTCACCTCTGTGATCTCATATCCCTATATTGTTGGTGAGAAATTTAATACGTACGTAAACTAAGATACATTATCCCTATTTGATATATACCTATGTATTATGTGAATTGACCAACTAAACAAGTATTCCCACAATGACTTTGGGGAATACATGGTAAAATAATGACAACCAAAAATTGTTTTATGTCATTTTATAATATCAAAAATCATATACCCAAACTTCCCATGAGTGATTCAATGACCCCCATGGAATTTATATCAATAGCATTACCCTATATGATGGATGCATCTCAAATTAATAATCTATATTAACTCAATATTGAACATTAACTCAAATGGTATACCCTATCCCTAAATGAAAGGAAAATGTTGATATTGAAAATCCCCCATTAAATAAGATATTTTCCACTCATCTACCAAATTAAATCAATCTATAATATGAATGAATTGAATTAGAATATCCCTAAACTGATCGTAAAATAATTTCCTTAGTTGGGATGGCTACAATGACTACCATGGATGCCTCAAATATAGTTTATGTGGATCATAATACTACAATCACTAAGAGGAATCTACCATATAAAGCCTCTATAACACCATATATATACCCTCTAAATAGTCCAATTAAGGATGTCAAGGATGTATGTCACTGAAAAAATTAACATTCTCAATACATATAATAAATTTTTTTGTCTATATATTGTGAGTCCTATAATAGAAAAAATATCTCTTTATCCCATACACATTCATACCTACTACTAATTCCCATACTACCTGACCTTAGTTCCCTACCCACTTATTCTAATATTGGATATAACACACCCCAAACTGATGTAGGATCCACATACCCAATAACACTAGGAACAAAGAACCCAGATTAGAAAATTTGTATTCAAAAAATATTCAATATAGGTAAAACCAGGATCATTTTGACAAAAAAAGTAAACACTTTTCATGAACTATGATATTGATCAAAGGATGACACTATTATGTTATGTGAATCATACATGCCTACAATGATGTATTATTACCAACTCTTAAATCTATATACCATGATTCATAAATAAAAATCAATAACATTAAATACCATCTAAATCATTTTGAAATAACTCAACTATAACCACAACTCCTAAAACTTCGAACCCAGTTCATTGGAAACAACTAAATCATTCCACATGTTTAATATCTTGTACTAAAAAAAATCATATACACTTAGACATAAAATATCATTAATTATATCTATTTTATATCCCAAATAAAAAATAATAACCAACTCTGATAACACATTATATCATCCCAGACCCAGATATAATGAACAAAAACTATGTAGTTCAGACATTAACCGAAGGCATGCCTCATGTTATGCTAGATGATTCTAACTAGAAGTGGGTGTCTTAGATGTGATCATTGAAGCTTTATAACCTATGGTATAAATTATAAAAAATAATAGTGGGAACAAAATAAATAAATATTTAACACCTAAATTAGCTGGAGTACAGTTAGAAATAAAATACTTGGCATAGAGAAGAAATATCTACAATATCACACATGAAATAAAATATTAAACTATATTACAAATATGATGATTATATTTAGATATGTGTATGATGAATAAAAAATAAACCATTGCAACAATAAGGATCCGAAAAGGTATTAACTCAATAATCCTTCAATATTCTATAGGGTTATTCAATAAACTTTTATACACACATTGGATTCAAAGATGGTTCCCTAACAATCATCACAATACTTTAGCTTTTCACACTTCTGGGAGTAATCATGTGGGTTGTGAGTAGAAACTCATTAAGATAATACAAATGGATTCTCTATAAAATATACATACAAACATCAGTGAATAAAATGTAAAATATATACAAACAATACAATAAATATTACCCAATCCACAATTGAGAAACCTTCGTTCCTCAACAGATGATAGAGATTTAGGATGCATCCCTAGTATGAACACACATTGATGGTGACTAATGGATCACTCCTTATCTTATAACCAAGTAACACATAATTATAATAATCATGGGATAATAATGAATAATAAATCACTTTACCATTTTCTAAAACATTCCTGTATTTTTATGGACTCAACAACCCACTAAAACTCCATAAAAAAAGGTCACATAAATATATCAAAGACAATTATCTATTTTCCATGAAACAATAATCATAACCAATTATAATCCATAAATATGATGAAAATATCATTACAACATATGATCAAAACACTCATCTACTGACATGGACCCATTCAACATATCCCATATCAAGTAAAATGGTCAAACCATTTCCATAGTTGACTATTTTATTGAGGATATAACCAAACATCTAGTGGTCAACAAAAAATAATGGGCCCTTATCTTTATGCACACGACACTAATGAAAATAGACACATGGTGAGTGGAATCACTAAAATCATATAGGGCACCCACTAGATATTTTATTCAATTAAGAAGTCTTACAATTTGTAATGCCTTGTTAAAACTAACCCATAAGCATACCAAAACTCTTAAGCAACAAACACACACCAAATTACACATGAACATATATAATCTAAATTAAAATTACCTATCTTGAATTCCCAATATTTTATATTCATATCTATTATGTAGTTTCATTCAAACATTTCCTTCATTGATACTGATTTATCAAAACCAAACAATATAGAATATTATGTTTGGATTTAATTTCTAATTAGCTATAATTTTTCATCATATATGTAAAAAAAATAATCAAATAAGATTCCATGAATATGAAACCCCAGATCTGGTGGTCGAAACATATTCTTTTCAAACTAATATTGATATTATCTAATGAGAACCATGATAATATATAATTATAATATAAATAAAAAATATTTTGTATCTTATATACACAATACCTTTAAGTTTAATAATTTTATATAAATAAAAAAAACAAAAACTAAAAATACCAATATCATTCTCATCAGATTAAAAATTTCCACAAAACCAAGGATTCTTTATTTTATAATATTTCGTCACAATCTTCCAAAAAATTCTCCACACAGGATACCTATATAAGCATTGAATATTCATTCCATGTATTCATAAGTGAGAAAAAAGTGGACACAGTGTGAGTTAAAACATCTAGTTAGGGAAAAAATAATCGATAATAATTGAATTTCATAAGTGACTATAAGATAAAAATAAGGGCATGAGAGAAAAATAAATGTTCAATAAAACATAACAATTTAATTTTACATGATAAAACATTTATCATAAGTCATGAATCATAAAGGAATAATTTTTTCTATATAACTAGATAACATATGATCAGGGTGTCCTAATAATGTGACAATAACATAAAACAAGATATCATAAGCATATGTTAAGGCTCACTACCATAGAAACATAACAGAATGTGTTAGGATAACTACCCATTCACCATACATTGTATCTCATGAGATATAACCATTTATAAATGAAATGGAGATAAATATAATTCTAGGACAACCAATATGATTAATATATGTACATGAATATGTGTTCCAAAAAGGAAAACCTATATAAATCCCCCATTATCCAGAACAAATAAACCCATGGAAATTAAATAGGTATTCAATGAAATTATGTCTATATCTACGTAAATATACTTCAATTTTGAAAATAAAGTATAAATTATTTCTATCATAGTGATATGTTATAAATTTGTGTTTTTAAATGTTCTAATTAACCCATGTATAAGTATCTAGGTGGACACCCTTTAATCAAAAGTGAAAAATTAAGGGTATTTATAGAAGAGATGAATTGAAAGAAAGCTTATGTTTATGCATAATGGATGACTAAGAATGAATAAGGTATTAATAGATAATATATATTATAACTATTTCATTTCAATCATACTGCACATATGTAAGAACATGGGTATTGAAATAAATGATTATTTTAAAAAATATGAAAATCACATTAAGAAGAATATTAGAAAATCACATAGAAAACAAGATGAAAAATCTTTTTTTAAAACTTTTAAAATTTAAATATTTCATAGAATATTGAGAATAAAACATTTTTTATAATACAATGAAAAATATAATGGATGCATGATAGTGAAAAATAATGATAAATAGTGAAATTGAATTCTTATGGAAAATTTTGGAACAAAATCATCTTTTTTCACTTTATTAATCAATGTAAAAATAAATGAACCATATAGAAAAAGATAAAATTTTATTTGAAACCATTTTAAACAAAGTGTAAGAGATTGGAAAATTAATATAAATAATAATTTAGTATAGATAACAATATTCATATAAATTTGTAACTAATACAGAAATGTTGTAGAAATATTTCTAACAGTAAAGAAAAGAAAATGTCATTTTCACTTATAAGAATATTTTAATTTATTATGAATAAAAGGGACGCAGTATATTATGATAACTTGTAAAACTAAAAATCAACCTAATAAGAAGAGAATATTTTTTTGGATACAAATAATGTACAATTTCTATAAATAAGAAATTACATATAAAAAAACTTGAATATAATTTGAGATTATAATAGAAACCCATATGACATTTATAACATTTATATCAATGTACTATGAATGAGTGAATGTGAAATGGTAATTTAAATACCATGAATAAAGATATAATCTATATATATTATTTCAATATGGATTTACATTATCCACATAAATAAAGTCGGATTATATTATTAAACTTCAATGAAAGAAGAATGTTTTAGATAGAAAACATATTATAGATATCATAATTTTGGATGTATGTATCCTTTGGAATTGATTTTATAAGAATAAAATGAAAATAACCAGGGAAGAAAGAGGAAATATAAAATAATGTAATCATAGGGTGGATTAAACCAAAAATATATAGACATATTTCAAGATCAGTGGTTATAACCCAATGATGGAAAATTAAGATAACAATAAAAATTATAAATTATGATGTACATGAATTCATGAAAAAATCGAGAGTTTATATGAAATTCAAACTAACATTAATAAAATTTTATTTAAAATAAAGTATGTAAATTGGTAATTACATAAAACATATTCATATAAATTTGTATATATCAGAAAATATGTAACAATGAATTGAATTTGAGACCAAGAACCCTTAAATTGGATTTATTCTAATTCAGATTATTTCTATCATCCTATATAATAATTTATGATTTATTAATCACCTTTTTTAATAAATTTATATATTTAATACCTTTTATTTTAGTATTTTATAATCCTTTATTTCATAGTCATTAATTATTTTTGGTTAATATTTATCACATTTTTCAGTAGTTTTAATTTTTTCCATAAAGTTTTGGTGTAAATATTTTGGTCACTATTCCATGTTTATGTGTTCATCATCTACAAAAATAGAGAGTTAAAAAATTATTTATTTTTCTAGTATAAAAATGATGTATATTTTAATATGTGGATTAAAAAATATTCAAAGTATAAATTATATTTCTTTATGATCATTTTTATGAAGATAAAATCATTATGATCACTTATTGCTAATATAGTTAACATTATTAAAAAAATATTTCATTAATCTAAATCATCTAATAAATATCATACTTTTTAATAATATCCATATAAAAATAACAGTTCTAATAAATTTATGAATGAATGAAATAAGTCATCCATGAAGGTTGTTAAATAACAATTGTATGGGCCAATTTTTTATTTTTTGAATGGATTTTTGGAAGGTAAAGAACAGTTATTAAATAAAATCAATAAAATTTCATGAATTTTGACTAAGAATAAAATCAATTGAAATGAAAATCATTGATTCAGAGATCATTCCTTAGGACTTGAGTGAATAATTTTCGAACTGCATTAATCATTTGAAGGGTGGTTTTTTAATGAGACAAAACCCCTAGAAAATGGATAAGAGTATTGGGAATGGTTATAGAATATATTAATTTATCCTTGAATAATATGGTTTGAGTAAAAATATGGCACTTATGTGGTAATTTACCCCATGTTATGATTATATGTACCACGATTGGTATGCATAATAAGGGTTCTAGTCAAGAATAAACTAGTGGGAGATGATTAACTCACACATGTACTTGTGTTTTTTCCATGTTTCAAAAGGCATTATACCAACTCCGATACTTGGGAGTCTATTTGAATAATGTTTAAGTATTATGCAAATGTTTTATAATTTTAATGTTTGAAAAGTTCGACTCTATATAAAATGGGTGTTGGTATGAAAGATCAAATGATTATGTCAAACTATCTATCTTTATATATGAATCACAACATCAAATTTGGTTATTTGTGGTCACATATAATTAGAAAAAATAGAGGTTAATTAGTTTTTAATTTATTAATACTATGAAGGAAAGAGATTCAATTTCATACATGCTTATAATATATAGAATAAACCTTGGTAAAGGATTCCATGGAATGGGGTTATTTTAAATGTATAAAAAATAAGGTCAAAGATAATATAATTTAAAATAAAAAATTAGGAGTTTTTTGGAGGTAAATAAAGTACATATTATGGTCAAATATATAGTACAATTTTTTATATATGGGTAACATGAGAATTATCAGGGATATATCCCTAATATAAGGGATAACTATTGGACAAAGGGAGGGCCTATAATATGCGAATCATTGAAGTGGTTCATATTGGTTAAGAATCACTTATCCAGTACTCTAGAGTTTAGGATTTAATGGTAATACTATTTTGAATGTTCCAATTGAAAATATTTTTATTGTTCATTTTTAGAAATATGATGCGATTTAGGGATTCTATTGGATCTTTCTATATAGATCCTATATCATTTTTCAAGGTATTGAATTTATATTTCATATATTAAATCACCATATGATCATTTTTCTTGGTGATGATGAATATGAACTTACAATAGAATTTACATCCATTTTGAATGTCTTACAACATATCCATGATGGATATATATGTCAAATGGTTGGGGGGACACTAAAATATAAAGATATTACTATTCTTTGGGATCATGATGATGTATTTAATGATGAATTTCCTATTCATCCCCAAAATTGTGATGTTTAATATTTAAAATAAACCATAACTAATTATACACCTATTTCAAAGTCTCCATATTTAATGTCCATGATTGAGTTGAATGAACTAAATAAGAAACTCTATAATAATCATTTTAAGTGATTAATATTCCCTACAGGGTCACCAGGGGTGAACATGTTATTATCATTAAAAATATTGAGTGGTCAAAATTTCTTTTAATTGATTATCATGTACATAAAATGATCCATTTAATGAACAAGTATCCTCTAACCTATATTGATGATTTATTTTATCAAATACATAGAGGAAAAATATTTTTTTTTGAAAAATATTATTCCATTGACTTCAATAATGATGTAAATCTTATTAGAATAAAAAAAGTTACATGAGTCAAATCATGTGAATTTAATGAAAATATATTTCATTGAGTAGAACTATATTTGAGGGATTTTCATCAAACCATGTGACATAAGTGTTTATTACCTTGTTCAAAAATACATACCCCACTTACTTTGCTTCTCAAAATGTATGGGTAATGGTATTTTTGATATATGATAGAGAGTTCATGGATTTCATACATTTAGATGTCAGGATCCCTGAATGTGGAATGATTCCATTCTAGATCACTTATACAATGGTGTTAGAGTATCTTTCAAGACATTTTTTGGTCCAAGATAGCTCAATTCATGTCAAAGAATAATTATCATTCTGGATATTGTCAATTGAAGTTCAATAAAGTGGTTATATTATAGATATCTTTTCATATGATGCTTCGTTATTCAGAATTTATAGCGATTTCATATAGACATACCAATTCCTTGATAATATTCATAGATTATTTGAGTAGAGACTTTAGATATTACCTCAATCATATTTTGGTAGTCTTTATAGATGATATTATTTTATATTCAAAGTTCAAGGGAGCTCATGAAATTAACATGAGAAATGATCAGAAGGCCCTATGGAATTAAATAAATGTATGAAAATTCAACATTTATAAATTCTAGATAAAAAATGTTTAATTTTTGGGTCATATAAACTTAATTGAGGATATGTTAATGGATTCTTCAAAGAAAAATATTATTGAGAAATAAACTAGACCAACAATATTAATCAGGTTCTATAATATTCATATATTGGATTGATACCATCAATGGTTTGTAATGAATATCTCAAATCCATCCCATCCAATAACCATGATGACCTAGAATGTAACCATATTCCTTTAGATATATGAATGTGATAAAAATTTCATGTTACTGAAGATAATTTTGTCTTGTGCACCTATCGACACACTAAACTCTAGTATTGATGGGTTTTGATCTATCGTGATGAATAAAATAAGGTATTGATGTATATCCTCATGAATAATGATATAGTGATAGAATATTCCTATATCTAATTAAAATACATGGAAAAAATTTCCAGAATCTTGATATAAATCTATAAGTAATAATATTTTCATTGAAGATAAAGAAGAATTATAATTTGGTTTAAAGGTGTCACATATATATGAATTATAAAATATGGATGAATATATTTACATAAAAGAGTCAAATATTCACCAATGGGGATGAATGGAATTTAATGATAATTATTAATGCTAAATACCCTATCAAAATATGAAGGTGAACAAAGTGGCTGATTGTCTAAGTAAAAAAATCCATGTTATTTTGTCCCTGATTAGAATTTAGCGAGATCAAATATTTATTTATTTATAGAAGATGGATCATGAAAACACGAGTAAGGGGAAAATAATATCTTTCTCAGATGAAACTTCACCCATTCATGCATGTGAGGATAAAAGTGGCGTAGAAGAATGATGTGGTAATTTAAAATATTGTGAGAAATTCTGCGTTCTTAACTATGATTTTGATGGAATAATAAATTAATTATATGTATCATCAATGTTTGAAATTAATAATGATCAATTTTAAGAATATAAAATGTTATAATTCTCAATTAAGACCGGATGTACAATTATTTATAGAGGTTTAATAGAGTATTTATGGTGGGATAATATGAAAACCGATATTATAGAGTATGTATATAAATGTTTTGAATTTCCTCTTGTGTGGGCGGAAAGAATGATATCTAAGGGGATTTTATAACCACCTTGTATAATCTAATGAAAATGGGAAAACATCACCATAGATTTATTCACCAGAATCCCAAAAATATATATAAAGGGAACAATGTTATTTTAGTTGTATTTGATCATTATATAATGTTATAACATTTTTGTGTTTTTTATAACAAAAACACATCTCAACACCGGAATTAGGGTTTTTGTCCCAAAAAATGATGAAACCCTTACAAAGGTACCATTTAATATTAGAGGGAAAAAGGGTTTTCAACTATTTATTATTACGCAAAACACACTTCTTAAGTGAGAAAATGAATTGCATGAAAAATTCAACATCAAAGTTCCCCTTATTCATGGGTCTACTATATATGACCTGGGTAGCATTTGGATTTCATACCATGAGATAAAACATGAAAAATGGTTCAAAAAATAGTAATTTATGAAATTAACCATTGAATGACTATCTAATGCTAGTCTATCCCAATAGTAAAGGCTAAGAGAGCATGGAAAAACTTTTCCTGGCCTAGGGAGAGTTACATACAAAAATTCACTAATTAAACTAAAAATAGATAATCAACCCCCAATTGGGAAAGACATTTAGAAGTTGAAGAATCCAATCATTCTCAAGAAAACCATTATTCTTTGATGTTACACAACTACAAACCTCTCATGGGTCCCCAATGGTTGAAAAATTTCAGAAATAACCTTGAATAACACTCAAAAGTTTTTATTGTGTTTTAGATGTCCACATGAATATTCTATAAAGCCTAGGTTGGTGGGTGAAAGAGAATCTTCCTTCATGTTATAACTTGTTTTGTGTGACCCCCAAAGTTGTGTGAACTAATTGCCCCAAAATTCAACATAGATTTTCTTATTCTACCTTTGGTAAACACTACCTCACTATAACTTGAAAATATATAGTTTGGCATAAAATCCTATGGGAACTTGTTTCTGTACGTCCTTCCTCCAAACCCAATTGTTCACATGTTGTGTGATCAGGTTCATCACACTGACTCTAATAGGGATCTCTAGCACCTTGATCACCCGCATGACCCTTATTGTAAACCTTCATGTCTAACCACTTTCCATAACCGACATGGTTTAATCAAATTTTCATCCTTCACATTTGAACCCTAATTCCACTTTCATCAACTCATAGGCATCCTAAAATTAGGTTACTATTTCTCACATCACTATGGTAGTGATTACACCATGCACCACCAATAGGTTCATGTGTTACATATGAATATGTCCTGAATATATAATCACAATGGGAAATAGAATGACTTTCCATTTGATGTGTGATATTCTCGTCCCACCACTCTTAGGAGGATACTGTCTCCCCGAGTGTAGAACCATCCAATGTACGAGTTTCATAACATGAAATAACCTATACCTACATCAATGTCATAAAATGTAAAACTACACATAAAATTCCATTTCACGTAACATAACATGTTGAACAACCCTTTGTGGTGATCATACGATGCCCCATGTAGGACTAGAATGGGATGTTCCCTCACCTATTACATTGTGTGATGAATGAAAAATTCCCCTTGTATGATCATCAAGGGATGAAACTTCATACCCAAACATAATAAGATCATCCTTCCATGGTAAGCATTAATGTGTAATCACCATTCCTACTTCCACAATAAAAGATGATCCCCCTACTTCAGGAAACATCCATGTGTATGACCAAAACCATAATAACTCCCCTAGGATGAAACTCAACACCTTAAATGAAACCCATGAACACCAATGATGCATCAATGTGTAATCCTTATCCTATGTGTTACTGTCAATCCTTCCATGACTTCAGAATCCATATCACATGGTTTCAAATAGAATGAAATTTTCCTTTCATATAACCATAAACTATGGAATAAATAAATAATTATTTTTATCTCTATCTCATAATATTGTATGTAGGATTACTCCATAGATTTCAATTTGAAAACCCAACATTCCCATAAAATATACACTTATTCCCCTCATACGGCTAAACCTTCATGGTGTGATAATATACCAATTGGGACACACATAACTTCACCAAACTTTTTCCACATGACATTACATATTTGACTATACTATCCCCAAAATATCTAAAAACTATGACTAGAATGTCTCTATAAGATTTAAAATATGTGACCAGCCTATCCCCAAATTATGAAAAATTAATAACCATTTACCAAAATGATCCTCAACCTATGAAATGATCCAAAATCGGTATCACATGCATTGAACATGTAATTATTAAGTTAAATAAACACATAATTTTTACACCTATGGTGTGGTTTACCCCATGTTTGAAATTAGATACCTTGGGTTACATACCTAAGATGTCTCATATGTAATACTCCATCAACATTTAAAGAAGAAAATATTATAGTTTCCTAACACACCCAACACCCACTTATATATAGTTTTTTCCAACATCATCATCATATCCAATCAAATATTGGCCCCCTTTTGAGATAAAAGCATAATAACCAACCCACATATAGGAGATACTAGGATTGATTTTCTAGAAAAAAACTCAACTATATGAGGGATGTTGTGATGTGGAAAAAATATTGAAAGAGGAATCCAGTGATGGATGAAAAATAATATCAATATCATATTTTGATCATGTATAAAATGTCACCAATAAATGTGGTAGAGGTGTCCCATAATTGGAAAGTGGGAACAAAGGGAAATAACAACATGTTGTGGCCTAAACACACTACCTAATGGAAGGAATTAGAAAAAATTGGTGATTTTGATGTGAAAAACTTCTCCTTCAACTATGGTTCGATTTTTAACAATTGAAACCACATGATTTGGATGCCAACAAATTTTGATATTCAGAGTTAGGATCACACAACCATCATGAGTATTCCCAAGATGACATTGTTCTCCTACAACTAGGGGATAATTTACAGGTGTTGGACATATATAGAATGAGATATCATCGACATGTATCCTTCAACATAGAAGAGAATGAGAAGATTTAGTCATATAGAGAATCACATACGTTAGACATGTATTGATGATTGACTTAATGGGTGATACATAGCTCATGTCAAAGAAAAATTTTGATGATCTATAGATGGATGGCATGGGTGTAGAAGGACTGGTGGTGCAACATTCTCACATTACAACACTACTTCTAAAATGTCCACTACTTCAATGGCTACTAGGATCCCTCACCCTATCTCCCCTTTAGAATCCATCAATCAAATGTTTATCAATTCCCTCTTTCAATGGTACAAACAAGAGGAGGTCTTCCCAACAAAGCATATGGACCACCTTGAGATTGAAGCATTGACACCCAACTAGGGATGCCACACCAATGGATGAGAATGGATAAATCCCCTCATTATCTTTCAAAAAACATTTTCGGAGACTCACATAAGAATAAGATGACATATCTCTATACTAAACCGTCGAGGTAAGTGATGCGTATGTCCCACCTATGATTACCACCACATAGATTCTTCCTAGAGGGTATACCACTAGGATATTGAGAAAAACATAACCTTCCTCATAGGAAAAATATGTTGAATCCAACCATACATCACTATCCCTAATCCAATACACCTATTACTGATGTTGGGGGAGGACAAAAAGCCTTCCCAATAAGAGGATTCCCCATCATCTCCAATGGACCCAACAAATATTGATACACCTCATCCCACCCATGAAACCACTACACTAGGGAACAACATTTCCCAATTGGGGTCAAGACCTCAACTACCCACTAGGGAGGCTAGGATGACTCTCCCAATTGTTGGAAGTACCAAAAACCATAATTGGAGAGTGCATGATGAAGAATCTAACTACATAGGTCCTCATTACAACATCACCAATCAGTACATAGGTATTCCGCATTCATAAACTTTTCTATTCCCTAATGATAATTCTCAATGAAGATGTAAAAACTACCACTATGGAGGAATCAACTATAGTGATAGAATTGGAACATGTGGAATAAATCCATGGAAAAATCAATGAATTGCACTCGAAGAACACCCATGACACCTTATAATTAAATTTGAAAAATGTCATATCTCCATAAACCCAGATGATTCAATGAAGAAAAATATACCTCCATCAATATAACATGAAGAAGAATCCCATTAATTTATGCTTATTAGTTAGGAGGCCATGGTGCCTTAGTTACCCAGATCCCTCCATAGGTACATGCATTGAGAGGATGTCATAGGTTACATATTGGGTCTTATAGTGAAATCATCCAAACCACAATTATCTTTTATCCTCCCTAACACCACTCTAAATGTAGGAGAGATATCATGATCATAGTTAGTACAATATAAAAATGGTGAACTCTATATTGAGAAAATGGTCTATGTTTTCTCTCCCTAGTAACTGGAAGACATGAATTAAGTGTCTTATATGAACATGGTCATGAATCAGGATTCACCCTTAGAAGACAATGAAAATTTCCAAGGATAGTTGTCTCATGTCGTACCTCATCAGATAGAGAGCTAGTGGAAGAGAAGGTTCCCATCACTGCTTCCCCTTGATCTCTCGACTGTCACCGATCAGATCTTATTGTGGCCAAGAACAATATTTTATGATGATCAAGGGGAATTTATTGAGATAGTTTTCCACCTGAATAATTAGTGGTTGTCTTCTGGCCACCTAATAACATTCAAATTTCCATCATGGAGTCTGTCACTTAGTTCTAGGCTTCATGCCTCTTCCACAATATTTAGGTGATGCACATCCACCTATACGATTTACTATTAGTTTTCCTATGGATCCTTCACTATCTTGAGGCCATACATCAGTAGTGTTTTAGGATTTACATCAAAAACGTTTCAGTGGAATAGAACCTCGACTCCAATTAATACTATCAATAATTTTAGTAGACAAACAACAGGATCCTTACTATTATTTTATCAATAAATCATGATGAGAATATCCATGTGAAAATTATGGGTTAGGGGAAGTATACTGAAATCTAATTGATTCCCCTTAGAAGGAAATATCAATACCACTATGTTTTCTATCCCATCGATGGAAATATTTTTCTTCAAAAACATCTACTATGAACATCCTCATGATCAACTCAAAGGGTGAAAAAATCGGATGGTTCTTTGACTATTCCCCAAATCATCATTAGAGATGTGATCAATGAATTGGGAATCCCCCAATTATTATGTTTTTGCATCCATGTCGGCATATAAACAATGTCAATAGAACACTTGGCATACAAACTCATATGTGGACAATATAGAAACCAAGATATATTTCTAGTTGTCCAAGTCACTCCAACAGGATGGGGGATATAATATACTCCTTGAAGAGTTTATTTATATGTAGTTATCATGGAGAGAGAATGTTAGAGGGGACATTATTTCACACCCAGTCGATTATAATGTTTCTCTTGTCCAAACAACAAGGGTTGATATGTGTGGTCATGCACATTAAGACATGGTAGAGGTTGGATGCAAAAAAATATTGAATCTATATAACTCACCTATCCAATCTAAAAAACATGAATCCCCTTATTAGGTGCATCACCACTATTCTCTATGAGATACCAAACATGTTAGAGAGTTGGTGACCACCAACCCTTTCCAAGAAAAATTTTTAGTCACCCTCGATTCCCACCTTGAATATTTTAAAATCCCTCATGTTTTGATCCTACCAAAGTGGAAGTCATATATGAAATGGGTAGACTAAATTTTCCAATATCCAATATTAATAAATGAATTATTAAACCCATTCAATGGTACATGATATCTTCTATAACACCTGGCCAACATCGCTTCGAGGTGTGGCGTGATACTTGAGAGTCTAGAGCAATGAGAGGATGTTGAAAAAAACATATTACTAAAAACATTACAAGGACCTGATTTCATCTAGTATAGTCACCATCTTCAAGTTTTTGTTACCGACAGGGAATATAATCATAGGTTTTATATCTAAAATTTCATCTCTACCATGGACACATCCGGTATCCCTGACCTCTCCTAGTGAAATAGGAAGACCGATGAGTGAGTTACGGACTTCATTGACTTATAGAATGTGCTAATATATTCTATCAATATATATATTTCACCTAAAAATTTGTTAACTATTTTTATGGAAATTTTAAATGATGATATTTTCTATACCATTATCTCTCTAAAATATCCCATAGTATATTATGAATTACTTAAAAGATCCTAGATCCTAGAAGAATCCTCGAATTATACCAACAAATGATCATAAATATTACCTATTCTAGTTCATCAAAAAAGGCATATGAGTGTAGAAACATACACAATTGACCATTATAAGGCCATACAGTTAGTCAACCCTTAATTTCTACTTCAAGAAAGGCTTAATATTCCAGATGTGATTGCTAACTAGAAATTCCTTTCAATCATTTGCCTCATCAATAAAAAAACCATTGTAAAATTGATCCCAAAACACGCCGATAGGTCCAGGAACATAGGTTTCCCTTTTTGTAGAGAATGAATAGGTCCTAATACTATAAGGATGTGCAGATACTAAGGTAATTTATTTTTTCCTTGGATAATAATATACTAATGGTTCATAAATGTTGTATCCGAGTGGACACTAACCTCACTGATCACTTATTTTGATTTCCCGTATCATAGTATCCTTGGAAATACCATCAAGACATCTTTCATCATCAATGATTGTCTCTACGACCATGTATATTATGGACTAGTCACATTGGGTGATGCACCCTAACATGTAAAACATGTCTCTATTGATCATAATAGTGTCAATTTAGATTTATATTATTGGATAAAACATTCATACCATGGTATATATTAGTAGAATTAGTCGTTAACCCAAAGGATGGTCTATCACAGCCATGATATTATCTGGGCCAATTTGAACTGTAAAATACCAGGTAAATATAGAATAACACATTTTCATATTTTTTAATATTTTTAAATTAAATATTTATTTTTAATTAAAGGGGATGCTATTTTTTATGGCTTACCTGATACACAACAACAGGTTTCTTTGAAATATTACATTGCACACTAATAATATAATAATATTTTTTCAAATGGTAGTTAACACCTAGCTGTTGTATTGGTGGGAATGTATAGAACTATCTAAAATATGATTGTACATGTTTTCTAATTTTTTTTAAATTTATCCAATAAAATTTAGAGTCTTAAAATGTGAATGAATCCAATTGTAAGCACAAATACTCTAATATTCTTTCAAAGGTTGATTTTCCGTCGTTTAATGGAGAACCCTCTTTAAATATATTTTTAGTCACTTTTATATATTCTATTTGACAAAATAAAGTTCTTTTTTAGAATTGGGACATCAAAATTTACTTTGGATTAAATTTTGGTATTTTTATGATAAAATTCATTTTTAATGTATAATGAAAATACTGTATTTTAATTCAAAACTACCTTTTAATAGAATTTATTTATAAGGATATATGATATTTTTATTTAGATTTAATGTCTAATTATATTATTTATTTACCATTAAATCTATTATTGATCATTTTAAGTAATTTCACTTCGAAATTGGACATAAACAAGTGTACATCTTTTGATAGTTATTATTTCTTAAAAACACGTTTTTTGTTTTAACAACAGAAATTAATTTTAAATAATTTTTTTCCACTTCTGTGTTTTGAATTTGGAAAAATGGATTCCATATTTGGAATCATGAGGTCAAAATTTTGTAAATAATTATCTTTCATTTTTAAAAATTATGAATATTTACTTTAGTAAAAAATTTATTTACCATGGTTGAAGGGTAAATTTAGTAAATAAGGGTAAACCAATATTATAATAATAATATAAAATTAAACTATCAAATTTTCTAATACTATTAGTTGATTCATATCAAACAATGGTAATCCTTGGGTCTATTTTGGGACCCCATGGAGCCACTTTGGTGTGATAATAACAATTTATTTCAATTAAATTAATGGAAAAATTGACATAAACAAATATTTTTTAGTAAATCAATTTTTACAAGGGGTTATATAAGTTATCTCTTCAACTATGAATAAAAATTTGAAATATAAAAATATTTCGTACATCATGTTATTTTTTTATAATTTTTAGACAACAAATAAATAAAATTATTTATGACGCAATAATGATGCAGTGTTTACCTCATTAATGAATGATTTAAATAAATAGGATTATAAATACTAAAACAACATCCAAAACCTTTCCAATTAATATTAGATGATTTTATTTATAACATGAGTCATATTATCTTAGACATTTATTATTTTTGGACCTATTGAAACTGATGATATGTTTATACTAAAATAATTGTTTCAATCATTCCTAAAGAGCCCCTCCCCCTATAAAAGAACAACAAATCTATCCCATTCCTCACACCTCTCAAGCCCCCTAGATCATCTAACATCTACCTAAATAATTTACCCAAATCACTTTAATCCTCCTAGAAGACTTCTTTTAGGAATAAGGTACTTCAAGTAAACCATTTGGTTCAATCCAAAGGAAGATACCCGATTTAAAGGTAACACCTTCATTTAAGTTATTTCCTTTTATTTTACTTCTAAAACCCCCTAAACTCTTTTTATTCATTTATTTAAAAAAAAATTAGTATTCTCAATATAATTGATTTTTTTTAGGATAAGGATTCTAACTACACTTACTCAAACCTCCATCTAATGGGTAAAAACATTATGTTTCTATGAACGACGAACTACTGCCTCACAAATCGACGATTGCTCAATTATATCCATCCACCGCTCATGGTGGAAATTATGATGGAACATTATTTATATGTGATATATGTTATATTTAAATTGTCTCTATGATTATTTATTTTTCATTTATATCATATCTTTATAGTTTCTATTATGGGTAAACTCGATAATTTCATTTAAGGAAGTGCGTACTACCACCCCCTTAATGTGATATGACTCATTCATACCATACGTGGAACATATAAAGATAGATTTATGGAAATTATATATTATATTATACTATATTTATAATATAACTATGTATCATTAAGTTTTTATCACATTAAAATACGAAATAGAAATGAAAGTAGCGTTCATGCGTACGTACAGCTTACCGTCTCCATGAACAGTGCATTTCATTTCATATCATAAAATGTTATGTAATATTATAAATACATATATACAATGGATATATAAGATATATATGATATCTAAATCATGAATATTATTCTGGAGATAATGTAATTTTGACCACATGAACAACTGGTAATTATAAGAAGTTCATTTTTGACTCATGTACCAAATATCGACAAAACGACCATTATTTACTTAAATGATTAAATAATATTTATAACATGGAAATAAATGATATAAAAGGAATAATAAACTTGAAAAGGGTTCTTAAGAAAGTATAAATTAACAATATTTTATTATTCAGGAGATTAAAGAATGATCAAGACTAGTCGGAAATGAGGTAAGGGGAATTGTCCCAATATCCTTTCATTGGGGAATATTTTGTTTTATATATGAATTTATTTTATACAGAATATAAACACCTTTGAATTTTTATTTCATTAAAAGGGAATATTTTTCTACAAGACTTTTTACTAAATGACAAAAAAATGTTTTTTTAACGTAAGTGGTGGCAATGACCTTTTCTGCCGCCATGAGTATTATTTGATCTTTGGATTCCATAAAAATCCATAATGTTTTTAAAATGAAAATAAATACCATATACTCTATTGTGTAATTTTGTATTAAAAAGGGTTCTGATAATGTATTTTTTATGTAAATATATTTAAATGATATATTGTGATTAAAATGTGGAAATGATTTATTTCCTTTATATTTGTTTTATGTGTAATGATTTTGTAATGGTACTTAGAAATTTGATGGGTGGTTACATGATAAAACAGATGATGGGTGGTTCTGGGATAAACTAGGATGAGTGGTTATGTTATAACATTCAATGCATTGGGTGTGGAAGCCAGCCGAATGGCTATTCCATTTAGCGATATGTGTGGAAGTCGCCCATATGGTTATTCCATCTATGTATGTTTATGTCCCAATATTCCTTTATTTGTTATGTGGTCTTTCTATGGGTTTTATGGTAATCTTTTGGTTACAAAATGGTAAGCAATGATATTTTATTCAGTGAAGAGTATTCACTACTTAATAAAGGTGAAATGTATTACTTATGACATGGTACTCATGGTTTAATTTTTATTTTGAAAAACTAATAGTTTTCCTTCATTGTGTATCCCTTACTGAGCTTTTTTTTCTCATCCCATGTTTTTTTAAAAGTTTTCCACATGATATAAAGTAGAATAGGGTCAAGGATTAGAACACTAGAAAGTCATGATGTCTAAAAAATAGAACTAGACATGACTCTTTTTTTTCAAAGAGTTTTTATTTTACGAAAAAATGGAAACTGAGTAGATGGGTATACTTTGTAATTTTGGAGATAAAATGTAATAGTTATGGCCTAAATCTCTAAAAATCTAAACCTAAAATGATACTCAATGTGAATTATTCATTTAATTCAAGATTATGTAATGTTTTAAGGTTGGGTCCTTATAGTTGGTATCAAAGTTCAGTTTGAAAAAACTTTATGAGTTAATATATTGTAAAATTATTATCCCTAAACTATTAGTTTAAGTTATGATTGAAATTATATAGTATTTACAGATTACCATGTTTCTTCACCTAATATATTTCTATGTTCAGAATGGTTTTCTGAAAAGGAAATATAGTAGCTCTGAGGGGATGAAATCAGGAGGAGGGAAACCATCCAAATCAGCATCCAGAGAAGGTTAGAATCGGAATTGAACATTTTGTTGTAGTGATAGAACAATAGACTCTGGCTATAAATGGTTTTGGTATCCATGCACTAGATCAGCCAGATCTACCATAGAGAAACATGTGAGTAGTGGAGTATTTCATAAGGAATCATCCCTCATCATTCATAGGTTCATCAGATTATGTGCCAGCTGAAGGGATGATTAATGCACTGGTTAATATTTTTGATGTCATGGGGTGTTCATAACATCAAATGGTTAGTCTCGCTGTTTACCATTTGAAGGTGAATCTGATCAGTGGTGGTCGATGGGGAAAATATCAGGGATAACGAGGATATCGATTCTCTTGATTGGGATGAATTCAAAGGTTTGTTTTTTAGAAATATTTTACTAAGGTGGTCCATCTTAGGATGGAAAGACAATTCTTGGAATTGAGGTAGGAGGATGACTCAGTTGATGCTTATGAAGAAAAATTCACTCGATTCGCAAGCTATGCTCCAAAGTTTATCTGAGATCTTGATAGTAAGATAAATAAATTATACTCAGGACTGAAGCCATGATATCAAAGAGCATTAGCATCTCATGAATTCAAAATCTATGAAAAACTTTTAAGATGTGTCGAGATTGTAGAAATGGAGTTTTCTGATGATCAGGTGTTCCAAGAGAGCAAACAAAAGAAGATGTCCAGTTGGTAGGCAAAGGGAATGCATTCATCAAAGAAGCCTGGAGGTGAGAAAATTAAATATCCATCTTGTGGGAATTGTGATAAAAAGCATCCAAGATAAGGTTTTTCAATGTCTGGAAAGTGCTTCTATTGTGGTAAGTATAGTCATATTTCTCGTAACTATAAGAAGATGATCAATAAGGCAATGAAAAAACAATGGTATGTTGTTTTATGTGCAATGAAATTGGTCATTATGAAAATGAGTGTCCAACGAAGAACTCAACTGAAGGAAAGCATCCAGAATACAAGAAAAAATGGGTGCTGAAATCCATTGTAACTACATCAACTGATGTTGGGCCATCGAATGAAGTAGTATCACGTATACTATTTATTATTTCATATTATGCCAATGTGTTGTTTGATTCAGGGTCTTCACAATCTATCATTTATGAGAAGTTTTCTAGTAAATTGAGAATTCCATCTCAAGATATTATTACTGAACATATGGTAAAAATACCTAGAGGAAATATTGAGACAAAAAGAAATTATAAGAACCTTCATGTCCAGGTGTGCGGAAAGAATCTACCTGCAAACCTTACTGTTTACCCTCAAGTAGAGTTTGATGTTATTTTGGGTATGGATTTTCATTCTGTTTACCATGCTAAGATTGACTGTAGAGATAATAAGGTTTATTTTTAAAAAGAATTGCAGTTTGTGTACAAGAATGAACCCTTACTTTTGATAACATATCAGGAATCTTAGAAACTATTAAAAGATGGAAATGAATGTTACCTTTCACAAATTGTTGAAAATAAAGAAAATATCAAGATTAATGATTGGCTAGTTGTAAATGAGTATCTTGATGTTATTCCTTATGAGTTTCCTATTATTATACCCGATCAAGAAGTTTAATTTACACTTGACTTTGTTCCTAATGCTAAGCCAATTTCAAAACCCCCTTATCGAATCGCTCAAATTGAACTTTTAGAGTTAAAGAAGAAATTACAGGAGTATTTTATAAAGGATTCATTCGACCTAGAACATCACTATGGGGTGCTCATGTCTTGTTTGTTAAAAAGAAATATGGTTCAGTGAGACTTTTCATTGATTATTGGGCATTGAATAACATCACTGTTAATAACAAGTATCCTTTTCCTCATATCAATGATTTATTTGATTATCTCTAGAGAGATCAGTATTTTTAGAAGATTGACATGAGATTAGGGTACCATTAGTAGAAAATTAAAGGAAGAATACATTTGAAAGACCGTGTTTCGTACTAGATATGGCCACTATGAATGTGTAGTAATGCCTTTTGGGTTAAAAAATTCACATGTTCTATTCATCGATCTTATGAATAGAATTTTCTGTGAGTTTTTGGATAAGTTTGTGGTTGTGTTTATTGATGGTATTTTGGTTTAATCTAAAATTAAAGAAGAACATAAAATTCATTTAAGGGTTATCTTTCAAACCTTAAAAGAAAAGAAACTGTTTGGGAAATTCCGAAAGTGTGATTTTTTGGTTACAACAAATTTCATTCATGGGTCACATTGTTTCAAAAAATGTCATAACTTTTGATCCTTCTAAAACAAAAGTTGCGGAAGAATGGAAAATTCCAACAAATATAACCAATATTTGTAGTTTTCATGGTTTAGTAGGTTATTACTAGAGGTTTGTTGATAATTTTTCATGGATATCTAGTCCAATGACTAAGTTAACTCGGAAAGGTGTTAAGTTCATTTGGAAAAAATAACGTGATTATTGTTTCTAGGAATTGAAAAAAATATTGGTGACTGCTGCAGTTTTGGAACAACCTTATAGAAATGGTGAGTTTATTATCTAAAACGATACTTCGTTGAAAGGAAATGGTTGTGTCCTTATGTAGAATGATAAGGTAATTGATTATGCTTCACTCTAGTTTAAACATCAAGAGTTAAATTACCCTACAAATGATTTGGAATTAGCTGCTGTTGTTTTTTTCTTTAAAAATTTGGAGACATCATCTTTGTAGAGTAAAATGTTTAATATATACTGACCAAAAAGGTTTGAAGTATATATTCACTCAGAAAGAATTTAAAATGAGACATATGATATGGATAGAATTAATCAAGGATTATGATTGCATGATCCTTTACCATATGGGAAGGCCAAATAAATTGGATGATTCTTTGAGTCAAAAAAGTAATGCTACATTAACCATGTTACGTTTAGAACAAGATCCTTTGGTTTTTATTTGATAAACATTGGCATAGATGTTGTTGGTGCAGAAAATTTCTCTGTTTTTTTTCATGTTTTATTTAAATAATTTCTATCAGTTAGAATTAAGAATGCACAGAAAGAATAAAGTGAGTTACAGAAAAAGGAAGTTTTGGTTTAGAAGGGTATGTTTCCTGAATTTAACATGGATAATGATTGTGTTTTGAGTTTTGGGAAAATATTATGAATGCATTGGGATTCACATTTGAAAAATGAGTTGTTATGTGAAGCTTATAGTTCTCTATTTTAATTTCATCCTGGAAGTACTAAGATGTATAGAGATCATCAGGAGTATTACTGGTAGGATGGAATGAATAGAGATATTGTTGACATTACTACGAAGTGTTTGACTTGTCAACAGGTCAAAGAAGAGTGGTAGTTACTGAAAGAAATGCTTCAGTATTTACCGGTGCCAGTGTGGAAATGGGAAAATATATCCATGGACTTCATTTTGGGAAAACTGAGGACATCTTGAGGTAACAATGAAATCTTGGTTATTTTTTCAGTTGACTAAATCAGCTAATTTCATTCTTATTCGAGATATTCTATCTCCAGATCAACATTATCGGTTGTATGTTAAATAGATAGTCAGGTTGCAAGGAGTTATCCTCTCTATTGTATCTGATCATGATCCTAGGTTTACTTCTATCTTTTAGAATGGCCTTCAGAAGTCATTGGGTACTGAATTAAACTTTAGTACAGTTTTTCATCCACAATCAGATGGGTAGTCAGAACGAACAATTCAGACCTTAGAAGATATGCTACGTGCTTGTTCACTGGATTACAAGGAAGTTGGGAACAACATCTTACATTGGTTTATTTTTCATATATAATTGTTTTTATTCCAGTATAAAGATGGCTTCATTTGTGGAATTATATGGGAAGTGATGTCGAAATCCAGATTTTTGGGATGAAGTAGTTGAAAGGAAACTGGTGGTACTAGAATTACTAGAAGAGATGGCCTAAAACATTCTTGTTGATTCAGAAGAACATGAGAATAACTCAATTAGGCGGAAAAGTTATGCAGATAATCAGAGGAATAATCCTTCTTTAGAGGTAGGTGATCAGGTATTTTTCAAAGTTTCTCTATAGAAAAGTGTGATGCATTTTGGAAAGAAGGGAATGCTAAGTATGGGGTTCATTATACCCTACTAAATCCTAGAGAAGGTGGGATTAGTTTCATATAGAGTGTATTTACCTCAATGTTTTTCCCAGCTACACAATGTTTTTCATCTTTCAATGTTGAGAAAGTATATTCCAGATCTATCTCATGTTTTGAGCGCAGAGGTAGTTAGGTTGGAAGAGAATCTCTCTTATGAGGAACAACCAGTTCAGATTCTTGACTGAAGAGAGCATGTGTTGCGGAATAAGGTAATTCATTTGGTAAAGGTTATAAGGAAAAACTAAATGGTTAACGAGGAAACGTGGGAATTTGAAAATGCTAGGAGGAATAAATACCCCCACTTATTTGACAAGTGAATAAACATTGTGAGGATGCAATTTCCAAAAGGTGGGAAGGATGTAACATCCCCGGTAAATAGAGAATAAAACATCTTCATATTTATTATTATTTTGGAATTAAATATTAGTTTTACTTTAAAGAGGATTCTATGTTCGATGGCTTACCCGATACGTAACAACAGGTTTCTTTGAAATCTTACATTGCACAATAATAATATAATAATATTATTTTAAATGGTAGTTAACGCATAGCCATTGTATTGACAGGAATGAATAAATCTAAGTACAATTTTATTGTACATGTTTTTTAAATGTTTTTTACATTTATCCAATAAATGTTAGAGGTGTAAAATGTTAATGAATCTAATTTTAAGCACAAATACTCTAATATTTTTTAAAAGGTAGATTTATGCCTTTTGATGGTGAACCCTTATTAAATATACATTTGGTCACTTTTACGTGTTCTATTTGACAAAATAAAATTCTTCTTTAGAATCAGGACATGAAAATTTACTTTGGATGAAATTTTGGTATTTTTTTGATAAAATTCATTTTTAATGAATAGTGAAATTACTATATTTTAATTCAAAACTACCTTTTAATGTAATTTATTTGTATGGTTATATTATCTTTTTAATTGATTTTAAAGTGTAATTATATTATGTTTTTACCATTTAATCCAATTTTGGTCATTGTAAGTAATTTCCCACTAAAATTGGATATAAACAAGTGTCATTCTTTTGATAGTTATTATTTCTTAAAAAAGCACTTTTTGTTTTGACAGGGGGAATTAATTTTAAATCAACTTATATAACTTATGTGTTTCGAATTTTAAAAAATGGATTCCATATTTGGAATCAGGAAGTCCAAATTGTGTAAATAGGTAACTTTTATTTTTATAAATTATGAATATTTACTTCAGTAAAAATTTTATTTACCATGGTTAAAAGAAAAATCTGGTAAATAATGGTAAGAAAATATTATAATAATAATATAAAATAACCTCTAATGTGTCCTAATCCTATTGGATGATACATATCCGACCGAAATCATCCTTGGGTCAATTTTGGGACCCCATGGAGCCACGTGGGAGTGATAATGACACTTTATTTTAATTAACTTAAAGTAAAGGAAAAAATAACCTAAAAAAATATCTTTTAGTAAATAAATTTTTAAATGAGTTTATATAAGTTATCTCTTAGAATATAAATATGAATTTAAAATATAAAAATATTTCCTACATCATGGTATTTTTTATAATTTTTAGACATCATATAAATAAAATTATTTATGACACAATAATGATACAGTGTTTACCTCATTAATGAATGATTTAAATAAATAAGATAATAAATACTAAAAAAATATCCAATACCTGTTCAATTCTTATTGGATGGTTTTATTTATAACACTAGGCATATTATATTTGATGTTAATTATTTTTGGACCTTTTTAAACTGAATATTAGTTTATAATAAAATTATTGTTTCAAACATTCTTAAAGTGACCCTCCTATCCTTTAGAAAAGGACACCACTTATAACCCTTTAATCACACCCCACTAGCCCCTTGGATCGTCCAAACTCTACCTAAATAATATCCCCACATCCCTATCCTCTTCCTAGAAGCCTTACCATAGACATAAGGCACTTCAAGTAAACCTTTTCTTTCAAACAAAAGATAGATACCTGATTTATAGGTAACATCTTCTTTTATGTTATTTTCATTTATATTACTTCTCCAAAACCATATACTCTTTTTATTAATTTATTTTATAAAAAAAATAGTATCATAAATATCATATGTTTTTTTATCAGATGGATTCAAATTAAACTTACACACACATCCATCTAATGGGTAAAGAGCATACTATTTCTGTGGACAGTGAACTGTTGCCTCGCGAAACGATGATTGTTCGATTATCTCCAACTGCCTATCATGATGGAAATTATGATGGAACTATATTTTTATGTGATATATATTATATTTATATTGTCTCTATTTTTTTATTTTTTATTTATATCATACCTTTATTGTTTCCATTATCGGTAAACGCGATAATTTCATTTGAGGAAGTGCAGACTACCTCCCCCTCAAAGTGATATGAATCGTTCATACCATACGTGGAACGTATAAAGGATGGAGTATATAAAATTATATATAATATTATAATGTATTTATAATATAACTATGTATCATTATGTTTTCATCCCATTAAAATACGAAATAGAAATGAATGTAGTGTTCATGCGTACGAATGGCTTACTGACTCCGATTTGTAATTTCTTATCTCCAAATGTTATGTACTATTATATATAGATATATATAATGGATTTATATGATAAATATTATATCTAAATCATGAATATCATTCTATAGAAAATTTAATTTTGACCCCATGAACAACTTGTAATTATAAGAAGTTCATTTTTGACTCAAGTACCAAATATCGACAAAATGACCATTATCAACTTAAATGATTATAGAATGTTTATAACATGGTAATAAGTGATATAAAAGGAATAAAAAAAATGAAAAAGGTTATTATGAAATTATAAATTAACTTTAGTTTATTATTAATGATATTAAATAATGATCGAGTTAAGTTGGACACGAGGTAAGGGACTTCATCTTAATATCCAATCATTGGGGCATATTTTTTTATTCATGAATTTTTTTAAACGGTATAAAAACAACTTTGAATTTTAATTTCATTCAAAGATAATATTTTTCTATGAGGCATTTTATTAAAAGACAAATAAAGAATGTTTATTTTAACATAAGTGGTGATAGTGAACTTTTCTGCCGCCGTGAGTATTATTTGATCTTTGGATTCCATAACAATCCATAATGTTTTTAAAAGGAAAATAAATACCATATAATATTTTAGATATTTAGGTATTGAAAATGGTTTTGATAATGGATTTTTTATGTCAAAATATTTAAATTTTATATTGTGATTTAAATGTTGAAATGTTATCTTTCCATTATATCTGTTTTATGTGTTTTGATTTTATAATGGTACTTAGACATTTGACAGGTGGTTATGTGATAAACCAAATGATGTGTGGTTCCATAATAAACCAGGATGGGTGGTTACGTTATAACCTTCAATTAATTGGGTATGGAAGTCGGTCGTATGGATATTCCATTTAGTGATATGTGTGGAAGTCGACCGTATGGTTATTCCATCTAAGTATGTTTATGTCCCAAGTTACCTTTATATGTTATGTGGTATTTCTATGGGTTTTATGGTAATAATTTGGATTCAAAATGGTAAGCAATGATCTTTTATTCAGTGAAGTGTATTTACTACATCATAATGGTGAAAAGTACTACTTATGATTGGGTTTTCATGGTTTACTTGTTATTTAGAAAAAACTAAATGTTTTCCTTATTTATGTATCCCTTATTGATTTTTTTATGCTCATCCAATGTTTTTGAAATGTTTTTCATAGGAAATAAAGTGGAATAGGGTCAAAAATGGGATCATGGAAAAGTAATGTTGTCTAAAACATGGAACTAGACATGACTCTCTTTTTTTCAAAGAGTTTTTATTTTATGAAAAAATGGAAACTAAGTAGAAGTGTGTAATTTTTAATTATTGAGAAGAAATGTAATAGTTATGGCCTAACACTCTAAAACTATAAACCTTAAAAGATCCTAAATGTGAATTAATCATTTAATTCAAGATTAAGTAATGATTTAAGCTCAGGTCCTTATATGAACACATCACCAACCCCTGTGATTTCTACACCCACTCCATCCACCTCACTAGTATAAATAATGTACATGTCATAGGGAACCAAGAGTTGATGTTTCTAGGGAAATTAGATTCCCCCACCAGATCCATTCCACACCCTCACTGGATTGATGACTCCATAATTAAGAGAGACACCCAGGGAACATTCTATTACAAAATATTCCATTTATTACGAATAATAGTTTTCTTCCATCAATTTCATCAGGAAAATAGACCATTGTTTGATGATTTGTGTAGACGAACGTACCAATCCTTCCTCAGGTATCAATGGACAATGCCATTTGATTACAATAAATCATCATTTCAACATCTAGTGAATCTAATCAAATATGTTAGTAGATTATTAACATGTTACTAAGACAAAAAATTCCTTATAGGGGGCTCAAAACAAAAAAAACGAGATAATCCATCAGGAGTATTTCTACATCCATCTGTGTTGGTAGATCATGACTATAACCAACAATAGAATCATGGTTATCCATGGATTCTAATTACCAAAACTCATCCACTTAGTGATTATTATATGTTATCTAGTCAGTAGTATAATATTTCTAGTGCGATATTTGAAAAAAAAGACTATTTTTCTATACCCCCAATGATATTTTCTAAACAAATATCCCCAGAATCTAGGAATGATCCAATTTATCCGAACTATGATTTATTAGAACACATTTATAGTATTATATCGGGGATCAAAATCCTAGATTCTCTCCATCAGCCAAAAAAGATTCACGAGGACCATATTGTGGCCCAAAATCTCTATATTGTTTAATTGTAAGGTTTCCTTCTGTGAGTCCTACAATGTAATGTAATCCAAGAGTGAATAATTTCAATAAATTATTCATTTTTATAGAGAAGATGAATGTTCAATTATCAAGGGACACATTTTCTCATAGTATGTCACATGCTTGTTTAGTGGAATTGAAATAAATCAGTACCTGGTGAATACCGCTTGCATGACTGACATCATTCTAACAAGTACAATGTTTAAACTATATCTAAAAGAAGAAAAATCGACTCACTCTAACATGATAATCTAGGGTTATTAAAAGACTGAGAATATGTTTTATGATAATATTCTTATAAAAAATAGTATAGTGATCATGTAGATTGTAATATGTTCTTCGTTTTATACATGATTCCACATATAATGGCCTTTTGGGAAGGCCATAGATATACATTCACATAGTGTTCCCATCTTTGAATCAATATTACCTAAAATACCCCCTTTACATTTAATAGGTTTTCACTAGGGTATCTATTCCAATTTAAACACTTTTGAGAAATTCTACCATGATTTGGGTACTAAAAAGTGATGGAAAATAGCTCCAAAGTGTAGAGGATTAGCTTCAAGACACCCCTATTGATCTGAAAACCACCAAAGTGGACCCATGTGAATATTTAATAGAGTTGTTAATTCTGATAGTCTACTGATTATAACCAATACCCCTAGACCTGGGAAAAAGATTCATCATCTCTATTAAAACATTATTTCAACTGAATACCTCATAATCCTACACGGTAGAAGATTGAACAGATTTAGAACAAAATAATCCAATGGAATATCAAGGGATCATCCCTATGGATGTTAATACCTAACATAATTATACATTTCGAAACATAGGGTTAACTATCTAGATGTTGGATTGATATTAGTGATTCGTTATAAAAAATATGACCTCTCAATTAGATACTATGCAAGAGATGCTGAACAAATTTTTTTCACCACATTTTCCACAGAATGGGACTCATTGATAAGTGTCTTGTTTGATCTAGAGTAGACGCCAGTTTATAACCATAAGTGAGTAAATCTAGAATAGTCCATTTATTCATATGATTACACAGTCTCATATAATAATGAAAATCCATATGAGAAAAACATTTCTTCTTAATTGGGTGACTCTACCACAATTGATGAAATAATCGGGGTTAATCTTGACAGATATGTGTATCTGAGGCATAAAATACTATGATTATGTCTTCAGATTAATAATGAATGTATGTTTCCTTTCTATAATAGAACCATGAAATGTTAACTTAGAGATATAGGGTGATTCTAGGTCATTATCCCCATGTGATTTTCATCTCCTTAGTGTCCCATCTAGCCATTGTGTGTTAAAAAAGTCCTCACTACGAAGATATACTCTTCACATAGAGTATTGTTTAAGGCCATATTTGACAGCATAATTTTCCCAACTCCAATTGAGAGGTTCCTTACCCCAAATATCTTTGCAAAATCATACTATATTGGAAAAAAATAGAATAATTAAGTTCTAAATACTATTATAAGACCACAAAAACTATTTCCCATTGGATTATTTCCCCTTATAGTAATGAATGATGGCACAACTAGATTCAATGTTCTTTTAGTCATGGATGGATATTCCTAATATAACCATATGATGATTTCCCCTGAATATGAGGAGGGCACTACTTTCTGGTATCCCTAATAATCCCTCTGTTAAAATTTAATCCCATTTAGCTCGAAGAATTATGCAAACACATATGAATTTTATATGAATAGAATCATTAATCCTCTCCTTAAAACCTTTTTGGAATGATACATGGATGAATTGGTAGTAATGTCTGGCCAACATCAAGACCATCCTAATGACATTGAGAATATGTTTGACTTCCTTCTATCACAATGCAAAAAATGAATCCTTTGTACTGTACATTTAGAATTACCTCTATAAGGTTCCTTAGATTCATTGTTAGTTAAATGGGCATTGAAATTAATGTAGAGAATATCAGAAATTTTATCAATACACCACCCCCACACAAGATATGATATTTATAAGGACATAAAGTACACTTATCATGTATCCAATGACTCATGATGAATCTGGAAGGAAAGGGTAATACCTTCTTGATGCATATAAATTAGGGATCCTTCTAAAACTGGGGAGAATACTTACACACTGCATTTGAGGAAATTAAGAAGTACATATTACATCCTCTATTCTTAATTCCACTCAACCTTGGAAAGCCTCTCAGGATTTCTTTTTCTACTCTGTAGTGATATATATATGATCTACTATATCATAAGAATAATGAGGGAAGGAAAAAAAGTATCTATTTTCATAGAATCATGTTTCTCAATTCTAATAAAAAATATTATGTCATTGAGAACAACTTATCCCCTGTATTTTTTATTCATAAAATGATTCCCAACATTTGTCACCAAAAATTGTTTTCTTCGTTTGTATACCCATTAAAGTAAATCCTCAATCTTTCTATGTTTAAAGGGTTACTATTATGTGGGGATGTAATTTTATAGAAATTTGACCACATATTTATCCACCAGATTCCTTTTAGGGGCCATATTTTTTAAAATTTCATTTCATCACATTCAACCCCTGAAGAGTTTCCCAAGAACATTATTACCCCAGATGAATCCATCCTCTTAATAGAGCAGACCATGAATTGTTGGCCAATAAATTTTGATGGTTCCTCCCTTATTTCAATTGGAATAAGGATAGATAATCCCAATCATAAAAAATTTGTTTTTGGGAATGTCTTTATCACTGCCCCACAACCGAACATTCCATATTCATTCCTATTATTAGTAGGGATCACCAATAACAAGGTTGAGTTTCGAACCCTCATATCTAGTTTTGAGATAGTTCTCAAGATTTGTTTACCCAACCTACATGTGAATGGAGTCTCTGATTTGGTAATCAGACTGGTGAATGATGATAATAACATTAGAAAATTCGAACATGTTTCCCTACTAGAGAAGAATCATGATTTAATTGCCCAATTATCCTATTGGATGAAGGTGACTCATGTTTCTTAATCATATAATGAATGATCTAATGTTTTGGTAGGTTTGGCCGCATCTCTTTCGTAAATAAACCATGACAATTTAGTTATTCAAGTGGCCTATAAATGGGTTATTGACCACATCATTTATGAAAACAAGGACTTGTAGTTAAATAAAATGGGTATTTTCACTTCATTATAGGGTGCTCAAAATCATTGGATATCATGGAAGAACCTAATTTAATGAACCATATTATCTATAATATCCATTAATAAACTCTTATCCCAGACTGATCTAAGCATGAGATAATCCCTCGATGTGAAGTACAATTATTCATTAATGATGGCTGCATCGTTGAGCTGGCTATTTACAGGTATGGGTTTGATGTAATCCTCATACAATAAAGAGGTACATACTATGCCATGTGTGTGTAATAACGGAAAATTAATGATTTCTCACTCGATCTAAAGGTTGGGTTATTTTTGTCCCACCAATGTATAAGACTACATTGAATTATGTAAAATAAACCATTAATTCCATATCCATTCCAACATAGTGTATCAACCAGCCAAGCTTCTACATAAAACTAATAACTCATTGACTTTTTGTGTATGGGGGGATTGATGTTGGGTTTCCCCACCTACAGGTGAGAACACAATAATTTAGGTTTATTCTAACCACTAGAGACATCTTCTTGATGTGGATGAATCCCACCCCCCTAAAGGAGGTCAATAATTGATCAATGAAGGAATATGTAAAATCCTTCATCATATAATAATTTATGATTCCACAAACTATTCTCATAGAAAATAAAACCAACATTAAAGCCTCATGGTTAAATATGTTTTACACCTAGTACAACATATATGCTAAACAACCTTCTCACAGACACACATAGGTGAATGTCCATTTTGAGGCCTTTGAAAAATACCTATATAATATACTATAATATGATGTTGGATAGAATAAGATTTATAGACTTCATATTCTCCAAAATTCCCTGGGGTCATATAAACCCCCCCCCCCCCAAAATTCCACCCATGTATCCCGATAATCCCTAGTGTACAGAACATAAGATGTTCCACCTACCATGGTATGACTTCCCTTATTTCAATTGTTTATTAATGATAAAAATATTCAAGAGAGTAGACCAATGGTATATTTGGATTACTTGTATGATCTCTAGAAAATGAGACTTTTAATTATACTACCAATAGGTTAATCTTAACTAGATAGTGATATTGGTAAGTAAAAGTGTTCTCCTCCACTCCAAATATAAAGAAGATATGTTTTTTGATCTCCAAATTCCCATTACATCTGGTAAAAATCCTCCCAAACAATATCCCAAGTGGGAAATAATATATGTAAATCATAATTGTTAATGAAATAGGGCATACTCATTGATTAAAATGGGTGGGTAACATATAACACCTCCCACTAATGATAGGTTACTCAAGAAATAGTATATATGATTACCACATTGTCCAAGATCTATCAGAATAAACATCATGAAACCAAATTAGTCCATCATCTATGACCTTGAAACAATAAAATCATCCATAGTTTGATAAATGTGACATTAAAATATAACAATCAATTTCTCCTATATATGAAATTAAATTGTAGACTTACCCTTGGTTCCCGACCCGTGATACGTCATATGAAAAACGTGAGATGGCCAAAAAACATCCTCAAAAAATGATAAAAAAATAAAAATACCCCATGTTACCAAAATAGGATGCCAAATATGAAAAATATGAGATAAAAAAAAACAATATCCTCAAAACATGATGTTAAACATTATCCTTACATTGTGTGACAAGCATGAGATGCGTCATGTGAAAAATGTGATATCCCCAAAACCAATGTACTCAAAAATTGAGATTAAAATTTTTCTATACCCTATGTGGAAAAAAACATAGTTCCTCATATAACAATTTTGAGATGAAAAAAATCAATATCTTTATAAAATGATTTTATATGGTAGCCTTACCGAATGTGAAAAGCATACGATATATCTTATGAAAAATGTGAGATGCCCAAAACCAATATCCTCACAAATATAGTTAAAATAGTATCATTATCCTATATGAAAAGAATTAGATGCCTCATATGATATATTTTTAGGGCAAAAAAAAACATCCTCAACATATAATGTCAAAATATAACCTGAGCTATGTGAAATCAATGGGATACCTTATATGAAAAATTTGAGAAGATAAATGTTAAAACAATTTGTGGCTTGATTCCATACCACATGTAATACATATTGATGATTAGACTACTTATATTTGAGTCCATTTTAATATTAAATTTTCATATGTTTTAATAGTATGAATCATCTTGTGGTAAGCACTACATTCCTTATGAATCAAGCAAAATATTCCCCATATGTCATTCATGAAATAAAAATTAGACCACATCAGTCATTTTCATTGACCGACCTATATGTTAATAATCACCTAAATATCCATACCAGGGATAAAAAATAATCATTTTCCACCTCATAAGTTATATGTCGTGATTTTAAACTCATGGCCCATCAGCATGCTAGAATACCAACATAATGAAGGAAAAATTAGAATTCCAAGTGTGAAATGAAATATATTTCCCCATTAACAACAATATTTCATTAGGGTGTACATTCCTATCTCATTCCATGATCCACCAGTAATTTGATATTCCCTCATATCGTAACATGTGGTAAAAATAATGGGTAGTTCAATACATATTCTAAGATACCACTTTAGAAGATCACAATATAAAATTATATCCCAACCCTATGTGAAAAACATGATATGCATCATATTACAACAATGAGATTATTTAATATCCTCAAAATAGAGTATTCTGCCCTTATGTAGTTATTATCCCACTACATCACATTCCATAACAATGTGTTCTATAATTTCTAATCCCATTTTATATGTTATAATTTCCAAATCATTTATATAGGGAACAACCCCACCACCAACTCACTCTATGATTTTCTTCTCTCTATGTAAGGATCAATTCGTGCCTCTCTATATACCCACTCAGCATATTAAATTTCATGGGAGAATATATCTCAGATCATTTTACATCCCTAGGGGAATTTCCCAAATGTACTTTCACACATTATGCCTTGGTTTGGATCATCATTATCACCCTGATATAAATAATGCCACCTATTGAAAAATGTTCCAAGCCACACTAGATCATCTATCATCTAGTTATCACAACATTAATAATATTTTATGAAATTTCAGAGAAACCACGTTTTGAATCTGGTTATCAATTGATCCTTCCTATTTATCCCCATTTATGACATGTGTGTTTCTATTATATAGGATTAAAACATGTTTATAATTTGTTGCATTCCCACCAGTCACCCCCTTTTTCATTTTTAATATCCTTTTGAATTATAAATTTACTACCTTTTCCCATCATTTTAAGGGGTGATTTCCAAACAATTTGTGTCATTCCCCTATGCATTCAATTATTATGGAGAAGTAGTTTGAAGTCGTCATTTATTTGTTGAGTAGTTATCTTATCTCATATTGTGTATCCCCTTACAACTAGTGAAATTACTGTAACTCCATGATTCTAACATTGATTATGGCTCAAGAGGTCTTATTAGTGATGGTGGAATTTTCCCAATGTAATTTTGAAACATAAGTGTTATCTGAATGGTTAGTCACCTTCTATTCAGTCTGAACTCTCCAAACATAAACATGGAGTCTTGGGGCACACATCACAATCATAAATTAAGTGTGACTTTTAGAAGAGGTTTTAATGGAACTAGGAATCCTTCACAGACATATATTCATGTGAGGATAATGTTCTTTTGTGATTCACACATTCATCTATAGAAAACCCCTTTTTTATTTATCATGTCCTTAAACACTGTGAAACATTAATCATGGATTTTTCATGTGGAATGTGGAAACAATTCTCTTCTATCCACGTCAAGATACTACTACATAATGATTTACAACTTCCAGGAGACAAAAATTCACTGGCCAATAAGAATGACCTTAAAATAATTAAAAATCATCATTACAAGAACCACAAACATAAACTATGTGTATCTCACAATGGGAACATTTTTAAATGCATATATATTTTCCCTATATTCAAATTGTCTCTCAAACTCCATAGTGCCACATTAGTCCTCCTAGATCATTACCACTGGGTCAATTTTCTATGACCATAAACTATATACGAGTGTCTTCTAAGAATTATGACCTTGAATCTCAAGAAATTAACCCCTTGTGTCCCTAATAAAAATTTATTTTTCCTCTCCACCTAGGTATAAACATATTAATTCTCCTAATTTTGTAACATTCTCAATTGGGAGTATAACCAACCTACAGAATTGGTATCTGAAATTTTTGTATTCCAAATCTATATCTATTTTCATCATAATGTCATGTTACACATAGTGAAACATAGATACACTATTATAGGCCCAACTATAATTATTTTCTCTCCAGATTTCTTCTCTTTTATATTCCCCCATGGAGGGCCTCATATGGTATTCCATTTTGGATGTAATGGTATATACATTATGGAATTAAATTAGGTTCTAACTTATGTTGTATCAAATCCTCTTATACTTTTTTGTACATCGGTACTACAGTTCCGTCTTTACCACATGATCTTTTATGATTGGTCAAAACTCTACGAACATAAACATGGAGCCTTGGTAAAAACATTAATATTGATACCCTTACATATTGTATTGAATATGTACTTTTTAGGTCTAATTAGAATGTCTTAAAATTTACCCATGTAAAATGATTATATGTCTATTAGTTTGAAATCATTTAAGGATGACATGGTCAAATTTCAATAATTTTCCTTCCAAGTCAAATTTTTGGATTGTTGGAAAATGTGATGAGAGTATAAATAGAAAAGGCATAATGCTAGTATGACCCACCCAAAGCATTAGGTAATGTATGGTTGTAATAACTGGACCAAATATTTTAGGATAAAATTAGTTGCAAACCTTAACTCCTTTCTCTATTCAAATCAGTTCACATATAATTTTCACAAGACACCAAAATATACTATATACATATCAGTAATATAACATTACATTTTGTGGAATATTAGTTATATCTATGTAACCTTAATATTATGAAAACATTTCCATACTGTTTGTTGTTGAACTATATGTTCAATGTACTTTCAAGAAGACATTAAATAGAACTCCTCCTATCCAAAGTGCATGAAATGAAAAGAAATGTATCTTAGGGATTTCTCTAAGGGAACTGTTCCCCCTTCAATTATGGTCATTTATCACACCACTTTAGATCTAGAATCATAGATAGGTAGTCAATACAAAGCTACCCTTTCATAGAGAGTGTGGATCTTGATTATACTGATATTCTCAAAAAATGTTCTCAAAAACATTTTTATTATTCCAACAAGTTTAGAAATCCATCTAAATAATCCATCATTTTATACCCATATGTCACATATTACTTGATCTATATCCCCACCATATTCTAAATCTGAATCTTTTACCCTATTAGAAATGGTTCATGGCCACACTTACTCATGTACCATCTTGGGAACCATCTCTTAAGGAATTCTGAGGAAATTTGATTGGTATTTTGTTTCAAATGTGGTTAATATTTGACCCTCATTTTCTTATATTCATCCTGTACAGTACAATAACAAAAAATATATTTTGATCAAGGTCATAAACTTTATTCTAATGTCCTATCACCCCCTTTATGATCCATTTCCTAGAAAACTAGATTCACATACATCTTCCTTCCTCTTTTTCATGGGTGAATCCAATTCCCCTAGAATTACACATCTCATGAACCTTAACACACTGGGAAAACATGCCAGATGTCTGGAGTACCACTCTAAAATCATGGATTTCCTATATAGGAATCCAGTATAAGTTGATGGATCATTCTGACCCCACCATACTCAATACTCTCATATAAGTAAGTGAACCAATGATTATTAAGTGTTTCCCACACCAAGCATGACTCACATTGGCTTATAGGATTATATATTATTTTCATTAAACATGTGATTGAGGTGAAGAAAAAAGAAACACATGCATTGAATAATATGAATAAAATATATCATAATGCATTTTTAATAATGACCATCCATATGCTACAGACTCTCGAAATTTTAATAAAAAAGACTACTCACTATGGCTTGGCCCCAATAATTAAGAACTCCAGCACAACTTATGTCTATCAGGAAGCCTCCAAATCCATCTACAAATTAAAGAACTATACTACTTATTCCACAGAAATAAGGTTGACCACATCATCTTCGATCTACACCTAGTCCTACTCAAAATGGACATCATCTAATAGATTTACAACCCTTACATTGCCTTTATTTATCTCAACTAAATGGTCCATTAGTTGGCTGATGTTATTTACCTTAACATTGATTATAGTTACATGTTCTTGTGCCTCTCACAATAGAAAAGAATGAAATTTTCTAGCTACCAAAAGAAAATTTGTACCTTTATACATCTCTTTATACCAGGCAGTATTGAGCTATTAATGTTTAGTTCTCCCCTCAGGGAAATATAGTCACTGGCTAACACAGGGCGAACATGAGCATCCACCCCTTTGATTCCCATGTTTAGAAACCAATTGGGAAGGGAATAAATCTGACTCCCTGATTATTCCTCCAAGTTGTGGGAGAGGAACTTTCAAATTCTTCTCAATTACCTATACTAGATAATTCAATTCAATTTAGAAATATCATACCCATATTTTTCTATATCCTTAGGTGTAACATGCACATATTGTGGCAAATATATGAGAACTGTATCATTAGGGTCCTCTTCTGGTGGCCTCTCATATGAGATATGATTCATGTTGAGAGGATGGATGTATACATATAAATTATCACTAATGTCATCATCTCGCCCAATTTTTAGATCCACCTCTCCTACATCCAAATATTCATCAACAATAGTACACTACTCTAGGAATATCGTTAGCTCAGCCCAAATGTATGGATCTCCAAGAGTTGGGTTGGATATTGGAGCATGTTCCCTGACTCCCTCATCCACACTGAATATAGATTACATTGAGCCTAGTTTAGAAGAATGTAATTATGGTTAGTTTTACCTATAATGAAAAAGGTGAACATTATGTAGAAAGGGACATACATGAAGAAACAGATTGAGGAATATCCTTGTTTAGGGACTCAAATGAGTCTTCCACCATTAGAGACACATTGTTCTTATAAGAACCTCTACAAATGACCTATGTGCCACATGTATGAATGTTATATATGGAATAAATGGGGTCAGTATTGAAACTTTGATCATTTATCTGGGCTCTAGGAGGATTAGGGAAAATAGAATTCAAGAAATCACTATGGGAATGAACACAGATCTCAATTTCCATCCATCCTGAGAGGCCTCCCCAAAAATCATGCGGTGATGCTATATAAAATACGTGGTGATACCCCCAATAGATGACTGATTGGTTTTGAGTATAGAAACACATGACATTTACATATAACAATACATGATTTTAATAATAATTATACATCAGTGTACAAGACAAAGATCATAATGTCTAGTGTCTAGGAATGCTATGTGCGTAAAACTGAAAACATGTGACTAAAAGAAAAATTCATTATTTAATCTTCTTAAAGATCTCTTAACTTTCTTTGATCCCTTACATCTTCATAGCATACCCTAGGCATCACATGGTTGAAGGTATGAGCTAAAATCCTAGTACGACATTAAACATAAGAGTAATGTTTGAACAAAAGGGTTTGAGAAAATTACATAATTATATAAAATGGGATATATATTCATAAAATATAAACACAGGATTAAATAAACATGAATTCATAGTAATGTGGTAGCAATATAAATCAGGACTTTATCACGATTCATGCTACATTTCACATTGAGGAGCAGAAGTCAAAGTAACCACCATGACCATTGCACATGGTTGCATACCTTAAGGATAACATCCATGACCATTGCACATAACATATCATAAGACTAAACTTACCCAATGTAGTGGAGCACTATCTCAGGGAATTCATATGAACATGTTCTTGGATATGTTTTCCACAAATAAAATCACACATAAACAATCATAAACTTAATGAAACCCATGGAAAGAGATGGGTATCATAATCCTATCATAAATCATAAAAAACGGGTGTATCATAAAAGTTTCCATGAAAGAAATGAATTATAACATACATGGAAATTCATAAGGAAAAATAGGCATAAACCAGGATATGTTATGTAAAGTAGATGTTAAAACATTTATGAATAGTATTAGAGAAATTACAGGTTTAAAACATCTTCTTTGGGTTTTATGAAAGATACTAAAGATATTTTATAATAGAAAATTGAATATTATTTTACATAAAAACGGAAGTGAACCAAAATTTTTATTATAATAAAAAGACTGATTTTAGACAAACAATGGTGACTTGAAAGGAGATAATATAATTTACATGATGATGGGTTGGAATTCAAAAAGTTCCCTTAAACAGGTTTTCCTATCAAAAGGTGTGGATGATGGAATCATTTAAAAGCTTGTATATCCCCAAAAGAGAATGATGGGTGGATATTCAAACATTAGATTCAATAATATATGGTGTATGTATAAAATTTACATAAATTTAAATCACAAAATCATTTGGATGAAAATAAATATAGAGAAAATTGATTCAATGTATGAGGTTCGGGTTGAATCCCCTATGGAATATCAGTATGGTATCAAGAGTACTTAAGAGGGATTAATGAGAGATAAAGGGGTTTATCATATTTTATAAATCATTATGGAATAATTGGGTAGGTGAGAAATCATACCTCATCACTAGAAATTGCACAAAAAACGACATTATATAAAAGATATTCTTGAATAAATGTGAGAAAGAGAGGATCACTTACATTAAGTCTGATGGTGTTCATTGCTTGATATTAATGACCTGAATAATCAATTTAAGTTAATTAATTAATAATTAAATAACATATTTTACATTTATTTGATTTATTATAACCTTTTTGAGTTCATTAATGACATTTTTTAATGGTTATGAGGTTCAATTTCATTGTTTGGGTCCGTCTGTTTCATGTTCAGTTTAGTTATATACGTGAACAGATAATCAGATAAAATGAAGATGGTTGTCCATAAATGGAGTTCAATTTTAATATTGAAAATCCAAAAGGTTAAAAGTTTTTAAATTCAAATTTGTTACTATTAGTAAAGATTAATCATTATGTAAAACATTAGTGATAACCATTTTGGTTAATTGGCGGTTTTTGACCACAAAGAACATGTTTTGTTTTATAAATCAAAACCATGTGTACAAAAAGATTCCTGAACCATATATGATACATAATACATATGTTATTTTTTTTCAACCATGAAAATGGTTTCATTACCAGAATTGTAGATGAAAAAAGAAATTTAAATCCCATCTTCCTTGAACGTGGTAAATTAACACATCTCAGATAGTGTCTTTACTACTAAAATAAAAGGAGGCTAATTGAGAGGAGATAAAAATGTATCCCATTGTCAAAAAAATAATATAGAACATGTATGTTACTGGACTTATCATAAAACCTTAATGAGGGGATGTAAGGATAAAAAAGAAAACAAAGGGACTTGAAAAGAAATCGAATGAAAAGAAAAGAGGAATTTACCTCTTGATTTAATCTTCCTTGAGATACTCAAAAGGGGAGGGGATTTGGCATTTTTAGGAGTAAAAGGGAAGCTAGATGTGGGGAAGGATCCTTGGGAGATATTTTTGGAGAATTTAGGGAAGTAACAAGGCTTGATATGAGTGAAGAGAAGTGGGGAGTGTGGGTGGTTTTTATTGTAGAGGGGAGGAGGGGTTTCATTATATTTTAATCATTAGATTATTATTTTTCTAAAATAAAAGCAATAGTGATGATAATTGTGACCATAAAAATTATTATGTGCATGTTAGTTCGAACCAATGGCCATTTAAATCATACATGACTCAAGCCTGATGTAGAAATACAAGTTTTAGAATTTATTGTGAATTATTATATTTTAATATTCATAAATGAAGTCATGAATTTTAGAAATATAATAAAAATTCACCCCAACCATTTTTCAATGTGTAGAATCCAAAAATAAACTCCATTTTTCAACAATTATTTTCTAAATATGATTAATTTAATTATTAACTAAAATCATAATTTTCATGAAAAATACATATTTTAAAACTATAACTAATTTTATATTGCATTCCAAAATTACATAACATCTTGAAAAATTATTTTAAAAATCGATGAAATAAAAATTATAATTTATTAACACCATTTAGAAAAATACATTTTATTTTAATATAATTAATTAATCATAACTAATTATTTATGATATACCAAAATACCAATACATTTACTATGGTCATATAATTACTTATAAGATTCCTAAGTTTTTTTATACTTTCATGGATGAGGTTACTATTCTTTTGGAAGACTTACTAATCATAATGGTCATATTACTATTCATAAGGGTAGGTTACTGTTAACAAAAAAATTTGTCTCTCTCTAAACATCGTACTAATCACAACTTTGTATGTCATATTTTGAAAATTCAAATCATTAAAGTGAAAAATAATCTGTTTAATTGTCACATAGTTCATAGTAGTTCATTATGTTGTAATTTCACGTGATTATATGAAATAATTATAAGAACAAAATTTCCATTGATTAAACATTGGTGTGTTACATTATTCCACCCCTATGGAATTTTTCCCTTGAAATTTTGTTTTACATTCTAAGCCATAAACAAGTGCTGGTACTTTTCCATCATTGGTTCCTCCAGTTCGCATGTTTCATATTAGTACTTATGGTTTCTCCATAGTACTTTGACCAGGTTAGTAGTTTTGTTATGTAGAACATTATATCTATGATCAAAGATATGCACTATCTGTTCTTCATAAGAATGATCTTTCTCTATTTGTACCACATCTGATGATAGTACATGTGAAGGATCTGGTATGTACATCCTTAATAAGGATACATGAATGATGTCATGTACTTTGGACTCGGTAGGTGGGAGTGATATTAGATAGGACACAACCCCGATGCGATCAATAATCTACAAGGGGCCTAGGAAACTCGTAACTAGCATTATTTTCATCCCAAACCTCAGTACCTTCTCCTATAGAGATATACATATAAATACCATGTATAAAACATTGAACTCGAGGTATCATCGATGATTGTATGAATAACACTTCTATCAACATTGAGCTACCTTGATGTGCTACTAAATGGTGATCAACTTATCCACTATTTCATTGACCATTTCAGGTCATAGCATCCTACTCTCACCGATTTCATCCCAACACACTGGTGTTCAGCTGCTTTTCCCATAAAGGGATTTTTATGGTGCCATTCCGATGCTCGGGTGGAAACTATTGTTGTAGTATAATTAAATTATTAGAAGATGTTGGTCCCATCCTCCTTTTAATTCCATAGTCAATTCTCTCAAAATATCTTCTAGTTTTTAAATATTCTACTCAGATTGGACATTAGTTTGAGGATGATAGGTCGTACCGATGTTCAGATCACTTCTTAGAGCATGTTGGAGAATTTTCCAGAACATTGAGGTGAATCTATGATCTCAATTGGATACAATTTATAGTGGTACTCCGCTAATCCATACTACTTCTTTGATATAAATACATGAATGTTTATAAAATGAGATATCCTCTCGAATCATGATAAATTGAGATATCTTTTTAAGATGATCTCTGATGACCCATATAGCGTTGTTTCCTATTTATTTCCTTAGAAACCCAACGAAAAATTCCATGGGAATGTTCTCCCACTTCCATGTTGGTATATTTAGTGGATGCATCATCACCTTAGACATTAGTATTTAATCCTTAAATTTTTGGTATACCAGGAACTTTAAGGTTCATTCAGAAATATCCTTCTTCATTATGTCCCACCAAAAGTTCCCTTGGAGATATTGATACATCTTTATACTCCCTATGTGAATTGAAAATGTTGAGATATGTGCATCATTAAAAAGATACTTCTTTATCTCTTCATAGTATGGTACACATAATCATGAACCAAATATTATTACTAATTCCTCATAAACCATAAACATAGAAAATCTTCCATTGTTAATGGATTCCACAATTTTTTGAATTTTCACATCTTTTCATTGAGCATCCATTATTTTCTCCATGAGGGATAGTCTAGAAATCATTTGATAAAGGATTTATGATGTTACTATATTAAATATTCCCATTTCAATCCTCTTAAAATCTATGAAGATCAGATCCTTTTCATTTCTCATCATTGATAAAGATACAAGATCCATTCTACTCAGAGAATCCTCCACCTTGTTTGTCTTATCGGGATGGTAGTGGATTGGGTAGTCCTAATACATGATAAGCTCTAAAAATAATCATTGGTTCATAATAAGAACTTTTTGTTTGAATATACACTTGAGACTCTTGTGATCAGTATTTATCTCACAATTCTCTCCATAGAGATAATACCTCCATATTTTTAATGAAATGATCACAATCGCCAAGTCCAGATCATGTGTAGGATAGTCTTACTCTTGGATTTTCAACTACCTTGAGGTATAAGCTATCACATTAACCATTTGCATCAGAATGCAACATAATCCATTATTTTTAGAATCACTATAAACCACAAATATTTCTCCACTTGTGGGTGTGTGAGTGATCACATAGTGATTGGACGATTTTTCAACTCCATGAAACAGTCTTCACATTCTAATGCCTAAAAACACTTCAATCCATTCCATGTCAGCTTGGTCATTAGGTTAAACAATCGTGAATACTTCTTCAAAAATCTTATATAGTACCTAGATAGTCCCATAATGTTGCAGATATCTATTAATGGTATTTTCCTGGGCTACACATCAATTTACATTGTCTTAGAAGGGTCCATAGGTATCCCTTTTCTAGTTATAACATGCCCCAAGAATGATACTTCCTCCATCCAGAACTCACATTTACTATACATTTCATACAACATCTCCCATAGAAAAGTCATTAACACTGTATTCAAATGCTTCTCATGTTTCTCTTTTCTCTTGGATTATATCATAATACCATCAATAAAGACTACCTGAAATTTTTTGAGGTAATCTCTAGAGACTCTATTAATTGAATCCATGAAAATTTATGGAGTATTAATGAGTCTGATGGTCATAACATTGAACACATAATGTCCATACCTCATTCTGAAGCCAGTACTAATAATATCATCCTTCCACACCTTTAACAGGTGATATCCCGACCGAAGTTCAACCATAGAGAAATAACTAGCCCAAAAAAGATGATCAAAATACTCATCAATATGAGTCAGGGGATAATTTTGCATTATTGGGATTTTATTGAGAATGCAATGATCAATGGATATGTGCATTTATTCATCCTTATTCATGAAAAATAGGATAGGAGCACCACATGTTGATGCACTCAAGCATGTAAAACTCTTATCTAGATTCTCCTTTAGCTGATTCATCAGCTTCTCCAGATTTACGGTGACCATTTTACATGGTATCATTGATATAGGAATAGATCCAAAAATAAGTTCAATTGAGAAATCAACCTATCGATCAAGAAAAAGTCCATGAAATTCTTTAGGGAATAACTTACTATAATCCCTAATGATGGTCATGTATTCAATCATGATTCGCTCCTTTGGATCAATCATTTGAGCTAGACATTCTTGATCATAAGGAATTAATATCCACACATGATAAAATGATTCTAAAGGAGATTCATCTACCTCATTACACATGTAATGAATTGGAGGATGCTTTGGGATATGAACAATGATCTCCTTTTCCTGAAAGTTTATGTTGTATTTGTATAAACAAGGCCAATCCATGACAAAGATAGCTTAAAACTCCACTAAAGGAAGTATGAAAAAAATTTCTTGGATGCTCAATCCAGAAAAGATAAATAGGGAGGAGTTATAAACCATGGAAGAAACTACAAACACATTTTTTGTTTTCATAGATAACATATCCTCCAAATTTTGAGGAGGTTATTTAATAGTTTTACTAAACATGTATGATATGAAAGAAATTGTAGAACTATAATAAAGTATTATGTTCTCCATTTTTCAATGAATAACTGGATTACATCTCACCAAATATTTGTCTAGATCCACCTGAAAAGTAGTGATAGCATAACCCTTTCCTTGTAGCCTTGGAGGGTGTTGTTGATTGCCTCTGACAACCCTCTACTTAGGAGAATTGTTCTCATAATTACCATGATCCATGAAGTTTCAACACTACACTACATTCATAATGTTGATATAAAACATCATTTTTTCTTCCACATTAGTGGGATTCATCATATCCCATCGATAGTTCTTAGGCAGATGATTCAAAATTCCACATTTGAAGAAATTCTTGGTTCTCTTTAGACAGTTCCCAAGATACTTACTCCTTTAATGTTTAAAAGTGGGATGGTCTGGATTCTTTCCATTATAGAATTCATTTGAGGAACCACCCACATTAGATTCCACTTTCATCTTCTTATCACCATTCCCATGATACCAGATAGAATCTCCAGTAACCATTTCAACCTTGATGGAACTATAGACAGTCTCCTCATAACTGTCAAAGCCTTGAATCAAAAATACTTTTCGTAGAATTAGATTTAGTCTGGTAAATAAATGATCCACCATTAATTTAGTGTTCAGGACAAAACCTAAGGCATACCTCGCAATCCTTGTGATGTTTTCTTCATATGACCCGATAGACTCATCTTCCTTCATCTTGAGTCCATGGAAATCTCTTTCCATATTGAGACTGAGGGTTTGTGGAATATATTTATTAAAAATATTTCTCTCGAATTACTCCCAAACCATAGAAACAATATCCTCCTCGATCTTCGTATTATTGATTAGTTTTCACCTATGATTGTCTTCCCCATCAAAATGATAGACCGCCAGCACAAATTTCTCTTTTTATGAGCACTAGATGACAGATAATATCCTATCAATGGAGATAATCCACTATTCTTCAAGGAAAAGATCAAAAGATACACTAAAAATGGGAGGCATTTGCCACATTAAATATTCAATTGCAACATTCTATTTCTTTGGAGGAGGACGGTGTTCCACATGATTCAAGTTATTATTCATAACTTGATCCAGCTGAGCAAGTATTGTCATGCTATTTTGAGTACCTGTTCCCATCATATCAGGGATTTCATTAGGTAAATCTTCACATTCCCAATCAAATTGATTGCTGACACATGTTCCTCTATTTCCCTACATTAACAAGGAAAAAGGGAATATAATTAATGGTCATGAATTCTTCGATATTGAGCATATAAAGGAAACATTGAACATAAGAGAATAAATGTGTAAAGGATAAGATATATCATAACCTTTGATTCCCTATGTTTCATTCTTGTTTATCCTTGATCTATTTTATAACGTATATTCTTATGTTATTATTTTCATTCCCTTAATAATTATTTTTACCAAGCTCACGAATTTACCAAATCATATCCCTCGGGAGTGTCAAACCAAGAGTGTAGGAAGACCCGTTGTCATGCACCAATTCCCATTCGACTTTATCTCAAAGCGGAGTTTTCAGGTTTTTACAATAGATACATCTATTCTAGAGCCACCTCTACCTATTTATATCTAGACAAGGACATATTTTCTTGATAAACCAATCACACCATTCTTACCGATATTTAGGGTTGTTTTATTATACATAGTATCATAATTATGGTTCTTACTAAAGTTCTATATTTATAATATCCAAAAATAACTAGACAATCCACTGATACCAACTATAGAAACCCTAGGCCTCTACATATAATATTACATGATTTTAAGAATAAATATACATCCGAGTAAAAGCATTGGATTGTAAATTCTAGTGTCATGGAAGACTGCATAAAGAAAACTAAAAACATAGGACTAAAAACACATCTTTATTTAAAAGTTATAAATAAATCCTAAATTCCATTGATCCCTTACATCTACATAGGGTACCCTAGGTATCATATGAATGAAGGGTTGAGCTAAAATCCTAGTAAGGGAATAAACATAAGAATAAGGCTTTAGCACAAGGGTTAGAGAACATGATAAAACAATATAAAATGGGATACCAAATCATAACATATTAACATGGGATCATATAAACATGAATTCATAGTAATGTGGCAGCAACATAAATCATGACATTTTCACAAGTTAAAACCCATTTCACATAAGGAGCACATGTTATGGTTAACCATGAAGATTTTTGCACATAGAAGAACACATCAAGGATAACTTCCATAACCATTCCACATAACGTCTCCTGAAACTAAAATTTACCCACAAAAATGGAGTGATATCTAGGCACACCAATCTTAAAATATTTATGGATATTCTTTATAAAAATAAAATCATACACAAATGATCATAAACATAATGGAATCTATGGAACAAATTGTTAATCATAATAATGTCAAAAAGCATAACAAATGGGCTTATAATATAATTTTCCATCAAAGAAAGGCTTAGAATATACATGGAAAATCATAAGATAAAATATCCATAAATATTGGTATGTGATGTCTAATATAATGACACCATTTATGAATAGTTTTTTAGAAATTTTATCATTTAAACATTATCGTCGGGTTTTAAGGAAAATTATTAATATATTTTAAAATAGAAAAAGGAATAATATTTTACATAAAACTAGAAGTGAAAAATGAATAATTTCATAATAAAAATACTTATTTTATAAAAAAATTATCTTAAAAACAGATAATATAATGTACATGATGATGGGTAGGAATTCAGAATGTTTCCTTAAAATAGGTTTGCTTATAGAAAGGTGTTGGAGACTGAATCATTTTAAAAAAAGTATATACCCAAAAGAGAATGATGGTAGGATCTCGAAACATGAGTTTTGAGAATATACATAGTACTTATAATTTTTATAGAGAAGGAAAAGACAACATGATTTGGATAAAAAGAATGATATAGCAACCCAAATGAATATAGGAAGTTTGGGTGGAATCCTTTATGGATTATCAGCATGGAATCTTGTGTAATTAAGAAGCAATAAAGAGAGGGAAATGGTTTTATCATTTTTTATATACTAATAGGGAATTATGGGGTTGATTCCAAATCATACCCTATCATTATTAATTACCCATAAAAGGCCATAACATGGAGGATATTCTTGAATAAATGTGGGAAAAAGAGGATATATTACCTTAAGTATGATGGTGCTCTTCACTTGATCAGAATGAACTAAATAATAAAATTAGGTTCATTAGTTAACAATTCCACAACCTCTTTTACATTTAACTGATTTCTTATACCCTTTTTATGTTTATTCATGACCTTTTTGATTAGTTATGATGTTCAATTTCATTGTCCGGGCCTGTTTGTTTCTTATTCAGTTTACTTATATAAATGAATGGATAACCATGTAAAATGAGGATGTTTATTCATTATTGATTTTATATTTTATTATTAAAAATATAGATGTTTACATAGTTTTAAATTTTACTTTGTTAATTTTAGTGAAGATTAATCGTTATGTAAAACAGTAGTGATAACATTTTGGGTTAATTGGTGGTTTTTTACCAAAATGAACATGTTTTGTTTTATAAATCCAACCATTGTATAAAAAAAGATTCCAGAACCATAGATCAAGAATAATACATTTATTACGCTCTATATCATCACTCAAAATGGTTTCATTACCATAATTGAATATGGTAATGGAAATTTAAATCCCATCGTCCTTGAATGTGGTAAATTAACTCATCTCGTATGGTGTCTTTACTACTAAAATAAAAGTAGTGTAAATGAGAGGCAATAAAAACATATCCCATTCTCACAAAAACATTCCATTACATAAAAGTTACTGGACTTGTCATAACATTTGGATGAGGTGAGGTATAGATAAAAAATAAAAAAAGGAACTTGAAAAGAAAGTGAAAGATAAGAAAAGAGGGATTTACCTCGTGATTTAATCTGCATTGAGAGCCTCTTAAAGAGATAGGATTAGGTATTTTGAAGAGGAAAAGGCTACTGGACGTGGGAAAGGATCTTGGGGGGATATTTGGGATAAATTTATTAAAGGTACAAGTCCTAAGAGGAGTAATGAGAAGAGGGGAGTGTGGGTGGTTTTATAGTGGAGTGGAGGAGCGTTTTCTTAATATTTTAATCGTTAGTTTATTATTTTTCCATAAGAAAAGATATAGTGATGGTTCATGTGACCAAAAATAGTAATATGTGCATGTGAGGTCTAAACAATGGCCATTTACAGCATTCATTACTCAAGAATGATGCTGAAATTCAAGATTTAGCATTTATTGTGAATTATCGTATTTAAATATTCATCAAAATTCAAGTATTTTAAAAAAATATCAAAAATTAACCCTAACCATTTTTTGTCATGTAGACTCAAAAAATGAAATAAATTTATAAAAATAATTTTACTAAATAAGATTAGTTTAATTTAAATGAAAATCATAATTTAAATGAAAAATACAGATTGTAAAACTATAACTGATTTTATAAGGCTTTCAAAAATTACACAAGGTCTTGTAAAATTATCTTAGAACCATAAGAAATAATTTTTTAAATTTATCAACACATTTTAGGATAATAAAATTTCATTTAAATTAACTAACTAATTATAATTAATTATGTAAGACGTAATTAAATACCAATACTTTTACTGTGTTCATATTATCACATATAGGATGCCTAAATTTTATTTACACATTCAGGGATGAGGTCACTCTTCTTTTGGACAATTTACTAATCATAAGGGTCACATTACAATTTATAAGCGTAGGTTACTATTCATATTTTTTTTCTATTCAAATTCCAAACATCTTACTGATCTCATCATTGTATGTCATATTTTTGATATTAAAATCCTAAAAGTGACAATATTTTGTTTAAAGGTATCATATTTATTATTAGTTCATTGTGTTGTAATTTCATGTGATTATATGAAATAATTAAAATAATAAGTCCCTTGATTCTCCTCATATTGTTCTTGTATGAGTTATGAGGTTGGGTAAATGGTCTTAAGAGAAAATGTTAGATGAAATGCACATTTATATAAATGTATCTCACCACATAAAATCAATGTTCAGTCTTATTCCTCACAATTGACAACACAAATCTCTTATGAATATCAAGGATTTGCATATGATCTCTAAACAACCAATAAAAATGATCTCTATGTGTCAACATTAGGTAATCTGAGGAATGGTGCATCTTGGTATGATGACACAAGAATGATTTTCCCCCTAGTCCCCACACATAACATCACATTTACAAAGGGTGTAGTGGGTTTACACTCCCCATGTCAGTGTGTGAATAAGTCCTTGTTAACTAGATAGTTAAACCATTCTTTGAAGCTCACTCGAGGGATGATCTTCAAGATTTATAACATTTGATGATTGATTCCTTCCCAAGAAATCCTCCTCCATAGCCACTCCACCATATGGGGAATCCAAAATTTTTCCAATGTATTCAAAATTTAAAGAAAATACGAATCTTGAGTTGGATTTACCAAATAGAACATCTTATTGCTTTGGGCCTCCCCATGCCAACTCACCCTAGCATGAGAGCACTCCACTAACTAATGTCGCCATATGTGAGGGAACCCTTTCCTTATAGGTGTGGAGACAAGACAAGGCCATGAAATTTTACCATAACATCTTCTTAGGATCTTTTCAGACTACACATACTTTAAAGAGTTCCCAACACATTTCTTTACTACACTTGTAGATCATTCATCAGTATCACCTTCTATTACTTGCATAATAATATCATGTAGGTGTATGCCACCAAAAAGTGGCTAGAATAATCATGAATAAGAATTAAATTAAGGTTAGTTGTGGTAGTATAATAAAATCTCCTTATATCATATAAGTGAACATACTCTAAATCTACTGAATGATATATGGGTTTTTCTCCTCATTGACCCATGTATTGAACCGATTTGTTGGTTTTTTGATGCAATGAAGATTCTAATAATGGTGGGGACATGTGAATGGTTAATTATAGGTTCTTCAATTAATTAGTGGAATATAATTCCACCCAAAAAATAATATATATATATATATATATATATATATATATTCCCTCTACTCTAATTTTCCCTATCGATCATAAAAAATCTTTCTAGTTTGTGTTGGACAAGTCATAAATTTGAAATTCCTAATTCTTTTTATATTGGATGCCACCTAAAAATCGTTGAGAGTCCCCAACCAAACCATATATAAACATTGGAGGGAAGGTCAAATACCATAATTTGGGAGAGTAATAGAATTTTTTAAATCGTATAACCAAAAATGTTCTGCAACCCATCAATGAAAAAAATAGAAGATGCCTTATATTTTACTTTTCATTTCCCCTTTAAAGAAATCCCTTAATTAGTTTTTGAGATTTGATATCATATCTACACCCAGTTTTACACTATTCTACACCTCTAAGATCACTTCCATTACTCAAGATTTCTATCAAAATCCCCTAAACACATCCTTGATTGGTAACATTCAACCACTTAGAAAAGAGTCTTGAGACACTATTTATAACCTCTGGGAGCTAGTACTTCACACAATATACCACGTCATGTCAGTTTCCCTCCTCTAGTATCATCCAATACGATCATATCCACATCCAATATCATGGTCCCAGACAATGATTTTTGTTCCCAACTATGTTATCCATTGAAACATTCAAGAACATGACCAACCATATCTTAAACTAGATGTATTTATGTAAAAGATGATGGTGAGTCAATACTAAGCATATACAGTCCATAAGGGTCACCACCATAACTAGGATTTGTTCAATATTCCCCAAAGAATTTGGAGCTAAGAGGGATTAATTATATTGAACCCCCATAAAATGAGTCTTCTCGATATGATTCATATATCATATGTTGATTCCCACCACCCTCTGATGAAGGTGGAAGGTGTTTGTATATAGGGATGCCTTCTAAGAAAATACAGATGTTATTCCAATTAGTGGTACATTTGAATTTTTGAAATCAATATTACTTCAAAAAATCTAATATTTCATATATTTTATGTATGTCCACATGTTTTTATACAATATATTTTTTTAAAATATTAAACTTGTGTGATATCATGTGTTATATGTAACATCATGTTTTAACAAACTGTTATGTAATATTATTATTATTGACCATTATAACATAGACATCAAATTTGGAATTAGGAAAAGGTATAAAAAAATATTATAAATTAATTATAAGGATTTTTTAAAATTAAAATATATTAATGAATACTTACTTAATTTTTTGCAAAGGCTTTGTTTGCTTCAAAAATACATTTTTCTCAAAAAATAATTTGTGTTGGATTTTTGCGAACAAATGACAAAATTATTTCCTAAATCTTTTATTTTTTATCAAAAAAATTGTTATTTTTTTAATCCTCATTCCAAAATATACATAGGTTAAAAATTTATGAATTTTATGAAAAGAATAATTTTTTGGTAAATAGTTAAAATGATGATTTATATTAAAACATCGATTAAATTTAAATTATATACAAGGTTAATTTCTTTTAAAAGTTTTAAAATTAACAAATAATTTAATTATAATATTTTTCAACATCATTCAGTCATTTTAATAATATTAATTTTGAATTTTGATATTAAAACATTCTATACATATGAAAAATTATTTCCTTGGTAAACCATTTTTTTGTCACAATAATGAGTTTAATTAAAAATTCAATATAGAAAATTTTCTAAATAGAATTTGAAAAAATATATTGCATATTTTAAATAATCATAATTAATATTATATAATAAATTCATCATAATTTTGGTAAAAATAAGTTGTGAAATCATTAAACGATAATTAAAGCAGTTAAGGTTTGAACTTGTTTAACGAGTGTTAGACTAAAAGGATAATTGGTAAAATAAACTATATTCATGTTTGAATACCATTGGATGGAAATATTTCTACCCTATGTCATATAAGGGTTTTAGATGATTAATTTTTGAGTGTGATGGAATGTAAAAAATATGAATACAATTTATTCTTTTTAAAAATTCCACGTGTGTCCTCTCTGCCACATACAAAAGGGAACCCCTATCCTATAATCCCAACAGTTAAAGAATCTTATGGGTAAAAATTCCATAAAAGATACATTCATTACATCCCTCCTCAAAACATTTATTCCATTGTTTTTATTTTTATTTCATAATATGATGCCATTCGGTGTAAACCTATAGAGGTTTTCTGAAGTAAAAATATTGTTCTCAATCGAATGTTACAATTTTATTTATACATAAACATCCACAAAATATATTTCAATTATGAAGATGTAATGAAAAAATAATATACCTTATATTTATATATTATAATTTCAATGAAATAACCTACATTCACCACCTCAACCACCAAATGGGAAATGAAACCATCAATCCAGTGTAAGGCGGACTACCACCCTGTGAACTAATGCAAATCATTTTCCATAACCTCATGTCATTGATAGAGATAATGATAGATAAAATATTTATATTTCATATTTATGAAATATTTATACTTTTTAATTATAATATCATATTTAATTTAATAATATACATTCTATAGAAAAGTGAAAACATCACTCATGTGTACAACAGAATACTGCCGCTTAAAGGGATGTGACTCATTTTTCATATACAATTTACATGGACAGTAATATGGATATATTTAATGAATATATGTGATATATATATATATATATGAAATTATAATGAATATATTATTTTTCTGATTATTTACCTTCCTTTCGTTCTATATGTAGATAAAATTGAAACAATGTTTATATATATGTTTGTCCTACCATATCCAGGAAGAGTGTAATTACTTTTCTATCATTATCATTCATGTATTAATATAAATAAATATATAATGAATGTGTAAGAAATATTTTTTTGGTAAAAATCCTTCATATGTAAGATCCATGATAAATATAAAAGGAATGAAAATAAAAAACCAAAACACACAAGAAAAACAAAGCAGTTATTTCCCAAAACCTGATTTTAACAACAAATTGTGAATAAATAGGTGTTAAAAGTTAATAAGTAAATAAAATATGGTATGATATATATTATAATATTTATATAATAGATTTATAATAAATCAATATATAATATAATTGAATTTCGAACATGTACATAAGAATTCATGATTTAAGGTAAGGGATTTCAAGTATCACTTTTATTTCCAGGACACTGATACCAGATTCACAACTCATTTCATTTTATTGGCCTATACACTTCCCCTTACACATTTTATATCATGAATATACCTATGTTTTTGATACATAACGTTTCAATTTATGTTATTATTTCATCGGGATTATTATTTAGAAGCTACCAATGTTGTAAAATATTTCATCTTAAATTATAATTTTTAGGAATTATGTTATTCTATTAACCAATATTCTTTTATAAGGTGTATATATGGGCCCTTTGAAATTTTATATCAAAAATTTATTTATTTTCATTATATATAATGTCTTATTTATGGTTATTCATTTACAGGTCTTACAATACAAATGTTACCATTACTTGAAATGTATTTGTGGTCTCTCATTGAATTCATGGAGACATATTCCGTAGTTACCACTTATTTCTATTGTGTGGTGTACATAATTACATGTTACTATTTTGTACCATTAATATTATTTATAAATTTATATTTAATTTTTCATTTGATGTTATTATTTAATGTGACATACGATTCAAATGATACTAAAGTGGTAAACAGTTTTATGTTACAATCTAATTTTTATCAGGATTATTAATGATTATATTAAAAGGATGAAATATTAGGATCTACCTCTCATTCATCTCCTAAATTTTCTTTTCCTATATTTATTTCATGAATATACATGTTTTCCTTTAATTTTAATCAATTTACACAATATTCCAAAATAAATTTTTAAGGGAAAATAAATATATTTATATTTTTGATCAAATAACATCTTTCTTCCATGTGAATGTTTTTTAAAAATTTATTAAATAATGAAATAAAATTTAAAAATTATTTTTTAAATACTTGTATTCCCATTTATTAATATTTAATTTTTTTCAAAAATGGAATATTATTATTTCATATAACTATGTATATTTGAATTTTATTTTAAAATCTTAAAAAATATTTATTTTAACATTTATGTAATTATTAAAATTTTCCTCCATCATGAATAATAAATTATTTAATTATTATGTTACAACATATCATGATTTTTTAATGAAAATATTTTCCTATATATTTGTTTGTTTTTATATTTTAAATAATTGATTTCAAATGAAAATTAAATTTTCCTAAGGAATGATTTAATGATCTTCTATAGATTTTCTATTCCACAATGACATCATAATATGTATTTTCTTATATATTTATGAGAATATGAAAAAATGGTACCATCATTGTTAATTATTTCAATGGTTTATTTTTATTATTATGATAAAAATATTTTTATTAAATCAATTCATTTTCCATGGGTCAGGATGTTATGAATTGATGAAATGTGTATGAAAAAAGTTTTTTCCTTAGGTTATGATATAATGAAATGTTTATAAAACCCATTTTCCATATCATGGTTCATGATATGATGAATTTTTTATTATATTTTGGAAAAATAAAATTATGGATTAATTTATTTTTGAGACCTATAACTCCATTAATTTTATTTTTTAAATATATATATCTCATGAGATAATAATGGGAATGAAGTTTATGTTCGTGATCTACTTTGGAAAAAATGATGATGTTATTGACACACATAGGGAAAGTGGTGATACTAAATAATTTTCATTAAAATATGGAAAATATTTCCCAACCTGATCATATAATATTTGAGGATATTTTTTGTTAAAAATCTCATATTAAATGGCTTCCAAACTTATTTTGGTTCTAGTGTTATATGAAATGAACTTCAATTTCAGGATTTATTTATGATGATATATCACTTTTATGGTTCACATATTTTCAAATGAACATGTTTTCGACTGTGGATCATGTTTATGATATGTGATATTTTGTGAAATTTTTTTTATAAATATTTATAATCTTATAAAATTTCCTTATCTTATGATTCCATATGATCAAAAAAATTTATCCTCTAAGATAACCCTACAGTTCAACTAAGATCACCCATTATTATGTTACCATTCCCCTTGGACATTATGAAATGTCTATGTATTGTCTGGAAGATCCTTATAGGATATTTTTATGATCATTTATTTAATAAGATGAATTTCATCTAGTATCCAATGGAACCATACTTTCCCAATGCCCGGGCATGTATTTTTGAATTTTAGTGAATATTCATCCATTAAGATGTAATATATATGTATGAAAATCCTAGGTTGTTCTTGTTGTAATTAGATAAAAGATATTGCTATCTTTCCCAACTAGGATGAGAAAACACTAGTGATAACCTTAGGGATAATTCAAACGATGAGGCATGGTATAAAAAATTGTCTTAGAATATTGGGGAAGTATAGAGAGATTTATTTCCACGAAATTACATCCCTTTAAAGATACTACATGTATATTTTGTTATAGAACCATTTTACTTAGGTGTTATAACACTAAATAGGGCACCTTGATCCGGAATCAATCATGTCCTGGTTTATGAAAATGAGCCATTCAATACACCTAGTTTGAAACATTAAGGGGATATTCATTGTAAATTTAGAAAATATTTATGAAATATCATAAAGGACTTGATCTAGGGTCCTGAATGGCCTAGGATAAGCCTTTGTTTTCATATATTCATGTGTTGGTGGAATTATTTAGAAAACCAACAAGTCATTTTTGAAGATTATGTGGATTTCAAAAATGATTATTATTTTTCAGACTGTTTTTTGGTTTTACTATATGTTAGGATAGAGGGGAAATCATATTAACAATAAATATGTAAGAAGATTTGGTGATTATGTGTATCCAAAATGGAATATTACTAGATACAATTATATTGTAATTATTCATAAACATTTATCATGATATATAATTAACAATGTGAACATTAGTGAAATTAATTAAATTTAAAGCATAAATAAGATATAATTTTACAAAATTTCATGTATTAATAAATCAAGAAGAAAGATTATTATTATTTGTAAAATTAAAAAATGTGGGTAGATGTACCCCGAAGAATATATCATATAGAGGGGAAGATGTTTTATATGTTGAAAAAGGCAATAGAGTAATGAAATAAAAATGAATTTGATATCTTATTGGTGAAGAGCATGGGTATAATTTGAGTAAATTCCCTAAAAAAAGGATATCCCCTAGAATGAATAAGGATATATGTAATAATAAATTATTAATGTTAATGGGTTATAGTATTTATGTGTTTGGATTAATGAAATATTTTTTAGAACTATTTTACCAATGGTATTATTGTTATAAGATTCAAGAAACACCTAATGATTAAGGAAATTTTGTAAGTATATAGGTGTTCATGTATGATTAAATTATGATTTATAGATACCATCATAGGTTTGTGATTTTAAGTTAGATCATAAATTTATGTTCCTAGACACCACTTTTTTAGGTACTATGTGAAATGAATTTAATGATATTAATGATATTTTGAAATAATTTTATTGGAATAATGAATATGTAACTATTTGGTTCAACAATAAGTGTTATTTGAGGAATAAAATTATTTTAATAATTTTAATGGTTTTTATAACCATCATTGTTTATATATACTTTGAGGATTATGTGTTGAGTCCCACCTAGGGGGGTCAGTTAGCGATGTCCTGAGATGGTGGGCAAGAAGAACCTATAAACGCCTCCCTGTATTCTAGAGACTTATAACAACGAAGGGGGACCTAGGGTGTCTCTGTGGGATGTATATTCTATAATATATCATAGTGGATCACATTGGTAATCAATATAGATAAGAATTGGATATATTTTTAAGGATATGTAACAATTGAAAAATAACAAGAATCCAAGAAAAATAAGAAGGTGGAAGGGGAATAATAAATAGATAGAAAATGCTATAATGATCTGATAGCTATAAAAAATTAGTACATGGGGTAACAAGATATATATGAATATTCTCCATAAGATTCTACTTCATGTATCTCAGGCATATTCTCTTTACAATACTCCCATACTCTATCCTAGGACTCTAAATCAATCATCAGAAGCTAACTTCTTCCCTTTATCTATACCAACAACCTTGAATATTCTTTAGGTAAGAAAGTTTTCTTAGGAATGGTATGATATATACTATTTAGGTGCCTAAAAATGGTGTCTATATTAATTTACATCATGTTTATAAGGTGAGTATTGTGTTAATAAAAACAATGGATGGAAGAGTGAAAATAAATAAATCAATTCATCGAACATTGTTAAACATGGTACACCTATCAAATTATACCTAATTTATACTATTCTAGAGTTTCATTACGAAGGTAACCTATATATGTATGGAATATAGTGAATTTTATCATAATAAATGAATTATCAATGATGGACCATCCCCAAACATGTAATTTGGCTCAAGGGATGAGTCACATGAAAATCCAGTTACATATTTTTCTGAACTAAAAAATTAATATTTTTAATTTTAAAATATTAACCCTAATCATTTTTATTTTAATCTATATGTGATCTCAGGTATGTCTCTAGGTAAATTTCATAAAAAACCAATGATGTGGAGTCTATCCAAGGAAATCCATGAATGAGACCCCATATATCACTCCCGACATGTTGTGTGAAAACCAAGACAAAACTCTGAGTCCATACCTGCTATATCATATAGGGGTCCAAGTCTCACTTATGGTAGAGTACAACCATATCACCAATTATACTTTCCTCATGTTCTCTCTATGGTAACTAGCTTCACACATCTAGATTTAATGAAAAAAATATGTGAGCCCAACCCAGGCTTAACTATTATTTCCCCCTCCATATTTAAAATTCACTAAAAGAATATATAGATAAATAAATATGATCCCATCCAAAGAATCCTTATGTTTATAACCTTATATAACCCTTTTCATATGGTATGGATATTATATTTCATTCTAGAAAATATCAATTTTCAAGGAAAAAGTTTAAATTAATTATCTTGTATGCCAAATTACTTTGTCCCGATATTCCGGGATTGAATGGTGTGTAGGGTCCAAACACATGTCCTACCATTATATTCCTCACATTTTATACTAACAAACATTTATTATATATTTAGACACCCCTCAGGGGTGGTATTAAAATTTTAGGCATGTGGATTTTTGATTTTTCAGGGATGGCACGCCCATTGGGGTGGCTCAAGAAAGGAATATCAACCAATGAGTTAATTCATTGTTATTTCTGATCCCATAGATTAATTTAAGACACTTAATTTAAATAATTAAACATTTCATATGTTTTCATTTAAAATTGTTGTGCATTACATGATATGTTAATATATAGTATTGAAATGATTTTCAATAAAAACATGACCACCCACCTTAGCTCTATAATCCAATCCTCATCAAAATTCATCCAATGAACAATGATTGAATGAAAAAAATTAAAATAATCATAAAATATTCTTAAAATGGGTTAAATGATCTCAAATCACAATATTTAAACATATGGGTTGATAAATTATGAATATAAGGAAGAGGAGTGTGTAGAATACCTAGAGGAGTCCAACACATGTCACAGTGATCAGTTTAGAGTCCGTATAATAGAGAAACTAAATTACATAGAACTAAGAAGGGGAAGGGTTCTCATGTGAATGATTGGGAAAAAATTAGGGATGATATTGTTAGGTTAATAAGTCATAATATGATAAAATGGTAAGTTCCCCGTCAAAAATGGAGACACATGGTTCAGATGGAAGTTTTTCCAAACCATGTGCCAATTGTGTGATGTGTAGTACACTGATAACCCCCACACATGGGATATCTACATTTTTTGAATGAACATGAGAATCCTATAATAAATTAATATACTATTTATGTAATAAAAGCATCAAAATTTTATTCCTAGGCATGGAAGTTTTTTGAGAGACCATATGTCATCCTCCATCACACTAAGTGAATGTATGGTTATGTCGCATGGTTGGAACTAACTATGTAGTAACCATATATCTCATAATGGTTTTCCAAATTGTATTGGTATAATATTTGATGAAGCCCCAAGAATATAACATACCTCTCTGTTAATTTTAGAGAACAATTATATAAAATTATAATTGGTATTGAATTGTATCACATTGATCAATACCTTTTAAAAAACTGGGACATTTTAAAATCCTATCAATAAGAAAACTCAACATCTGAATTACATTTTGAGTAAGTTATTGTGGCTGCTAAGAATTGTTTTGGCCACTCTACAAGTAAATCAATATCCCAATACCATTCCACTTCTTGAACATGGTTGTACTACAGAATTAAGAAGACTAGTGGAACTGACATGCCACATAGATCTATTATCCCATAATTAATGCTTCATATTATATTCTCCTCAATAAATGAATCCACCTATAGAAAAATATCACCAAGGTCAAACGAATGAGATAGTTCTACATGATACTAATGAAACTAAGATACGTGGAAGGAATCATTCATCCAAAAATACCTCTGAGGTAACTAAAACTAAAAGGATAGCTACCCGACTCTCTCCACTATCTTATAAGGTCATAGATACAAAGGAAATAACATGAATGTTCATTGAATTAATTCATGATAAAATCATGTAAATACCTGTAATAATGATATGATGTACCACCTCAAACTGTTGACGACGCTGATGATGATCTATATAGAACTTATCCATTGATGAAGTTATTCCATACATTTCGAAATCAAATGTAAATCCTTTGAATACTCATAAATGTGACAAAAACCTAGTAGTTTTGTTTCACCAACTTCTAAACTTTATAGAGGGGAACATAAAGACCTACTGTATAGGGCCTCTTATAGATCCATCTGAATCATTTCTTGAAAAGTGTTGTTATCTTGAAATTCTAGAAGACTTAATTTTTCACAATAATGTTGAATCCACGATACATTATCAAATCAGGTCCACTATCACATACATAGTTTTCACACCCATCTGGTTTCTTTAGTTGTGTTGGACTTTGGGGAACTTGAGAACCATGTGAATTATACAACCCCTACAAACACCATGATGTAAAATTGGACTCCTAGTCAAACATAGTAGAATATGAAAAACAATGAAGACACCCAATATCTCGATTATAAAGGCACATAGAATCATAAAATGAGAAGGTATCCCATATTGTAAGGATGTGTGTAACCTTGGTCAACATATTAATGATCACCCATTTCACATCATTGTATCAAGGAGGAATCTAAAAGACTATCAAGAAGTCAATGGTTATGTTAGGGATTGATAGAGGATATAGAAGCCCTGCTATTCAATGATTCTCATCTTTCACCAACTAATATCAGTTGCACCAAGTGATAAAACAATATATATAACTCTTCATACCTGGCCACCAATACGGATGTCATATATTTCTATACATATTTGTAAACCCATGGTGAATTTCCTATATATGGAAATTATATTCCTGCATAATCTATTTCTATATGTATGAAGGAAATTATACATAGCCATGGTCAAGCAAAATGGAATTCTCTTAAACAACCCAACAAGTTTGCAGGTTATCTCCTATGATGCCCTCACTCAAGAAGATACCATCAAAATCAAATTGATTCCCCCACTGTACCCAATATATAAATAATGATGTCACTACTAGAGTTTTTAAAACAGGTTTCCCATGAAATTCAAGAACCACTAGGTGCATCTCAGAAAATTATCCCACCAACTGTTACTCACTATATCCCTCCTTGATGTCATGTATCTAAATATTCTAGCTTGGGGAACCAACTACTGCATTACCCTTCCGAGGTGTATATGAATGCACAAATTAAGAAAATGCATGTATTATACCCACCTGATATTCCTTGTATTAAAATATTACTATATGGAGGTGTATGTGAGACTTTTATGATCCATGTAAACAACAAACCACTCTCTAAAAAATTAATTCCTCCAACATTAGAGATCATGAAACATGAGTGTTGTCTCATGGTTGTGTGCATGGTTATTCGGCTCATGATGTCTCAGTTGGGGGGACCCATATGTTACAAACCAATCTCCCAACATCATAACTTTTAGATGTATTATTATTAAAGCATTATAATAAATAGTATTTTTCTAGATCAGCTTTGTCATAATAATGATAGATGTTGAATTCAGTCTCCATTTCAACTACTAAAAATGTGTCTCAAAATATTCTTTCTATAGTAATTTCACACTATTTATAGTCTAGATTGTAATAGGTACATCCAATAATGAGAAATCTATGATGAATATTCTATAACAGCTTGGAATAACCAATAATCTATGTATATCATGTACTTTCTGGTGATTTTCCTAGTAATCCATAGTACTCTCTTTCTTTATGTCAATAGATACACCTGTGTCTGAAATGATATGACCTATAAATTTAACCTTGCTGAACCAAAAGTGGCATTTATTGAGATTCACAAAAATGTGGATATCTTTTAATATATTTTTATAAATATCAAGATGGTTTTATTGGTCATGTTTGGTGTACTAATACATATATATTTTATATATAAGACCACCTGAAATGAATCTATTTATGAGAGGGAAACCTGATTTTTAAAATCCATAAAGATTGTTTGTGCGTTCCTAAGTAAGAACGACGTAACCTGTTACTTGTGTGTAGTTTTATCTCTTATGGAATGTTTTATGTGAAATTTATAATGGTCTCAAACACACATGATGGAATCTTGACTGAAAATAGATCATATAGAAAACCTTCTTTCCTCGCAACAGGTAGATGAGGTCATATATATGAGGCTTTGGATAATGGTTCTTCAATATGTGTAGGTTCAATCGACAGTAATCCATGCTCAGATAGAGGGTATTGTCCAACATGTTGGAAAAATGGACGGGAGAACCCCAAGGATAAGTGATGTGTCTAATAAAAGCATTTCCATCTTGGTCTTCCAACAACTCATTATGTTCGTAGTGCTCTAAAGGTAACATCCTATAGGGTGGAATGGAAACAGGTGTTTCACCTAGAAGTTCTTTGATGGGGAACTGATATACTCTCTCAGGAGGTAAGTTATAAAACCATCAAGTTAGATACCCAATAATTATCCATAAAATGAGGGAACTCCATAAGCTTCCTTTCCCGATTCATCATAAAGTAATACACAATATGGTCTATTATCTTACCCACCCTTGTGAACCTAGTTTCATCTCAGCTAGAATGGATATCCCACACACCCTTATGAATATACATGATACACTCGTGTTAGGTGAACTACTCCTTTTAGTGGTTGAAATCAAAAATATTTCTAATAAAGAACTAGGAAAGACATACTAAAAATGAAAATAAAGCTGGTCAACTCAAGGAAGAAGAAATTCTATAAGAAATGGTACCCACCTATCTCAAGGATACAATCCATTCACTAGATTATTTTTCTTATCTGACCCATAATAGTTTATCAAGAGTCATAACACTGCTAATGTGTTCACTTTCAAGGACTAGACATACCATAAACAAAAATGATATAATAAATTATGAGAAACCTTTATAAAATAGATAATAAACTAATGTAGAGGCTAACCAAATTGTAACACATACATTTGAAGGCCATGGAATCTTCTCCTAAGGTGTATGATACATTAAATTGATATGTCCTAAATAGTCACCTTGTGAGGCAACACGACTAACCTTGTTAGGTCTTTTCTATTGGTGATGCACCTCTAAAGACTGAATACCTAATCCTTGACTATCCACACTACCTGATTGGTCGGTAGAACAATGCTGTCTAGCAATATGCAGTGTCACTGATCCTATACAAGAAAGTAGTGTTGGGATAGACTTCCATTCACTAGGAATGGGAGAGAAAATTAGTTGAAATTCCATAGGTGACACATCCTAGGAAAATATTGTCTCTTAATCAGTTCCTTATAAATTGGTTCTTCTTATGGAATGGCCTACCATAATTTTGGAAAACAATGTAGATTATGATGCATGATATGTGGATTGTACTTCCCCTATGTGAGCCCTTGAAATGACCTTTCCTTAGAATGGAAAAACAACTTCCCTCCCTAGAATCTGAAATGCTTAATCTCTCAATGTCATACTCCCTTAGGTTATGCTTAGTGAAGAGGGCCTAGTTCATGGTTTTTAAAATGACTATCAGCATAATAAAAGTCACCAAGGATTAGTTGGTGTATGAAAGCCCCTCCTCAAACCATCTCATTGTCTTCATCCTATCAGCGATCATGATCAGTGAAAAAAAACTGTAATATGGTGAATCTAGTTGAATATTCCATCATTGACATTTCACCCTAATGGAGGTTCAAAAAGACTTGAGAATAGTCTTTTCTCATAGTATGTGGAATAATGTTGTCGAATAAGATTGTTCAAATGGCCGCATATACCATACCATGATGTCGAAAAACTTAAGTGAGGAGATCCTAAAAATTCTTGGAGGAGTCACAAAGCATATAAGAGGAAAGACTAACACTACACTATAGAGTCATCTCTATATCCATGATGATAGAAAACATGTAATCTATCCATTAATTAGTAGCCTATGGACCCCATCCCTCGAAATGGAAGGAGGATGTTGTCGTGGTAAATCCCATGAAAACTATTCCGTGGTAGAAAATGGTTAGGTAAAACCCAAAAAATAAGTAATATGTTGAATGAAGATAACTCAGAATTGAGCATTGATGACTAGTAATAGATTATCATAAGGTTCCTCTATTATAACTATAAGAGTTATCACTATTAGATTATGGACCACAACCTCTGGAGTGTTCTCATTATGACTATGTTGGTGTTCGATGTGAGGATGTCATGATGGCATAAATCTATAATTTACAACCACACTCATAAAATAATTTTTATTATAATACAGGAAAATCAATAATAATAGATGACATGCATATAGACTTCCTATAACATGTAATGTAACACCCCAGGTAAATAAATAATATGACATTTTCATATTTATCCATATTTGTGAATAAAATATTAATATGACTTTAAAGGGGACGCTATGCTCGATGGCGTACCCAACACGCAACAACGAGTTTCTTGGGAATCTTACGTTGCACTCTAATAATAAAATAATATTATTCTAAATGGTAGTTAACATGTAGCCGTTGTAATGGCGGGAATGGATAGAAATAACTAAAATATGATTATATATGTTCTTAAATATTTTTTACATTTATACAATAAAAGATAAAGGCTTAAAATACGGAAAGACTTCAATTTTAGGCGTATATGCCCTAGTTTTCACTAAAGGTTCACTTATCACATTTTGATGGAGAACCGTCATTAAATATAGTTTTGTTCACTCTTAAAAATTCTTTTGGACCAAATAAAACTCTTATTAAGAATCGAGACATCAAAATTTACTTTGTAAATTTTTGGTATCTTTCCGATAAAGTTCATTTTTTAATGAATAGTGTAAAATGTTGTATTTTAATTCAAAACCAATTTTTAATCTAATTTATTTATATGATTAGATTATATTTTGAATTGGTTTTAAAGTGAAATTAGAAAATATTTTTACCATTAAATCCAATAGTGGTCGTTGGAATCAATTTCACTTTGAAATCAGACTTAAACTAGTGTCAATCTTTTGATACTTATTGTTTTATAAAAACACGCTATTTGCTCTGACAGCGGGAATTAATTATTAAATTAATTAATGTGATTAATATGTTTTTAATTTTGTAAAACGGACTTCATTTTTGAATTTGGAATATCAAATATAGCTTAGGGTGAATTTTTGGGATTTTTCTGAAAAACTTCAATTTTTGATGAATAGTGAAACCACTAAGTGGTACTTATAAAAGCTGATTTTTCGTTTAAATGAAATTTTACCACTTATGTGTTTTGAATTTCAAAAATCCGACATACATTGTTGTCCTTAAGAAGTAAAATGTGGTTCAATGGGATAAAAATAATTTTTTGGTGAATAGTAACTTATTAAGTTTTTAATCGCGATTAGTAGTAATTAGTGTAGTTTAAGGTATAAATAAAGCTTTAATAATATGAAATGACCTTGACACATGTCTTACCCTTATTGGTTGTGTCATGGCCGACCAAGACAAGCCATGGGTCAACTTGGGGACCCCATGGATCCACTTTGGTTGGGAAATGACATAAATAACATTTTATTTAATGTAAAAGTAAAATTGACACAAACATGATATGTTTTACAAAAACAATTCTTAAGTGGGGTTATAAAAGTCATCTTTTTAATTATAAATAATAATTGGAAAGATAAAAAGATTTCCTACATCATAGTAGTTTTTTTATAATTTTTAGACATTAAATAAATTAAATTATTTATGACATAATAATGATGCAGCGATGACATCATTATTTGACGATTTAAATAAAATGGAAAGATAATGTAAAATCTATGAACTACACATGTCCAAAACTTATTGGATGAGTGGATTTAGAGGCCTTATCACCTTATCCACGAATTATATCAATGTGGGACCTTTTGAAACCGAAACACATTTTCAAATAAAGTAATATTTCTTTACTTTCCAAAAGTACCCCTCCTCTCCTCTTATAAAAGGCCCCCACCTCTACCTCATTTAACACACTCCTCAAGCCTTTGGCTCGGACAACCCCTGCCCATTTACTCTCTCAACATCCCTCTCCTCCTCCTAGAGGATTCCTTTTGGGAATAATCCTTTCAAAGGAAGCCTTTAGGCTCAAATCAAAAGGAGTTACACTTTTAAAGGTAATTCTTTCTCTCATGTTCATTTGTTTTATTTTGCTTCTCCAACCCCCTAAAATCTTTTTATTTATTTTTTTTGTAACAACACCAGTATATTCAATATAATAGGATGTTTTTATAAGATTTATTCGAGCTACACTCTCACACAACTACATCAAATGGTTAAAGAACATACAGTTTCCGTGGATGGTGAAATTCTGCCTCCCGAAACGATGATTGTTCAATACTCATTTAACACCTTCAAAGGTGGCCATTATGATGTCAATATTTTTATATATGATATATAATATGTTTATGTTTTCCTTATGCTTATGTATTTTTCATTTTTGTCTTACCTTTATGGCTTCCATTATGGGTATACGCGATATCTTCATTTAAGGAAGTGCGGACTACCGCCCCCTCAAAGTGATTTGATTCGTTAAATACCATATATGGGATGTATAAAGGATGGAAATATGATATTATATATGATATTATACTGGAATTATAATATACCTTTATATCATTATTATTCCATTATATAAAATATGAAATAGAAATGAAAGTAGCGTTCATGCGTACGTACGGCTTACCGTCTCCATGAACGATGCATTTCATTTCTTACCTATAAATGATTATGTAATGTTATAAATGCATGCATGTACTGGATATATATGACATATATGATATCTACATCATGAATACAATTCTGGATATAATAAACATTTGGCCACACGAACAACATGTAATTGTAAGAAGTCCACTTTCGACTTAAAAACCAAATATCGGCAAAACAAATATTATTAACTTAAATGATTACATAATGTTTATGACATGGTAATAAGTGGTATAAAAGTAATAATGAACTTGAAAAAGGTTCTTAAGGAATTGTAAATTAACTCAAGTTTATTATTCAGGAGATTAAAGAACGATCGAGTCAAGTCGGACCCGAGGTAAGGGGTCCTACTCCTCTCTTTCTTTTTAAGTACACACTTTTATGTCATTCCTTTTAAAGCTCATATTTCTTGTTATTGGGGTGATCTTTTATATTAAACATACTATAATTTTTATGTTCATGTGATGAGTGACCCTATTCTCTCTCATCAATCCATTTTGGATGTTTTGAGTGGTGCCGTTAGGCTGCCGAACTTTCGTAAGAGATCTAACCTCTCTCTTTCTTTTTAAGTACTCTCCTTTATGTCACTTCTTTTAAACTCCTCCTTGCAATGTTGGGGGATTTTCATTTATATTCCACTTTCTGTAATTGTAATATGATGGGATACTCTATTTGATCTCATCAATCCATATTCAGAAGTTTTATGTGGAGCTGTTAGGCTGCCGAGTTTTCGTAAGGGATTTTTCATCTCACTTCTATTCCCATGAGATTTATGCTACATTTTCCACAAATTCCATTGAGTGGTGTATTTACTGCCCATTATTCTACTCTTTGTGTAATATACTTTCGTTTATGAGTATTTACATCAATGATCTATTGTCCTTCTTTCATGGGGTGTATGTTTTGAAAGATACCCAAGTCGGTAAGGGAACCTTTCACCCTCCTCCTTTTTAAAAGACTTCTTCTGTTGGGTCTTTTAATTTACATATTGTTATGTTGGGATATTTTATCATATATCCTTATTGATGTAAATTTTATGTCCAAGTGATGAGATACACTTTTTATCTCTCATCAACTCATTTTTGATGTGATGCCGTTAGGCTGTCAAGGGAACTTTTTAACCCAATTTCGATTTCTTTGGGTTCAACTTGTAGTCATTGAATATGTAATCCATTGAATATGTGTGAATGACCTTTTATTGTTTTACACTTAATATCCACTTATATTAGGTGTATATATATTTTTCACACATATTTTTGAGATTTATTTGTCCTTAATTTAAGGATACCTTCTTTATAAGGGATTTCATCACATTTGACATTTCTATTGAGGGTTAATTGTTGTTATGCACCAATTCACTCTTATATGGTGTATATACTGTCCTTTGGAGTATTATATCATGAATCATTTTATTCTAATGATATTATAAATTTCTGACTAAATGTTATTCCTCGATTATTGTTTTCAAGTGTCTCTAATTTTGGTAAAACCCCTTTAACCAAAATATCGTTTTAAATGTTTTAATTATTTGTTCTTATTAATATCCATGTTTTCAAAATGATTTTAAGGATTTATTTATATGGATATTAGTGGTATAAAATGTTAAAAGCTTCAAGGTGGTATGGGACACTTTGATTCAAAAATCTCTTTATAAAATGTTTTAAATGGTTTTGGAAATGGTTTCTTTTTGAATGGATTCATTATTTCAATATCCTAAAATGTTATATTGTGATTGAAATGTGGAAATGTTATGTTTCCTTTATTCATGTTTATGTGATATGATTATGTTATGGTTCTTGGGCATTGTTATGAAGTACGGGTGGTTCCGTGATAAACTAAGGGCGGGTGAGCCCGATATAGCTCTCCAATGCATTGGGTAACGCGAAGGAGTGAAACGTTAAGGTTTCTCCGAAGAGATTTAGGGAATATACTGTGATGGGTATTCCAAACGTAACCAAGAGGGTTACTCCCTACGTAAGAATGTTATGAATGCCTCAAGTTACCTTTATGTCTTATGTTTTCTATGATTTATTCATGATTTTATATGCCTATGTTTCATGGGTAAAGTATGATTTCATTCTTATGTATATATGAACTCATGTTTCCTTTCCATATTTTTATAACCCTTACTGAGCTTTTTATGCTCATCCCAAGTTTTTGAAATGCTTTTCACAGGTAAAGGGAAAGGTACATGATGTGACGATAGTGTCAAGGATGTGCCAAGAAAGAATCCGTGTTTTATTTTAAATAGGTTTCCATTGATGGGAAGAATGAATATTGTCTTTTATGTAACCACCTTGTTTAAATGTGGAATGTAATGCAAGTTTCATGATCTAATTCTCTAAAACTCTAAACCTGAAGAGATCCTCAATGTGTAATCTTGTAATAACTCAAGTTTAAGTAAGGTTTAAGGCTGGGGCCTTATAGTTGGTATCAAAGGTCGGTTTAGATAACTTTAGAGGTTAGGGTATTCTTTAAGCATAATTGACAATTACCATAATGGTTAGGATTTCAGAAAGAGTATTAGTTTTAGATAAAGTGAATGAGTAAGTATATCTTATTGTCTATCTTACTCATTAGTACATGACAGTTTTGTTGATATACTCACACTGACATTTCTATTTTTAGTGAATGGATGGATCTAGCAGGCACCAAAGAGACAACAGGTTTGAAGGAAACTGTGGTGGTTCTCTGATTAAGATACTAGATAAAATGAAGGATTCAATGAGGAAACTCGTGGTTGTTCTAAACCAAATATCAAGGAGTCTTGATCAACCACTTCAACCTTGGTGAGTTCTCTAATGCATCATGTACGAGATGGCCAACTCGATGTGGAAATTCAGGTAATAATTATTAAGGTAACCATTAGGGTTTATATGATACTTAATTTTTAGGTAATTATGGGTTACTCTATGATATGATAGAAAATGAAAGGAATGAGATAAACTTGAGGTTAAAATATGTTATGATTATTCTTGAAGATTTTATCTCATTTTGGGGAATGTTTTAAGAATTATATAGTTTTGAAAAAAGGACAACACGCAGACCGTGTGACAACCCGTCGCGTCGGACAAAGCTGCGGGAATCGAACCCACAACCAAAGTGCGACTGGTATTTATCGCCTACCACTGGACTACGTGAAGTCCCTAGTTAGTTTGATCGATTCTTTCTATTTATATGATTTTATGAATTAAGAGTAAGTTGATTTTGGGTTATTTATGAAAATGATTAACCTATCATGGAGGATATGTGATTAGGTTAATTACTTTTCAATACGAGACTTTAGGAGAAACTGATGTTGTTTGGAGATAAATGTTACGATTTAACTTGGAAGACTATGTGACTAAATCCTTCAAATATTTGGGTTTCAATCTTATTTTGGTTTACTTTGAAGAATTTTATGGACAAATTGTTTATTGGATGGTCCTCGTTGAACTTTGGGTTTTGTTGGACAAATTTTGGAGATTAAGAATAGATTTTCTTTTTATAAGGGGTTATCCTTTTCTGGATTATCTGATCTTGTACTAACCTTTTTGGTTTTGGTTTTGGTTAAAGCCTAAATACATGGGATGTATATAGTTCTCTTTTGGGGATTAGGTGATTCTTTAGAAGTTGATTATAGTACTCTTAATGCGAACAAGTCTCCCTAAATACTCGTCTTTTAGAAAAAAATATGAGTTTGACTAAGGAATCTAGTAAAAGTTGAGAGTCAACATGATAAGTGATTATGTTTCCTTATGAATAAATTCCTCAATAAAAAGTAACTTAAAACAAAAAATGTTGTCTATTAACTTTTCCTACTGGGGAATCGAATACCGTTTAACCCATCACAAGTTTGTGATTTTCTCATGGTTAACTTTGTCCTAAACATGTTTTCTATCACTCTCCATCAGAACATGACCCTTTGTTTTTTCCTCCATGTCCATATTTTCATACTTGGAATCCTAGTATGGGTTAACTCGGGTGACCTTTGTACTTATCTTTCTTTATTTTAAAGTGTTTTTTTTACCGACTTTTGGTCCGATGTGGGACTTTCAAGGATGTTTCCAAGCTCAATTTTAAAAATTGCGAGGACGCAATTCCCAAAAGGGGGAAAGGATGTAACACCCCAGGTAAATAAAGAATACGACATTTTTATATTTATCCATATTTGTGAATAAAATATTAATATGACTTTAAAGGGGACGCTATGCTCGATGGCGTACCCAACACGCAACAACGAGTTTCTTGGGAATCTTACATTGCACTCTAATAATAAAATAATATTATTCTAAATGGTAGTTAACATGTATCCGTTGTAATGGCGGGAATGGATAGAAATAACTAAAATATGATTATATATGTTCTTAAATATTTTTTACATTTATACAATAAAAGATAAAGTCTTAAAATACGGAAAGACTTCAATTTTAGGCGTATATGCCCTAGTTTTCACTAAAGGTTCACTTATCACCTTTTGATGGAGAACCGTCATTAAATATAGTTTTGTTCACTCTTAAATATTATTTTGGACCAAATAAAACTCTTATTAAGAATCGGGACATCAAAATTTACTTTGTGTAAATTTTTGGTATCTTTCCGATAAAGTTCATTTTTTTAATGAATAGTGTAAAATGTTGTATTTTAATTCAAAACCAATTTTTAATATAATTTATTTATATGATTAGATTATATTTTGAATTGGTTTTAAAGTGAAATTAGAAAATATTTTTACCATTAAATCCAATAGTGGTCGTTGGAATCAATTTCACTTTGAAATCAGACTTAAACTAGTGTCAATCTTTTGATACTTATTGTTTTATAAAAACACGCTATTTGCTCTGACAGCGGGAATTAATTATTAAATTAATTAATGTGATTAATATGTTTTTAATTTTGTAAAACGGACTTCATTTTTGAATTTGTAATATCAAATATAGCTTAGGGTGAATTTTTGGGATTTTTCTGAAAAACTTCAATTTTTGATGAATAGTGAAACCACTAAGTGGTACTTATAAAAGCTGATTTTTCGTTTAAATGAAATTTTACCACTTATGTGTTTTGAATTTCAAAAATCCGACATACATGGTTGTCCTTAAGAAGTAAAATGTGATTCAATGGGATAAAAATAATTTTTTTGTGAATAGTAACTTATTAAGTTTTTAATCGCGATTAGTGGTAATTAGTGTAGTTTAAGGTATAAATAATGCCTTAATAATATGAAATGACCTTGACACATGTCTTACCCTTATTGGTTGTGTCATGGCCGACCAAGAAAAGCCATGGGTCAACTTGGGGACCCCATGGATCCACTTTGGTTGGGAAATGACATAAATAACATTTTATTTAATGTAAAAGTAAAATTGACACAAACATGATATGTTTTACTAAAACAATTTTTAAGTGGGGTTATACAAGTCATCGTTTTGATTATAAATATTAATTGGAAAGATAAAAAGATTTCCTACATCATAGTATTTTTTTTATAATTTTTAGACATTAAATAAATTAAATTATTTATGACATAATAATGATGCAGCGATGACATCATTATTTGACGATTTAAATAAAATGGAAAGATAATGTAAAATCTATGAACTACACATGTCCAAAACTTATTGGATGTGTTGATTTCGAAGACTTATCACCTTATCCACGAATTATATCAATGTGGGACCTTTTTAAACCAAAACACATTTTCAAATAAAGTAATATTTCTTTACTTTCCAAAAGTACCCCTCCTCTCCTCTTATAAAAGGCCCACACCTCTACCTCATTTAACACACTCCTCAAGCCTTTGGCTCGGCCAACCCCTACCCATTTACTCTCTCCACACCCCTCTCCTCATCCTAGAGGATTCCCTTTGGGCAGAATCCGTTCAAAGGAAGCCTTTAGGCTCAAATCAAAAGGAGTTACACTTTTAAAGGTAATTCTTTCTCTCATGTTCATTTGTTTTATTTTGCTTCTCCAACCCCCTAAAATCTTTTTATTTTTTATTTTTGTAACAACACCAGTATCTTCAATATACTAGTATGATGTTATAATATTTATTCGAGCTACAATCTCACACAACTACATCAAATGGTTAAAGAACATACGGTTTCCGTGGATGGTGAAATTCTGCCTCCCGAAACGATGATTGTTCAATACTCATTTAACACCTTCAAAGGTGGACATTATGATGTCACTATTTTTATATATGATATATAATATGTTTATGTTTTCCTTATGCTTCTGTATTTTTCATTTTTGTCTTACCTTTATGGCTTCCATTATGGGTATATGCGATATCTTCATTTAAGGAAGTGCGGACTACCGCCCCCTCAAAGTGATTTGATTCGTTAAATACCATATGTGGGATGTATAAAGGATGGAAATATGATATTATATATGATATTATACTGGAATTATAATATACCTTTATATCATTATTATTCCAATATATAAAATATGAAATAGAAATGAAAGTAGCGTTCATGCGTACGTACGACTTACCGTCTCCATGAACGGTGCATTTCATTTCTTACCTCTAAATGATTATGTAATGTTATAAATGCATGAATGTACTGGATATATATGACATATATGATATCTACATCATGAATACAATTCTGGATATAATAAACATTTTGCCACACGAACAACATGTAATTGTAAGAAGTCCACTTTCGACTTAAAAACCAAATATCGGCAAAACAAATATTATTAACTTAAATGATTACATAATGTTTATGACATGGTAATAAGTGGTATAAAAGTAATAATGAACTTGAAAAAGTTTCTTAAGGAATTATAAATTAACTCAAGTTTATTATTCAGGAGATTAAAGAACGATCGAGTCAAGTCGGACCCGAGGTAAGGGATCCTACTCCTCTCTTTCTTTTTAAGTACACACTTTTATGTCATTCCTTTTAAAGCTCATATTTCTTGTTATTGGGGTGATCTTTTATATTAAACTTACTGTAATTTTTATTTTCATGTGATGAGAGACCCTATTCTCTCTCATCAATCCATTTTGGAAGTTTTGAGTGGCGCCGTTAGGCTGCCGAACTTTCGTAAGAGATCTAACCTCTCTCTTTCTTTTTAAGTACTCTCCTTTATGTCACTTCTTTTAAACTCCTCCTTGCAATGTTGGGGGATTTTCATTTATATTCCACTTGCTGTAATTGTAATATGATGGGATACTCTATTTGATCTCATCAATCCATATTCGTAAGTTTTATGTGGCGCCGTTAGGCTGCCGAGTTTTCGTAAGGGATTTTTCATCTCACTTCTATTCCCATGAGATTTATGATACATTTGCCAGAAATTCCATTGAGTGGTGTATGTACTTCCCATTATTCTACTCTTTGTGTAATATACTTTCGTTTATGAGTATTTACATCAATGATCTATTGTCCTTCTTTCATGGGGTGTATGTTTTGAAAGATACCCAAGTCGGTAAGGGAACCTTTCACCCTCCTCCTTTTTAAAAGACTTCTTTTGTTGGGTCTTTTAATTTACATATTGTTATGTTGGGATATTTTCTCATATATCCTTATTGATGTAAATTTTATGTCCATGTGATGAGATACACTTTTTATCTCTCATCAACTCATTTTTGATGTGATGCCGTTAGGCTGTCAAGGGAACTTTTTAACCCAATTTCGATTTCTTTGGGTTCAACTTGTAGTCATTGAATATGTCATCCATTGAATATGTGTGAATGAACTTTTATTGTTTTACACTTAATATCCACTTATATTAGGTGTATATATATTTTTCACACATATTTTTGAGATTTATTTGTCCTTAATTTAAGGATACCTTCTTTATAAGGGATTTCATCACATTTGACATTTCTATTGAGGGTTCATTGTTGTTATGCACCAATTCACTCTTATATGGTGTATATACTGTCCTTTGGAGTATTATATCATGAATCCTTTTATTCTCATGATATTACAAAGTTCTGACTAAATGTTATTCCTCGATTATTGTTTTCAAGTGTCTCTAATTTTGGTAAAACCCCTTTAACCAAAATATCGTTTTAAATGTTTTAATTATTTGTTCTTATTAATATCCATGTTTTCAAAATGATTTTAAGGATTTATTTATATGGATATTAATGGTTTAAAATGTTAAAAGATTCAAGGTGGTATGGGACACTTTGATTCAAAAATCTCTTTATTAAATGTTTTAAATGGTTTTGGAAATGGTTTCTTTTTGAATGGATTCATTATTTCAATATCCTAAAATGTTATATTGTGATTGAAATGTGGAAATGTAATGTTTCCTTTATTCATGTTTATGTGATACGATTATGTTATGGTTCTTGGGAATTGTTATGAAAAACGGGTGGTTCCGTGATAAACTAAGGGCGGGTGGGCCTGATATAGCTCTCCAATGCATTGGGTAACGCGAAGGAGTGAAACGTTAAGGTTTCTCCGAAGAGATTTAGGGAATATACTGTGATGGGTATTCCAAACGTAACCAAGAGGGTTACTCCCTACGTAAAAATGTTATGAATGCCTCAAGTTACCTTTATGTCTTATGTTTTCTATGATTTATTCATGATTTGATATGCCTATGTTTTATGGGTAAAGTATGATTTCATTCTTATGTATATATGAACTCATGTTTCCTTTCCATATTTTTATAACCCTTACTGAGCTTTTTATGCTCATCCCAAGTTTTTGAAATGCTTTTCACAGGTCAAGGGAATGGTACATGATGTGACGATAATGTCAAGGATGTGCCAAGAAAGAATCCGTGTTTTATTTTAAATAGGTTTCCATTGATGGGAAGAATGAATATTGTCTTTTATGTAACCACCTTGTTTAAATGTGGAATGTAATGAAAGTTTCATGATCTAATTCTCTAAAACTCTAAACCTGAAAAGATCCTCAATGTGTAATCTTGTAATAACTCAAGTTTAAGTAAGGTTTAAGGCTGGAGCCTTATATGTAACACCTCTCAAATATCTCCTAATGATAGGTCTTGGTTGTATGAAAGGTCATTAAAATATCATAAGAGACACAACCTACCACCCACTACTAAGTTGATGTTAGTTTCACTATCTCATACATCATAGGAGAGGTTCCAATATATTGAATATTAATTGAGAAATATATATGAAAAAAAACTTTACTTTGTAATTGGAAACCAATTTAGTATTAGAAAATTTATTTTTATACATTAATTAATTTATGTTCATTCTATTTTTTATATATTTATATAACAGTATGGTTAATTTAATACTTAAATAAAAATTTATAAAGTACCATACACTTTTTATATTAAAATTTAAATGTCATGTTACTATGACCTAGGTTGTACATATGGTATCCGGATGTAACTGAACATTCATTGAGATTTTGTTTTATGACCACCACTCCAAATTTATAGAAGACCACTCCTCCTAAATTTTAATTGGCATTCACCTATCAATTGTAATAATGTAGAATAATTGGTTAATTTATTTTTCACCATCAGTCTATGTAGGAAAACACATTTAGATTCATGTATGAAATTTGATTAATCCAATTATGTCATTCATGTAAGAAAAACTATCCCAATGAAAGGAATAACATGAAATTCACCAAAATATGAAAAAAAATATATGTAATGAGAGAGATATATAATAATATAATAATATATAAAATTTATGTAATAGAGTTCCTATAATGATGAATGAATTTAATATACATTAATATAATTTGGATAGGGTAGAAAAAATACATTAGAAACCCATCAACAATAATAATGACATAGAACATATGAATTACCCAATGGTGAAATTTAATAAACTATAAATGTGAAATGACGAATGACATTATCTCATCCTAGGTAATTTGGGTTTCCCAAAAACATGGGTTAGCTAATCCCATTCTCATTATCATTACCAAATTCCATTGTTCCTAGTATTTTATCTAATAATATAATAGTATGAAAAGTGGAAAACACCATATGAAAGGAATTTGTAGCATCCCACCCTAGAACCCACTCAGTAGTGCCCCACGAAGATGGGCTGCAAGACCTCCTGTGTACCTACCCATACACATTATGATTTCGACTAGTTGTGAGGGTCTAGGGTTTGTCTATGGAGAGAAATTTTACTTAAATATTAGAGTGGAGAACAACAGTAATCAATATAGAAATGTAGCTAAAACAATAATAAGTATATGAAAAAGTGGTAAAATAATAACACTCATTGAAATTAGAAGGTGGAAGGTGAGTAATAAATTGTAATAAATTTATGATGATGATTATGTCCCTACACAAATATATTGCATTGGTAAATCAAGGATACAATCATATACCACATGGAATATGTGAATAAAAAAAGGTAAAAGACTGCACTACTAGATTCTCAAGCATTGTTTCAGTTTTATACTCCCATTCTACATACTAAAACTGGAAATCAAGCATCAAAAGAGGGTTTATTCCCATTATCAATAATTGTAACAATGATTTCAACTTGGGTACCAATGGTGGCCTGAGTAGGTTGTGAGATAGAATTAGTTGGCCACCACAAAAAATGTCCTGATAAAACTAGTTCATGCTTATAATGCGAGATGTGTTCCAATAATAATAATGAATTCATGATAGAAAATAAAAAACTCAGTACATGAGACCATGTCCACAAGGATAGCCATCTAACTCTACCTACTTTGGCCTATGAAATAGGTTTCTTACTATGGTAAAATTAACATAAATATAATATGGTGAATGGGATCATAAAAATTGATACATCAATGGTTTACCATCCATAAGGAGGATATTTTCCTAGGGGATGAATCCTAGGAAAATCCAACTTCAAATTATTTTAATTTAAGATTACATCTTTTGTATTAAAAAATAAGCACCCTGGAACTATTTATGGTGATCTAGTAGGTATCCTAATTATATCTATAAGTACATTTTTTATAAAACAAATGTCATGAAGTCAGACCAAGGATACCCTAGAATTACATATCATGCCTGTCAGGGTGTTAGGACAATAAAGATAAACCTACGAGTCTCTCCTTTATTTCTCAAATCGGTGTCTGAGTACCACACATGGGGTGGTACAACTATCTCACCACTAAGTTTTTCTATAGGTTCTCCCCTAGGGAACCATTGTAACTCATCTAGAGTTAAAGGGAAATAAATTTTGATCCCATCCCCGGAATAGATAATTTCTCCCCCATTATAATTAAAATTCATTAACAAACTCTATCAATAATGCATGATGTTCCCATCCATGGAATCCTTAAATCAGGATCCTTATATCTTCCTCAAAATTGGGAAATAATTTGAATTGGAAATCTAGGTCATTTCATTTAGCAGGGAAACATTTATAACATAATTAACAAGATTGTAAAATCACTTAATCAATCAATTCAATTATGGAATGGGGTGTATGCACCTAGAAATTCTCCTACCATTATAAAAAAGCATGTTTAGACATTAAAACATTAATTATAAGGTGAAAAAACACACCATGGTGGTTTTTAAAATTTAATACAAATGGAATTTTTTGTTCTTGAGGGATGAAAAAACAACTTAGGTGTCTCAAGATCAGGAGATCAACCAATGAGTTGATTCGCTGCAATCATAGGTCCCATAGAGAAATAAAATCCATTTAATTTAATTAGTTATGGATTTTTTATGTGTTTCCAGAAAATTATGTCATGCAGAACAATGTTTCATCATATAAAGAAATATTAATCTTAGGTAATGAAGATTAAAAAAATACCTTAGGTTTTTAGATCTATCCTCATCCTAGTTTCATCCCTTGAATTGAAATCAAAAGAGACATATTAGAAGAATTTTCAAAATACCTGAAAATATGGAAAATTGACTTGCACAAAGATAGTTCAATATTAAAGAATGGAAACTAAAAATAAAATTATTTGGATTTTGGATCATACAAATAGGATTCCTACATAATTTACGGTGATAAATTTAGAGATCTTATGAGGGAGAAACCAACTTCCCTATAATATTTAAGGAGGAGGATTCACATGAATATGAAAGAGGAAAATGAAGGATGGTGAAAGGATTATGATATTAAATCATAATAGTGAAAAAAAGAAAATTATTCTTTAAAATCAAGATAAAAAGTTTTAGCCACATTGACGGTCAAACCATGCGTCAAACATGCTACACTTACTACCTAGGGATCTACCTCGCATGGGATATCTAAACATCTTGAATAACAATGAATATCCCATTCAACATAAAACAATTAATTTTCAAAGAAAATTAACATGGCCATGTGCCTAAGACAATACATTTGTAGAGAGACCGCATGGACTCCTTCTATGCACTGAGTGCCAACATGGTAAGGCCTCATGGTTAGTACTAACAATTTTTTAATCATTTTGAATATAATCCCTTTCAAATATTAGAGCTCTAGGCTCTGAATAAGCCCAAGACTATCCCTACTACTCTATAGAAATTAGATCCTAATTATATAAAAAATGAAGAGGGTTTGAATAGTAACACAAGGATTTATACCTCTCTAAAAAATGGGATTTAAAATTTATTTAATTATTAAGTATGTTCATACTAATTTTGGGGAGGTTATAAGACTTTAATTAATAATTTTTAGTAAAAAGAATAATCTAACCAGTTTTTCAAGGTCATGGTGGAGGAACCCACAATTGAAGGTAGATTAGGTTTAAATTAATACCATTGGCCTATGTGATTTTCTGGTTAGTACCAATAACAAGAAATATCTTGATTATCATGATTTTAGGAAAATATGTTTTATCATACATATAACCATGTGATTTAAAAATGATATGGGTACAGATTTTTCAGTATAAAAATTGGAGGTTTGTGAAAAAATTACCCAACACATGATTTGGAGTTATTTGGGGAAGTTTTTTCATTATTTATATAAAATAATTATATTTATGGAGAAAATTTATATATATATAAATATACTAAAAAATGATTAAAATATATATTCACATAGAAGGAGTTGAACAAACATCATAGAATGTGGTCATACCGGATTAAGGATTATGAATACTCAAGGAATTATGACCATATGAAATCAAATAGAGTGTTTGATTCTTTCAGATGAAAGGATCATTCTATCTTATATATTATTGATATGAAAAATGATCCAATATTTGTGGAATTGTGATGGAAAATATGTAAATCTTAAAGGTATGGGATAAATCTTTTCTTTCCCAATTGAGTGATCTATCATTTATATTAGTGATGATTAAATAAGTGATGTTGGACGATGTAAAATAAAATAATAAGGTGATAAGTTATCATAATTTCAATCTTTATTTTAATGGAATAATAATTACAAGAAACATGAATGTGTTCTGCCTATACTAGATTTGAAGAAAGAGCTATTTGAATAATCTCATAGTTCATCAATATATTTTCATCCTAGATGTATTGAAATATATTTGGATTTGAAAAAGTATTTCTTATAGTATGTAATGAAGATATATATTATAGAGTTTGTATCTTGGTGGTTAGTATTTCTATAAGTTAAATAAAAGAGACAAAATAAAAGGGGGTGTTACCAACATTTTCTATACAAGGATTTAAATTGGAAAAAATAACTATGGATTTTGTTAGAATATTCCCCAAAATGTATATATGTAATAATTACATATGAGTTGTAGTCATTAACCTAGAAAAGTAAACATAGTTCATCTAAAATAGAGAGGATTTAACTTATGATGAGTTTTCTAGGATACACATTAAAGAAGTGGTAAAGATGCGTGGAGTACCAAATTCTATTATATCTAGTTAGGATCTGATTTTTTAATCAATGTTATAGAGAATAATTTAGTAGGACTTGTATATAGAGCTATGTATAATAACTATGTATGACCCTTAGAAAATTATCTATTTAAAGGAAAAAATTAAAACCATGGAGAATATGTTTATATTTTTTCACTATATTACAATGATGGATTGGATTAACACCTTCCTCTTGTTGAGTTTTTATACAAAAATTTATTTTAATTGAGAATTTTGATATAACCATATAAATCCCTATATGGAAATAATTTTAAAACACCCTCAGGATGGGTGATATTAGTAAAATAATTCTATTGGTACCTGAGATAATAGAAGGAATGGAATAAAAATGTAGATCTATTTAAAAAACACAAGGGAAGGGAATCAAAAAGATGTTTGAAAAGATACACTAAAAATAATAAACATGATCTAGAATTTGAATTTGATGATATGGTGTTTCTAAGAATATATCCATTGAATAAGGTAATAATATTGGGAAATAAAGGAAAACTAAACCCTAGGTATGTCAATCCCTTTGAAATTCCTAATCATAGGAGAATGGTAGCTTATTTAAGTGGTGCTTCCACTAATCCTTTGTCAAGTACCCAATGTATTCCATGTATCACTACTGAGGAAGTTAATAAATGATAATTTAACTATTCTAAACTAATAGGTCTTAACACTCTATAATGGTATTTCTTATTATGAATAGTTTGTGGAGGTAATAGATCATAGATACAAAGTACTACGAAACATGACCACGAACTGTTTAATGTTTTGTGGAAAACCCACTAATTTTAAGAAGCTATGGGGGAACCTCAAAATATGATGAGGAATTACTACCCTCATTTGTATTTTTAGAGTAAAAAAATTTAGGGATACATTTATTTTAATGGGAGAAGAATGTAACGCCCCAATTATTTATGAAGATATTTTCTTCAAATAAATTATATTTCTCTGATATCATTCTTGCAAGCAATCGAATGTCTTAAAAAATTACAATACACTATTAATGTAATTATTTACCTTCATAAAAAATATGCTAAATTAACCTCTATGAATTGAAATAGGCACATATTGAAAATTATATATAATATTACTACGTAATTGAAATATATTTACAAATAAGTACAGAAAATTTATTAATGTAATTAAATGCTTCAAAAATACATTTTCCCTATGAGTTATTAGTACTATATATTGTGAAAAGGTATTAAAATTAATTTTTGATAGTTTTAGAAAATTTAATTCACAAAATTAATTTAACACCCCATGATTTCATAGTGAGTTATTTCCTTTAAAGTAATTCAATAGCTTGTGCTACATGAAACACCGAGTTCGAGTGCACCAAGACTTACCAAACTAGCCGTTCAAAAAGGGATTACGAATATTATTAATTTAATTTTGAATTTTAGATAATTCATATAATTTTATAATTCATATTACACGTTTTTTTAAACATAATATAAGAATAGATTCATTTTTTCAGATAAAAGAAGTATTTCTAAAAAAATGAAATTTTACCACCATTTAATGGAAAACCATTTTCAAAACCAATATTTAACACTTTTATATATTAAATTTAATGAAATTAAATTCGTTTCTAGAATCGAGACATAAAAAAAATTTGGAAATTTTTTTGGTACTTTTCTGACAACATTCATATTTTGATCAATTGTGAAAATACAAAATTTTAATTGAAAACAACTTTTTTAATCAAAATAATTTATAGTGTTAAATTATGCATATGAATGGTTTTTAAGTATAATAATATTATATTTTTATCATTTAATACAATGTAGGTCATTATAAGTAATTTCACATTTAAATTTCACATAAGCACATGTTAATATGTTGATAGTTTTTATTTTTAAAAACTCGATTTTTGGTTTTGATAACGAGAATTAATTTTAAAAAACTTAATTCTACTTTTATGTTTTGAATTTGGTATAATATAATTCATTTTTGAATTTGTTAAATCAAAATTATCTTAGTGTGAATTTTTGGTATTTTTCTGAATATATACAATTTTTTTATGAATAATGAAAAATATTGTGTTATTGATTCAAAATAGACTATTTATTTAAATAAATATTTATTTAATTTATTTATGTCAATATAGATACATAATACATATATTAGTTCATTGTGATTCTTTAGATTCATTTTTATAAAAAAATTAAGTGTAAAAAATATTATTGAACTTTTTACCGTATTTTACCCACCTTCTAGGAGCATTTGAAAATTTTCATAAAATGTAATTTTACCGCTTCTGTGAGTATAATTTCAAAAATAAAGGAAACATGGTTTACATCAGTAAGTTAAATGTGGTTCAATAAGTTGAAAATATTTTTTTCCGTGAATAGTAACTTTTGACTTTTATTTACCACAGTGAAAAGTAAACAGGGAATTAAAGGTAAAAATGATATTATAATTACCCTAACACATGTCCTATTTCAATTGGATAAGTGTAATTAAACCAAAAGCAAAATTAGGAATAAAATATTATCCTTTTGGTCCACATGGAGTGGATTAAGATATTAATTATTTTTTTTAAGAAGAGTTATAAGAGTTAAATTCAAATTTTAATAACTAAATCATTTTAAAATAGGGTTACACATAAGATAAATTAAACTATAAATATTCATTATAAATATAAAAATATTTCATATATAATTTTATTTTATTTATTGTTTTTATACATTATATTATTAAATTTATTTATGACACAATAATGATGCAATAATTACAATATTAATGAAAGATTAAAATAATTGATATTATAAATATCCAAATAAATGTAATTTGAGACCTTTTATGATTTACAATAATTATATAGGATAATATGACATGTTATGGTTGATTAAATAATTTTTTTTTGAAGTAGTCATGTTGTCATGATTTTCAGCAAAACCAAATACTAAATAGTTTCAAAATTGACCTAAATGATTTTTTTTAAAACAAATACTATATTATTGGTTGATATAATATTCATAAAGATCTAATGTTCAGCCAAATGCCGTAAATAATATTATATATGTAATTAATGAACCACGCGAGGTTCTCTTGGATGTTTAGAGTATGTTTATTAACCATATAGTGTATGAATAAAAGAAGACACGGTAAAAGTTAAACTATTTAACTAATGGTTAAATCTAAAGGATAAGGTTAATATGATGACCTAAACATGTCAAAAAAATTGGTTGCAAGGATATCAACCCATACCCTCATTATCTTTGAAATAAATTTCCCTTATAAACCGGAAATTAATTATAATAAAACAACATATCAAGGTTTTCCTAAAGTGAGCCTCAACCCTCTTATTAAAGGGTACATCCCCTTCTCCTAATTTCACACCTCCCATTCCATTTGGCTCAGCCAAAACCTACCAAAATATGCTCCCAGATACTATCAATACATCTTAAAGTCCTTCCTTTGATCAAAAAGACACTTTAAAGAGCCCTTTTGATCAAATCAATAGGAATCACATAATGTAATAATTTCACAACCCTATTTCAAGTTCTTTTCTTCTTCCAGTTCCACTTTCGCTGATGATTAAATAAAAAAATAATAACTCTAGTAACTGACACTTACTGTGATGTTATTATATATATGTTAAAACTGTATTTGTTATTCTATTCATCCTATAAATGACAGTGTCACCATACATGCGTACGTATAGATTGTCGTCTCCACGTCGTGGTGTTGTTTGTTATTCAAAAAAAATAATTATTTGGATGGGTATAATAATGAGTATAAGTAATTTAAATAATAAATATAACATGTTAATGATTTTATATATATATTACATACCATCCAATTATATATGATTTCACAGTCAAAAGAATGATATTGTCACTTGTGTGTACGTACGAATTACTATCTCCATGATGCAATGACATGTCATTCCCCATCGTAACCATTCAAGATTAATTTTCATTTTATGATTAAAAATAATTTTTAGAGACTTGGTATCATTATAGATATAAATTAAATACATCCTATCCATAACAAACATGACTTATGCAATAAAACATATAAAGGAAAACAAATCAGTTAACACCTGAAACAATGATACTTCTAAAATATTATTAACAAAGAAATACTTGAAGATCATATATGATATCGTATTTATGTATGTGGTTCATGTATAATTTAATAACAATTATTTATCTATTATACATGAGGTTAACGTACCCTCCACTAAGCAAAATCACAAGGTAATGGGATTCTTAACACACTTTTAATTTCGTGAGATTTCCACTATTCAACACTTATTTGTTGAATGTGGTGAATTGTGTACTACCAATTTATATATATTATCATGATTATATTTATATTCATGGTATCTTGTGATTAATTTTGTGGTTATTAACTTTTTTTTCTTACGACTCGATTGATTACAACGTGGTAATGAGTTTTCATCTCACTTCTTATTCCCATGAGATTCAAGCTATATTTCCACTATTTTTTTCTGTGGTGTATGTACTGCCCACAATTTTTTTATTTGTGTAATATAATTTAATTTATGGGTATTTACATTTTCATTGTATGACACTTCTTTCATGGGGTGTATGTTTCATATGTTACCAAATCGGTAAGGGTTAATTTCGGAACCTCATTAACATCCAAGGTTGTTTTACATAAGTATCTACTGGGACATATATATTATCCATGTCCATGTTTCATAAAAGAATATTTAAAGGGATGATTTTTAAGGGACCCTTTTAATAAAACATAATTCTAAATATTTTATAGAATTATTCTTTTAATCCTTCCTAATTAATGACCATGTTTTAAAAATGGGTTTGAGGATTTATTTATATAGACATGAATGCTTTAAAATGTTAATTCCTTTAAAAAGTTTCAAAGTGGTATGTGACACTTTGATTAAAAACTATCTTTTAAATTAATTCCTTTATAAATTATGTGAATTTTAAATGAATTCATGAAAAAGTTATATTTCCCTCAAATATGATTACTGATCATTTTCAACTATGTCAACATCCTTTACGTGATACTAATCTTGATCAAGGTTGATTTATTATACAAATCTTTAATATTTTATTGATGTTTTTGTGATATGTTTGATTGTGGATGTATTATTTTTATACCATTAATTATTTATGGATAAAGTATTGACATTTTGTATTCTAGTTTTAATACGAATGTTTATTTTATGTTTAAACCTTTTCACATGAGGAATGCATTGGACTTAGTAAGTAATGGGTGGAGCCCACTATAGCTCCTCGATGCATCGGTAGGTCTCATGACACAAACTAGTGACTTGGCACCAGAACTTAACAAAATATTATTATTAGTCTTGGAACGAATCTTTTACTATGTGGTTTTGATTTCCAACATTATGCATTCCTTCATTATGAAATTGGCTATTGATATTACATGTGATTATTTGACTAGTATAATATCCATGTGAATAAGTAAATGGAATTATTTGATTTATCTTTTCCATATTTTGAAGAAGTTTATATTTAAAAGGATTGTGTTCTAGTCTTATATATTTCCTTAAATGTTTATGCTTATTTATGAATGTTTCCACTATATTGTTTTCCTTAATGAGCATCTGAGCCCACCCCTTTTTTTTTATTTTTCCCAGGATGTGAGGATATATATTATGACTGACCTACATGGATAGTATAAGGGAAATGAATGTGGTCAATAGAGAAAATGTGGTCATTGTTTTTCATTTTATAATGTAATGTGAAACTTATCAATGTATCTAGTACTTCCAAGGATACTAAACAGATCGGTCATTTAAGAAATGATTCCTTGTATCATGACAATGTTAATTAATAATGCACCGACTCTGGGTAACTGGGGTCCGGGTGTTATAGTTGGTATCAGATAATGTTTAGTACAATCCATGGAATATAGATTTAGAAAAACGCTGATTAGAAAACAATACCCTAAGATAGACATTGAGGACTAGTATAGAAGAACATCCAAATTTTTTTGTAATGTAAATATTATGTAGTTTTTCTGATCAATACATCCCTGTCTAGATATGAGAAGGTAGAGGTAGCTTTAGCACAGATGTACCTAGGAGTAAAAACTCTAACAAGGAGTTTTGGGCTTGACCCGGGGTATCCTGGCACACGAAAATGGGCCTCGATTCACTCTTGGTTATGACACTCCCAGGGGATATGCTTAAGATAATTCACATTTTCTTTACAAACCAATTTGAAGGATTTTAATATAAGATGAGAATAAATAACCTTGGTTAATGATAACATGTTTTAGATTGACAATAAGGTGTTATGATATTCTCTAAATGATTGGCTTCCAAGGTAGTCATAGTAACATTGTACATGATGTACAAGGTAGGTATAGTTGTGGAAATGAGCGACAAAATGAAATGTTGATAGGTGTAAAATATATCATGTTCATGTTAAATAATTTTATCAAAAATATGATCAACAACATATATATTATCCATCTCTCAGACTCAAAAATTATGTGAAAAGTAGTAAATTAGAAGAGATCAAGTAGTGGAGACCATGGAGAAAAGAATGCTCAATTTCTATCATGCATGAAATGTGGAAGGAGACACCAATGGAATTGTCTCAATGGAACAAAGAAATGATTTATGTGTGGGAAAGAAGGAAAAAAACTAAGGAATTGCCAATAAAAAATGAAGATTATTATGGATGAAAATAAAAATGATCCCACAAATCCATTTATAGTCATTGTTTTGTAAATGTATGGGACCTGGGCATTAACCAAGTGAATAAAATAGTCTATAAGATAACCTCTGGGTCAAGGAAGAACCTATGTGGAAATAAATGGATGGAGAAATGATTAAATTTATTAGTGCTATTTGTTGATGAGATTACATTGGAAAACTTTTCTCATATATGTGTAACCCTACAGTTTGTTATGTGAAAATTCTATTTGAGGAAGAATTATCTTTTCTTTTTTGAGTATAGTTAAAAATAACCATTTGGGTTTATTTGATCCTTGAATTTGAGGCAATTACAGGTTATTAATTTTTGGGATGAAAATGCGAGGTGTGAGATAACATTTGGGGTTAAATTATGTTATGGTTATTTTGAAGAATTTATATCATTTTGGGAATGTTATAAAATATAGTTTTTAAAAAAGGACATCATGAAGACCATGTGACAAATAGTCATGTTGGAAAAAGTTATATGGATCGAACTAATAACCAGAGTCTGATTGGGGTTTATCACTTACCACTGGACTATGTGAAGCCTCTGGTTAGTGTAACTAATTATTTTTATTTAAATTATTTTATTGATCAATAATAAGTTGATTTGGGATCTTATGTATTATCAAATGGATATCCTTAGTATATGAAAATGATTTGGTGATTAAGTGATAAATGTTATTTTAAAAAACGATCGCTCTGTTGAGAACACTATACGCCTAAGGAAAATAGAATAAAATGTGATTTCATTTGATGAGTAATGGTGGATTTTTATCTATGTTTTTATTTTGGATTTATAGTGATTTGGGTTATTTATAGAAATGATTAACCTATCATAAGGAATATGTGATTAGGTTAATTAATTTTATGTATGTGACATTAAGAGTAGTCAATGTTATTTGGATATAAAATTTAATGTGGAAAACTATGTAATCAAATTCTTCTATGTTTTGGGTTTAAATATTGGTTTGGATTATATTGAACAATTTTAAGGACAATTGTTTTTTAAATGATATTTATTGAACTTTGGGTATTGGCGGGTTAATTTTAGAATTTAATATTAGTATTTCTTTCTCTAAAGGATTATCCTTTTTGGGGATCATCTTATCTTGTACTAAATATTTTGGTTTTGGTTAATCTCTAAAGACAAGGTGAATATATAGTTTATCCTTTGGGGATCATGTGATTCTCTAGAAGTTGATTCGAGCGCTTCAGGTGTGACCAAGTCATCTCGAATACTGATTGTTTGGAAAAAAATACGAGTTAGTGGTAGAAATTTATTAAAGGATGAAACTCTACATAAAAAGTAGTTATATCCCTTTATGTTCTTATTAATTCTCATAAATAAATTCCTCAACTTTATGAAATGGAACATAAAACCAAAACGTTGTTCGTTTAATTTTCCTACTAGAAAACTAATGATAGTTTATCCCATCACAAGTTTGTGGTTTTATTGTTGTTAACTTTCTCCTGATCAAGTTTTCTATATCTCTCAATCAGAACATGACACTTATTTTATCTTCCATATCAATTTTTTCTTAAATGTAATCCTAGTATGGGTTATCTCGGGTGACCTTTGTAATTCTCTTTCTTTTATTTGAAGTGATTGTTTTATTTACTCTTTTTCCGATGTAGGAAATTCAATGCAGTTCCCATTCCCAATTTTAAAATTGTGAGGATGAAATTTCCAAAAGGGGGGAAAAATTTTACACCCCATTTTTTCATAGTAAGTTATTTTCTTTAAAGCAATTCAATATCTTGCGCTACACGCAACACTGAGTTTGAGCACACCACTACTTACCAAACTAACCATTCAAAAAGCAGTTAAGAATAGTGTTAACTGAATTTTAAATTTTATATACTCCATATAATTTTATAATCCATAAAATCTGTTCCTTATACCTAATATAATTTTTTTTATTTTTCAGATAAAAGAAGATTTTTAAAAAAAATGCAATTTTACCACTATTTAATGGAAGACCCTTTTTAAAACAAATATTTGACACTTTTATAAATTAAATTTAATAAAATTAAATTCTTCTTTAGAATCAGGACATAAAAAAATATTTTGGAAATTTTTTCAGTACTTTTCTGATAACATTCATATTTTGATGAATAGTGAAAAATACTAAATTATAATTCAAAATAACTTTTTTATTAGAAATAATTTATAGTGTTAAATTATGCTTTGGAATTGTATGGAAGTATAATTAGATTATATTTTTATCACTTAATACAATTTAAGTCATTATAAATAATTTCTCATTTAAATTTTACATAAACAAGTGTCAATATTTTGATAGTTTTTTACTTCTTAAAAACTCGCTTTTTGGTTTTGACAACGAGAATTAATTTTAAATCAATTAATGATACTTCTATGTTTTGAATTTGGTAAAACAGAATACATTTTTGAATTTGAAATATCAAAATTAGCATAGGGTAAATTTTTGGTATTTTTCTGAAAACATTCAATTTTTGATGAATAGTGAAAAACACTACGTTATTCTTAAAAAACAAAATTTTTATTTAAAAAATTTATCATTTTATTTATTTAAGAAAATATATAAACTTAATACCTATATTAGTTAAATGTGGTTCTTTGGATTCGTTTTTTATAAAAAAAATTATTATAAAATTTTATTGAAATTTTTATCGTCTTTTACCCCCCCTTCTATGAGCATTTTAAAATTTACATAAAACATAATTTTACCACCTATGTGAGTTGAATTTAAAATATCTTAGATACATAGTTGAAATTAGTAATTAATTTATGGTTTAATAATATGAAAATAATTTTTTTCGAATAATAACTTTTGACTTATTTATCATGGTTAAAAGTAAATAGGATAATTAAAGGTAAAAATGATATTATAATTACCCAAACCCATGTCTTAATTCTATTATATATGTGTAATTCTACCAAAAACAACCTTATGAATAAAATATTATCCTTTTGGTCCACTAGCTGTATATTAGGACATTTATTATTATTTTATTTAAAGAAGAGTTAAATTTGTTAAATTCAAAGTTTAATAACTAAATCATTTTTAATACAGGGTTACACATAATATATATTCGACTATAAATATTAATTATAAAGATAAAAAAAATTCCTACATATTTGTATTTTATTTATAATTTTTAGACATTATATAAATAAATTTATTTATGACACAATGGTGATGCAGTAGTTACGTTATTAATGAAAGATTAAAATAATTGATATTATAAATATTCAAATAAATGTACTTTGATACTTTTGATAAATTCAACTAACTTTCTAGGTTAATATGACATGTTATGGTTCATCAAATAATTTTTTTTCGAAGTAACCATGTTGTTACGAGCTTCAAAAAACCAAATACTAAATAGTGTCGAAATTGACCTAAATGAGTTTTTAAAATAAATACTATATTATTGGTTGATATAATATTCATAAAAATATATGGTATGATAAAAGGGATTAAATAAATTTATATATTTCATTACAAAACAACTTGAGGTTCTCTTGGAAGTTTAAAGTATGTTTAACCATATAGAGTAAGAATACATCAAGACACAGTAAAATTTAAACTATTTAACTAATAGGTAAATCTAAAAGATAAGGTTAATATGGTGACCTAAACATGTCTAAAACCTATTTGTTGAGATTAATTCGACCCATACCCACAGTATCTTCAAAATAAATCAATTTTGATCCATTATAAACCAAAAATTATTTGTAATAAAATAATATTTCAAGGTTTTTCTAATGTGACCCTTACCCCTCTTATAAAGGGTACTTTCTCTTCTCTAAATTTCACACCTCCATCACCATTTAGGTCAAAACACCCCTATCCAAATTCCTTCCAATTACTGTCACTAAATTCTATAGTCCTTCCTTTGATCAGAAAGACAACCTAAGGATCCATTTTAATCAAATAAAAAAGAAGCACCCAAATAAGAGAAAATAATTTCACCACCATCTTTCAAGTTCTTTTCTTCTTCCACTTCTTATTTATTTGTTGATTACATAAAAATATAATAACTCCCATAATTCCTACATTTTATGATGTTATTATTAATATCATACAACCATATTCATTATTCTATCAATCCTATAAATTACAAATTCACCATACGTATGTACGTACGACTTACCGTCTCCACGTCGTTGTGTAGTTTATTATTAAAAAAACATCATTATTTGGATGGGTATAATAATGAGTATAACTTATATAAATAATAAATATAACATGTTAATTATTTTTTATATATGATATACCATCCAATTATTTACTATTTCATCATCAAAAGAATGATATTGTCACTCGTGCGTATGTACGACTTACCATCTCCATGACATGATGAGACGTCATTCCCCATAATAACCATTCTAGACTAATTTTAATTTGATGACTAAAAATAATTTTTAATGACTTGATATCATTCTAGATATGAATCAAATACATCCTATCCATAACAAACATGACTTACATAACAAAACACATAAAGGAAAACAAATCAGTTAACACCCGAAACAATGATACTACTAAAATATTATTAACAAAGCAATATTAGAAGATCATATATGATATCATTTTCATGTATGTGGTTATTTTATAATTTAATTTCAATTATTTAACTATTATACATGAGTTTAGCGTACCCTCAACTATGGAAAAGTACAAGGTAAATGGCTTCTTATCTCAATTTTAATTTTGTGGGATTTCCATTGTTCACCACTTATTTATTGCATGTGGTTTATTGTGAACTGCAAATTGATATATATTATCATGATTCTATTTATATTATTGGTATTTTGTGATTAATTTGATAGTTATTAACTTTTTTTCTTACGAATCGATTGATTACAACATGGTAAGGGTTTTTTTATCTCACTTCTTATTAACTTGAGATTCATGCTATATTGCCACTATTTCCTTTTGTGTGGGGTATGTACTACCCATGATTATATTATTTGTGTAATATAATTTAATTTATGGGTATTTATATCTTCATTTTATTATACTTCTTTCATGGGGTGTATGTTTCATAATTTACCAAATTGGTAAGGGTTAATTTCACAATCTCATTATTATCCGAGGTAGTTTTTATGTAAGTATCTACTTGGAAATATTTATTATCCATGTCCATGTTTCATAAAAGAGTTTTCAAATCAATTAATTTTAAGGGACCCTTTTAATAAATCTTTATTTTTAATGTTTTAAATAATTATTCTTCTAAACCTTTCTCATTAATGTCCTTGTTTTTTAAATGTTTTTAAGGATTTATTTAAATAGAAATGAATGTTTTAAAATGTTAATTACATTCAAATGTTTCAAATTGGTATGGGATACTTTGATTCAAAACTATCTTTTAAATGACTTCATTTATAAATTATGTTACTTTTAAATGATTTCATGAAAAATGGATATTTCTATCAATGATTTTTACTGATCATTTTCAACTATGTTAACATACTTTACGGGATATTATTATTGATCAAGGTTGATTTATTATACAAATCTTCCATATTGCATTGAAGGTTTTGGGATATGTTTTAATGTGGATGTGTAATTTTTATACCATTCATTCTTTATGGATAATGTATTAAAATTTCATGTGATAGTTTTAATACAAATGTATATGTTATGTTTAAAACTTTTCATATGAGGAATGCATTGAAGATAGTAAGTGATGGGTGGAGCCCACTATAGCACCTCGATGCATCAGTATGACTCATGAGACAATCTTGGGACTTGACACAAGGCCTTGACAAAATACTATTTTTAATCTTGGCACGAGGCCTTGACTATGTGGTTATGATGTCTGACATTATGCATTCCATCGTTATGAAATTTTCTATTGATATTAAATCTGACTATTTGACTAGTAGAGTATCCATGTGAATAAGTAAATGGAATTATTTGATTTATCTTTCCCATATTATGATAAAGTTTATGTTTAAAAGGCATGTGTTCTAGTCTTATACATTTCATTAAATTTTTATCTTTATTTATGAATGTTTCCTCTATATTGTTATCCTTACTGAGCATTTGAGCTCACCCCTTTATATTTTTATTTTTCCTAGGATGTTAGGAAGTATATTATTACTCACTTACCCAGATAGTCTAAGGTAAATCAATGTGTTAAAAGGAGACAATGTTGTTGTTTTTTTCATTTATTAATGTAATATGAAACTTATGAATGTATCTAGTTCTTCCAAGGCTACTAAACTGATCAGTCTCTAGGGACATGATTCTTTGTATCATGAAAATTTCAGGTAATAATGAACCGAATTTGGGTAACTGGGGTCACGACATTATAGTTGGTATTAGAGGAAGTTTATTACAAACCTTGGAAGCTAGATTTAGAAAAAATCTGATTAGAAAACACTACTCTAAGATAGAAATTTAGGATTAGTATAGAATAACATCCAAAAATTTTTCTAATGTAAATATTATGTGGGTTTTCCAAACAATACATCCATGTATGGATACAAGAAGGTCGAAGTGGCTCTAGTACAGATGTACCTAGTAGTGAAAACTCCGACAATGAGTTTCGGGCTTGGCCTAGGGTATACTGGTACACGACAATGGGCTTTGTTCGCTCTTGGTTACGAAACTTTCGGGGGATATTCTTAAGATAATACATTTTATTTACAAAACAATTTGAATGATTTTAATATAAGATGATAATAAATAACGTTGGTTAATACTAAGGTGTTTTGGAATAAAAATAAGGGGTTATGATATTCTCTAAATGAATTTATTACTCACATTATGATTTCTTTGGTTAGTCAATGGATGGATTACAAAGAAGTCAAAGTAACATTGAACATGATGTACAAGGTGGTCATGGTGGTGGAAATGAGAAATTAAATGGAATGTTGATAGGTGAAAAATATACCGTGTCATGCCAAATCAGTTTTCCAAAAATATAATCAATAACATATATATTATCCAACTCCCAGACTCAAAAAAGAAGAGAAACATGGTGAATGATAAGAGCTCCAGTTGTGGAGACCAAGGAGAAAGGAAAGATCTATTTTCATCATGCATGAAATATTTAAGGAGAAAACTATGAATGTGTCTAAATGGAACAAAGAAATGATTTACGTGTGGGAAATATGGAAATAAAGTAAATAATTTCCGAGGAAAAATGTAGAGTACTATGGAAGAAAATAAAAATTATCCCAAGATTCCATTTACAATACTTTTTTGTAAATATAGGGGACCTGAGAATTACCTGAGTGAAAGATATATTTTATAGGATAAAATCATGGTCATATAAGAACCTATGTGGAAATAAATGTATTGAGAAATGTTTAAAAGTATTAGTGCTCATTGTTTATGGGATTACTTGGGAAGAATTTTTTTTGTATGTGTAACACTACAGTTTGTTATGTGAAAATTCTATTTGAGGTAGAATTGTCTTTTCTTTTATTGATGTAGTTATAAATAAAAATTTGGAATTATATGATCTTTGAATTTGAGGTAATTATAGGTTATTAATTTTTTGGATGAAAATGCGAGGTATGAGATAACATTTGTGGTTAAATTTTCTTATGGTTATTTTGAAGAATTTATCTCATTTTAGGAATGATATAAAATATAGTTTTTGAAAGAGGACAACATGAAAACCATGTGACAACCCGTAATGTTGTAAAAAGTTGCAGGAATCAAACCCACAACCAAAGTGGGATTGGGATTTATCACCTACCACTGGACTACGTGAAGTCTCTGGTTAGTGTGACTAATACTTTTTAGTTAAATGATTTTAGTGATCAATAATAATTTGTTTTGGGATATTATGTCTTATCAAATGGATATCCGTAGTATAGGAAAATGTTTTGGTGATTAAGTGATAAATGGTATTTTGGAAGACATTCACTCTGTTGGTAACACTATATGCCTATGGAAAATAGAATACAATGGGATTTTATTTGAGGAGTAATGGTGGATTTTTATCTTTGTTTTTATTGTGGAATTATATAAATTTGGGTTATTTATGGAAATGATTAACCTATCATAGTGAATATGTGATTAAGTTAATTACTTTTATGTATGTGACTTTAAGAGTATTCGATGTTATTTGGAGATACAATTTAACGTGAAAAAATACGTAATGAAATTTTTCTAAGTACTGGGTTTCAATATTAGTTTGGATTATATTGAATGATTTTAAAGACAAATTGTTTATGGAAGGATATTTATTTAACATCAGGTATTATTGGTTTAATTTTATAAATTTAGATTAGCATTTCTTTCTCTAAAGGATTATACTTTTTGGGGATCATCCCTTCTTTTACTAACCATTTTGGTTTTGGTTAATCTCTAAAGACAAGGGAAATATTTAGTTTATACTTTGTGGATCATGTGATTCTATAGAAGTTGATTCTAGCGCTTCAAGTGTGACTAAGTCATCTTGAATACACATAGTTTGGAAAAAAGACGAGTTAGTGGTAGAAATTTATTACGGGTGAAACTCTACTTAAAAATTATGTATATCTCTTTATATTCTTATTCAATCTCATAAATAAATTTCTCAACTTTATGAAATGGAACTTAAAACAAAAAACGTTTTCCGTTTACTTTTCCTACTGGGAAACTAATGAACGTTTATCCACTCACATGTTTGTGGTTTTCTTGTAGTTAACTTTCTCCTGATCATGTTTTCTATCACTCTTCATTAGAATTTGACCCTTAGTTTATCTTGCATATCAATGTTTTCCTATATGGAATCCTGGTATGGGTAATCTTGGGTGACCTTTGTACTTCTCTTTCTCTCTTTTAATGCGACTGTTTTATTGAATCTTTTTCCAATGTGGGACTTTAAATGATGTTCCCAAGACCAATTTTAAAATTTCAAGGACGTAATTTTCAAAAGGGTGGAATAATGTAACACCCCAAGATTTAGTAGTAAGTTATTTTCTTTAAAATAATTCAATAGCTTGCGCTACATGCAACATCGAGTTTAAGCGCACCACGACTTAACAGACTAGCCGTTCAAAAAGCGTTTATGAATAGTATTAACTAAATTTTAAATTCTGTATACTACATATAATTTTAGAATCCATTTTATTTGTTTCTTATCATTATAAAAAAACAAATTCATTTTTTCAAATAAAAGATGTATTTATCAAAAAATAAAATTTTACATCCATTTAATGGAAAACCCTTTTAAAAAAAAATATTTGACACTTTTATATATTCAATTTAATGAAATTAAATTCCTCTTTAGAATTAGGACATAAAAATTTATTTTGGAAATTTTTTTGGTACTGTTCTGATAACATTTATATTTGGATGAATAGTGAAAAATACTAAGTTTTAATTGAAAACAACTTTTTTAATCGAAATAAGTTAAAGTGTTAAATTATTAATTAAAAAGGTTTGGAAGAAACATCAGTTTATATTTTTATCATTTAATACAATTAAGGTCATTATAATAAATTTAACATTTAAATTTGACAAAAGCACATGTCAATATTTTAATAGTTTTTACTTCTTAAAAACCCGCTTTTTGGTTTTGAAAACAGAAATTAATTTTAAATTAATTAATTCTACTTATATATTTTTAATTTGTTAAAATAGAATTAATTAATGAATTTTGAATATCAAAATTAGCTTAGGGTGAATTTTTGGTATTTTTTTGAAAACTTTCAATTTTTGATGAATAGTGAAAACACTGCATTATTGTTTAAAAACAGACATTTTTTTAAATAAAAGTTTATTTTACTTATTTAAGTAAATATAGATACATAATACCTATATCAGTTCAATATGATTATTTGGAGTCATATTTATAATAAATTTATATGTATAGAATTTTATTGAACCTTTTACCGTCTTTTACCCACCTTGTAAGAGAATTTTTACATTTGCATAAAACATAATTTTACCAATTCAGTGAGTTGAATTTAAAAAATACTAAAGACATGGTTGGCATCAGTAAGTAAATTATGGTTCAGCACGATGAAAATAATTATTGGTGAATAGTAACTTTTGACTTTAATTTACCACAGTTAAAAGTAAATAGAGTAATTAAAGGTAAAAATGTTATTATAATTACCCTAACTTGTGATTTAATTATATTGGAAAAGTTTAATTCGACCAAAAACAACCTTAGTAATAAAATATGATCCTTTTGGTCCACTAGGAGTAGATTATGACATTTATAATTATTTCATTTAATAGAGAGTTAAAAGTGTTAAATTCAATGTTTAATAACTAAATATTTTTTAATATAGAGTTACACAATATATATATTCAACTATAAATATTAATTAGAAAGAAAAAATATTTCTTACATATTTTAATTTAATTTATATTTTTTATACATTATATAATTAAATTTATTTATGACATAATGGTGATGAAGTAATTACCTTATTAATAAAATATTAAAATAATTGATATAATAAATATACAAATAAATGTAATTTTACACTTTTGATGAATTAAACTAATTTTATAGGATAATATGACATGTTACGGTTCATTAAACAATTTTTTCTAAGTAATCATACTATTATGATTTTCACAAAAAAACAAATAATAAATAGTGTCAAAGTTGACCTAAATGAGTTTTTAAAACAGATACTATATTATTGGTTGATATGATATTCCTAAAGATCTATGATTCGGCCAAAGGGCTTAAATAATATTATATATGTCATTAACGAACCACTTGAGGTTCTCTTGTAAGTTTAGTGTATGTTTATTGACAATATAGTTTAAGAATACAAGAAGACACGGTAAAAGTTAAACTATTTAACTAATTGTTTAATCTAAAATATATGGTAAATTTGGTGGCCTAATCTTGTCAAAAACACATATTAGTTAAGAGTATTCCATCCCATTCCTACCTTATATTCAAAATAAATTAATTTAGATCTATTAGAAACATAAAATTATTTATAATAAAAAAATATCAGGGTTTTCCTAAAGTGACCCTCACCCCTGCTATCAAAGGGTACATCAACTTATCTTAATTTAACACCTACAAATCCATTTTTCTTGGCCAAAACCTAAAAAAATATCATATTAGATACTGTCACTACATCCTACAGTCCATCCTTTGATCAGAAATCCAACCTAAGGATCCCTTTTGATCAAATCAAAAGGAAGCACCTGAAGAAAACTAATAATTTCAGCACCCTCTTTCATGTTCTTTTCTTCTTCCACATCCACTTTCTTTATTGATTACATACCAAAATAATAACTCCAATACCTATTTCATTCTATGATGTTATTATAAATAGGGTACAACCATATTCATTATTTTTTCCATCTAATTAATGACAAAGTCACCATACGTGCGTACGTATGGCTTACCGTCTCCACATCGTGGTGTAGTTTGTTATTCAAAAAAACTTAATTATTTGTATGTGTATAAAATGAGTATAAATAATGTAAATAATTAATAAAACATTTTAATGATTCTTTATATATGATATACCATTCAATTATATATGATTTCACCATCAATAGAATGATATTGTCGCTCGTGTGTACGTACGGCTTACCGTCTCCACGACGTGATGAGATGTTATTCCCCATGATAACCATTAAAGACTAATATTAATATGATGATTAAAAATAATTTTTAAATACTTGATATCATTCTATATATGAATCAAATACATCCGATCTTTATCAAACATGACTTAAGTAACAAAACATATAAAGGAAAACAAATTATTTAACAACAGAAACAATGATACCACTAAAATATTATTAACAAAAAAATATTAAAATATCATATATGACATCATATTTATGTATTTTGTTATTGTATAATTTAATAATAATTATTTAACAATTATATAGGAGGTTAACATACCCTCGACTATGAAAAAGTACAAGGTAATGGGATTCTTATCTCACATTTAATTTCGTGAGATTTCCATTGTTCACCACTTATTTATTGCATGTGGTGTATTGTGTACTGCCAATTGATATATTATCATGACTCTATTTATATTCATGGAATTATATATTTCATTTTGTGTTTATTAAATTTTTGTCTTACGACTCGATTGATTACAACGTGGTAAGGGCTTTTCATCTCACTTCTATTCCTGTGATATTTATGAAATATTGCCACTATTTCCTTTTTGTTTTGTGTATGTGCTGGACATGATTGTATTATTTCTGTAATATACTCTAATTTATCAGTATTTATATCTTCATTGTATAATTCTTCTTTCAGGGGTTGTATGTTTCATAAGTTATCAAATCGGTAATGGTTAATTTCACTATCTCATTATTATCCGAGGTTATTTTTACGTTAGTATTTACTGTGATATATTTATTATACATATCCTTGCATCATTAAATTGTTTTCAAAGGGATTATTTTTAGTGGAAACTTTTATTAAAACATCATTTTAAATTTTATAATGATATTTTAATCTAAATTTCTCTAAATAATGTCTATGTTTTAAAAATGGTTTTAAGGATTTATTTATATGGACATGAATGTTTTAAAATGTTAATTTCATTCAATTGATTCAAAGTGGTATGGTATAATTTGATTCAAAACTATCTTTTAAATGAATTCCTTTATAAATTATGTGACTTTTAAATGATTTCACGAAAAATGGACATTTCTATGAAAAACTTTTACTGATCATTTTCAACCATGTCAAAATCTTTTATGAGATATTATTCTTCATAAAGGTTGATTTATTAGACCAATATTTTATATTGTATTTAAGATTTTGGGATATTTTTGACTATGGATGTGTTATTTTTATACCATTCATGGTTTATGGATAACGTATTGACATTTTGTATGCTAGTCTTAATATAAATGTTTATGTTATGTTTAAAAATTTTCATATGAGGAATGCATTGGACATAGTAAGTGACGGGTGGAGCCCTCTATTGCTCCTCTATGAACCGTTAGGTCTCATGATACAAACTAGTGACTTGACATAAGGCCTTGAAAAATTATTATTTTAAGTCTAGGCATGAGGCCCTGATTATGTGGTTATGATGTCCAACATTATGCATTCCTTCATTATGAAATTGGAAATTGATATTACATGTGATTATTCGACTAGTAGAATATCTATGTGAATAAGTAAATGAAATTATTTTATTTATCGTTTCCATATTATGCTGATGTTTAAGTTTAAAATGCTTGTGTTCTAGTCTTATACATTTCCTAAAATTATTAGGGTTATTTATGAAAGTTTCCACTGTATTGTTATCCTTACTGAGCATCTGAACTCACCCCTTTCTATTTTTATTTTTCCCAGGATGTGAATAAGTATATTATGACTGACCCATAGGGATAGTCCAAGGTAAATGAATGTGGTCAAAATAGAAAATTTTGTTATTGTTTTTCAATTTATAATGTAATGTGAAACTTATGAATGTATCAATTACTTCTTATGATACTAAACTGATTGGTCTTTCGGGACATGATTCCTTGTATCATGTGAATGTTATGTAATAATGCACCGACTATAGTTAACTGTGGTCAGAGTGTTATAGTTGGTATCAGTGAAAGTTTAGTACTAACCTTAGAAGCTAGATTTAGAAAAAACTCTGATTATGAAACACTACCCTAAGATAGACATTGAGGACTAGTATAGAATAGAAATAAAAAAAATTGGTAATGGAAATATTATATGGGTGTTCCAAGAAATACATCACTATCTGGATATGAGAAGGTAGATGCGTTTCTAGCATAGATGTACATAGGAGGAAAAAATCCAACAAGGAGTTTCAGACATGACCAGGGGTATCCTGGTATATGACAACAGACCTTGCAACACTTTAGGTTACAACAATCCCGAGGGATATGCTTAGGATAATTCACATTTTCATTACAAACCAATTTGAATGATTTTAATATAAGATGAGAATAAATAACCTTGGTTAATACTAAGGTGTTTTAGATTGAAAATAAGGTGTTATGATATTCTCTAAATGATTTTATGACTCAAGCTATGATTTCTTTGGTTAATCAATGGCTATATTCTAAGGAAGTCATAATAACATTGAACATGATGTACATGGTGGGAACGATGGTGGAAATGAGCAACATAATGGAATGATGATTGGTTTAAAAGATATCGTGTTCATCCTTAATCATTTTTCCAAAACTATGATCAATAACATATATATTAACCAACTCCCAGAATCATGAAAAAAGAGAAAGGTGGTGAATGATAAGATCTCCAACAGTGGAGACCATGGAGAAAAGAAAAGTCAATTTTTATCATGTAGTAATTGTGGAAGGAGACACTTAGGAAAGTGTCTCAATGGAACAAAGAAATGATTTATGTGTGGGAAATAAGGACATAAAGAAAATAATTGCCAAGGAAAAATAAAGAGTACTATAGAAGAAAATAAAAATGATCCCAAAAACCCATTTATAGTCATTTTCCATAAATATAGGGGACATAGGTGCTACCCAAGTGAATGCCCCATTCTATAGGATAACCTCTTGGTCAATGAAGAACCTATGCCGAAATAAATGGATGGAGAAATGTTTAAAAGTATTAGTGGTCATTGTTGATGGGATTACATTGGACGAATTTTCTCTTGTTGGTGTAACCTTGCAGTTTGTTATGTGAAAATCCTATTTGAGGAAGAATTATCTTTTCTGTTCTAGATATAGTTATAAAGAACCATTTTGGATTATTTGATCCTTGAATTTGAGTCAGTTACATGTTTTTAATTATTGGGATGAATATACAATGTATGAGATAACATTTGTGGTTAAATTATATTTTGGTTATTTTGAGGAATTTATCTCATTTTGGGAATGTTATAAAATATTGTTTTTGAAAAATGACAATATGCAGACCGTGTGACAAACCGTCGAACCAGAAAATGAAGCAGGAATCGAACCCAAAACAAGAGTGTGATTAGGATTTATTGACTACCATTGGACTACGTGAAGTCTCTGGTTAGTATGCCTAATTATTTTCAGTTAAATGATTTTATTATTCAATAATAATTTGATTTGGGATCTTTTGTTTTATCAAATAGATATCCTTAGTATAGGTAAATGATTTGATGATTATGTGATAAATGTTATTTTGGAAGATGTTTTCTCTGTATGGAAAACTCTATGCCTAAGGAAAATAGAATACTCTGGGATTCCATTTGAGAAGTAATGGTGGATTTTTATCTATGTTTTTATTGTGTAATTATAACAATTTGGGTTATTCATGGAAATGATTAACCTATCATAGAGAATATGTGATTAGATTAATTACTTTTAAGTATGAGAACTTTAGAGTAGTCGATGTTATTTTGAGATAAAATTTAACGTGGGAAACTAAGTAATCAAATTCTTCTATGTTTTGGGTTTCAATATTAGTATGGATTATATTGAAGTATATTAAGGATAGTTGTTTATTGAATGATATTTATTGAACTTTGGGTATTGTTGGTTTAATTTTAGAAATTAAGATTAGTATTTCATTCTCTAAAGGGTTATCCTTTTTGGGGATCATCTGATCTTATACTAACCATTTTGTTTTTGGTTAATCTCTAAAGACAACATAATTATATAGTTTTTCTTCTATGGATCATGTGATTCTATAGAAGTTGACTATAGCACTTCAGGTGTGACCAAGTCATCTTGAATACTCATCATTTGAAAACAAGATGAGTTAGTGGTATAAATTTATTAAAGGATGAAACACTACTTAAAAAGTAAGTATATCCCTTTATGTTCTTAGTCAATCACATAAATAAATTCTTCAAATTTATAAAATGAAACTTAAAACAAAAAATGCTGTCCATTTTCTTTTCCTTCTGGGAAACTAATGACTGTTTATACCATCACAATTTTGGGGTTTTTTTATTGTTAACTTTCTCCTGGTCATGTTTTCTATCACTCTCCATCAAAAAATGACACTTAGTTTATCTTCTGTATCCATGTTTTCCTACACGGAATCCTAGTATGGGTTATCTTGGGTGACCACTGTACTTCTCTTTCTTTATTTTAAAGTGATAGTTTAATTGACTCTTTTTCTGATGTGGGACATTCTATGAGATTTCCAAGCCTAGTTTTAAAATTATGAAGACGCAATTTCCTAAAAAAGGTATGAATGTAACATCCCAAGATTTTATAGTATGTTATTTTCCTTAAAGTAATTCAGTAGCTTGCGCTACAAGAAACACCAAGTTTGAGCACACATGACTTACCAAACTAGCCATTCAAAAAGTGGTTATGAATATTATTAACTGAATTTTGAATTCTATATACTCCATATAATTTTAGATTCCATATATTGTTTTTCTTAGACATAACATAGGAACAAATTCATTTTTTCAGATAGAAGAAGTATTTTTTCAAAAAAGTAAATTTTACAACCTTTTAATGGAAAACCCTTTTTAAAACCAATATTTGACACTTTTTCATATTATATTAAATGAAATTAAATTCATCTTTATAAGTGGGACATAATTTGATTTTGGAAATTCTTTTTGGTACATTTCTGATAACATTCATATTTAGATGAATAGTGAAAATACTAATTTTTAATTGAAACCAACTTTTTTAATCGAAATAATTTATAGTGTTAAATTATGAATTTGAATGATTTGGAAGTATAATCAAATTATATTTTTATCATTTAATACAATTTAGGTCATTATAAGTAATTTCACATTTTATTTTGACATAAGCACATGTCAATATTTTAATAGTTTTTACTTCTTAAAAACTCCCTTTTTAGTTTTGATAATGTGAATTAATTTTAAATTAATTAATAATACTTCTATGTTTTTAATTTTGTAAAATAGAAATCATTTTTGAATATGGAATATTAAAATTATCTTAGGATTAATTTTCGGAATTTTTCTAAAAACTTTCAATTTTTGATGAATAGTGAAAAATGCTGGGTTATTGTTTAAAAACAGACTTTTTATATAAATACCAATTTATTTTATTTATTATGTAAATATAGATACATAATACATATATTATATCAATGTGATTCATTGGAGTCGTTTTTATTATAAAATTATATGTATAAAATTTTATTGAACTTTTTACCGTCTTTTACCCACCTTCTAGGGGCATTTTTTAAAATTTGCATAAAACATAATTTTACTGATTTTGTGAGTTGAATTTCAAAAATACAAGAGACACGATTGAAATTAGTAAGTAAAATGTGATTCAATAAGATGAAAATAATTTTTGGTGAATAGTAACTTTTGAAATTTATTTACCAACATTAAAAGTAAATAGAAAAAATTAAAGATAAAAATAATATTATAATTACCCTAACACATGTCCTAATTCTATTGGATAAGTGTAATTTGACCAAAAACAACCTTAGGAATAAAATATGATCTTTTTGGTCTACATGGATTAGATTAGGACATTTATTATTATATTATTTAAAGAATAATTAAAAGTGTTATATTCAATGTTTAATATCTAAATCATTTTATAATATAGGGTTACACATAAGATAAATTTGACTATAAATATTAATTATAAATTTAAAAAGATTTCCTATATAGTTTTGTTTTATTTATAATTTTTAGACATTAAATAATTAAATTTATTTATGACACAATGATGATGCAGTACTTACCTTATTAATGAATGATTTAAAAAATTGATATTATAAATATCCAAATAAATGTAATTTGAGACTTTTGATGAATTAACTAATTTTATAGGTTAATATGACATGTTAGGGTTGATTAAATAAATTTTTTTTTGAAGTAATCACATGTTTACTATTTTCACAAAAACCAAACACTAAATAGTGTCAAAATTGACCTAAATGTGTTTTTAAAATAAATACTATATTATTGGTTTCTATAATATTCATAAAGATATACGGTTTGGTAAAAGGGATTAAATAATATAATACATTTCATTAATGAACCACATGAGGTTCTCTTGGAAGTTTAGAGTATGTTTATTAACCATATAGTGTGAGAATACAAGAAGACATGGTACAAGTTAATCTATTTAACTAATAGTTAAATCTAAAAGATAAGGTTAATTTGGTGACCTAAACTTGTATAAAACATATTGGTTGAGATAAGTTATACCCATACCACCTTAGCTTCCATATAATTCAATCTGGATCCATTATAAACCAAAAATGATTTATAATAAAATAATATATCAAGGTTATCCTAAAGTGACTCTCACCCCTCTAATAAATGGGTACTTCTCCTTCTCTTAATTTCACACCTCAAAAAATTTTTGGCTCTCCCAAACCATTCCCAAATATCCTCCCAACTACTATCAATACTTTTGGGAGTCTTTCGTTTGATCATAAAGCCAAAATAAAGAGCCCTTTTGGTCAAATCAAATGGAAGCACCTGAAGTAGATGAAATAACTTCACCACCCTTTTTCAGGTTATTTTCTTTTTCCACTTCCTATTTCTTTGTTTATTCCATACCAAAATAATTTCTCAAGTACCTCCTACATACAATGAAATTATTAAAAATATGGCACAATAATATTTGTTATTCTATCTACCTTATAAATGAAAAAGTCAACATACATGTGTATGTACGGCTTACCATCTCCAGGTTGTGGTGTAGATTGTTATTCAAAAAACATCATTATTTGGATGGATATAATAATGAGTATAACTGATGTGAATAATAAATATAACATGTTAATGATTATTTATATATTATATACCATCCAATAATAATTTATTTCACCATCAAAATAATGATATTGTCACTCATGCGTACGTACGACTTATCATCTCCATGACGCGATGAGATATCATTCCCCATCATAACCATTCGAGACTAATTTTCATTAGATGATTTAAAAAATGTTTAAATACTTGATATCATTATAGATATGAATAAAATACATCATATCTATTAAAACATGACTCACATAACAAATCCTATAAAGCAAAAGGAATCTGTTAACACCCGAAATAATTATACTACTAAAATATTATTAACAATGAAATATTAAAAGATAATATATGGTATCATATTTATGTATGTGGTTCTTTTATAATTTAATAACAATAATTTTAATTTATACATGAGTTTAAAGTACCCTAGACTAACAAAAAGTACAAGATAAGGGGCTTCTTATCTCACTTTTAATTTCATGATATTTCCATTATTCACCACTTATTTACTACATGTGGTGTATTGTGTACTAACAATTGATATATAATATCAAGATTATATTAATATTCATAGTATTATGTGATTCATTTGTTCTTTATTAACATTTTCTCTTATGTCTTGATTGATTGCAACATGGTTAGGGGTTTTTTTCTCACTTCCTATTCTTGTGAGATTCATGCTATATTGCAACTATTTCATTATGCGTAGTGTATGTACTACCTATGATTGAATTATTCATGTATAATACATTAATTGATGAGTATTTACATCTTCATTATATGATTATTCTTTAATGGGGTTTATTTTTTGTAAGTTACTAAATCGTTAATGGTTAATTTCACAATCCCATTATTATAGAATGTTTTTTACGTAAGTATCTACTGGGACATATTTATTATCCATGTCCATGTTTTATAAAAGATTTTTTAAAGGGATTATTTTAATAAAACATCATTTTAAATGTTTTAAAGATTTATTCTTCTAATCCTTTCTCATTAATGTCCATGTTTTTAAAATGGGTTTAAGGATTTATTTATTAGGACATGAATGTTTTAAAATGATAATTCCTTTCAATAGTTTCAAAGTGGTATGGGACACTTTGATTCAAATCAATATTTTAAATGAATTATTTTATAAATTATGATACTTTTAAAAAATTTCATGAAAAAAGTATTTTTCTCTCAATGATTTTTATATATAAATTTCTTCTATGTCAACATATTTTACGAGATATTATTTTTGATCAAGGTTGATTTATTATACAAATATTCCATATTGTATTGAAGGTTTTGTGATATGTTTCACTGTGGATGTGTTATTCTTATACCTTTAATTATTTATGGATAATGTATTGAAATTTCATATTCTAGTTTTAATATGAATGTTTATGTTATGTTTAAACCTTTTCATATGAGGAATGCATTGGACTTAGTAAGTGATGGGTGGAACCCGCTATAGCTCCTCGACTCATCAGTAGGTCTACTGAGACAAACTAGTGTCTTGGCACAAGGCCTTGAAAAAATCTTATTTTTATTCATATAACGAGGCCCTGACTATGTGGTTATGATGTCCGACATTATGAATTCCATCATTATGAAATTATCTATTGATATTACATGTGATTATTCGACTAGTAGAATATCCATATGAATAAGTAAATGAAATTATTTGATTTATATTTTCCATATTATGTTGATGTTTAAGTTTAAAAGGATTGTGTTCTAGTCTTATACATTTTCTTAAATTTTTATTCTTATTTGTGAAAGTAACCTCTATATTGTTATCCATATTGAGCATCTGAGCTTACGCCATTCTATGTTTTATTTTTTCCAGCATGTGAGAGGGTATATTATGACTGGCCTGCATGGATAGTCTAAGGGAAATTAATATGGTCAAAGGAGACAATGTTGTTATTGTTTTTCATTTTATAATGTAATGTGAAACTTATGAATGTATCCAGTACTTCCTAGGAAACTAAACTGATCAGTCTTTCGAGACATGATTCATTGTATCATGCCAATGTTATGTAATAATGCACTGACTCTAGGTAACTGGGGTCGGGGCATTATAATTAACTTCATTTTTTAAATAATAATTACAAAATATATTAGGATTTAATTTTTGATAACATTCTATAATGAATAATTTTTCAATGATTAGTAAAAAATACTATTTTATAATCATCATTCTCATTTAAGGAGTTGAAAATTTTAAAAAAAAATTAATTTTCAAAAAGTAAAAATATATTTTTTTATTTTATTTTTAATCCATTTTTTCATTGTAATCAAAATAATGATGAATATTTTTATTAAAACATTATATAAATAATAAAATTTATTATTTGGAAAATTATTTTTCATTACATTTATTAGATTAATTTTAAGATAATTTTTTCCACCTATATGAATGGATTTTTTAAGAAATTATTAAAAATTTGGATCCATAATAATTAATATTAAATAATAAAAAATTATTTTTGGCCCATATGAATAATAATAACTCTAGAAACTAATTACCACAGTTATGGCTAAATTGGGTTTACCAAGGGGTTAATATAAAACTATTAGAGGTTAAAAGACCTAAAAACATGTCTAAATGACATTATTTATCTATATTTATACCATATCTCATGTATTCATAAATAATGAATAAATATTTAGACACGTGGATTGTAAAAAATGTTGGTACGTTTTATTTTCTTCAAAATGTATCTTTGTGTACTCTCCACCACTTATATAAAGGAACTCCATATCATATCATCTTAACACCTATAAAAAATATTTGAATAGACAATAATGATACCAAATTTTTCCTTACATACCTCCAGATATCTTAGAGGTGTTTTTTATCAGTAATCCAACATAGGACGACTTTGGGGTAAAACTAAGGATGTATTCTAAAGAAAATGTGTCATTCTCCACTGAAAATTTTAATTTTATTTCTTCTTCAACCTAATTTAAATATTATTATGTCATTATGATATAATAACACCATTATCTTTGGGATACTTAAATTTTATTATCTTAATGTAAACCATCGATCGTGTGTTTGAAGGACTTCTGCCTCCGGAACCAATGTAATTTATTTTCTATAAAAACATATCACATTTAAAGATAATGAAGTATTTAATAATTTTATATTATATTTATTACTCATTAATACTTATTATATAATAATAATACATAAAATATTCTACTTTCTATTCTGCGTTAGTACGATAATGTTTCTCATGTGTATGACAAAATAGAACCACCCAATGTGATGTGATTCGTTTTTCAGTTATGCTTTACCTAGAAGATAATATCGATAAATATAATACATATTTGTGTTATATATTACATGTTAATGTCTTTTTAATTATTATATATTATTTATCTTACTTTCTTTTCATTCGTCATGAAGGCGGAAACAACGTTCAAGTGTACATACATCATATAGTATCCATGAACTGTGTAATTAATTTTTTATCATTTACATTTATTGATTACTATAAATACAAATATAATAAATATATATGTCATTTATACCATGTTTCATAAATATTATATTTTTGAACCTTGATTGTAATAATAGTAGTTAAATTACAGAACAAAAATATACATGAAAAATTAAGCAATTTTAACTGAAAACAAGATTTTAACAAGGAATTGTTAATTAATGGTTAATCAAAGGTCATAAGTAAATCATCTATTTTATGATATATATATATATATGAGTATGGTTATGTAATATTATTATAGTAAATCTATATTTATTATTCATTATGTTATAATGTGTATAGAGGAAGTCTATACTAAAGTTATGTGATATCTTCTGTCACTTTTATTTCTATGAGACATAAGAAATATTGATCACTCGTTTACTTTTTGTCATATATATACTAACCCTTACATAAATTTAATTATTAATATCAATATTTTATGGATATAAAATGTTTAAATTGATATTATTTTTTGATGGGGATGATGAATAAAATATTACCAAAGTGTTAGGGATTTTTTATCATATTTTCTTTTTTGGGACATATATTATGATATAAACCAATATTATTTTATGAGGTGTATATAAATATAGTTTTAATTTTGTATATAATTCGTATAAATATTTCCATGATTTTTAATTTTTTATTAAATTTTACTATTTCATTTTGATTATGATTCAAATGGTACCAAATCATGTAAGGGATTTCAAGTCAATATTTTAATTATAGGAGACAAATTCCATATTGACCATTCATTTCTTCTATATGGAGAATATAATAACCACATGAAATTTTATATCAGGAATTTATATATTTTAATTATACTTATTATTTAATTTGGATTATAATTCCAAATTTATGAATGAGGAAAAAAAATTATTATATAATTATATGGTTAATCGGGATTATTTATGAGTATATTTTCAATGAATATATATATGGATATAACTTTAAAAAATATAATAATTTTTTTTATCCACATATTATTTCGTGAATATAAAAGTTTTAATTTTATTTTCCTCTCTTTATCTACTCAGAATTCCAAAATAAAAATTTTTAGGTAAAAATAAAATTATTTATCTCTTCGGTCATAAACCCTTTTTGTTCAATGTATATGCTTTCTAAAAATGGTTTAATGGATGTTTTCCCATTTAATAATAATTTTTTAAATTCATTTATACCAATTTTTGATTATTTAAAAATAAAATAATGGTAAAATTATTTTTTCCTACAAATGTGGTGGTCTAAAAGTTTTACGGAAAATGTGAGAGGAATGTTTTCTCTAACATGTTTGGAATAAATACAATTTTACACTACAATGACCTAATAATTATAGTAATATTTGTTTATATATATTATAGGTTATTTTAGAAGAATTTTCTTCTTCTTATTATTGGGTATTTTTTTAATGATGTTATTTCAAATGGAACGATATTTTCTTTAAAAATCTTGAAATTCCCTTTTATAGATTTTTCAATCCTCAAAGGAAACTAAAATTTTCATTTCTTAGGTTTTAATAAGATAATTTTACAATCATGCCGAAGTTTTTATATCATTGGAGGGATTATTATCATGAATATGATCAAAAGTTACTTATAATACTCATTCCTTTTACATTGGTTTTGATATGAAGAATTGATCACATATTTTAGAAACGTGTTTATTTTCCTATGGTTTTACTATGATACAATTTTTACTAACTCGATTTTATTTTTCCTATGATATGATATGATTAATGGTTTGTCATATCATGGATTAAAAAATTTAGGGATTTAGTGATAGGTTATACGTATATCTCCCATATATTCATTATGTAATGATTTATATCACATGAGATAATAATGGGGAAAAACTCGATGTTCTTGATCTAATATGGGAAACAAGATGATGTGATTGATCCATTATGGGAAATGGGTGATGATTCCAAGCCTATTTTGTAATGGGAAATAGTTTTTGATGAATGATTTTTTTTTATTTTATTTTCCGAATTTCTATCCTTAACAGATGAAATAGTTTATATACTTATTATGGTTCCAAAAATATATTACATGAATTTCTAGTTCATGATTTATTTTTGATTATTGCCCACTCTTATGGGTGATTAATTTTACAATGAGAATGTTTTATTCCTTAGATCATGTTTATTATCCATGATACATTGGGTATGAATTTTTTATGTTATATTTATAATATCATTCCATTATTCATATCTTAGGATTTCATATGATCATAAATTTATATCTTTAATTTTTTCTAATAATGAGAATATGACTACATCCTTTCCTATATTTCCTTTCCCCATGGTGATGAAGAAATATTTATATGGGGTATATCTATTAGGACTCTAAATGGTAAGATATTTTTGTTTGATATTTATGATATTTCATGAAGTAATTTATCAAGTCTCTAAACAAATTAATGTTTTATGGTCCTCAAAAAGGTATTTGTGAAATATATTGAATATTTACCTTTTTATATGTAATATTTATGTATGAAAATACTTGTCCATTATAATGATCTAATATTATGAACATGCGAATCATACCCATTACACCAATGGCCACTCATTGGTGAAATCCACCCCATGTTTGCATACCCTACTACTCATTATAATCTGTGATGTTTTTTCAGATATTGGTCTGAATAATGATTGTATTGTTGTTGGGAAATTCATTTTCTACTAGATGATACATTGTTACTGTAAATATCCCCCACTCAATTTTTAGATATATGTTCTTTCACACTCTCAGACAAGGATTCCATTAGTAGTCCTATTCTATTTACTAATCTAATTACGATGAGAAAAACAGAATATTTTTGTGTCCACATATATTTATAGGATAGACATGTAGTATAACAAATAGAATTTGTATATGATATGTCTATTTCTCTTTGAATACCAGTCCTAAGAATTTTTTATTAGGAAAAAAATACTCAATGTTCTAAAAATTTACACTATTTGCATGAACAATTTGAGCATTTCTGTCCAATTTTTCTCTTGGAAAAATTTTCAGTTATAACACCAACTTCATCCACTAGTCCAACTATTTATGAATTTTCTAATGAGTTAGAAATAATTGAATCATGAATCTAGTAGTGGTTTCAGTCAAATGTAAAATTCCATTCACATTTTGGTAGATATGTGAAAAACATATCATATACACATAAACATGTCATGTAAATTGGACTTGCTTGAATGTCAGAACCTATAACTTAGATGTTCATAAAGGTGGAATTAGTTTTGTACATTATAGGTGTATTATAATTAATGAAATTAAAATGAATCTACGTGATCACAATTTTACGTTTTTGGACATGGCCACCTTGGTTTTTAATGCACACAACTAGTTTGCGAGACCCGGTTGAAAGTCGCATACTAGAGTGAAATATTTTCCTAATCTTTGAAAATTTTCTCAAAACAAGAAAATTTAGTTACTCATATGTTCCAATTATGAGTGGGGGTGGGATTATTTTATATATTAAATTTTTTTAACACCCATTGAATAATTACAATTTAATGAAACAATGTCACTGCCCCTTTCAGGGGAATTTTTGGAACCTAGGGAGAATGGGCATGAAAAGTCAAGGTATTGCATGAAACTTTATATGTTATCATGAAAATAAAATTCATGTGGAAATTGGTATTGAAGAGAAAAAGTTACATAGGCCCAATAGAAGGCCTTAGATTCCATAAATGTGGTGGCACAAAACTTTCATACCTTGAGTATAACTGTGATCATTAGTGTGAAAAATTGTTTCATTAGAAAGGCACTGAAGAATGATTGCCTTACCTGACCCTAAACCAACCCTAATGGAATGGAAAGAACACAAAAAATTTTCATATTCCATGGTGTTACAGGCTATAATAAACCCTTTTAAATTATAAATAGGGAATCACCCCTATTTGGGATGGACCTCCAGATGTTTAACCATCAGTTCTCGCTCCCATAACTTCTTATTTAGTGATATAACATTACTCCGGTCATCTCATATACAACCATGGGTATAAAAATTATAAATATAAATTCTATTTAACCCCAAATTGTCTTGGATTTTTTTGATATTCTCTCATGAAAATTATCCTATGTGATTAATGTTTTACGCAGCTGAAGCTTTCTCCATGTAACTTCATGTTTGGTGTGACCCCAGATTTTCTATGAACCATGCTCCAAAATTCAATATAGTTTCATTTTGATAGAATATATATTTCCAAAAAACACCCCTAATGCGTGAAACTATGGGTTTTGACAAAAACACTTGACGTGTATGATTCACTACCTCTATCTGCCAAACACATTTGCGTGCATGTTGAGTGCTCAGGTTCTCAACACCCACACTAATAGGACCCTTGAGTGAATCAGTCACCTATGCGACTCAAATCATAAACCATCATCTTCTTCCCCATTGTACATCCTAAACAGTTTTATTTCTTCTATATACTTATGAAAGAAACCCTAATTCCTTTTATTTCTATGAATAGGAACCCTAACACTCAAATCCACATTTTTTTCTTCACCACATAATTGATTAAACCATAAACCACCCAGAGACGAATGTGCAGAAAATGAATATGTCCCATAGATGGAATCATAAATGGGAACATATTTCAATTACAATTGATGATGGATAGTTTCATATTCTCCCTATGATTATTTTCTCCTCTTGTGTAGACTCCTCCAACATCTAAGTTTTATGATGTTAAAGCCACTCGCACTACATCCATGATATTTGATCTGTAATTTCATAAAAACAGACTCTATTCGTGTTGTAAAACTATTTCCCCTACCCTATGTAGTGAACATATTATTTTCTATTTATTGTTATCATGGGATGACCCCACACATTACACACCATGTAATGAACATAGCATTCCCCATATACGATCATAAATAGTGAACACATCCAACCCCACTATTGGATAATAATAGTACTTATAAAAAAATTGATTCAAAATACATAAACCTTATTACCCTCCCTTAGTTGATACTTATACTATATATATCTTCTATGTTTAATCAACAAACAAACCATCCTTTGAATCTGATGAAAATCATCACCTTCACTACTGAAAAACTAGTCTATATGCATGGTTTTAGTAATCATCCCTGATTGAGGCATGGGTATAGGAATATACCCAAAGTTTCTATAGAAACAAAGAGGATAGGTCCTATAGATTCTATCATACAAAAACATAGAAAAAACTAGTGGGTATATATATATAACCACAATTTGAAAAACTACGGGTAAATATTATCCCAATAAAGAACCTATACCCACAGTTTGGACAACTGTTGGTATAGGTAGCTTCCTGCATCTATAAGCAGTAGAAACATCACCTTTTCCACCAGTACTTAAACCTATAAATAAAATAAAATACATAATATACATTCAATTCAGTAAAAATATTTTATATTTAGAAATCAAAAAACATCTTTTAATAATTTTAAACCAAATATAAAATTCTATATCAAACTTAAATATCTATACAAGAAATCAAATCATTTCATTAAATAACATCCACTAGTATCTTTTGTGATATGTAAAAAATGGATTGGATCAATATCTCTCCAACCAATAATATCCTTATACTAGTCATGATCATAAACATAATCATACCCATTATAATCTTTATTATCCCCAAAAATCATTAGGAAAATAAACTCTATCATTTGGAGAGAAAAAATCATCAACTACATCATCAACATCATCATCACCATGCAGAGAGATGGACCCGACTCGAGGCGAGAAAGTGAGAAACCCTACCTCTGCTTCACATTCCTTCGTTGATGTGGTTTACAGAAGAGCTTTCGAGATCACCAATCCCTGTGCAAATGCTTTCGCGGCCCCAGATTGCATCAAACCAAAACATTTTCGTCACCGCAGACAACCAACGATTTCTTTCTCAACAAACGAGGTAAACCTTCTTGCACCAAACATACGTTTTGTTCTTGTTGGGTACTTTTCTAAACGCTGACCATATTTGAGATTCTTAAGAAATTATCTTGAAGTGATAGGTTTTTTGGGTTTTCATATCGATCTGTTGAACTCTTCCAACGTAAATTTTTGCCTTTCTTCTGAGGATGAATATTATAGGCTTGGGCGATATGTTCATGGTGCTTTGGGGGTTGTTCAATGAGAGTGCTTAAATGGACCCCAGATTTCGACCCCTACATTGAATCTCCCATAGTTCCAGCTTGGATTGGCTTCCCTGGGCTACCACTTCATCTTTTTAAGCAATCTGCCCTTTCCCGATTTCTATGCTAATAGGCAATCCATTGAAATTGGATTCGGTGACGAGAAATCTCTTGAGACCATCAGTTGCTAGAATTTGCGTTAAAATTGATATTTCTCAAACTCTTCCTTACAAAATCTGGATTCAGAATGGAGATTATGGATTCATTCAGGATGTTGTATATGAAATACTACCTGATTATTGTTAGTTTTATGTTAATCTTGGACATGTTTCGAAGGAATGTGACTATAATACCACACATCCTATATCCAGGAATGTTACTCAGGTCATAAAGCAAAAACATGGCCTGGACGGGAGTAGAGTTATCCACACAGATGATGTTGGTCCCTCTATTGTAAGGGAACCTTTTGGAGGGAAAAAATCTAATGAGCCTAAGGAAATTTTAGTTGATAATGTTGAGCCCTTACAACCTACACAACATTCTATTGAAAATAATGGACTACTAGGCCTTGTTGATGCTTAGATTTCTACCACAAATGTCGTCATTGACTCTCCTGCCCTGGTGAAGGATCATGAGATGGATACCAAAACTCATGTTTCACGAGAGAAGGACCAGAGTGATCTTTGTGATTCTAGTGAATCTTCACTAGAGGATGTTGATCAACCTATTCAAATTGAGGAATCCTACTTAAAATCAAGTGCTAGTAAGGAAAAAAAACTAATGGTGGATGCTGATATTTTCATCACCCCAAATCCTAAAAAAACGAGGTAGCATAGAGACTACTCGCAACTGGAAAGAACAATTGTAACTAGATCTTTGGATACTTCTAGGAAGGAAAACATTGAACCCCCAACAATATCATTTGTGGCTGATCAACCGAATGAAACCTCTATCTCAGAGGAGGAGGATGATTAAGGAAAAAATGATCCCGTGTACAAGGATTCTTATGTGAATAATGAGCCGGTAGGGGAAGATGCTGATGCATGGATGTATGAACAAGATACCATCACATTCTAGAAGTACTGTGATGGTGAAATCACTACTGAGAAATACCTTGAAATCTGAAAATGTATGTTCATCAGAATGTTGGATGAATATAAAAAAAATCCTAACTTTAACTTTAAAGACATTCCATGGGAATGATTTTTTTACTATCCAAAGGATTTTCTTGCCAGAGTTTTAGTGCGGGTTTTTTATGATCAGAAAGTTGTTTGATCTTATGAGTTTTTGGGTTTTTGGGTTTCTACTCCTAATAGGGATCTGATGTGTTTTTTCTGGATTAATCTTGATGTTGTTTGCTTTAACTGACTTCACTTGGTTTTTTTCCTCGCTAGAGGATCTTGGCTAGTGTCTATATCCTTTCTCTGATTTTGATTTCTTTATTTTCTGTTGATTTAGAAGCAGTTTTTTCTCACACAATGGCCTATTGTTTCCTCATTCTGGGCTTTGGCCTGCTGGTTGTTTATGTCGGCTGGTTTTGGGGCAAGTTGTTGTAGTTTCTCTATTGGCGCTGCTTTTTGCCATCAGTTTTTGGTTTTTTTCAACCAGGTGCATGAATGTTTTAGTGGAAAAACTATTTATGAGGAATTTATACGGATAGATTTTGGTGTTCAGGTTGTATCTGGTTTCTAGGATGAGTTTGTAGTTATGATCTTCAGGCGGACCTTTTGAACGAGAGCTATTTTTTAGGCCTTATTGTTTATGATGAGCTATTTAGAGAAGGGTTTATGGAAGAAATATAAGATGTATTCAGTCTTATTCCTCTGGATTTGTAGTTCTGGTTCAAGCTTTGATCTGTCGCCTACAAGGGAACTTGCATCTCAAACCGTGAAAGTCACTCTGATGGTGTTGTGGTTCCACTACCCTTCAGGGATGTTGTCTCTAATAGTTTGATGATAGGATGTACTGGAGACATCTTACGCAAAATGAACTTTTGTTTGTTTTCATGAAATATCATATTGTAATCCCCTCAATCCCCTACTGGTGTAATCCATTTACACCTTGTGTTTGTATTGTATCTCTTTCTTTTAATAAATTTATTTTGGGGCATGAATTGGGAGACCAATTCATGTTACCACTTTTCTCAAAAAAAAACATCATCATCACCACCACCATTAGCTCCACTAACACTTGGACTATCATTGAAATCAATTGGGTCATCATTTAAAGAGTTCATTGATCTAATATATGAATCATTTATAGAATAATAGTTTGATATATGTTATTAAATTATGACTAACACAACTTTTATGAAGTGTTCCGTAATCATATTACCTTTTCATTCTCTTATTTACTTCTTTCATGCCTCTGTATAGCTATTTTTGGTGTTTCATATACTTCAGTATGAGTGCTTATGATTTTAGGGGTCTGAAGGGTTTCAGATGAGTCTGATGGGGACCAATACCTCGAGCAATGATGTTTTTCCCCGATCGACATTAGACTGTCCCCATTTTCACCTTTCATAATACAATACTCAAAATATAATTTTGACCAAATTTTATATATTCTTTATCATTGTGGGAAAAAAATAAGACTATTGAAAAAATAAACAAGGAATTTAATTAGAAATTTCATATATGCATTTTAAATACAAATAAAAACACTTACTATATTTTCTTGTGTTTTTTCATTTACTGTACTTCCATCCTTTTTTCTTTATACTCAAAATATAATAATTTTCTTCAATGTAAATGACCATCAATACCCAATACTACTTACTATAAATAAAATTGAGTATAATAAACATATTTAGAATACAAAAAAATTATAATCAAGTATAATTATAAAAGGTAATAACTTTAAAATCAATGAAAAATTGATAAATATAAACAAATGATAAACCTTGAGGAAAATTTCTTAAATAAAATTTAATCATAAACAATGTATAATTTTAGCTACTCAATATGAAAAATCAATAAATATGATTTATAATTTAGTGATGAAAATGTAAATAAAATCCCTGTGAACCCTACCAAAACACATTGAAAATGAATACTTGTAAAATAAAAAAATAAGAAAGAGGCTTTTCAAATCACAGGAGGAATGAAATATTTATAGAAGAGGATTTATAATGATTTTAAGACGATGAAATTGTAAAATAATACATATAATATGTTCAAAATTTCATGTATTTATTAAAATTAACATATTTAATATTGATTTATATATGTAACCCCTAGAGTTGACTATGAATACCAGAATTGATGATGTTGATAAGTGTTTTAATAATTAATGTTAAAATTATTATTATTTGAATGATGATGTCCATTATGTAATATATGATATGGACACTAAATCTCATTTCCAAGAGGATTGTTTCAAGTTAAAATATCACTATATATCATGTTTCAAAAACAAATTATTATTTTTTAGTTCTTGAAACAAAGATACATTGTATCAAGTTAATATTAAGGTTTTTATGTTATATCATAGTTATTTAAAAGAATAATATGAAATAATTTTTAGATTACCAATATCAAAAATTAATATTGAATAATATAATATTACAATAATATATACATAGATAGATAAGTAACAATATAAACATATAAAATGTTTCTATTTTTTTTAAAGTCCCTAGATCTTCTCATGATCAGACACTATAGTTGACCCCAATGTGTGTAGATCTATCATTACCACTTTATTCATTTTTTCAAATTCATCCTACAAAAAAAATTCTATCCATGTAGTCGAAATTTTAATCTATATAAAAAATATTAGATACTAGTAATTCCTTAAACACATCAATCTTCCAATATCTGATCAGTTTTTTATATTTATTTTATGGACAATAGGGGAATATGGGTACACCCACTAAATCCAAAACAGCTATACTCCTCCAACCAAATATATATAAATCATGATTTTATGATCATGATAACTCCCTAAGATCAAAAAATCATGAGTCCTTAGGAGAATCACCAGAAATAATGTTAAACTGACTATATGATGAAAATTTAATTCATACAATTTGAATAATAATATAGAAAAATATTTACTAAATTTTATTACCCATATATGAGCTAATGCTTTGTTCTTAACGTCATTACTGAGATGTCCCCATGAGATCAGTTCCACTAAAATGATATCGTGGTACATGTATAATGTGTAAATGAAACTTCTACACCTCCTGATATTTTTACCATTCATATTATTTTATTCATTGTAATCCTCCATTATTTCTAATCGGAAGTTTCTAGACTCCCTTACACGGGTGCACCCACATCAAATATTATAAGATCCTAATGATTTTGATAAAATAGGGGAAAACTTAATAATAATTAAGTCATGGTACACCATGGAAAAAATGATTTGATTTAATTTTAATATGTTATAATAAAAATAACTACACAAGTTTTCTCAATAGGCTCTAATGGACTCTTAGGATGTCCTATATTAGTATCCTATAAAGGATTTTTCTATTCCAATGCATTATATGGGTGATCATCAAGCATTGGAGTGGAGGCAAAGGGAATATAATTATCAAATACTAGATCGATAGAAGGAAACATAAGTTATATATACATGATAGGATATGGGTAGTAGGGTTGGTAATACATCAATGGGTATAGAAATTATATTGGTGGTAACATCCCTATATGCATTGTATACATGATATGGGAAGAAGAGGCTAAACGAGATGATATAGGAGGCATGTGAAGTAAAATCCCTATAGGCGATGTAGACATGGTCTGTAAAGAATTGGATAAGTGAGATGAGGATGGAGACATGTGTATGAATATCCCGGCAGGAGGTGTTAGTATGGTATGGGAAGAAGAGGATAAATGAGATAATAATGGAGGCATGCATGGGAACATCCCTAGAGGATCATTCTAAGGAAGGAAATGTGTGGCAAATTCATGGTTTTTTGGTTGGTTATGGTGGGAATATGTGGGATGGGTGATCCTTATAGGTCTATCAGCATCCATGGACTATCACTACATTTTTTTTGAAACAAATTTCATTGATTCCAATTTCCATGCTCATTGGTAATCTATTGAAAATGAAATTGGTGAAGGGGAGTCACTCAAGAACACATGTTTCTAGGATTTTCATTGAAATTTATGTCTAATAGGATCTCCCTTATCAAATATAGATTCATAATGGTGATCACTGATTCTTTTAAGTGGATTTTTATTAAAAGCTTCTAAATTATTTTCATTTATTCCTTAAGTTTGGACATGCATAGAAGGAATGTGGATATAAGACTACATGTATTGAATCCAAAAAAGAAACCTGAGTTGAAAAAATGAATAATATTTGATTATATGGGAATAATTTCAGTCACATGTTTCACTTTGGACACCCTGTGATATCTAATTAAGGTAAGAATACTAGTGTGAATTTAAAAATTTTGGTTTATAATGAACAACCTTCTGAAACATGAAGAATTTAAGGCCTGGTTGATACCCTGCTTACTGCCAAAACTACCATCATTTTACCTACTACCTAGTAAAGGATTTGGATTATTATTCTGAATCACATGACATATGGGTCATAGAGTAGGATGACCTCTCTGATTTTATTAATTCTTTAGAGGAAGAATATGACCATCCCAATCAAATTGTGATTATATACTCAAATCGCTTTCAAGGAGGGGGAAACCAATGGTTGATTCTGATGGATACATTTCCCTAATAAAAAAACTAGGAAACATAGGGACTACTCTATTCTTTAAAGTAAAATAGTTACATGATCATTATATTCCTCTAGGAAGAAAACTTTAAATCTTCTGTAACAAAGATTAGCTGTTAAACCTATTTCAACCATTAGTGTATATGTGAAAAAATATGATAAAAATAATGATCCTATGTACAATGATTCTTACATGATATAAGATTATGTGAGTAATGATGCTAGTGCATGGATGGATGTACCAGATGAAATTTCATTCTATAAATACAACAATGGTGATATTTTAGCTGGGATGTATCTTTAAATAAAGAAACATTTGTTCATCATGATTGTGGAGGAATATAATAATAATCTTGATTTTATGTTTGGAGAAAAACCTTGGGAATTATTTTTTTAGATTAAATGATCAGATGGTTGGTGGTCATTGTGTTATATTTTGCTGCTCAATGTTATTCAGCCTTTCCGAATCCTTTGGTGTTGATTTATTTTTGGCCGGTCTGAGTCATTATAACAGGACAATTTGGATGAAAGAGAATATAATTCGTTCCACTGGTTCATTAGACTCTATTTTAACACTAATTTATCATCATTAAATGGAATTCTTGTGATGTATTTGTCCTGGATGGATATTCATTACACATTTAGACCATTTTTTATGGAATTTATTGTTTGAATTCGGCTGACAAACATTATATTGGTATTTTTTGTTGCATGTTCAGGAGCTATTAATTTTATTTCTCCTATAGAGTGGGAGAAATTCATAAATGCTAAAATTTTGATCACCTATAGGAATCAACATTAAATTAATAGCCTTCAGGTAGTAGTAGAATAGAACGGTCTCCCAACATTTGATATTGCATATGCATGAATCTTTTACTTGGATAATGATTCCATTGGACTAGAATTTTATACTCTTTTCAGAGTTATTCAAAATATAAAAATGAGTTTATGTAATATTTCAATTATGGTTTTTTTAATTTTTCTTTATGGAGATCATGTATTGGTTGAAGATGGGATGTTTCAATCACATTTCTTATAACATATGGACTTGTGTGTTTTTTTGGAAATATCGGCTTATATTCCCCTATATCCTTGCTGGTGTGAGCCCTTTACACAACATGTTTGTACTTTTATGATTTCTTCTAATGTAAATAATTATATAATGATTTTTTGTTACCAATTCATGTCACCAATTTTATGAAAAAATTAAAATTATTATATCACCAAGGGAAATAGTGGATCCATCCTATGACCGCGCATGTATTGATCACCATAAAATAATATATTCTATTTCTTTTCATTCATAATCATCATAATAAAAAAAAATGTTTTAGAAATATTTTTTAAAGTCATTAATATTAGTTAGAATTCAAATAAGTCATAAATAATGTCATAATATGTAGTATTAATAATAATTTTAAACCATTTTATTCATTTATTAACATCCCTTTTTAATCTCAATATCATAATTTAAAATATGTATAATTAAATTTAAGGATACTAAAACAATACTAAAAGATATGTATCATTCCAAACTAGAAATAAATTTATGTTATTATAGAAATACGAACATGAGAAACTCTTGTCACGATGAACTGAATAAACTGTGAATATATATTGTTGCTTCCATACAGTACTCTCATCTACCAAATGTTCAACATCAACTATAACAATTGGAAAATTTGTGTAATCAAAAGAAATATTTTGGTCAAACCCAATAGAGGAATCAATGGTTTTAATTTTATCCCCAACAACCGGAAAAATATGTCTTTGAATTACTTCATTAATGACACTATGATCAGTTCTGTGATGATCATTCAAATAAAAAATTATTTTTCCATGGATTCTGAAATATAAATTTTATCAGTAAATCTGAATTGGCTCAGGTCAATCACTCATAATCCAAAATAATAAATCAATTTTCCATATTTCATCATTAAGTCAGGCCATTTAAATTTTTTCATAGTGTCTTTACCTTGAGAGTATTAATCCAATACTGAAATTTTATGAACAAGTCTTTAATAATACACATGTTCCTATCGGGGATGAATTTTCAATGAACTAGGATAATAATCTATTGTACCAGTTAACCTAAAAAAGTACGTTTTATTCTTATTTTCACCACATGGTCATTGGTACCAAATTTATAGCGATTGATTATTTACCAATTGAATTCACAAACCAATGATCTGAGGCCAAAATCCAACCCTCACAATACTTATGAAATAGACTCAATAGATAATCTCAATAACTAAAATATATATGAATAATAAAATTATAAGGATGTTTATATTTTAATTTAATTAATTTAATTGTCATACCATTGATTTAAATCATGTTGGATTGTCTTTTATTTGTAATTCTTCTTTCTTTCTCAATGGAAAATATTGATGAAATCTAATTATAAATTTTTTATGGTCCCTACATAAAATGATATTAGATATATAGGGTATATGTGAATGGAAATAGTATAAGATAACCTATAAATATCCAAATTACATACTTGATGTAGTATTCAAACAAACCACTGTTAAACAAGGCTGTGCAATAATAAATATCTCACTCTTCAATGCTCAATGTTGCTGATGTATATGACACATCAATTACTCTTATTTGGGGAAGAGATGTAAATAATGGATAAATTTTTTCATATTACTCATCTAAATTTCTCATTGTCCTGTTATGACTTCTTCACACATTAGAAAAATACATTGTACTAAATTACATGCATTTTGAATCCAGATAACACTCACAATTGATCATTAAGAATAATTCATTTTTATGATTTATGATTTCACTGTGAACATTATTCTTTCAATAGAATACATCTCTTAAAAATAAAAGGACCCCAAGCTGTGTTTTAATTAGTTGATGAACTAATAAATGCAATATTCATTTGAAAAATGATGTATGATATTTTTTAGCAAATCAAACCAACTTAGTGGTGCCATATGCTGAATTTTTATCAATAATGTATTCTATATACTTTTAACACAAAGGCCCTTAATAATTTCAAAATATAATCACTATCAACCTTACATTATTTATTAGGAAATTCCTAATTGGTATTGGGAAAAATTAATGAATAAGGATGTGGAAATCATGTGTTTTTTGGGATTTTAGTTTCAAATAATTTTTTTGACTCATTTAGATATGTTGCTGGAATAACCATAAAAAACACGATATTCTCAATAAATTCTTGAAATTTATTTATCTTTAATAGTGTTATCACATGAGAAGCACAAGGAACTTTCCATTTGTTTCATGAAAACACACATGAGGTAGTTTTAGTCAAATATTCTAATCCATAAAGACTCGAGGAGATTAGAAGTCATATTTGGTCTTCCCCCTATTTTTCAAAAGTATTGAAAAAAAAATTACACATATATATTTCTCAATATGAATTAAATGTAAAAAATGATGAAATGAATTGATAACCCAATATGGAAACTCGTAAAAGATAATTCAATTTTTCTAATTATGTGTTACTTCAATGTCAATATTCTTCCTCTTTTTAGATTTCAAATGATATTTCACTAACGAAAAAAATACATTAAGAACATCAGTTACTGACACACATTGAGGTGATTGTTCATTTCCAATAATATTATCAATCTACTAACAATTCTTCAATTATTGATGATCAGTTGGAAAGAATCATCATTTTACCATGAACCTAAAACTATGAAAATAATTAAGCCTACTCAATCATGTGTTCATCATGCAGATAAGATATGGACATCATTCATTAGTTCTCCAATAATAAGTCATTTAATAATTAGGGAAAGAATTTATAATCCATTGAATGTCCTCACACATCTGAAATATATTTTTTGAAGATGCATCGAATTTATGCACACCTATATTTCAAAGAATCTTTATCAGTATTATTAAAGGTTGAATGTTTAATTATATATCATTTTTTGAATCATATAGTCCAGTTATAAGTATACACAATTGGGTTAATGGATTTTCAAAACACATCCATGAAGTATAATTGTAAATGTGAATAAAAATTTCCTTGTGCTTTGAGAAGAAAGCATACAACCAAATAGATAAAAACCATCACAATATAGAACCAAACAGACCTTAGAAAACATAGATGAAAAATCAATATGTTGGGAATCAAATGTCTACCATGATAATAGATATATATTATGAACCAAATCATCATTACATTTAATTATCTCTGCATCATTCTATCACATATTGTATGAGATTTATGAAGGTATGAGTAGAATTTGAAGCCCATAATCAATGGAATGTTCTACATGACATTTTGTGGCGCAAAAGATGTTGTTCAATATAAATTTTACATATATTAATATATTACACATTCTTTACAAAAATTAAGTTAAGATGTTTCCTAAGAAAATAAATTGGAATATTTTGGTCAAGGATAATCTTTATTAGTAAATAATCTTATGTACTTAATTTACTTCCATCCTTGTAATCATTTCAAGGAATATTGGCACCATATGGGATCATGTACTTAAAAAAAGAAGAATATAATCCATGTAAATTTTATAAACAAAATACATTGTATTTCAATGTTATACCCACATTAAATATTCTAATGTGGTCATTTTAGTAAAATCCTGATATACTAGAGTTCTGGTATCATGCGTAAATTTTTTCACTCTCCTAACATCATCATCATCAAAATTTTCCTCATGTGTATTTAAATAATTTTCTTCATAAACTAGCATACAATCACTCTCATGATGTTTTACAAATGGAAACTGATCAAATATAAAATTATCCAAACCACTTCATTTTTTTGTTCATGAACAATAAAATATATTCCCATCTCTCCACAGTGATACCAAACATAATAGTTTTTCTAAAATACATCATTAATTATATTCTATCAAACATCATCTGATCTTATCCCATAATTCCAATATAAATAAAATGTTAACACTTCAAATGAACTCCATCTGAAGCATTACTAATGCAAAATCAAAATCAATTTCTTAATTCTTTTATAAACCAGTTAATGTATGATATTTATAATATATCCAGCTTCCATCCATACAATTACAAGGAAAAAATTTTATGTTTCAATAAATAATGTAAAACATAATTAAAAATTCATTACACAATGGAGAAGAATCAAAATTAATAAAACACAACTAAAAACAATTCCTCTAGTGAACCATGGATGAAAACATCATATATTACTCAATAATATATACGAGATATTAGTTTTTGAAATAAATAACATTCAAAAATTGACTAATACAAAAAATAATAATAAATGTTTTATAAAACATAAAGACTTAAAATATAATAATAATCATTATCTTTTAATTATATCAAACTTTCATATAAAACATCCAAAATAATGGGAAAATGGAATTTGAAGAACAAGAGGATAGAAACATAAAAATGTAACGAATATTTATGTTGTATAGAAAAAATGATGTCTACACATATCCATGAGGAATGTTTGTATATACCTTCTATTATCTCATCCAACCATGTGAAATAACTCAAATACACATTATGTCAAAGTATATAACATTCCTTACCTTTATGAAATGAGACTATGTTTATATACACAGAAATTGTGTATTAAGAATATTAGAATTGATTCCCTTTAATATTCCACCAAATTCACTATGCAAAACCGTTATGAAGTAAAGTTTAAATTCTACTTTTAAATTTATATTTGAAAATAAACCATTTAATTATACGATATAAAATTAAAATAATGAAATCAAATATGAGTCATGTTTACTAAAAATCAACGTTCACATTAGTGAATTTATAAATAAATCATTTTAATTACATAATATATTCCCAAAAGTCTTTATATATTAACCACAGGTCCAATGAAAGGATTTATGTGATTCTTTTAGTCTATACATAGACTAAATGTTTTTCTCTAACTAAAGAACGATCCAAAACTAGTGGTTATGTAACAATCTAGCACATAATCTAAACTACTGAGGGTATCCAAAAAGGAATTATCCATTGCATAATACTAAACATGCATATCATATAATGAATGTAATTAAAACTATATAAAAACAAGGAAATTTATAACCTAACCTTAAAATGGTACTTTTTTATATACCTCCCTTGAGTATGGAGGTTACTTCTAGGATGTTTCCAATATAGATTCATCAATAAATACAATAAAAACATTTTAAAAAAAATCAAATTTTATCTAATAACACATCAATTAAATATACCATTTTCATATTAAAATTGAATAATAGTGATTTTGTATAACACTATTTTTTATAATGATAAATAACATCAAAAAAGTGTAGAGTATATGTAGGACGTGAATCAGGAAATTAAAACTCTTTTCAACCAAGAAAAACAACCTCAATCAATAGGAAAACATATTTTAAACAAATATATTTACTTATTATTATTATTTTAAATCCTTCCATAATTACAATATTAACTATTTCATGAGATTACAATATTAGCATCTCATCAAACACATAGAAGACAACATTTACTCCAAATAAAATTTATAATAAACCATATAATTTACACCTATTTTTAACTATTTTCAAAATAAATATACATTAAACATTACAAATATATAGAGGTAATAAATATTGAGGAAATTAGGAATGTAATACATCCCATTTTGGTGTTTAGTGGGAACCCACAAAGAAATAATGTTATCACTACTTATAATCAAACTCCAAATTTTTTCCAAAAAAGAACAAGAAGAGTACATATACTCAAATAGCCACACACACTTCTAATAAAATGAGAAATTCTAATAACAACAACTGAAAATCAAACAACATCTGAAAAATATTTAAGAGCTGTAATTATTTACTTATTCAAATGAATAAAAACTCATAAACTCTAGAATGTAATAACATGAACCGGAAATCACTAAATCGAAATTTAACGAGTATAAAAAAATATTTTGATAGCTTTTTCACATGAATAAATAGAAAAAAATGAAAAAAAATATTAAGTAGAAGATTAGAATTATTTGGAACACGCATAAGATCATTTATCGAAACATTAAAATCATGAAATAATTGAAATAGAGGAAATCACCATAGTATATATAGGTCTCCACTCACTTGGTTGATAATGGAATTATGGTAGTGGAGGGGGGACTACAAAGATCACTTGATGAGGGGAGGGGTGGGGAAATTGATGCTCATATGGGGAGGGGAGGGGGACACCAAGGTTCACCGAGGTATGGGAGGGGTAGAGTTAGTTCTTTGAATGAGTAGGGAGAGGAGTAGCTTGAGCAAGGTTGTATAGAAAAATATCTATACCCATGGTTGAAAAATGTTATAGCTCCACCTATACTAATTGTTTTTTAGAAACCATAGGTATATATTTGGGAATAAAATCTATACCTACAGTTTATCTAAACCGTTGGTATAGATCTATGTGTATAATTTTGTTTTCAAGTTATACTAAGATGAAAACCCCAAAAATAAGGAAAAACAACATGAAAAATTACTACACTATACCTTTTTTCTCTCCTTCTATGACATCATCTCCTTTAATCCATGATGTTAAAATATAAAGAAATGTACAATAAGATCACAATAAACTATGTCACTACACTCTTTGGGTCTTGATCCCAGTCTCATAATAGGGTATATAGGATGCCCCTATGGTTTTCAATCATGAAACTCCAACATTCCCATAAAATCTGCATGTCTTCCCCTTAGAAGGATTCGAAATCAAGGTTAGATAATATACCTATTTGTAAACACACCACCCCACCAGCCAATCTCTAGAAGGTGTTAAATCTACGACAGAAATATCTCTACAATACATTAATTATATGATTAACATCTATCCATATGAGAGTAAATATGTGAGAAACTTATCTCCATAATATGTAAAATTTGTGATTGTATCCCATCAATATCATAAACCTATGACCTGATCTAGTCTATCCAACCAATTCAATGAAGAGTGATACTGGAGTAATAAAATTTCATATGTCTGAAATCTCTGGTGAAAATTTCCCTACAATCCGATGTTGGATGCCCCGAGTTAGATTTGTAAGATGCCTTATATATGTGATGATGTGGAATTTTGAATAAGAGGACCTCACAGGAGCCCTACACAGCAACTAACAATCAATATCTATATGTATTAAACTTCATCATCTATTCAGACTGCATTTTTCATTTATTTCATGAAAGAAACTGTGCAGTTAACTGGAACCCACCATTATATGGATCCAGGAATGAATTTAAAAAATGTGGCTCAATTATATAAGGGAGTCTTGGGCTAGGAAATGATCTCCATGGGGGGAATACATGGAAAGAGGAGTCGAAATCACATCATACTATATTGATTTGGGATCCAACATCACCAATCATGGTTGTAGAGGCCACCATCCATTGGAAAGAAAGAATGTGGGATAAGAATCGTGCATCACAGCCCTGATACACACATAGATGGATTACATCAGAAAAAAAATTTATATTAGTGGATATATCTATCTGGGTAATATTTCTAGTCCATAAGTCAAATAACTAGTATGATTTTATAGATATCCACATTTTATTGTATTTGATTAGGTTCCATGGATTTCCTCAATGTTTTGGAAAAGTATTCAACAAAAATTTATTACAGAGTTAAACATTTTTAAGGTATATCATCATCAAAAATATGATTACTCTAATTGAACCATTTACCTTTTGGAGTATATGATACTATAATGTTTTATATATTTCAAATTTGGGTAATATAAACTTCTTACATTATTATAACTTCCTTACAACCATATCATTTAATTGAGAATTCAGATGGATCTTTATGAATACCAACAAAGATAGAAGTGAAGAACTCTAAAATAATTGGTTAAAATTAAAGACAAAATAATATTGGGACCTGATATAGATGATATAACTAAAAATAAGGTGAGATATATTTGACAACACAATAATGTATCTCGAATATGATAGAAGAGTTATGATGAAATTTGTTGGATCGATTTTGAATTAAAATTTGCTGAGAAAGTATACAAATGAATTTCTATAGTGGATAATTTTTTGGGATTTATAATGAAATGCGTTTTGTATAAAGAGATAATTTCCCATTAATATTCTTGATCAGATCAGGATGGTTTCGTATCACTTGGAACTTCCTCAGAATCTCACTCACGTTCATGATGTGTCCTATATATCCCTATTAGGGATGTACATTCATGGTTATTGACATGTAACATGCTTAGTGTGTGTATAAATATATATCAATCCATCCTATAAAGAATATTCAGTATAATTACTAGATAGAAGAGTGATAGTAGTAAAAAACAAGGCCACTCACCTAGTCAATAATTTTTTTCAAAACAAGTAATATTATAAAGCTATGTAAGAACCCAAAAAATAATAATTAGGTAGTGGTATCCTCAATTGTTTTTAATAAAGTTATGGAATTTTGAGGGTTAAATTATTATAAAGAGTTTGAAGATTACACTCCATGATATTATTATATATTTCTTTTAAAAAATTTTAATTACATTGATTGTATGATTTATATGAAACATTGAGTTCAAATTTACTGATATATGCTATTGAGTTATTATTATATTAAGTGATAGTTATTGAAGAGATTATAGATTGAAAATTATTAATAGGGCTTGAAAATTATTACAAAATATTGGTTACATATCTAAAAAAAATTCATTAATTTAAAATTGGTTAGAAGTGAAACTAATAACATAGTATAGCAGAAGGGTTTTTTTTTCTAGGAAGCTGATTGTTTATGCACATTCTATTTTTATTAAAAAAAACTAATTTTTTTTGGTTATAATTAAATTTATAGATTATATATTATATCATTGATTTTAACATTATTTTAATTATGATAATTACTATATTAATGTGAATAAGGTCATTTTATTATTCAAAAATACATTTTCTTCAAAAATTGATTTTATTACATTTTTTAAATGGATATTATAACTAAATTCATCCACAAATAAAATTTTATTTCGTAAAATGTTATATTTTTTGAATTGATCATATCAAAACTGTCTTGTGGTGAGATGTACATTTTGATTGAAAAGATTAATTTTTCAGTGAATATAGAAAAACATCAATTTTATAGAAAAATCTAATTTCTATTGGTGTACATACAATGTTTCATTTTATATTGAAATTTATTAAAAATATATAAAAAAAATATATTAAAAATATCAAATTAATTTATATACAATAAATATATTTTATAATTTTTATTAAAAAAAATTATAATTGAAATTTCATATTTCTCGAAAACAAATTTTCATTGTGTTTTTCTAGTTCATTTAAGAAGTTATTTATAAAACATATATATATATATATATATATATATTTAATTTTATATGATTAATTATATATTGGAGAATAACTATAATTAATGTTATATAATAACGTTTTTTATGTTGTAATCATTATGAAAAGTAAGAGATGGACAACTGGGCCCCGGTGACAGTACAACCACCCCGCCTTAACATGGTCGTCGGGTCCTAGCCCACTAGGTACCACCAGTTGCCCCCGCAGACACATGGGGCCCACCCTAGGGTCCACCCACGTGCCTGAACGGGTCATCTGACTAATAACAGTCCCCACAGGCCAACACATGTCCTTTCTAGTGTGCTTTGTCCTCACTCACACACATCCTGAGAAACTTCCCAGAAGGTCACCTATCCTGATCACTACTCCAGGCCAAACACGCTTAACTGTGGAGTTCTAATCAGATAGGCTCCCGAAAAGGAAGGTGCATCTTGTTGACATGAGTCATATCATTTAGTCATTTAACCCTTTATCATTTGGGGATGTTACAATCACCCCCCCTTTAGAGCACAACGCCCTCGTTGTGGGCCCTACAACTCAACCCAGGCAGTGCACCACACTTAAGGCTGGGTTTCTTCTCTGATACCAAATGTGACAACTGGGCCCCGGTGACAGCACAACCACCCCGCCTTAACATGGCCGTCGGGTCCTGGCCCACCAGGTACCACCAGTTGCCCCCGCAGACACGTGGGGCCCACCCCAGGGTCCACCCACGTGCCTGAACGGGTCATCTGACTAATGACAGTTCCCACAGGCCAACACATGTCCTTTCCAGTGTGCTTTGTCCTCACTCACACACATCCTGGGAAACTTCTCAGAAGGTCACCCATCCTAATCACTACTCCAGGCCAAGCACGCTTAACTGTGGAGTTCTAATCAGACAGGCTCCCGAAAAGGAAGGTGCACCTTGTTGACATGAGTCATATCATTTAGTCATTTAACTCTTTATCATTTGGGGATGTTACAGTCATGGTTACTATGAACTATAAACATGTCTACATCCTATTTTGTGGTCATTTTTATACCATATATCATTTATCTTTTGAATATGAGTCACTTTGGATTTATTTATATTGAATAAGATATTAATTTTTTTAACTCATTTAAAACATTCAAATTATGTACCCTCCAAAAATTTAATATCCAAACCTCCATACATACATAAAACAAGACTTTTTATAATCACAATATTATCATTTCTAGGACTACGGTGTAAACCAAATGAGGTTTCTAAATTCTGTTTTATAATTCTGAACTGAGTACATTAATTTTTTTTATTACACCATACTTAACCTATTATGTATATAATAAAAATATGAAAAAAAGTGTTATTAATACAGTTATATTTTATTATATATATTTTAAAACTTCACTCATCTCCATCTAAATCAAATGAGAAAAGAAAGCATCATTCATTCGTATGTGTGGACTGCAACCGCATTAAATGATATCTTTCATTTTTCATCACCAACATTAATGGTTGTTGATAATGATAGATTTATTTTAAATATATTATATTTATAAAATAATTTATATAATTTAAAAAGAATATCTTATCAAACTTATTTTTTTCAATCATTGTAAAATGACAACGCCACTCATGTGTAAGTGTGGACAACCACCTCTAACAAGCGATGTGGTTTATTTGTCATGTCCCATTTTTATTGATGGAAATAAATACATTTTTAATTGAAATATATTATATTTTATATATATTTATTCTTATATGATGAATTATTATATATTTTTATTTCGTTTCATCCATTGAAAAGTGAAAAAATCACTTATGCATACATATATACCATTGTCTCAATGATGTGATGGGGATTAATTTTAATCACTAATTTTTGTGAATGATTATAAATGTTTATATTATTAATAGATATGATAATTATTTAATGATTATGATACTTTTGATGATAAAACCTTGTCCAAGGACCATGTACGGGAACCTTCGAAGCGATGCTTTCAAGGAAAATCGACCCCTTTTCAACCAAATGTTTGTTTTAATAAAGATTTTTTTAATAAAAGTATAATTAGAAATTATAATAGAATGATAAATAATAAATTATTTGTTACTATGGTTATAAAATATATTAATAATATTTTATAATTAATTATGTATTATTTTTTAATGCAGATGAAGAACGATGGGACATGAGGTAAGGGCTATGTCATAATCTCATTTATTTTTTGGGTTATCTATGATAAATTATGGTTGGAAGAAATTATATAGATATTATTATATAAAATCAATATAATTAATTATAATCTATCTATTTCTATAATATTTATGTATTAGTACCATTTCTCCTACATTGTTTCATAAAACAATTTGAATTTTTTTAAATAAATGATAATGTTATTTTGTTAGTTATCAAAAAAACATTTATTCCATATACCTATTCATCAAAATTGTTTTTATGGGTGATTATAACTAACATAAAATGTTTTAACCTATTAATTAAATTTATTTTCTACATTATCTATAATGTTATCAATTTATTTTTTTAATGATACACGTTTTTAATAATTCATTTTTAACTTTTTTTTATAATTGTAAAAAGAATTATCACTTTTACATAATGTGTATGATTGTATTTTTCAGACATCATGACTATTTAATGATTATAAAATTAATTTAAGAGATTAAATTTTTGTATTCAATGATATGAATTTTATCATTATTTTTATAATTTTATGTCAAACGTTTAAAAAAAATATTATTTTTCACATGTTTTCTAAGTTATGTTACAATTTAATTTAAATTGCATTTTTTATCTATATCATCATTCTTTATAGAGTTTGATGCTTTGATAGGGATATGATATTATGATTGACTCATTTGTTTTATTTACTGATTTTATAGGATGATTATGTTATGATGAAACATTTTTGATTATTATTTATTGTAAGGGTCATGCAATGATAAATTGAGGTGATGTTTATAGAAATTGTTTTGCTTCCACTGCTTAAGAAATGATGAATTTTTATCGGTCTTATGATCATGTGGAACACATATGTATGGTTTCCAATATCTAATTTTTGTCACAAAAATTTATATAACACTCCAATTTATTAGGTTACTTTTCATGATATATTTTTTTCTGGAATGGGGAATGAACTTCGTTCAGTAAGGAATTTTTGTAACACCCCAAAATTTTAAAGTAAGAAGATTATATCCAATAATATGAACAAAACACACCACAAAAAATTAAATAAAAAAATATCCATAGAAGTTATGATATATTTATTTTTAAATAAGTTATACCTTAAAAATATCTTGGATTACACACAACAACAAACATATAAATATCTTGGATTACACACAATAGTAAGTTTAGCTTTCATTTCTTGAAACATTGAGTTTTGCATGATTTTCACACAAAATCATTTCTAAAAGTACATGACATATTATAAAAATATTACTATTCAATATGATATGTTTACCTATTAATTAAATTGGAAGGTTTTAATATTATTAACTACATAATGAATATTTTTATTATCTAGTTATTAGGAATAAAATTAGAAAATTGCAAAGAAAATGAAATGATTGATGAAAAACTGTATTTCTCTAAAAAATAGATTATCCATTATTTGTGAATATAATTAAAATTAAATCATTATAAAATTAATTAAATTTATTTTAAAAAATAAAATTCATTTTTAATCATAATATTTAAACAATATTACAATTATTTTTTGGAATTTTTTCAATGTTTTATTTTTCACTGAATTGTGAAAATACAGAATTTTTATTGAAAAATTCATTTAAATATAATTATTTATAAGGATATATTATATTTTTAATAGTTATGAATGTATAATTTACTATATAATATATCAATTAACACAATTTAGGTCATTGGAATCATGTTAATTTAAATTTTTATACAGTAATAAAGTACACTTTATATCATTTGCCTTTGAAAACACACTTTTTCATAAAGTTTGGAGGATTAATTTTAAATTAAAATTTTCTACTTATGTGGAAGAAATTTCTAAAAAATAAATGAAGTTATTTTTATTAAATATAATTTATATTTTTTAATAAGTTAAAATTAATTTTTGACCAACATTATTAGTGACAACTGCAAAAAAACCACTATTACAAAGAAAAAAATAGATTTACTAGTGGATAAACTAAGACGATAAAGGTTAAGATTGACCTAAAAACCTATCCAACACCCATTTGAATTACATATATATAAATTATCCCATATATTTTCTACTAATTCCAAATTTTTAGGCTTTTTTCATGATAAAACTGCAGGTATGATAGAATCTTTTTTAAAAAAATAAATTGCACCACACACCTCACTAATAAATGGCCACCCATATCATTTCTTAATTAAAACATCAATCCTAATTTTTTGGCCAACCCCTGACCAAAAAATGTCTTAAAATCACTTATATCATTTTTTAAAAATAGTTCAACCACAGTGTCTAAAAATTGACAAAGCGAAATTCCATAGAAAAAAGAGGATAGAACACATGATAAAAATAAATATTTGCAAAGGATTGATCTTTGAAGTGCCCTAGTTTGACTAGGGGTCCATCATAGTGCAACCTAATTGCAAACCCCCTTTGGTAGGTAGCCTACTTTCACACCTAATTTAATATCTCCCAAGGTCCTATTTTTTGCCTATAAATAGACCCTTTGGGCGTTCAATTGCATGGATGAATTTTCCATAAGCATAATTGCTAATTTATTCACCCTAGTGCTTCACCCTAGTGTTATGATTCTTTCAAGGTAGTTTATTAAAACATAAATAGGAATAATTTTAGGAGGATCATATTACATATTTCCTTTTAGCGTTTCAAATCCCTATAAATTTCACGCCTAAAGCACCTAACCTACCTCAATTAGAAACACTTGCACACCACCTATTCCTTTCACAGGAACTTGAGCGCCCAAATTCTGGGAATACCTATGAATACTCTTGAAGGCTTGAGTTAAGGCTCGCCCAAGTATTATCATCTTGGTTGTTTTCCACTTAAGTGATCATTAGGTCACCCAATCCAACATGCATGCCCATACTTGCATTCCAGTACTTACTTGGGATCCCATCATTGATTGACATACTCTATTCAGTCTATAATACGTTAAGTCCTCTTTAAATCCATCCATGGAAAGGATTATTCTTCATTGTATACCTTGTTTGAAAGAGATTCTGTTGAGACCTCCACCAAAACCTCCTGACATATCAAAACATTGGGAAATTCACAGTAGTGTGTCTCCTATTTGGGTTTGTATATATGAAGTCAGATTTTCCGACATTTGTTTCACAATGGGGTTAGGATTTATGGAGCATTTGTGGGTTTTTATATCAGCAGTCACATGGACCTTTCTCCCAAGAATAGTATTGGGAGGTTCCTGGTTTATAGTATTAGGGTTTGTGTCATGACATATCCCTTCTCAAAGACCCAGAACCTCAGGTCTCTGGTAAGCAATGTACGGTTCAAAATTTCTTTTCCATTCGAGAAAGAAAGTCTCCCTCCCCTACCAGAATGAATTTTAGGGCAGTAATCCTGGTGTAACCCCTAACCATTAAAGATGGAGTTTTGATTCCTACTCCTCTCTACATCCTTCTCTTTCACTCCTTCCTTACATTGGACCCTTGTCCAATGTGAAGAGAACAGAGGGAGGGAACATCGCCTCACCCTCTTCCTAAGTCGCCTTGCCCTCATCGACCATCGCTACTATAGGTGCACCCTCTTCCACTAGTGGAGGAAGAAAAGTGTGAGTGCCTTTTTTGAATATTTGACATCCTCTTGTTTCTCTCACTGAGTATGACTCATGTGGGAATATAGATTTTTTTATGGTCACAAAATTTTCACACCCATCTGAACTATGAGAACTCTGATTCCTATTCAAACTAGGATATGTAGGAAGCCTTTTCATGTCCTGAGCTCATTGGATATCCTCCTCAAGAATCCAACACTAATTCCCTTAATCTGGACATCCTCCTTCAAAATAAGCACCAAAATATTCCCCCAAATGACCAAGGCATCCTCTTCAAGATGTAAGTCCAATATCATTTCTCTTAAAGGACTATCCTCTCCTAGGAGACTCATCGAAGTAAGTGGGATTTGATTCCCATTTCCATGTGATAAATAGGAAGCTTCATTGAGGTTGAGACCCTAAACATAAAATGCACAATGTTCACCTTGGGCTATATTCCAATTAGGTTCTAATCTTACATGGAAACCCATATAAATTCCATGTTCCTTGGGATGCTTCATCATAAGTCCCACACCAAACATTGACCAAGCCCCATTCGCTTAGATCTCCTTACCACATGAAATTAAACTGTACAGTTAGGTTTTTATCACATGACCTTAAAAATGTATGATGTGTCCCATTAAGCGGCACCAAACTATGAGGGTACTGATTCCTTTCAGAAGGATGCATAGGTAGCCCATTTTATGGGTACGTTCCCAATATCAAAACAATCCTTCCTATCCCTAGTTGAAAATAAATTACACAGTGCCCCATTGAGTGACTTAAAACCAGTATCATCATAAAGATGATTAAAATAATCTTTGAATAGTATATAAGATCATACTATTGATGGAGAACCTCGAATACATACTAATATCTCCATTATTAAAGAGCCTCTAATATATACAGATGATTCTAAATTTTACGCATGTTAATATGTGATTGAAAATTCCAAGGGAAACTTATGTTATAATAGATAAATTAATATAGATTTAAGAAAATATTTTAAATTTATCAAGAGAGTCCCGGAGTAGACAATAAATCCCCCCATAAAGGTGTGATGAGTCCAGCCTCCCATCCCCTCAACCAATGCACATTCCTAAGTATCATAAAGTTAAAATATAATGAATGATTTCCTTTTTAAATAATTTCCCTTTTGGATAAAGAACAAATGGGTGTTTCAAGTTTGATGAATAAATCCAATGGAAACCACCTGCATGTAGTGATTCTTAAAACTAGAACACATGTTTCAGGGAATGAAAAAACAAAAATGGTGAACCCAACGCCAATACTTAACAATGTTAACAATGTTACCGACCTATCATGTCCCTATTAATTGATAAAGGAAGGCCAAACAAAAGAATCAATCATGCCTGTATCCATCTACAAAATGTTTCCTTAATGGAGTTTATTGTTGTTATCATGTTTTTATTAGAATTCCCTTCACTCCAAAATGGGTTCCTTCAAACTAGTACCTGTGAATGACCCAACTTATTCTCAAGATGGATCGTCATCTGCTGGAAGAAAATCATCACCAAATCAGCATCTTCAATGCTGGGTCTCTAATGTGGTAGTAAGGGAGTTCCATCAACATGGTTTAATACCAACCTGGAAGGCTTCCCTATAGGCTCTCCAGGTTAATAATAGTCCTCGATCATCTAGCCAACGATGACCAATGGTTAAGAAGAATACAGTTCCAACCACCGTCTTCAACAGTTTCATGTCCTTTTCCCTAGAACATAATAACCCGTCCCTCCCATACTACAGGGAGGAAGATCAAGAGGTCACTCAAGGCCTCCATTCACGAATGTAGGGGTCCTTCCTGGGGACTCCCACCAACAATAGCCTATAGCAGAATCGTGCGGTAGTGAACCCCCCAACATGATGGGCATGTTTCTTATGAACGTTCGGCCCAAGTCTCTCAGACCCGAGCACACAAGAAAAACTATTGGGGACAATGTTTGGTCAAAAGGGATAAGGTTCTTACCTCTTCCCCCGCCAGAGAAGTCCATCAACCTAACTTGATGGAAAACAACACGCGGACACATACAATCATCCGTATTTATTCTACTTCCCTGTAGACTCATCTGGAATCAACCCACCAATCTCTCCAAGAAAATACGGGGGAGTACCATGAACAATAATATACAACTATTTATAAATTATCATCCATTTATTAGGCTCATCTGACTACATTTAATGAACCATGCCAATCAAATGTGATGACAACTGGTAAACAGAAACATACACCTGGTAACAATCACCAGTTCTTCCCGAAGTATTGTCTATATGTATTGATGGATGTTATTCAACATTTATTGATTGAAAACAACCAGCAGGCACATACACCTACCACTGTTCATCATTCCTTCCAACAATATCGTTTTCCAGCACTTAGAGAAGTCAGTTGTAATTTTCCGACGAGAAATCTGGGGCAGACTCAACTCTCTACCCCCATACAAGAGTACTTTCAATACCCATTGATAGGAATAAGAGGAAAGGGGTAGGAACATACACCTACTACTAATACGGAATGGATTTATATTACCATTCCGACCACTTAATTCACAAAACATATTTTATCAACAGTGAAAGGGAAGACACAAATTCCAACCCATATTATAGAAGCATGAAAGGATATCATAACAACAACATCAGTAATACAAGGGGAACAAACACATAAATCTTCCCCGAAACATGGGATGACACATCTACATGCTATCATGTAGCTGATACATTCCTCTATTCCATTCTAGGAGGGTCATGGGGAATACTCCCCCATTCATACGGACAACCAGATCGAGAACATACACCCTTTCCAATTGGAGGTAATCAGCCTGTTTTTGATAAAAACGCCAAGTCACGCATATAATCCTACCCATGATAACCAATTCTCCTATCAAGTGTCCCTAACTATGTGTAAGAGTGCTTCCAAGATGAAATTTCATTAAAAACAATCGGAAAATCAAGAGTCAAGATGCAGTTTAACTCCTTATAATGACAGAGTTCTTGAATCCCTCAGACATATATCTGTTGATGCTCAAGATCCTACCATCTCATTACCAAATAATGTTAGTAGTATAAATAATTATAAAGTTCTCCATCATACACTTCATCATGAAGGATTTATTCATGAAAATTCAGCCAATATAGATATCCTATCTCTGAATGAGCTCCATGAAAACCCTCCATGTGGCCAGAAGACCAAGGATCAAGATGATTTATCTCAGCCTGTAATCCACCACATAGGTCCTCCTTATGATGGAATTTTATATGAATGTTATCTCCATAGTAGTATTTCATATTGAAAAGAAACTTCTATAATTGACTAAGTAGTAATGATAAAGCTCTTTTATCTCGAGGTACTTGCTAACACATATCGAGTCATGGTTGATGCCTTGTCATTTACATGTGAAATAATTTCTCAACCAGAATACATCATATGGGAACGATCATTCTATGATCCTCCCTTGGGTTATTTTTCATCCAATAAAGCAGAGGAAAAATGAATGATTTAATTTTTCAATAAAAAAATCGAGAAGCGTCAACTTCGGTCAGACCAATTTGAGAAACCTATAGTGAAATATGATGAAGATATGTTAAAAATGAGAAAAAAATTGGATAATGGAGAATTATCAGTCATGTTCTAGCCATTATTAAATTCTCAATACAATATTCTATAATTGATGGAAGAAGATTTCATTCTTGATGTTGCCTCAACTGATGAAAGACTCGTCATCATTTGAAAACAAATGTTTTACCACATGTTGAATATAAAAATCATGTAAAGGTAATATAAGGGTTGAAATTCCAAATTGACTTGGCATCCCTCTAAGTTTTCCTACATCTGAAGGTTGAGAAGAAGTAGAAAACCTTTCAGTGTGCATGCCTCAATGATCTAAATAGGATACACTAGTTAATTTATGACACCCCATCAGGTGTTCGTATTAGAGTATGGGGTGCACATGGATCATTAAATTTCACTGTACTTCAGAATTAGAAAATCCCACCAAATTTGGTCTCATATAATGTTATTTACCACGGATTGAAACACTCAACATATTTTGTTTCTAATAAAATTTATGCTCAAGAATAGGCCTCATCTAACTCTCGTCAGAGTCAGGACCAGAGAAAACAAGTTGTTGAGTTACTTTTGAATCTAGAATATGAGAATATTTAAAAGGAATCCCAATTAGAGGATTTCATTTTTCAAATAACACAAATTTCTGAAATAGCACAAAAATATTCTCAAATAGGTGATATGAGTGGTTGTTGGATAATTCACCCTGTTAATTTCTGAACCAAAATTCAAAAAATCAGAAGAGCCACTATCCGAATCTGAGATATAGAAGTTCAAGAGCCATTCCAGCCTATAGGGTTGGGGTATTCTTTAATTCCACATTCATATTCATTTAAAAAGGTTCAACGGTTTGATGAAGATGAATACGAACAACCCCATCCTGCTAGGATGGGGGATTTTTCATATCTGAAATCCCCTCCTCAATGGATGTTAGTTTTATCCTGGTTAAGGAAGAATCAACAAATTGAGTGCACAACTGAACTATCCAAGGATTTCCTTTGGGTAAAATTCTGCCAAATAATTCCCTCGAATTCATCATATAGGTGAACAGAGTCTCATAGAATATATATAAGGAGACGATCATAAAAAGAAACTAACAGAATTACATCAATGCATTATACATCAATAAATTTCATTTACCCCATTTCATAAAATTCTCCATAAAATGAGTCTATCTCATGGGAATCAGAAGATGATGTTCATATCCATAATACGGTACACACTGAAGAAAATGAAGAAGGTGTGTGTACCTGAAATCAGAAGCTTACCCATAATCTTGATATGCCTTCAAATTAGAAACTCCCACCCCTCCGAAATGCATTTAATAATGGGAAAGGTAAATATGATATCACATTTCACATTTCCACTGAAAAAGGTCAATCTTTTTCACCTAAAGAAAGATTTTTATAGCTATAAGGGGAAATAAAATACTTGAAAATCTTCAATACAGAGCTACATTGAAGCAGCATTTCTATTAGACATACTCCTCAGGAAGATCCTCAATATTCACATCCTTTATATTCTCTTCATAAAAGAGAATTTTTGGTAACTATAGATGAGGATAAAGAATTCCCTCTATTGGGTACATAGCCAGGGCAGGATCAAAGACAATATTATAGGCTTGTATCTGTGGTTTATTAAACGAAAATACCAGCAGTAGCAGAACCAGTGGTTTTGTTGGTCATTGAACCAGTTCATGATCTATCTATTGAACTTTTATAGATCTTAGCTCATCTAGATATTCCCCATGTTCTTATGAACACAATTGAGACATTAACAACTCAATTGGAAGCTAGAGAGAAATGGTGTGCATGAGTTCAACTGGAAAATAAAGCATACCCTGAGTGGGTGGATTCAATCCCTCCCCCACCATATTGTGTGAATACCATATACCCAACCATTAATGGGTTGGGAGATCATGAAAAATATATAAAACATTTAATTTCATATTATGATCCCATGATGTGGACACCTCAACAACAACAAGCCTTAAAGATTAGGTGTTTTGGTTAGTCATTACAGGGACCATCAATTTTCTAGTATACAATTTTGTAATCTCAATCAGTTACTGGATGAGAAGATCTTTTTCAGAAATTTCTTATTCAATTCATCTCAATGCTACCAAAAACAAAAGTTTCTGATCTTCAAATTTCCATAAAATGGGAAAATGAAAGAGTTTCCAATTTAATTTCTTGATGGAAATGATTATCATATTCTTTAAATCTTGAATTCCCTTAGGAAGAGTTTCTTCCAATTTTTGTGTCAAATCTACATGATGAGTTCTGTACCACACTAATCCTTGTGAAATACACAGGAGGGTTTCAAAACCTTTCTTCAATCTCCCAACATATAGAAGATTCTATTATGGAAACTAAAGGTAAAAATCATGTAATTCCATCAGCTCTGGGAAGGAAAACATGGAAAGAATAAGCTGTTATAGTCACACATAAGCATGAACATGTACATTCTTCCACTTCAAAACCATCATCATATCGAAGGGCTTTGCCTCCCCAACGTCAGCATCAATGATTGGATAGTCAATATGATAAAGGAGATTAAAGTAAGAAATAATATATGAAGTTAAAGAAAAAAATTATTCTTTATGGAATAAACACATTCCCAATTACATCTATGCCGATCTAGAATATAATTTTGTTCAGTTTACATGGATGAAGAATCCAAACAAAGAAGGAAATGAAGATATTCTAAACTATTTTCCCTTTCACCAGATGTTGGGGCATCCCATTCATGAGTGTTCTGTTTTCAAATACCACCATAAAAAATGGTAGACTATGGACATGTAAAACTGAAATGTTCTTCATCCCCAGTATCATGTGTTACTAAAACTGATTCAAATGAAGAAGTAGAATGAAAGGAAGTCAAATGTAAAAATGTGCAGAAATATGGGGATTGGGTGATCAAGAAAATGATCAACCAAACTCATACCATTTTATAAACACAATTGAATCAAAAAATGGTGTCTTGTGCTACTTACACAAAAGAAAAACCACCTTAATCAATAGATAATTCCTCTAAGGGTCAATCCTCAAAGAAGAGATGTGATCAGAAGGAGAAGGTGATGTCAGATGAAGAAGATATTCTATCAATGACAATTTTTTCCTTGAATCTAGTTGATTTCATGTCTTCTGTTTCAAAAGCATCGACATCACCCTGTGAAACTACACCACCAGAACTGACATGTCAGTTAGAATCTTCATTCGATAAATAATTGATCTTTGGTTCCATCAATGTGATTCACTTAACAAATCCATATGACCATTAAGATTTTGATTATAATGAGCCTAAGTTCCATGTACTTAACTAGAGAACTAGAAGAAGTGGCCATGGTCAAGAATACAGGGGAAAATGTGGGTATTCTAGAAGCCACTATTTTAACTCAACCCTTAATCGAACTGTATATGCGACAAAAACTCGTGGGAGAGCCCTTCGGCGGGCTCAAAAAAGAACAAAAATATTCTTCCATGCATGATGGGTTTAGTACTGAAAAGTTTATTTTGGAGGACCAATTAGAGGTCAAATAATATTCCTCTCAGCAAGTAAATAGACCTTGTCAGTATAGTCTACCAATTCCAAGAGTATTTACAGCTTATTCTCTGACATAGGGTTCATCTACATCAGGAGCATCAACTTCCCAGGTACCTACAAAACTGCATCTCTAGTTTGGGAAATGTAGACCTCCGGACCAAAATTATGTTGTTTTGAAATATCGAGTCCATGTACCACCCATGTTTTTGATTTCGGATGCCTTGAATCTATCAAAAGATCTTGTAGAATAACTTATTGAGGCTTTGTTATGTCCTTAAGAGTTTGAAACCGATGTTGTTGCTACTAAGGATTATCATAAAGAGAATAATCCTACAGAATATCATTAAGGTATATCATTTAAGAATGAAGATGAACATTATTTTGTACATGGACATATCAAGGCCTTATATCTATATGACAGGGTCAATGACATAGATATATGACGATCTATAATTGATAATGTCTCGGGAGACAAAATCATTCATATTCGTACACATTGTCGATTGAGCCACACTGAATATAACTTATCTAATTCTACTTTAAATTTTCAAGGTTATGATAATAATGAGAAATATACTTTAGGAGATATTACACTTAGAACTCAGTTTGTAGATCTTGTGTCTAATTCAAATTTCATGCTTTTTTGTCAAGACACAACCTTTAACATTCTTCTTGGTGGGCCTTGGATACATCAACATGTCCCCATACCATCGTCTTACCATCAATGTATCACATAATGATTCAATGGTCAAATTAGAACCTTGTATGTTGACCAGGCTCCATTCAAAACATGTGAATCTCAATACATTGAGGCATAATTTTATCGCATGAAGAGAACTAGGTCTATGACAAATGAGGCAATGAGAATCAATGATCCAAATGTCTTGGAAAATATCCCAACAAACTCATTCATGCTTTTTAGCACAGATTATGTGTTACTTATTAATAAAATTGAAAGGGTAAACCCAGATCAAAGAATTAATTCAGTAACAGCTATAATGTCAATTATGGTAATCAAGCCTGACATCATGGGAGAAATTAATGATTCACCCAGTAGTGGTTAAAGTTTAAATGAATATGTATTCATTTCCTCCAGATAACTTCCCCAAGTCTCTAATTCGTTAATCAAATTAGAAAAGTAGCAGAAATACTAGAGGAAGAAAAGGATGTTGATTCTCAATCCATCATCTCCTCTTTATAACCCTAGGAAGACCCTTCATCATATGTAGGGACGGAAATGGTAGCCTCTACTTCATGGTGTTGAAATACCGACTCCTCTCCTAGCTGTGAAAGATATGATTTATCACCTACTATAAAAGTAGAAATAGAATATGTGACGTGTAAGGAATAAGTAGAAAAATAAAAATATCTCAGGGATGCTCCTCCTGTATTTGGGGAAGGTGTATCTACCACTATGAATGATCTCAGAGAAATAAATCAGGGTATAGAAGAAGATCCACACCCCACTCTAATTAGCGAGGCCATGACTTTTGAAGAGAAATAAGTGTATATATCATTTCTAAAGTAACATCGCGATATATTTTCTTGGAATTAGGTAGAAATTTCAAGACATAATCCTTATATAGCTACTCATCATTTGGGTTTTCCATAAGAACATTGAGAATTCAGGAAAGCATCAAGAAGATCACACCCATCCAATGCCTCTAAAATTGAAGCTGAAGTTGATAAGTTTATAAAGGATTAATTTGTCCGGGAGGATCAAAAACCCAAATGGATGGATAATATTGTTACAGTGAAAAAGAAGAATGGGAAAATTAGAGTTTGCATTATTTTCATAGATCATAACTAGAATTTCCCTAAAGAGGACTTTCCAGTTCAATCACAGAGGTTTTAATTGATGCAATAGCTGGCTAGGAAGCCCTTTTCTTTCATGGATGGTTACTCTAGGTATAATAAAATCTACATGGACCAAGAAGATGAAGAATATATAGCCTTTAGATCCACTCAAGGTGTGATTTTTTATCGAGTGATGCCCTTTGGCATAAAGAATGAAAGTGCAGCGTATCAATGTGCCATGCACCATATCTTCAAACCCTTCATAGTGAAAGTTATCGAATGTTATGTGGATGGTTTGATGGTCAAATATAGACAAGGTTCCAATCACATGGATGATCTGAAGACCATATTCAATAATCTTCAACAACCTAATTTGAATATGAAACCCTTGTAATGTGCTTTTGGGGTATCCTCATGGATGTTCTTCAGCTTCATTGTACACCATCGTCGAATTGAAGTTGATTATAAAAAACAAAATAAATCACAGGCATGTCACCTACTATAAATATGAATTAATTAAGAGGAATCTAAGGACACATTTCCTATATTTGAAACTTTATCTCTGTTTTGGTTCACAAGTGTTTACCCTTCACCATATTAATAAAGAAGGGAGTCACCTATAAATGGATAGAATACATCCACGAGACATTTGACACCCTCAAGAAATATCTCTTGATTCCACTGGTATTAATGCCACATGATGAAGGAATACCACATATTCTCTATGTGATATCTTTTGAGCGATCACTAACTACCTTCCTTTCCCAAAAAAAATGATGCCATTATTGAAAACAAACTTTAATATCTCAGTCGAACTATGCTTGATGGAGAAACTTGATATTCATGTATTGAAAACTGCTTGCTGACATTATTCATTGTAGTTTAAATATTGAGGCACTACCTAAAATTTCATGAGGTCCAATTGGTGTCTCGCAATAACCCGCTCAAATTTATCATTAGTCATCCTATACTTACAAGGCGTCTGTCATGGTGGGTAGTTAATTTGAAATAATTTGATATCTAGTTTGTTCCCCAGAAGGAAATAAAGGTCCAAGATTTGGATGAATAACTTGTTGAACATACATCTATGGAAGATACATCATTGAATACTGAACATCCATATGAAGAGTTATTCTTAATTCATGATAGTTCCCAAACATGGGAAATGAACTTTGATGGTGCCTTCAGAAGACTAATAAGGAAGAGCCTGAAAAACACTTAACTCAATAATGTTGGGTTAGAAATTGTACTTATCTCCCCTAAAAATTTAGTGTTTCTTTATTCCTTCTTATTTTTACAAGGTAGTACCAACAATGAACCAGAATATCAATCTCTAGTCATAGGCTTGGAATTGGCACTTCAGGTGCAAGTGAATCACCTGAATGTAAAAGGTTATTTGGAGTTGGTAATCAAACAAATCAAGGAAATTATTCCATTAGAAAATAATAGTTAATACCATTTGTGTTATTACGTTATAGGGTTAATGGATGAATTTCCCTCAGATCCGACATTGTCTTATGTTCCATGATTATAAAATGACCAAGCTAATGCATTGTCTAATGCAGCTACAACCTTGGTAGATAAAAATCTTTATGAGACAATGATCAGTATATCCCATCGTCGAGTGGTCTCACCTTTAGTTTAAACTAGAATGGAGGAAATTAATGAAATTATCCCTATTTTAGAGACATATGGTCATACCACTGGGTGGATAACACCAATCAAAAAATACATTCAAAATAGAGTACTTCCACCAAATAGAGATGAAAAAGAACAGATCCGACAACGAGAGGCCAATTTTACACTTTATGATAGTCTATATCACCAGAAGATCCTCTACAAATAATGCTTTAATGAAATCCTCTTCAGGTGTATTGATAGAGAAGAAACTATAGCTGTCATGAATTAATTACATTCATGAGCCTGTGGTGCTCACCCGTTTGGGCATAGGATTTCAAATCAAATCTGAAGGCTTCCATACTTATTGTCTTCAATGACATAGGATTGGAAATATTTCACCATGAAATTTATTCCTTTACAAGTGCATTCTAGATTCATTTATCAACCCCTTGATTCACTATATACCGCTAAATACTTTTGGGCAGTTTCCAGATGAGGAATAAATGTAGTAGGACCTTATCCTCTAGCTTCGTCTAAGTAGTACAAGTATATTCTTACAACTACTTATTTCTTCTTCAAATGAGATGTGGTAATACCTCTCAAAGAAGAAAGATCCGAAACCATTATTAGTTTTTTAAAAACTAAAATCATCACTATATTTAGTGTCCCTTATACTATATTGATAGACAATGGCACTGATTTCTATTCTGTTGAGGTATAAAAGTTATATCAAGAGCATAATATCAAATCAAACCATTCATCACTCTATCATGCAATGACAAATAGACAAATAGAGGCCTTCAACAAGACCCTATAAAATATTCTCTATAATATATATGACAAAGATATGAAATCTTGTCTTGATAAACATTTGAATGCTTTATGGTCTTGTCGGTCTACTACCTGTACTTCCACCAAGCCAACCCCTTATTCATTGGTGTACGAAACCGAATCAGTTTTTCTAATTGAAATTCAATTGCCTTCGCTCATAATTGAAATCTGTGATCAATTGTCTATAGATGATAAGTCTCAGAAATGGTTTGGTGAGCTAGAATAATTAGACGTGAAAAATACAGAATACTTTGCATTATTTGGAAATCTATCAGAAAAATATAGCACGATCCTTCAATAAGAAAGTTCATCTCTATTCATTCCTTCAAAAAGAATTGTAATTGGTCCTCAGAACTCCAATTATACTAGGAATGAAACATAAAATTATTAATCCAAAGAGGTAAGGACCTTATTTAAAACATAAGGAATACTCTAATAGAGCTTCTGCCTTATTATTAATGGATGGAGAGATTATTACAACTCCATCCAATGCGATATTCTTGAATAAATACTTTGTGTAATTGCACATATCATCCTTTCTATATGACTCTAAACTGCATAGCACATGGTCCTAGTTGCAATATGTTAAACTACATAACAACCATAAGCATCCATGATGAACGATGATAAATTGGGAAGCATCAGTGTCCTTTTCGCAAGACGTTAAACTACATGACATCATTTGTCCTCTTTACAAGAAAATAAACTATACGACTAATGTATTTTCTACTTGACATTATGAGCTTCTATATACTGGCATCACTGACATCATTTCTGCACCATAGTGGCACATGAGTCCCTTTCTTCCCAATGTCTATGTAAAATCTGCATAGGGACCTCATTTCAAGAACTACGTGTGGCTTTATTCACATTCATATGAGAGACATATAGACACCTATATCTCTAATCTTGGGCCCGACAGCAAGCAACCAAAATTTTTATTTCCTTTTTTGTCTCATATATATTAACTATATAAATATACAGACTTATTTTTTATGATACATGGTTTGATTTTTATACCATCTTGTGTCATAAATTTAATCATTATTCAATAATATGTTAAAATCCCCCTTCTCCCTTTTAAAACTCAATTGGTGTGGGAAATGAATGTTTCAAGAACTACATATGGCTTGATTCTAATCTATATGAGATATATAGAGATTCCCAGATCTCTAATCATGGGCCCAAACACAATTAAAACCCCCCATTTATTCCATTTATAATAATCAAAACATGGAAAGGGAATGTTTGAAGAACTACCTATGGCTTGATTCATTCCCCCAACAAGACTTGTAGTGACACATGGGTTTTTCCCTTTATCCAGCTATGATATGTCTTTATTTACATATCAGTTCATATTTTTTTTACTGAATGATGTTAAACTACACGGAAATCCAAGAACTATATTTGGATTGATTCTTGATCCAATAAGATATGTAGTAAGCCTAGATTTTATGCCTTGGATCAGCCATCACATTATCACAATACCCTGATTCTTCACTTGTGTCATATTTTTGTTACAGAAGAAGTATTTACTACTCCTTGTTTCTCATACCGAGCATAGCTCACGCAGGCATAGAAATTGGGTAAAAAGATTCTCTGTATAAATAATAGGTCTCAATTTCTTATGGGGTTATCACTGGTCATCAATTCATGACATAAAACTACATAGTACAATGTTTTCACTACATGACTCTAAACTGCATAGCATTATATTAATTCAAAGGAATCAAAGAGAGTCTCTATTTTATATGTGAGTTAGATCTATGTAAAGAACATAAAACTCATGGCCAATTTTGATTCTAATATTTCCCATGTGAATTAATAAATACCCCCTTCTATATGTCAATCTCTTAATCTTGAATTTTTTCAGATCTTTATAATTTTTTATACGGTTTCTAGTGATATAGTTTATAATATTTGATAACTCTTTTGTCTGACTATGAAATACGTTCCCTTAAGGTGGCCTTGCATTATTTTCCTACATGTCAGGCTTGTTCGTCAAAAGATGCAACTATTTGGCTTGGCATCATATTCCCCAGTTGGACATGCATAATATAGACACCATAACAGGTTTCTCAAATGATGGTAATTTTGTTCATGGTTGTTGTGTCTTTGTCCCCTTAAAACATTGATGAAAATATACAAGAATCTGTATTTTAAAACAGTCATTCATGTATATTTGTCCCATTATCTTTTCCTCGATCTGATAATCTTCAAGACCATGGTTTACACATATATCTCTCCATGTTTTCAAATCAATATGAAATAACCTTATATAACTTGACCACATATCATATATTATTTCTATTTCGGGTCCTAGTCATATATCCTAAAACTACAGACACCATACTTCCTACATTTGGGTCAGAACTTCATAAAAATCACATTTCTCTAATTCTTTGGAAATCATGATTGGAAATATTCTCCCCATATTTAAGTACCTTTCACCATAAACAAAACTCTGTGCTTTGTAAAAATTGAAACTCCATAAACTTTATTCGACTTTTAGCAATAGAATGTTAAACTTCTAAGAGATATTTTTCCTGACTAGAAAATACATGCCCCTAGGTGGCGTTGTTAAAATTTTTCCTACATAACAGGCCTCTTAGTCAAAAGATGCCACTATTTGGCTATGTAGAATATGTCCCAGTTGGCCCTACATAATACAACCACCATAATGGGTTTTTAATGTAATGGTATCTTCGTTCTTGGAAAATACTTCCTCTAATTCCTTTAGCCCACTTCCCATATCATTCTTCAGATCCAGAAATACCCAAATCACATTTAACAATTTTCCTTCCATACCCTATTACAGTAATATTTTTCCAAAAAAATTATCAATAAATTTGGAGAGTCTCATACCTTTGGTCAAAGATAATATTGTTAAATTAAATCCACACAATTTCCTAATAGCATGACTTAAAACTACACAATACAATGTCCTCATTGAATGACATAAAACTACACAGTGCAATGTTCTCACTGCATGACTTAAAACTGCACAGTATAATATTATAAATTTTCATTTATGGAATTTTTTTAACCATTTATTATACACCAAATTATTATAGAAATGGTTTTCTAATTCATGATATATTATGGCATAAATAAACCATTATTTTCAAAATCCATTTCATTGGAAAAACCCCCCACTGTGTTCTTGAGTCACCCAAATCTTATTTTTCATCGTCTATCAATATTTAAATATTAAACTTCTAAGATCCATTTTTCTTGACTCTATAGTACATGCACCAAGGTGGCCTTGCATAAAATTTGTCTACATAACTGGCATGTCGGTCAAAAGATGCCACTATTTGGATATCCAACATATTCCCTAGTTGGCCCTTCTTAATATACCAACCATAACAGGTTTGTCAAATAATGGTATCTACATTATTGAAAGATACATCCTATATGTTTATAGAAGTTTTAGATTTTTTGAACATAAAAATCATGACTCATGATTCCCCTTGGAAATATTTAAAGAATATTAGAGAAATTCTTAGACACTGTGTCTTGTTTAGGATTTAATTTCAGAATTTATGGTCAAATATTTTTGACCTCAAATATTATCTCTTTATAGTATAACATACATGACTCGAAACTGTAAAAAACAAGAGACATGGTACTCACTATATTGGGAACCTGTAAAGTACACTCTAAACAAAATTCGTGTCCCAAATCACTAAATGTACATGTTTTATGAGTTAGGTAATATTGAACAATAAAAAGTCAACATATGCAATGTTTGGGGGTTTCTTATATAACCCTAGGAAAAAAACATACTTACTAGGACAATTGGATTAGGTAAAAATAACTCATTTAACATGAATAAAAATAAATGTGATTGAAGACGAAATGCTTTTCATTTATGAGAAAAATTTCACCTAAGACATCCACAAATTGGGGTCTATCTTTCATTAGAAATCACAAATAGTTTTCAATGTGGATTATTATTTGGAAAAAAACATATTGAGCCCCATAATCTACCAGTGGAAGATCATTTAGATGACTGAATTCATTCTATTTTTCTTGATGGAGTGCTTCTTTAGAATCTGTAATGGCTATTACACCATCCTTCTAGACTTCTTCTAATGAAATATGAAGCAATTAAAGCTCCCCTGTGATGATATATAGTAATTTCTAAAGAAGCAGATGCTAAACAGACATTTCTATAATATTCTTCTTTAGTTCATTCAAATTTTTAGTATGATTATCCTCAACTTGGGATAAAGTTTCTTTGAATTCATCCGTATTGATGAAAAGTTTATATTTTATGAAGACTTACTGAAGCTTATGTTCTTGCTACCTTTTTCAGATAATCTCTATCACAATGGTATGAATTTCATGGTATTCAAAATCTCTAAATCCCAGTGAAATAAAAATATATGAATGTCATGGAATTTTTGAAGGCAGTTCATCGATGGGCATTTCAGATATTACCTTCCATATATTCTGCCATGCGTTGTGATGTGAAAGACAAAGTGAATTTTTCAGTTTTGGGTCTGACTCAATGTCACTGTAATAATGAGGGGCATATTCTAGGAATAACACACTTAATTAAGTCCCAAGTTCTGGTCCTTCCTTGACGACGACTACTTCACCATCTAATATTGTTTGTACTGAGTTAGAGGCTTCACCTCCAGACCTAGCCATTGAAGTTGATATCCCTATATTGTCTATTAATAATTATGGTTATGGATAGTTTCAAGGGATACCAAAAGAGAGTACAATCAAAATTTAGTATATCTTACCTAATAAAAGGTCAGCAGCTTAAGAAGGCTCCTCCCCAATATTTTCAGTTTCAACAGTTTTTCTGATGTTTTCGGGTGGCGAATGCTCTCTTTCATTTTCTCAGGATACTCAAAATGAATCTCATGAAGATATATTGTATCGAGATTCACCTGAACCAATTTCACCACAATGATAATATTGGAATTAATGTCAACACATCCTTTAGGTATCACCTCAGTAGTCATTTCTTTTGGTGGAACTACAAATTTCAAACAAACATGGTTAGAAATTTAATCATAATATGATTAAAAGGATAAATAATAAAAAAACTCACGTCCAGTTTATTCTATACAAGGAACTTCAAAATATTATAAATAATTTTTTATATTAACATGAATTAATACTTCTCCAAAATATATTCCATGGTTCATCATATCATCCAATGATATACTTGATCCCATGTTAGTCTCACCTGTGGTAGCATTTAGCATGTTTTCTTTGCAACCTTCCTCTGACAACATTTCACTATGAATAGATTTAACATCCATAGTTGTGCGGTTAGAATAAATTGTTTCTGGATGTTATGGATCATGTGATGAACCTAAAGCACCACAGGACATATGTCATTTGTTGTTACATTTGATGTTCTATAAATCATTTTTTCTTTACTATAGGCCTCTTATCTTCTAATATTAAGAACATAAGCAATGCTAGGAAGAGACGTTGGTTCCTATGACCTCAATGACTCTTCAAAAACCATCAGGTTAATAAGAATTTATGTCAGTTCAGCAGCACCCTCAATGGTTCCTTGAAGTTTATTAGTAATTTCATTAAAGGAAGAAACATAAGAACATCCTTCAATTCCAAGAAATTTAAAAACTTTTTCATGAAGAAGTCTGAAATTCATGATTACCAGAAAGGCTAATCACTACTAAGAAAGTGTTAAATAATTTATTTCTTTCATCAATACTTTTTTATTGACCTTCTTAGGAGGACTTGAATTATCATATCAAAAGACAGGTATTGGAGATGACAATACCCTTTACATCTCATCCTCCATGGCCTATTGTCCTGAAGATATTTCTCCCGATTCATGGGGTGATCCAGTAGTTCCAAGATCCATGCCTACAATGATATATCTTGGTGATGGAACTTAAATTTATTTTCCTTTAACCAACTAATTTTTAATATGATATTTTCCCTGAGTAGAAAATATTTGACTAAATTCAAATTGAAAAGCTGAAGAGAATGAAAAAAATGGAAACATACATCATCAGGATCTAAAAAATCATGTTATTATTCATTTAATGAAGGACAGATCCCTTTAGTGTTACCCAGATCTATCAATTCCTTCACCCGTTTCATGGTGGTAATTGATTCATCAGTTTCTTATATGATCATTTCTTTCTCTTGGATGTATGTTACCACTTCATTGGGATTTTTTTAAATAGAATGTTAGTAGAGGCTTTTAGATCCCCTGCTCCTAGAATATGAAGCCCTTCAGAAAAATCCATTCATATGGTTTCATATCACTTTAAGAACATTTCCATGTTTCAATATCCTCTGGTCGTAAATATTTAGTCTACACGCTAGAGGGGTTTAAAGAGGATCTTGCAGCCTTGTATTTGAGTTTCTTTCCAACTCATACAGTCACAGATGGAGGATGAGAAAATGGTACTTGTCACTCTTCAGAATGATGGTGACTTGATCTCCTTGGTACAACCTCAGTATGTATTGATGGTGTGGCTCTATTGACTACGGCAAGTGGATTATATCTGACATGAGACTGCTTCGATGAATTCAGAGCCTCATCACCTCCACACTGAGACTCTAGTGAGTTATACCTTAATGATAAAGAATTTCATTCTAAATGAATGGGTTCACACTTTCTACTTCTCTTTACCACCACTCGAGGAACATCATGGTTAAAACCCCATCAAGGTAAGATGAGACCCAGTTTTTGTCATACTATATAGTCAACCTTCTAACTACATCAGTGACAGGTAAATTAAATACTTCTCTAGTCTTTTCCATAGGTGTCAGTAACCATAGTTGTCGAAAAACCATCATATGTTGCTCTAATATGAAATTCTATTGGGAAATATTATATTTTTTTGAAGAAATTTGAATTGAAGTGCAATATATAAGGATCATAGGCCTCAAATGTGATTTCTCTATCAATCATAGTTGCCAATATGCTCTCTCTGAAAGCCAACATGTATCCCCTTAACACTAAATTGGTCGCCCCATCATCAATTAATTACCCTATCGACGAATTCACATAATGAAAGAAATGAAATTCCCTAAACATACTCAACTAGACCTTGATATCGTAATCATTTAGAGATAAGGGGTAAATACAAGAGAAAGCCTGAATAGATGGTTGGATGGAACTTTCAAAGGCCTCAAACCCAATTTGTACAACATATATTCTGAAGGGAGTAATGATCTATCCCCATAACTCCTGGAATGGTCCTTCTATTCTAAAAGGATACTTTCCTCTATAAATATGAAGTAATCCCCTATGAATATTTTACAAAATAGGAGTGCCCAACCCTACCATACTTCTCCGATCCAGCTTAGCCGCAATAACAAAATTTCCTGGCCTTACACCATCATAGGAATCTCCTACTGGTAAGAAGTAAATGCTGATCCACATGGACCATAAATCTTCCAGACATGTCTTTGCTAGAATATTTTAATTGAATTTATATACGCACTTTTAAAACTCTCTTTTCTCTAATGTCATTCAAAATGTGTCAGGTGTACCTCTTTTCTCTGCCTTTGGAAAGCTGGTCAGACGAGTGACAATGGTACCCTATTCCTTATTCCTTACCATGAATATTTCCATCCATTCCTCTACATGAATATCCATTCATGGGTGGGTCTTTTTTGTGGTCATCTTGTTGAGTTTTTTAACTATTTTCATCAACTCATGGACCAAATTCGGTGTCTTCTCTGATTCATTCAATGTCACCTTTGGGTGAATAAACTCATTGTACATATCTCAAAATATTAGAGCTCCAAAAATAGTATATACATCCCAAAAGATAATTCATACTTATCCATGTGATAAATAGAAAGATTTATTTGTTGGGATCCATCGGTTTATTAACTCTATAAAAAAATTATCTTTCCTATACACATTGGTTTTCCCAATCTAAACAGCCTCCTAAATCCAAAAACCTTTTAAGTCATCTATAAATTCTACACACGTCTTGTGTACCCAATATGAACACATCCATGTATGTTTTACACCTACTCCTAAGAGAAAATACCAACTTTTTTTCTAGTCATTGGATTGATCCATCTGGGAATTTCGAAAGAGGGATGAATAGAAGTGTGGCCGATGTGATGCATCATATGAGTTTTTTATTCTGTCCCATCATTGGAAAATGATCCCCCAACAGAAACATTGGTAGATGAATTGTTAGTATAATATTGAAACCAAGAGAGTGGGACAAAGTTCTTTAGGTCTGGAATATTGATTTCATATAGATGACCATAGCTATACAGAGGAAAATAAGTGCTTTGGTGAAAGTTGAAGTGATATTTATGTAGATATTTTTTCATGTTAGGAAGTGTTGTGTCACTGACTTTATAGTACTCCAGATTGACAATGTTCATCATGTCATCAATCCTATTACTAGCCAGTTCATTAGCAGTTCTAATTATTTTGGTATCCATTGATCCGACACAATAATAAAAAATAATCATTAATGTAAGTTTATTTTTGAAATTTTGACAAAAATTTTGAAGAAAAAATCAACACAGGAATTAAGGAATGCAAGTCTAACACTTTGCGCCATATTTAATTTTGCACGCAAGTGTGACACCCTAGTTATAGAGCACAAATAAAAAAATACCGCAGAAGTGTGACTAAAAAAAAAGTGACTGAGTGAGAAAGAGCTTGCACATCGGGAGCTAAAATTCCAGAATTCAGGATAATTTTTTCAGAAGTGAAGCCTCTATATATAAGCGATGAAAGTCACCTTGTGTGCTAGGATCCCATGTGCTACCAACTTGGGTGATCAGTTTACTTACATGTTTAAAACATGTGTTCCCTAGTACCCTCTTTTTCTTATTTATTACATTACCTCAGTATAGGATATTATTTTCATTCCGGATCCAATTCTAAGGGGGGGATTTTGTTGACACTTTATTCTGTCACAGAGTCTATAAAAAGAAAAAGGGACATTCCATAGAAAATAGAGGATAAAACACATGAAGAAAATAAAGTTTTTCAAAGGCATGAGCTTTGAATATCCCTAGTCTGACCAAGGGGTCGTCGGTGTGCAACCAACTTGTGTGTGCCCCTCCAGTGTGCTTCTTACATGCACTCCCAATTTCATTTCTCCCAAGGTCATATTTTGGACTATAAATAGACCCTTGGGGACTTCACATTTACATAAAAATTTCCATAAAGCCTAATTTCTTCTCTGGTTTCCCTAGCTCTTCCCATTATTTATAAAGCTTTTTATGGTAGTTTGTTAACTCTTAGAGTGGATTAATTGATGGAGTTTCATAAGAATTAACTCCTTTTAGTGGTTTAAATCCAAAACACTTGTGTTCCTAAAGCACCCTACCACTCTAAATCAGAAACACTTGTGCTACACCTATTTCTTTCATATGAACATGAGCACCCCACTTAAGGGAATACCTATGAATACAATTCAAGGCTTGAGTAAAGTCTCACCCAAGTATTATCATCCAGGTTTTTTGTCGCATAAGTGAACATCAGGTCACCAAAGCCTACTTTCACTCCCATACATGAATGCAAGTATTTATTTGGGAACCCCTCTTTGATTTGCCTATTCTTTATTGTCTATAATCCATTAATCCCTCTTTAAAGGAATTCATAACAAGGATTTTTCTTCTGTTGATATTTTTTTGAAAGGGATTCTTCTGAGACCTCCCCCAAATCCTCTTAAATTATCAAGCCATTGGAAAAGGAACGTCATCGTGTCTATTATTTGGGATTTATATATGTAGTCTGGGGTTTCCCAAATTTTATTTAAAATGGGGTTAGTATTCATGGAGGATCTGTGGGTTTGTATATTCGCAGTCACATGGACTATTCTCCCAATAACTGTGTTGGGATGTTCCTAGTTTGTATTATTAGGGTTCGGTTCTGGACTACTCCCTTCTCAAAGACCCAAAACATCAGGTCTCTAATTTGGAAGGTACAATACACAATTGGTTTTCCATTCAAGAAAAAGAAAAGTCTCCCTCCCCTACAAGGATCAATTATAGGGCATCCAACATGGTGTAAGCCTATAAACTTTCAAGTAGGATGTTTCGGTCTTTCTCCTCTCTACTTACTTTACCTTAACTCCTTCCTCATATTAGAACCTTGTCCAATGTGAAGAGAACATAGGGAGGGCTCTTCGCCTAGTCCTCTTCCCTGGTCACATTTCCCTCATCCACCATCGCCACTTAAGAGAATCCTCATCCACTAGCGGAGGATGAAAAGTTTGAGTTATTTTGTTAAATAATTAAAATCCTCTTGGTTCTCACACTGGGCATGAATCACATGGGCATAGAGATTCTTCATGATCACAACATTTGCACAACCACCAAAACTATGAGAACTCAGATTCTTATTGAAACAAGGATACGTAGGAAGCGTTTTCATGGACGAAGCTCATTGAATATCCTATTCAAGAATCAAACCCTTTAATCTTGGAATCCCGTATAGGATTAAGCCCCAATTTAAACCCCCAAAATCACCAAGGATTCCTTTATGGGTAGTACTTCCAAACTCATTTTTCTCAAAGGAATATACTCTTATATGAAACTGATCGAACTACATTGGTTTTTATTCCTATCCAAATGGGATACATAGGAATCCTACTTGAGGTTCAAACCCAAAACATCAAATAAACCATGTTCTCCTTGGGACATATTCCTAATAGGGTCTAATCTTACATGGAAACCCATATCATTTACATGTTACTTGGTATTCTTTTGTATAAGTCCCACACCAAAACTTGACTAAGAACCTTTGGAATAGATGTCTTTACCACATGACATTAAACAATACGGTTAGGTCCTTATCACATGACCTTAAAATGTATGATGTGTCAAATTAAGAGGAACCAAAATACAAGGGTTATGATTCCTTTAACAAGGTTATATAGGTAGCAGATTTTATTGGTACGATCCCAATGAAAAAATAAACCTTCATTTCCCTAGATGATGATAAATTCCAGAGTTCCTTACTGAGTGTCTTAATATCCAGTATCATCCTAATGATGTTTAAAAGAATCCTTAAATTGTACATGAGAGGATACCATTGCTGGAGATCCTAAAATAAATACAAATATCTAAATTAATGAAGAAACCCAAATACATACATATGATTCTAAATTTTACACATGTTAATAAGTAATTTCAAATTCCATGGGAAACTTATGCTATACATGATAAATTATTAAGGTTCATGAAAATATCTTAAATTTATAAAGAGAGTCACATAGTAGATAATAATTCCCCTTAAAATGGTGTGATGAGTCCAACCTTCCATTTTCTCTAATAATTTATATTTTAATGTATCGTAATTTTCAAACATAATGAATACCTACCTTTTGAAAGTAGGTCCCTTTTGGATAAAGAAATATTTGGTGGTTCCAGTTCCATGAATAAATCCAATCGAAACACCCTAGAAGAAGTGATTCTTAAAAATAGAACACATATTTCAAGGTACATCGAAAGATTCTTAATATTAGCCTTATTTTAGAAGAAAATCTGAACTAGTAAAGATTTTAGTGGAAAAAAAGAGGATATCTAAAGAAGAGATAATTTTATTGAACGAGTTTTTTAATTTTATTTTCCCTTTATCCTCATTCAACTATTATTAAAAAAATGATAATATAATAACCTTATAATATTAAATATACATAGAAATTTTATTATTAAGGTAATGACCCAAAAATACCTACACTCCTATCAAATGGGTTATGAAATCATCATTCATCTGTACGGCGGACTGTCGCCTCACAAACTAATTTCATTCATTTCCATTGTCTCCCCTCATAATTGCGTATGATGATGGATAATATATATATATATATATATATATTATTTATTACATAATTATAAATAAGAATCATTATATCATATATTCCTCTTTTTACTTTCAATTTAATATTAGATATGATAATATCCCTGGTGTGTCCAGCTGATTTATACCTTATGAATCGTTGTGATTCATTTTTTAATAAGTCATTACATGGAATGTTATAAGGTTAAGATTAATAAATATATGTGGTATAGGTTATTTTATTATGATATTAATGATATATTTATCATTATTTCCATATAATATTTTATTTTATTTCAAACCATTTCACTCACAAAAAGATGATGACATGGTTCATGTGAATATGGACTGCTACTATCACAATGTGATGTTACACTAGTTTATGACAAAAGAACTTGGATGATATATATAAATGTTTATTTAAATAAATAATATTGAATTTATTATTTTATTATCATCATGGTAAGATGGAATGTTATGTACATTTCCATAATTATCGTTGAAAATTCAAAATGTTACTCATGTGTATGTATAACCTATCATCTCCCTGATCATAACATACTTAATTTACCAATACCATATTTCATGATTGAATTCATAAGTATAATTTATTTATAAATATGATAATTATTTCCTGATAATTATTAAAAAGATGATAAAGCTATATAATCTTCACGATTACGAGAACATTCATGACAAATCATGATTGAGAAAACAATACAATTAACACCTGAAACACAGAAATTAATGAATGATTATTAATGAAATGGTGGTAAGACGATATAAAAATATAGTATATGATATTATAAATATTAATATGGATCTATTATAAATTAATAAAATTTCAAAAGATATTATATATGAGGTTTAATAACGTTAATCTAATGGAAATAAAGAGGTAAGTGATTTAATTTGAATTTCATTTCTTTGATGAATATTATAATGTTACGAAGATAATTTATATTATTTGTTACATATACTTCTCATTTTACATTTTATATCACATTTTTTTTATAATTTTATTCTTTTATGTTGAAATTTTAATTTTTTATCCAATAGGATTTTACATTAGGATTACCAAGTGATGAATAATTCCAAAATTGAATTTCCTTTCATTTTATTATATCACATCATTGTAATTTTTATATTCAATTATTATGTAAAAAAATGAATTTTAATTGTACGATATGGTTTTTTCACTTTTTTATCTGGACTCATAATGGATATAAATTATCTATTTTTTAATTAATTCACACTTCAATATTGGGATAATTATAAGTGTTTTTTCACAATCTTATTTTAATAATTGTTTATTTTTCTTAAATTTTAATTGATGTTTATTATTTAATAATAGTTTAAGAAAACAATTGATTTTACTTATAATCTTGTTATTCATGAAATTTTTCATGTAATTTTATTTTTTCCACTAGTTTATACTTAATATAATTGATAAAATGTTTATTTGAAAATCCGACATCATTTACATCATTGGTAATAAATATGTATTATTTTATAATAATGTTTTATAAGAAAACATTTGACCATATAAAAATGATTTATTAATGAAATATTTACCCATTTTTTCTTTTTAAAATTTCTTTTGAAAGAAATAATCTTATAATTTTCAAATCTAGTCACTTTTATAACATTTTTATAGTGCTTAATAAATACTCTATTTAATATGTATGACATGTATGGAGTAACCCATCTACAAGAATTTTTTTTTCTGAATACTTATTTATGAGTATACAAGGGTATTATTTATGAACATGTTTTCCTAATATTCTATAAATTATTATTCTTTAAAATTAATTTCTGAAGAAAATCATTTCCAAATTTGTTTATGTTTTAAAATGTGATTTTCAAAATGAAATGTTTATTCTCTTCAATAATGTTTTTAAAGATATTATTATAGTATTTTTATTCAACAATCGTAACTACTCATGCTTATACTATAATGGGTATGTGTTTTATTTATACAATCCTTATTCTATTTATGGATGGGTTATGATAATATTTTATATAGACTGTAATGACAGTCACTTTTTTTATTAATTTTTGGTAGTCATAAACCTTCCATTGAAACATTCACTCTATTTTGAACATTTTAGAATTAATATCTCCTTAAAATAGATATTCACTTTATAATGTGTATGATTATTTATGAAACATTATACCATTTATACATATTGTGTTTACATTGAATAATATTTGATCAATAGGTAAATTTTGATAAAGTTGTATTGTTTATTAAATTTAGATATTTTCTCGTAAGGCATATTGATTATAAAAATAAATTATTTATTCGATATATTATGAATGATTAGGACATGTAGTGACTAGTGGGGCCCTATATTATATATCCCCCTAATTAAATGCTAGGTATCATGAGAAATATGTGTATGTTATTATTAAATGGGGTTTAATTGTAGTTTAAAATATCTTATGAAAGGTCTTTACCACAGAGGTATCATGATTCCTGATATCATTGTGTCCAATATTAATGAATTTAATTCATTAAATATTCAGTTATCATTGTCCCTGATATTTTAACAATGATATTATATCTAGTTTAATATCATTATTAGTTTGTTGATTCAATGAAATGTGTCTTCAGTTATTTTCCATTACATTTTTATTATGCCATGTCATATCGTTATTGTCATGCCATTTAAACAAAACGTGTGTTTAGTTAATTAATTTTCATTATTGATTATAATTATTGATTAATAATAGATTTTATTTTAATTAACCCTTTCATAGTATTTTATATCACCCATATTTTTTAAAATTTATTAGGAATACATAATGCCTATTAAAGAAATATGTGCATGAATATTCTATATAGAAAAATTATACTATAAAAAAATTATGGAGAAATTATTATATTCAAATATAATATAGGAATTATTTTCATGTCTAGTTTACAATGATTAATAAACTACTCTATCCTTTATGATGTGCTTCCTTTTATTTTATGCCAATTTAATATATTTGGAATCAGCTTCAGGGTAATGGGATTCAGTATTTTACTATTGGTATTAGATGAATTTTAGTATAAAACTTATAAATTATATGTAGTAAAATATACATTATGGAATGAATCCCGATGATAGGCATTGAGTAAAAGTATAGAATAACATTATAATATTTTTGTTAAGGTTGAGATTATACAGTTTTCATTGCAATGTCTCCTTGTTTTTGTAATACAAGAGGGCATGGTTCTAGCCCAGACATACCAAAGGGTAAAATCACTAAAAAGGAAATATTACACCTGACCTGATCATCACCTATTTCATGAAATCGGGCCTTATAGTAAATATAGTTTGACACTCTTGGGGGATTTTCTGAGCACAATTCAAATTTTCTTTACAAACTGTAATGATGGACTTGAGATAGGGTTATACTCAATGAATCCATGTATATGATTATGAGATTATCTATGCATAAATTTTTTAATTTATGTTACATATTTTACATGTTTTGGATAATAAATTTTGTTTCATAATGATATGATCTAATATAGTGTATTCTATCATTTTGAAATGGAAACTAGTATATGGAATGGGAACCACATCATTGCATGTAATCCAAAGGCTAATAACAATCACTTCGTTAATAGGATCAAGATAATATTTCAAACTGAAGTAGTCTCCCAAATATTATGATCATATAGAGATATAATATCAAGTACTAAAAAGACATAGAAAAACATTATTTATGTATTATGGATTCAAAGGAAAGAATGAGATGAATATAATGACCAATAAAATGCTAAAGGAAAGAAGTGAAATAATTATTATCCTACATCTGATAATTATTGATAGAAACACTATGGTACATGCATAAAGGTAATGAGAGTTTGATACATGTCTGTTGAGAATGAACACTATGATTATTATTTCAACGTATAGAAAAATGTTTCCAATGTAAAATTCATCATCTTTAAGGAATTGGGGAACTGCAAAAATAAATGTTTCAATAATTAATGGAATTTACATGAAAAATCTAATAGATTCTAGCCAAGCTTATTCTTATACAATGGATGATGTGTAATGATTAATGTGCTTGTGTTTCGATTCAAGAATTATGGTATTTGATTATTTTTAGTGATATCTTGGATATATTAGTTATGAAATTTATAGTGATTGTACTGTAGTAAATATTCATTATGAATTTGAAAGTGTATGTCGAATGATAGACATATAAATAAAAAATGATTTAGTAGAAAGATGAAATTATTGGAATACCCGTGATTGAGAGAGTTTTAACACCTAGTATGTAATTGATGTTGAGATAATGATGTTGGGAAAAAGATATTATCCATATGGAAGAAGTAAATTGTACATTACTAACTACATTATAATATAAAAATGATATTTTCATTTGGATATTCCACAAACATCTTTCTAAGGTTATGTATATTAAACATTTTGAAGGGAAAAAGGAAAACCATTTAGAAATGGTCTAATTTAAACATTATATGGGGTTCTATAAATTAATTAATTATATTTTCTAACTTGTTTGGACCATATTGTCTTTATAAAAGACTTAGAGATAGATAAAAATTCATTTCAATCCTTTATGACTCATATTATCCATTAAAATTTAATTTTAGAGCATCAATACAAAAAAAAATTAATTTTGAAATATTCATTTCCTGGATTAAGGGATGAATTTGAAAATGATTGAATAATAACAGCAGGTTGATGTTTTTATTATGAAAATAAAAAATAATAAAAATATATATTTTCTTATATTTCAATGGAAGAGATATTGAAAAAAAGTCATCATATTAAATTCATTTCTGATTAATCAGATTACCTTTTAAGTCATAACATATTTATGGTATTGAGGCCCTAAAATTTATATTTTCCATTAAACTTATTTGATAAACAAACCCATCCACTGACTATAATTATTTACATTTTTTCTCCATCTACATAATATCACATACTACCAATGTTTTACTACATAAAAACCAAGTTATGTGTTATTCGATATGACCTTTTAACATATGATTATATTTTATATAGTGGATATTTTGTTATGACATTCAAAAAATGTGTTTTTTAACAATGGTATTTCCTAATGAAGGTTCATCTTTATTAAGATCATGCATAAATTGAGTGATGCAGTTTTTTTATAGTGGGGAGAATGTAACATTATAAAATTATAATATAAGAACATTTTATTTGATAACATGTATGAAATGAAACCACACGATTAGAATAATATAAAAAACCTATGAATTTATGATATATTTATTTTTAAATTAATTCAATGTCATAAATATATTTAATTACACGTAAATCATTTTTTAGTTTCCATTATGAAAATTATGATTATATATTAAAGGTGAATAAAATAAGAATCATTTTAAGGAAAAAAATGTTTAATGAAAAAATAGATTTTTCTAAAAGATCAATTAGACCTACTTTGTGGAAATGATTTAAAATTACATTTTACTAGATTTAAAAAATTTATTTAAAAATTTAAATTAACTATTTTAAATTATAATTTCAAAAATACATTAGTGTGATTTTTTTATTTATCTAGAATATTTTATTTCATAATGGTCAGTGGGAAATAAAGAATTATAATAAAAAATAGCCTTTTCATTCAAAATATTTATATGGATAAATTATATTTTAATTTATTTAAAATTATTATTAGATTAATTATATATGAATTAATCCAATTTATGTAATTGTCATCATTTACATATTTAATTTAGATATTAAAACATTGTAATATTTTTAATATTTTCTTTTTGAAAACCAAATTTCTCATCGCGTATGTATGATAATTTTAAATTAAAATTATCCAATTATATAAATGAAATATCTTAAATTAGATTATATATTTATAATAATAATAACTAATATTTTATAATAAGGTCAACACAATTTTTTTAACAAAATTAATAGTGAAAACATTAAAAATTAATTACTGGTTAAGGTAAGAATGGATTTACATGGGGTTAATTTAAGATGATAAGGGTAATAAATGACTGGAAAACATTTTAAACACCCATTTGGTGTCAATATTTGTATTGTGGATATTATAGGTCTGATAATGGCCATTTTTTAGGCTTTTGGAATGATAAAATAATTGGTCTGATTAAATATTTTCAAAAAATTACACGTGTGAACTCACCTCACTTATAAAAGGCCACCACCTACCATATCTTCTTCACCCCTTAAAAAAATCATAGAGGAAAATAAATACCCAAATAACTTCTCTATGTTCCTCTAATAATGTTATAATCCATATCATGGGAATAAATCCAACCAATTATGGTTTTTGGTGAAAACATAAGGATGATACCTAAAGATGTAAAGTTATTTAGTGAGAGTTTTGTATTTGATTTCTTCCTCGACCTCCTTAAAATTTTATTAAACCATGATAATATAAAAAATTAAGTATCATAGAAATATTAATATGTAATTATTTTTAGGCAATTACATAGAAATATTTATATTTCCATCAAATGGGTTTAAAAAATCATTTGTGTGTATGAATGTTTTCTGCCTTGTGAACTGATGCACTCATTTTTCCCTTACCACCAGTCATAGATGGTAATGATGATGGATAAAATATATATATATATATATGTATATGTGTGTGTGATAATTTTTAACATTATTATAATTATTCATTCATTATATCATATTTTTTAAATTTCTATTATGTATTAGATATGATAACATCTCTCGTGTGTATAGTGGATTAACACCTCACGAAGCGATGTGATTTGTTTTTCATTAATGATTTACATAAAGGTAATTGGGATATATTTAACTAATATATGTTATATAAATGATAAAATTTTGATATTCATGATATATATATCATTATTTAAGGATAATTTATAATTTTATTTCTTACTATTTCACTCAATTAAAGATGATAATGTCATTAGTGAACTTATGGACTACCACCATCATGAAGCGATGTAACTCAATATTAATCAACACACCGTACTAATGATATATATTTATATTTATATTTAAAAAAAATTAATTTTATTTATGATATCATCATCAAATTTTAAATTGATATATTACATACCATATTTCCATTATGATTGTTGAAAAATGAAAATGTTACTCATGCAATGTATGACTTACTGTCTCAATAATCGTATCATACTTCATTTTTTTAAAACCATTATTCAGGATTGGTATAAAAGTGTAAATTATGAATAAAAATTAAAATTATTTTACTATTATTATTCTAGATATGATAAAAAAATATAGTATAGAAAAGAACCAGAACATTCCTAACAAATCATGAATGAGAAACAAGGAAATTAACATAATGGACAATTAAAATAGCGAATTATTATTTTCAAATAGATTGTAATATTATATGAAAAGATCATATATTATATCATCAATATTTATATGGTTTAAATAAAATTAACATGATTCAAACTGTTATACTTGAGGTTTATGCATGATCAATTAAAAGAGAGTGTGAGGTAAGGGATTTCATATCAATTTCATTTTATTGTAGAATATTTTATTGTTATGAATGAAATAAAATTTATATAGTGTATATAATTACAATTATATATGCTAGATCATGATTCACTAATAAATAATGATATTTTAGTTTTCAATTATTTTAATTTCAACCAAGGGGATTTTAATTGATAATTACCAGGTGGTAAAAAAATTCATAACTCAATTTATTTTTATTAGGTAATATTAATTTTTGATTTTCATTAGTATTATAAGATTAATTGTGATTTTTTTATTAAATTATGTTTTATTTAAAAAATATTCTTATTTATGGTTGATACACATATTATATTAATTGATTATTTCCCACATCAATGTTTCGAAAATTGTAAGGGTTTATTTCACAATATCAATCCAATCGAGACTGTTTATTCATTAATTTGGATCTGGGGATATTATTTAGGAAATTGTAAAATAGAAATATTTTATGTACTAATTATAAGGCCCCAACCTTAAACCTTACTTAATCTTGAGTTATTACAAGATTACACATTGAGGATCTTTCAGGTTTATAGTTTCAGAAAATTAGATCATAAAACTTGCATTACATTCCACATTTAAACAAAGTGGTTACATAAAAGATAGTATTCATTTATCCCATCAACGGAAACATATTTAAAATAAAACATGGATTCTTTCTTGACACTTCCTTGACACTATCATCATATAATGTACCATTCCATTGACCTGTGAAAAAAATTTCAAAAACTTGGGATGAGCATAAAAAGCTCAGTAAGGGTTATAAAAAGTATGGAAAGTAAACATGAGTACATATATACATAATAATGAAATCATACTTTACCCATAAAACATAAGCACTTTAACATACCTCAAAAAATCATGAATAAACCCTAGAAATCATAAGACATAAAGGTAACTTGAGGAATTCATAACATTCTTACGTAGAGAGTAACCCTCTTGGTTACGTTTGGAATACCCATCACAATATATTCCCTAAATCTCTTCGGAGAAACCTTAACGTTTAAATCCTTCACGTTACCCAATGCATTGGAGAGCTATATCGGGATCACCCGCCCTTAGTTTATCACGGAACCACCCGTCTTCATAACAATGCCCAAGAACCATAACATAATCATAACACATAACTTAAGCATAAAGGAAAGATAACATTCCCACATTGCAATAACAATATAACATTTTAAGATATTGAAATAATGAATCCATTCTAAAAACCATTTTCAAAACCATTTAAAACATTTAATAAAGAGATTTTTAAATCAAAGTGTCCCATACCACATTGAATCTTTTGACATTTTAAATCATTAATATCTATATAAATAAATCCTTAAAACCATTTTGAAAACATGGATATTAATGAGAAATATTTATAAGAATAAATCATTAAAACATTTAAAACGATATTTTTGTTAAAGGATTTTTAACAAAATGAGAGACACTTGAATACAATAATTGAGGAATAAAATTTAATCAAAACTTTATAATATCATGAGAATAAAGGGATTCATGATATTATAATCCAAAGGACAGTATATACACCATGTAAGAGTGAATTGGTGAATAACAACAATGAAGTCTTAATGGAAATGTAAATTGAGATGAAATCCATTATAACGATGGTATCCTTATATTAAGGATAAATCAATCTCATAATTATGTGTGACAAATATAAATACACCCAATATAAGTGGATATTAAGTGTGAAATAATCAAAGGTCATTCACACATATTCAAAGGATGACATATTCAATAACTACATGTTGAACCCAATGAAATCGAAATTGGGTTAAGAAGTTCCCTTGACAGCCTAACGACGTCACATCAAATTTTAGAAAAAGAGTTCATGAGAGAGTTAAAGGGTATCTCATCACTTGGACATAAAATTTATGGCAATAAGGATATATAATAAAATATCCCCAAATAATAAGATGAAAATTAAAAGCCATAACAAAAGAAGTCTTTTAAAAAGAAGAGGGTGAAAGGTTCCCTTACCGATTTGGGTAACTTTCGAAACATACACCCCATGAAAGAAGGACTATAAAACATTGATGTAAATACTCATAAAAAAAATTATGTTACACAGGAGTAGAATAATGGACAGTACATACACCACTCAAAAGGAAATATTGGCAAATGTAGCATGAATCTCACGAAAACACAAAGTGAGACAAAAAGCCCCTTACGAAATTTCGGCAGCCTAACGAATCCAATTAAAACATCCGAAATGGATTTATGAGAGAAAATAGGGTCTCTCATAATATGAACATAAAAATTAAAGTAAGTGTAATATAAAATAACATCCCAATCATAAGAAATATTAGCTTAAAAGAAATGACATAATAGAGTGTACTTAAAAAGAAAGAGAGGGGTATGATCCCTTACCTCGGGTCCGACTTGACACGATCATTCTTTAACCTCCTGAATAATAAACTAGTGTTAATTTCAACTGGATTAAGAACCTTTTTCATGTTCATTATTCCTTTTATATCACTTACTACCATTCTATGAACACTATGTAATTATTTAAGTTAATAATGATCGTTTTGTATATCATTGCTACTTGAGTAAAAAAAATAAACTCTTTATAATTACAAGTTGTTCATGTGGTAAAATATATATTATATCCAGAATTATATTCATTATGTAGATATCATATATATCATATATATCAATTATATACATGCATTTATAATATTACATAACAGTTAGAGTTAAGAAATGAAATGCACTGTTCATGGAGACGGTAAGCCGTACGTACGCATAAACGCTACTTCCATTTCTATTTCTTATTTAATGGAATTAAAAAATAGTGATATATAATCATATTATAATTCCAGTATGGTATTATATATAATATCATTAAATATATCCTTTATACGTACCATAAATGGTATTAACGAATCAAATCACTTTGAGGGGGCGGTAGTTCACACTTCCTAAAATGAAGATATCGCGTTTAACCATAATGGAAACCATAAATTTATGTCATAAATGAAAAATACAGAAGATTAAGTAAAACATAAACATATTATATATCATATATAAATATAGTGACATCTTAATGGACACCTTTGAGGGTGTTAAAAGAATATTGAACAATCATCATTTCGTGAGGCAGAAATTCACCATCCACAGAAACAATATGTTCTTTAACCATTAGATATAGGTGTATGTAAGTGTAGCTTGAATAATTCTTATAACAACATCCTAGTATATTAAAGATACTGGATTTGTTACAAAATAAATTAATAAAAAGAGATTAGGGGGTTGGAGAAGCAAAATAAAACAAAGAACACAAGTGAAGGCATTACCTTAAAATCGGGTATCTCTCTTTGATTTGAGCTCAAAGTCTTACTTGAGAATAATTATGCACAAAGTGAGTCTTATAAGAGTAATATAGGGAAGTGGAGAGACAAAATGATCAGGGTTTGGCCGAGCCAATGGCTTCAGAGGTGTGGGTAAGGTGGTAGAGTTGGGGGCCTTTTATAAGAGGAAAGGAGGGGCACTCTTGGAAAGTTACAAAATGTTACTTTATTTTAAAATGCGTTTAGGATTTTAAAGGTCCCACATTGATGTATTTCTAGGATAAGGTGGTAATGGTTTGAAATATACTCATCCAATAGGTCTTTGACAAGTGTACGTTATAGTTTTAACATTATCTTTTCATTTTATTTAAATCCTTTACTAATGAAGTAATCGCTGCATCATCATGATGTCATAAATAATTTAATTTATTTATTGTATAAAAATTAAAAAAAATATATCATGATGTTGGAAATATTTTTATCTTTCTAATGAATATTTATAGTAAAAAATATTGCTTGTATAACCCCATTTAAAAATTGTTTTATTAAAACAACTCATGCTTGTGACATTTTTATTTTAACTTTAAATAAAAAGTTTTTTATGTCATTTTCAGACCAAAGTGTCTCCATGGGGTCCCCAAGTTGACCAATGGATTTTCTTGGTCGGCCATGACACATAAAAGGAGGGTAGTATATGTGTCTAGGTCAGTTCATATTATTAAAACATTATTTTTACCTTAAATTACCCTAATTACCTCTAATCGTGATTAAAAACATAAAATTTTCTATTCACCAAAAAATTATTTTAATCCCATTGAACCAAATTTTACTTTTTAATGAAAACCATGTATGTCGGATTTTTGAAATTCAAAACATAGAGGTGGTAAAATTTCATTTAAACAAAAAATTAGTTTTTTTAAGTACCACTTAGTGGTTTCACTATTCATCAAAAATTGAAGTTTTTCAGAAAAATACCAAAACTTCGCCCTAAGCTATATTTGATATTCCGAATTAACAAATGATGTCTATTTTAAAAAATTCAAAACATATAAGTAACATTAATTAATTTAATAATTAATTCCCACTGTCAAAACAAATAGCGTGTTTTTAAGAAACAATATCTATTAAAAGATTGACACTAGTTTAAGTCCAATTTCAAAGTGGAATTAATTCCAATGACCACTATTGGATTAAATGGTAAAAATATATTCTAATTTAACTTTAAAAACAATTAAAAATATAATATAATCATATAAATAAATTAGATTAAAAAGATATTTTGAATTAAAATACAGCATTTTTCACTATTCATTAACAAATGAACTTTATCGGAAAAATACCAAAAACTTACACAAAGTAAATTTTGATGTCCCGATTCTAAAGAAGAATTTTATTTTGTCAAATATAACACATAAAATTGTCAAAAAGTGCATTTAAAAGAGGATCTCCATCAAAAGGCGGTTAATCGACCTTTTAAAGAATATTAGAATGTTTACGCTTAAAATTGGATTAATTCGCATTTTTAATCCTCTAACATTTATTGTAAAAAGTAAAAATATTTGACAAACATATATAATCAGTTTTTAGTTAGTTCTGTTCATTCCCGCCATTACAACAGTTAGGCGTTAACTACCATTTAAAATAATATTATTTTGTTATTAGAGTGCAACGTAAGATTCTCAAGAAACTCGTTGTTGCGTATTGGGTACGCCATCGAGCATAGTGTCCCCTTTAAAGTAATATTAATATTTTATTCACAAATATGGATAAATATGAAAATTTCATATTTCTTATTTACTTGGGGTTTTACATCCTTCCCCCCTTTTGGGAATTGCGTCCTCGCAATTTTAAAATTGGGCTTGGAAGCTTCATTGAAAATCCCACATCGGAACAAGAGTCAGTAAAACTATCACTTTAAAAGAATGGGAGAGAAGTACAAATGTAACCCAAGTTAACCCATACTAGGATTCCAAGTATGAAAAAATGGATATAGAGGAAAAAACAAAGGGTCATGTTCTGATAGAGAGTGATAGTAAACATGTCTAGGAGAAAGTTAATAATAAGAAAATCACAAACTTGTAATGGGTTAAATAGTATTTGATTCCCCAATAGGAAAAATTAATAGAGAATTTTTTTGTTTTAAGTTACTTTTCATTGAGGAATTTATTTATGAGCTTAACTAAAACATTAGGAAGCATACTTAATTTTCATGTTGAATTTCATCTTTTACTAGATTTCTTACACGAACTCATATTTTCTCCAAAAGACGAGTATTTAGGATGACTTGGTCACATTCAGAGAGATATAATCAACTTCTAGAGAATCACCTAATCCAAAAAAGAGAACTATATACTTACCACGTATTTATACCTTAACCAAAACTAAAACCAAAAAGGTTAGTATGAGATCAGATAATACCCAAAAAGGATAATCCTTTATAAAAAAAATTCTATTCTTAATCTCCAAAATTTGTCAAACAAAACCCAAAGTTCAATAAATACCATTCAATAAACATCTATCCATAAAATTATACAAAGTAAACCAAACTAAGATTGAAACCCAATTCTTTGAAGGATTTAATCACACAGTCTCCTAAGATAAATTTTAACATTTTTATTCAAAATAACATCAGTTACTCTTACAGTCTCATACTGAAAAGTAATTAACCTAATCACATATACTCCATGATAGGCTAATCATTTCCATTGATAACCAAAAATCAACTTACTCTTAATTAATAAAATCATATAACTAAAAAGAATAATTCAAACTAACCAGGGACTTCACGTAGTCCAGTGGTAGGCGATAAATACCAGTTGCACTTTGGTTGTGGGTTTGATTCCCGTAGCTTCGTCCGACGCGACGGGTTGTCACACGGTCTGCGTGTTGTCCCTTTTCAAAAACGATATAATTTTATAACATTCCTCAAAAAGAGATAAATCATAAAAAATAACCATAACATATTTTAACCACAAAGATTATCTGATAACTTCCATTTTCCAACCCAAAATGTATTAACCAGTAATTGCCTCAAATTCAAGGATCATATAAACCCAAATGGTTCTTTATAACTATATCCACAAAAGAAAGGATAATTATTCCTTGAATAAAAGTTTCGTATATCAAACATCAGGGTTACTATAAAAAGTATTCTAATGTAACCCCATCATCAAAAGAGACTTAATACATCTAAGAATTTCACCATCCTAAAATCTACCACAACTCTTGAATGCCTTATATGATGACTTCTTACTCATTCAACATTCTTCGTGATCTATTAGCCATTCCTTTTCAACTTATTCTGATATAATTATTTCCTACAAACAAAATCATGAATCATATCCTAAGATTCCAATAATAGGAAAACATATGTTAAGAAATAATCCATACCTTTCATTCTTCATTGTCAGTTTCTTTCCACATCTATAACATCTTTCTATCCCTTTGAAACATTTTCCTATGTATTTCTTTCCACATATTTGACACATAGGTTTTTTAACATACTTACCTTTATGATTATTACATGAACTTCCATAGGTATTTCTTCAAATCCACTATTACTTTGGTTCTTGCTAGATCCAGCCATTTACTAAAACCAAAAAGGTCAGCGTGAGTATATCAGTAAAATCATCAAATAAAAAAGAGGAAGATAAAGACCAAGATATAATTATCCAAGTTATCTAAAACTCATTCTAACTTTCAAAAAAAAAACGATGACTCCATCTAATATGATAACCATTGTGGTTATACACAACTTGTCACTTTTTCTTAAACAACACTCTAACCTCTAAAGTTATCTAAACCAACATTTGATACCAACTATAAGGCCCCATCCTTAAACCTTACTTAATCTTGAGTTATTACAAGATTACACATTGAGGATCTTTTCAGGTTTAGAGCTTTAGAGAATTATATCATAAAACATGAATTACATCCCACATTTAAACAAATTGGTTACATAAAAGATAGTATTCATTTATCCCATCAACAGAAACATATTTAAAATAAAACATGGATTTTTTCTTGACACTTCCTTGACACTATCATCATATCATGTACCATTCCCTTGACCTGTGAAAAACATTTCAAAAACATTAGATGAGCATAAAAAGCTCAGTAAGGGTTATAAAAAGTATGGAAAGGAAACATGAGTATATATATACATAAGAATGAAATCATACTTTACCCATAAAACATAAGCACTTTAACATACCTCATAAAATCATGAATAAACCCTAGAAATCATAATACATAAAGGTAACTTGAGGCATTAATAACATTATTACGTAGGGAGTAACCCTCTTGGTTACGTTTGGAATACCCATCACAGTATATTCCCTAAATCTCTTCGGAGAAACCTTAACGTTTAACTCCTTCGCGTTACCCAATGCATTGGAGAGCTATATCGGGCTCACCTGCCCTTAGTTTATCACGGAACGACCCGTCTTCATAACAATGCCCAAGAACCATAACATAATAATAGCACACAACTTAATCATTAGGAAAGATAAAATTCCCACATTACAATAACAATATAACATTTTAAGATATTGAAATAATGAATCCATTCTAAAAACCATTTTTAAAACCATTTAAAACATTTAATAAAGATATTTTTAAATCAAAGTGTCCCATACCACATTGTATATTTTAACATTTTAAACCATTAATATCCATATAAATTAATCCTTAAAACCATTTTTAAAACATGGATATTAATGAGAAATATTTATAAGAATAAACCATTAAAACATTTAAAACGATATTATTGTTAAAGGGTTTTTAACAAAATGAGAGACACTTGAAAACAATAATTGAGGAATATCATTTAATCAAAAAATTATAATATCATTAGAATAAAGGGATTAATGATATTATATTCCAATGGACAGTATATACACCATTTAAGAGTGAATTGGTGCATAACAACAATGAAGTCTCAATGGAAATGTAAATTGAGATGAAATCCATTATAAAGATGGTATCCTTAAATTAAAGATAAATCAATCTCATAATTATGTGTGAAAAATATAAATCCACCCAATATAAGTGGATATTAAGTGTAAAATAATCAAAGGTAATTCACAAATATTAAAAGGATGACATATTCAATAACTAAATGTTGAACCCAAAGAAATCGAGATTGGGTTAAGAAGTTCCCTTGACAGCCTAACGGCGTCACATCAAATTTTAGAAAAAGAGTTGATGAGAGAGTTAAAGGGTATCTCATCACTTGGACATAAAATTTATGGAAATAAGGATATATAAGAACATATCCCCACATAATAATATGAAAATTAAAAGCCATAACAAAAGAAGTCTTTTAAAAAGAGGAGGGTGAAAGGTTCCCTTACCGATTTGGGTAACTTTCGAAAAGTACACCCCATGAAAGAAGGACTATACAAAATTGATGTAAATACTCACAAACAAAATTATGTTACACAGGAGTAGAATAATGGATAGTACATACACCACTAAAAAGGAAATATTGGAAAATTTAGCATGAATCTCACAAAAACACAAAGTGAGATTAAAAACCCCTTACAAAATTTCGGCAGCCTAACGGTGCCAATTAAAACATCCGAAATGGATTGATGAGAGAAAATAGGGTCTCTAATCATATGAACATAAAACATATAGTAAGAGTAATATAAAATAACATCCCAATCATAAGAAAGATGAGCTTAAAAGGAATGACATAATAGAGTGTACTTAAAAAGAGAGGGGTAGGATCCCTTACCTCGGGTCCGACTTGACTCGATCGTTATTTAACCTCATGAATAATAAACTAGTGTTAATTTAAACTGGATTAAGAACCTTTTCATGTTCATTATTCCTTTTATATCACTTACTATCATTCTATGAACACTATGTAATTATTTAAGTTAATAATGATCGTTTTGTATATCATTGCTACTTGAGTAAAAAAAATAATCTCTTTATAATTACAAGTTGTTCATGTGGTAAAATATATATTATATCCATAATTATATTAATTATATAGATATCATATATATCATATATATCCATTATATACATGCATTTATAATATTACATAACATTTAGAGTTAAGAAATGAAATGCACTGTTCATGGAGACGGTAAGCCGTACGTACGCATGAACGCTACTTCCCTTTCTATTTCTTATTTAATGGAATTAAAAAATAGTGATATATAATCGTATTATAATTCCAATATGGTATTATATATAATATCAATAAATCTATCCTTTATACGTACCATAAATGGTATTAACGAATCAAATCACTTTGAGGGGGCGGTAGTCTACACTTCCTAAAATGAAGATATCGCGTTTAACCATAATGGAAACCATAAAGTTATGTCATAAATGAAAAATACAGAATCTTAAGTAAAACATAAACATATTATATATCATATATAAATATATTGAAATCTTAATGGCCACCTTTGAGGGTGTTAAAAGAATATTGAACAATCATCGTTTCGTGAGGCAGAAATTCACCATCCACATAAACAGTATGTTCTTTAACCATTAGATGTAGGTGTGTGTAAGTGTAGCTCGAATAACTATTATAACAACATACTAGTATATTAAAGATACTGGAGTTGTTACAAAAGAAATGAATCAAAAGAGTTTAGGGGGTTGGAGAAGAAAAATAAAACAAATAACACAAGTGAAGGCATTACCTTAAAATCGGGTATCTCTGTTTGATTTGAGCTCAAAGGCTTACTTGGGAAGAATTATGCCCAAAGTGAGTCTTCTAAGAGTAAGAGAGGGACATGGAGAGACAAAATGATCAGGGGTTGGCCGAGCCAATGTCTTGAGAGGTGTGGGTAAGGTGGTAGAGTTGGGGGCCTTTTATAAGAGGACAGGAGGGGCACTCTTGGAAAGTTACAAAATGTTACTTTATTTTCAAATGAGTTTAGGATTTTAAAGGTCCCAAATTGATGTATTTCGAGGATAAGGTGGTAAGGGTTCGACATATACTCATTCAATAGGTCTTTGACAAGTGTATGTTATAGTTTTAACATTATCTTTTAATTTCATTTAAATCCTTTACTAATGAAGTAATCGCTGCATCATCATGATGTCATAAATAATTTAATTTATTTAATGTCTAAAAAATATAAAAAAAATATAATGATGTAGGAAATATCTTTATATTTATAATGAATATTTATAGTAAAAAATATGGCTTGTATAACCCCATTTAAAAATTGTTTTAGCAAAACAACTCATGCTTGTGACATTTTTATTTTAACTTTAAATAAAACGTTATTTATGTCATTTTCCAACAAAAGAGGCTCCATGGGGTCCCCAAGTTGACTCATGGATTGTTTTGGTCGGCCATGAAACATCCAATGAGGGTACAACATGTGTCTAGGTCATTTCATATTATTAAAACATTATTTTTACCTTAAATTACAGTAATTACCTCTAATCTCGATTAAAAACTTAAAAGTTACTATTCAACAAAAAATTATTTTAATCCCATTGAACAAAATTTTACTTCTTAATGACAACCATGTATGTCGTATTTTTGAAATTAAAAACACAGAGGTGGTAAAATTTCATTTAAACGAAAAATCAGTTTTTTAAGTACCACTTAGTGGTTTCATTATTCATCAAAAATTGAAGTTTTTCAGAAAAATACCAAAACATCACCCAAAGCTATATTTGATATTCAGAATTCAAAAATGATTTATATTTTACAAAATTCAAAACATATAAGTTACATTAATTAATTTAATAATTAATTTTCGCTGCCAAAACAAATAACATGTTTTTAAGAAACAATATCTATTAAAAGATTGACACTAGTTTAAGTCCAATTTCAAAGTGAAATTAATTCCAATGACCACTATTGGATTAAATGGTAAAAAAATATTCTAATTTAACTTTAAAAACAATTCAAAAGATAATATAATCATATAAATAAATTAGATTAAAAGGTGGTTTTGAATTAAAATACAACACTTTTCACTATTTATTAAAAAATGAACTTTATCAGAAAAATACCAAAAATTTACACAAAGTAAATTTTGATGTCCCGATTCTAAAGAAGAATTTTATTTTGTCAAATATAACACATAAAATTTTCAAAAAGTGGATTTAAAATAGGTTCTCCATCAAAAGGTGGTTAATCGACCTTTTAAAGAATATTAGAATGTTTACGCTTAAAATTGGATTCATTCACATTTTTAATCCTCTAACATTTATTATAAAAAGTAAAAATATTTGAAAAACATATATAATCATTTTGTAGTTAGTTCTGTTCATTTCCGCCATTAAAATGGCTAAGCGTCAACTACCATTTAAAATAATATTATTTTGTTATTAGAGTGCAACATAAGATTTCCAAGAAACTCGTTGTTGCGTATTGGGTACGCCATCGAGCATAGCGTCCCCTTTAAAGTAATATAAATATTTTATTCACAAATATGGATACATATGAAAATGTCATATTCTTTATTTACCTGGGATGTTACACTTATTATATGTTTATTCATTACATTTTTATGTAATACTACCATTTTACCTCTCTATGATACTTAACTTTATTAGTAAGTTTTTTTATGAAAATACTAATTAATTTCAATCTTTGGTCAAAAATTTATTTTCTTCCAAGAATATGTATTCTAAAAATTTATATAACTCTTTAAAATTGAATTTTTAATTACTTTTTTATCCATATTTTTTATAATTTTTATCAACTAAAAAAATTTGTAGTTTTATAAATTATGGACTTTTCTATACCTATCAAATTAAAAAATAATCTTATTATTAACTTTTATGGAATATAAAAAATTACCCCCAAACAAGACCATATTTTATTTAAAGCATACTTATAATGTTTTTATGCCTATTTTAAAATAAAATAATTTTCAAATATTCTAGAAATTCATTATTTTTAATAGTTATTTTCTATAAAATATGATTTCATAAATTCTAAATTTTTTAGTAAGTGATTTTCAAAATGAAAAATAACATATCCCTCGAGAATATTTTAAAGATATTTGTATTGTATTTATATTAAAAAATAGAAAAAACCCTATATTTTACTCTATATGTTATATGTTTTATTTATTCCATCTTTACTCTCTCAATGGATGTTTGATGAATATATTGTCCAAGGAATATATTAACATTCACATTCACGATTCATTTTTTTGTAGTAACTAACATTTTTTTAAAACATTTACTCTCTTGTAAGAATTATATAATTTATCTAACATAAATATACATAATCTTGTTATCATGAATGTTTTTATTTCATATCATATATACAATTTATACATACATCTTTTACCTGGATAGTTTTTTGGTTAGCTATGAATTATTTTTAAATCAATATTCATTTGTCAATACATATATTAGTAGATAAGATTTTTTGATTCATAAAATGAATTTATTATTTAATTTATAAGGAATGATAGGTTAATATATTAATTGGAGGGTCCTTTAATTGTATTTACCCTCGATTAATTAGTATGTCTCATATGACAAATAGGTAATCTATAATTAAAAAAGGATTTATTGTAGTTTAAAATGTCCCTAGAAAGGTCATGGATGTAGATAAATCATGATTTTTGAGATAATGGAATCTAATAACTACCCATTTCACTCATTACAAATTCAATTTTTTTATAAAAGTTATATTCAAAATGATATTCTCTATAGATATATTTCATTGTAGGTTTTTTGAAAACTAAAATGTGTGTTCTATTATTCACATTTCAATACTAAGTCTGCCTTATCATATCATCATAGTAAATTTATTTATCTAGAATGTGTGATTATTTATTTAACATTACATGATTAAAATAATTATTGATTCATGATATATTCCATTTTACATAAGATATACTATTTATTTTAGCTGAACCTTATTTTATTTCCTTTCCCAAAAAATCTATGAAGTGTAATGTGAATGATATGGAAGAACATTCTAGAGGGAATTATAATATTCTTAAAAAAATTATTTCTTAATTTAGCTATTAAAATGAAATATAATAATAGTGTACGAATATAATTTACCACGAAAATTAAACTATTCAGTGCATTAGTGTATGATTCCATGTATCTTATGATATTATATTAATGTAGGAACCAGTTACAGGATATTGGTGTCAGGGCCACTAAAACTATTTCAGATATGTTATTATTGGGATTGAACCATTCCAAATACAGTGATGCAATTCATAATGAACCCAACCCAAAATTATAGTCATTGTAGTACACCTTGATCAAGGATATGATTTTCTACACATATGTGTATGACACAAACATATAAATTCTGTGTTCTCATTGCTCGGGTTTTTTTGATGATTCTAAAAACATATGAATTATTTTTTAATGAAAAATACTTATTGTTACAACATGATATTTTATGATATCTTTTTTTAATTAACATTGAGGGCTTCAATAATTTGTTTAAAATGAATCAATGAGAAATAATAAAACTAGGATAAAAAAATTCTTATTTAAATTGGATTGTTATTAATTTGACACATTTTATAATATATATATATATAGGATTTATATATTGATCACTTGTTGATGAATAAGTACTTAACCATTATTAGAGTAATTTTATGATTCAAAAATATATTTTCCTTAAAAATTGTTTTTATATCATTTATAATTGATTCGTACAATTTTTATAAATTTTATTCAGAAAAATTTATCTTCATTATTGAAGTCATCAAGTCAAAAATTAAACTCGGAATATTTTATAAGAGTTTTATGAAGGATTTTATTTTTAAGAGAATTGAAAAATTACCGAATTTTAAGGAAAACTATATATTATTTTCTAGTACATTAAAGGATCCAATTAGATATAGATTTCTTAAAAAATTTAATTATTTTATTATTTAGAAAAATAATTAAATTTATAACATTTCCATCAATGATATTCCTGATATTGTTAAAATAATTACTTTAGGCATAAGAATGCATTTTTTTTCAAAAAAATGTTTTTTTAGGTTTTGCAATTTCATATCAAAATAATTTATTATATTTACCGATATTGAATCCTAAAAAAAGTATTTGATATTTAGAAACTGAATTTACTTACTTATTAAGGAGTACAATTTCATTTTTTTGTCGTTATGAATATTACTTTGGGTAAAAATATTACTACCTTTGAAAAAATGGTAAAAGTGGTATATTATGGTTAAACTATGTGATTATGAAGCAATTTTTCATTTCAATTTTTATTAGATGAATGCAATTTTACCTATATCACCTCACAATATAAAATTTTTTGTTTATAGAACTATTTTACAATAATATCAATTAATTATATTTTAATACACTAAAAAATCAAGGTGTGTCCCACACCAAATTATAAAAAGAAAATAAATCTTCTCTATTCTTTTCCCCACTATGGGCCACCATGATTAAACAATCCCAACACGTTTCTCTTATAAACTTCTTTATACCTGAATTATAGGTTATAATATCCATCTAAGACCATTCCAAGTGTCCTTAAGAAGGTATCTAAGGGAAGAATACCCAACACAACTAATTCTGAATGTGTTTGATGAAAAACAGTGGTTAAGGTAAGGAATTTATGATTCAATCCCACTTTTGTTGGGTTTTTTATTACTTAATATAAATTAAAGAATATATATTATCCTTGTATGATATGATATTTAATTATTCTTATCTTATATTTATTTCTACAATTTTCAGGATTTATAAATATTTCCCCTCATTTGGTAGTGAAAATACTTCATAAAATATTTTTAAGATAAACCACTTTTATTTATCTTCTTGTATATTTATGACATTTTTATTTTATTTCTATGTTTTATATAGTGGTTTCAATATAGATTTTGAATATTCAACAATGAATTTTTAAAATCATTTTTACACTTGTTTCATTTTTTTAGAAAAATAGTCTGAAAATAATATTAATGGATATTTTTTAACAAGGTGAATTTTAAACAAAGGTCTAAAAAAGTAATTTATTTAATTATTATGAAATATAGTGACTTTTATATCGATATGACCACTATTTGTTTTAATGATCCCTATATTTTTTTTATTTTCATATAAAATGCATTTCATTATATTTTTTGAAGTATTTGAATTTAAATAAATTGTTTCTAAATGAAGAATGTATTTTCTTCAAGAAATATTCCAATTAACTTTTTAAATAATTTTTTTATATGATAGAAACCCTTTATGTTAATTACTATTTAATGGGGTTATGATAAAACGATACCATCCTAATTCTTTCTATATATGGATTATGATTTTGAAAATTAAAATTTTATAAAATCAGTTTATGTTTTAGGGGTTATTCTATTGTGAAGGGATAAATGCTTTATGATATTTTGGAAATAATTTGAATTAATTATGATTAGTTGATAGTTTTCTCTATTATTTCCCTCCAGTGCATATATTAATGTGATATAGATATCTCATGACATGGTGATGATTATCATGGACATGATCGAGATTGCATTGTTTTTTTTGATATGTGAGTATTATTACTTCTTGGAGCACTCATAAGATTATGTATGGACATTATTGAATATATATTTGTTCAAATTTTTATGTGTGAGTATAATTATATCTAACTATGTTCGGAATATTATTCATGGACATGATTTTAGATAGGGTTTTTCAAAATTTGATTCTTGTGTATGATTTCTTCAAGCTATTCTCACATGATTATGTGTGGACATGAATTTCAATATCTTTGGTAACAAGATTATGATTTCCAATGCTAATATTGGCACATTCTTATGTTATGAATCTTAGATTATGATTACTGATTTAACTCCCATACAGGTCATTCTCTCAGATATAAATTTATTTGAGGGTTTAGGATCTATTATTTTTCAGTTATGAATATTTTATGTCAATGACATATAGATGAATATTTTCTCATAACATTATGATGACCTTATAATATAATTATTTATATATCCCATGTTTACCAAAACTGAGTATCAAAGATCACACTTAATCATTTTTTCTTTCCTTTGGTTTTGAAGGATTTTGGGATTGATTTTCTTAAAACTATACTAATATGATGATCATTTGGGGAAATTTTGATGATATATCCTAAAATAAGATTATTATTTGTTTAATGTACAAAAAATAGATATTCATAATCCTTGGATGTTTAATAATGTTATATTTATTAAATATTCATATAAAATTTTGTAACATTTATTTATGATGTTCTCATGACACCTAAATTTGCGTTATAGTGGAGTTTACATAATCATTAGAGATTAATATTTGTATAAATTTTATATAATCCTGGTGATATTTATATATATAGGATAACAACATGAGGCTTTAGTAATGATGACATTGTGTTTTTTCCTAGAAAATATTTTCTTTTATTGATATTCTATGGTGGATGAGGATGTGTAATTGATGCACCTATGGGAAACAACTTAGAATGGCGATGAATAAATATTAACGGGATCAACACTAGTTCATAATGAGTATGTCTGTGACTCCATGCCTAACTATTCAAACCTATGGAAATGATTTGGTTAATTCTTATTCTCTTTATAAGACACTATTATGTTTATAAAAAGTTGAAAAATATAAATGACATATTTTAATCATTTGGTGTCATAGATTGAAAATATTGTTTCATTATTTAAAGTTAAAATAATTTATTTTTCATAATTTCATCATTTCTCATTGTTGTATTATATGATCAAGCTAACCAATATGGGAATAAAACTATACGGTTGAGGTTGTGAAATTCACACTCAAATATTAATGTATCTTATTTTATTTTAGTAATATTATTTCCATTATTTCAAAATAATTATATTGAATTATTAATTCATATCCTTAGTGGTTAGATGTTGAGTTATCACTATAAACATAAAATGGATTGGTGATCACATCTCTAGTCTATATCTCCCCAACAATATTTTTTTATTAATATACTAGTAGTTCATCTTATGATTCTCCCTCTAGTATAATTTTATGTGATTCAAGAATGTATATGATATCTATATATAGGGCCCATATCAATTTTAATGTAATTGATTTCATGTTTTACATTTTGAACTGATGTTCTTTTTTCTAACAGCACAAGGGTTAACATGAACTTCATATGGATGTTTCTTTTGTTATATTGTTCTTATTTATAATTCATGAGGTATATTAATCATAAATTTAATTGTGATAAACTAAATATTAATGACATCGATATTTATAGAAAATATTCTAAAATAATTTCTAAATACATTCCTAGTAAAACAATGAATCCTGTTGTTGAATTATTAAAAAAACTCATACACGGTGATAAACCAATTTCAAAGACTATACATTAAATGAGATCAATTGAGTTTCTAGGATTAATGAATAAACTGAATGAGAATATTATATGAAATTAATTAATATTTTTTATTCATCATGGGGTGAACCATTTCTTTTTGTTATAAATTAAAATGGGTCAATGGTTCTTTTCATTAACAATCAGAAACACAAAATGATCAATGTGAATAATATGTATCATTTAACAAGTATTGATGATTTCTAGACAATTACGTGGTTCTAAATATTTTCAATGATTGATATTCATTATAAATTTCATCAATTGATGGTTAAGAAGAAGGATATTCCATATAAAACCTTCCAAATGAGGTATTCTCATTCTAAATTTATAGTAATTCCATTCGTCATTACTAATGTCTATTATGTCTTCATGGATCCAATGGATTTTTTACTTATATATTACCTTGTTATTAATCATGGGGTGAACCTTTTCTTTTTTTTATGATGTTATATGGGTCAATGGTTTTATTCACCGACAATCAGAAACTTAAAATGATCAGAGTGAATAATAAGTATCATATACCAGGTAATTGATTATTTTTTTGACCAATTACACGGTCCTAAATATTTTCAATGATTGATCTTCAATATGGATTTCATCAATTGATGGTTAAGAAGAAGGATATTCCACAATAAATCTTCCAAATGAGGTATGATCATTCTAAATTTATTACAATTCCATTTTTTCTAACTAATTTCCATTGTACATTCACGGATCCAAATAATTTTTTAGTTATATATTACCTTGATGAGTTTTTAGAAGCCCGTATTGATGATATCATAATATAATAAATGATTGGAGAATAATTTGAAAATTAATTAAGAATTATATAGAATATAGTAAGAAATGATATGTTTTTTTAAAAATTTACCATGTGTGAATTTTGAAAGTATATTAGTTTATTTCTGGGTCCCACAATTTCAAGGGAGTATATAACTATGGATCTATCAGTGGACAATGTTTTTAAGAATTATCCTAGACCAACCAGTGTGACTAAATATATATTTATATTGGTTTGGAATAAAATTATTGATTATTTTTAAATAATTTATAATGTATATCAAAACCACTCATATAGTTAACTCATAAGGGATTCATGTTATGCTGGACTGATGAATATGAAATACATTTCCGGGATTTAAACGCAAGTTTGGTATGAACACTAGTACTCACACTACCCTATAGTGGAGATGGGGTTTTTATCATTAGTGAAGCATCAATTAATTGTATGGGATGTGTTTTATGTATATTTATATGGTTATGGATTATTAATCACACCAATTTGAGGTTTATGAAAAAAATTACCCAACTCATAATTTTTAGTAAGAAGAATGAATCGTTACATTATTTATATAGAGGAATCAACTTTATAAAAAAGGTTTGACATATAAAATGATTATAAATATTTAAATTGTATATTAACTAATAATTATTTGAATATGTTCTAGAGAAAGTGGTTATATTCATTAAAATATTATGATTACTCAATATATTAACAAAATAGGAAAGATAAAAGGGTGGATGATGCACCAAGTCAAACAGATCATGTTATATTATCTATTACGAGGATCCCAAAATTTCTAATATTTATGGATTTTTTTACAAATCAACATTGAAATACAGAATGAATTATATGAAATTTATATTAATAAAAATGCGCTCAACCATATATCTATGTGTATACTAATATGAAAAAAGAAGGATATAGAGATGTAAAAGAACATGGTAAATGTTCGTGATTCTAACCATGATTTTTATAGAAAGAAAATACTCAGAAAAAAAGTCGGTGACCTATCAGTACAATATTTGAAAGAGGATCTATAGTTTTATGCTCATATTTCAGTATTATCTATTTATCCAAGGAACATAAAGATGTATAGAGATCTCAAAGAGTACATTTATTGGGATAATAAAAAAAGGATATTATGTAATTTGTATATTTATGCCTTCAATATCAGTAATTTAAGGCTAAGATATAGATATTTATGGTTATGTTACAACCATTACCTATACCATAATTGGAATGAGACATCATTACTAGAGATTTAATCATTAAAATTGAAAAAACATATAAAGGAAATAATACTAGTTGAGTTTATTAAATAACCATATTATGATTGGAGATTTCATCATAGTATGATAATATTTCATCCAATATTATCTGACCTAGTAATACATTAATAAATTTATATGGTTTCATGGAGTTATACATTCTATTATATCCAATCGGTATTTGATGTAAAACTTTAACTTATTCAGAATCCATTAGTACGGTTTATATAAGGTGTTGAGTCTCAATACTTTATATCATTATTATATAGACAGTTAGTCATAGAGAAACATCGAAACTATTGAAGACCTATTGAGCTCCTATAGTATGGATTTGAAAAGTGGTTGGGATATATATTTTCCATTGATTAATATTCCCAAAATAATATCGTTCACTCATGTATATTGATAAATCCTCTTGAATACCTCTATATAAGGAAGTTTTCAACTTCAACATTATAGGACTAAATTATACAATGAATAATTTTAGGACATAATAACTTTGAGTAAATTATAGAGAACGTTACGACTGTTCCGTAGTACGTCAAGGCTTTTGAATGGTGATAAAAAAGTTAAGCTAAAAATCATCGATGAGATTTAGATTTCAATTATTTTGATAATTTATTACTTTTAATATCACATTGGAATATGTGTATGATATTTTCAAAGAAGGTATCGTTGATACCTAGATAATTTAAACTCTTTAAAATTCTTGATCATTCTAGGATTTTTTTCTATTGCTTGTTGGTTCCACCAAATATCCCTCACATTCTTGATGTATTCTATGTCTATATAATCTAGAAGTATATAGCTTATACTTCACATTTACTAAAAATAGTGAACATACCACTGAATAATGATCAGTCTTATTATGAATATACAATTGTGATTTTTTAATATATATATATAATTTTTTCTGAAATAAGACAACACACCGGGTCATGGTGGTGTGTCGAAACTATAAATTTAAGGAAGCTATGTGGGAAATTAAGGAAAATCTAAGGATAAAATATCAATAGTTTTTTATATTAGGGTGATGGAATTTAATGGGGGAAATTATTATAATGGGTAGATTGTAACACCCTAATATTTAATTATATATTTCACATTAAATAAATTTTATTTTTAAAATGAAATTCTTAAAGCACAATGATTACTTTTAAAATAACTATGATATAGTATAAAATATATTTTATTTAAATATAAACATTATATCATAGTAAAATAATTTTAAGGTATGAATATTAATAACTAAATTATAAAAATTATATATTTTTATTTAATATAATGAATATTTTCTTATGTATATGGGCATATTTTTTGTAGTCCTTTAATGAAATACTTTTTTAAAAAATATGTTTATTTCATTTATTCTGTGGAAATTGTATTTATTTTCAACCATTTAAAAAGAAAAAATGGAAAAATAAACTTTAATTTTTAAATGAACAAATTATAATATACTTAGTTTGAATTAAAATAACTTTTGTTTTTGCCTGAATATAGAAAATAAAAATTATTTTAAAAATGATATCCTCTATTATAGTATTTTAAAATTCATATTTTTATTTTGGTTAGTATTAAAATGTATTATGTTTTTAAATGTAATATTTTACTCAATTTATTTTAGTAGATCAATACTATGCATTATCTTGGAATTAAATTTCCTTTATACTAAGAGAGGCATTTTTTAGAAACCATTGTTTTCATTTGATTTTCCATTTTTATGTCAAATTAATTTTTACTATTTCAATGGATATAAATTCAAATAATTGATTATATATCTAAAATCATCATTTCCATGATTATTAATTATTATAAATTCACTGTTGATCATTATAAATAGTATTTTTAGTAAAAATATTCCAACCATAGTTAAAAGGAAAAAATGGGTAAAATAATGTTAAACTAAATGATATAGAAACAATTATTAATCTAAATTAATATTAGACAATTTGAATAAAATTAGGCAAAAAATTTAATTTTTTATGGGACACTTGTCCAAGAATTTTAATTAATAATATTTTAACACATTAAATATTTCACAGTGTGTCCCTTACCCTACTTATAAAATATCACCCTTCCTCTCTCTTCATCACATGAGTTTACTCCCCTTAGCTAGACCAAAAAAACTAATTATATTATCAACATCCTTATCCACGAAGTATAGGTCATGAAATTCATCAAATTACGTTCATAGGGTTCTCAAGAAGGAACTAATTTGGGTAATAATGAAGAATAAGAGGTTGGAACATGTAAACAGAAAGTTCTGAAATGAGGTAGTGACTTATGTTTGAATCCATCATTAAGAGGGGTTGGTTATGATTGTCATTCCCTTAAATAAAATACAAAATATTTATCTGGTAATCCATTTTCATTTTTATTCTAATGTAGTCATTTTTTGGATTTCTTATGTTTTGGTATGATTCTCCTCTCTTCCATACTTAAAATGGTTCTAAAAATGATTTTAGGAAAAACTGAACTTATATCCCCCATTTGGGTGGGAAATCCATTTTCATCCATATTTTTGTTCTGTAAATAAAATCTAAAATGTTTTTCACTATAATTTAATAAATATTTAAATTTATTTTTAACAATTTTTAAAATTTTAAAACCATGTTTAATAGTAATCATTTTATAATTTTTTGAACATGGTACTTTTTCAATGAAGGTTTGTACAAAATATTTTCCATCTTGATTACATCAAGAATGTAATTTGACACCAAAATAACCATTAAATTCATTGAATATCCCATTACATGTATCCACCATTATTTTTTAATGAAAAAACCTCAATATTTTTCAAAATATTTATATTTTAAATAAGTTATATTAAAATTAAAAGGTTATATTCCTCCACAATTTTCCAATGATAATTTAATAAAATTTATCAACTATAATAAAATACAATGATGTTAATTATTATTTAAAATGATATAAAAATATGATACAATATTTTTTATTTCTCAATATGGTTTTATTTTTATGATGATGAGATTTTTATGAAAACATTTTATTTTACCGGAGATAGGCTATAATGATATGATGATTGTTTTGTGAACATGTGGAATTCAGATAAGTAGATTGTGATTATATGAAGGATGAGTCTCTAATAGCCATATAATGAATTGTGTAAAATTATATTGATATATCCTAAGATAAAGATGATAGGAATGGACATGGTTATGAAAATATTTCTTCCCAATTTGATGTATGAGTATGAATTTTTCTAGATAAACTCATATGATTATGAATAGACAAAATTAAAAATAGTTTTTTCACATTTTGATTCAAGGTTTTGATTTCCTATAACTATATTCACAATATTATATGTATATATGAATGTGAAATGATTTTTGTAAATTTTATGATATGTGTACGATTACTCTTATCTATGCTCAAATGATTATATCTGGGAATGTATAAGAATATATTTATTCAAAATATTATGATATCTTATGCCAACATGCAAGATGCCTATGTTTATAATCATGAGTAATAATTACTTCTTTAACACTCTCAATGATCATGATTCTAGATATGACATGATTATAGAGTTTATTATTTAATATTATCGTGGTATGAAAATTTTACATTGATAAAATGGAATTGAATCTATTATAATACCATAATAAAATCATATACTTTTTGGTTTCATATATCCCATGTGTACCCTGGCTAGGTATATAAGATCACCCATTATTAGGATTTAATTCCCTTGTTTTTTATGTAATGTTTCATGTATTATATTTCAATATGGTTATCAATATGGAGAACATTGATGGAGAGGTTGAAGATATATCTTTAAGTAAAATGATTCTGTATCATGTCTCTAAAAATAAAACAATTCTACAGTCTTCTTATGTGTATTATTGGAAAATGTATAGAATATAAATAAAAAATAGTATAATAATTATATATGTTATTATATCATCCCCTAACATATTCCATGATTTATTATTAATGAACATCTACTCATCGGGTACAATTTTTTATGTTATGATCAAGTTTTTATATTATTATGTTAATACTATTCTCACAAATGATCATTAATTAATATCACATATATTTATCCTTATTGAGTATCTGAGCTCTCTCTTTATTATATTCCAATTCCCATTTTAGGAAGAAATGATTAATGTATTAACACTATATAAAGAGTATTGTGTGTGATAATATTTTTTAAAAATGTGGGAGAAGATTCAAGATATAATATGATAAGGTATGTAGTCTCTAATAAAACTAAACAGTTTTAGACTTCAAGTATATATTATTTTAAGAGACATTGAAAATTCATCTATAATTATGTAATATTTATGCAGGAAATGCTGGGGTCATATCATTATTACTAAACACTCTAACATTCAGTAATTTTTCCACATGGAAATGTCCCTTTATTATTATGTGTCTTACCACATCATGTGCATTCATAATGTTATATTACATGAATTCCATCTATTATTTCACAACCTTTATCCATTTCATGAAATCGACACACTAAAATTCTTATTGATAGTCATTATATTAATTATGTATAAACATTGTGTCATTTTCATTTTCTATAAGAACTCCATATCTCTCAGGATATTAATGGATACAACACAATCCTCAAGGTTGTTGTGTATTTTCTATCCATCATTAATTAAAACCCATTTGTGGAAATATATATCTTTCTATATTTGGAATACATATTTCTTATGGGTTATATTCTTATATATGGTTACTTTTCTCCAACTGAATATTCAATTGATATATTTATTCCAAATAAAAATAAAAATACAACCTATTAACAAATTATTATTGGTATTATTATATCAATAATATCACATATTATTATTTTGATAAAAAAAATTTACCATTTTTTATTCACAGTGATGTTCTATATAATATAAAAATAATATATATCCTTCACAACCGCATATACTCAGAACAGACAAATTGGTCTCTATATCTCATATAAAGCCTTTGTAAATAATTTTGATAGAACATGGATTATTAAGAAATTAGTATATTTTAAATAATATTACCATAATAATATAGATATACACCCTAAATCTTCAAAGATAAAACCCTTTCCCATACTGAATGATTCATACCCTTATGTGCACTATTCCACAATGGTGTCCATGGATGAGGGAGTTTTTTTAAAAATATAAATATATAAAAAAATAAATAAATTCTTATCATAAGTTTTCCCTAGAACAAACTGATTGATGAATTAAAATATTTTTCAACTGTTTTTTTAGTTCACCTTTTAACATTATTAAAATTTATATGGGTTCAAACATATTTCTTATATGTAGAATAAAATAATACCATATAAAATCATCTGTTAAGGTTAATATGTAAAAAAATCTACCACTTTCTTGAGTAAAAAATGGTCCATACAAATCTCTTTGTATATGATCCAATAGTCACGTTGGCCTCACACATTTTCTATTGAAAACTGATATGGCCATTTTTTCTAATAAAAATTATTCATAATTAAAATATAATTGATGATAAAATGTATCCATATATACATAGTAATTGGATGAAATTAACTTCTATATATCAATGATTACTGTTCCATAGAAAAGTGGTGTCATAATGAATCATTACATTTCTATCATGAATGTTATACATTTTATTGTCCATGTAAAAAATATATATATCATTCCTAATATTCATAATTATATATTATTATAATATATATATGTATATAATAACTCTTGTTCCATAGAATGACTGATAACCACTATCCCTAAAAGGTATAGATATCAAATATGTATTTACAGATAGAATGCAGTAATGGTTTTCCATTTCTAGATTAATCCACTAGGTAGAAATAGACAATATATTTTGAAAACTAAGACAATAACACATTCCACATTTCATGGGTATAAATCTTATTTTTATTTCTTTAAATATCAATAATTTCTATTTATTTTTTATAATAAAAATTATGTGAGGAACACATGATATCCGAAACCCACAAGTATGAATTAATGAAATTTATTTCCATAAAATTCACATCAAAATAAAGTCATATTTATTTTGGTTCACACTTATCAACCAAATACATAAATCTAAAACAATATAATATGGAATGCCTGTAATATATCTCCAAATAATAATCCTGATGCATTCCCTAATATATAATAAAGACACTTTTACATGTTATTTTGATGTTTTATATATTTTCATCAATGAATTTTAATAAAATTATATTTATTAAAAATTATAAAATCATACATCATTTACATTTAGAGGGTCCAGAACCAAATTTTCATAATTAATTAGTCTTATTTGGTATTCCCCTCTCCACTTAGATGTTTATGTTTATTGTCATTATAATTATATCATATTTTTAAATTTATTTAGTTGATTAGGTAAATATTTTCCCAAATCTACCACATTAACAATATCAAATACAATCCTTTGGTATCCTAAAAAATATGGTTTATAAGAAATGAAAACAAAAAGTTCACAATGTTATTTTTTTCACCTAACTATTAGGGTTATACATTTCCACCATCTCTTAGACAAGATAATCCACGGGTTCCCTTCTTGGATAGAACCTACCCATTTGATATATCCGAGTATGAAAAAAATATATTCTTTATAAAAAATACCATATCTAATTTTTATCATGGTTTCATAGACTCACTTTATTCATGTCCAATATGCATCATATGAATATCAATTATAAAGTGTACTTATGATAAGAACATTATATCTCATGATATCCTTGTAAATATTTATTCATCTAAAAACATACTTTTAGAATCCCAATTAATTGAAAGAGTTAAATAAATATATTCAATTCATATTTATTTGAAACACATCACACAATTCAAAACATATATTATTAAAACAAATAATAATAAAAATACATATACACATAAATAAATTCAAAACAAACAAATTTAAAATGAATCACTTTGAAGTTAAGGTATGGAATTATTTGAAATAAAAAATTCTCACAAGAGGAATTGTGGTGTGATATCCAAAAAACAAAAACATTTCTAAAAGAAGGATAAGTATAATAGGGGGTATAATTTATTTATATTTATAACACAGATTATGTATAATCTATAATAAAAAATTAAATTCAAAGTCATAATCATATAAAACATAGAATTCATGGTAGAACAAAAACTAAATATTATGTTTCTGTACATATAATATAAGAATTATATCCATGGTTAGTAAATTCATTATAATTAGAGAAAATACTTTTATATTAATAATAAAACATTAATTATATAAAAAATCATACATGAATATTTAAATAGGAATTTTAAAAATAAAATAACAACTAATGTATTCATCATGAGAAAAAATATATTTATATTATCATAAAAATCAAACCCACTATTTATTTTTTCAGATGTGAACAAGATTCTACATGGGACCTCATGGAATTTGATAATTATGTTCATTGAGAAAAATAAATTTTATTAATTTTTTGAGAATATTACATACCCTAGAAAAATGGTTGAATTTTATAAATAGATCATAATCATGAAATAATGTTAAAATAATTGATATATTAGTTCTGTAGATAAAATAATAATCATGAAGAAAAAATATTCACCATGGTATTGTTTATCATTTTTATAGACCAGACCATTACATAATGATCAACTAAAGTCATCAATGTGAAGTCAAAATGGAATCTCTATTTTATGTTGATAAATCTATGGTGTTTTCTCTAATAAAATTTCAATTTATCTATAAAAATTATACATTGTGATTTGGTGATCATATAACCATTCTATTTTTTAAAAGACATAATTTTTCATGACATGATATTATAAACGTGAGTGTGAATATGTGGAAAAAAATAGTTTTTAGTATCTATATTATTTCTATCAATTCATCATTATATGTGGATCTAATACCGATACATATTATAATTTTATATATCTATTTCCACATATAGTGGAATAAAACAAAAAATCTATGATAAGCTCAACTTATAGAGACATTAATAATATGGAATAAGAAAACCAAAAAACATGCATACCTCAGAGTTCCTGATTCTTATATTCACATGAAGTGATATATATCGACATCCATTGTAATAGAATAAATACATTTATCTTGTAAAAATTATATACCATACCCAGAAATTAATGATTGATTCAGTAAGATATATTCCCAGGAATGTTATCTTGTAAACTCATTTATAATAGAAAATAATGGCTAGAAAAATTGGTATCATTAGACAATAGAGTATGAACTCCAATGTGGAAATAGTGAAGTCCATGAATCCAAATTTTATAGTCCTCCTATTATGAATGGTGGAACCCATTGTAGGAGAATACATTGAATCATTATGAAACAACTAAATCATTTAACTCTAACCACATTGATTATATAATATGTCAAAATTATAGTTAACATTCATTTAATAAATACATAATCATATGATGGATCTTTATATTAAATAAAAATTATAACCATCATGAGATATTTTAACAACTAATATCATATTTCAATCATCAAATTCACTATGATATGAAAGTATGTACCACTAGAAGATATAGACAAAGGTATAATAAATTTTCCCATATCTTGTTCATTTCACTACTGAATATTTATAAACACTATAATTAATTTTTGAAAGTGTCGAATATTCAGACCAATAATTTCAATTTTATGTATTTTTAATCATTTTTATCTATATTTAATTTAATTACGTTTCCTTAGGTTTTCCTAAAATATTGATGCTTTTTAGGTATATATACGGGAAAAGTGTTGTCGCATGATTTGGAAAATGTGCTAAAAAACCGTGTTTCCTGACCAGTTTAAAATATTTTAAATTCTTGACATAAAATGTCCCCTATATAACCTATTAATCTAACCATTTATCCATAATTTTTTATTTTACAGCACTAGTTTAACCTCTACTCTACACCCCTCCACTTTCCTCAATTTTATGTTCATTTTTTCATGTATTTTTCAGGAAAAATACGATTAATTTTTATATATAACTATTCCTTTGCTCCTCTTATTTTTATACTTGGATTGTATTACACCTAGTGGATGTGAGGATATTTGATTTTTGTAAAATTTTATTTATGGATTTGGATTTGATTCTTAGTTTTAATATTATATAATGTATGACCTCCTCTCCTCTATTCTTTTGATTCAAAACTGGTTTTTGGTGGTTTAAAGGGAAAAGGTAACTGGATCTATTTTTCCATTATTTAATTTGTAAAATCTAATTGACAATATTTCTATTTTTTTCTAAATTGTTTTTTATGTATAAATGGGTGATTTATATGGTGTGGTGTGTAAAATGATCTTGAAATGGATTATCCCCAATGGACTTGGTACATAAAGTTGTTATTTTTCATTTGATGGTTAGGTTTGTGATAAAAAACGAATTTCTCAAGGTATAATATATATGATAAATAAAATATAAATCATATCTACCACGACAGGTAAACTAGGGGATTCACAATAAGAATGACTCTCTTTACTTTTTAGGACTACACTTCATCACTAAAAAAATTATGATGACAATGTGGATTTGTAGGCTTGAGCTAGAGAATGAACCTTCACATCCTTCGTTGATCAAAATCTGTTCATAGATCCTAGGTCAATACTAAAGAAATATAATTTGGGATTTCCTATGGTGTATAAGTTGTGTTTTAACCTATTTTTATTTACTCATTCATCACATACCATTCGTTCAAAAATAAATATTTCTTTCACATCAAATTATATTCCATATTCTGAAAATGGAATTTTTTGTTATCTTATAATTGTTATGCATAGAACACTTGGTGGAATATTAATGAGCAATTGTGGTCACACTGTACATACACCCAACATGTGTATTTATCAATTACTTTTCAATCCCAAACAAAGAAATGGCTTTATATTGAGGTATAAGTTCTTATTGATAGTGATAGATTTTTGATGGGGTTGGTGGTGGTTATATGTCGGCTAATATTCCCTTATATCATGAGTTCCATCTTAGTTATTCATTAAATACCCACCCTTTTTGTAACATAAACTTGTATAACTGTTTTATAGATTTTATAAGGGATGGTGTTTGTGACTCACTATGTAAATTATTTAATGGAATTTGTTATGGATTTTTAGTATTGTTTATATTGTAAAATCATTCCCAAAGTAGGTAGTTGATCCCCATATTCTAGTTTCTAGCTCATAGGGATCAAGAAATCCCTTCAAACCAGTCCACTATCTAGGTTTCATGCTGTTTTAGATTAGTATCCTAGTCCCATACATGAAAAAATTTATCAGATAAGGGATTTGAAATTGTTCGGGTCTTTTTTATTTAGGTATTTATGGATATAAAAGATCTAGGTATATCACACCATGAGGGTAGAGTTTTGGGCCTACACATGTTTTGGTAAGCCTTTGGCTACCATGAGATGTTAGGAATCATTTTTGACTCCTCCTTAGGGTGTTATGCATAGGGTGTAGATTGAGCATGGGAACCAAGGTAGGTCTTGGTGGAATGATTTATTGTGGGTTTTTATTTTTTTTAATGTTTTTTTAACATTTTTATCTTTTTAATATATATGATTTGATGTATTTATGGTTTCAAAATTTTATTTAATTATACATGTGTTTTATCATTTCTCTGTAGATATCCCTTGTATAACTATGTGATGAATCTTGATAGTATTCTGTATCATTAATTGATTAGAGATTAGTAAAGGAAGTTGTTCATACTACATGACATCTACATAAGGGAGTGATAACTGACCTTATTCATGATCAGGAAGATGGACAAGGACCAAAAAAGGATTGTTTTAGGTGATTCTCAAAAAAAATTCCCTTATTTTCTTGGAATCATGGACCCATTGAATTTAGATGTATGGGTAGAGAATATTAATTAGATATTTGAGTTATTTTGGACTCCTAATTCTATTAAAATGAAATGAGTTTTATTTTTTCAGAAGGCCCTAGTTTTAGGTGGTGGGAGTAAGTGGTTCACATTAGGAAATATGAGACATTGGGATAGAAGTAAATTAAGGTCAATTTTTATGGATATGTTCTTCCTGGATATATTGGACCTCTTGATTTCAGTGTTACAATATCCAGAACCGAGTTCATTCATAAGTATCCAAAACTGGTTGTCCACAAACCACAAACATTCTTCCCCATAATCCTTTACCTTTTGAATATTAGTGATGGGATATGATGGAATGGTGTAAAGACTATACACGCATGATAAATGTTGAATGAAATGGTATATTAAATTAATAAATAGCATAAACATTATAAAAGAACAACAATTGAATAGTGAATCATCAAGAGATAATAATATTCAGTAGGAAAATGATATAAAAATTAAAAGAACCACATATATTGACATTCACAAAATTATGTCACATCTGTATGATGTTCAAAAACATGGGACTTAATGAGACAATGAATAAATAATTTATAGAATGAAGAACATACAAAAATCTATATTCAATAGCATCATGAGAATAATCATAGTCCCCTACTCCCATTTTCTATCATAAAATAGGAATGTATGCATCCATAATAGGATGGTTCTATTTTTATATATATTCATACAAGAATTATGTATTAGTATTAATCGGTGAATAGAATAGTGTGTGAGTAAAACATTGTAGCCGAGCACCAATGGTGTCAATAACTGTATAGTCTGTGAATATACAGTGAGTAGTTTATTAGTAATAATCAATGTAATGTGGTAAATAAATAAATTGCATATCTATGACTTCATAATGGGACACCGATCTAGTAGTACCTACATTGACTCAATATGTAATGTCTCTTACCAGTTAACATGTTAGGTTTATGTTTAAAAGTAAGGGACACAATTCACACATCCAAGGATTCCATCAATAGTGATAGTCGTGAATGTTTCCAAATTTCATAGAATTTGATTTTTCTATCCTTGGTGTATTCCATATGGGTGTACACATAGAGGTTCATTATAAGGTTGGAAATTCTACCCGATCCCAAAGAGAATTTACTAGTTAGAATTAGTGTTATACTTTAAAGGGGTCTAAGGTAGTTAATCAAGGTGGTCTGTAATATAAAGGGTAATCTAAGGACAATCATCACTAGAATTATGTTTCTCTTTCATTTCTTAAAATATTAGTGAACCATTGGCGCCATTATAGGAAATTCATTATAATATAAAATGATTTTATCTAGATGTGGTTGGTCACATGGAATACACATTCATGAATCAATGTAATCCCTTTAGATTATCCATAGAAAACTAAAAAATGAGTCCATGAATAGATCATAGTAGGTCTAACATTTGATGACAATTCAATTCCCATTACCATAATCAATCATGATATAATAAATAATCATGCTCATATATTTATAGTAATAATCACTATCATTCTTTGATAAATACAAAATTGATATGTGACATTGTTATACTATTCACCTTTTATTTAAATCATTTATATGCATCATTTATATATAAGAAAGGGAATGTATACCAACATTAATCGTTATTTCAATTTTATTTCCTTATCCTAGAGGAAATTGTTTAGTATCACTCAAATTTCTTTAATTCCATTAATCCATTTAGTTCCTCAAATTTAATTTAACAATCCTCAAAAGGTTTTTTAATTAATTTTCAATGTATAAAAGTCATGGGAATATAAAAAAACACACACCATAAGGTGGTGTCTCTTGTCTGGGTAGAGATCCTATGATAATATTATTTAATGGTAAAGGACAACCAATTTCATATTATAACAATTTATTTATTTCATTCAATATTAATGAGGCTTTGTACATAAATTCCAGTAGAAAAAATGATGATGCAAACTATATATTTTAATAATTAGAGTTGAAAAGATATACAACTGTTACCTTAGATGTATAGTTACCAACAAATCTATTATCAAATCTTAAATCATTTTTAAATGGGATAAATGAGATAAATTTTAAATTAACCTTAAAACAATGATTATTAGAATGCAATAATTTGGTAGTTAATACAATGAGATAAATAAAAAATGACTCAAGAATAACAAAAAACCTCAAGAGACATATCTGATATGAACAAAAAATCATTAATTAGAGGTCGAATGATGGAGTTTTAATTATGGATAAGAGGATAATAAAGAATCCCCGAGAGAGATGATATTTACTGTGTGAATATAAAGAGATAGGAGGAGAAGAAGGCATAAATAATTCACAAGGAAAAGATAAATTCTAAATTTTTTAATATATAATTTTTTTGAAGATATGATATTTTAATGTCTGAACCATGTGTATTCAACCACAATATTTATGGAACAGTCCCCCACACATCTAGGGGAAATGTTTGACCAACCATGCAAAACCCATGTGTTTGTTATAGTCTAACACCTCTACCCCTAATATGGTTTGGGTAAAAGTTATACAATCCCTACACTAACCATGTGTTTCACTACAACAACAAGTCTAATCCAATTTTCATGACCGTGAAACCTACCATGAATTTCTTACTAAACTATGATCTTCCTCAAATGGGTCACACAATTGAGTTGTGTGGTTAGTACTAACTGGGAACCAATCATGCAACTCAATCAGCTTCCCAAAAAATAGGATCTTTGAGCTCCAAATATGCACCTGATAGCCCAGAACCCTTCTATTAAAATTTAAGAACTATTATTTGTGTAAGAAAAGTGGTTTAAATATAATTTAATCGAATCATACATCTCTAAAAAGTTGGGATCTTATCTCCTCCTTTGAAAAAATAAATCAACCACTTGTTTCCCATCTAAGGGTTGTAAAGAATCATCTGTGAATTTTTCCAAACATTGTGCATATATATCTTTCACTCACTCCCAAGTCTCATCTTATACTAGGATATACATATATATAACTTTTACTAGAAGAAATATTCAACCACAAATAGGCTTCATAATATGATCAATGGTATGTGTAGGATTCATTGAAAATAGTTTGTTAACCTTTAATTTTTCCACATAATTTTTAAGTACATATGATCGGTCTTAATGAAAACAACATAGCTATGAAATGTGAAATATGTCATGGATAGATATTTTTTTCCAAGGAAGAGATTTCTGAAAATACACTAGTTTGAACCACACAAAAACACTAAATGAATGGAAAAATGAGGTGAAAACTTACCATGACTTTGTATCTATCAGTTACCCAATCAAAGAGAGATGCCTAAAAATGATCAATCTCCACCCTAAAACTCTAGAGGTCTGTGAGGAATATTTTCATAAGAAATATTCTAGTCTAAGATGTATCGATATGTATCTTGATATGCTATACTGGATCTTATCCCTCCAAAAAGATATGTTGTACCTATAGTGATAGATATACATATTCTTACCAGTGAAGGGGTGGACAAAATAGCCTATCATATATGGCCTCATAAAGAGACATCATTAAGGTCATATGGAAGCTGTTATTATAATAAAATTCATAAATAAGAAAATTAATCTCTTAATATACATGAAAATCATGGATGTATGTTTTGATAATCTCTTTTGACATTTGTATCATAGAATCTTATTGACCATTGGTCGTAGGGTGAGAGGTTGAACATTATAGAACCTGTTATCCCAGATCCTTGTATGACATCTGCATGAACCATGATGTAAATCCCATATTTCTATCTATTATGATGGTACATGGAACTCTGTAATGCCATGTGATAGACAAGAAATATATCTTTTCTAGCTCATCTAGTTTAAATTACACCCAAATAGGTAGTAAATGGGTGACTATTATTAGTCTATCCTTGAAAACCCAAACAATCTCACTACCTTGAGGGGACTTTAGTAATTTCATCATAAAATCCATAGCGGTGTGTTCTAATATCATCTCAAGAATGGTTAGTGGATATAAGAATGTCACTAGGAACCTGTGTCTAAACTAATCCTAATACTAGTTTGAACACCATGTAATGAAACCAACTATCAAAATTTTCATTTCATGCCATGAATAATATAACTATAAACTACTGTATATATTTAGGGTTATGAAATACTTGCCAAGTAAATGTAGAAAATTATCATTTAAACACATATCTTTTTTCCATAGGAACCTAGACGCACATATGAATTTTCAATATTTCATCCTTATTAAGGACACATCATGGTATTGTTTCCTCACTCGAGACACTATCCCGTAATACTAAGACCTCTATATTTGAATGATACATCACCTTTAATCTATCTAGAAGTGAACATGAAACTTACTAAGGTATAAGAATATGATACCTCGAATTCCACTTGAATTTCATTAAGAGCCTTTGGAAATAGTTGTATTATCTATCATTCTCTACCACCCTCATAAAATACTTATGTCTAACTCCTCTAACTCAAAGAATCAGAAATAAAATTTTCCAATCCAAGAATACGACAAGATAAAATAAAAATACTATATGTATTCAACCCACCTTCATCTATTAAGATTGCAGTAATTCTAACAATAAATATATATAATGATTTTTGTGGTATGTGTATACAATGAACAACTCTTAGAATAAATAATTCCTCAAAAAATGCAAATCATGGACCAGAACTCCTAACTAGGTATTGTGTGTTGATTAATTATTCTCATGAGGTGTAATTGATGAGACTCTCATTCAATGAAATGATCATCTTGTATTAGAATAGATATTTCTCTAATTATTGATACATCACACTAAATGGTATATCTACTTTCTATATGAGGTAAAATAACGATCAGTGATGATGTATTATATCCTTTCAACACACAAAATTCTTTCTCACAATCTTTATACCATGGAAAAAAAATTATCATCTTTTTCAAGGCCATAAGACATTTTTTAGGCTTGAAAATTAGTGAATAATGTAATTATATTACCCAAATATCCCCAATATACTTTTTATGTCAAACACATTCCTTGATTACTTATAATAAACCACGTCCATCACATTATCAAGGACTATATATACTTCTACCTCTATGCTATTCTGATCTAGGAAAAGAACATTATAAATTAAAAGGTGTTTTTTGTTTTTGATTTTCATAAATCATGTTCTATCTCATTGTATTCAAAACTATGTGATGGTTTTTAGAATGTTCATGTCGATTATGAGAATAAACAAATATATCATCCATGAAAACCATAATGAAGGATTCCATGTATGGGTTGAATGCCCAATTCATATGAGCTATAGAAATATCCAGTGCATTCATGATACTGAATGACATGACCAAATACACATACATTCTATGTCTAATAGGGAATGCTTTCTATTATATGACTGGAGATTTAATTGTAACTGGTGGTAGACCAAACTCAAATAAATATTAAATAAGACCATTTCTCTCTATATTTAGTTGATGAGGTCATCTATATGAGGTAGTGGATACTAGTTATTAACTGTATAATGATTCAGCTGGCATAAATCCATGTTATTTTTAAGGGTACCATCTGGAATCCTAATTAAAATAATGAAAAAACCCTAAGGTAAAGCACTATGTTATATAATCCTTTTTATTCCATGTACTCTAATTTCATATTTATCTCATGACCCCTATTTTGATTCAACCAATAAGGAGGAACAAATACATGAGACGCGATGGAATCATGATCAATAGTAAACACCACATATCTCTTAGAATGAATCAAAGAACATTCATACGGGAAGATTCCATTGAAATGGTCTGCAACGGGGGAAAAATATTTTTAACATGTAACATAAACTCTCAGGAAAAGACTTCAAATCGTGGCTATCACTCTTCCCAGTCTATGATTCTTACGTATTTCTCAACTCACATGGATATTCCATTACCGTTTATGAATATAATTACCCCATCTTATAATGTGAAAAAAACCCTCCCGTGACACAAATAAACATGGTCATGATAAGGTACTACCAATTCCATCTTCATATTGATGTAAAAATATATCATCTTGATGATGAATATGTACCATGTGAAATGATATCCACCTATCTCAATGAAGAAACTCATTACACTAGAATACTTTTTTTTACGAAAATCCCAACTACGAATAAATGGTTATCACTCCACAAAAGTACTAAATTTTTATCCAATGGCTTTCCATGATATTAAATATTTAAAATTGAGTTTTAAATTCCTATATCTAATGATTTATATACTATATTAGAGGCTAACAATATTTATTGTACTATATATATGGACTAAAAAACTGATACTCATGTGTCAGTTGTACTACAAGTATATGGCATAATCCCTTGACACAATGTACAACATGACTATACTATCCAGGTCCACTCTGATAGGTGTATAAGTCTGCTGTTAGGATACTTAGTCCATGAACACCTATTCAGCCTAATTGGTTGGAAGATATTAATCCCCCCATCTGATGTGGAGCTAAAGATACTACTTCAGAACCCATTGTTCTTGGACATCCCCTCACACTAGATAGTAGAGGAAATGTTCCAAAAAAAATCTATAGATGTACCATTGTACCATAATACCTATAGTTAACTATTTATTTATTTAATGATTCATCATGTGTCATTCCCATCCACATTGGTGATAGATAATATGGAAACACGAGCACACACAATGTGTACTATTTCCAACAATAGAAGGAAAAAAATTCATTTCCTTCTACTAGACTAACCAATTATCTATTAGGATATTGATCCACCATTCCTGCAACATCCTATGTTTTGAACTAAATTAAAACCCAATGAAATTAAAAAATTTTATTTACTGGGTGGGTCGTTATTAATACTGGGATTTGAACAAATTTGTTTCTAGATCTGGAACACTATGATGTATATCTTTTAAGAGATTAAATTAATTAAATATATTGTTAAAATGGTAAATAAATTATATATCTTTTAAATTGGTAAATTATAATAAATGTTTTGATAATATTATTAATTTAATAATTAGTATGATTACTATTATTATTATGATTTTATTTATTATTTTCATATTATATTTATTTTTGTTTATTTTTAATTATAGAAATTTATGGGGTCTTCTCACCCCCCCATTTGCATCATGTGATCCCCCGGGTCTCCCCTTCCTCATGTGACACACCTACATCAAGACTTTCATTCAGAAAAACCTCCATCCATGCGACCTCTCTTCTGCAAGAACCCCCTCCTCATGACCTCACCCTTCCCCAACCCCCTAGGCTGAGACCCATCCAAGCATGAAACCACCCCCAAGCTCCCTCTTTGACATCGTTTTCATCCATATTTTCATCAGATCCTAGTATGAATATCCCTGGTAAGGCTTTATCCTCCCCCTCCTCTCCTTGTCCTTGGATTTCGAGGTCTCCTGTCGCCCAAATTTCCACTCACCCAAAAACCCTAGCTTAGGTTTTGATCTGATTTTTAGTTCAATTCTAATTTTGTGTTGTGAAAATGAACTCTTGATTTATGTTGATGTGTGTTCTAACAACTGCAGCCAAAGGAGAGGAGGTTCAGTTTTTTTTGGTCCGCCGTTTCTGTCTGATGTAAGGGTTTAAGCCTGGTTTTGTTTTTTGAACCCTTAATTTGACAATATTATGATGTTTATGGGTACTAGTTTCTATTTTTAGTGGGTTTTAGTGCATATTTTTAGACTCATGGGAATATATGAAGGTATTTATGTATATAAATATGTGTATCCTCCATGTGTTTATCCCCTCACGGTGCGGGGAATATGGGTAATGGGATTTGGGTATACATATTTATATATAGAGGTATTTTTGTGCGAGTGGACAAATACTAGGTTTAGAAATCATTGGATTGGTTCTTTTGAGTTAGTATCACATTAGGTTTCTCCATTAATTTAAATAATGTATTAATTAATTTCATACTTATCTTTTATTGTATTTCAATTAATGATGTAATGTCTTTAGATTATTTTCTTATCAAATATGATTTGAGTATAATTCATAAGAGAAGTGTTAAATGCAATAAATGATTGATTGATAAGAAAAATCATGATTTTATTATAAAAACCCACCATTGGAGATGCACAACCTCAAAAAAAATTTTATAGAAAGTAGACTTTTGGTTTTATCTTGGTTTGTTGCTTTTGTGTTTCTTAGGCTTTGAAGTTGTGGATGATAAATGGCATGTTTAGGACCTTGTCCTATTTTAATAACTGAATTAATTTCTATTTTAGATGACATGGCCTTTATCACTTGTGAAATTTATTTCACCAAGAAACCCCATGTGTGTTTGGGCTTATTAGGATTGGGGTTTCCCACATAGGAATTTGTGAAGATATCAAGATGTAATTAATAACATGTTTTTGTTAAGAAAAAAGGGGTTTGTATGGGATTAATTAAATGAGATAGTTCCAACCATTGGATGAAGTGACCTTGACACAAGAACCCTCATACCCATTTTCCATGCTTTGGTCTATTGGGTGAGATGAACATGTGTATGCTGACTCATACAAAATGGAATGTCATTAATGAATTTCTTAGTCAGGATGAATTTATTCCTTGTGATAATTTATTATATTGAGAGGTTTGTCCTATCATGTCTATTGGAACCTTCTCTTATATGGAAACCCATTAGGGGTGTTTTTCTTACCTCCTGGCCAACCCTTTAGGAGTGCCATCATAAAAGGCCTAAGTTTCCAATATATAAAATGTTGTAAATTTAAATGGGTTGTGTGTGACACCATAATAATGACATAAAGTGAATAATGATTAATGAATTATGAATGGGTCCCTCCTAATAATTACTATCATATAACATAATATTTTTTTCTAATGTGTGGTGCCTCCAACCTATGGAATACTTGAAGTTTATTTTAATGCAATTTGTCTTACATAAAAAATTACTCATTTCAAGTTACATGAGTACCTTTCATATTAATGAACATCTTATGACTTCTTTGGTTCTCCATGGATGAGACATTTAAATGGTTTGGATGGATTGTGACACTTATTCAAGCTTTATATATTGAGATGATGAAATGTTATAGATTACATATTGGTAAGATACACACTAATGACACATTCCTGGTTTATAATTCCTTCAATATGCAATTTCCTTTGTTGTTTATGCCCTTGTTAGTTGCTTGAACCATGTTAAACGCCTTTTTTAACCTTTCTCTCTTGTTAAATTGAGTTGAATGTGTTTACATGGAATGTTTTAAGGATTATTCTATGTAACATATGCCTCGTGCCTTTATTTCTCTATGAATTTATGTGTGTGTGTTTGTGTGTGTGTGTGCATGCCTCCCTTGTTGATTTAAATAAAATCGGTTTAGGGAGAGAATGTGGGTCATCTATGAAGAAACCCACAATTTGACTCTCCATGATCGATAGGTTACAACACAATGCACTGGGAAGTGATATTTTAGTCTCACCAGGTAAGGGATTTCCTGGGATTTTTACTAAACTAACGGTTGACATCGGTTCCCTAAGAGGAAATAGATGATGGATCTGTTAGAAAAATGGATTCACCAAGCCCTGACTGATACTCGGACCCTTATATGAAATACCAGAGACAGACACTTTTTTAGCATCCATGAGTGATACATGAACATTTTAAAGGATCACCTTGGATGGGATCGTGGAATTTGATATAATTGAATGGATGAACCATATTGATACATTCAGGATGGTCTAGGACTCCACCTGAAATATTGTTATTTTTAATATAAATATGTGGGATGTTTTATTGATACAACAAAGTGATTCATTATTCTTTGTGATACTTCTCTTTTTCTTTTAGTTAACCTGGTTTTAATATATGGAATATACCCCAATCCAAAGTAAAATATTGGGTTTATTACCACATCCTAGGTTTTATATGTTACTATTGGCCCTTTTTTATATACTCTCCCTTGTTAAAATAAAATTTTAAAGCTTCAAGCTTATACCGAAGTAGGTGGTACGTGACAGGTGTTCGTTTAGGAAACTGGACCTAGTTTCTTCTATTAATTTTTATCACTCTTCTTTAATTTTATATGAAACAGTTATTAATTTATATTACATTTTATAGATTGGGATAGACACTCTGGGTTCTGGCCTATAGAGATTTATATCTCACATGCTGCTTGGGTACCCTTGGTACCATAATGGACCTAATATTTGTAGAACCTAGGTTGAATGCTTTGCAGTTTAATTTTTTTTTGTGGTGATAGGAGCATAGGATTGGGCTAGAGATCAGGATATTCATAGATATCCCATTATTGATTGAGTCTTTTCATTATTTGATTCTTATAGTTATTTAAAAATGTAAATAATTATCTCTGATTACTGTTTCCATCATGTATCAATATCATGGAATGCATTCAACAATAGTATAAATTGGAATTGGCCACCTTTATTCAGATAGGTCAAATTTATCTTCCACTACATTGTCAATTATATATTAGTATTTCAGATGTTTTCTATTTTGGTTATGCTTACGCAATCAATTATATATTTTTTACAACTGTGAAACTTTAATAAGAGGGGTTTTTCTCCGCATTGTAATCTATTTATACCATCATTGCTAGAAGGTAGCCTATAGTGTATGGGAAGATTCCCTTATGGTCAGGTGACCCACTAGTCCTACCACTGTCTTAGAGGTGAGTCAGGCAAGGATGTTACAAAGTGGTATTAGAGTAGTTTTTTTCCATTTTATTATAATTTTGGGTTAGTAGACAGGATACATGGAATGCGTTAGTGCTTGGTTACTAGCCATTCTTGGGACTGATCACCCCATATACAGGAAATGACCAAGTGTCTAGGGAAGGGAATTGATGTTCATGATTTTTGATATTACAGTTGATATGATTTCACCCATGTGACTGGTGCAATTTTTTTGCTTATATATTATGGTAATTTATTGTATTTTACCCCTGTCCTTTTAAGGAAATGATGAAATATAGAATGAATCATATTAGTAATAATGAAACACAAATTCCATGCATATTTTAATGCCATTTAGTATCATTTTATTTTTCCTATTGATCTAAATTATGTGCCTATAAGGTATTCCATTTATTCTATTTATTTATCTTGCATCTTTAGATAACATGTTAATGTGATATATTTCACATGATTGGTTGATAATATTTAATACCATTTAATTACATTAAGCTTTCCTTCTTATTTGGAATTTATGCCTTGCGTGTTACACCATGATCTTATTTTCATTAGTATGTTTTCTTGTTATATGTCTTGCTTTTTTGTCTATAGCATGTGTGATCCTTGTTAGTTTTTGTAATGACATTCTTCACTTTTTTTAAAATATATTCTTGATCGCATGGTATAAATGGATTGGTTGAATAAAATGGGATCCAAATGACACATGTAATGTGTATGGGTGATTTATGACATGGTATATTGATGCCCATATGACTATACTATTAAATGTGTGCTTGTTGTATTATTCATTGGTTTTAAATGTAATAGAGTTTTAAATTGTACCTTTAGGGGTTTCATATATTCAGGAACCTCATGTATGGGTAGATAAATCTTCAATGAGTATCCTTGAAATGGAAGTGTGGGAATTTTCTGCAAGATATCTTTATTTTATCAGTGACAGGGATATTTATATTCTAAGAAAAAAGAATTGTTTAAGAATTAACTAATGTTATGGTCGATGATTTTTCTTTATACAAGACCATACCATGGTAGGTAGCACCCATATAATATAAAATATTTGTTAATGTCATGAGTTTTCTACCTTTTGGTGTTGTTCATGTGCCATTGTACTTTGTTGGACTTTTACATTTGAAATGCACCCTTTGTTAGTATATGTGGTCATGGTATATTTGACTTTTATTTCGGGATTTTGCATCGAGAAATGTTCATTTTTAATGGGTTAGACATACCTTGGGAATGGTTAGCTATTTCTAACGTCATTTGACAATGTTTTCTCCATAGTGATGGATGAATTGGTACATTATGATCTGAGATAAAAGCCTTCTTTCTTATGTATCACCTCAGGTTATTATGTGTTCACATACATGGTTCCCATTGAGTGATTAATGTTGCTATAAACTGAATGAGTTTGGTTTAATCATTATTCCTTGTGATGTTAAATATGTTTCGATTCATCTTCGTAGTAGAGTGAATTGAGTGTTAATGAAATCATGTTCCTACCAATTCTCATGATGAATTCCATAGACTCTAGGGTTTTGACATACCATTCAGTTTGGTTTTTATTTGCATTCAAATTGTTTAAAAGTTTTTGTTTATGGATGTTCTAATGTAGTGTTCCTTTTTGTAGCAGTCCTTCTATTATTTTTTACGACTAGGACACTACTAAGGTGGGTAGTTTCATGTTAGTTATATTAAATATATTTCCTTCTAGTTAGAAGAAACAAAACTAAAGAGGAACATTAGAGAATAGTCACAATAATTAAAATGTCATGAGGCTGGTGAACATGAATTATTGTTGGTGATTTCTTAGCAGTATGATGTCGATGAGTTTGGTTGTGTACAAACTCCTTGTGAAACTACATTAGTTGAGGATGACATCTGTGTTTAATATTGAACAATCACATAATGTCTCAGGTGGAAAATTCATTGTTATTGGTTAACTATAGGGAATCCATAGGTGAAGGCGAGTATCTTCTTTGAAGTCAACAAGTTGTGGTTCGACTATCTTTCTTTCTAGCACTTGGGAATGATCAACTGGAAACTGTATAAATCCCCTTAATGTATCCTCCTAAGAGACAAGCATGTTATCAATCTTGACATCATCTACATACAATAAGAGAGCACTAGTCTTATGCCATGCTAATTTATTATATATTTTAGGATTGTTAAATTGGTTCTTTTGGTGTTTCAAGTTGTATTTTTGTTTTATTTTTGGTTTTGTAAGTAGAATCTTTAAAGGTCGGATATATACATTAGTGGATGTATTCATGTTGAATGTGAGATATTCCTTAGAAGATGACATCATAGTTAAGATCATAAAACACTAGCCATGTAAGCTGAGCATCTTCTTGAAATGTTGGTTAGATAAACTTGACATGTTATATCTCTTGTTTAGAGGACGAATCAGTGAAGAACCATTTTTGGCATGTTATCAGGTGAGACGAGTGCGGTCTATGTCGAGTAGGACTTTTCATGAATTTTTTTTCTCGATATGGGATTTGAAGTCAATGTGGAATCAACCATTTCACCCATTTCAGAAATCACATGAGAAACATTACCAGAATGCTATTGTGTGTGTTTGGTATAAAATTATGATGGTGGAATGTGTCTTGGATCATGAATTTATAATTTCTTACATTAATGGATATATTTGGAATTTCATTCATAATATTTTTAACATGATGAAGATATGGTCGTGTCCCTAGATAAATGGGATTGGATAAGTTCCATATCAATATTTTGGATGGAAACACAGTATTTCCTCATCCTTTGATAACTTAAGTGTCATGTGGTTATGATGTGTTGAAATGTGTGTTGGGTTTTGGGAAACCCAATGAGACCGTTTTAATGAAAGATCGAGACCCTTCTAGATCTGAGGGAGATTACATTTTTCATGAAGGCCTCTTGGGGATGAGAAGTTCTATGGTGGGAAGGTTGTAATGTCATGTTTTTTGAAACAGATGAAAAACTGAAGAAATTTAAATTTTTCATTTACTGGGTAGGTCTACATTAAATCCTGATTTTAGAATGTTTTTTTAGAATCATAAAAAATTGTTGTTTTTTATTTAGGATATTAAATTAATTAAATTAAAGTTAAAATGGATAAAAAGTTACATTTTAATTAAATGAAAATAATAATAATATGATTTTTGTAATAATTATATTTTAATTATTATTATGATTACTATTATTATTATTAGGAAAATTTTATTATTATTATTATTATTTTATTATTTTAGATTATCTATTTTTATACAAACTAAGGGGTATCATCCCCCTCATGTGCATGTTTTGTAACACCCTAGGTATTCCCTTCCTTGTGAAACACCCCTCCGGTTGGACCTCCATTTGAAAAAAATCCCTATGTGGGACCTTTCTTCGGCCAAACTCCCTCCTTGTAATATCAATCTCACAAAACCCCCCGGTTGAGCCCCTTCCACATGCGATGCAACCTCTTGGGACCCTCTCAGGCTTCGATTTCATCTACATTCAAACTGGTTCTTGCTTTGAATCTTAATGTTATGTGTTTCTCTTCCCTCTCCTCTCCTTTTCTGGTGATGTTTAGGTCTCTCATTGCTTTGATTTCTACTTAGTTGAAACCCAAGGATAGGGTTTCATATGATATTTGGTTGTCTTCTATTTTAGGTTTGTGAAAGTGGATTCTTGGTTTATGTTGATGCATGTTCTGCCAACCTCTGACAAAGGTGTGGTGATTCATATTGTTTTGGTTTTTCGTTGCCATCTGAGTTAAGGGTTTAATACCACTATTAATTTTCACATAGATATTTTGATAATATTATTACATTTATCGGTACCATGTTTTGTTGTATTGGGTTATGGTATGTTTTGTAAGTCTTAGTGGAATACATTAAGGTATGTATGTATATAAATATTTATATCTTCTATGTGTATATTACTTCATGTTGCATGGAATATTTTCAATGAATTAAGTTTATAAATATGTATACAGAGTTATGTGTGGTCGAGTTGATGAAATCGTCAGTTAGAATGCATTGGATTGGTTCCATTGAGGTAGTATCACATTCCTTTTCCCTTAGAATTTAAATAATGCATTAATTAATTTGGTAAAACTCTCTTAATATAAATTAATTAATTCTATAAAATCTTTAGATTAAATTTCTATTAATACTGAATTGAGTATAATTACTAATAGAAGTGTTAAATTCGATAAATGATATCTTGATAATACATTTCATGATTTTATAATAAAACCCCTATAACAGAGGTGTGCTGACTTCAATATAAAAATATAGAATATAGAATTTTGGTGTTTCCTTGGTTTATTTGTTTTGTGCTACATATTATTTGAAGTTTTAGAAGATAAAAAACATTTTTAAGACATTTTCCTATTTTAATATTTGAATTACATTCCTTTTTAAATTATGTGTCCCTTTTCCCATTTGTATTTTATTTGACCAAGACACCCCATTGGTGTGTTTCACTTCATAGGCATGGAGTTTCCCACACAATAATTTTAGAATATACCATGAATTAATGAATAAATGCTTTTGGTTAAGATAAAAGGGGTTTCTATGTGATTACTTAAATGAGATAGTGTCGTCCTTTGAATAGAGTGACCTTGAAACTCGATCTATTTGACCCATTAGCCGTGTTTAGGAGAATTGGGTGAGATGACCTAGAGTTGGATGACTAATACCAAATGACATGTATTGAATAAATTTCTGATTCATTGTGAATTATTTCTATGTAATCATTTTTTAAATTGTTTTGTTTGTTTTGTCATGTTTGTTGTAACCTTATCTTATTGGGAAACTGGTTTGTCATGTTCACCTTGCCTCTCGGCCACCCCTTTGGGTGATCCATCCTAAATGAAATATGTTTAATTTAAATAAAATATGTAAACATTCCATGGGTTGTTCGTGAAAACATTGTATTTGCTTAAATTAATTAATGAGAAATGAATTATGAATTGGGACCCTCTTGATAATTCATTAGCTTGAACATAATCTTATATCCCATGTGTGGTTCCTAATAAATATGGAAAACATGATGTTTATTGTAATTAAATAATCCTTACATAAAATATTACTCAACTCATGATACATGAGTACCTGACCTATTAATGAATTCCTTTGGCCTTGTTTGGTGTTCCTTGATTGAGCCATGTAAATTGTTTGGATGGATTGCAACACCTGGTCAAGATTTATATCTTGTTATTGTTAAATGTCATTTATGACTTGTTTCTAAGAGTCACGTTTATTCTACATGCCTTTTTTTTAATTCATTGACTATGCATGTTTCTTTATTACTTATGCCCATATTAGTGGCTTAAACCAGATGAAATTATTTGTTAACCTTTCTAGATTGTTATATTGAGTTTCATGTGTTGAAATGAAATTTCTTAAGGCTTATTCATGTAGTATAAACCTCATACCTTTGTTTCTATTATATATATATTAGTACGCCACTCCTGTTATTTTAAATGAATAAAAGTCCGAGTGAGAACATGGGTCCCATATCAAGAACCCACAATTCTAATGTCCATGATTGATAGGTTACAACACAATTCAATAGGGAAATGGTGTTTTAGGATCCCTAAGAAAGGGATTTCCAAAAGTTTTTTATAATACTAATGGGTGACCCTGGTTCCCTAAGGGGGAACTGAGGACATATCAATTGAAAAAATTTCTTTTCCAATTATTGGTTGATACTCAGTACCTTAAGTGTGTTAGCCATGATAGACTCATATTTACCATCCACGAGAGATACATGGAAATTCTAAAGGATCACATTGGATAGGATCATGGAATTGATATAATTGAATGGATTTACCATAGAAACAACTTTTTTATGGGATCAAACTCCACTTATAATATTGTCAAATTTTAATATAAATATATGGTATGTTTTTTTAATACAATATAGAGAGTACTTAGGATTTGTGACACTTCTCATATTCCTTTAGTGTGATTTGTTTTAACATGTGGATTAGACCCCAAGAGAAAGAAAAATCTTGGGGGATTACCTTTTCCAAGGTTTTCTATGTTACAATTAGCCCTTGTTTATATATTCATCCTTGCTCAACTATACTTTTCAGACATCCAAATTAGGGAGAAGTAGGTGGTAAGAGACAAATGTCAATTTTGGAACCCATGACAAGTTTGTATTATTAATTATTAAAACACTACATTTATTTTATATATAACACTTCATAATTTATAATTCATTTTCTAGATTGGTCTAGACACCGTGGGTGCTAGACTAATGAGATTTATATCTAACACTCTACTCAGGAACCCTTTCTACCATAGTAGACCATATATTTGAAGGACCTAAATTTAATGCTTTGTTGTTTTCCAGTAACCGAGGTGTTAGGAGCATAGGACTGAGTTGGAGGTGAGTATTCATGTGGAGAGCGCCTTCGAGAATGAGTCATTTCATTATTTGAGTCATGTACTTATTCAAACATGTATGTCATTCTATGTGTATATTATTTCCTTTATGTATCATTACGATGCCATGAAATAATCTGTTGTATAAACTGGTGTCGACAACTTCTCTTTAGATATTTCAAAACACTATTTGGATACTTTATCAATTATTTATTATTTTTTATGCTGCTATTTGTTCTTGTTATGATTTTTCATATATTTTTAATTGACTTGAAACTATGATAAGAAGGTATTGTCTCCCCATTATTTCCTCTGGAGAACCTCACTTCTAGTCGATAGCATCTGGCGTACAGGGAGATGAGCTTGAGTTCATGTGAACCATTGGTCTAAAAATCATCATAGAGGTGATCCGGGCCAAGATTTTACAATGCCCCACACCTTCATCTTTTCCAATGATTCACTTAGTGATGAGGGATCAGTCAACTATATCTCAAATGGTAGTCAAATGAATCATGTTCACCTTTGATCAAATGGAATATGTAATCATATCCTCAAACTTCCTTTCCCAACAATGCTCAAAACCATAGGGAAAAGGAAAAACACTAAATATACATTAAATTATAATATTTAGGCCTTATCTACTAGGTTCATTTCTAAAGGTGAATAAAAATTTTATCTCTTTTATCTCTCAGTGTAAAGTAATGAAATAATCCTAAAAGGATATTTGTAAATCCCTCATGAGAATTACCGGATGATGGTCAGCCTGGGTAAAAACATCCCACCATCAATTAGCTGATCATATAATAATATATGTTTCAAGAATGATCCACAATTTTTGAGGAATCAATATATGCTCTATGATAGATAACATGGCCTCTATACATGAATCAGTACCCTGGGGACTGTCTTCCCCTAAAAAGGTTAGAGGGTGCGACTTTTGGGTCTCCATAGGCAACTCGACCATAGAAGAGGATGGTTGTGGGGCTCCATTTAGATACATAACTAGTAATATGAAAGCCTCTCAATAATGAAATTGATCGACTAGATTAGTAATAGAATGAGTTTCCTCAGGTTGAACTATATTAGGTAATACTACAGGATCAGGGCCGACCACCTCCAAAGCATGTTTTTTTCCACCCTCTTATAGCATGAATCATGGTGGTCATGGTGTAATATCTCTACAATATAGAAAAAATAACATAGGATAAGAATTTTTTAAAAAATACATCATAGTTACAAGAATAGTCCTATCATAGAGACATCTAATACAAGAATCATTTATTTTCTTTTATGGTCTTATGTAAGACATTGGAATATTTATAGGAATATTTTCAAGGCTAGGATCTGAGATATCATGAGATTATAAGGCCCAGTGATCCTATAATTAATTTTTTATAAATATTAAATATATTTGGATCATGTACAAATTGTTTATCTAAAATAAATAATAATATATTTAAAATTTATTGTATTGGAAATATTATACTATATTTGAATCTAGAGAGTTGGGTTTACCCTAGGTGTGACCTAATGTTGGTTAACACTCTTGGTTTGGATGATGTATCCATTGGGGGTTTTGATTAAATTAAAATAAATGATATATTTTTAATTTTTATTTTATTTTACTATATTTAATCCTTTTGAAATATTTGATTTTGAAATTTTTCAAGGTTATCAACTTAACCCATTGAGGAATTTGGGAGGAGATCTAATGACCTTTCGTAATGCATTGGGATCGAATAATGATAGAGAATCTGATCATGGATAATCGTGAGATGAATGATGAATGTTGCAAGATCGTCACCTTCATCAGTAGAGGATGCATTCTTCACCAATTATCGATCTATAATTGGGTTAGGACTCATCATTTGTTTCTTCACTCAACTTTTTTTAAACATTTTATGTGAGGATTATTATTTTCAATTGATTATGTGACTATAATTATTCTTCACAACATCACCATAGGAGAAGTAAATTGATTTTATTTTATTTATTCATGTTTGTGTGTTATTATCACAAAGGATATTCATTGGATGAGAATTCTAGGACATATATGGTTCACCATTTTTATTGTGCCTCCCCCACACCATTCTTCACATTTTTCAACATTTTCCCATGGGTTTACATTTTGACATTTCTAGGATGGGATATAGCTCAATAAAACCCCTAGATAAAGAAGGACATGAGAATAATGAATGGAATGATGATATGAAAATAGATTGAATCAGTAACATGGATTTATTATTGAGATCATGGATGTGTTATATTTTTGTGGAGAACATTGGTTGATCAGTGGTGGTCGAGATCATATCAATGATCCACATTTTCTTGATTTACACATGGAGATGATGTGTGGTGGAACAAGATCGATTTTGAGTAGAGGCCATGTGTGGGGTCTCATGGTGAAGGATACTCGGCATAGATGTGATGGTGGAGAGACATAGATCATTTCATGACCCATCCCCTAGGGCCCGTACCGTTACTACCCCAAGACCACCTTCCATAGCCCAAGGGTTGGTGACTAGAACCAGAATATAATATCCCTAAAACCGGGAAGACATTGCCTTTAAACCTATAAAATCACACAAACCGGGCACACAACAAGACACAATCACAAAGTAAACTATATAGTAAATAGGGTGTGTACTGTATGTTAAGAGGCCATAATACAAGCCCATCTAGAAAGTATAAGTAAAACTGAAAAATTATCCTGCAAACACCCGTTAAGGATCTTACCTGAAAGGTAGGTATAGAGCTCCAATTGTCATAAATGTGGATCGTCTCATCTAATGTCCACCTCCGAGCAGCCGCCAAACCTGGTACCCTCAACCTCGATCAGTGTTATCCATCATCTGCACAAGACATAGCAAGGTGTGGGTGTAGCCTGTGTAGGGGTGAGTATAAAGATTCTTAGTAGGGTCCTCGAGACCCCAAAATTTATCTCAGAATCCATGAAGGATAAACCCCAAAGTAATACCACAATTACAAAGCACGAAGCAACATTTAACCCTACATAGGTATATTCCCATACATATACCTATGTTATCAAGTATACTCATCTCAATCATGAGAAAACACAAATCCCAACACTTTAGCCAAAATTAAAACTGTTCAACGAAAGAAGGAAGACCTCAAAGGTATGTACCACAAAGGTAATGCCTCATAGAAGAATACCCCAAAGGAATCACCACACAAGAGTGTACCACAAAGGTGATGACACATAGAAGAATACAACAAAGGAATCACCATACAGAAGTGTACCACAAAGGCAAGGACTTAACTAACACCAGGTATAACTTGAGTACATTAGTATAGTTGATTGGCTGTATTGTTAGATCAACTTACTTCGTCAAGAAGCCCTGCTGTTGACCCAAAAAGGACCGAAGATGACCCACATAGGATCTAAATATGTCCCACAAAGGATCTAAAGATGACCCACATAGGATCTGTAGATGACCAACAAAGGATCGGTAGAAGATGACCCACACAGGATCTGAAGATGACCCATACAGGATCTAGATATTCTTTAAGTGTAGCCAACCATAGGGTTCCCGCACTAAGAATATATGATTCTGGGAGTTTATTATCCTAAATCCATTGTATGATATATCAACATCCATTAATTCCCACAAATAATTATCACGAAGTTCTATCACGTCATTAGGGTCTCAACGAAACTGACGGCTTGTCAATCGGATGCCCAATATTAAAGTTATTAGTGTTTCCATTATGAGGGACCGGGTGGATTCGGGTTCAATCCTGCCTAGTTGTTCCCTAACATTATCCAAAACTCAAGTGGAGTACACAAAAGGTATAGAGACCCGAAGCCTGACGTACATGGACATTACATTACATTTGCGGAATACTTAGTACATAACAAAAACAAACACTAAAGGATCGTAATAGTTTAGTGTCTTTGGAAACTCGTAACGTAATCTTCTAATCGTGGTGAAAGATCTTCAATATCTCCCATAAAGATCTTCCCTTTTTTTTACCTAAAACCTTTATTTATATCCTGGGGAAAATAAAACATAAAAGGGTGAGCTCAAATGCTCAGTAAGGGTATACAAAAGAAATAAAAATCATATCATATCTTTTTGAAAATCATAACCTGCAAAAGAGATCATAATATCTTAACATGGAACAAATCATAGAAGTGAAAATGAGATCACCATAATCATAACATGAAACTTGAAACTTTGTGGCATGCACACATAATCATGGAAAATCATTTCTTGTTAGTCATGACTCATCGCCAAGACTATCTTAGTGGACAAAGTCCCTTTCTGAACCGAGTTCACTCCGCGTTTCAGTCCTGTATCACTGAACCGAAATAACCTTCCGTTCCAGCCATGTCTATCTCATGAGATATAAAATCTTTACCCAATGCATTGGAGGGAGATATAGGTCCCACCCATCTTATAATGAATCCTTTCTTATGTGTGCCACATAATCATAAACCATACATCATAGCGTAACCCATGTAATAAAAATGGGATTCTTAAACAACATGACATCATAAAACCATTCATATAAGATAAAGGAATTCATAAACATAATTCCATCACAACATAGTCAAATCAATGTAAAAATATGGATAGAAACAGAACCCTTTATTATCTTAGATGGAAAATAATTTTGATAATACACTTGAATTGAATTCTTGAGGAAAATATCCTTTCTTCTTCAAAATCAATTTGTTTTCACAAAACATCATGCAATTTTAAAAGAAAGAGATTTTATTGAAAATAGTCATGAAATCTTTTAGAGGAAGCTTCATGAAAATAAGGCTTTATAAAACAGTAAAAATACGTTCGTGCCGTATAAGTTAAAAAAAACATTCTTCGTACTTTTGTCGGAAAAGTCAAAAAGTACCTCGTACGAAAAACGACAAAAGATTCCTTTCATTTCTTTTACTAAAAACTTCCCGAAGGGTAAAAATGGATTTAAAAAAAATTGTAGGTGGATGGAAATAATATTACATATTTATGAAACATGGATGTGGATGATAAAATACACCCCAGTAAATACTTACGAATAATCAATCTCGGATAAAAATGAGATTGTGATATTTCCCTTACCTTAGGTCCAATTTGCTTCGTATGTGTCCGAACCTCCTGTATAATGATTTAAATAATGTCATTGACTTATTACAGAATCATATTCATTGTTATGATATCATATATGGTTCACTTATGACATTATATTACCCGTTCTTTTGTAAATTCCATGTTAAAGAAGCGTTTTGGGTAAAATCGTTTCATTTATCGTAGGTGTTTTGACTTGTTGTTCTTGACATTATTATTACTTATATCATGATTTACTTACTTCCAGAATATAAAATATGACTTATATATCATATATATTCAGTATATATATATATATATAATAGATAGATAAATAAAATGAAAAACACCGTTCATGGAGACAGTAGTCCGTACGTACGCATGAACGCTGTTTTTCTTTCCTTATTGTCTTGAAATGGAAGTAAGTAGATGACATACATATGTATATATATACATAAATCCAGTAGCTTTATAATGTCATATATTTCATTATTATTCCTTATATATACATTATAATCATTCTTAAATGGTTAACATGGAGAATGAATCTCATCGCGTCGTGGAGACGGTAGTCCGTACGTACGCACGAGCGATGATATCATTTCTATAAATATTGAATTGAATTGGAGTGGATTATACAATATATCAGAATCAATATGATGTTGTAATAACTATGTATAGTTATTCTTTACACCATTATACCCATCCATGTAAGGTGGTGGTGGAAAATAGATTACACCACGGCGTGGAGACGGTATTCCGTACGTACGCACGCGCGGTGATTTCTTTTTCCGTAGGATGGATAGATGGTGAAATAGGGTTGTTTCATACTTATAATAACATATCAGTATATGAGTGATACTGATGTTATTACTTCATAATGAAACAACCTAAGAAGAAGAAGTGGAAGAAGAAATAAAGATGAAAGAATTGGTAACGGTAATTACCTCTTCTTTGAAGTGCCTCTTTGAGACCTCCTCTTAGGGCACTAGAATTGGTCTTTGAGGAAGACCAGAACCTCTAGGATGTTTCTAGGGAAGTGGAGAAGAGATTTTGGCAGGGGTCGGCCGAGCTTGAGTGCTCAAATTGGTGTGAGGAGGAGGGGGAGGAGGTGTCCTTTTATAGGGGAGGAGAGGGGCACCTTAGGAATATCTCAAAATATTATTTTATATTAAAGTCAAAATCGGTTTATAATGGTTCCAAAGGGTCTTATTTCGAAGCTAAAGTGGGGATGGGTCGAAATCCTATCAACCAATAGAATTTAGACAAGTTTAGGATATTATTTTAACCTTATCAATTAGATTTAACTCTAAGTTAAATAATTTAACTTTTACCATGTCTTTTTGTTTTTTTTCACTATATGGTTAATACACTTACTATAACATGCCAAACGAACCCCAAATTGTTTATTATTAATATATATATCCTTATCTAAGTCATTTGGCCGAACCTTAGATTTTTAGGAATACAATAACAATTAATAATATAATATTTGATTTAAAAACTATTTTGTGTCAATTTTGACACTATTTGATATATGATTTTTGTGAAAGTCATAACAGAATTAAATGTTCGAACCAATTTGATTAAATCAACATTAATATATCATAGTAACCTAGAAAATTATTGGAATTCATAAAAAATCTCAAATTACATTTATTTTGGTGTTTATAACATCAATTATGTCAATATTTCATTAATAAGATAATTACTGCATCATCGTTGTGTCATAAATAAATTAATTTATTTGATGTCTAAAAATTACAAATAAAATACCATCATGTAGGAAATCTTTTTATCTTTCTAATGAATATTTACAATCGAATTTATCTTATGTATAACCAAATATTAAAAATGATTTACTTATTAAACTTTGATTTTAACTATTTTAACCTTTCTTTAAATAAATTAATAATAAATGTCCTAATCTAATCCAAGTGTGCCTAAATGGTCATATTTTATTCCTAAGTTTGTTTTTGGTCGCATTACACTTGTCCAATAGAATTAGGACATGTGTTAAGGTAATAGTAATATCATATTTACCCTTAGTTACCCTATTTACTATTAACCGCGGTAAAAAAAGTAAAAAGTTACTATTCACCAAAAAATTATTTTCATCTCATTGAACCACATTTTAGTCCTTGATATTAACCGTGTCTCTCGGATTTTCGAAATTCCATTCACAGAAGCGGAAAAATTAAGTTTTATGAAAAATTCAGTTTTTAACCTACCACTTAGTAGTTTCACTACTCATCAAAAATTGATGTTTTTCAGAACAATGCCAAAATTTCATCCCAAGCTATATTTCATATTCCGAATTCAAAAATGAAGTCTATTTTACCAAATTCATAACATAAAAGTTGCATTAATTAATTTTATAATTAAATACCGCTGTTAAAACAAATAGCGTGTTTTTAAGAAACAATATATATCAAAAGATTGACACTTGATTATGTCTGGTTTAAATGTGAAATTACAACCAATGACCAACATTGTATTAAATTGTAAAAATATATTCTAAATATACTTTAAAACCACTCAAATTAATAATTTATCACTATTAATTATTTCGATTAAAAAAGTTGTTTTTAATTATAATTTAGTAATTTTCACTATTCATCAGAATATGAAAGTTATCCGAAAAGTACCAAAATTTCACCTTAGGCTAAATTCGATACTCCGAATCCAAGAATGAAGTTCATTTTGAAAAATAAGATTTACAGAATTTTAAAAAGTGGTTATTACTATTCATAACGGCCAGTTTTAATAATATTTTAATAGCACATCGTTGTTTCGTGAAACTCGGTATTGCGTATTACACACGCTATCGAGGAAGTTTGCGATTGCGTGTAATGCAAGGCAAGACAAGGATGCGTGTTGTGCAAGCTCCTTTTGGTGTAGCGTAAAACACAAGACATTAATAAAATTAAAAAGAATATTTTTTTATAAAATCTTGGGCTGTTATATTCTACCCCCCTTAAAATGAATTTCGCCCTCGAAATTCGTCGGGGTTATAAATGGTTTACTATTCGAAAGTTTCTTTAATAGAAACCCACATCGTAAAAAGGAATATCAAAACCAATCTTTAAAAACAAAAGTATGAAACGTAACGGTTACCCAAATAAACTAATCATTGGGTTTCCACATAGGTGAAAATATGGATATGGAAGAGAAATCTAACCATCATGTTCTTGATGGAGAGTGGTAGAGAACATGGCTATGGAAAAGCCAGTAATCACAAATCCATAGATTTGTGATGATATAAGGTACCATCTGATTCATCAGGTATAAGATCACTAGGACAACATTTTTGGTTTTCAAGATCATTTCCCCTAAAGTTGAAAATTTGAATTTTAATAAATACTTACTTTATTATGGTACAATCTCACTGTTGTTCGTGCCTTGAACAATTTCCACTTCATCTCTTAAATAAATGAAGTTGAATTTGTTATTCGTGAAGTGTTAGCAGATCATGTGATAGAATGACGGGTCATTCCATCTGTCTCAAACAAAAGGTTAGAAAAAATTATATGCATAAATCGATCTATAGTGAGATTAATCATATATGGTTCCTAAAATGGACTTATACTTCATATATCATACTGCTTAATATAATAAAACTAGTTTCTACTAAACAGGGACTTCCTGTAGGTCAGTGGTAGGTGATAGAGGCTAGTCGCACTTCGGTTGTGGGTTCGATTCCTACAGCCTTGTCCGAAGCGATGGGCTGTCGCCCGTCCTGCAGGTTGTCCCTTTTTCTAAAACTACGTTACTATAACATCCCATCAATAATATCGAAAATCTTCTATCCTTAAACAATACTAACTTATGTCCAACATAATCCAGTCTAATCTTTAGGCTTATACATAATACTGCAGTCCACTCTCATAATATAGTGACAACGATCACCAGAGATTTAATACTGTCGTTGATCCCCACATATCATAAGATATGTCTTGTTGGTCACATTCCAAACATTCAAAGTCCTTAATCGTGTATTCTCTTGAATACCTTAGTGAAAACATGAGTGCAGTTAAATGTTAATACTTTCCATATACCAAAATCCTCAAAATTCTATATACTCAAACCATGATATCACTTAGTCCTTATATCAATCATGAGCTCATGAATACTATTAAACATTTCATTTTCTCGTCTTCATTATGCGCATATCATCTTATTTCCAAAAAAAAATATCTCAATCACTTTGAATACCACATCAATAAATATTGCAATACTCAATGATACAACATTATTTTGGAATCCCATTACATAAACGCTTAATCATTCCACCACATCGTTATCATATTCTACATCGCCAATAGTGATCGCATGTGACTTCCCTTTGTCCTTTGCCTTCAGTGGTTGCTCATGTTGATCATCACTAACCCTTGGATTAGGGCAATTATTAGCATAATGCCCCATTTCCTTGCACTTGAAGCATTGAAGTGTTGGTGGTGCGTTCTCTGCAGTGTTTGCTTTATTCACATCATTAGAAACCCTTTTTCCATTACTTCGACACTCAGCTGCTCGATGACCTTCTTTTCCACACTTAAAACATTTTCTAGTCCCTTTAAGACAATCTCCACCATGCTTCTTTCCACACTTTGTGCATAAGGAAACATTCATCTTCTTTTCACCATTATTCTGAGATTTCTCCTTGAACTCCATCTTTCGTTTCTTGTCAAAACCATGAGATGGATATGTAACACCAACTTCCATTTCTACCTTGATAGCACAACGCACAATTTCTTCATAGCTACTGAAGTCTCTTATAGCTAATGCCCTTCGAAGACTTGGTTTTAAGCCACTGAAAAATCGATCAACTTTACTTTCAGGTTGGATGATAATTCCAGATGCATACCTTGCAAGTCTTGTAAAATTCGCTTCGTATATACCAACAGATTCATCATCCTTTTGCTTTAGTTCAAGAAACTCCTTCTCCATCTTCGTTCGAAGAATACGAGGGAAGTACTTACTGAAAAACAAGTTCTTGAACTCGTCCCATTCCATGGACTCAATTTCATCCCTTGGCCTCGTATTCTTGATAAGATTCCACCATTGATCAGCTTCACCTTCCAAACGATATACTGCTAAGATGACTTTATCATGTTCAGAACATTGAAGAACTGAAAATATCTTTTCAGTGGTACTGATCCATTGTTCAGCAACAAGTGGATCGGAAGTCCCACTGAAAGAAGGTGGATGTTGCCTCATGAAGGACTCAATAGAATATTGTTCCCTTCTCTGCTCATTTGGAAGTCCAGAATGATTCATAGCTTGTGTAAGTATAGCAATAAGATTTTGCACTCCATCTCCCATAACATTTGTTTGTTCAGGAGGGCAATCATTGCATTGTCCATTGCATTGATCAACACGGTTCCTTCGGGTTCCAGCCATCGTCTAAAACCCAAAAAGAATAGTGTGAGAGGCAAAAATCATGCTAGGGAAAACAACATAATAAAGGGGGAGTACCTTCAATATCCAACATCTTAGGTTTAATTCTATGATCGTTAGCGTAATTCTATTACTATAACCTATACGTATACTTATCCCTAGGGACATCCCTAGACATACCTTAGAAATATCTCTAGGGATCTCACTAACGTTTTCGCATCCTAGTTTCCAAAGGTTGACTAAACCTTTCCTCTGATACCAACTATAGAGACCCGAAGCCTGACGTACATGGACATTACATTACATTTGCGGAATACTTAGTACATAACAAAAACACACACTAAAGGATCGTAATAGTTTAGTGTCTTTGGAAACTCGGAACGTAATCCTCTAATCGTGGTGAAAGATCTTCAATATCTCCCATAAAGATCTTCCCTTTTTTTTACCTAAAACCTTTATTTATATCCTGGGGAAAAGAAAACATAAAAGGGTGAGCTCAAATGCTCAGTAAGGGTATACAAAAGAAATAAAAATCATATCATATCTTTTTGAAAATCATAACCTGCAAAAGAGATCATAATATCTTAACATGGAACAAATCATAGAAGTGAAAATGAGATCACCATAATCATAACATGAAACTTGAAACTTTGTGGAATGCACACATAATCATGGAAAATCATTTCTTGTTAGTCATGACTCATCGCCAAGACTATCTTAGTGGACAAAGTCCCTTTCTGAACCGAGTTCACTCCTCGTTTCAGTCCTGTATCACTGAACCGAAATAACCTTCCGTTCCAGCCATGTCTATCTCATGAGATATAAAATCTTTACCCAATGCATTGGAGGGAGATATAGGTCCCACCCATCTTATAATGAATCCTTTCTTATGTGTGCCACATAATCATAAACCATACATCATAGCGTAACCCATGTAATAAAAATGGGATTCTTAAACAACATGACATCATAAAACCATTCATATAAGATAAAGGAATTCATAAACATAATTCCATCACAACATAGTCAAATCAATGTAAAAATATGGATAGAAACAGAACCCTTTATTATCTTAGATGGAAAATAATTTTGATAATACACTTGAATTGAATTCTTGAGGAAAATATCCTTTCTTCTTCAAAATCAATTTCTTTTCACAAAACATCATGCAATTTTAAAAGAAAGAGATTTTATTGAAAATAGTCATGAAATCTTTTAGAGGAAGCTTCATGAAAATAAGGCTTTATAAAACAGTAAAAATACATTCGTGCCGTATAAGTTAAAAAAAACATTCTTCGTACTTTTGTCGGAAAAGTCAAAAAGTACCTCGTACGAAAAACGACAAAAGATTCCTTTCATTTCTTTTACTAAAAACTTCCCGAAGGGTAAAAATGGATTTAAAAAAAATTGTAGGTGGATGGAAATAATATTACATATTTATGAAACATGTATGTGGATGATAAAATACACCCCAGTAAATACTTACGAATAATCAATCTCGGATAAAAATGAGATTGTGATATTTCCCTTACCTTAGGTCCAATTTGCTTCGTATGTGTCCGAACCTCCTGTATAATGATTTAAATAATGTCATTGACTTATTAGAGAATCATATTCATTGTTATGATATCATATATGGTTCACTTATGACATTATATTACCCGTTCTATTGTAAATTCCATGTTAAAGAAGCGTTTTGGGTAAAATCGTTTCATTTATCGTAGGTGTTTTGACTTGTTGTTCTTGACATTATTATTACTTATATCATGATTTACTTACTTCCAGAATATAAAATATGATTTATATATCATATATATTCAGTATATATATATATATATAATAGATAGATAAATAAAATGAAAAACACCGTTCATGGAGACGGTAGTCCGTACGTACGCATGAACGCTGTTTTTCTTTCCTTATTGTCTTGAAATGGAAGTAAGTAGATGACATACATATGTATATATATACATAAATCCAGTAGCTTTATAATGTCATATATTTCATTATTATTTCTTATATATACATTATAATCATTCTTAAATGGTTAACATGGAGAATGAATCTCATCGCGTCGTGGAGACGGCAGTCCGTACGTACGCACGAGCGATGATATCATTTCTATAAATATTGAATTGAATTGGAGTGGATTATACAATATATCAGAATCAATATGATGTTGTAATAACTATGTATAGTTATTCTTTACACCATTATACCCATCCATGTAAGGTGGTGGTGGAAAATAGATTACACCACGGCGTGGAGACGGTATTCCGTACGTACGCACGCGCGGTGATTTCTTTTTCCGTAGGATGGATAGATGGTGAAATAGGGTTGTTTCATACTTATAATAACATATCAGTATATGAGTGATACTGATGTTATTACTTCATAATGAAACAACCTAAGAAGAAGAAGTGGAAGAAGAAATAAAGATGAAAGAATTGGTAACGGTAATTACCTCTTCTTTGAAGTGCCTCTTTGAGACCTCCTCTTAGGGCACTAGAATTGGTCTTTGAGGAAGACCATAACCTCTAGGATGTTTCTAGGGAAGTGGAGAAGATATTTTGGCAGGGGTTGGCCGAGCTTGAGTGCTCAAATTGGTGTGAGGAGGAGGGGGAGGAGGTGTCCTTTTATAGGGGAGGAGAGGGGCACCTTAGGAATATCTCAAAATATTATTTTATATTAAAGTCAAAATCGGTTTATAATGGTTCCAAAGGGTCTTATTTCGAAGCTAAAGTGGGGATGGGTCGAAATCCTATCAACCAATAGAATTTAGACAAGTTTAGGATATTATTATAACCTTATCAATTAGATTTAACTCTAAGTTAAATAATTTAACTTTTACCATGTCTTTTTGTTTTCTTTCACTATATGGTTAATAAACTTACTATAACATGCCAAACGAACCCCAAATTGTTTATTATTAATATATATATCCTTATCTAAGTCATTTGGCCTAACCTTAGATTTTTAGGAATACAATAACAATTAATAATATAATATTTGATTTAAAAACTATTTTGTGTCAATTTTGACACTATTTGATATATGATTTTTGTGAAAGTCATAACAGAATTAAATGTTCGAAACAAGTTGATTAAATCAACATTAATATATCATAGTAACCTAGAAAATTAGTGGAATTCATAAAAAATCTCAAATTACATTTATTTTGGTGTTTATAACATCAATTATGTCAATATTTCATTAATAAGATAATTACTGCATCATCGTTGTGTCATAAATAAATTAATTTATTTGATGTCTAAAAATTACAAATAAAATACCATCATGTAGGAAATCTTTTTATCTTTCTAATGAATATTTACAATCGAATTTATCTTATGTATAACCCAATATTAAAAATGATTTACTTATTAAACTTTGATTTTAACTATTTTAACCTTTCTTTAAATAAATTAATAATAAATGTCCTAATCTAATCCAAGTGGGCCTAAATGGTCATATTTTATTCCTAAGTTTGTTTTTGGTCGAATTACACTTGTCCAATAGAATTAGGACATGTGTTAAGGTAATAGTAATATCATATTTACCCTTAGTTACCCTATTTACTATTAACCGCGGTAAAAAAAGTAAAAAGTTACTATTCACCAAAAAATTATTTTCATCTCATTGAACCACATTTTAGTCCTTGATATTAACCGTGTCTCTCGGATTTTCGAAATTCCATTCACAGAAGCGGCAAAATTAAGTTTTATGAAAAATTCAGTTTTTAACCTACCACTTAGTAGTTTCACTACTCATCAAAAATTGATGTTTTTCAGAACAATGCCAAAATTTCATCCCAAGCTATATTTCATATTCCGAATTCAAAAATGAAGTCTATTTTACCAAATTCATAACATAAAATTTGCATTAATTAATTTTATAATTAAATCCCGCTGTTAAAACAAATAGCGTGTTTTTAAGAAACAATATATATCAAAAGATTGACACTTGATTATGTCTGGTTTAAATGTGAAATTACAACCAACGACCAACATTGTATTAAATTGTAAAAATATATTCTAAATATACTTTAAAACCACTCAAATTAATAATTTATCACTATTAATTATTTCGATTAAAAAAGTTGTTTTTAATTATAATTTAGTAATTTTCACTATTCATCAGAATATGAAAGTTATCCGAAAAGTACCAAAATTTCACCTTAGGCTAAATTCGATACTCCGAATCCAAGAATGAAGTTCATTTTGAAAAATAAGATTTACAGAATTTTAAAAAGTGGTTATTACTATTCATAACGGCTAGTTTTAATAATATTTTAATAGCACATCGTTGTTTCGTGAAACTCGGTATTGCGTATTACACACGCTATCGAGGAAGTTCGCGATTGCGTGTAATGCAAGGCAAGACAAGGATGCGTGTTGTGCAATCTCCTTTTGGTGTAGCGTACAACACAAGACATTAATAAAATTAAAAAGAATATTTTTTTATAAAATCTTGGGCTGTTATAAAAGGACAATCTCGATCCAAGGATCCAGGTGCCAAAGACAGTTCATCAAACGGACGCCCAGTTCTAAAGAAATAGCCAAAAAGGCGTATCTGGGTCCAGATGGGCCGGGGTCCGGCCCGGATGGGCCGGGCCATGGTGGGCCCAGCCCACCGTGCCATGGTTCTGTCCGACCTGGATGGCCTAGCCCACGGCGTGCCCGGCCTGCTGGGCTGTGGTCTGGTCCGGCCTACAAAGGGGGTGGCCCGGTCCGCGCTAGGCGCCACCCGCTCAATGTGGCCCGCTATGTGCGACCTACTCTGCTGGGTGCGGTTTGCCCGGCTGGGTGCGGTCTGCCATGGCGGGGCCCTCCCTAGTAGCTACCCGGGGGGAGGTGCCCCTATTTTCTGAACGGTGCAACAAACCTTTCGGTTTGGCTAACTCGATGGAGGTATGTGGCGCCACCTGCTGGCACGTGAGACCCGCTACAGTGGTCCCGCTCAGCATGATGCGACCGACTGGGTATCCAGCTGGCCCTCCACCTAGCGGTGCGATGGTGCCGCTGTCCTCCCACAGCCGGGTAGCTACCGACCGTCCTAGTGAGCCATCATGGCTCGATAGCCACGACCTCCTCCTATACTGTCGGCATGAACACGTGCCATCATGCCTCCACTCAGTTGGCTGACGTGCTGGCCGCCACCTTCAACCGCTGTGGAAAACGGTCCATAACCTTCCTCACTATTGGCTGCGCAGTTTCATGTCGCCCCAGTTCCACATGGCTGGGCAGTTTCTAGCCGCCACCTTCTCCCGCCATGGACGATGGGCCGCGACCTACTTCGCTACCGGTGGCGAGGTTGCACTGCCACCATCATCACAGTCGGCTTGTGTGTTGGCCTCCACCCATACCCTGCCGGAAATGGTCACCGGCGTCGTGGTCGAGTTCTGCTTAGCCATCGATTCGCCCATGAAGAACTCATCAACACAGAGGGAGTAGAGGGATCAGGCTTTGTTTGTTTTTCCCACGCCCTCCACATTAGATCGATAGTAGGTGGTTCATAGATTGGAAGCAATGAATTTCCACGAAGAACAAATTGAACACAATTCCCTACCTTGTTCGTTCATTAGAGTTGGCATGAGGAAGAACATGAAGACTCTGATGTTTTTCATTCCCGCAACATGATTTTCTTCCGAGCTCTGGCGGTGTCCTCGTCGGAGGTTCGTTCTTCATTGGAGGACGCTCTACCAAAGGATCTCACAATTCTTCTCTTTTCCAACGACCCCCCACCACGTGAGGTGAAGAGCCAACTTAATTAAGTTCAAGAATTAATTACTTTCTTAATTCATGTCGGCTCTTCAATTGGGGAAAACAAAGAGTTACAAGGTTACAAGGTCGGGTGGTCCCAACCAAATTTCAAATGAGAGATTTCAGGAGAAATAAAATAATTTTTTTTTATTTTTTCTTCAATTCTCCCACAAAAATCCTAAAAACTATCTTCTAACCTCGACCTATAGTGGTCATGTTGAAGGTATCTTTACACGAATATCAGCACTGTGAGTTCAACGGTGTCCTCATATTTCAATTCTGAGCACCGGTTCAAAGGTTAAAAAATGCCACTCACACATTTAGTGAATGTACCTGAAAAAAGTTCATAAATTCATTCCAAGAACACACGACCTCAGAATCATGCATCGTCAATTTTTGAGGACTCGTAATATTTCCATATATTTAAAAAAATCATGAAAAAATGGGTCTTTACATTTTCCCCACCTCAAGGCTTTGCATTCTGGAAATCCACAACACAAACTAGGGAAACAAGTGGGGATAATGAGCATAGATTTGAGCCTCCCGCTCCCATGTGCTCTCTTGGAGGTTCCCCGTGCTGCCAATGTACACACTCCAGAGGTATCAATCTCCCACAAAGGATTCTCTCATGCTGATCATCAATCTCAATGGGAACCTTTGAAAACGTCGCCCCATCGTCGATGTCCAACTCGCCCCAGTCAATGATGTGCGAAGGATCATGTATGTATCTACTCAGCTCAGATACGTGGAAAATGTTTTCCATTCAGTGTAACTGAGGGAGAAGAGATTTTCGGTATTCCACCTCTCCAACTTTACTAAGGACCTAGAAGGGTCTGATGAACCTTGGAGATAACATGCCGCTCCGACCAAGTCTCTGCAAACCTCATCGAGATGAGACCGGTAGGAATACATGGTCACCATCCTCGAACCCAAGATGTATTCTTCTCCTGTTAGCATAAGACTTATGCATACTCTGTGTTTTCTTCCTCCACTCCTGAATGATCTGAACCTTCTCCGTGGTAGCTAGCACCATCTATGGTCTCATGAGTGATGACTCCCCTGGGTCAGTCCAGTACAAAAGTGATATTCTAGGTCAACTGTATAACGCCTCGAATGGTTCCATACCAATAGTGGAGTGATAACTATTGTTGTGTGGGAACTCCACCAAGGGCATTTGATCCTCCCAATTTCTACTGAAATCCTGGAAGCAAGCCTGCAACATGTCCTCAAGGGTCTGAATGGTCCGCTTTGTCTGGCCATCCATCTGAGGATGGAAGGTCGTGCTCAACTAAAGCTATGTCTTGAACACCTCCTATAACCCCTTGGATAGCCGGGATGTAAAACATGCATCATGATCAGATAAAATCACAGATGTCACCCCATTAAGCCACACAATCTCATGTATGTATAGGTGTCCCAATATCTTTATTGATCCCTTCTCTCTGATTGGTAGAAAGTGGGCCAACTTGGTGAGTCGATCCACGATTATCCTGATGGAATCATGTCCCTAGGATTTTTATGAATGTCCTATCATGAAGTCAATGGAAATTCCATCCCACTTCCACTGGCACATCTAGTGGTTGAACTATGCCTTCTAGAACCTGATGCTCTACCTTAACTTGCCGGAAAGTGAGCCACCGTGAGACAAACTCTACCACTTCTTTATTCATTCCCAACCACTAGTATTGACGCTAAAGGTCCTGGTTCATCATCTCCATTCTTGTATGTACCACTAGAGGGGACGTATGGAACTCCCTCAACACATTATCCCATAGCGCCACTTGTACCATAGTACTCCCTATGAAGAGAATGGCATGCTCCCCACCTTCATAAAATCCATGAGATGCATGTCTTATGGACATCTGAGCACATCGAGCCTCTCAGTCAGTGTCCCCATGTTGTGCCTTGCTGACTCGCTGAAGGAGTGGGGGAGTGACTGTCAGAGACTGAAGATAAGCTGCTCCATCTTGATCCACATAGGATATCCTCCAAGTGGCTGGCTGCTCTGTCACCTCACTCAATAATTTTATAACAGATCTGTTACTGATTTCATCTGCTACTACATTCTCATTTCCAAGAGTATAGACTATCTCAAAGTCATAGACCTAGAGGAACTCAAACCAACGCCCTTGTCTCAGGTTCAGGTCCTTCTAAGAGAAGATATACCTGAGGCTCTTGTGATCAAAGTATACTGTAAAACATTTTCCCATAAAGTAATGTCACCACATCTTCAAGTCAAAGACCACTACTGCTAACTTCATGTCATTGGTAGTGTTTTTATTCTCATGTTGTCATAGCTGTTGAGAACCATATGCAATCACCGCTTTCTCCAGCATCATGACACATCCATGCCTGGTCCCTGATGCATCACAGTAAACTACATACCCAACTCCCTCCTCCAGTACCCTCAAGAATGGGGCACTCGTCAGTCTATGAATTTGCTCCTGGAAAGTCCGATGGAATTTCTCCGACCACACGAATGGTTTCCCCTTCTTCAAGGGTGCCGAAACTCTAGAAAAGTTAGGCACAAACCACTGGTAGTAACCTGCCAAACCCAGGAATCTCCACACCTCCATCACACACTTAGGTATCTCCCAATCAAGCACAACCTCAATCTTATCTGGATCCACCACAACTCCAGCCACTGAGATGACGTGTCCTAGAAAGTGAACCTATAAGATCTAGAACTGGCACTTTGAGAGCTTACCATAATGCTGGCACTCTCGGATTGTATCCAAAATTATTTGGTGATGATATGCATGCTCTTCCTCCGTCACTTGGTATATCAATATGTCGTTGATGAAGACTACTAAAAAGTGATCGATGCATGGATGGAAGATCCTGTTATTTTGTCCTATGAATACTACTGGGGAATTTCTCACACCTAATAGCATAACCAAGAACATATAATGGTTATACCGACATCTGAAGGCTATCTTCTGTACAACCTTTTCTCGTACCATGAGATAGTGATAGCCTAATATGAGGTCTTTCTTTGAAAACAATTGTTCTTATTTCAGCTAATCAAAGATATCGTCAATCCTCAGTAGTGGGTATTTGTTCTTCAGGGTGACCTAGTTCAGGCGCCATAGTACACACAGAGTCTCAAACTCCCATCCGCCTTATTAGAGAACAAAATTAGGGATTCCCAAAGAGAAACACTGGGCATAATAAACCCCTTTCTCTTCAAGTCCTCCAACTATACTTCCATATCTGAAAGCTCTGCGGGAGCCATCCAATATGCTGGTGTAGATATCGGTGACGTCCTAGAAAAGTCCACCTCTCTGTGAGGAGGTATGACCAAAACATCATCAGGGAAAACATCAGCGTACTGGTCCAGTACTATAGGATATCTTGACTCTCAACATCAACCTCTTTGAGGGTAATACTAGACAACTGATTTGTGATCAACTACACCCTCCCCCGGGTAAGTCCATCTTGTGCTGAAAATGTTCCCTTCTCACCGGTAAAGGAAAACCTCATCCCATCTATGCTAACACAATGCGCTTTGCACCTAATAAAGTCTAACTAATAATGGAATGTAGATAACCAATTCATACCCAATATGATGTCTTAAGGCCTCAACATCACTACTATAATATCCCAGACGTAGCTCTCGCCTCCTATAGTAAGGTCACACTACCGACAGCAGTGTGTAATCGTCGAATCCTATCCTGTGTGAGTCTCTAGCTATAAGGATCGAGCTAAGGGCTCCACCATAATTTATGAGATCCGAACGAGGTTATTGGCATTAAAATATTGACCGACACCTATGTCTATAAGTACTTCATCTAAGTAAGAGTAGACACAAATCGTACCTCGAATCATCTCTGGAGCACCATGGTCGTAGGACTCAGCTGCCTAGAGATGAGCTCGTCCCAGTCCACCTACTCTCTATGGTTGGGTGGACCACCTAGATGTGGTGGAGGTAGAACCTTGAATCGTCACCCACTGCCTGTTTCACAGCCAACTTTTCTTCCATGTCGGCCTAATTCCTGGGACCTCCTCGATCAAATCTTTGCCTCTTCCCAGGAGGTCCTTCGATCGTCTACTGGTCGTCTGTATGGCGGGTTGGGCAGTCGCATGCCATGTGACCCTGCACACCACAAGAGTAATGCCGCCTACACCTCACCTGTTTTCCTATATATTGAGAGACCCGCAAGACCAAAATTGTATCCCACGGTTGTCCACCTATAGGTATGGTTCTTTTGGACCTATGCATCATTTGTCTACTGCTAGCTATAGATGACTCTACTTCAGAATTTCTAGAGGGGATTCTCATTGCTGTTGACTACTCAGAATGGAATCTCTCCACTAAGAGTGCTCTCTCTAACACCCTAACACGACATTGGGATGGTGAGAGAAATCATCAATGATCTAATCTCCCTTCTGATCCCCTGCTCGAAGGTTCAGTCCCTGAAGTAAGGGTCCCACACTATGTTAGTAGAGTAGTATGAGATGTCGGTAAACCTCAATAAATACTGAGTCATGGTCATGCTACCCTGGTGCAAGTGGAGAAGCTCATGTATACGCACCGAGCGTAAGGTCACTGGGATAAACTCTACCTAGAAAAGGATCTTAATGTCTGCCCAGATGAAAGTGACCTTGGAGTGAACATGGAGCATCAAGATCCACCATCTAACCACTGCTTCCAAAAGAAGACTGGTTACAACGATCACCATGAGATCAACTGGTGTCCCTACCAGACGAAAAACTCTAACCATGGCCTCCATCCAGTCCTCAGCTACTTGTGGATCTGTCTCGCCCTGAAACCTCTGTTGACACTGGCGCTGGAACTCGTGCAACATGCTCAAGTAGCATGCACCCTCTGCTTCTGGGGCAGGTGGCATCAGCTTCCCAATGGGTAGTGGCACTGGTAGTACACCACCCGATGGTACAACTGCCAAAATAGGGCTCTGCACCAAATCCTCGTTACTTGGTGGGATATCATCTCATACTCTACCTGAAATTTTGCATGGTGACATCCTAAAAAGAATCAGGTGTTACATGGTCAATAAGATGTACCTGGTGATCTGACTCACAGAGATATCAAATAAAACTTTTCAAAAACACACACGCAATCAGTGTTTCCATGCCCTGAGTCATAAATCAGATGTCAGGGTCCTAGTGTATATATACGTCGGTCATTTCACCAACACTGGATTCATCATACTAATAATTACACTCATAACACTAAACCATATTTCTGATTAAAAGATCAGAGTCCATGTTCTTCGGTAGAACTGACTCCTCTGATACTAATTTGTCATGACCCATCCCCTGGGGCCCGTGCCGGGACAACCCCAAGCCCACCTTCCATAAGCCAGGTGCTAGAGACTAGTACTAGAAATGAAAATCCCTAAAACCAGGAAGGCATTGTCTTTAAACCTGCAACTCTCACACAAACCAAGCACACAACAAGACACAAGCACAAAGTAAACTATATAGTAAACATGGTGTGTACAATAAGTAAAGGGACTAGAATACAATCCCAACTGGAATGTACATGTAAAACTAAAAACAGATCCTATGAACACCCACCAAGGATCCTACCTGAAGGGTAGGTACATCTCTCGAACGGTCATCTCTACTGGACATCCCATATAATGTCCACCTCCTAGTAGCTTCCAGACCCGGTACCCTCGACTTCGATCAGTGTTGTCTGTCATATACAAAAGACAAAGCATGATGCGGGCATAGCCCATGCAGGGGTGAGTATAAGGATACTCAGTAGGGTCCCCGAGACCCCTAGAGGACTCTCCAAATCCAAAAAGGATAATCCACAAAGCAAGACCACATTTACAAAGCATGAAGCAACATTAAACCCTACTTAGGTATGCGCCCAAACTTATAAATAAGTTATCAAGTATACCCATCTCGATCATGAGGAAACGTAAAGCCCAAATCTTTATCCAAAAGTAAAACTATTCCACAAAGGAAGTAATACCTCAAAGGTAATTACCACAATGGTAATGCCTCACCGAAGAATACCCCATAGGTATCCCCACACAGGAGTGTACCACAAAGGTAAGTACCACAATTTTAATGCCACAAAGTTGAATACCACAAAGGCATCACCCCAAATAAGTGTACCCAAAAGGTAAAGACACATCTCACCCCAGTTATAACTTGAGTACATAAGTATAATTGATTAGCTGTATTTCTATATCAACATTCTTCGTCGAGAAGCTCTACTGTTGACCAACACAGGACCAAAGATGACCCACACAGAATCTGAAGATGACCCACACAAGATATGAAGATGACCCATATAGGATCTATAGATGACCCACAGAGGATCGGTAGAAGCTGACCCACATAGGATCTGAAGATGGCCAACAAAGGATCTAGATATTCTTCAAGTACAACCAGCCACAGGGTTCCCGCACTACACATGCTTGATTCCGGGAGGTTCATCTCCTAAATCCATTAGAAGATACTTCAACTGCCACAAATTATCAAGAAGAAGTATCACGAAGGTCCGTCACATCAATAGGGTATCAACGCGACTGACGACGTGTCAATCGGACGCTCGGTCTGATAGTTATTAGCATTTCTGTTTCGAGAGCCCGGTTGGATTTGAGTTTGATCCAACCTGTCCATACTCCAACATTATCCAAAAATCATGTGGAGTATGCCAAAAGGATCATCTCATTCCAAGGATTTCAGTTCCATAGATGGTTCATCAAACGAACGCCCAGTTCTCAAGATATAGCCTAAAAGGTGTATCTGGGTCCAGATGGGCCTGGGGCCGGTCTGACCCGACCCAGTTTGGGTCCCCTCGACCCGATCCGGGTCCGACCCAGATGGTCCAGGCTGCGGTCTGCTCTAGCCCACAAAAGGGGTGGCCCGACCGCCTCAGTGCGGCCACTCAGCTGGGTGCAGTCCGCCCGGCTGGGTGCAGTCCGACAGAATGGGTGTGGTCTGCCCGTATGGGTGTGGTCCACCCAACAGACATTTCGGCCTAGCCAATCCAGAGGTTTCATGTGGCACCGTCTGCTGGCATACAGGACTCGGCAGAGCAGTCCCGCTCGGCATGACGCGACTAGCCATGGATCTGGCTGACCCTCCTCCCAGTGGCATGATGAAACCATTGTCCTCCTATGGCTGGCCGGCTGCCGGACACCCTGGTGCGCCACCACGGATCAATAGTAATGGCCTACTTCTATATTGGTGGTGCTGAAACATGCCGCCCTGCCTCTAGGAGGCCAACCGACATGCTAGCTACCACCTTCTTACGCCGAGGTCTACGGGTCGTGGCTTCCCTCACTATCGGCGGCATCGTTGCATGCCACCTCGGTTCCATGCAGATGTGTGGTGATGAACGCCACCTTCCCCTGCCCTGGCTGACGGGTCGCGACCTCCTTCACTACCAACAGCGTGGATGCACCACCACTGTCATCGTGGCCGGCCAGTGTGTCGGACACCAACCACACCCTACCAGCATCGGTCTCTGACATCATGGTCAGTTTCTGCTTAACAATCGATCTGCATGCAAATAACACATCAACATAGAGGGAGTAGGGGGATCGAGCCGTGTTTGTTTGGCCCACACCCTCTGCATTAGATCGATAACAGGTGGTTTGTAGATTATAAGTAATGAATAAACATGAAGAATAAATTGAAAAAAATTCCCTACCTCATTCGTACGTTGGAGTTGGCGTGAGGAAGAAGATGAAGACATCGATGTTCATCGCTCCTGCAACACGCTCACATTCCAAGACCGTGCATCATCCTTGTCGGAGGGTTGTTCTTCGTTGGAGGATTCTCTTTCAAAGGCTCTCCCAATTCTTCTCTTTTCCAAAGATCCCCCACCACGTGAGGTGAAGAGCCAACTCAATTATGTTAAAGAATTAATTACTTGCTTAACTAATGTTGGCTCATAATTTGGGGAAACCAAGACTTACAAGGTTACATGATTAGGTGGTCCCCACCATATTTCAAATGAGAGGAATCAAGAAAAATAAAATATTTTTTTTTCAATTCTCCCATCAAAATCTGGAAAACTATATTCCACCCTCGACCTACTGCGGTCGAGGTGAAGGTCTCTTTAAATGAATATCATCACTTCAAGTTCAACAGTGTCCTCGAATTTCAATTCCGAGCACCAGTTTCAAAGATACAAAACTCCGCTCACACGTTTATTGAACGTACCCAAAAAATATTTCAGAAATTCATTCCAAGCACACCAGGCCTTGGAATCATGCGCCGTTAATTTTCACTTCCACATAATATTTCCATATATTAAAAAATTACATGAAAAAATCCAGGTCTTTACATATCTCCAATGAGTTTGTTAGAAATTTCCAAAGTGATGGGTTTTATTATTATTTTTAATAATATTAATGTTGATGAATATTAGTATTAATGATAATAATAAATGTAAAATATAATAAATAAAAAGAAATTTTTTAGGATGGGCGGGGCTCCCCAGGAAGCATGGATAGGAATTGTAAAAACTATGATCCCCTTCCCATTTCCATTAATTTCTATATTGATTATATAATAATTATATAACATATTGGTAGAAAATAGAAATAAAATTTACAAAGGGTGCACTATGAATGGGAGATGGGGGGAGACCCCCCCTTAAAATTATCTATAATAAAATAATTATTATTAAGATTGTAATGAAATATTAAATTAGTCTTATCTTATGAATTGGAAATTGGATTGAATAACCGTATAGAGAAAAAAATCATGATATTGAGAGATAAAATTCAAGAATAGTGATATATACCTTTTTTGACTCATGTATAAGAACCATGAGGTTCACAATAATAATTATATAAAATATTAATAATTTTATTGTTAAATATATTCTACTTGACATATCTTCTTCATATGATGCCGATTTAGAAAACATTATATGGAATTGTGACCCTAATTATGTGGCTGAAATTTCGGTATCAATATCTGGTCCTTATTTTGTGTTCAAGGATTTAGCCCATGAATCACCTTTCATACATTATATTTTGAAGTGTTAATTTTTCACTATAAGTCCCTTTGGGGAAAGTAAGTAGTATAAGATAAGTATTTTTCACTGAGGACCACTATGATGTGATCTATTGGTCCATTCATGTCCATCTATGGTGAAATATGAATTGATTTATATTTTGTCTTTTCGGACCAATGAGAAACCTTGTGTTCTAATATGGATATTTTCAGAACATATATGTGAGAAATCATGTACCCATCATGAGAAGTATGTTGAATATAATGTGATGACGAACTTTGTTTTGGAAGAAGATCTATGATCTAAGGTGATATAAGAGAGGAAAATATTTTAGAGATGATTAATCAGTATTTGTTTAGGGTGTTATCTTATATCATTCCTATGAGGGTTCAATGCAGCATCATATTACAATCATAATGGGTAAAATCTCTATAGATTATTCTATATAATTATACTTTTAGTGATTTCCCTTATTCAAGAGTGATTTACCTCAATCTTCTTTGACTGATACATCCATAGTTTGGATCATATATCCCTTTGATATTCCCAATGAGATCCAAAATTAAATTGTGTTTCATTGATTAGGTTTTTAGAATTACAATGAACAATATTTTAATGGGAATCAATCCCCTATCTTAGAGGATGTTTCAAATATGGTTTGGTGTCCCACCAGTTGGAAATGGGTGTTTACCCCATTTTGTGTATTAATATCTAATCATTATGAAGATTTATTATCTAATTTTGTATGTTTCACGAATGAACCCACTCTCTATCATTTTTGTTTCTTCTTGACTATAAATGGAGAGCATGACCATTGGGATGAGTGTCTTCAATGGAAGTATGGTTGGGGGAATGGTTCATCTTGGATGAGCATGACCTGTAGGTAGAGAGTCGATTGTTGTAATATAGATCATAGAGTGTGTTCTTTTGAAGTAGTATTAGATGGAACCCTCGAGTAAGAATCCTAGGCTAGAAATGTTGTTGGGACGTTATCTAGAGAATGTGTTTCTAATATGATGGTTTATTGATGTTTTATTGTATGTATCATATTATAATTGAAATATCATGTGAGATAGTGATTAATCTTGATTCTTTATGTTAGTGATATTTGTGTTGACTAATGGGTACTGATATACTCACCTATGCATGGGCTTTCCCCACACATGTCGTTTATTTTGTTGATGATATATATCATTACAGATTCCATATAGAAGTAGGATTAGATGGATCATAGTTATGGATAGACAGATCGAGGTTTATATTGGTGTTCCATTTGACATTAGTCCTTTAATATTGAGTTGGTTAGACATTATTTTTTAGTTTTATTCAACCTACATTTGGCCCCTTTTTATGATTTTTAGTACTCAATGTTATACTATGATTATGGGATTATATATTTAATCCTGAATTTTTAGAAATAGTTTTCACATTATTATCTTTTAATAAGATTGGATATGTGAGTATATATAGTAACAATAAGGTAGTTCTTACCATGTATGTGATATGCCTTCTTGATGCTAGACACCATCCTCTGGCCAATTAGATGTGGACTTGGGGTAGATGTAAATCATGCCCTATCAGGTCAGGCTGTGAAAAGTCAACACGATGTTTCATAGTCCAAAATAACGGTCTTGTTATCCTAAAGGTCATAATGGATCATGATAGATATTTAATCTACCCACAATAATGGTTGGTTCCATGATAAGTTAACATATTATAATCTCTACTGTTCTGTTAGAAGGAGTTTTAATTGCTTGTTATGTAAGAAAAACACCATTAATTTTCAATGGGAATCTCTTTCTGACAAAAAACTCATTTAAATATTTATGAATCAATATGTACATATATATATCATGGTCTTATAAGATTACATACCATTCCCATTATATAATGATATACATATTATAGGTTACTATTGTCACTTCCTATAACTACTTCCCAACCCTTATATTTGGTATGAAGATGTACCAAGAACTACAATTTGATTATATTATTTGAATCTCCATTCCCAATTTATATAACTAAAATATTTATCAATTAAATTTGGATTTCATGTAATTGAAATAAAATTAAATTGCAATCCATGTAGCCATAGTTACACATCTCATTAATCTGATAATTGGTTAATTAAGGTTCCACCCACAATATATATGGGGAAACAACATTTTGGTTGAGGTAGGGACATTACTAACCAACTATATACATTTTACATGGAAATAAATAGTTATCCAATTTGAAATTTATAAATCAATTCACTGCATCAGCATACCAAAAGGGAACAAAATAATATAAATATGATATGAAACATTCACAAAATAAAATTCTTCATGTGTTTATATTGAGAACTTAATTGAATACATCCTTCTAATATTAGGAAAATGGAAAATAAATAAACTCTAATAATAATGGTGATGATGATGATGATGATGATGATGATGATGATAAACACCACAAATCTTGTGTGTCATGCATTGGTGAAATCAATACAATTGTAACATGCCAAAACCAGAACAGAATGTCCTATCCCTTGTAATTTTGTATTTCCCTATATGTGGGTAAGCTACTCCCTATAATAGGATCATAACCAAACTATTATACCTCATAGTATCTTATCTACCAACACAAACAATAATATAAGGTAAACGTGATCTAATAACATTTTGTAACATCCCAGACCTTCCCAATCATATGTAACAAAACATGGTATACCACATGGACCCTATTGTGCCTCCATATATACAAGAGGATTCCAACTATTAGTGAGGGTATAAGTTGGTATTTTTTGGGACTATACCCCCATGAATAGTGTATTATTTAGCATTATAATAATTTTTTTAATAATAAAAACATAATAAATGAAAAATAGTGTAATTTTGAATCATCTAGAGGTAATAATATTCTAATGGGTAACACCATAAGCAACAAAATAACCACATCCTCTACCATACAAAAATGATTTCATTTCCATAAAATATAATAAAATGTTATATATTGAGACATTGTGGTAGGAATATATTGAATGTAAAAATTATATCTCTTATAAAATCATTAGCATATTCCCAGTTAACTTCTCTTAAAGACCATTATACTACTAAAAATTAGGTGTTAATAGCTTGATGTCTCCCTTTGTCTCTACATTTATCCATGAAGTCTATTCGGGGACCAATCGACAACCTAATCATGGTGTGAGTAGAACACAGTGGTCCACCACTAGAAATTTCAAGTATTGTCCAATCGTTCAATATACAATGAACAATGTACATGTAATAATAAATATAGAGCACTGAATAAATAACCCATGTTGGTCTGGTTTCCTTATGGGACACCTGTCTGAATCAACCTTCTTCAATTTAATCCAGACTGTCTCATAACAATTATCATTTAAGGTTTTTATTTATATGGTCAAAACCCAAGGTATACAACCATTTTTCCATGAATAGTGATAGTAATTAAAATTTATAATTTACATGGAATTTATGTTCTGAAACCTAGGTGTAGTCCATAACGATTTGACCAGGGCATTTCACCATAAGGGGGGAAATAAAACCCAAACTCTAGGAGAGTTTTCTCATTATCCTCGGTGCTAGACATAAATGGTTTCTAAGGTTGTAACCATAGTCATCCATAATATCAATCCATACATAAGGATAATTATCCAAGGGAATCAATTAGTTAATATTTAAGAAATATCAGTGCACCCTCAATTAAAATTTAGGGAAATCATGATCATAGGATATAACTAAATCAAATTCTGATCAATAAATAGAAGATAACTCAATGAGTTGGTTGTGTCCCATAAACCCATCAATGGAAAACCACAGTGGGTGTACATGTATATCTTAATGAATTAAATACCTATTAAGATGATACATAGTTTCAGAGCATAATCAATCCTGATATAATATATAAACATGTTAATATATTGGTTGTAATATGGATTTCCATGAATCATAATTACATAATTTCTAGTTCAAGTAGTCTTAAATGTTTATTAGATTTATAGTAACCAGAAACGACATTAATATATAATAAATGAAAAGTTAATAGTCTTTAGAGGGGGGTGGGGTTCAATTTCATAGCCCACGCTAAGAGGACATAGAAAAGTATCACTCCATTTAATTTTATTGTATTAATTAATTTAATTTATAAATCAGAGTACAACCAACCTCAAAAGGTGGTTTAATTTCCTTTAAGGTTATAAATTTCTTGGTCCATTAAAGAAACACCCCCTAAAGGGGTGCTTGAATTGAGATATGAAGCCTCTGTAAATAATTTTGGGCACTTGAAATGATGACACATAATTTAAACATACATATTTTTTTGAAATAGGATAGACAACCTACCTTATATATGTTGAATAATCCACATCCAACATACAAATATGCCTTTGTATATGATAGGAGAAATTGGATAAATAGAGATAAGTCATTGAAATTTTGGCATACTAACTCACAAGGATTAATCATTCATTTTAGCAAGATAAATGATGAAAACATTCAAGATGAATATAAGAAAAACTGAGAGAGATTCAAAGAGACAGAAAACAAGTGAATCAGAGGCCAGATGATAGAGTCTTTACTACTACTAGGAAGCGATAAAAATCATCCAATGATTAGGGAGAGATTTTGTGTGATGGGGAAGAGAAAATAGATGAAGAAGGGTTAACGAAGTTATATTCGAAAAGGTAATTTAGGCCTTTTTAGGAGGCACATGATTTTCACACATAGTTGGCAAAGAAAAGCACGAACCATGTGCCACCACTGTTATAGTTTCTCACCCCCTTGCATAACTAGGTATATAGTTTGAAAACCCATGGGTAGCCCAAGCGTGATCGCTTTACAACTCCGACATCCCCTTTCAGAGTTTGATATAGAATTATAAAAACCAGGTTTCAACCCTGACCATCACCTCTAAAACATGTCTTCACAACTTATAATGTGATTTCTTCCAACCATTCATGGTATAAAAAATGGTTATCCTCTTCAAATAGGTAACATAACAGAGTTTCATAGTTAAAAAAAATTGTGCACCAACCATTATTGTTGGTATGCTTCTCTAAAAAAAAGCTCTATGGGATCCATAAATTACTATGATTCCCCAAATGAATTATTTAATTTTTAAATAAATTTTATTAAAATAAAAATAATGTTTATAATATGATTTAAATGAATCATACCTCATGGAAAAGCATGGATATTACCATGTGAGTTCATAGACCTCTCTCAGAGAGAGAGTCTTATGAATGAGTATGGAAACATATATTTAGAATAAGTCAACTATGATCCAAAACAGACACCAATAAAAAGAATAATGAACATTTTCTTGAAATTGGGTTTCCTCCAAAAAGTCAATGTAAGGTATTCTTGTTTAAATTGAAAATCTATTTGAAGGTTGTTGATTGGGCATGGATTTTGGAAATTAACCATGATTCTTTGACTGTCATGACATGGATACGTTCTGCATGAATTCATATTGGGATTATGACATCTAAAAAGAAGTGGAAGTGAGAGAAGAAAGGGATAAAGGGTGGTAATTGATCTGCATACCCCCTGACTACAATTTTCATATTTTACAGGTGGTATAATTTTCATTTCTTATAAGTGCGGAAATATTAGGCAAATTATTTCCACAGTTTTAGTCCCACCATGGATATACCACCTTTGAGGATGCATGTGAAATCTAGATCGACTTTATAAGAGACACGTTACTTCTTAGAGTTGTGTGGGATCTACAGCTCCAAAGGGATTAAAAACATAGAATGAGGTTTCTAGAGAAATATGATCTTTCACTAGTGGACATGGTGTAAATGGAAAATGTTCTTATGGGAAGAGATAGATTATGTCATGGCCACCAGTTGGTATTCAATATCAGGCTTAGACATGATATCATTCACATACATGGTATGGATTAGGTGAAAGTTGTCTCTAAGTAAATCTTTGTGATAAGTTTTGATAATATAATTATTTTAACATGCATGTTATTTACCCCATTAGATACAAGTTATTATCACTCATTCATTTTTCACACATGGTGAAATTTTTCAAATTTTGGACTAAACATTTTTCATTTTCTATGTATATTTTTACACATTTTTGTAGGATAAACGATATAGGTTTTAGAAGTCCATATTATGTTGCCACATAGAAAGAGGTCGAACTTAAACAGAATTTTATTATCCAAGATGTGTAATTTCTTAGATTTTCAGGGTAATGGATTTGATTATATTCTATAAGGACCACCAAAATTGTTATCATCAGAAGGTGTCTTTCATTACATTGACAGGATCACACAACATTTTCAGGATGTATGTGATTTTCAGCTAGCAAAGGTAGGGAAAAGAATTCTAAATATTGTTAGGATTACTTTTTACGTAACTTCCATACTATTGGATGAATATAAGGAATATTCATAGAGTGGATTACCTTTAGTAGTTGTTGAGTTTCATGAAATGTTCTAAAGAAATATTCATGTTCTACTCTTGAACGAAATAAAGATTTCCCAATTGACATGGTTCCAAGGAAAAAAATGATATTTCATCCTTCATATTGTATAGACCCAAATGAATTTAATTATTTAAATATAAAGATTCATTACTTGGAATCCAAATATTTAATTAACCTGGGAATATCCCCCTTTTCCACCCTAAAACTCTTTTCCTTGAAAGTTGATGGATTTGTATGGATCTATGTCAACTATCAGTTGATAAATTGGTCCAAAATGAATAATAAATACCCCATTAACCATATTGATGATATATTTTACTATTTTAAAATGGGAAGATGTTTTTCAATTATTTACTTCTATTTAGGGTATCAAAATGTCTAATTGATATTGGTGGATGTTTCCAAGATCTATTTCAGATTTATGCAGTATCATATTTTTATTTATTAATGACATTATGTAGAAAAATTTTCTCATGGTATTTATAGATCTAAAGATTTTGTGTTACAACTATATCAAGACTCTTTTTTTGTACTGTTTGTGGATGACATTCTACTTTACATGGGATCATATTTTTTGCAAGGATCACATTTGAAGACCACTATAGATACATTACAGTACCACCACTTCTATGATAATCTATCAAAACATTGATGATGGGTCTAGTATGTTATGTTTCTATGTTATGTAATCTCAAAACCAATATTTTCAGTTTATCTAGATAACGATATGTTATTGATATAAATAGAAGCGGTGAGTAAATATTTTTAGATCTAAAGATATTTATGAATGGTAGGGTAAAATATGTGGACTATTATATATTTAACTTTACTCAACTAACCTAATATATATAATAACAAAAAATGGGTAATGTTATATTAGTAGCGAAAATGACAAGTTTCTTTTGAGAAGCTCCAGTAGTGGTCGCCCATCACCCCCATCATGATCATGCCCAAGGATTTAGAGGGTTACATGGTTTAATATGATATGGTTTGGGTTTCATGTTTATATATAGAATCCATGTGGGGGAATACATATATATCTATACAACTTCAAAAAAATGATATGAATTATCCAACCCATGATCATGATCTTGTTCTAATGATGCACACCCTTTAGTATTGAAATCACAATACATTAAAGAATGAATTATAGTATAATATAATGAAAATATATTTAGATGCACTCCCCCCCCTAAAATATATAAACCTAAAGTAGTAATTGTGGACCAGGTACCACCAAGGATTCAAGTTAGACATCTTATATGCCACTGGTAAATGGAATTCTATCGCTGGTTCCCTAAGATGGTTGTTTCCAACCCAGATTCGTTGGAGTCTATTAATTATTGGAATATGAATTGTATTTCATCCTATAATAATATAGAGGTAAACATGTATAATAGATGTATTTTTTTCCGAGTATTATATTTTATCCTTATCTACTGGTTTTTATTCATCATGATTAGTTGATGTATTATTTTTTTCATTATTATAACCAGTTTCAAAATAGTGGGGAGGTTCCTAGTTAATGCTTCCCTTATTCCAATGGGGTTCTTTGCTTCAAGGGTCATTTTATTGTACCATTTTCTCAGAGATAGGTGGTGGTATAGGAATGTCATCATTGTTACTACGATTTCAATCATTGTGCCACACAAATAATCCAGGACATTTGATGTGGATCTAGATGCTGGGTATGAGATTGGAAATAGATTATTTTTTTATCCTGATTTAATTTTTTCAATAGATCAAGGATGTGAACCAGTACCCATAATGACTTATACCAAAAAATTTATATTCCAATACAAACGTTTTATGGGGATACCATGGATTTTATCATCAGTATATGCCATAAAACCCATTAGGAGATTTATAATTATGTTGTTATCAATAATTTTACCAAGTCCTCCCTGTGGTAATAATCAAGGGGACCATCAAATTAGATGAGTTTCTATGACAATATGTCTGGAAGATCAAGATGAATCAAGGAATTTTATCATCTTTTATCTCTAGTAGGTACCCCTATTTCACTTATAATTTATGGGAAGCTCTATAAATGAAAATTGATCCATTGGGGAAGCTTATAAAGATATACCATCCTCAATCCAATGTATAAGGATTAGACGAAACATAATTTGGAATACATGCTTGTAGGCTACGTATATGATTTTAGAGTCTCATGGGAAAACTATCATATTTTAGTGGATTTTAACATAATAATAGTTAACATGCATTGATTAGGATACCCCTTGGAGGATCAATATGGTTTACCAAATTAGTTTCCACTTTACTGGATGCATGTATGTGAGACTTCCTTAGTGGTACATGGTATAAGGAAGGAGACCATCACTAATATTCTGATTTTTAGGAAGTATTTGATGATAAATCCTAGTTATTAAAATTCATAATGCTATAATATAAATCAAACATTGGAATTATTATTGGGTCACTAGGTTTTTCTAAGTGTTACATCTTGTTTAGGTCATTATTGTCTTAGAATATGAGAAGTTTAAAATGATGCATGTTTTGCCTTTCTAAATCACTACCAAAATCAATAAGGTCACTCAACACTTGGTTTTTCCTTCTCAGTGTAAGTCAATTCAAAATGTTTAATATATCTATCAAATAAAACAATATAATATAGACCCTTATCAACTGATGAATTGTGAAGAAATTCAACTAAAACCCAATCAATTATTTACCAACAACTGGTTCATATTGTTTATTCCCATGTGAATGGTCATTTAGATAAATTTATTTTATTATTTGGGGATATTTTAATGAAAATGAAAGATGAGAATGAAACGTTGGAATGGATATCAGGGGTAGAAGATTAGAAGCCTAAATTATTATTTGATGAACATGTGGATTAACATTTTTGGGTCAAAATGTGACATGATGGGGAAAATTTTGACACAAAATGTTCAATTTTTCAGGTGTTTTTTATTCTTTATTTTATTATTACATTTTATAGGATATTTCACTTTAAAAATGAAATTTTAGGTGGGATAGGTTCCTTAATTATTGACACATGGTTAGTAGAAACCATGTGTCACAAAAATAAATTGTGCATCATGGAATGTTAAACTGGAGTTCCTACAATGTCTGTAAAACCTTGTGGACCAACAACTGTAGCATGAGGCCCAATCTATATAACCTATACATGTTAAGATAGAGTCACCCATAGAGACGATTCATGGATCGTAAAACCATATGTCTAAATAGTGTGACCAAATGTATTTTTAAATATTCTGAATTTACAACATTACCACACCATGATTATACCAATTCCATCCCACATATATCCTTAATTATGACTTTCATAACCCATGATGTTCTTATCATCCACATACCCACATTCTTGTTTTAATAATGGTTGAAGTTTATCTTTTATTATTAAATAAAACATCATGTGTATCCTATTTACTTTCCAAGGTTCTTATTCTTTTCCTTCATTGATATTCATTTACTTAGTGATTGAGAAAACATAGGGTTTGTATAATCTGAATTGTGTGTCTAGGATTTTTATATTAGTTTATTCTATCATCCAAAGGATTTCCTTTACTATTATCTTGTAATTTTCAATAGGTATTTGGTATTTTTATGGAAAATGGTTGCCAATTTCATGTTATTCTATTATTTGATAAGTTAAATTTTCTTTCCTCAAATTACATTTATTTTAAAAAGTCTATTGTGTGTGAAAATTGGTTATTTATAATGTGTTGGTTATGTAAGGCTCATGAACTGATTTATCCCCCATGTACTTTGTGGTCATTAGTGTTCTTGGAATTTGGTTGCTGGGTTGTGATGAAAGGGTATTTTTTGGTTAAATTTGATAAAGAACATGTGAATTATAAATACCCATGTGATTGGACTAGATCATGTATGAAAGTAATGACACATCCTACCTAAAAGGATTCTTTGATGAAAATAAATCTACTATGATGATTATATGTATTTTTCAACTCATGTAAGAAAAATTACCTTTATATATGGGTTATTTTTTAGTGTATGGCAATCATAGATCCCCAATAACTGTAAGTAATTTTGGGATTCCCCATACTACCCAATTGGCCGTTAAACATGTTTGTAGTTAGTAGTTATACGTATATATTTCTGTAAAAACTTTATAATGTTTTCAAATGATGTTTCTTTGCTTCTTACAAATCATGAATTTTTATTTCTCTTATATTTTCTATGCATATAACATATGGTGGGATCCTATTTAGAATGTGATATCACACCCAACTATTTCTGACACATTCACTAGGGTGCAGATCCGTCGCTTTTTCAAGGACGTTTTCTCCTTGATCGAAATAGGATAATGGGATGTTGGTCTCTCATTTTGTGGATTCCTCCTCAGAATTTTTTACCCAGTATGGTTCTACCATAATGATTAAGATGTTGTTTTTGAAACTCTTCCCAAGTTCCATATCATCATTGAAGCCGATTAATTGCACTACATTTTTCCATACATTCAAAGGGGTCATGTTAGGGAAGTAACATTCGATCGGGGGAGTAGTCATGTTTCTCATAGATGGTGTGTCTTGATTCTGATATGCAGATGTGTATGGGATTCTTCCCCTTATAATAGGTCCTCTTGATGGTGAGAAAGCCTGAGGCATCCCACGTTGAGTGCAGCGAATTATATGTGATAGGCATGTCCCCGAAGATTTCTTCATCTTCCCATGTTTGACATAGTGTATGATGTGAGTTTATCATCTAGCAGAGATGGATCATACTGATTTGAACTCTTAGAGGAGTGGATCAGATGGGTACCTCAATAGGGGAAGCACCTGAGGGGTGTACTGAATGATTGTATCAAATACCCAATGAGGATGTATTTGAGGATGATTGGGTCTCAACAAAGGGGGCAACATGGTTTACCATTAGCTGGGATTGAACCTTGGAGAGGTTTCCTACATACCATATCTCAAGAGGTAGGGATCAAAATCCATGTAGTTCGGTGGATTGATGAATCAGGGTGTACATAATTGACAACAAACCGGAGACATGATGGGGCTAACGCGTTGTTAGTGACCCATCACAATAGGGACACTCTTGGTTAGACGGTTAGGGATTGGGTGGGGATTATGTGGGGTAAGCTGCTCGTATATATGGAATGATCTCACTTAGAAATGGGGGCCCATGTAAGAATAAGGATGTTTTATGGATGGTTAAGTGAAGTGGATGGTGAATGAGATGGAACCATCATGAAGGTGTCAGTATTGTTGGTATTGACTCTTATAAAGGCTTCCATAGTTTCCCATGGAGGGGAATCAATGTCCACATAGTTCGGTGGGGCGATGGGACACCTTAGGAGGTGGCCCCTGTGAATGGAAGAATGGTTGGTACCCAGAGGAAGTAGAACCCCAAGGTTGGGGCATGACCTTCCTGAAACATAATGGCTCAAGGGAGAGGCCAGGATGGTACACGAGTGCTGGGATTTTTCCTCAAGGAGGCTTACTATGTATCCCCATGATAGGTGATCAAAGTCAACATAGTTCAAGATGGGGCAAGGAATTTGGCTGTACACATAGGACAATGACCAGAAAATATGTTTGGAGTTACAAATTATTATCAGCCCAAGAGATGGTCTCACACAACTAAGGGACAAACCATGGATGTGGTTCCTAAAAAAGTGGACATCGAAGTTTAATAATTTTTGGGGTTGAACCTCAGAGTGGATTCATACATACCATTTCCCATGAGGTGGGGATTAAACCCCACGTAGTTCAAAATGGTACAGTTTAACGTCACGAGGGATGAAAATGGGCATAGAGATTAACATCATGCATGATGAGGGGAACCGACATGGAGTTGTTGGGATCGATGGATTTTGATCTTGAGCCTCATGGAGACTTATTATGTATTTTTTTGGAAAGGGGTAAGGATGAAAATCCACATAATTCATGATGGGGCTTGGAATCAGGGTATACGCATAGGATATCGACCCGATAATATGTTGGGGGTTACACGTGCTTAGCTACCCAATAGTTGGTCGGACACCACAATGGTATAGACCATAGATGTGGGTCCTAGAAAAGGGGACACTGATGTTTACCAGTGTTTGGGGTTGAAACTCATAGAGGCATCCTACATACCCTATCCCAATAGACAGTGATCATAACCCATGTAGTTTAAAAGCATATAGTTTAACGTCGTGCGGGATGAAAAAGGGCATATAGATTAACATCATGTGGGAAGAGGTTGAAATGACATGAAGTGGTCTGGATTAACGGGTGTTGGGATTGAACCTATGGGAGGATTCCTACATACCTTTCTTGGAATGGGGGATAGGATCAAAGTCCATGTATTTTAGGTTTGGGCCTGGAATCGGGTTGTATGCTTAGAAGTTTTACTCGACAACATGTTGGGGGTCACATGTGGTTAGTGGCTCAAGAGGTTGTCTGATGCCACTAAGGGACAGACCATGAATATGGGTCCTAGTAAAGGGGACACCAATGTTTACCAGTGATTGATATTAGACCTCAGGGAGGCATTCTACATACCCTGTCCCTAGAGAAGGGGATCAAAACCCACATAGATTGAAAGCGTACAATTTAACGTCATGCAGGATGAAAAGGGGAATACAGTTTAACGTCATGCGGGATAAGGGTGAACCAAAATTATGTGCTCAGGACTACTGGGTGTTGGACATGAACCTCAGGGAGGATTCTTATATACCTTTCTTATAGAGGAGGAAATGATCAGATTCCAAGTTGTTCGAAAGGGGACTTGGGTGTTATATGCGAAGGTGGCCCAATTAGGATGCCATGGTCAAGGCATACTTCTAGCCCATGTGAGTCATTATTGGTTTGAGAAATAAGATGTAGCAAGGACTGGACAATCACATCACAAAAGGTTCAGCCATGAGGAATATAGCGGGGCTTATGCGTGGCTAGCGGCCCAAAGTGGAAACATGGGCTTATCCTTGGATAGAATCCCAAAGTGGTAATAGGGGAATTCACATGGTTAGCGACCTCGGGAGATGGAGATTGGGACATACTCAAGTTTGAAGGCCTGATGGAGATAATTTCCAAAGGGAGAGGTATGGGGTAACAAAGGTCTATGTGCCCATCTCTCCTATCACCTTTGTATATAGAATAATAGTGGAGAAATGATGTTACATCCCCTATGAAAGGTTAGAGGCATACATTAATATGGCTTCCCTTCCCTGCGAATAGATTTCATTCCATGCTAGGAGGATCTCATTCCATTAAGGAATATCTCACTCATGTGGAGAGAAAGGGGCGTGTAAAATGTCTGATACAGGGAACCCCATGTATATTGCATGGGGCGAGGTTATAGTTTAACACCATGCATTGTGGGAAATGGTTCTTGACATTTTAATGTCCTCTAACATGGATGATGATGATTTTCTCCTCACACCTTGGAATTTCATAATAGGCACACATTAACCCTTGGTAGAGAGAGGGCACCAATAATTCCATTGAGGGGCTCGTGTTATGGTGGCTATGTGAAAAAGAAATAGTTGTTAGCGTGTTTATGAAAAGAAGCATGAGAAACGCAAAGCAATATGATGCACCACCAAATGGATAATGAAATCACTTTGCACAATTTTAGAGGGACATATGGGAAAACAGAGTGTAAAGCATGAGGTCTTGAAAAGGGGTTCTTTGCGAAAAGGATGGGTTTCGCGAAGACCAGATTCATTGTGAAGAGAATGGCCCTCACAAAGGGAAAAGACTTCACAAAGTGGAAGGGCTTCATGAAGAGATATTACATTGTGAAGGGTATGGGATTTGGGAAGAGAAAGAGCTTCAGGAAGAGGAACATTTAATGGAATCTATATTCTCCTCAGAAAATACCTTTCTTTGGAGAGAGCTTCATAAAAGATCTACGCTTTGCAAAACCTCAAGCTCCCCAAAGGGTCCCCTTCCTCTACAAAAGTCATATACCTTCATGAAGGGAATCTCCACCATAGGCACAGGCTGGAAAGTATGCAATGAGAAACATCTTATAGACTCCATGTACCTTTTCCCATCCTTGAATCTGCTACATGAGTGGGATGAATTTTTCAGCGTCAAAAAATTCCCCTCTGAAAATTATAGCCGACGGAAAAATTGGGCCAAATTATGGGGGAAAGATACAGGTGATACTTGGATTATTGAAAACATGGCAGATCATGATGGTGGGTACAAAGCTGTTTCGTGAAGTCTTGTGCATTGCCAATTCGCAATGGGGTCCTCACGAGGAGGCCTCGTTCCCTAGGGAAAAAGGGCACTGTGAAGAGCTTGGGGGTCTCCTCAAAGAGCCTGGGCCGTTCTCCGTGAAGTCAGCGCCTATAGTTTCTATATATATGGGCTCTGAGTGTTTTTTCTACACCCAAATCTTTGAAAACAGTAGTGGTTTCAACCTTTCTTCGTGAAAATATCTTCCCAAAAAATGCTTTAGTGAACCAGAGTCCTTTGGTCAGGTGTTTCGCGAATGATATTTATCTATCCAGAGAATCGTGATCCGTTTCTTCCTTTGCGATGCAGTCCGAAGACAAGGTTTCTTCACGAAGCAGTGGTAGTGTGCGACTGTCTTCAGGAATGGTCTCTATGAAGAGTCTCCTCGAAAACCTATTTTCTCTGCTTTCATGCCCCAACCAAAATTTTCCCATGTAATTAGATCCAATGGATTCTTAGGAGGTTGTGAGAGAAGTTTGTGCTGATGCTGCATAGAGGGATCCCATGGAAAATAAAATAAAAATATGAAAGTAAATTTGGAGTACTTCCATCACAATTCATTGACAAAGAGGCTAATTGATGTGTAGAGGGAATATACACTCTTATAGAACCTTCCTTTTTATGGTTTTGGATTACAGGGCGAAGTCTTCATCCAGTACACTAGGAAGGGTGAGCCCACCTACTGGTTCAAGAGCACCCTCGAGCAATACTAATGGTGTGGGCACATCAAAAAAGAACATACCCCTGTCACAGAACATTGTATGTACAATCATGTTAACAATATTGACTACAATTCATTGGAATATGAGACATCCCCACCCCTGTACAAGACAATTATCAAGGTCGAGCTCAGAAATCCCAACAAGGGGTGGATCACAAGATGGGACTTGCGCCAGGGTGGAAACTTCAAAGATGACTTGGTCTGGGCCTACTGGGTGTGCGCATCCTGTGAAGAGTTTGAGAATATCCAGAGGAAGGTTAGCCTATATGAAGTATCATGGGCCTCTTAATTTAGCATCTCTCAACCGAGAGAATTTGTACGAGAACTGCTGAGCCGGTTGCAGCCAGATACCAACACTATCAATTTTCATCACTGGGAGGTTGACATCAGCCCCTTGAACCATCACCAAATTTCTGGCATCCCAATACTGGGAACTATGTATAACGAGTTCTTCACCTCCATGAATATTTTTTGGGACATGGAGAAGATTTTACATTTTCAATGGAATTGCTGAGGCTAGTACAATGAAAAGATGAGGATAAATAGAATACCCAGGATATCCACTTTAAGCAGTGGTTGGGCTATTTCATTAATTTCTACCAGAAGAGGGAACACTACTGGTGCGGCCCCCTATATATCAATGAGAAGCACAGTGTGGAATAGGGGGTTTATACAGGAGGATCCTAGAAGATCTCTAGTGGAATTTGTGTGGATATAGAGTTAAGACTAAGCAGCTACCAATAGTCAGGCTCACTGGGTTTATCTTAGCGCTGTTCTATGAGTGGATATTACCGATCAGGGACACCCACATGGGGGTGCAGCCAAGTACATTTATCACTGCGGCTCAACTAGCTAGTGGGGACCATATCAACCTGGGTATACTGCTGCAGCCAACGTTGTAACATCTACTTTGTCACATTTGAGAGGGGAAGATACCGCTGTGAGTGTGCGGGACATTCAATGGTTTTTATAGATAGATCATGGAACACATGGGGGATACAAATATTGTAATGTCATATAATTTTCATATAATTATTCTATTATATGAAATTATTTCGAGACTGCAAAATTATGGATCGTGTAATTCTATGGCCCAGAGTTTTTGGAATGATTCGTTGAAGGTAGTTATGTTTAAATAGCACAAGTGAGTGTTTTTCCTAGATTAGTGGACTAACTGTTAAAGGGGTTCCTGGATCAGAACTCCAAGGGCATTGTTGCGTTCAGGATGTTGTTTTAATCCAAGGTGCGACTTATGTTTAGTTGGCGCAGGCCTCCAGTGAGAAAATTTTTAAGTGGCATAACCATAAAAAATAATGATTTTTTTTTATTTTATAAATGCTTATAACTCACGAATGGTGACTCGGATTAAAAATTTCAGACCACCACTGAACTCGTGAGGTTATTCATTCCATAGGTTGATCATAACATTGGCCGACACGTGTCAATAGTGGATGTTTTTTTGTCAATAAATAAAATAATTAAGTAACAATAATTTTATTTTAAATTATCTAACTTCTAAACCGTAACTCATATTAAAAATCCGTGAGTGATGTTAGATGTGTGGAGATGTTTTTTCCTTAGGTGAAGCCTAACATCGACTGACACAAGCTGAAGGTGAAAATTAATAATTTTTTATCATTTTCTAAGGTACTTTTTGTAAATGAAGAGGTGATATGTTCTATTTTTTGAACTTGTTTTCGAATTAAAAATACGAGGGAACCATTGAATCTGAAAGAGTGGGGTTGTCCAAGAAATGACATAACATCGACCTGAGAGGGCCTAGCAGAAACGATAATTTTAGGACCTTTTGAAAATAATAATAAAATAATTTAAAAAGAATTATTTTATTCTTTTTCTCTCCATTTCATGGCGATTGGTGACGCTTCAGGGAAACAAAGATGTGGTGATGAGGCATATTAATGAAACATATGGATGACCCTTATTCTGCAACATAATAGTGAATTAATTAGTGTAGAATAGTGATGTTGTTTAATTAATGAAACTGCATAACAACGCAACTTCACGTCATTATGAAAACATTACAGCGTGGTTCTATAAATAGTTTGACATGTCAAGAAAAATAAGAAGCAAGGATTTGAGGGATTCTTGGGAAAAGCCCTGACAAAAATTCACTCTAGTGAAGAACATAAAACAAAAAAAATGCCTTTTGAAAGCTGTAACTAGGAAGCATCGTCGATGTTTTAAACCCTCGCGAACGAACGTGCGGAAATGAATGTCATAAAGAGTAGATAGTTTATGGGATTTGATGTTCCCTCTCTTCTTGTTCTTGAAAAAGATAACGAACGCAGACCAACCGACTAACGGGTTGGTCCACGTCTCGTCTAATCATGCGGATGGTTGTTACGGGATCGTAAACTCATTTATTATTCTTCATTTTGTTATTATTAATTTTTCCTCATGTTTAAAATTATAACGCAGACAGGCGTGGGCCAAAAACAATAAGGCCCGGACCCTCCACTAAACTTTTCCTTTGTTTGTTCTTCGTGGCGGAGAAATGAACACAGCAACAAGGCGTTTGAGGGCCAAAAAATGACAGTGACATTCTGGTGGCCCAGAGAAACAACCGCTGGTGTGCCATGTCAGAGGTGGCTGGTGATGGCCAGAGGAGGCTCATAGAAACTAGCCATGTGAAATTGGAAGGGGGCATGCCATCACATGCCGTGGTGGCTAGAGGTGTCCTACCCAAGCTGACCGCTCGGGAGACGGGCGACACACGCATGTGTTGCCGGTGGCAGCAGCCGTGGCAAGTGGGCTATGGAAGGATAGGGCAGCTCAGCCACGCGCCGCACCGCATTGCACTCGATGAAACAACCCTGCATCCATGGTGACAGCTGGGAGGAGCAGTCCACCTTCAGGTGGATGGGGCCGGATGGGGGCCGACAAAACTGGTCGGACCCATGACCATGTGGGCCAACATTGTTGGACCGAGCCCCACTTGGCGGACTGGACCAACAACAGTCCGGGCCTGCAAACCAACCAGGCCGAACCCGATGGGCTGGACCAGGTGAACTGGGCTGAACCTTAAAGGGTCAGACCTAGGTAGTGTCAGATAGACCCTAGGACCCGTTGGGTCGGGCATGCTTGACCATGTAGGACCGGGCCCAGACCCAACCGACCCCGAAATTATTAAATGACTGTAACTGACATACCAGGTGTCTATTTGAAAAGTCATCTATAGTGTTGGCACCCTTTTAGGGAAGCAATCCCTTTTTCATGATTTGGCGGGAATGACCTAGCTAGCAGGAACGAGATGCGAACACCCCCATTTCACAAAAATCAGTGTAACTAACTGATCGGGCGTCCGATTGATGCGTCGTATGTGGAGGAAAGACCCTTGCGATAATGCGGTCCATTGGAGATACTATATGAAAGTTTTTACAGTGTTTGATGTGTAACCTAGGTTGGATCAAAAATGAATCTAATGGGGCCCTCTTTACAAAAGTGTCCATATCTCATATATCGAGCATCTGATCGACGTGCCATCTGTCAATTTGGGACCCCTATGATAGGGCGGTAACTTGGGTATACTTGTTTCAAAACCTCGTATTGGTTGAAATATGATAGAGGGCTTGAGGAGCATAGTATTCCGGATATCAGGTGAGCTTCGTGCGGGAATCTAGTGGCTGGCTGTGACATTAGGAAGAAGAGAGTCCAAGGCGGGTCAACATTAGAAACTCTAGAGTGGGATGATCTAGATGTACGACTAATCATCCCTACCTCTCAATCAGTAACCAAGATGAGTTAGCACTAGCGATCAATACAGGTCAGCACCAGTGACCAATACAGGTCAACACCAGTGACCAATGTAGGTCAGCATCGAGCGACCAATACGGGTCTGCACCAGCGACAAATACGGGTCAGCATCTAGCGACCAATACGGGTCAGCATACAGTGACCAATATGGGTTAGTAGCAGAGTTAACAGCGATAAGATGGTCTAGAATTAAGACTTGTCATCCCTATCAGAGTAACCTTCAAGTTATACTATTAGAGTGACCTGTCTGTTTTTCTTTGTGCATCTAGAATTAGATCATTCTTGTGATATTACCTTTGTGGTATTTCTTGTGATTTTTTCCTTTGTGGATTATTGAGAGGCCTTTGAGGGTCTCTGGGTCCCCTACTGGGTACTGTTATACTCACCCCTACATGGGATCTGCCTGCACGTGTGTTTCTGGTGCAGATTACAGACGCTCTGAGGAAAACATTGGAGGTTTGTACTTAGTAGAGCTTGGTGCGGCGGGAGCATTCGAGGTCCTCTTCTTCGTCTTCAGACATACAACTACTACCCTCCATGTAGAGATCCAGGGCAGATGTGATAGCTAATTACTTTCTTTTCAGTTTCTAGGGCTTGTTTTTTATCACACTATTTTTCAGTTTATAGTTATACTTGTAGTTGTAATTCACTCTCGTGGTTGTAACTTAATTTTTGTGGTTGTTTGCTTCAGTTTCCCTTTGTGAGTGTTTACAGATCTCTAAGGAAATGCCTTCCTTGTTTGGGAAAATCCTTCAGATGGTAGTCAGAAACATCTTGCCTATAGAAGGCAGGCTTGGGGTAGTCACGTCCGGCCCCTGTGGGACGGGTCATGAAAAATTGGTATTAGAGGGGGCTCGGTTCTACCAGAATAACTAAGAGAATGATTTTAAAGAGGCAATGGGGTAGAGTTTCATGAGTTCAGTTTTCATTTCAGAGAGTCCAGTGTTGGTTTGGTGGATGACGTATTCATACACCAGGACCCTGAATTCTATTTTTTGACTCGGTACAAGAAAACAATGGTTGCTAGTTTTTTGAAAAGTTTTTTGGTCATTGTCGAGTCATCTCACTATTTATAACTGATTGACCATGGGGTATCTATTTCTTATAGGATTCCTCCATGAAGGCAGCCAACTAGGATTATGATTAGAGATTGTGATAGTGGACCAGCGAGGGAGAAGGAATTAGTACTGGGACCACTCATAGTGATGGAACCTTCGGGTGGTGTACCAGCACTACCACCACCCGTTGAGCAGTAGATGCAACCAGTGGATCATTTACGCCAGCTGAGCACGTTGAATGAGTTCTAGAGACCGAGGACTCCGAGGTTTTGAGGCGAGACAGACCCCCAAGCTATAGAGGACTACCTTGTGGGTGGTTTTGAGGGTCATTCTCTTAGTAGAGACACCCACCAAGTAGATGGAGATCTTGGCTGCTAGCATTATTCAAGGCACAACAGGATGATCACGGAGCTCTACGCTCTAGGTGTTTGAGGAGATGAAACTCACCTAACAAGACATTGAGAGACTTTTCATGGTAGATATCGTGCCATCAACACTATGCTTTATGTGTATTCAAGATATTTTACACCTGCAGCAGGGCAGCCATACTGTGGTTGTAACACCCCAATATTTCATAGTAAGTTATTTTCTTTAAAGTAATTCAATAGCTTGAGCTACATGCAACACCGAGTTCGAGCGCACCACAACTTACCAAACTAGCCATTCAAAAGAAGTTATGATTAGTATTAATTGAGTTTTGAATTTTATATACTCCTTATAATTTTAGAAAACATATTATGTGTTTCTAAGACAAAATATAAGAATGGATTAATTTTTCAGATAAAAGAAGTATTTTTCAAAAAAATGCAATTTTACCACCTTTTAATGAAAAACCATTTTTAAAACCAATATTTGAAACTTTTATTTATCAAATTTAATAAAATTAAATTCATTATTTAGAATCTGGAAATAAAAATTTATTTTGGATAATTTTTTGGTACTGAACTGATAAATTTCATATTCTGATGAATACTGAAAAATAATAAATTTTAATTGGAAAGATCTTTTTTAATAGAAATAATTTATAGTGTTAAATTATATATTTGAATGTCTTGTAAGTATAATTATATTATATTTGTATCATTTAATACAATTTAGGTCATTATAAGTAATTTTACATTTAAAATTGACATAAACACATGTTAATCTTTTGATAGTTTTTACTTTTTAAAAATCCTCTTTTCAGTTTTGACAACAAAAATTAATTTTAAATTAATTAATGTAACTTCTAAGTTTTTTATTTGGAAAAATAAAATTAATTTTTGAATTTATAATATCAAAATTATCTTAGGTTAAATTTTTGGTATTTTTCTGAAAACATTCAAATTTGATGAATAGTGAAAAACACTACGTAGTAGTTTAAAACCGATTTTTATTTAAATAATTAATTATTTTATTTAAATTTATTTTATGTCAAAATTGATATATAATTCCTATATTAGTTCAATTTAATTCATTGGAGTTATTTTATAATAAAATTAGATGTATAAAATTTTATTGAACTTTTTACCGTCTTTTACCCACCTCATAAGTGCATTTACAAATTTGAATTAAACTTAATATTACCACTTTTGTGAGTTGAATTTAAAAAATCCATGAGACACGGTTTATATAAGTTAGTAAAACTTGATTCAATAGGATGAAAATTATTTTTGGTGAACAGTGACATTGGATTTTTATTTACCACGGTTAAAAGTAAATTTGGTAATTAAGCGTAAAAATGATATCATAATTACCCTAACACATGTCCTAATTCTATTAGATAAGTATAATTTCACCAAGAACAACCTTATTAATAAAATATGAACCTCTTTGGTTCACATGGAAGAGATTAATACATTTATTATTATTTTGTTTAAAGAAGAGTTAAAAGAGTTAAATTCAAAGTTTAATAACTAATCATTTTTTTAATATAGGGTTACACACAATCAAAATTATACTATAAATATTAATTATAAAGATAACAATATTTCCTAAATAATGGTATTTCATTTATAATTTTTAAACATTATATAATTTAATTTATTTATGACACAGTGATGATGCAGTAATTACCTTATTAATAAAATATTAAAATAAATGGTATTATAAATATCCAAATAAATGTAAATTGAGACATCTGATGAATTGACCTAATTTTATAGGTTAAAATTACATTTTAGGGTTGGTTAAATATATTTTATTCTATGTTATAAAGTTTTTATGACTTTCAAAAAAATCAAATACTAAATAGTGTCAAAATTGACATAATTGAGTTTTTAAAACAAATAATATATTATTAATTGATATAATATTCTGAAAAAAATAATTTTTGGCTAAAGGTCATAGATAAGTTTATATATATTTATAATTAACCACATGGGGTTCTATTTTATTGTTATAGTATGTTTATTAAACATATAATATAAAAATATAAAGAGACATGGTTAATGTCAAATTATTTAACTAACAGTTAAATCTAAAATATAAGTTTAATATGATGACCTAAACCTATCTAAAACCTATTGGTTGATATTTTTTATACCCATACACACAGTATATTTTAAATAATTTATTTTTAAGCCATTAGAAACCGAAAATGATTTTATTATAAGATAATATTTCATGCTTTTTCTAAAGTGACCATCACCTCTCTTATAAAAGGGAATTTCCCCTTATCATAATTTCAGACATAAAAATCCTTTTGGATCGGCCAAAAACTACCTGAATATCCTCCAAACTTTCCTAACTTCATCTTAGAGTCCTTCATTTGGTCAGAAAGCCATCCTAAGGAGCCCTTTTTATCAAATCAAAAGGGAGAACCCGAAGAAGAGGTAAATATTTCATCACCTCTTTCATGTTCTTTTCTTCTTCCACACCCTCTTTCTATGTTGTTTCCATTATACAATAATAACTAAATTATCTTATATATACTATGATGTTATTATACAATTGGTACAACTATATTCATTATTCTATCCATCTTATAAATGACCAAGTCACCATACATGCGTACGTACGAATTACCATCTCCACATCGCGGTGTAGTTTTTTATTCAAACACTTAATTATTTGGATGAGTATAATAATGAGTATAAATGACATAAATAATAAATATAACATTTTAATTATTCCATATATATGAAATAATATCCAATTAAATATGATTTCACTATCAATATAATGATATTGTCGTTTGTGCATACGTACGGATTACCTTCTCCACGAACGCGATGAGATTCATTCTCCATCGTAATAATTCAAGAACAATTTTCATTTTATGATTAAAAATATTTTCTATGAACTTAATATCATTCTGGATATGAATAAAATACATCCTATCCATGAAAAATATGACTTATATAACTGAGTGTATAAAGGAAAATAGATCATTTAACACCCGAAATGATGATACTAGTAAAATATTATTAAGAATGAAATATTAGAGGATCATATATGATATAATATTTATGTATATAGTTACTTTATAATTTAATAAAAATGATTTAACTATTTTACATTAGGTTAACGTACCCTCAACAAAGGAATGTACAAGGTAAGGGGTTTTCATCTCACTTTTATTCCCGTGAGATTCATGCTATATTTGCACTACTATCTTTTGTGTGGTGTATGTAATGTCCATGATTGTATTTTTTGTGAAAATAATTTAATTAATGGGTATTTAAATCATCATTGTATGATCCTTATTTCATGGGTTGTATGTTTTTTATGTTACCAAATCAGTAAGGGAATTTCAATTTTCAATTTTCACTAATTCAGTTTTACACAAACATCATTGATTACTTTACCCCAAGATTATGTGTGAAATCACTATTTATTTACATATGTAGTAATTTCCAATCCCCTTTGTGTGGATATAATTTTGATACACATAATCACTCCCTTTATAAATTCTCAAGTCATCGATAAAAACTTTATATGAGTAATTTTTACTCAATTTCTATTCATTGAGTTAAACATTAAAGTCATTGGTGTTGTTTTTACATGAATATGTGTGAATGTCCTATGATTGATTTAAAAAAAATATCCAATCATATTGAGTGTATCTATATTTGTGACACATTATTATGTAATTTATTTATCCTTAACCTAAGGATACAGTCTTTATAAATGAATTCATCTCAACTTACAGTCCATTGATTCTTCTTTGTTGTTATACGTCAAATCAATTTTATATGGTGTATATACTGTAATTTAACATAGTATATCATGTATCCCTTTATTATAATGATATTATATAGTTTTTATTACTTCAATTATTTTTATTCAAGCATATCTAATTTGGTTAGGAACTCTAACTAAAATATCATGTTAAATGTTTTAAATATTTATTATTCTAAATCATTCTCATTAATGTCCATGTTTTAAAAATGGGTTTAAGGATTTATTTATATAGACATGAATGTTTTAAAATTAAAATTCCTTTTTAATGTTTCAAAGTGGTATGGGACACTTTTATTCAAAAATCTATATTAAACAAGCTTCTTGATAAATAGTGAGAATTTTAAATGTTTTCATGAAAAAGGGATATTTCTCTCAAAGATTTTTACTGATAATTTTCAACTATGTCAACATCCTTTAAGGGATATTATTATTGAATGAGGTTGATTTATTACGATACAAATCTTCTATACTGTATTCCTGGTTTTGTGATATGTTTGACTATGGATGTGTTATTTTTATACCATTCATGGCTTATGGATAATGTATTGACATTTCATATGCTAGTTTTAATATGAATGTTTATGTTATGTTTAAAACTTTTCATATGTGTAATTCGTAAGACATAGTAAGTGATGGGTGGAGGACGCTATAGCTCCTCGATACATCGGTAGGTCTCATGAGGCAATCTAGTGTCTTGGAACAAGGCCTTGAAAAAAGCTTATTTGTAGTCTTGGCGCATGGGCCTGACTATGTGGTTATGAAGTCTGGCATTATGCATTCCATCATTATGAAAGTGGATATTATTATTGCATGAGACTATTCAACTAGTAAGTTATCCATGTGAATAAGTAAATGGAATTTATTGATTTTATCTTTGCCATATTATGCTTCAGTTCAAGTTTAAAAGGATTTTTTTGGTCTTATACATTGCCTTAATTGTTTATGCTTATTTATGAAAGTTTTTGCAATATTGTTATCCTTACTGAGCATCTAAGATCACAACTTTCTATGTTTTATTTTTCCCAGGATGTGAAGAAGTATTTTATGACTGAATTGCAGGGATATGCTAAAGATATAAGTTTGTTTAAAAAGGGGAAAATTTTTTGTTTATGATTTTATTTCATGATGTAATGTAAAACATATAGGTGTATCTAGTACTTCCAAGGAAACTAAACTGATCGGTCTTTCAGGACATGATTCCTTGTATCATGCCAATGTTATGTAATAATGAACTAACTCTTGGTAACTAGGGTCGAGGTATTACAATTGGTATCAAAGGCAGTTTAACACAAATATATTAAGCTAATTTTAGAAAAACTATATTAGAGAACATTACCCTAAGATAGACTTTGAGGATTCGTATAGAAGAACGTCCCACAATTTTGGTACTGTAGAGATTTTGTGTGTTTTCCAAGCAATACATACCTATCTGGATACGAGCAGGTAAAGGAAGCTCTGGCACAAATGTACCTAGGGGTAAAACCTGAAAACACCACTTTGAGCTTGACTCGAATGAGAACTAGTGCACGACAGCGGGACTTACAACACTCCTGGTTACGAAAATACCGGAGGATATGCTTATGATAATTCCACCCTCCATTTTTATTTTATTGAAAGATCCACTTTAAGGAAAAGTGGGAACCTTACAAAATACATTCAATGGATGATTTCAAAATTCAAATTACAAGCTTCCAACCATTTCAAAAAACAAGCATAGACCACCAACCCCGTGATAACACCACATTCAGAATTCAAAATCAAAGGAAAAAGTAATTTTCACCCGGTACACATCCCGCGAATCCCGTGATCAAAATCATCGTCATCTCCGCAAAACAAATCACCATAGTTCATGTCATGTTGCAACAGTACACTCCAAACAACATCATCGACATCACCTGTCGATAACTGAACCATCATCACACCGGCCGACGAGGAAGGCCACCGGAGTCCAACATGATCATCACTAAAACACCAATGTCATCTTTGAAAATACATCCACTGAACACCACAAGATGAGTAACACCTACAGAACCGCATCATAAATGCCACTTCTTCGACCAACATCAACCCCGAAACACAACAGTCACGCAAAAACTGACCAAACAACCTAGGATCATCAAAGACATCACCAGATAAACATTAACAACACAGAATCACAAAATGAAAACAAGCCCCTCAGGAACCACTATGAAAGAAGAAAACTGGATTGGAAAACATGAAGGAAATGAATCACTAAAAGAAAAATCCACAGCCAAAGAACCACATGGCCCAAAACCCCTTTGTATGCATCGCTCCATTTTCGACCTGGAGAGGAGTGATGGAACTCTAGGTCAGAGCAGGTTGAGGCGAATGAGGAAGAAGAACGGGTAAAAACCCCAAACCTAAAAAAAAATCATGAAAGATGGCGGGGAGACTGGGGAATGGAACCCTAGATAGAAACGATGAAGACGCCTTGAACATACATGGCCACCGAGGCGATATGCCCAAAACCTCAAGAATCTAACTCTCCCGAACTGACCTGGAGAGGAGCATAGGATCACGAGGTCAGAGCGAGGTGCAGAAGCTGGGGAAAAGACACAACGCCTTCATCGGAGTAGACCAACCATGAAAGTGAGGAGACAAATCGATGAGAGGAAGAAGGAGAGAAGAGGGATTTTAGGTGGAACCCCAAAAAAGGAGAAGTAAGGGGAGTGAGAACCAACCTGGCGAGAGCCGATTCGTCGCCGATCCAAAGAAGGGTAAAAATCCTAAAAACCAGCCATCAGGAAGAGACTTGAAAGAGAATCAGAGACTATAAATTCCGAAGTGGTAGTAGGAGGAGGGAACATCACTGGATGACTCTCAAAACCCTATAGGGGCGAGAGCAGAGAAGGAGAGCGGTGGGCCGAGAGAGTGAGGCGCCATCGATCATACTTCAGCCACCCTTATGATAATTCACATTTTCTTTACAAACTGATTTGAATGATTTTAATATAAGATAAGCATAAATAACCTTGGTTAATCCTATGGTATTTTTGATTGAAAATAAGATGTTATGATATTCTCTAAATTATTTTATGACTCACACTATGATTACATGTGCAAGTCAATGGATAGATTCCAAGGAAGTCAAAGTAACATTGAACATGATGTACAAGGTAGTAACGATGGTGGAAACGAGAAACAAAATTAAATGTGGATAAGCGTAAAAGATATCATGTTCATGGAAAATCAGTTTTCCAAAAATATGATCAACAACATAGATACTAACCAACTCCCGGACTCAACAATGAAGAGAAAGGTGGTAAATGATAAGAGCTCCAGTAGTGGAGACCATGGAGAAAAGAAAAGTAAATTTCCATCATGCAGTCATTGTGGAAAGACACACCTAGGAAAGTGTCTCAATGGAATAAAGAAATGATTTATGTGTGGGAAAAGATATAAAGTAAATAATTGCTGAAGGAAAATGAAGAGTACTATGGAATAAAATAAAAATGATTCTAAGAATCCAATTACAGCTATTTTCCCTAAATTTAACAGACCTTGGAATAACCTCAGTCAATGCCCTATTCTATAGGATAACCTCTAAGTCAAGTAAGAACCTATTTTCAAATAAATGGATTGAGAAATGTTTAAAAGTATGTGATTACATTGGAATACTATTCACTTGTATGTGTAACCATGTAGTTTGTTATGTGAAAATTATATTTGAGAAAGAATTATATTTTATTTTGTGGATATAGTTATAAAGAACCATTTGGGTTTATATGATCCTAGAATTTGAGGCAATTACAGGTTATTAATTTTTGGGATGAAAAATAATAGGTATAAGATAACATTTGTGGTTAAATTATGTTATATTTATTTTGATAAATTTATCTCATTTTGGGAATGTTATAAAAATAGTTTTTGAAAAAGGACAACACGCAGACCGTGTGACAACCCATCATGTCAGAAAAAGATGCGGGAATTAAACACACAACCAGAGTGTGATTGAGATTTATCGCCTACCACTGGTCTAAATGAAGTCCCTGGTTAGTGCGACTAATTATTTTTAGTTAAATGAATTTTTTGATCAATAATATATTGATTTTAGATCTTATGTCTTATCAAATGGATATCCTTAGTATAGGAAAATGATTTGGTGATTAGGTGATAAATGTTATTTTAGAAGACGTTTGCTCTATTGGGAACACTATATGCCCAAGGAAAATAGAATACTATGGGATTTCATTTGAGGTGTAGTGGTGGATTATTATCTATGATTTTATAGTGGATTTATAGCGATTTGGGTTATTTATGAAAATGATTAACCTATCATAGAGAATATGTGATTAGGTTAATTACTATAAATCATATGACATTAGGAGTAGTCGATGTTATTTGGATATACAATTTAAGGTGGAAGAAAGTGTAATAAAAAACTTCTATGTTTTGGGTTTCAATATTAGTTTTGATTATATTGAAGTATTTTAAGGAAAATAGTTTATTGAATGGTATTTATTGACCTTTTGGTATTGTTGGATTAATTTTAGAAATTAAGATTAGTATTTATTTCTCTAAAGGTACATCATTTTTGGGGGATCATTTGATCTTGTACATACCATTTTGGGTTTGGTTAATTTCTAAATACAAGGTAAATATATATAGTTTATCTTTTGTGGATTATGTGATTCTGTAGTAGTTGATTCTAGCACTTCAGGTGTGACCAAGCCATCTTGAATACTCATCATTTGAAAAAAAGATGACTTGGTGGTATAAATTTATTAAATAATGAAACTATACTTAAGAATTAAGTAAATATGTTTATGTTCTTAGTAAATATCATAAATAAATTCCTCAACTTTATGAAATGGAACTTAAAAAAAATGTAATTCGTTTACTTTTCCCACTAGAAAACTAATGACCATTTATCCTGACACAAGTTTGAGGTTTTCTTATTGTTAAATTTTTTAGGACCATGTTTTCTATCACTCTTCACAAGAACTTGACACTTAGTTTATCATCCATATTCATTTTTTCTTACATGGAATCCTAGTATGGGTTATCTCAGGTGACCTTTGTACTTTTTTTTCTTTCTTTTAAATAGATAGTTTTATTGACTCTTTTTCTGATGTGGGACTTTCAATGATGTTCCCAAGCCCAATTTTAAAATTTCTCAGATGAAATTTCAAAAATGGGGGAAGAATGTGACACCCCATGATTTCATAGTAAGTTAATTTCTTTAAAGTAAATCAATAGCTTGTGCTACACGCAACACCGAGTTCGAGCGCACCACAACTTACCAAGCTAGCCGTTCAAACGAGGTTATGAATAGTACTAACTGGATTATTAATTTTATATACTACATATAATTTTAGAATACATATTATGTGATTATTAGACATAATATACAAATGAATTAATTTTTTCATAAAAAAGATGTATTTTTCAAAAAATGCAATTTTACCTCCTTTAAATGGACAACCCTTTTTAAAACCAGTATTTGACACTTTTATATTTCCAATTTAATGAAAAAAAATTATTCTTTAGAATCAGGATATAAAAATTTATTTTGGATATATTTTTGGTACTTTCCTGATAACTTTTATATTTTGATGAATACTGAAAAATACTAATTTTTTATTGAAAACAAAATTTTTAATCGAAATAATTTATACTATTAAATTATGTATTATAATGGTTTAGAAGTATAATTAGATAATAATTTTATAATTTAATACAATGTATGTCATTATAAGTAATTTCACATTTAAATTTGACGTAAAGACATGTCAATCTTTTGATAGTTTTTACTTTTTAAAAATTCGCTTTTCAGTTTTGACAAGAGGAATTAATTTTAAATTAATTAATTGAACTTATATGTTTTTGATTTTTTAAAATTGATTTCATTTTTTAATTCAGAATATCATAAATAACATAGAGAATTTTTTTGGGTATTTTTCTGAAAACATTCAATTTTTGATGAATAGTGAAAAATACCGCGTTATAGATTAAAACCAACTTTTTATTTAAATATTAATATATTTTATTTAAATTTATTATTAGTTAAAATAAATATATAATATCTATAAAAGTTCAATGTAATTCATTGGATTCATTTTATAATAAAATTAGATGTATAAAATTTTATTGAACTTTTTACCGTCTTTTTTCCCAGCTCTTATTAGCATTTGAAAATTTGAATTAAACAAAATTTTACCACTTCTGTGAGTTGAATTTCAAAAATCCTAGAGAAATGGTTAATATCAGTAAGTAATATGTGGTTCAATAATATGAAAATAATTTTGAGTGAATAGTAACTTTTGATTTTTATTTACCACGGTTAAAAGTAAATAGGGTAATTAAGGGTAAAAATGATATCATAATTACCATAACACATATACTAATACTATTTTATAAGTATTATTATACCAACAACAACTTTAGTAATAAAATATGAAACTCTTTGTTCCACTTGGAAGAGATTAGGACATTTATTATTATTTTATTTAAAGAAGAGTTAAAAGAGTTAAATTCAATGTTTAATAACTAAACCATTTTTAATATAGGGTTAAACATAATATAAATTTGACTATAAATATTAATTAGATATCTAATAAAATTTCCCACATAATTTTATTGTATTTATAATTTTTAGATATTATATAAGTTAATTTATTTATGACACAATGATGATGCAGTAATTACCTTATTAACTAAATATTAAAATAATTGATATTATAAATATCCAAAAAAATGTTAATTTATACTTATGATGCATTAAACTAATTTTATATGTTAATATTACATGTTAGGGTTGGTTAAATAATTTTTTTTCAAAGTGATAAAGTTTTTATGACTTTTAAAAAAATCAAATACTAAATAGTGTCAAAATTAACATAATTGAGTTATTAAAACAAATATTTTATTATTAATTGATATATTATTCTTAAAAATATAATTTACATCAAAAGGACTTATATAAGGTTATATATATTAATAATTAACCACATGGGGATCGTTTGGCTAGTTATTGAATGTTTAATAACTATATAATATAAAAATACAAAGAGACGTGGTAAATGACAAACTATTTAAGTAAGAGTTAAATATAAATGATAAGGTTAATATGATGACCTAAAACTATTTAAAACCTATTGGCTGAGTGGTTTTATATCCATAATCACCTTATCCTTTAAATAATTAATTTTGGATCCCATATAAACCCAAAATTATTTTATTATAAAATAATATTTCAAGATTTTCCTAAAGTGATCCTCACCTCTCTTATAAAATGACACTTCACCTTATCTTAATTTCATACCTCCAAATCCTTTTGGATCGCCCAAAACCTTCCTAAATATCCTCAAAACATTCCTCCCTTCATCCTAGAGGCCTTTGTTTTGTCATAAATCCATCCTAAGGGTCCCTTTTTATCAAATCAAAACAAAGAACCTGAAGACGAGGTAAATATTTCATCACTTCTGTCAAGTTCTTTTCTTCTTCCACAACCTCTTTCTTTGTTGTGTCCATTCTAAAATAAAAACTCTAGTATCTTATATAAACTATGATGTAATTATAATAATTTTACAACAATATACATTATTCAATCCATCCTATAAATGAAAAATTCACCATACATTTGTGCGTACGGATTACCATCAACACGTCGTGGTGTAGTTTTTTATTCAAACAGTTAATTATTTTTATGGGTATAATAATGAGTATAACTAATGTTAATAATAAATATAACATTTTAATGATTTCTTATATATGGTATACCATGCAATTACATATATTTTCACCATCAATATAATGATATTATCGCTCGTGCATATGTACGGATTACCCTCTCCACGAGCACGATGAGATTCATTCCCCATCGTAATCATTCTAGAAAAAATTCATTTTATAATTAAAAATAATGATTATGAACTTAATATAATTCTTTATATGAAAAAAAATACACCCTATATATGACAAAAATGACTTACGTAACTGAGTATATAAAGGAAAATAGACTAGTTAACACCCAAAATGATGATACTACTAAAATATTTTTAACAAAGCAATATTAAAGGATCATATATGATATAATATTTATGTATATAGTCCTTATATAATTTGATAACAATTATTTAACTATTATACATGAGCTTAATGTACCCTCGACCAAGGAAAATCATAATGTAAGGGGTTTTCATCTCACTTTTATTCCCATGAGATTCATGTTATATTTTCCACTGCTACCTTTTGTGTGGTGTATGTATTTCCCATGATTGTATTGTTTGTGTAGTATGCTTTAATTTATGGGTATTTAAATCATCATTGGATGATCCTTCATTCATGGGGTGTTTGTTTCGTATGTTACCAAATCGGTAAGCGAATTTTAAATTTCAATTTCCACTCATTCGTTTATACACAAACTTCATCGATTACATTACCCCAAGATTATGTGTGAAATAACTATTTATTTACTTATGTAGTAATTTAAAATCCCCTTTGTGTGGGTATACTTTTGATACACATAATCACTCCATTTAAAAATTCTCAAGTCATCTATATAAACATGATAAGTGTAATTTTAACTCAATTTCTATTCATTGAGTTAAATATCCAAGTCATTAGTTTTGTTTTTAACAGAATATGTGTGAATGTACACTGATTGATTTACACTAAATATCCAATAATATTGAGTATATTTATATTTTTCAAACATAACTATTTCATTTATTTATCCTTAACCAAAGGATATGGTCTTTATAAAGGAATTCATCTCAACTTACACTCCATTGAGACTTATTTGTTGTTATACGCCAACTCACTTTAATATGGCGTATATACTGTACATTGACAAAGTATATCATGAAACCCTTTATTCTCATGATATTATAATGTTTTTATTACCTCAATTACATGTATTCAAGCATCTCTAAATTGGTTAGGAACACAAACTAAAATATCATTTTAAATGTTTTAAATATTTATTCTTCTAAATAATTCTCATTAATGTCCATGTTTTAAAAATGGTTTTAAGGATTTATTTATATGAACATGAATATTTTAAAATTAAAATTCCATTTAAATGTTTCAATGTGGTATGAGACACTTTGATTCAAAAATCTATTTTAAACAAGCTTCTTGATAAATAGTGGGACTTTTAAATGTTTTCATAAAAAAAAGATATTTCTCTCAAATATTTTTACTGATCATTTACAACTATATCAACATAATTTAAGGGATATTATTCTTGATCGAGGTTTACTTATTAAAATACAATTATTCCATACTGTATTGAAGGTTTTTTGATATGTTTGACTGTGGATGTGTTATTTTTATTCCATTATTTGTTTATGGATGAAGTATTTCCATTTAGTATGATAGTTTTAATATGGATGTTTATGTTATGTTTAAAACTCTTCATATGAGGAATGCATTGGACATAGTAAGTGATAGATGGAGCCCACAATAGCTCCTCGATGCATCGGTAGGTCTCATGAGAAAAACTAGTGTCTTGGCACAAGTCCTTGACAAAATATTATTTGTAGTCTTGGCGTCGGGCCTTGACTATGTGGTTATGAAGTCTGGCATTTTGCATTCCATCATTATGAAAGTGGCTATTGACATTGCATGTGATTATTCGACTAGTAGAATATCCATGTGAATAGTTAAATGGAATTATTTGATTTTATATTTGTCATATTATGTTGAAGTTCAAGTTTAGAAGGCTTTTGCTTTAGTCTTATACACTGCCTTAAATTTTTATGCTTATTTATGAAAGTTTCTGCTATATTTTTATCCTTAATGAGCATATGAGCTCACCCCTTTCTATGTTCTATTTTTACCAAGATGTAAATAAGTATTTTATGGTTTAATTTTAGGGATAATACAAGGATATACGTGTGTTTAAAATGGGGAAAACATGTTGTTGATGTTTTTATTTCATGATGTAATGTAAAACTTATGAGTGTATCTAATACTTCCAAGTCTTCTAAACTGATCGGTCTTTCGAGACATGATTCTTTGTATCATGCCAATGTTATGTAATAATTCACCAACTCTGGGTAATTGGGGTTAGGGCATTACAGTGGATCAGTACTCGGAGAGATTTACAAACAGCTCCCAATACTCCACAAACATGGTATGTGACCCTTACATCAGGGCCCGAACCTTTGCACTATGGTTCCGATGAGATATTAGAGCTATGAAATTTTTCGCTCAGCATCCGGATGCAGGCTAGGGTGATAGAGAATGTTTTTCTAATTGACATATTCCTTGCTGAGTAGGCACTGACAGTGAGAGAATGTACTAGATAACAGGTAGCAGAGTCATTTGCAGCAGGCTGTAGACATACGAAGCAGAATCCCAAGCGGGCTAGATCCTATGGAGGGTGACCCCAGGACATAGGGTTAGAGGTGCGAGGATCGAGAGGTCAAGGGAGGCACTAGTGAGGCATGATTGTTTTTCAATTGGGGCAGAGGTTCATAGAGCTCGTGACTGCACGAACCCCCATACGGATGATTGGAAGACAGTGGAGGGGACACCGAGGCAGCCGTAGTGGCATGAGCTTGAGAATCAATAAGGCGGCAGAAAAGACATGGGAGAAGGGCGTGCAGAGGGTGGTGGTTGGGGTCACCAGGAACTACCACCAGCAGCACCAAGGGGTCTACAATGGTATTAGATAGTAGGTGGATGGGGACAAGACCAACTACAGGCAGTAGATACTGACGATCCTGAAATCCCTGAGATGATATGAGGTATGATACGTATATTTTATACTTTAGCAGTAGTTCTTATCGACACAGGTTCTAGCCATTATTTATGTGCTTCTGACTTAGTACAGGACTCTGAGTTTTTGAATGAGCTTTTAGATCGACATTTTCATTTGGATACTTATATGGGAAGAGATTCTGTGGTCACTCACATGTTACGATAGTGTGATCTTACTATCCGAGGAGAGAGATTCAGATGGGATCTTCTAGTTATGGCATAAAATCCCTACGACATCATTCTAGGCATGGACTGGCTATTAGCAGTTCACAGACAGATTGACTGCTTGATAAGTACAGTGTGATGTACGCGCAGAGATGGAGGCCAATTTTCCATTTTTGGTGAGAAGGAAAAAGAGCAGCACGAGATGGACTTGCGCTCAGGAGGGTGCAGCTAATTACATATCAACAGGCTTGCATGACCTTCGATGTAGTGGATGAGGCTAGTCCACAGTTCCATGCGGTGGTGGATGAGTATGAGGACGTCTTTCTAGAAGATGTCCTATGACTACCTCCTCATAGAGTGGTAGACTTCCGAATTGACTTGTACCTAGGAACAACACCGATATCTACAACAGCATATCAGATGGAACATGCGAGGCTCCGGGAGCTGGAAGCATAGTTATAGAACATACAGAGAAAGGGATTCATAAGGTCCAGCGTTTCTCCATGTTCATCCTCAAAGTTGTTTTTTAGAAGGAAGACAGATGTTTGAGGCTATGCGTGGACTTCCCGCACCTAAACCAGGTGTCCTTGAAGAACAAGTATCTTCTGCCGAGGATTGATGATCTGTTTGTTTATTTGAAAGGAGATAAGTGGATGTCGAAGATAGACCTTAGATCGGGCTATTATCATCTCTATGTACCGGACAAGTGGATATCAAAGATAGCCTTTGAATTTCGATATTTCAATTACGAGTTCTTGGTGATATCTTTCGGTGTGAGAAACACCCCAACAGTGTTAATGGAGATCATGAACAAGATCTTTCTGCTATACCTCAATCACATTGTGGTGGTCTTCATTGATGTAATCTTGGTGTACTTAGTGTATGAGGAAGATCACGTTGTACACTTAAAGATTGTTTCAGTCACAATACGGGAGCACCACTTATATAGGAAGCTCTCGAAGTGTGATTTCTGGATACGGAAGATTCACTTCCTGGGACACATCATCTTAGAGGATAGAGTTGCAGTGGATCCAGCGGAGATCGAGGTAGTAATTTCTTGGGATCCATCTAAGAGTGTTATTGGGGTGTGAATATTCCTTGGATTAGTAGGATACAATGAGAGGTTTGCACCTGATTTCTCTATAGTAGCAGCTCCTATGACTACCTTTATGAAGTAGGGTAAACCCCTATTGTGGTCAGAGACATGGAAGCAGAGAATTCAACAGTTGAGGCAGAGCATGACCAGCACTCCCATCCTGAAGTTTCCAGAGGAGGACACTGACTAAGTGGTTTACTGTGATGCATTAGGGACCAGACGCGGTTGCGTCCTGATGTAGGATGATACAGTGATTACTTATGGATCACAACAACTAAGGCCTCATGAGAATAATTATTCAACTCACGACATGGAGTAAATAGCTATAGACTTTGCACTGAAGATGTGGAGACACTACATGATGGTCGAGCAGTTCATTGTATACTCATACCACAAGAGTCTCAAACATATTTTCACATAGAATGATCTGAATCTAAGACAGTGACGTTTGCTTGAGTTCCTCCAGGAAAATGACATTGAGATAGTCTATAATCTTATGAAGGGAAACGTAGTGGTAGATCTAGTTATCCAAAGATTGAGTTCATAGCTACTAAACGGGGCTTTAGAGCAGTTCTCCTCACTTTTGATATCTTATGTGGATTGAGATGAGACAATCTACCTCCAGTCGATGATAGTTTTCCTCCACTCCTTTAACGAGTTAGGGAGGCGCAACTCGGAGAGAGAATCTGTGAGACTACAAGTTCTCAGATATCCTCATGTGGTGAACCTAACGTATATTTTGTATGTGGGGAGAATGCTATCCGATTTATAGGACATACAATTGTACCGGTGGTGCTACAAGAGGAGGTACTAAGGGAGTTCCATACACACGCTGTGGAGGTACATCCTGGTGTGGCATAGATGTACCAGGACCTTCGGCGTCAGTACCAGTGGCCAAGTATTAAGGCTTCCCAGAGACGTCATGAGTCTTATAAAGACAGGAGACAAAGACCCTTAGAGTTTGAGGAGGATACCATGTCTTCATACTGGTCGCACCCCAACATGGATTGTGGAGATTCGGCTGGGGAGGAAAGATCTCTCCGATGTTCATCGGACCTCTCTAGATTCTCAGCAGAGTGTGTGAGGTGGCTTACTGTCTAGATCTTCCCCCACAGATGCACCAGGTGCATAATGTTTTCCATATGTCACATCTATAGAGATGAGTTCAGGATCCATCCCACGTTATCTACTAGGGCGAGTTAGACTTTGATAATGGTGTGACTTTTATGAAGTTCCCAGTGGAGACCTAGGATTGACAATAGTGAGTCCTTCATGGATGGTGGATCCCTCTGGTGCAAGTTTGGTGGTAGGATGAGAACCTCCAGGAGAACACATGGGATCAGGAGGCTTAGATTCATGCTCAGTACCATCATTTTTTTGGTTTTCCTTGTTTTGGATTTCGGGGATGTAAAGCCTTAAGGTGGGGAGAATGTAATGTCCTGTAATTTCCATATAAATATTTTGTTATACCAAATAATTTTGAGACCATGAAATCTGATGGTGCATAATTCCGAGGTCTGTAGTGCCCTGAATAATCCGTCAAGGACTGTTATGTTTAAAATAGCATGAGTGAGTGGTTTTCCTAAAAAAGTGGAATAACTCTTAAAAGGATTCCTGGATTAGAAATTCGAGGGCACCATTGCATTTATTACGGTGGGTTTACCCTAGGTGTGACTTAATATTAATCGAAACAGGCCTCCATTGAGAAAAATCGTAAGTGGCATAACTAGAAATAAAATTATTAAATAAAATTATTATTTTTTCCAAATGATTATAACTCAAGAACAAAAAATCAGATTAAAAATATGAGACCACTGCTGAATCCATTAGGATATGCTTTCCTTAGGCAGATCCAAACATTGGACGATGCTTGACAATAAGGGAAATTAGTTTTTGGCCGTAAATAAAATAATTAAATAACAATTATTTTACTTTCATATTCTCTAACTTATAAACTGTTTCTCAGATTGAAAATTTTAGAGTACCGTTGGATTCATATGGGTAATTTTTCCTTAGGTAGAGCCTAACCTCGACCGGCACGAGTCGAGGGTGACTGTTAACAATTTTTTATGTTTATTTAAGTTACATTTAGTAAACACGATGGTGGAATTTTCTATCTATTAAAACGGTGATCGGATTAAAAATATGAGGGATTTGTTGAATAAACAACATTGAAATTTTCTAAGATATGACTTAACTTGGGCCAGTGAGGGCCGAGCAGAAAAGTTAATTTCTTGACTTTTAAAGAAAAATAATAAAATAATTTAAAAAGAATTATTTTATTCTTTCCCCTCCGTTGCATGGCAGATGGAGACACTGCAGGTCAGAGAAAATGCGGCGGCAAGGAACATTAATGAAACACATGGATGACCCGTATTCCATAATGTAACAATGAATTAATCTGTGTAAAACAACAATGTTGTTTCATAAATGAAACAGTGTAATGACGCGATGTAAGGTATTTTTAGAAACACTGAAGTGTGAGTCTATAAATAGTTTTACATGTTGGAAAAAAATATGGAGGAATTATTTGGGGGATTCTTGGGTGAAGCTCTAACACATTTCCACCCTAGTGAAGAACGTATAATGACAAAGAACACCTTTTGATGGTCGGAATCGGGAAGCGTCGTTGACGCCATAAACCCTCAATGGTGAATGTGCGACATCGAACATCATAAAATGTAGAGGGTTTATGTGCTTTGATGTTCCCTCACTTCCTGTTCCTGAAAAATATAATGATCGCAGACCAACCGACTAACGGGTTGATCGATGTCTCATCTAATCTTGTAGATGGTTGTTGCAGGATCTTAAACTTGGTGATTATTATTATTTTATTATTATTAATTTTTACTCATTTTTTAAAAACTAACGTGGAGGGAGTATGCCAAAACCAACAAGACCCGGACCCTCCTCTAATCATGGCCTTGTTGTGTTCTTCATAGCGGAGCAACGAATGTGGCGACAGGGATTTGAAGGCTATGAAATGACAACGACATTTTGATGGCCCGCGAAATCAATTGCAGGGGCGCCATCCAATGGTGGTTGTCAAAGGAGGCCCGGAGAAACCGATTGCGGGCGGTGGGAAGGTGGCACGCTGTTGCACGTCGCAGTGGCAATAGACGACCGACCCAAGCAGGCCGCACGGGAGAAGGGAGGCACCCAAATGCACTTTTGGGGGAAACAGCCGTGGCCTGCGGTCCACTGTAGGAGAGGGCGACGCGGTCCCACGTCGCATCGTGCTGGATGAAACATCCCCGCATCCTCCAAGTGAGATGGGAGGAGATGTCCTCTTTCAGGCGGACCAGGATGGACGCGAGCAGGCCGAACGGGCCAGACCCGCCCAGCAGGACAGGGCAACCGCGGATCGGGCCTGCAAAAAAGCCGGGCTGACCTCAACAGGCCATACCTAGTGAACTAGGGTGGACCTTAATGTTCAGACCCGAGAAGGGTCAGGTAGACCTCAGGACCCATTGCGTCGGGTTTTCCTGACCGAGTCAGACCGGGCCCAGACCCAACCGACCCCTGAATGAAGAAACACTCATAATTGACGAACCGAGTGTCCGTTGGACATGCAGTCAGTGGTGTTGGGGCCCATTTTGGGAAGTGGTCCCTTTATCATATTATGGCGTACCTGACCGAGCTGGGTCGGACCGAGGTGAGAACACCTCCATTTCATGGAAAGGGATGTAACTAACAGACCATTCTTCTGATAGACGCGTCGTTTATGGAATAAGGACCCTTGTGACAAGACGGTCCTTTGAAGATGCTATAAGTGTTTTTTTACTGATTATTACATGTGACCTAGGTTTGATGAGACTTGAATCCAAACGGGCCCTCTTTACAAAAGTGCCTATATCTTACAGACCGGGCATCCGATCGATTCACCGTCTATCACTTTGGGACACCTAGGATGTGGCGGTCCCTTGGGTGTGTTTTTTGCGAGAATGTGTAATGGTTGAAATATATCTGATGACTTGAGGAGAATAGAATTCTGAAGATATGTCATGCTTCATGTGGGAATCCAATGGTTGGCTGTGACACGAGGAAGAAGAGCGACCCAGGCGGTTTAGCATAAAAAAATCCAGAGTGGGAAGATCTAGCTGTATGACTAATCATCCCTACTTCTGCATCAATGACCACAAATCATCAGCACTTGTGACCAATACTGGCCAACACCAGTGACCAATACGGGTCAACACTAGTGACCAATATGGGTCGACATCTAGCGACCAATATGGGTCAACACCAGTAACCAATATGGGTCAGCATCTAATGACCAATGCGTGTGAGAATATAGTGACCTATATGAGTTAGTAGTAGAGTTACTATAGATAGGATGATCTTACTTTATGACTAGTCATCCCTATCCCAGTATCCTTGATTTTATACCGTTAGAGTGAGCTATCTCTTTTGCTTTGTGCTTCATGATTTAGATCATGATTGTGATATTACTTTTGTGGTATTGCTGGTGATGTTTTCATTTTTATATTAATAAGAGATCTTTGGTGGTCTTGGGGTCCCCTACTGGGTATTGTTATACCCACCCTTTATAGGCTCCGCCCCCACGTTTGTGTCTAGTGCAGTCTACTAACGCTCTGAGGAAAACATTGTAGGTTCATACTTGGTGGAGATTGGTGCGACGGGAAAAGTCGAGATCATCTTTTTTGACATCAGACTTATAGATACTACCCTCTAGGTAGAGCTTTAGGGTAGATGTGATAGCTGTTTACTTTCAATTTAGTTTCTATATCTTGTATTCCGGCCCAATGTTTTTAGTTTACATTTGAACTTGTGGTTATACTTTACTCTTGTGGTTTTACCTTACGTTTGATGGTTTTTTACTTCAGTTTCCCCTTTTGAGTGAGTATAAATCTCTAAGAAAATGGCTTCCCAATTCGGAAAAAGCCTTCAGGTGCAAGTCACCAACCCCTGGACTATGGATGGAAGGATTGGGGTAGTCACGTCTGGGCCCTGTGAGACGGGTCATGACAAAGCCGTATCAGAGGGCAGTCGATTTTACCAGAAGAAATAAGAGTATGTTTTTATGAAGTAATGATGTAGAGTTTCTTGAATTTCGTTTTTATTTCGGGGAGTCCAATGTTGGTGCGGCGGATGATGTATCCATACAACAGGACCCTAAATTATGTTTTTCGAATTGGTACATGAAAACACCAATTTCTCATGTTTTGAAATGTTATATTGACCTTTCGGAAGTCATATCACTATGTATAACTGATTGATTGTGGTAAAACTATTTCTTACAGGATGCCTCCATGAAGATAGCTACCCAGGATTCCTGTTAGAGACTGTGATAGTGTCCCACCGACCAATGAGGCATCGGTAAAGGGACCACTCGCATTGATGGAATCATTGGGTTGTGTACTAGTAGAACTACCACCTGTTGCACAGAAGATGATACCAGTGGATCATGAACGCCAGTTGACCTTGCTTCATGAGTTCAAGAGATAGTGGCCTTCGATTTTATGAGGTGAGATAGACCCCCAAGTAGTAGAGTATTGGCTTGAGGCAGTTTCGTGAGTCTTTCACTTAATAGAGACACCCACCATGAGGATTGTGAACTTGGCCACTAGCCTTTTTCATGGCTCGGTATGGCGACGATGTAGCTCAAAACTCCAGGTGCATGAGCATTCAACCCTCACCTGGATGGAATTTTAGAGCCTTTTTAGGATGGATTTCATGCTGGTGACACTATTCTTTGTGCATATTCATGAGCTACTACACCTGCAGTAAGGCATCTGGACTGTGGCTCAGCACTCTGTGTGATTTACAAAACTTTCTCGATACTTCACCGACATAGAATGAGACCCTTACATTAGGTCTCAGACCATTGAACATGGACTCTAATGAGAGATCAGAGTAGTGAAAGTTTCACTCAACATCACGACATAGACTGAGGTGCTATAACAAGATTTGCTGATTGGGTGCTTCCTTACTGAGAAGGCACTGATAGTGAGATCCCTTACCAGAAGAATGGTAGTAGAGACATCTTCAACTGGTAGTATACAGTCGACGTAGAAGGCCAAGTGCGATAAGCCTTCCGGAGAGCGACCCCAGAATATAGGGTCAGAGGTGCACGACTCGAGAGGCCAAGGGAGCCACAAACAAGTAATGATACGTTTTTCCTATGGGGGAGATGGTCACAGATCTTATGACTATCTTCCCCCTATAGATGATCATCAAACATTGGAGGGGCCACCGAGGCATCAACAGGAGCATGAGCATCAACCAGGCAGCATACGAGAAAGGGGAGTAGGAAATACAGTGTGAGGTGGTCAGGGTCACCAGACACTACCACCACAACCCCCAGGCAGTCCACTATGAGCTCAGAGAGCAGGTGTATGGGGACAGGCCTAGCTACGGGTAGTAGAGGCTCACGATCCTGATGTCCCTGAAATGATACGAGGTGTGATTTGTATATTCTCTACTTTTGCAGCTATTTTTATAGACATGGGTGATAGCCATTCGTTCCCTGCCACTGACTTAGTTTGGGACTCTGAGTTTCCAACTAAGATTTTAGCTCGACATTTGTGTTTGGATACTCCTATGAGTGAAGATTCAGAAGTCACACACTGGTGCTGATAGTGTGATCTTACTCTCAGATGAAAGAGTTTCAGATGGGATCTTTATATAGCAGTGTTGAATCCCTACAACATCATTCTAGGCATAGACTGCCTATCATCCTTTCACGCATAGATTGACTGCTTGAGATGTATAGTGTTATGTACACGCAAAGATGGAGGCCAGTTTTCCTTTGTTGTTGAGAAGGAAAACAGAGCAGCAAGAGATTGACTTTCTCTCTAGAGGGTGAAGTAGATTACATATCAGTTGGCTTGTATGACCATCGACATGGTGGATGAGATGAGTCCATAGTTCCCAGTGGTGGTGGATGAGAATGATGATGTATTTCTAGAATATGTCCCAGGACTACCTCCTCATAGATAGGTATACTTCCACATTGACTTGTACCCACAAAAATCACCGATATCTGTACCTGCATATTAGATGGCCCCTGTAGAGCTCCAGAAGCTAATGGTATAGTTGGAGAACTTATAGATAAACTGATTCGTAAGGCCCATTGTTTCTCCATGGGAATCCCCGGTGTTATTTTCCAAGAAGGAAAATGGATTTTTGAGGTGATTTGTGGACTTCCAATGCCTAAACCAGGTGACTGTGAAGAACAAGTATCCTCTACCGATGATTGATGATCTTTTTGATTAGTTTATAGGAGCGAAGTGGTTCTCTAAGACATACCTCTGACCGAGCTATCATCATCAAAGGGTATGGGATGATGATATAGCAATGACAACCATCAGATGTCATTACAGACATTTCAAGTTCATGGTGATGCCTTTATGTGTGACCAACACTTTAGTAGTGTTCATGGGACTCATGAATAGGATATTTCATCAATACCTCAATCACATTGTGGTGGTCTTCATCAATGACATCTTGGTGTACTCATCATCCGTGGAAGAGCACATTGTACACTTGAGGATAGTTCTGGACACACTCATGGAGAAACAGTTATATGGGATGGTCTCAAAATATGATTTCGGGATACGAAAGCTCCACTTATTGGGACATGTCATCTTATAGGCTGGAGTTATAGTGGATCTTGAAAGGATCGAGGCAGTACTTTCTTGGTAGCCACCCAGGAGTGTTACTGAGGTGTGAAGATTCTTTGGATTATCCAATTACAATCAGAGATTCGTACCTGATTTCTGTAGAGTAGCTTCACCTATGAATGCTTTGATAAAGAAGTGTAATCCCTTCCAGGGGTCAAAGACATGCCAAAAAACCTTTCAATAGCTGAGGTATGGCATGAACAATTCTCCCATCCTAAAGTTTCTAGAGGAGGGGAATGACTATGTGGTTTACTATGATGCATCAGGGACAAAACTCAGTTGTGTCCAGATGCAGGAAAATGTTGTGATTTCTTATGGATCATGAAAATTGAGGCCTCGTGAGAAGAATAATGTGACTTTCAACTTGGATTTGGTAGTAGAAGTCTTCGAATCGAATATGTGGAGACACTTATTTATGGGAAAGAAGTTCATTGTTTACATATACCACAAGTGTCTCAAATATATTTTCACAGAGAAAGATCTGAATCTAAGACAATGACTTTGGCTAGAGTTCCTCCTGGACTATGAATTTTTGATAGTCTATACTTTTGGGAAGGGGAACATAGTGGCTGATGCACATTGCTGGAGATCAATTTCACAGCTACTGAATGTGGATTCAGAGTAGTTAGCCACACTTCAGATATCCTATGTTGATAGAGATGAGACAGTCTACCTCTAGTCGATGGTAGTTTCCTCTCCACTCCATTAGTGAGTAAGGGGGTGCAACTCGGAGACAATAGCTATACATTCTTAGATATCCTCAGGCCATGCACCTGACGAATATTTAGAAGGTGGGGAGCATATTATCCTTTATAGAGGATGTAAAATTGTACCAGTGGATCTACAATAGGAGGTGCTGAGGGAGTTCCAAACACCCCCTTGGCGGTACATCTTGGTGTGGTAAAGATTTACAAGGACCTTCGACATTAGTACTAGTGGCCAAGTATGAATACTGCATAGATCCGCTCGGAGTCTTATTCCAATAAGAGGTAGATACCATTGGAGTTTGAGGGGTGAGACCATATCTTCATTGGGGTCACTCCCCTTCATGGATTGTGGATATGGCCGAGGCAACAAGCTATCTCTGAGGTTCATCAAACTTCTCTAGTTTCTCAGTAGAGTGGGTGAGGTGGTGTACCGTCTAGCTCCTCCCCTACAGATTCCCTAGGTGCATATTGTTTTCCATTATGTTAGAGATAAAGATATTCTTCCATGATTCATCACACGTTATCGACTACGGAGAGTTGGAATTTAACGATGGGGTGACTTTTATAGAGTTCTTGGTAGAGATAGAGGTTCGATAGGAGTGAGTCCTTTGTGGATGGTGGATCCCTCTGGCGCATGTTTGGTGGTATCATAAGGACCTCCTAGAGAGAATATGGGGGCAGGAGGCACATATTCGTGCTCTGTACCCTAATTTGTTTGGTTTTCCTTATTTTGGATTTCGGGGACGTAAAGCCGTAAGGTGGGGAGAATGTAATGTGCCTAAATTTTTGTAATTGATTTTTTTATATGGAATCATTTTGAGAGAGTGAATTTTGACGGTGCGTAATTCCGAGGACTGAAGTTCCTGGAATGATCTTTCAAAGGTTGTTATGAATAAAATACAGCGCGTGAGTGATTTTCATGAATAAGTGGAATAACTCTTAAACAAGTTCCCGGATCAGAAACCTGGGGGCACCATTGAATTATGAAGGGTGATTTTACCCTAGTCATGACTTTTGTTTTGTTGGAGCATGCCTCCAGTGCGAAAACCTATCAGTGGCATAACCGTAAATAAAGTAATTAAATAATATTTTTTATTTTTCTAATGCTTGTAAATCACGAACGGTGACTCAGAATAAAAATCTGAGACCACCGCTGAACTCGTGAGGGAATGATTTCTTTATGCAGATCCTAACACTTACTGGCGCGGCCAACAGTGAAAGTTAGTTTTTGGCCGTAAATAAAATTATTAAGTTTCAATTATTTTATTGTAAAATTCACTAACTTATAAACTGTAACTCGGATTGAAAATCTGAGAGTATAGTTTAATTTGTGGGGACATTTTATCCATAGGTGGAGCCTAACCACGAATGGCGTCGGTCGAGGGTAACTGTAAATAGTTTTTGAATTTTTTTAAGGTACGTATAGTAAATGAGTAGGTAGAGTATTTATCTTTTGAACCGGTTCTTGGATTAAAAATTTGAGGGAACTGTTGAATCTGAAATGCTGGGATTCACCTATAAACGACTTATCTTTTACCATCGAGGGACAATCCTAATTGTTATTTTTTTTGAATTTTCGAGAAAAAAATAAAATAATTTAAAAAGAATTATTTTATTCTATTCTCTCCATTTCATGGCAGACAACGATGCTGTGGGGAAGCTATGATGCGACGACAAGTCACATTAATGAAACACATGGTTATTCCATAATGTAATAGTGAATTAATTTGTTCAAAACAGCAACGTGGCTTCATAATTGAATCAGCGTAATGACATGACGTCATGTCATTATGGAAACATTGCAGTGTGGTTCTATAAAAAGTTTTATGTGTCAGGAATAATAAGGGGGAAGGATTTGGGGGATTATCTGGCTAAGATTTGATGCACTACCACCGGAGCGAATAAGGATGAACGAATAGAAATGCTTTAGAAGGTCGAAAGCGGGAAGCGTCGTAAACGCTCCAAAACCTCGAGGATGAACATGTGGAAATGAACATCATGAAAGGTATGGGGTTCATTTTCTTTGATGTTCCCTATCATCCATCTCTTAAAAAATATAATGAACACAGACCAACCGTACAATGGGTTGATCTACGTCTCGTCTAATCATGAGGATGGTTGTTGTGGGATCTTAAACTCATGGATTATTCTTCCTTTTGTAATTATTAAATTTTCCTCAAGTTTAAAATTCTAATGTGGAGGGTTTGGGCCTTAACCAACAAGGCTCTGTCCCTTCACTGCACTTTTACTTGGTGTGTTATTCGTGGAGGAGTAATGAACGTTGTGACAAGGCATTTTTATGGTTGGCGGAAACAACCGCCGGTGCGCCATGCCGGCGGCGGCCAGCGGTGGCCGGAGGAGGCCCACAGAAACTGGCCATGGGAAGTGGGAAGGTGGAACACTGTCGCATGCAATGGAGGATAGAGGAGGCCAGACCGAGTCTGCCACAAGAGAGATGGGCGGCGCCCGCATAGCTGCTGGCGGCCGTAGGCGCCGCTAGCGGGCCGCAGAAGGAGAGGGTGGTGCCGCCCTCGCGCGACGCTGAGTCACAAATGACAAAATAGAAACACATCCATGGGGAAATCTGGGAGGATCGGTCCTCCTTCAGGTGGATGCGGGTGGGCCGAATAGGCCGGAATCGCCCAGCGGGCCAACACATTTGGGCAGAGCCCCACCCGGCAGGTCGGGTCAACTGCGGTAGGGCCTCGCGAACCCACCAGGCCAACCCTGATGGTCAAGACCCAGTGAATCGGGCCAAACCTTAACAGTCCAGAGCTAGGTGGGGTCAGGTATACCCCTAGACCTGTTGCATCGGGTCAGCCTAACTGGGTCGGACCAGACCTGGACCCAACCAGCCCTAGAATAATGAAATAACTATAACTAACGAACCAGGGGTCCGTTTGACATGTCGTATGACAACCCTGCTTTTTATTACATCTTAAACAAGATTTATTACATAAAACATCACTTGATACAACAAAGAAGATCGAGAGGTTTAGTGTCTTTGGGGCTTAGGATCATTACATAAAAACTTTAAACTTGAAATACAACATCTTTATTGAAAACTTCCTTTACATGACCACTACATTCCTTCGTACTTAGCAGTCCATGGGATAACTTGAGGACATGCATAAGAAAAGGGTGAGCTATAAAGCCCAGTAAGGGAGTACACAATGAATAACATGAGAAGTACAATACATGTTAGGCAATAGGCATATCAATAGAGCATAAGAGAAACATGAACATAAAGGCATGATAAAGCATGATAATCATAACATGGAAATTTGGCAACAACACTTAACATTGAATTAGCATGAGCCAAGGCTCATTTCACATGGAGAATGAGTAAACCCTTATTGCACTTGAAGCACAAGTAAACCCTCATTGCACCTGAATTAGCATGAGTAAACACTCATTGCACATGACGTATCATGATACTATACTTTACCCAATGCATTGGAGCGCTATAAAGGGCGCACCCTTCTTAAACATTTCATTTCATGCATAAGTGTGCCACATGGATCGTAAAACATGGATTCATAAAACATAATCCTTTCTTCCACGATAAAGGAATGTGGAATTCATACATGAAACTATACAATCAATATGTAAATGTGCATAAAGGTGAATACCCTTTATGGAGAAATGGGCATGGTATTCACTACACAAAGACATTGGCTTAGAAAATCGGTGCGATTTCGGCAGCGTAACGACGTGACATAAGAATTCATAAAAAAGGTTGATGAGAGAGAAAGGGGTTCCTCATCATATTTACATGTAATGGACAGTAAGGAGGTCATATATATACATGTCCCAACAATTGAAATGGAATTTAGATTCATGATACAAAAGTATTTCTTGAATGTAAAAGAAGAAAGAGAAGTTCCTTTCGGAATTTCGGCATAGTAACGGGTGTACATGGGAGGCATTTAATGAGAGAGAAAGGGTTATCCCATCATTCAAACAATAAGAGGGAAGTATGGGGGAGGTGCGAAACCAAACCCCAATATTCATAATTGAAATAAAAAGGTCAATACAACTTAAAGAAAAATTGACAAAAATGAGAAAGGAAGAAAAACCCTTACTTGGAAGTGTGCTTCCAAAGGCTAGAGAGAGGCTTGTGAGAGGCTTATTGGGAGCTTGGGGCACCTTGGGAGGATTCTAGAGAGAGTAGGTCAGAGTTTGGACGAACTCCAAGGGATTTTAGTGAGGAGGAAGTGGGAGCTTGGGTGGGTTTATATAGGAAAGGTGAGAGAATTCTTTATTATTTAGGTTTGGGACCCCTTATATTAAAATAATCCAAACCACAAACCATCCCATGGTATTTGCCCATGGTTTCTGGAAAAGGAAAGAGGAAAACAATATTTTACAAGGCCAAGGTCTGAACTTATTAAAAAATTAGGGTTGCTTATGTGGAGGCGAGTCACACTCCCATGGAAATTAATTTAAAAAGGCAAAGTGTTGAATAAGTCTTGAGGGCTCCATTAATGCTTTGAAAAGTAAGTCAAACAAACCCAAAACCTCATTATTTTAATGATAAAACACATATTGGACGAACATAAGGATTATGGTATTTTATTACATCACCATTGGGTCATTATGATGTCATAAAACACATTATATATTTAAATGGTATTTAATTTTTACCCAAAAATTTGACTGTCTCAGAAAATTATGAAAAACTCACCGTCGGATAATTTCGACGTCCTGATTCCAAAAATAATATTTATTTTATCTAAATAATTTTCTAAATATGTGAATTTTCACTTTTAAAATAAAAACCTACATTTATAAAAAAATTCACGGGTTTTGACAGAAATGGATTTCAAACCTTAATAAAAATTTTAATTGCATTCATAAAATTATAAGATCATTTATACTTAATAAAAAATTAATTTAATATTAATAATAATATTTTATTAAAATATTATTTAATTCAAAAATCCTTTAATTTAATAAAATATAATTCTTAATTTAATAATAACTAAAAACACCATTTGTACTTTAAAAACTAATTACAATGTATCAAAAATGACTAGAAATTATATTCATTATTATATAAAAAAATAATGTACATGAACATGGTGATACTTATTTGTTACATAACCCCTTAAAATAGCCGCATAAGACCTAAGGGTAAGGTGTGCGATGGTGACATACTCTTGGGGCGGCTCAGATAACATCGCTCGAGTGGTAATTTCAATCAACTTCCACTTTTCCCGTAGACGATCACGTTCGAGCTTGACTTGATGAAGCTCAGCTTGGGCTTGGTCAAGGGAAAAGCCCAAAGACGCCACCTCTTTTCCAAGCTCCGACAAATGGGCTTCATAAGGGGCAATTCTACTGGATGAGGCCATCGCTTCCTTTGTCTGAGTAGAGAATTGGTTCGTTAAATCCTTATATTTAAACTACCCAGATGATCATTGTTCAACGTCTATAAAAGTAACGGTCACAAATCTTAGCGTAAAACTAAAGAGGTTGACATCTTATAAAAACATTTTTCATAAAGAAACATTTAACTGGATCAAGAGGGATTTTCCATTAATGAAACTTTGGGTCGTTACAATATTCCCCCCTTAAGAAATTTCGCCCTCGAAATTTTCCTTTTCCCACTCTAAAACAAATGTGGGTAACTCAGCTTCATCATATCCTCCGACTCCCTTGTTGCTTCTTCAAACTTGTGGTTTCTCCACAACACCTTGACAAGGGGCATTGTCTTATTTCGTAGAAATTTTTCTCTACGATCTAAGATCTTCACTGGTTGCTCCTCATAAGAAAGATCGTCTTCTAATTGTACCACCTCGGAAGAGAGTACATGTGAAGGGTCTGGTATGTACTTCCTTAAGAGGGATACATGGAAGACATCATGCACCTTGGCCATAGTAGGTGGAAGTGCTAGTCGATAGGCCACAACCCCAACACGATCAAGAATTTCTAAGGGGCCGATGTACCTTGGACTTAACTTCCCTTTCTTTCCAAACCTCATGACCTTATTCCATGGAGATATGCGTAAAAACACCATGTCTCTGACTTTAAAATCAATGTCTCATCGACGATTATCTGCATAACTCTTCTGTCGACTTTGGGCTGCCTTGATATGCTGCTGAATGGTTTTCACCTTATCCACCATTTCTTCGACCATTTCTGGTCCAAGCCGCTTACGTTCACCGACCTCATCCCAACAAGCTGGTGTTCTACACCTTTTCCCATACAGGGCTTCATATGGTGCCATTTGGATGCTCGAGTGGAAACTATTATTATAAGAGAACTCAACTAGAGGAAGATGTTGATCCCATCCTCCTTTAAAGTCTATTGAGCACGCTCTCAACATATCCTCAAGTGTTTGGATAGTCCGCTCGGATTGGCCATCAGTTTGAGGATGATAGGCCGTACTGAAGTTCAGTTCAGTATTCAGAGCATGTTGAAGACTCTTCCAAAACTTAGATGTAAATCTTGGATCTCGGTCAGACACAATAGACAGTGGTACTCAATGCAACCGTACCACTTCCCTGATATATATCCGTGCCAATTGATCCAAAGAGAAATACCCTCGAATAGAAATTAAGTGTGCAGTCTTTGTAAGACGATCCACAACAACCCAGATTGCATTGTTGCCTTTGGATGTCCTTGGAAGTCCGGTGACAAAGTCCATGGTGATGTTCTCCCATTTCCATTCTAGTATGGGCAATGGTTGCATCATCCCCTTAGACTTCTGCCTCTCTGCCTTCACATGCTGACACACCAGGTACTTTGATGTATATTCAGTGATCTCCTTCTTCATATTATCCCACCAAAAGTCTTCTCGGAGATCTCGATACATCTTTGTGCTCCCTGGCTGAATAGAGAAATTTGAACTATGTGCATCATCCAAAAGTTCCTTCTTCAGCTCCGAACTTGATGGAACACATAGTCTTCTCCCAAACCGCACAATTCCTTCTTCATTAACATTAAACTCTGAGGATTTTCCCTTTTTGATAGCTTCCACTTTTTCTTGGATTCCTGCATCATCCTTTTGAGCATCCTTTATCCTTTCCAAAAGAGATGGTTGAGCAATCATTTGTGAAAGGATTGATGATGTTCCCTTATTTATGATTCCCACATCCATCTTCATCAAGTCTAATAAGATTGGATCCTTCTCAATTCTCATCATTGATAGAATCGCTGGATCCTTTCTACTTAGGGAATCTGCCACCTTGTTCGCCTTCCCAGGGTGGTAATGTATTGAATAGTCATAATCCTTGATGAGCTCTATCCATCTTCTCTGGCGCATGTTAAGCTCTTTCTGTGTGAATATATATTTAAGACTCTTGTGGTCAGTATATATCTCACATTTCTCTCCATAGAGATAATTCCACCAGATTTTCAAGGCAAAGATCACCGTCGCCAACTCCAGATCATGCGTTGGATAGTTTCGATCATGGATTTTCAACTGCCTTGAGGCATAGGATATCACTTTATCATTCTGCATCAGCACACATCCTAAGCCCTTCTTCGAAGCATCACTAAATACCACAAAAATCTCCCCACTTGTGGGTAAAGTGAGCACGGGTGCAGTGATAAGCCTCCTTTTCAAATCCTTGAAGCTTTCTTCGCATTCATCACTCCAAGAAAACTTTACTCCCTTTCGAGTTAGCTTGGTAAGAGGGTTGCACAATCATGAGAAATTTCTCACAAATCGTCGATAATATCCAGCTAACCCCAAGAAGCTACGGATATCAGTTACCGATGTTGGCCTCGGCCATCCCTCAATTGCATCTGTTTTGGAGGGGTCCACAGATATCCCATTGCTTGTGATGATATGGCCCAAGAATGAGACTTCCTTCAACCAGAACTCAAACTTTCTATACTTGGAATAGAGCTTATCCTTGCGCAAAGTCTCCAGTACAGTTCTTAAATGCTCCCCATGGGTCTCCTTGGTTTTGGAGTATATTAGAATATCATCTATAAAGACTACCAAAAATTTGTCTAGGTAATCTCTAAAGACTCTATTCATCAAGTCCATGAATATTGCTGGAGCATTGGTGAGTCCAAAATGCATTACTATGAATTCATAGTGCCCGTACCTTGTACGAAAAGCAGTCTTGGGGATATCTTCCTTCTTCACCCTTACTTGATAATATCCTGACCGCAAGTCCACCTTGGAGAAGTATTGTGCTCCACGCAGCTGATCAAACAAGTCATCAATTCTTGGGAGAGGATACTTGTTCTTTATCGTGATTTTGTTAAGTTCACGATAATCGATGCAAAGCCGCATTGACCCATCCTTCTTCTTGACGAAGAGGACTGGTGCACCCCATGGTGATGCACTTGGGCGTATAAACCCTTTATCCAGATTCTCCTGTAGTTGTTTCTTCAGCTCTTCAAGATCAACAACAGCCATTCTATATGGAGTCTTAGATATTGGTAGTGCCCCAGGTATAAGTTCAATTGAGAACTCAACATCTCTTCTTGGAGGAAGACCAGGAAGTTCCTCGGGAAATACTTCAGCGAATTCCCTCACAATAGGCATTTCTTCAAGGGTGGTTTCTTCATTGGACTCAATCATCTGAGACAGATATGCGTGCTCATAAGGCAGTAATATCCATGCTTGAGATGATGGAGCTAAAGGAGATTTATCTTCCTCCTGACACTTGTAAAGAATCGGGGGTCGATTCTCCATATGGAGTGTGATTTCCCTCTCCCGACAATTTATGTTGGCTCTATATAAGGAAAGACAATCCATGCCAAGGATTGCATCAAATTCCACCAAAGGGAGTATGACGAGGTTCGCTGGGAAATTCAATCCACAGATTATAACAGGGGAGGACTTATACTCATGGGATGCAATGATTGCCCCATTTTCCGTACTCACCGACATCTTTACTTCCAGGATTTGTGGTGGTGCTGTGATTGTTCTACTAAACATTCGAGATATAAAAGAATGCGTAGAACCTGAATCAAAAAGTATGTTCGCTATTCTTGAATGAATAACTAGCGTACCTGTCACCACTTCGTTGTCAGGGTTCACTTTGGCAGAAGTGATGGCAAAAGTTCTTCCTTGCTGTCTTGGAGGTTGCTGGTTGCCTCCGATAACCCTTGGATTAGGGAATTGATTTGCAAAATGACCCAGTTCTTTGCATTTATAGCATTGAACAATGCGTTGAGGTTCGAACGGAGCGTTCCTCTCCTCTGTCGTAGCCGTGGGTCCTTCTTGCTGACAGTTAACATCTAGGTTCCCTTCTCTTCCACACTTGAAGCATTTTCTTGTCCCCCTAAGGCAATTTCCAGGGTGCTTCTTTCCACACTTTTGGAAAGTGGGGTGCTGGAACTTCTTAGTGCCGTTGGATTTATCCATCGGACCACCAGCATTGAAGTCCACCTTACGCTTCTTGTCCCCATGATACCCCTGTGATTCTCCGATCTCTATTTCAACATTGAGGGCACATCGGACAATTTCCTCATAGCTGTCGAAGTCACGGATTGCTAATGCTTTCCGCAAGCTAGGCTTCAACCCACCAAAGAAGCGGCCAACCTTGCATTCGGGGGTAACGACAAAGCCAAAAGCGTATCGTGCAAGCCTTGTGAAATTTGCCTTGTACGCTCCCACAGATTCTTCATCTTTCTGCTTGAGGGAAAGGAAGTCCCTTTCCATCTTATGACGGAGGGTGCGCGGAAAATATTTATCGAAAAACATCTTCCGGAATTCCTTCCATTCCAAAGCCTCGATCTCCTCCTCAGGCTTCGTATTTTTGATCAACGTCCACCATTGATCAGCTTCACCCTCCATACGATAAGCCGCCAGGAGAACCTTCTCTTTTTCAGAGCATTGGAGGATGGAGAATATCTTTTCAATGGAGTTGATCCATTGTTCAGCGATCGTGGGATAGGATGATCCACTAAAAGTAGGAGTCCTTTGTCTCATGAAGCTTTCAATAGCAACTTGTTCTTTCTTAGGGGGGGGGGTTGAATGTTCCTCTTGACCAGTGTTTCTATTCAAAACTTGAGTTAGCTGAGAGAGAAGCATGAAAAAGTTCGCGATTCCCGCTCCCATTGGATTGGGCATCTCATAAGTACAATCATCACAATGATCTTCACAACGGTTGTTAGCCCGAGTTCTCCTATTACCGGCCATTGGCTGGAATAAAAGAAAGTTAGAGGTAACACATAAAGGGTAATCTAAAGACAAAAGTTGATGAGTTATAAATAAACTTTAATCTCTTTAACTCATGAGTCTATAGGATTCAATCCAGGCTTTTCATGATCTCCCTTCTAATATATATTCTTAGGAGAATTTTTACCTTAATAAGGGTTCATACTAAGATTGTGAATTAATAAAAACATATCCCCCGGGAGTGTCGTAACCAAGAGTGAAGCAAGGCCCGTTGTCGTGCACCACTTCCCGTTCGAGTCTAGCTCAAAGCGGTGTTTTCAGGTTTTACCCCTAGGATACATCTGTGCCAGAGCCGCCTCTACCTGCTTGTATCCAAACAGGGATGTATTTTTTTGATAAACCACTTACTTAGTATTTACCAAAACTTAGGGATGTTTTTATTATACTTAGTATTGTATCTAAGGATTTACTAGGGTTTCCTAATCCCAAAAATAACTAAACCTACCCTTTGATACCAACTATGACAACCCTGCTTTTTATTACATCTTAATCATGCCTTATTACATAAAACTTCACTTTATACAACAAACAAGATCGAGTGGTTTAGTGTATTTGGGGATTAGGATCATTACATAAAAACATTAAACTTGAAATACAACATCTTTATTAAAAACATCCTTTACATGACCACTATATTCCTTCGTACTTAGCATTGCATGGGATAACCTGAGGACATGCATAAGAAAAGGGTGAGCTATAAAGCCCAGTAAGGGAGTAAACAATGAATAACATGAGGAGTACAATACATGTTAGGCAATAGGCATATCAATAGAGCATAAGAGAAACATGAACATAAAGGCATGATAAAGCATGATAATCATAACATGGAAATGTGGCAACAACACTTAACATTGAATTAGCATGAGCCAAGGCTCATTGCACATGGAGCATGAGTAAACCCTCATTGCACTTGAAGCACGAGTAAACCCTCGTTGAACTTGAATTATCATGAGTAAACAATCATTGCACATGACGTATCATGATACTATACTTTACCCAATGCATTGGAGCGCTATAAAGGGCGCACCCTTCTTAAACATTTCATTTCATGCATAAGTGTGCCACATGGATTCATAAAACATAATAATTTCTTCCACGATAAAGGAATGTGGAATTCATAAATGAAACTTTACAATCAATATGTAAATGTGCATAAAGGTGAATACCCTTGATGGAGAAATGGGCATGGTATTCACTACACAAAGACATTGGCTTAGAAAATCGGTGCGATTTCGGCAGCGTAACGGCGTGACATAAGAATTCATAAAAAAGGGTGATGAGAGAGAAAGGGTTCCTCATCATATTTACATGTAATGGATATTAAGGAGGTAATATATATACATGTCCCAACAATCTAAATGGAATTTAGATTCATGATACAAAAGTATTGCTTGAATTTAAAAGAAGAGAGAGAAGTTCCTTTCGGAATTTCGGCATAGTAACGAGTGTACATGGGAGGCATTTAATGAAAGAGAAAGGATTCTCCAATCATTAAAACAATAAGAGGGAAGTATGGGGGAGGTGCTAAACCATACCCCAATATTCAAAATTGAAATAAAAAGGGCAATACAACTTAAAGAAAAATTGACAAAAATGAGAAAGGAAGAAAAAACCCTTACTTGGAAGTGTGCTTCCAAAGGCTAGAGAGAGGCTTGTGAGAGGCTTCTTGGGAGCTTGGGGAACCTTGGGAGGATTATAGAGAGAGTAGGGCATAGGTTGGATGAACTCCAAGGGATTTTAGTGAGGAGGAAGTGGGAGCTTGGGTGGGTTTATATAGGAAAGGTGAGAGAATTCTTTATTATTTAGGTTTGGGACCCCTTATATTAAAATAATCCAAACCACAAACCATTCCATGGTATTTGCCCATGGTTTCTGGAAAAGGAAAGAGGAAACAATATTTTACAAGGCCAAGGTCTGAACTTATTAAAAAATTAGGGTTGCTTATGTGGAGGTGAGTCACACTCCCATGGAAATTAATTTAAAAAGGTAAAGTGTTGAATAAGTCTTGAGGGCTCCATTAATGCTTTGAAAAGTAAGTCAAACAAACCCAAAACATCATTATTTTAATGATACAACACATATTGGCCGAACATAAGGATTATGGTATTTTATTACATCACCATTGGGTCATTATGATGTCATAAAACACATTATATATTTAAATGGTATTTAATTTTTACCCAAAAATTTGACTGTCTCAAAAAATTATGAAAAATTCACCGTTGGATAATTTCGACGTCTTGATTCCAAAAATAATATTTATTTTATCTAAATAATTTTTTAAATATGTAAATATTCACTTTTAAAATAAAAACCGACATTTATAAAAAAATTCACTGGTTTTGACAGAAATGGCTTTCAAACCTTAATAAAACTTTTAATTGCATTCATAAAATTATAAGATCATTTATACTTAATAAAAAATTAATTTAATATTAATAATAATATTTTATTAAAATATTATATAATTCAAAAATCCTTTAATTTAATAAAATATAATTCTTAATTTAATAATAACTAAAAACACCATTTGTACTTTAAAAACTAATTACAATGTATCAAAAATGACTAGAAATTATATTCATTATTATATACAAACATAATGTACATGAACATGGTGCTACTTATTTGTTACATAACCCCTTAAAATAGCCACATAAGACCTAAGGGTAAGGTGTGCGATGGTGACAGACTCTTGGGGCAGCTCGGATAACATCGCTCGAGTGGTAATTTCAATCAAATTCCACTTTTCCCGTAGACGATCACGTTCGAGCTTGACTTGATGAAGCTCAGCTTGGGCTTGGTCAAGCGCAAAGCCCAAAGACGCCACCTCTTTTCCAAGCTCCGACAAATGGGATTCATAAGGGGAAATTCTTCTAGATGAGGCCATCGCTTCCTTTGTCTGAGTAGAGAATTGGTTCGTTAAAGCCTTATATTTAAACTACCCAGATGATCGCTGTTCAACGGCTATAAAAGTAACGGTCACAAATCTTAACGTAAAACTAAAGAAGTTGACATCTTATAAAAACATTTTTCATAAAGAAACATTTAACTGGATCAAGAGGGATTTTCCATTAATGAAACTTTGGGTCGTTACATGTCGTCAGTGGCGTCGGGACACCTTTTGGGAAGAGGTCCCTTTAACATATTCTGGAAGGCCCAAACGAGCCAGGATGAACCAAGATTCAAACACCCCTGTTTCACGGAATGGGGTTTAACTAACAGACTAGGTGTCCGATCGATGTGGCTTCTATAGAATATGGACCTTTGTGATAAGTTATCCCATTGAAGATACTCTATTTGAGTTTTGGATGTGTTTGAAGTTCAACCTGGGTTGGACCAGACTTGAATCCAACTAGGGAATCTTGATAAAAGTTCCCATATCTCATAGACCGTGCATCTAATAGACGCACCGTCTATCATGTTGGGGAACCTATGATAGGGAAATAACCTGGGTTAGATTTTTTTTGGCTTCATACTGGTTGAAATACAATTGATGGATTGAGGAGTAGAGACATCCAGAGATCAGGTGAGCTTTGTGAGAGAATCCAGTGGCTGGCTGTGACATGAGGAAGAAGAGAGACCAAGGCATGTCAACATCAGAAACTCTAGAGTGGGATGATCTAGATGTAAAACTGATCATCCCTACCTTTGAATCTGTGACCAAGATGGGTCAGCACCAGCGACCAATAGGGGTCATCACCAAGGACCAATACGGGTCATCACCAGTGTCCAATACAGGTCATCACCAGCGACCAATACAGGTCAGCACCAACGACCAATATAGGTCAGCATATAGCAACCAATACAAGTCCGTATACAGTGATATTTATAGGTCAGCAGTGGAGTTACTACGGAAAGGATGATCTGAATTTATGACTATTCATCGATATCCAAGAACCTTGATTTTATACCATTCGAGTGGGCTGTCTCTTTTGTTTTGTGCTTCATGATTTAGATCATGCTTATAATATTACCTTTGTGGTGTTTTTGTTGAGGTTTTCCATTGTGGATTATTGAGAAGCATTCGGGGGACTTGGGGTCCCCTACGGGGTATTGTTTTACTCCCCCCTACATGGGCTCTGCCAGCACGTGTGTGTCTGGGGTAGACTATTGATGATCTGAGGCAGACCTTAATAGTTCATACATGGTTGAGATTGGTGTGATGAGAGCAGTCAAGATCCTTTTCTTCGACATCAGACATACTGCTACTACCCTCTAGGTTGAGCTCCAGGGTAGATGCGACAACTGTTTTCATTCTTTTTAGTTTCTAGAGATTTTATTCTGGCCCACTATTTTCAATTTACTGTTGAACATGTGGTTGTACTTTACTGTCATGGTTGTACCTTAATTTTTTGGTTGTTTACATCAGTATAACTTTTTGAGTATGTACAGATATCTAAGTAAATTCATTCCATGTTTAGGAAAATATTTCAGCTTCTAGTCACCAACCCCTAACATATAGAAGGTGGGATTGTGGTAGTCATGTTTGGGCCCCATGGGTCGAGTTGTAAAAAATATCCTAAGCACATCACTTCACATAGGATATATTCTCATCTGAAAATTTGGAACATTGTGGGGAGTGCCCAATTAAAGTTGGATGCAATTATTGTGTTGTCTAAGATGGGGTGAGTAGAATAGTTCATCTCTCACCCATTTCCATTTCCAACTGATGCATATACCGATGATGGCACACATACCATAGAGAAGTGGTCATATATAATATCCTTCTGCGATTGTGTGTTGGTGGCATGGCTAGATTATGAAACCACATGTGAACAATATAACCCGCACCAGTGTGCCCGAAAATTCGGGTGCATTCAGAGGATGACTCCTCGGGTGTATACAAATATGAACCACAAGAGTCACCCATGTGTGATGCGACAGCTTTGGAGGATGTTTTCAAGGGATGAAGGGTAGATGTAGAATGTGTTTCCTCCGTTTAATGCTACATTCAGACTGGTTCACGAGTATTCTCAGCATTGGGAGGCTGCCTACCCTGGTGAAATTCTTAAGCGAGTAACTATCTTGGCCAGAATATTGGTTCTCTCACCACAACGACGAATGGTTATGATGGGGGACATCAAGAAGGTGGTTCAATCATGCACCAAGTTAGGGAGGCTATAATATAAGGGGAGTAAGGACATGAATCAACACCCACTAGACCAGTTATGGATGGATGTAAAGCGGGAGAGATGGCAGTGTTTGGTTTGGTGGCTCCATCTGGGAGGGCCCAAAAGGGAGGTGAATCACCTTGGGGATTCTGCAGAGTCTCTACTCAAGCTCAAGAGATGAAACTATATCCAGTATCAATCACATATGATTTCTTCTTCCCATATGAATTGAATGAATGAAAAAAATAGGAAACAATACCTCAACATTAGTGGCTTGTGGATGAATTTTAATTTACACAAGATGTCTCTAGGGGATATGGGACATATGAAGGGTGGGTTCAATGCTACCCCTTAATAGGGAAGAATGATTTTAATGGAGCTAGAAGAGGTAACACTTTCTCATTGTGACATACAACCAATGTCTCATAGGGAAAGGGTGCTGCTGAATATGACTACTCTCGCAGAATTGACGGTGGATCAACAGGAGGAGCGTTTCCTCTTATCCTACCATAAAGATTAATCATGAGAGGAAGAGGTTAATGTGGGAGATTTTCACTGATAAATAGAGGGAAAATACAAGTTATCTAATCCTGAAGAAGGTGAGATACCATATTTGGGCGGAATCTCCTTTGGAAAATCTCCACAACATTAGATGTAAGTCTCTATTACCTTTCATTGAACTTGTTCCCTCCTTAGCTTATCTTTCATTCTCAAATGAATCTTATCTACATAAGAGAATATTCAATTTGAAAATACCACTAATGAGGATGATGGAATGATAGTCATAGGGGACCAAACATCAGGGCCAGCTGCTGGTGTGATTGTTGTTTCGGAGTCCAGCGGTGCAGGGGGAGCAGGGGCTGCCTCTTCGGAATCATAAGAGCCCTAAATCGTATATGTAGGTCCACGTATTGGAATATCCATTATGGTAGACCTGAGGCAAGACCAAGCGGGTGACTAGGGTATTTTTCATACATCAGATCTATACCCATTGTCTAGTTGGTCAAACTGGCTGACTCAACTCTATCCTGAATAGTTTACAGGATGGTGCATACATTACTAATGAAAATGGATGGTAGACCTGAGGCTCTGCTATGAATATAGGTTCAGATATCAATTGTGTTAATTTCCTTAGCTGATGAATCCATAGTTACCTATGAGTGGCCATGTGGGGGTGGCTGATACTACTAGTGAAACAATATCTAGAATTGACTAGGTGGGCATCATCGAAGTGGAATCTGGTTATGAAGACCAACCCGAGGAGGACCGTGCTACTAAATTCCTTGAGGCGTTTCCCAAATATGAACATTCTGAACCGATGTATCAAGATGATACTACTTCTGATGAAGATAAAATCAAATACGTTTGTCATTGTTCATGGAATCTGATTAGACACCTTATCAAGGATACCCCACAAGTATAATGGATATCCCATATGGGGAGTCTTTGTTCCCGACTGCGCGAGCTATGCACTGGAGGAGTTAGTGTTTAATTCACTCACACAATTATTTGGGAATACCTTGATGAGATTTTACATGAGGACATTCATATCCTCATTGTTGGTTGGCTGCAATGGAAGGCTATTAATATCCAAAGACTCCAGGAGGCTGAGCATGAGATCTAGTAGTTGAGGATGCAGGTGAATGAGAAGTCCACATTTCTCAATGATCAATCTGGGCTTATATTATATTGAAGGCCCATCTAGTATAGGATGAAGAAAAAATTAGGCGAGTCTCTAAAGAGATGGATATAATCCAAGATGATGAGGATCAAGATAGAATCGAGGCTGATGAACTACAACCAATTTCCATTGAGGAGGATAGGGAGATCAATAGGTGACAGTAGATCCTAGATGCCATGATCCAGGGAGTAGTGGAGTTTGAATGCTCCACTGAATAGGTCAACCCATCTGAGGGTAGGGGCCGACCCATAAGCATTTTAATTTATGTGAACTCGTGAACTTATTATCATGTTTTTTTGTTTATGTTGGTTGCCTAAAAGAGTTCCATTTTCTATTTTGGGTTTACTTCATTTCCATTACTTTCATGAAATATCTAGCAATTGATCCCTAAGATCATGTGGGTCATGCTCACTGTGAGAAACAAGGGATTACTATATTGTTTTTCCATTTTAGTATGAGAGTTTCAAATAGGATTTAGGAATATGGGGCTTGAACATCCGATCCAGATTTTTGGGAAAGGAAGAGGGAGAACTGACATGGGATGTATGTTCTTAGAACAATGGATTTTTTGTTTTCCCGATGTAATCTAGTGCCTAAGTGGGGTAATGCTAAGGGTGTGGGAATCAATCCAAATAGAGGGGATTAGACAGTGTGCATCACAATACACAATATTTGGAACACTATCGGGATGGCATGTTAATGAAGGATAACTATTTACGATGTTCAAAACATAGCATCCCTATTACATTAGCCTAAAATGAGGATAAAAAATGAGGGCCGACCACTGACCATGTTTGAAACACGAGGCCTGACTCGAAATTCCATCCATTATCCTTCTAGAACATTAGCCCAGGATAGTAGGGGATCCATGAGCCATGAATCCATACTGTTAGGGGGTTCTTTCAGGCATGTAAGAGGATGAGGAGCCAAATAATGGGTACACTAAGGATAGAGGGTGGAGTGATCAATTGTTTGAATGGATTCCAACACTCTTGAAATCATGACACAATGATGAAAAAACATTAGCTTATCACATCGGTCTAATTAGGGATCGTATTCATTTATTGAAAGGATCCATATGGTGAGATCCTAGAGTGGCCCAAAGTTTTATGTCATGAAATTGAGTAAAATAGACACGTATTATAATAAGGTATGGTGAGGATAGAGGTAATGAATGGTCCCAAAAAGGGGAACGAGTCCGGGACAGCCGTATATAGGGTTTACAAGCTCATGACTTGATCTAGGAACTAAACATCCCGATGTCACTACGTATCCCACTAGGGTGGGAAGAAATCCATATGTAGTCCTGAGATTTCAGTTTTATCATCATGTAGGATGAATGTCATGCATGGTTTGGCTGCACCAGTACACATCCAACCAAAACCACTAAGCCCACATGAGTCGTTCTCAATGCAGGAGACAAGCAGTATTGAATGGACCTTCCTAGTACAGGGAGTCACACATCAGGGTTAATGGAATTCAATGTGAATGAAATCTCAATATTATTGACCCGCTAAGATAATTCATATAGAATCATGGAGGGGTAAAACTGAGTGTTTTGGAATCCAACAAGATCATATGGGATTGGAATGATGTGAATCATGAAGCCCAAGATCTGCATTGTAATGATGGTGTTGTGATGATGGAGGATAATTGTTTACCATTTTCAAATCACATCATCCTTTTCATGTTATCCTAGTGTGAGGATTAACAAATGAGGGTCAACCACTGACCATGTTCGAATCATAGGACCTATCACAAAATGTTGTCCATTAGTCTTCTAGAACATTTTCCCAGGACCGATGGCAAGCCATAAGCCAAAAATCTTTATTGTTAGTGGTTTCTTTCAGGCATGGAAGAGAATGGTAATATAGATAAGGGGATCATGAGGCATGGTCATGAAACAAGGGACTTCCCATTTGAAATTCCTCACTTGGGGTACTTTTGCATGACCCATTCTAGTATGCCAATGAGACATGTTAGTTAGAGGGAGTTGAATCCCTTTCCAAGGATGAGGGACATGGGGATAAAAACACATAGTATAAAGTCATAGAGAGGGCCATTGATAGGGGAATTGACTAAATGAAATGTTCACAGGATAATGACATACCAAATACTAATGTAAATGAGGACTGAGGAGGCCACCCATCTCGTGACACATTCCTAGGGCCGGACCTAAAGAAAAAACGTCTTGGAGTTCTTATTTATCCCACTAGGATGAGAATCAATCCATACATTGTTCTCAAAAGAACATAGTTTATGGTTATTGAACTCAGACCAGGTTGAGTAGAAACAAGGGAGATGCATGGTGTAGTAGTTACAAAACTCGACATGAACAAGGACATAGAGTCCACACAACACCACGCACCTCCGATAGAGTTCAGGCCTAGGGGCCGAACATGGGGTATGATTTTCGATACATGTGGCTGGGCACAAAGACAAAATTTCAGGTTGTTCCTATATATCCCATGTGGAGGGAAACCAGGACATACGTAGTTCTGGAATATGGCATGGTAGTGTACCAAAGCCCGGGGTGATACTGTCGTGCAGGTTTGTCCCATGCACCAAAAGAAGCATCATTTAATGGATTTGTTTTTTTATAGGGAGGATGTATTTTTTTAACAAAAAAACCAAGTATAGAGAATCCAAGAGTCTCTATAGGAGTCAATACATATACGGGCCTTGAGAAATTCCTTGGTCAATGACCGTTACCAAACATGATGCCCCCTTGAGTGAGGATATCACAATGTAGTTCCATTTTTCATCATGCATCCAGGACAATAGTTTTATAGATTAGGGTCATATAATAGGACCAACCCACATATTTTATCATCACGCAACAAATATGCAACACATTAAAGTCATGTGGGACTAGGAGGCATAGTTTATGTTCATATGGATTCGAAACATAAAAGAAGAATGCAGTTTTAGATGGAATGTTCACGGTGTGATAAATCATACCTAAAGTGAATGATGACATGGTCTACACCACATTTCATGCAACTCTATAGGAGAACTCCTAGGCTGAGGGGCCGAAAAAAGGTCAGATGATATGGGGCTAGACAAGAAGATGAAATGTTTGGGTGTTCCTACGTATCCCATTAGGATGGGAATCAAGACATACATTTGTCTTGAAAATGTTTTTCATTTTAACATCATGTAATAAGAACGAGGGCAGATCTTAGTTTATGGTCATATAGCTCAGACCATGAGAATAATGACTCTTCCAAGAAGGAATAAACCATATCCAAATCCCTAATCCCATGTGAGCCGCGATTGGTGTGGGAAACAAGGGAAGAGATGGTCTTTGCAACTTGTGGAATATAGAGAATGGGGAAATGGTGAGGAGCCTTGAATGAAACCACAGTATGGATTCATCCTCTTAATGCACAAACACGCACTGAGGGATTATATAAAGAGTGTCTAAATTCCAATTTGACATAATAGATCAGAAAAGGATGTGAATCATGAAACCAATATTCAAGGATTGATAGGGGTGGTGTAACATTAGAGGATAACTATTGATGGTTTTGGAAACACAACATCTGTATCATGTGACTTGAGATGGAAACAAACAAATGAGGGTCGACCACTGACCATTTTTGCAACATAGGACTTGTGTCAAATTGTCATTTGAAATCCTCAGGGACGTTGGCCCAAGACAATAGGAGAGCACTGAGGCCTATCATCCATTCCCTTTGGGAGTCCTTTTAAATTTGGAAGATGATAAAAGCCTAAATAAAGAAAAACATGATGAATAAAAATGGTTGAAAACATGTCTGTGTAGAATAAAACAGTCTAAGTCCTAAACCAGACTGCTCATGGGCACGTTGGTGAACTAACAAAGAAGGCTGAGGGGCCCATCATGAGACATGATGACTTGGGAAGATAATTGGAGGAATGTGGGATGGATAACCCTCAAGAGAGAGGTATGTGGTGTGGATATTGCAACCCTAAGGTGAATGAGGACATAATCGCACAAAATACCACATAGCCCCCTCGGAGGGCTTAGGATGAGTGGACCAAAAGAAGATATGGTTTCTAAGAAACGAGGCTAGACCCAAATAAAAAATTTATTGGTGTTCTTACATATCTCATAAGGATGGGAATCAAGCCATACATAGTTTTGAATATTTTCATTCAATTTAATGTAATGCGACAAAAACATGTATAGGAGGGGGATCTCAAAGATGAATTTCTATAGTGTGGGAAATAACTTGTTTTGAATGAGGGCATAAGCACACACATGCCGCACCATTCATAATCCCCATAGAGAACAAAGTCAAAGTGACCAAGTTAAAGAATAGACAAACCTAGGTTGTACCCGAACACAAAATGTCTGGGTTTTACTACTATCCCATAGTGATGCTAATCAATCATTACACAGTTATCGAGATGCCATGAATTTTGAAATCATGCGATAAGGATGTGGTAGATATTATTTTATGGTTATAGATTAGACAAAAAGATGACCAGTTTAAGGTTATATGCGTGAGAGAGATGGGTGGAAAAGGTGATTCACTATGACCATCATTTAGGAGACCATGGAAGATAAATAACGATTGATGGTAACTATTGACCATGTCCACAACATAGAATCCTTATCATGTGACCTAAAATAAGAAAAAAATTTAACATCGACCACTGAACATAGTCTCAATGCGGGACTACTATCAAATATTCCTTCAAAATCCTCTAGGATGTTGGCCCGAGATGGAAGGAGAGCACTGAGTCCTAGAATCCATGTCGTTTGGGGGTCTATTTAGACATGAAGGATAATGGAAACATAAACTATGGGATTCATAATGTGAGGTGGTACCCATGATGTTTTACATCATGCGACATGTGTGATGAATGAAGGATGGATTTCCAAAGTGGATTTGTGTGGCACAACGAAAATTGCATCACCTGAACGAGGACATGAAGTAAATTCTACACAAAACATTCTTAAATTAGATCTCGGGCCAGGATGCCAAAAAGGTCGAGGGACCTGATTCTATGATGAGAATGATAAATCCCAGCATTCCTACATATTCCATAAGGATGGAAATCAAGCCGAACATAGTTCTCAATGTGAAATACAGTTTAATATTGTACAAATAGGATTTGGGGAGATCTTATTTTATGGTCGTTTTGATCAGACCACTTTTATGTGACCCTTTATATGGGGAAATCACCATACCAATGATTCTAAACCCATGGAAGTAATGATAACTTTGGGAAACAAGGAATATGATCAGGTTCTCTTTATCACATAAATATACTCCAATAAAGGGAAGAGATCGGGTAGGGTCGATCCCAACTAGACCAAAATTCCAGCTCGAGGCATACTGATGTTTGAAGGGATAGAAGAACCAAATGAATAACTGCACCCAATATTTGGGACATATTAGGGTGGTGATAATGATGGAGGATGGTTGTTAACCATGTCCGAAACACAACATCTATATCATGTGACATGGAATATGAACAATTAATTGAGCATCGACGACTCACCATAGTTGAAATTCGGGTCATGTATCAATGTGTTGTTCAATATCCTCCAGGACGTTGGCTCAAAATCATAGTTGAGCCATATGGCTGAGAATCCGTACTGTTCAGGGGTCCTTTCAGTTGTGAATGTATGTGGAGACACAAATAAAGGGGACGCGTGAAGCGTGAATATGCCCGTGTAGTTTAACGACATGCATGATGGGAAAAAGTGGTGGAGATCTCCAAGGAGGGGAATAAATGGTGTAGTCCTGATAATCTTAACGTGAATGAAGGAAAACAAGGACTGGACCACAACATTTGTTTTGACTCAAGGGGGGTCATGGTGTTTCGGGATAGGCCTATAGATGTAATGTCTGGGCGTTCCTACATATCCCATGAGGATGGGAATCAACCCATAAATTGTCCTGAAAGGGAAATCCTGTTTAATGTTATGTGGAGATGATGTGGGAGGATAGAATAACAGAGAGGGGCACATGGTGCGATCATCATAAACCCAACAAGAGTGGGGCCAAATAAGTCTACACTACACTGTGTGTTCCACCAAGAGAAATATAACCGGGGGAAGTCAAAGAGAAGAATTTAGGGAATCATAGATTAAGGTTGCAGTTCTTGGACCATTGTGTAGTTTTTTGTCATGCGGGATGACTGTTAGGTAGTTTTACATCCTTCATCTTAGACAGATCACTCATTTTAATGTCATGGGGTGAAAATAAGACAATTTAGAGTCATGTGGGTCTATGACTTACTCATGAAATGTACTTATTGAGGAATTTGTAATTGTTTGGAGGAGTGATACACTTAACATCCATGGTACCTAGGTATTATGTTCCACTGGGGTAATCCTTGTGAATGAAATATAGTCCTTCCCATTTGGGTTCTAGTTTTTGTGGATTCACACATGGTATCATTGGCATTCTCAGGGACAACACCATGTGACTTTATAAGAATTAGAGGAGGAAAACATCTATAATTAAATCTCTAGATATATTATTATGATGCTTCTCTAGATTATGCAGGACACAAAGCCTGTTCTCATCAAGTGCTTCTAGTTCGGCCAGACGAATTTTGGCTACTTTATCTAGTGTCTGTTGATCGTAGATCTCTATGTGTAATGAGGGAAACTGAATCTCAATGGGAAGGACTGCCTCCGTTCCATAGACCCGGTAATATGGGGTCACCTGAGTGGAATTACTTGTCATTGTTTGATAATCCTAGAGAGCATTGAGTAGTTTATCCAGCCAACACTTCTTGTTCTGACCAACCATATTCTACAAAATATTAGGGAGGGTTTTTAGGAACACCTCGATCTTCCCATTTTCATTCCCATGATTGTGGGATGTATGGTTAGATCAGATGTTGTACATGGCATAAAACTTCTTATGATAGGCTATTCAGAAGTTTCTATTGTTATCTGCAAGGAATGTGTGAGGGAATCTGAATCGGTAGATGATATTGGAGATAAAAAATTTAAAGAATTAATGGGCCTTGACCTACATGAGCAGAACATCCTCTGTCCATAAGGAAAATAAATTTATAGTGGTCAAGAGGAACCAACATTGGTGAGTTATCACTAGTGGATATTGTCCCATGACATCGAATCCCCAGACCACAACTGGCTAAGAGTACTTGGTAGTGTGGAGAGGCTCCATCAAACAATTCAAAAATTAGCATGGATTTGGAATGCATGGAACCTATTGGAAAACTCAATATAGATATGGATCAAGGAGGACAAAAAATATTCCAATATTTGGATCTGATGAGAGAGTTTCGGCCTTGTCTGTTGAGCCCCACAAGAACTGGAATGAACCTTCTATATGACCTCAGAGATCTCACCTCCTTGAATGTAGTAAAGGATGATCCCATCCAAATAATGCCTGTAGAGGATTTTCTCAAGGCTCGGACCACTTTGGATGTGAAAAAAATGTGCACTGTCAGATTCTCTCATGCTCGGCTCGACCAGATGGGAGAATACCATAATGAAGGTACTCAATAAAGGGGGTCCTCTTGTTAGGAGTCAATTCCAATACTGCATCAAGGGGACTTGAGGGTGTAACGTGGATGCAACAGTGGTAAGGTGGGTTACATATGGGATATCATCTTTTTCTGGAGTAACGGGAGTGATCAGTCTCTTATAAGCTAAATTGATAATCAAACCATCATGATCAGGATCTATAAGGGATGTGGCCATGCTGGCCAAGGGGTCGGCATGACAGTTCAATGAAGAAGGGATATGAGTGACTTCTAGTAGAGATGAGAACATGGCCATTAGCTGGTGGGTATATTCTAATAGTTGTACGAGCTTCGGTTTTCTGACAAAATAGTCACTGTTGATCACTTGATGACTAGATCGGAGTCCCAATTCAAATGAAAGTGGGGAACATCAATCTTGAGGGATTGAATGAAACCAATTATGATAGAATAGTACTCTTTTATGTAGTTCTTACATCCTTCTAACAAGATGAATTAATATGGAAGAACAGCTTGTACCGGTGTGATGAAGATGATACCATTGTCCACTCGGTTGAGTTTGGGATCATTAATTCTTCTTCTAGTGAGGCTTTGAGAAGCGCCATCAAAATGATTTTTCCAACATGAAATGGATTGATCTATTGGTATAATTGATTTATCTAGAAAATCATGAACCAATGATTGGTCTATGGGAGCTGGATGGGAAGTAAGAAAGTCTGCCAATGCCTTTCCATTAATGGACTTCTAGGGGACAAAAGTGACATTGAACTACTGGAGGATCACTTCTCACTGGTCTAGAGAGCCTATCAACATGGGGCGGTTCATAATGTACTTTAGTGGATCCACCCCAGAAAATATCTGTATCTCATGGTGTTTCATGTAGTGTCACAATGTCTTCATTTTGAATTCCAATGCGAGGAATATCTTCTCGATAAAGGAGTATATATTCTATGTTTCATGGAGCATGTGGATGAGATCGTATAAACAATTCTCTATTACCTTATTGTTCTTCTATGATAGAAGAAAGATGAGAGATCATTCTAGAGTGGTCACATAAAGGACCAGCAGCTTTCTAGAAATGGGTGGCATCAGAACCGAAGGATGTAACAAGTACTATTTGATCTCCTCCAAAGTAGTATGACACTCCTCATGCCACTAATAATAATAAAGTTTCTTCATGATCTAGGATAATGTCTTACAATTACCAGCCCAAATTATAATGAATCGACATATGTAGGCTATGTCTTCTTAAAAGCCTCGAAGCTCCCAAATGTTGCTCAGAGGAGACATCTATATAATGGCCTTGATATTGTCTAGATTGATCTTGATGACTCTATATATGAAAAAGAAGCTGAGAAAATTTATAGAGGAGACCCTGAAGGTGAACTTCAAATGGTTGATCTTCCGATAGCAGGAATGGATGAAGCCAAACACTTTCTCGAGACCATTGAGATGTTCCTAACATTGGTGATATTTGACCACCAGACCATCTTCGTATAATTCTTCCAATTTCTCAAGTATTGAATTAAATATGTGATGCATGGAATGCTAATATGTGGCACCTACATTATTTAGACCGAAGGGAATTGCCCAGTAGTAGAATGTTCCTTGTGGTGACCTGAAAGTTGTAGACTCTTCATCCTTGGGGAAATTTGAATTCATTTATAATCAGAATACCCATCCATGATGGTGAGATGCTGGAACCTAGTGATGAAATAAATCAACTGTTCTGTCATATGAAGGGGAAAGTCATCTTTTAGTCATTGCAGGTCGAGATCCTGGAAGTTGATGAAGACTCTGATATGTCCATTCTTCTTCATAGTGGGCACAATGTTGTCGAACCATATGGGGTTCTGGACCTCCATAACAATGTTGTATCTATTTATCATATCAACCACAACCTCAACCTTGTCATAGTGAGAGGGTGAATCTTTCTGAGAGGTTGTTTGAATCCGTGATGATTTTCTGGATGACCGAGGGGGTGAACGACGACCTAAGTATATAGTCCTAGAATCTTGTCATAACAATAGGAAAAAAATCATGTTTCTTCTTTAGTATGTCCACATATATTTTTTTTCTTCGAAATAAGTAACAACATAAATAATCCATGGCTTCATATTCTTATTTTTACTGAGGTTCACCTATATATTTTCATCGACTACGGTTGAGACACCATCTTTTAATGTGAGAGGATCATCCTTCAAATCCTACTTTTCACTTATGGAGGAGGGATCGTAAGTGGGATGTGATTCTTAAGAGTCTAAAGATCCCGTTGGGAAAATGGTTCCGGCCTGAGCGGCGGTGGATAACACATCGGGGAGATCCTATACCACTGAGACCATAGTGATGAATGTTGTCGACCCAATCCCTTCGAGAATTTGACCCAAGGGTCTATGCTTGACGAAAATTTTTCATTTTAATGGGGATGAAATCCTGATACATTGTAGGAGTAGGGGATCTTAGATCACATGAGTTTGATTTATATAATAATATGTGGTGACCATATGATGTCTCTTAGACTTGGTAATGTGATCCCCCCTTGTTCTAGAAACAACACATCATTGCCCCATGTCTGGGGTCGTGGCCTCCAATCGATGGATTGGGAAAATGTAGGCATCATCTAGGTCTATCCATGGTTCATTCGTAGCCATAGCATGTTCAACCTCAGCAGCATTAATATTATTGTCCTTGATCTTATAATAATTAGTATCCACGTAGCAGGCTTCAAAAGAGGAGAAGGGAGATACATCACCATGGAGTATGCACACACGACCATTAAGGGAGTACATAAGGCATTGCTGATATGAATAAGGGACTGCTGACTGTAGGTGGAGCCATGGCCTACCCATCAACATGTTGTAGGTTGTATCCTATGAGATAACTTTAAACTCATTGCTGACAACTAGGCTACTGAAATGGGTATTTAGGAAGATGTTTCCAACTGGTATTCGTTCAATCCTATCACAACATTAAATATTCAGGTCAGAGGGACTAAGATCATTTTTGGAAAACCCCATCATCCAGAGTGTCCAGGTCCAGATTAAGTTGATCTTTGACCCTGTGTCGACAAGATAATGGCGAACCTACACGCCATTGAAAAGGCCAGTAATGTACAGTGGGTGTATATACCATTTCATGGGAGAATATTCATCTTTTATAGATAAATAGATAATGACTTGACATTCATTATGCTCTACTACCGTATCATGGAAGGATTCTACAAATTCAACCTCTATCTCAAAATGAAGGGGGATTCTTAAATCCTCAGCAAGGGTTTCAGAAATACCTTCTGAAAGACGAATAACATTGAATATAGACATCCTCGCAAGACTGCTAGAAAAATTATTATGAATATCATACTTCTATGCCAAGCATGATCTTATGCTGATAGGAGGTTATTATATTGTATGAGGTACGACGGGCCCTTCTAAATGAACCTATGGATGAATGGTGCTTGGAATGTCCCGTACTTCACTAGTTGAAATGCATGAAGCAACAACTTGTTGAGGCCTAGAAGACTAAGGCCGATCTGTAATAGAACGTGGCTAATTCTATCATGATAATGGTGGATCCACCTAATAAATTAGCCCAAACGGTGGTGGAGGTGGATCTTGTGAAACAAGATGAGAAGGATGTGCATGCTGATATTTAAGTAGGGGCTGTTGTATGGATTTGATGGCATGAATGAACTGGCTGGAAGCACCAACCAATACACCCTGGATAATAATGTAACCATGGATTCTTCGATGCCAGCGTCGACTAGGATGTTGGAAATATCCACTAGGAGCTCTTTATCATCAGGAATCTTGTAGGGGTTTACTATCTCCATGGTGTTAACTAAAATGTTCTTTTGTCCATTAATTGAAGAATCCTCCATCATTGGATGGATTTTGGGGTCATTATCCAACTCCAGGGGCTTAAAATCATCGAGAGTTCAAGATGACGATGGCATCAGTGGAGGACTATGTATTCCCTTTCATTGTTGATGCCTTCCCTTTAGGGAAAAGGAAGATTGAGATATTAACTCAAAAGTAGTGGCTATGGGTGGAACAACAAATTCTGAAGTCATGCGTCAATTAATACATTCATAGATAATACCATGAGTGTGGGAGACTTCCCATCAATCCATCGAGTTGTCATATTTTTGAGACCTATGATTAGGAACCTATAGCCACTCTCCTTCAATGTCATTATCACTATCCGGCTACATGAATACACATTCCACATGTTTTAGGTATGGGCCTAACCAGACTATGTTGTTATCAAAATGGTCTTGAAGCTAGTCATTAATCACATAGAATTTTTAAGGGCGTTCCACATGATCTGGTGAGAGGGGCCGTAATTGGGGTGATCAGTGTGATCCACCTATTTGGGCCACTTGCATTCTAAAAACCATAGGATTCCCTATTCTAAGGCACATCAAAAATAACCAGGGAACTGACCCTCATTAAACGAGTAGGTCTTAGTTCCGCCGATCCAAAAATGGTGCATTGGGAACCTTGCCCTGATGATGGGCTGGAAGAGCCTGTTGAGGCGGTGGAACCTGGATATCTCTCTTAGGTGGTGGCGGCACATTTATTATGGGAGCCTACTGATTCTATGGTGGGCGCTTCCAGGCCATAGGATACATATAAGGTGGTGGGCCTCAATGGGGAAATGGAGGTGGCTCCACTTGTAAGAGCTCCAGCATCTTGGGGGCCTCTATTTGTGCTACCACGATGGGTTCATCCTTAGTGGCTCTTCTAGTTGGAACTAAAAGAGGCTACAGACGTGACTACATGGCATAATGCAAGGCTTCCTCTAGACATTGGTCTCTATTTGAGAAATACTGAAATCCCCCTTGGTAGATATGGGTGATGAGAGAGGGTACCTTTTCAGTCTTGACATTCCCCAAACATATTATCAGAAACTATTCATGAGTGAGTGACATATCAAGGGAGTAGGTAATGCCTTTCCACTAGGAAACAATGTTTGTTATGTACTCATTAGGACCATTCATGCACATGAAGAGTTCTAAAATACCCGTCTTCCGAGTTTTATAGTAGAACTAGTAATGAAACTACCTATCAAGATTCTCCCAGCTAGCTTGTGATCCAATGGGTAACTGGTTGTATGAGACAAATGTGGGCCCTTCCTATGTTTGTGAAAAACAATAGTGTTTGGGGGTCTTTTGTTGTGTCATAGTTCCCAGCATGGGTCTACATCTTGAGATCAATTGGGCCAGATTCTGAAGTGGATCTCCCATCCCATTAAAAGATGAAAAGGTAGGGTTTAAAAAAAAAGGGTGTGGTGGCATATCATCCACCCATGTCAGTTATGGATTTCCATCAGGTAGTATTTCCACCTGCCATGTTTATAAATCCTCTTGGAGGGAAATGAATGAGGCCATTAGATCATCAGGGTGGGGATTCCTGTCTTGCAGAGGGTCCCTAACCACCAGGGTGTTGGAAGTTCTTCAACATAATAAGCAGGTCTGGAATCTCGTGTAGTGGCTGGTGGGATGACTTATGGGACTGCAGAGGGAATGACATGTGGAGCATTTGGGGGAACCAGAGCTAGTTCATAAGGATGGTTATCACACAATTCATGTGGATTTGGAAATTCTTATCATGCTCTCTTACCAGAACTCCAACATCTACACGTTTTATGTGGGTAGGATTGCCAGGGTCACCTGTAGGTAACTCATTAGGGGGAGTGTGTATTGTCCCCTGCTACCCCGGTCAAGGGTTTCCATAGTCTAGTCTATACTCTATAGTACGTTTAGAGAGGAGGTCATGGAAAATCTTTTTTTAATTAGATTTTGAAGATATGCTACATTTTCAGGGTCATCTTCAATCTTCTACACTAAGCCAAAAGGGTTAGAGGGTTTGGCATCCCCATTATACTCTTTTCCCTTATTGGGATTATGATCGATGGCTAATGAATCATTAGTTATGGGAAGAACAATTAAATTTCATTAATGGAGATTAAACCATCCCAATGGATCCAATAGATGTGGCACCCCTCGAGGGTATGTTATCTTCAAGGATCTTTATTTCATTATTTCTTTCGGATAGGTCGACCTTATAAACCACAGATTTACCTAATGTAATATCCTCAAAATCTCTTGGAATATCAGGATGGAACCAAATAGAACTGAAATGAAAGGCCACATACTGCCCTCAACCACATATTCGAATTTGGGGGAAAGCCTCCATGATAATTCAGCAGAGCACTTTAAATATATGAACGCATAATTGTTGGAGGGTCTGATGGTGATAGGGAGACAAAGGGTGCTATGCCATAATGATCAAAACTAAATAGGCCATACATCATTTCTGGTCAATATCATTAATGTTTTCTAGAATATTGGGGTACACCACCTGCCGACAATGAAGATGGAAGTGCATCACCCAGAGGGTTTGGAAACTGCACATGACCTCCTCTTGGGTAAGGGATACCTGCACTCTAAAGATGGAGGTTGAAACTTCCAAGAACATATATGGGAAATGTTCCACTCTAAGGATGTCCCACAAGCTCTTTGGCTTAGACCTGAGATTTGGCCCCTGGTTTCCCCATTCATCGACTTGGGGCAGCTGAGGGACCAGTAAAGGCACTGAAGCAGACCATTGACAATGTATACTTGATGGTGGACAATAAGATGAGTGAGATGAAAAACCACCTCATCTTGGTATGTCTTCCGAATAATGCAACAAATGAACTACCATATCCCTGTAAGATGGACTAGTGACCACTACATTATGCATAGGGGCTACAGTTGCTGACAATGGATTTGCCTGTTGTTAATCCTCTATCAATCCCCATAATATTTCTATATGATCTATGATTAAGGTGTAGAATGATCTTGTTGATGACAGGTAGGATTGCAAAGCCATGCCCTAAGAAGAGGGTAAACCTTCCTTCTCTTGGATATGTCTTGAGAGGGAGGAAATAATTTGGTGTACCTCACATTCTGGGAGGATGAGGCTTATACACCTTGTTCCTACTCCGGCCCTCGAAACATAGGAATGAGTTGAGGGTTCCCTTACAGAATCCCATTTCGCCTTGGAATCTGAAAAGTAGATGGGTTTAATCCTGTTCTGAAACTTCTCGATATTCTTCCTTTGGTGGTGGTAACCCACCCTTCTTCCCCGGGATGGTTCTTCAAGATTGGGTAGGTTTATAACACGAGTAGTAAATTTGGAAAAACTAGTGCTGGGGCAAAGAGTACATCCACCTGGGAGAGTCGGGGTGTCGTGACCACCTAGAAAAAGGTTAAAAGGAACACATGGAGGGCCTCCACGTCTGTTGGCTGGAATGCCAATAGAATCCCCACATGTAGTGTTAGAGCATGTAGGACCTCCGCTAGAGTTGGGGGGAACATGGGAAATATCTCCATACTTCTTTCTATTAGTGATGAAGGTATTGTGGGGCCTTCATACTGGTCAAACATAACACTGGGAAGACCTCCTCATTTTATGCCAATGAAGTAGGGAAGAGCTATGTTTCTCTAATTTCCTGGATGACGCATACCATCATCAGTGGTAGTAAATACATGGGGAAGACCCCCATACTGATGGTTGGCCGGGTGAAGGGGATCTTTACATCGGGGATCTATGACAGGATGAATGGCTCCGTACCTGGGATCACGGGTATGGACAACTCTTCTGTGCTAAATGTCAGTGTAGTGGGGAGGGCCATCATTATGACTAATGGTGGCATGGTGATGACGTACATGCTGATCTTGGGAGTGGGGAGGGACTTCACTATCATTGGTGGTGGAACAGAGAGGACCTTCGAGCTGGATATCATTACCACAGGTCAGCCTGCGAAGGGAAATACCTGTGTTGGAGACCATGAGAGTCATCCCAACCTTCCCCCAGGGTGTTTGGGGCCTCAATACAATCTAGGTATATAAGTTCCCCTTTTCATTGTAAATGGGTAATTGATGGTATGACTCGGTGGTGGCATGGGACACTATAGCTGTTGATGATGAAGCCCAGGGGCGAGTGTCATCCTCAACTTGAACCATACGTTGGTGTCGGGTTAACTGGACTAGGACAGGTGGTGCAAGGGTGTAACTCACCTGCCCCTTAGCCTATAGTACTGGGTGGTGGCACTGAAGCAGCCTGGTGGGATCCCTCCTTAGCGACCCCAGGATGGGATCACAGATGGGATGGCCCATACATCACTCACCTAATTTTAATAAGGTAGTGATTCATCAAAACGTTCTAGGGAGAGGCTTCAGAAACAATTTTAGGTTGGAGTAGAGAGTAGTGGATCCTAACCCAACCCTTGGGGGTAGGGGAGAGAGTGAGGCGTAGAAGCCTCTAGATCCAATTGGGCCATATATCAAGTTGGGATAATCCCTTCTTCCTCGTACCGTCGGATGGGGTTGTTAATCACCCTCCTCTAAATGAGTTAAAATTGTGAGATGGGGTGTGGGAGAGCAATAACCATGGATGTGGAGGCCTTCTCATAAGAGATGGGGCAACATGGGATTTATGTGTTGGTGTTTCCCAGCCCCCTACATCAGTGGTTGGGTGGTGATTGGTTTCTTTTCATAGCTTCATCGGTCATGAAAAGCAGAGAGATTTAACCATTATCACTTAACAGCGGAAAGTGATATCCAGTTCCCTAGTGTCATTCCATCTCCCACAATTGGTAAGAAGGAACCATGCTAAATACATCACAGACCTAGATATCAAATGTGAAACTACGCCAATCTCTGGTGAGTTTCACACTAGGCCCACTAATTTGTTGGCCATACCTAGCACCAGATAGCAGGATCTGGTGACATGATTATCCACTGATGCCTCAAAGAATACTAATATCCACATTGAAGAAAATAATTTACCATTAGGATAAGGATTTATTTTTCTGATGCTTTCACTAAGGTACCCATCCCTTACTTATTCAGGGATGTTTTCTCATTGATTGAAATAGGATTATGGGATTTCGGTCCATCCTTTGGTGGATTCCTCTTCAAAATAAATTACCTAATTCAGGTTTCCCATTAATATTTTGACATTGTTCATAAAAATCATCCCTAGTGCCATATGTTCATGGATACTGGTTACTTACACAACATCTATCAGGACATTCCAAGGTTTAAAGTTCAAGAATCATTCTTTTATTAGGGTATTAGTCACATTTGAAATCATTGGCGTGTCTATAAGATGAAACACTAATGCATTTGAGTTTCATACCTTTATGATAGGTATTCCCAAGGGGCAGATGCCCGAGGCATCCCTCATCGAGAGAATGGAATTATATGCCACATGCATGTCCCTAAGGTTTTTCTCATCTTCAAATGATTGAAACTGGGTATTTTTAAGTTTAATGTGTAATATTGTTGGATTTGATTGATCAAAACACTGAGAGAAGTGGATCATATGGATACATCCCAAGGGAGGAGCACCTAAGTGGATTACTGAATGAGTAGATCAAATGTCCAACAATGATGATTATGAGGATGCTTGGGTCCCTACAAAGGGGATTGTAGGGTTTACCAATTGATATGATTGAACCTTATGGAGGTTTCTTACATACTCTTTACCAAGAGATAAGGATAAAAAGACACATAGTTCGGTGGAGTGATGAATTGCGGTGTACACAATGGACAACGACCCAGAGACATGCTGAGGAATTAACATGGTTAGCAGCCCATCGCAAGAGGGCACTCTTTCGTGGATGGTTCTAGATTGTTCATGGCTTATGCATGGTTAGCTACACGAATAGATGGAATGATCCCACTAAGATGTGGTGGCCCGAGTAAAAACCATGATGTATGATGGATGGTTATGTGAAGTAGATGGTGAATGAGATGGAACCATATTGATGGTGACAGTAGTGTTTGGATTGAACATCAGGGTGGCTTCTTACATATCCCCATGGAGGGGAATCATTGTCCACATTGTTTGGTGGGGTGATGAGACATCTGAGGTGGTGAGCTATGAGAATGCACACTTGGATGGTACTCGGAGGAAGTAGAACCCCCCCCCCCACCGAGTTGGGGCATGACCTTCGCGGATCACAAAGGCTCAAGGGATATACTAGGATGGGACATGATTGCTGGGATTGAACCTCAGGGAGGCATCCTACATATCACTGTGATCGGGAATCAAAGTCCATGTAGTTCAAGATGGGGCATGGAATCAGGTTGTATTCATAGGACAACGACCCAACAACATGTTGGGGGTTACACAGGGTTAGTGCCCCGAGAGTTGGTCTAACACCACTAAGGGATTGACCATGGTTGTGGGTCCCATCAAAGGGGACACCAATGATTACAATTGTTTGGGGTTGAACCTCAGGGAGGCTTCTTATGTACCTTGTCCCAGTAGATAGGGATCAAAACCCACGTAGTTTGAAAGCATATAGTTTAACATCACGTGGTATGAAAAAAGACATATAGTTTAACAGCATGCCGAACGAGGGTGAACCGAAGTGGTCGGGACCGATGGGTGATGGGATTGATCCTCATGGAGGCATCCTATGTACCTTAATTGGAAAGTGGTAAAGGATTAATGTCCATATAGTTCAAGATGGGGCATGTAATTGAGGTGTACAAATATGATAGGGACTTGAAAACATGTTGGGGTTTACACATGGTTAGTGGCTCGAGAGTTGGGTAAACACCACTAAGGAATGGAAAATGGATGTGGGTCCCAACAATGGGGAAACTAAATTTTACTAGAGTTTAGGGTTGAACCTCAGGGAGGCTTCCAACATACCTTATCCCAATAGATGGGGATTAAAACCGACATAGTTCAAAGGCATACAATTTATCATCAGGTGGGACTAAAAGGGGCATATAGTTTAACATAATCTAGGAAGAGGGTGAACCAACATGAAGTGGTCAGGACTGATGGGTGTTGGGATTGAACCTCAAAGGGTATTCCTACATAACTTTCGTGGAAAGGGGGAAATATTAATGTCCACATAGTTAAGTATGTGGCATGGTATCGGGGTGTAAGCATAGGATAATGACCCGAAAACATGTTGGGGGTTATGTGTGGTTAGCAGATCAAGATATAGTATGACTCCACTAAGGGACGAACCCTGAATATGGGTCACAAAAAAGGGGACACCGAAGATTACCACTTTCTCTGGATGAACTTCAGGGTGGCTTCCTGCATACCATGTCCCAAGAGACTGATATCAAAATCTATATAGTTCTAAAGAATACAGTTTAACATCACGTGTGGTGAAAAGGGGCCTACAGTTTAATTTCATGTGGGATAAGGGTCAACCGACATGAAGTGGTTGGGACTGATGGGTGTTAGGATTGAACCACAAGGAGGCTTTATGAAAACCATTCTAGGAAAGGGGGTTCAGATAAAATTCCACATATTTTAGAAGGGGAGTTAGGACTTACACACTATGAAAACCCAAGGATTTTGCCATAGTATATGCTTACTCTAAGCCCAAGTGAGTCATGCTCGATGTGCGAAACAAGAGGTAGAAAGGACCAAACGATCACATCGTGAAAGGTGCATCTGTGAGGAATAAAGAGGTGATTATGAATGGTTGGCGGCCCAAAGAGGATACAATGGATTATGCTTGGATAATGGCCCAAGAGGCAACAAGGGATTACGCTTGGTAAGAGGCCTCGGGAGATGGAGGTTTGGACTTACCCTAGGATAGTGGCCCGATGGAAATAAATCCCAAAGGTAGAGGGATGGGGTAATGAAGGTCCATGTGCCCATCTCTCTTCTGGCCTTTGCGCATGGAAGAAGATAGGAGGACCATGGATTCTACCTCCCTTAAGAAAGGATAGGGGATTACACCAAGATGGTTTCTCTTCCCCGTAGATAGATGTTGTTCCATTCTAGGAGGATCTCCTTCCATGGGTGGAATATCTCACATTTGGGGAGACTATTGGGCATGGAAAATATCTGAGATAGGGAATCCTATGTATTTTGCAGTTGGTGAGGTTACAGTTTAACATCACAAACTGAGGGAGATGGTTCTTGGATGTTTAATATCCTGCATCATGGACAATGAGGATTCACTCTTTACCACAAGGACTTACATTACTGACACACTTTAACCATTGTTATAGGGAAGGCATAGAAAATTCCATGTGAAGACAAGGTTATGTAGTGATCTACTGAGGGGATAATGTTAGCATGGCTATTGAAGAATCAATAGACGTTAACATGCATATGTGAAAAAGCATGAGGCCATGCAATCCAATATGAATCACCTCCCTAGGGACCTTGAAATCACATTGCACAAGCTGAGAGTTATGTAAAAGAAAAGGGTCTGTAACACATGAGATCATGAAAAGTGGTGATTCACAAATAGGATGGGTTTGGTGAAAGCCAGATTCTTTGTAAAGATGATGGTCCTCGCGAATGGAAAGGTCTTCACACAGAGGAGGAACTTTACGAAGGGAAAAAGCTTCACGAAGGCTCCACATTTCATGAAACCTCATGCACCCCGAAGAGGTCCCTTTCTATGAAAAGTTCATATGCCTTCGTGAAGGGAATCTCCACCATAGGAAGAGGCTGTAATGAATACAAAGATGTATTCCTGGTAGAGGCCAAGTACTATTGGTGATCCATTTGAGGGTTTTGTGAATTTCTATGTGAAAAATTGCTCTAATGTTGAAAGGGAAGAGTCACAGTGGTTCTGAGGGGGTGATCCTTCTATTTATAGGAAACCATGGTTAGTGGGGTCACAGAACCCACTCTAGAGATGGGTGATTCCGTGGATAGGAGCCCCACCATCAGCCTGCATCGGCCTCATAGAGGGTTCTTGACACTGTGAAGAGGTCTGTCAACACAGCCACCACGTTGTGGTCTGCTGAGGCAGATGGTGCTACGAAGGGGCTACAAGCCAGTGTCAGACTTTTACCAGGAGGTGAAGTTGTGGAGACAATCTTAGAGGCGGCCTTGAGAAAACAGGTGAGCTGTGAAGAGTTCTTCACAAAGGAGCCCCTTTTGTAGTTCTAATTCCCTCTACCACATCCTAGTATATTATCCCTAAGTGGGATGAATTTTTTGGTTCCAACACCAACATACACATAACATGTGTTTGTAAGACTTTTATTATCTAAATGTAATGATTCATATGGTGGTGGATGTTTCTATTCCTAGTAATAAATATTTTGGAGGATGTTGGTGGTGGTGACATAGAAGGTGATCAACCCCAATGTCACGAGGAGTTTTTTATTTCCATTTACAGTTTCCTCCATTTTTGAAACGTAAAATTATATAAATTTTTATATAGAATATACAACAGATTAGGGTGGTGATTAATTATGTAAATATTATGATGGAAATTTATATGGATGTTTAATATTGTAAGAAGGATAAAATCATTCCTAAAATAATTATTTGATTTCCAGGAAGTAGTTACCAGACTTTAGGGATCATTAAATTCCTTTAGGCCATTCCATAGGTTGGGTTGTGTATCCATTTATTATGGAATCCCACTCCAATTTATGACAGGAATAAGTAGTCCTCATACACTATTTGAAAATACATATTGTAAAGATGTTATAACAAATTAAACTTCTTATCATCATTGATTGAATCATGAACAAGAATAAATAATAAAATATCTATTTGATATGTATTTCTTGTTCACATAATTATTTTATAAGAAGGATACATGTGGATAATGAAACATATTTCAATAATTAAATGAAATATCTGATTTTAATTACCATTATTCTTTTGAATATGAATCCACAAATTAGAGAGTATTTTAAGACACTACATTATTTTCATGCCAATTGAAATGGATATATGCTTATTGTCTTTTCAAACAATTTTATGTCCCTATGTACTCACTAGCTATTATCCTGTATAAAAACCCCATGGAAAGAATGATAACATGTCTATAATTTATTAAAAAAATATGAAAATATAATTTACTAATTTTGATTTTTGTATTATTTTATCCAACCTAAATGATCGCATGTTGTGTCTATAAGGAGATATTTTTTCATGAAATGAGAATCTATAGTGGCTCCTCTTTGATAGACATTGTTGTTGTCCATTTCCTTGATTCATAATTTTATCCAGTATCAATATCATTTGTTTTAAATATTCCTAATAATATAACCTCACTCACATTTATATCACTATGAAACTAATTTTCCATGGCATATCATGGTGTTTATACTCTAGTAATGGAAAAAAATAATTTTAAATGATTATTCTAACTATAAATTAGTGTAAGTTTTTTTCAAAAAAATAATACCAAAATAATGTGTTATTCCATTAATGGTTCCAATATGAATTACATATAATTGATGGTTCAATAAAATATATTCATTCCCAGGTAAGTGTCTCAATATCAATTAACTAACGAATATAGATTAAAAAAATAGTTATCAAAGATAAAAGCAATTAAAAATAGAAAAAATTAATATTATTAGTAATTAATCCAGGTTCTTTTATGTATATAAAATTTTGAAAATCTAAAAAACCATAAAATACATAATTTTTCCATACCCTGGTTGAATGTTATTAGACACACGGGTTCCAATATATTATAAATTTAAATATAATAATGATAATTTCAAATGTATAAAATCAATTATACCAAATTTTATGATATGTAAAACTCATAAAATAAAAAATAAACAAGAAACACATAAAACAAATTAGAAATCATGATGAATTAGTCACATAAGATAGTAAATTATTGGGAATGATCTTTTCCATGTACACATATACTATGAAAATAATTTAAAATAAATTAATACAATAAAATTGTTATATTTAAAATTAATTCTTATCAATTTCACCATTATTCATAAATACATTTAATCATATGGGACTACCCCAAAAATCATAGTGTGGGATCCAAAATTTTATAATACAATTTCAAAACTTCTAACCATTAATTTCAAGTGAAAATAATATGTACTATAAATTATATAATTTAAAATAAAAAGAATAACTAAAGGAAGAAAATGATGACATTTCAATTAAAAAAAATTGTGGGTCAACATGATAGTGCTCATTTAGGAAGAAGATATCAATGTTAATTATTACACTGGTTAATCCTCTATGATACCTATTAAAAATCTAATTTAACATCTAAAGATAAATTAAGAATCAAGTACATAGAATCTCACAAAGAAAAAAATCTCAAATAAAAAATTTAATTTAATTTTTAGTGTGTTTAAAAATACCCCTTTGACCACCTAAAATATGATACGCATGTATAAGCATTCCAATATCACAAAACATTATTATTATATATCCCCCAATTTCGGGAGATATTGGAATCTATTTAGTAAATAAAACCACAAGGAAACATTAAAGGGTATTTATTTATAAAACAAAACAAGGACAACATATTTTTTTTAAAAAGTCCATATGCTATATATTTTACACACATGTATTAGAAATGAAAAAATGAAAAAAATGATATAGGGAAGGATATAAAATCATCCATAGTGCTTACCCATGGTACGTCATCTAAAATATAATCATTTTAAGGGACTATATCTATGTAGTCTGACCCTTATTATGTTTCAAAATATTCTGGTGCTCAGAGGAGGCATAGAAAATGTTTGGAGGTGTTTGACTGAAAAATAGTATAAATATAAAGAATACATGGCATGTATGTCTTCCACATCATGCATTTTTAGTTTACAGACTGTCAAACCATTTTAAATGGTTTTACAGAATGTGTAAATTTTTAGGATTACATCCTATATGGTGATACAATTTTTGTCTAGATATAAATCTCGTAACGTACATAGTGTGAAATGTGGTTTCACTCCGTGTAAATACCATGAATATATCATCTTTAAATGGTTCATCATTTCCGGTTTTCCTCAAACCTAATACCTCAATCTAATTTTGAAGAGTCATTTGATTCTATTTATTGGTGTTTTTGGGATTCCAATGGCGGGGATTAGCCCTTGGATTTCCATATTTGATCAGTGGAAACTTGTTGTACATTATACCACTTCACTCATGGTTTATTGTTGTTGTTACTCCTATATCATAATTCTATTATATGGATGAACGTATCCATGTTTATAATGGGTTTTCTTCTAGTAATTTCAATAAGATATTTGTTCCAAATAATCCTTGGAGCGTTGAAATATCTTGTGAGAGATAGATCTTCTTGTTTGAGAGGTGATTAGGATGTACAACGGTTGTTCATTCCCTTTTTAATATCATTAACACATTTGAGTTACGAGATTCAATGATTCTGTTATATATTTATGATGAATCTATGATTTATCATGGTTTATCCCTTTGTATGTAAATGTAAATAAATTTATAATCACCGAAACCTATTATTAATGTGTTGGATAGTGATCAAATAATGATGTTATAGCTTTATACCAAAATATAGTTTTTTAAAATTATTTTATAGATAGTGTGATATCTATGATAGATTTGTTAGGATGTTATTATTATTTGATTAGAAATTTTAAATTCTTAGTGATTTTATATAACCGAATTAATGGAATTAATAGGATTTATAATTAAAGATAGTTAATGATTGAATTTGGTGGTTGATGTAATATGATAATGATCAAATTGGTGAAATTAACATGTTTAAATAAATGTTCATTAATATGATGGATGTAATTTTTAATTATTTTGAATCATGTTTAAGATTATTTTTCATAATATTAAAATTTATAGGTAAATAAGAATGTTTATTATAGATTTATGATGAAGATGTTTTAATAAAAGTGATCATGTTTAGTTATGATAGCATGTGATAGCCTGAAGACTTAGGTTTCTCAAAGTTGGAAGCAATGAATCCTGAATCAGGTAATTTAGTATGAAATAAAAATAGGATGTTTAATAGTGGTAAATCATATTACATCAATTTCCCATATTCTTTAGTTGAATGAGTGACTTGAGTTGGGATCCATGAGAGCTCATTTATGTGTAATGGATAGATTCCTTATTTTAGGGATTATATTTCCCTATTGGAAATTCTTTCTATGTAACACCCCAAGGTTTCATAGTACGTTATCTATTTAAAGTAATTCAGTAGCTTGCACCTCACACAACACTGAGTTTGAGCACACGACGACTTACCAAACTCACTGTTCAAAAGTAGTTATGAATAGTATTAACTAAAATTTGAGTTTTATATATATTCCATATAATTTTAACATAAATATTATGTGTTTCTTAGACCTAATGTAAGAAAAAATTCATTATTTTGAGATAAAGGAAGTATTTTTCAAAAAATAAAAATTTACGTCCTTTTAATGATGAAACTTTTTTAAATATAATATTTGGAACTATTATATATTCAATTTGTAAAAATAATCTTTTTATTTAGAATCAGGACATAAAAATTTGTTTTGATAAATTTTTGGTGTTTTTTGGATAACGTACATATTTGGGTGAATAGTGAAAAATACTAAATCTTTATTGAAAACAAATTTTTTTATCAGAATAATTTATAGTGCTCAATTATACATATGAATGGTTTGGAAGTATAATTAGATTATATTTTTAACATTTAATCCAATTATGGTCATTGTAATTTATTTCACTTTGAAATTATACATAAACAAGTGTCAATCTTTTGATAGTTATTGTTTCTTAAAAACACGCTATTTGTTTTGAAAATGGGAATTAATTTAAAATTAATTAATGAAACTTTTATGTTTTTAATTTGGTAAAATAGAAATAATTTTTGAATTTGTAATATCAAATATATCTTAGGATTATTTTTTTGTATTTTTCTGAAAAACATCAATTTTTGATGAATAGAAAAACCTCTTAGTAGTAGTTAAAAAACTGACATTTTCATTTAAATAAAATTTTACCGATTCTGTGAATTGAATTTCAAAAATCTGAAATATGTTGTTTTTATTATTATGTAAAATTTTGTTCAATAAGATGATTTTTTTTTGGATAATAGTAACTCTTGACTTTTATTTACAGCGGTTAAAGGTAAATATGGTAATTCAAGGTAAAAAGACTATTAAAATAATACAAAATTACCTTAACATTTGTCAAAACCTTATTGGATGATTCATTGTAGACTATGGGAATCATTGGGTTGATTTTGGGACCCCATGGAGCCACATAAGAATGATAATGACAATTTATTTTAATTAACTTAAAGTAAAGACAAAAATGACATTAACAAATATCTTTTAGTATAAAATTTTTTACATGAGGTTATATAATTAATTTTTTCAACTATAAATATTAATTGGAAAGATAAAAAAATTTCATATATTATGGTATTTTGTTATAATTTTTAGACTTCAAATAAATTAAATTATATATGACATAATAATGATGCAGTATTTACCTCATTAATAAATGATTAAAATACATATGATTATTAATATCAAACAAATATCCAAAAACTGTCCAATTCATATTAGATGTTTTTATTTTGATCATGATTCATATTATCTTTGAATTTAATGAGTTTTTTTACCTATTGAAACTGAATAAATGTTTATAATAAAATGACCTTTTCAAACATTCCTAAAGAGCCCCTCCCCTATATTATAAAAGGACACCAGTTCTAACCCATTCCTCACACCACTCAAGTCCCATGTATCATCCAACCCCTTCCCAAATAATCTCTCAAGATCCGTCTCTTCTCACTTAGAATCATTACCTTTGGCATAATTCACTTCAAGAAGTCCATTTGGTTCATACCAAAGGGAGTTACCCAAATTAAAGGCAATAGATTCTCTTAACTTCTTTTCTTTTATTTTACTTCTCCAACCCCTAAAATATTTTTATTACTTTATTTTATATCAAAACCAGTATCCAAAACATTGAAATATGTTGGTATGAGAAGTATTTTAACTACAATTACACACAAATCCATCTAATGGGTAATGAACATACTGTTTCTGTGGATGGAAAACTAACGCCTCACGAAATGATGATTGTTTAATTATCTCCTACATTCTCTCATAGTGGAAATTAAGATGGAACCGTATTTATATATGATATATATAATGTTAATATTTTTATATGCTTCTGTATTTTCCATTTATATCATTATTTTAAGGTTTATATTATGGGTAAAACGCGATAATTTCATTTGAGGAAGTGCGGACTACTGCCCCCTCAAAGTGATTTGACTCATTAATGCCTTATATGGGACGTATAAAGGAAGGAGTTAATGATATAATATATGATATTATACGGTAATTATTATATACCTATGTATCATTATTTTTTAATTCAATTTTAATACAAAATATAAATGAAAGTAGCGTTCATGGGTACGTACGGTTTACCGTCTCAATGAATGGTGCATTTCATTTTTTATCTCCAAATATTTTGTAATATTATAAATATATATATATATATACTGGATATATAGTATATATATGATATATAAATCATTTATATCATTTTGGAGATAATATACTTTTTATCACATGAAAAAATTGTAATTATAACAAGTTTATTTTTAACTCAAGTTTCGAACACGATAAAATATCCAATATGAACACAAATGATTAACTAATTGTTATAACATGATAATAAGTGATATAAAAGGAATAATAAACTTGAAAAATGTTCTTAATCAAGTATAAATTAACTTATGTTTATTATTTAGGAATATCAAGGAACATACAAGACAAGTCAAACTTGATGTAAGATTCTTCTTATCTCACTTTTAATTCCGTAAGATTTCTATTGTTTACCACTTAATTATTGCATGTGGTGTATTGTGTACTGAAATTTGATATATATTATCATTATTCTCTTTATATTCATGTTATTCTTGTGAATTATTTGGTGGTTATTTACTTTTTGTTAAACGACTCGATTGATTACAACGTGGTAAGGGGATTTCATCTCACTTCTTATTCCCGTGAGATTCAAGCTGTATTGCCACTATTTCCTTTTTTGTGGTGTATGTATTTTCCATGATGGTATTACTAGTATAATATAATATAATCTATGGGTATTTACAACTTCATTCTATGATCTCTCTTTCATGGGGTGTATGTTTCGTGAGTTACCAAATCGGTAAGAAAATTTCAAATTTCAATTTCCACTCATTGGGTTTTACGCATACATCATAGATTATTTTACTCCATGTTTATGTATGGAATCATGATTTTTATTTATGTAGTAATTTACACTCCCATTTGTGTGCATATAATTTTGATACATATAATCACTCCATTGATAATATCTCAAGTTATTGATATGAACTTGATAAGAGTAATCTTAACTCAATTTTTATTCATTAAGTTCAATATCCAAGTCATTAGTGTTGTTTTTTGAAGAATATATGTGAATGTACTCTGGTTTATTTACACTGAATATCTAATCATATAGTGTGTATTTATATTTTTCACACATAATTATTTCATTGATTTATCCTTAACCTAAGGATACAGTCTTCATAAGGCATTTCATCTCAATTTACATTCCATTGAGACTTCTTTGTTGTTATACGCTGATTCACTTTTATATGGTGTATATAATGTACATTCACATAGTATATCATGAATCACTTTATTCTCATGATATTATAATGTTTTTATTACCTCAATTATTTGTATTCAAGTGTCTCGCATTTGGTTATGAACTCTAACTAAAATATCATTTTAAATTTTTTAAAGATTTATTTTTAAAAATCATTCTCATTAATGTCCATGTTTTAAAAATGGTTTTAAGGATTTATTTATATGGACATTTGTGTTTTAAAAGAAAAAATCATTTTAAATGTTTCAAAGTGAAATGGGACACTTGTATTCAAATATATATTTTAAATGGATTCTTGATTAATAATGTGACTTTTAAATGTTTTCAAGAAAAAGGGGGATATTTCTCTCAAATAGTTTTAATGATTATTTTCATCTATGTCAATATCATTAATTATTCTCGATTGTGGTTATTATATTATAATAAATTCTTCCATATTGTATTTAATGAGTTTTGTTTTACTGTAGATGTTCTATTTTTATGCCATTCGTGGTTTTGGTTAGAATATTGATATTTCATATGCTAATTTTTATACGAATGTTGAGATTATGTTTAAGCCTTTTCATATGAGGAATGCATTGGAATTAGTATGTGATTGGTGGATCCTACTATATCTATTTGATGCATCAATAGGTATAATGAGTCAAACTAGTGTCTTGGCCCAAGGCCCTGACAAAATCTTATTTGTAGTCTTGGCACGAGGCCTTGACTATGTTGTTATGATGTCCAACATTATGAATTACATCATTATGAGATTATCTATTGATATTTCAAGTGGTTATTTGACTAGTATAATACCCATGTCTATGTTTCATTATGGAATTATTTAATCATCTCATATTCCTACAGTAAAGTGTTCATGATTACTATTTGTAAAGGCATGTGTTTTAAATTATTCACCATGACTAATGTTTATGTAATATTCCGCTGTATTTCTTACTTTTACCGAGAATTTGAGCTCACCCCTTTATTATGTTTCATTTTCCAAGGATATGAAAAAGGTTGTTATGAGTGGCTTGCAGGAATAATCTTGGATGCTTGGATATTTCTAATTGAATAAATTAGTGTTGTTTTTATTTTCAAGTAGTAATGTTGAACTTATGTATGTATCTTGTTTTCAAGAATACTAAACTAATCGGTCCTTCGGGACATGATTCTTTGCAACCATTCCAATGTATTAAATAATGCACCACCTCCTGGATTCTGGGGTCGGGGCGTTACAGTTGGTATCAAAGAAAATTTTGTATAAACCGTGGAAACTATATTTAGAAAAACTTTGATTAGACAACATTACCCAAGATATACATTGAGGTTTAATATATAAGAACTTCTTAGAATTTTGGTAATTTAAAGATTTTGTTTATTATTAAAGAAATACATCCCTGTCTGGATATGAGTAGGTAGAGGCGGCTGTAGCACAGATGTACCTAGGAGTGAAAACTACAACAAGGAGTTTTGGGCTTGACCCAGGGTATCCTGTTACATGACTATAGGCCTTGCTACACTCTTGGTTACGACACATCCAGGGTATATGCTTAGGATAATTCCCATTTTCTTTACAAACCTAATTAAAGGATTTTTATATAAGATGAGAATAAATGACCTTGGATAATCCTATGGTGTTTCATATTGATAATGTGTCATGATATTCTCTAAATTATTTTATGACTCACACTATGCTATCTAGTTTTAGTCAAACTAATTGTTCAATTATTGGTTATTACTTTTTGGATGAAAATATAAGGAATGAGATAAAATTTATTGTTAAAATATGTTTGGGTTATTTTTGAGGAATTTATCTCAATTTTGGAAATATTATAAAATTATATAGTTTTTGAAAAAGGACAACAGGCAAACCATGTGACAACCCGTCGCGTCGGGAAAAGATGCGGGAATCGAACCCACAACCAAAGTACGATTGGGATTTATCACCAACCACTGTATTACATGAATTAAGTGGTTAGTATGACTAATTATTTTAAGTTAAATGATTTTATGGATCAAGAATATGTTTATTTTGGGAACTTATGATTTACCATTAGTATAAAAATGATTTGGTGATTAAGTGATAATTGTTATGTTGGAAGACGTTCGCTCTATTGGAAACATTATATGCCAAAGGAAAATAGAATACTATGGATTTCATTTGAGGAGTAATGGTGGATATTTTTCTAGGCTTTTATTTTGGATTTATTGAGATTTGGGTTATTTATGGAAATTAATAACATATCACTAGGAATATGTGAATTGGTTAACTACTTTTTAGTATGTTACTTTACAAGTAGTCGAACATAGAAAACTACACAATCAAATTTTTCTAAATTTTGGGTTTCAATCTTAGTTAGAATTTTATTGAAGGATTTTAAGGAAAATTGTTCATTTAAGGGTATTTGTTGAACATTGGGTATTGTTTGTTTAAACTTTGGAGATTAAGAGTAATATTTATTTCTATAAAGGATTTTCTTTTTTGGGGATCATCAGATCGTTTACTAACCGTTTTGGTAATGGTTAATGTTTAATGATAAGGGAAATATATAGTTCTTACATTGTGGATTATGTGATTCTCTATAAGTTGATTCTAGCACTTCAGGTGAAACCTAGTCTTCTTGAATACTCATAATTGGGAGAAAAGATGAGTTTGTGGTAGATATTTATTAATGGATGAAACTCTACTTGTAAAGTAAGTATATCTCCTTATAATCTTAGTTAATCTCATAACTAAATTCATCCTCGTTATGAAAAGGAACTTAAAACCAAAAAGTTTCTCTTTTACTTTTCATACTGGGTAATCAAAAACCTTTCAACCCATCACAAGTTTATGGATTTCATATCGTTAACTTTATCCTAAAAATATTATCGATCACTCTCCATCAGAACATGATGTTTAATTTTCTCTTACATATCAATGTTTTCTTACATGGTACCCTAATATGTGTTATTTTTTGGTAACCTTCATACTTACCTTATTTATTATAAAATAGAGACCTCATTAATCCATTTTCAATTTGGGATTTCAACTATGATATTTTGAAATGTCAAAACACAAATTTTTAATCCCGAGATTAAATTGAGTGGATGTAATTTATTGAATGAGGGGATAATGTAACACCCCAAGGTTTCATAGTACGTTATCTCTTTAATGTAATTCAAAAACTTTCACCTCACACAACACCGAGTTCGAGCGCACGTCAACTTATCAAACTTGCTGTTCAAAAACAGTTATGAATAGTATTCACTGAATTTTGAATTTTTTATACATTACCTATAATTTTAATATCCATATTATGTGTTTCTTAGACATAATATAATAACAAATTCATTTTTTAGATATATGAAGTATTTTTTTAAAAATGCAATTTTACCGTCTTTTAATGGTGATCCTTTTTGAAATCCAATATTTGAAACTTTTATATATTCAATTTGATAGAAAAAACTTTTTATTTAGAATTGGGGCATATAAATTTAGTTTTGATTTATTTTTTATGTTTTTCTGATAACTTTCATATTAGGGTGAATAGTGAAAAATACTAAATTTTAATTGGAAAAAACTTTTTAAATAAGAATAATATATAGTGGTCAATAATACATTTGAATGGTTTATAAGTATAATTAGATTTTATTTTTACCATTTAATCCAATATGGCTCATTGTAATTAATTTCACACTGAAATTATACATAAGTAAGTGTCAATCTTTTGATAGTTATTGTTTCTTAAAAACACGGTATTTGTTTTGACAACGGGAATTAATTTTAAATTAATTACTAAAAATTATGTGTTTTGAATTTTTTAAAATAGACATCATTTTTGAATTTGAAAAATCAAATATATCTTAGTCTGAAGTTTTGGTATTTTTCTGAAAAACTTAAATTTCTGATGAATAGTAAAACCACATAGTAGTAGTTAAAAAACTGACATTTTCATTTAAATGAAATTTTACCACTACTGTGAATTGAATTTCAAAAATCCGACATACATGGTTTTTATTAGTATGTAATATTTGGTTCAGTAAGATGAAAATAATTTTTTGTGAATTGTAACTGTTGACTATTTTTTACCGCAGTTAAAGGTAAATAGAGTAATTCAAGGTAAAATAATATTATAATAATACAAAATTACCTTAAAAGTTGTCCAAACCTTATAGAATGAGTCATGGCCTACCATGGGCATCCTTTGGTCGATTTTGGGACCCCATGGAGCCACATAATAGTGATAATGACACTTTATATTAATTAACTTAAAGTAAAGACAAAAATGACTTTAACAAATATCTTTTAGTATAATAATTTTTACATGGGGTTATATAAGTCATCTATTCGACTATAAATATTCATTGTAAAGAAAAAATAATTCTTACATTTTTTTATTTTTTTATAATGTTTAGAAATATAATAAATTAAATTATATATAACACAATATGGATGTAGTATTTACCTCATTAATAAATGATTTTAATAAATAAGATTATTAATATTAAAACAATATCCAAAACCTGTCCAATTATTATTAGATGATTTTATTTAGAACATTAGTAATATTATATTCGACTTTAATGGGTTTTGGAACTTTTGACATCGAATATAAGTTTATAATAAAATAACATTTTCCAACATTCCTAAAGAGCCCCTCATCTCCCTTATAAAAGGACACCACTTCTAACCCATTCCTCACACCACTCAAGCCCCATGGATCATCCAAAACCTACCCAAATAAGCTCTCAAGATCACTCTATTATACCTAGAATCCTTAACTTTGGCAGAAGTCAGTTCATGATGTCTGTTTGGTTCATACCAAAGGGAGTTACCCAAATTAAAAGTAATGGTTTCTCTTAACTTATTTTCATTTATTTTACTTCTCCAACCCCGAAACTCTTGTTATTTTTTTATTTTATAACAACACCAGTATCAAAAACATTAAATAATGTTTTTTTGAGAAGGATTTTAACTACACTTACACACTCCTCAATCCAATGGGTAAAGAACTTACTGTTTTTGTGGATGACAAACTAACGCCTCACGAAACGACGATTGTTCAATTATCTCATACAGTCTCTCATGGTGTCAATTAAGAAGGAACTATAATTATATATGATATATATTATGTTTATGTTTTTTATGATTCTTTATTTTCCATTTATATCCTTTTTTAAGGTTTCCATTATGGGTAAAACACGATAATTTAATTTGAGGAAGTGCGGACTACCGCCCCCTCAAAGTGATATGACTCGTTAATGCCTTATGTGGGACGTATAAATGGAAGAGTTAATGGTATTATATATGATATTATACAGGAATAATAATATGCATATGTATCATTATATTTTAATTCGAAGAAAATACAAAATAGAAATGAAAGTAGCGTTCATGCATACGTACGGTTTACCGTCTCCATGAACGGTGCATTACATTTATTATCTCAAAATGTTATGTAATTTTATAAATACATATATATTTACACTGAATATAATATATATATATATATGATATCTAAATCATGTATATCATTTTGGAGATAATGGATTTTTTACCACATGAAAAAATTGTAATTATAAAAAGTTCATTTGTGACTCATGTTCCGAACATCAATAAAATATCCAATATGAACTCGAATAATTAAATAATTGTTATAAAAAGGTAATGAGTGATATAAAATAAATAATAAACTTGAAAAATGTTCTTAATGAAGTATAAAATAACTTATGTTTATTATTCAAGAAGATCAAGGAACATACAACACAAGTCAGACTTAAGGTAAGGGGTTTCTTATCTCACTTTTAATTCCATGATATTTCCATTGTTCACCACTTATTTATTCCATGTGTTGTATTGTGTACATCCATTTGATATATATTATCATGATTTTTTATACTCATGGTATTATGAGAATTATTTGGTGGTTATTAAATTTTGGTCATATGACTCGATTGATTACAACCTGGTAAGGGGATTTCATCTCACTTCTTATTCCCTTGAGATTCATGCTGTATTGCCACTATTTCCTTTTCTGTGGTGTATGTACTAGACATTATGGTATTATTTGTTTAATATAATTTAATCTATGGGTATTTAAAACTTCATTTTATGATCCTTATTTCATGGGGTGTATGTTTCGTGAGTTACCAAATCGGTAAGGAAATTTCAAATATCAATTTCCACTCATTGGTCATTACTCATACTTCGTTGATTATTTTAATCCATGATTATGTGTTGAATCACAATTTATTATTTATGTAGTAATTTCCACTCCCCTTTTTGTCAATATAATTTTGATACACATAATCGCCCCATTGATAGTTTCTCAAGTCATTGATATGAACTTGATAAGAGTAATCTTAACATAATTTCCCTTCATTGAGTTAAACATCCAAGTAATTGGGGTTGTTTTTTCAAGAATATGTGTGAATGTCCTATAATTTATTTACACAGAATATCTAATCATATAGAGTGTATTTATATTTTACAAACATAATTATGTCGTTGATTTATCCTTAACCTATGGATACGGTCTTTATAAGGTCTTTCATCTCAATTTACATTCCATTGAGATTTCTTTGTTGTTATACGCCAATTCACTTTTATATGGTTTATATAATGTACATTGACATAGTATATCATGAATCCCCTTATTATAATGATATTATAATGTTTTTATTACCTCAATTATTGGTATTAAAGTGTCTCTCATTTGGTTATTAACTCTAACTAAAATATCAATTTAATTTTTTTAATGATTTATTCTTCTAAATATTTCTCATTAATGTATTTGGTTTAAAAATAGGTTTTAATGATTTATTTATATGGACATTAATTTTTTAAAATTAAAATTCCTTTTAAAAGATTCAATGTGGTATCAGACACTTTGATTCAAAAATCTATTTTAAATGGATTTTTTATAAATAATGTGACTTTTAAATATTTTCAAGAAAAAGGGGGATATTTCTCTAAAATTGTTTTGTTGATTATTTTAATCTATGTCAATATAATTCATTATTCTAGATTGTGGTTAATTTATTATAATAAAATCTTTTATATTGTATTGAATGAGTTTTGTTTTATAGTGGATGTACTATTTTTATGCCATTCATTATTTCTGGTTAAAACATTGACATTTCATATGCTAGTTTTAATACAAATGTTGAGATTATTTTTCAACCTTTTCATATGAAGAATGAATTGGAATTAGTAAGTGATGGGTGGAGCCCGCTATAGCTCCTTGATGCATTGGTGGGTCTCATGATACAAACTAATGTCTTGGCAAAAGGCCTTGACAAAATCTTTTTTGTAGTCTTGGCATGAGACCTTAACTATGTGGTTATGATGTCTGAAATTATGAATTCTATCACTTTGATATTAGATATTCATATTTCATGTGGTTAACTGACTATTAAAATACCCATTACTATGTTTTATTATGGAATTTTTTACTTAGCTCATATTCCTGCCATAAAGTGTTCATGTTTACTATTTTTAAAGGCATGTGTTTTCAATTATTCACCATGCATAATGTTTATGTTATGTTACGCCATATTTCTTACTCTTACTAAGTGTTTGATCTCACCCATTTATTATGTTTTATTTTACCAGGATATGAAGAAGTCAGTTATGAGTGAAATTTAGGAATAATCTTGGATGCTTGGATATTTATAATGGAATAAATTAGTGTTGTTTTTATTTTCAAGTAGTAATGTTGAACTTATTATTGTAGCTTGTTTCCAAGACTACTAAACTGATCGGTCCTTCAGGGCCTGATTCCTTGTAATCATGATAATGTATTAAAATAATGCACTGGCTCCTGGATTCTAGGGTCAGGGCATTACATTCTTCATTAACCCTTAACTTTTACATTCCTTTGGTAGGGGGTATGTTTAACCTCTTGTATACTGACCATAGTATGTTATTAAATTATACCAGAACCATATTCAAATTTATGATATCACAGTTTATTCATTTATGGATTTATACTACCCATTTAATAATAATTTCTATGTAAAAATAATATTTCGGTTAATAATGGATTTCTATATCGTACATGTTTTAACTTGTTATTCTTGATCATATCACTTATATAATTATTTAATTGATTCCAGAATATAAAAAATTATTTATTTATCATATATATTCAGAATATAAATTTGTATAATAGAGACATATATGAAATGGAAAAAACTGTTTATGGAGACGGTAGGTCATACATACTCATGAAAGTTGTTTCCGTTTTCATATCAGACTAAACATAAGTAAGTGATGGAGATATATGTAAATACACACACAAAAACACACACACACACACACACATATATTTACATTAGAATTATTATGTCATATATTACATAATTATTAATAATATATAGTTTTATAATCATCATTGAATGGTGAACGTGGAAATGAATCTCATTACGGCGTGGAGACGGTAAGACGTACGTACGCAGAAGCAACGATAACATTATATAGATGGTTAAATAGTATGTAATTATATGGTATATTATATATAAATAATAATTAAAATTTTCTATTTATAATTTATATCAATTATACTCATTATTATACCCATCCAAATAATGGTGTTTTGAACAACAAACTACACCACAACGTGGAGACGGTAAGTCGTACGTATGCACGTATGGTGAATATTTCATTCATAGTATAAATAGAATAATTATTATGGTTTTACAATATTTATAATATCATCTAAGTACGTATAATTTACGAGAGTGATTATTATATTATGTAAAAAATCAATGAAAGTGGAAGTGGAAGAAAAAAAATAACTTTGAAAGAGGTGATGAAGTAATTACCACTTCTTTGGGTTCTTCCTTTTGATTTGATCAAAAGGGCTCCTTAAGTAGGCATAAGATAAAATTAATAAAAATAGGTTGAATAGAGGGTATTTGAGAGAATATTTGAGTAGGGGTTGGATGGGGAAAATGGATTTGGAGGTCTGATTGTGAGAGAAGGGTGAGTACCCTTTGATAAGAGAGGTTTGGGCCACTTTTGGAAATAAATGAAATATTATTTTATTATAAAATAATTTTATATTTATAATGGCTCTATATGGATTTACTTGGAGTGTAATGTTGGGATGGTTCGAATTAATCTCAACCAAAAGGTTTTACATAAGTTTAAGTAACCATATTAACATTATCTTTTAGATTTAACTTTTTGTTAAATAGTTTAACTTTTTTAATGTCTTCATGTATTTTTTATTACATGGTTAATAAAAATAATATAAAATTCCAAGATAATCTAAATTGGTTCATTAATTACATATATATCATTATATAAGTCATTTTTCCAAACCACATATTTTTTGTAATATTATATAATTTAATAATATAGTATTTTTTTTAAAACTCATTTATGTCAATTTGGAAAATATTTAGTATTTGGTTTTTGTGAAAGTAAACAAAGAATGATTACTTAGAAAAAAATACATTAAACCAACCCTGACATTTCATATTAACCTATAAAATTCATGGAATTCATCAAAAGTATCAATTTATATTTATTTGAATATTAGTAATATCAATTATTTTAATCACTCATTAATAAGGTAATTACTGCAACATCATTGTGTCATAAATAAATTTAATTATTTAATGTCTAAAAATAATAAATAAAATACCACGATGTATGGAATATTTTAGCTTTCTAATGAATATTTATAGTCGTATTTATATTTTTTATAATCCTGAATTAAAAATGGTTTAGTTATTAAGCATTGAATTTAACACTTTTAACACTTCTTTAAATAAAATAATAATAGATGTCCTATTCAAATAAAAGTGGAAAACAATGATCATATTTTATTCATAAGGTTGATTATGGTCGAAATACACTTATCCAATAGATTTAGGACATGTTTTAGGATAATTATAAAATCATTTTTACCTTTAATTATCGTATTTACTTTTAACCGTGGTAAATAAAATTAAATAGTTACTATTGACCATAAATTATTTTCATACTATTGAACCAAATTTTAGTTAATGATGTCAACCATGTCTCTCATATTTTTGAAATTCAATTCACAAAAGCGGTAAGATTACGTTTTATGCAAATTTTCAAATGTTCCTAGAAGGTGGGTACAATTCGTTAAAAATCACAATAAAATTTTATACATCAAATATTATTATAAAATGACTCAAATGAATTATATCGAACTAATATAGGTATTATGTATCTTTTTTTAATTAAAAATAAATTTAAATAAAAATAATTATTATTTAAATAAAAGTCGGTTTTAAACAGTAACGTAGAGTTTTGACTATTATTCAGAAATTGAATGTTTTTAGAAAAATACAAAAAAATTTACCCTAAGATAATTTTGATATTATAAATCCAAAAATTATGTCTATTTTACCAAATTCAATACAAATGAGTTGCATTGATTAATTTAAAATTAATTCTCATTGTCAAAACCAGAAAGATGGGTTTTTAAGAAGTAAAAACTATCAAAAGAATAACATGTGTTTATGTACAATTTAAATTTGAATTTACATAAAACAACCTAAATTATATTACATGATAAAAATATAATCTAATTAAGCTTTAAAATCACCCAAATTAATAATTTATCATTATAAATTATTTCGATTAAAAAACATGTTTTCAATTAATATTTAGTATTTTTCACTATTCATCAAAATATAAAAGTTATTAGAAAAGTACAAAAAATTTATCCAAAATAAATTTTTATGTCCCTATTATATATAAGAATTAAATATAATAAAATTTAATATATAACAATGTAAAATTTTGATTTTAAAAAGGGTTATCCATTAATAGGCGGAAAAAATTCATTTTTTGAAAAATAATTCTTTTATGTGAAAAAATGAATTTGTTCCTATATTATATCTATGAAACACATAATATGGATTCTAAAATTATATGGAGTATATGAAATTAAAAATTTAGTTAATATTATTCATAACTAGTTTTTGAATTGCTAGTTTGGTAAGTCATGGTGCACTCGAACTCGGTGTTTCTTATAGCGCAAGGTATTGAATTAAATTAAAGAGATAACGTACTATGAAATCCTGAGGTTCTACATTCTCCTATATTTAAATAAATTGAGTCCTTGCAATTGGGAATTGTATTTCGAAATTAATTGTTAAAAATAGTGAATACCTTTGTGGAAAACTCACATCAGAAATAGGGTTAATAAAAGCTATTCTTAATAAGAGGGCAAGGGAAATGGAAAATAACCACCAATTTAGGATTTAGAATATAATAACATTGATGGAAATTTGAGAAACATAATTGGAGAAAAAACATAAATATTTATAGGGAGTGATTGAGGTCATCAATCACAAACATGTGAACAATAAATAGAAAATAGAGGGTTTCAAAGCCATAAATCTATGATGACTTAAAATATTATCGGTTCATCAAAAATAGAGTATTTGGGTAACAGATTTTTTTATTTAAGATCCTTTCCCATATTTTTAAGTATTAATGTCTTCATAGAAATAGAAAAAAATTCTTGAAAAGTAATGTTCCATCCTTTAACTATTTTTAACCACAAACTAATCTTTCACTCACAAAAGTCAATAGAACACAAAAATATTCTATTTATCCAAACAGTATAGGGTTCCAAAAAAAAAAATTTATAATTCATCTATCTGACCTTTAGAAAAACTACATTATACAATCCAGGACATAATGTAGGCTAGTGGTATGTGATACACCCTTGTCACCCTTCGGTTGTGGGTTTAAGTCTCACGTCCTTGCCAGACGTGACAGGTTGTCTCCTGACCTCTGAGTTTTCCTTTTTATAACAATCTAGAAATAATCTTAAGAAATGATTTAACAAAAACCATAGTATTCAATGTCAAAATTTATGCATTACAAAAAAATTAATTTATAATTCATCTATCTGAATTAAAAAAAACTAAATTATACAATCATGGACATCACGTAGGCTAGTGGTAGGTGATGCACCCTTGTCGGCCTTCAGTTGCAGGTTCAAGTCTCGCGTCCTTGCCAGATGCGACGGGTTGTCTTTCGACTTCCGAGTTGTCCTTTTTATAACAATCCAAAAATAATCTTAAGAAATGATTTAACCAAAATCATAGTATCCAATGTCAAAATTTATGGATTCCATCCTTTAGACTTATCCACAATACTTCTGTCCAAACTCATAGTCAAAAATTAATAAGGTCACATAATATACATATGAATACCTTCATCATGTATTCCCTTAAAACATGGTAATTAAATGAATTAATAGAAAACCATATTTGAATAGGTATGTACTAACTTATTCCATCTGTAAAACATAGAATATTGGATATAGTCCTTAAATACAAATTTTTTTAATCTCCAACAATGATGGAATAAACATACCATTAATTAGTACCAAGGTAGTCAATAATATCCAATATAATTTATCCAAATAAATCATCTCTTATTATATAATCAATACATTATTATGAGGACCATATTAAAGTTTATAATTCCTTCAACCATCTATTTTCTAAAAAATCTAACTTTCTATTGAGTCACTTTTATTGGTACCACACAATCTAAATTTTTTAATGAAATAGTACTATAGTACAATCCTTATATACTCTTTAATTCATATAACCAGTACATCATTGATACAACACTCAAATAACATAATTCATTAATATCAACATAATAACACCAGTCATTCCTCTTCATTTGCAGTAGTATCAAAACTTGATTGTTATCTAACAGTAACATTAGCGGTATACTTAGATTATTGGGACATTGATTGGCGTAGTATCCTAACTCCTTGCAGATGAAGCATTGTATATTTGAAGTATTTTTCTTACCCTTCCAATCACGTACTTGTGTCCATTTCTCAACATTTATAAAAGAATCACATTCCCTTCATGAATTTACCAATGTTATTCCTTCCACAGTTATCACATAGTGGAAAATCCTTCTTTCCCTTATTCCCTTTATCACCTTTCTCTCTACCATCCTTTTCTTCTCAAGCTTCCCTTTGAAGCCATATGACTCATATAATTCTTTACCTATATTATTAACTCATGATACTCTTTTTTCATCTGATGAGAATATGTGGGATACTATTTCTTTTCTATATTTTGGGATAAGACCATGAATTATATGATACTTCTTACTCTTTGGATAATGTGTATTGCTGGAGTTATCATTCCTTCAACTGGGAACTATTTCTAAACAATGCAATACACTAGGTTAGTTTATGAATCACAATGCATAATTAAAAACTCATAAAATACCTAACATAAATTTAATAGCCTATTTATAAATCAATAATCATAAATAAAATTTTTTGTGGAGGTATTTACTCATAAATCATTTATAATGGTTTGTAAATAAAAAGTAATTTATCTTAAACATATCCCCCAGGGGTGTCGTAACCAAGAGTGCATCAAGGCCCGTTTTCGTTTACCAGGATACCCCGGGTCAAACTCAAACTCCTTTTTGGAGTTTTCACTCCTAGGTACATCTTTGCCAGAGCTGCCTCTACCTGCTTATATGTAGACAAGGATGTACTGCTTAGAAAATTCACCAAATCTCTACATTACCAAATTTAGAGTATGTTCTTCTATACTAATCCTCAAAGTCTATATTAGGGTAATGTTTTGAATTTAAAGTTTATCTTAATCTATTTCCATTGTTGTTTAAAAAAATCCTCTAATACCTACTCTAACACCTCGACCATAGTTACCCATAGTTGTTGCATTATTTTAATACATTAGCATGATTATAAGGAATCAAGTCCCGGAGGACCAATCAGTTTACCAGTTTTGGTAATTAAATTATATATATTAAGGTTACATTAAAATTTATAAAATAAAACACAATGTTACTAATCCTTTTAGAATTTCAGTTTTCCCCGAGATTAACCTTGAAAATCAATCAGAACACACTTTTTTACATCCTGGAAAAAATAAAACATAAGAAAGAGGTGAGCTAAGATGCTAAGTAAGGAAAACAATATAGAGGAAACTATCAGAAATAAAAACAAACATTTAAGGAAATATATAAGACTAAAAAAAAATCGTTTTAATGATAAACATAAAAATAATATGTAAAAGGTAAATCAAATAATGAAATTTACCTATTCACATGGATATTCTACTAGTCTAATAATCAAATGCAATATCAATAGTTAATTTCATAATTATGTAATGCATAATGCTGGACATCATAACTACATAGTCATGGCCTCGTTCCATGAAAAAAAATAATGATTTTGTCAAGGCTTTGTGGCAAGACACTAGTTTGTCTCATGAGACCTACCGATGAATCGAGGAGCTATAGTGGGCTCCACCTGTCATTTACTAAGTCCAATTCATTCCTCATTTGAAAAGATTGAAACACAACATAAATATTCGTGTTAAAACTAGCATACAAAATGTTAATACTTTAACCACAAACCATGAATGGTATAAAAATAACACATCCACAATCAAACATATCACAAAACATTCAATACAATATTGAAGATTGTACCATAATAAATTAACCTCAACTAAGTGTAAAATTCATCAATGTATGTTGAAATAGATAAAATCAAAACTATTTTAGAGAAATTTCGATATATTAAAAAAGACACGTAATTATAAAAAAAATTATTTTGAATTTTATTTATAAGAAGGAAAGGGATGTTTTTAATGTGTTATATTGGTGGAAAATAGCCACTCCCACCGTATAAGTTAAAAAAGCATTTTAACTTTAATTTTTTGAAAAGGTCATAAAGTGCATTATTTTGAAAACAATGGAATGATTCATTTCAAATCATTTTATAGAATTTAAAAAATGATATAAATGAATTTATCCCATATTCTAAGAAATAGTAAAAAAATTTTGAAATAAATTTTTATGAAACAAGGATGTGGATTATAAATAACTCCCAGTAGATAGTTACGTATAAACAACCTCGGATAAATAAAAAGATTATTAAATTAACCCTCACCTTGTACTTTCTGTTGGTAGAGGGTATATTTAACCATATGTATAATGGCCATTGTATGATATGAAATTATACCTGAACCATATTCATAATTAAGATATCATGATTGTTTCATTTTGGTATTTATACTACCCATTTAATAATAATTTCTATGTTAAAATTATATTTTGGGTAATAATCGCTTTCTCTATAATACATGTTTTAACTTTTTATTATTGATCGTATCACTTATATCATGATTTAATTACTTATATAATATAAAAAATTATTTATTTATCATATATATTTTGTATATAAATATGTGTAATAGATAGATACACGAAATGGAAAACACTGTTTATGGATACGGTAGGTTGTACGTACGCAAACACGTTGTTTCCGTTTTCATATCATATTAAACAGATGTAAGTGAATGAGATATATATATATATATATATTTCGAGTATAATTATTATGTCATATATTACATACTTATTAATAATATATATCTTTATAATCAACGTTTAATGGAGAACATGGAAATGAATCTTATCGCGTCGTGGAGACGGTAATCCATACGTACACACGAGCAATGATATAATTCTATTGATGGTGAAATAATATATAATTGGATGGTATATTATATATAAATAATTATTAAAATGTTATATTTACTTTTTACATCAATTATACTCATTATTATACCCATCCAAATAATGAAGTGTTTAATAACAAACTACACCACGACGTGGAGATGATATGTCTTACGTATGAATGTATGGTGAATTTTTCTTTAACAGGATGAAAAAAATAATGATTATGGTTGTAAAATATTTATAATAAACTCTCAGAATATAGAAGGTACTAGGGTTATTATTATAGTGAGTTAAAAATCAATGAAACATTATGTGGAAAAAGAAAAGAACTTTGAAAGTGGTCATGAAGTAATTACCTCTTCTTCAGGTTCTTCCTTTTGATTAGATGAGAAGGGATCCTTAGGTTGGGTTATGATCAATTTATGTCATATAGGATTATATTAGGGTAGTTAAGAGGATATTTGTGTAGGGTTTGACCAAGCCAAATGGATATGGAGGTGTGATTTTGAGTGAAGGGGAAGTACCCTTTTATAAGAGAGATGATGGTCAGTTTAGGAAAAGCTTGAAATATAATTTTATTATAAAACAATTTTTCTGTTTATAAATGAACCTAATGGATTTATTAAGATGATAAAGTAGTTATGGGTATAAATACTCTCAACTAATCGGTTTTATTCAAAGTTAGGTTTCCATATTAACCTTATATTTTAGATTTACCTCTTATTTAAATAGTTTAACTTTTACAATGTCTTCTTGTATTTTTATAGTACATAGCTAATAAACATAGAATAAAATTAAAAGAGAAAATAAAGATGTTAATTAATTACATATATATTATTATATAAGTTTTTTTTCTGAAACATATATTTTTAGGAATATTATATCGTTTAATAAAATATTATTTATTTTAAAAACTCATTTATGTCGACTTAGAAACTATTTTGTATTTGTTTTTTGTGAAAGTAAAAAAATTATTACTTAGAAAAAATATATTAAATCATCCCCACCATGTTATATTAACCTTGAAAAATCATGTAATTCATCAGAAGTCTCAATTTACATTTATTTTTGTATTTGAAATATCAATTATTATAATCGTTAATTAATAAATCAGTTACTTCATCATCATTGTTTCATAAAGAAGTTTAATTATTTAAATAATAAAAGTTAAAAATAAAATAATATGATGTAGAAAATCGTTTTAGCTTTCTAATGAATATTTATAGTCGAATTTATCATATTTATATCCCTATATTAAAAATTGATAACTTATTAATCTTTGAATTAAACACTTTTAACTCTTCTACAAATAAAATAATAATAAATGTCCTAATATAATAAAAGTGAACCAAAATGATCATATTTTATACCTAAGGTTGATTTTTGTTGATTTAAACAAATACAATAGAATTACGACACTTGCTAGGGTAATTTTAATATCATTTTAATCATTAATTACCCTATTTACTTTTAACTGCGGTAAATAAAATTCAAAATTTACTTTTCACCGAAAATTATTTTCTTCATATTGAATCAAATTTTACTTACAAATATAAACCGTTTCTCTTGGATTTTTATAATTCAATTTACAGAAGATGTAAAATTGTTTTTTTTGCAAATTTGGAAATGTGCCTAGAAGTTGGGTAAAAGACGTTAGAAAATTCAATAAAATTATATATATATAATATTATTATAAAGTGACTATAATTAATTAAATTTAACTAACACAGTTATTATATAACCACTTTAAATTTTATAAAAATTTAAACAAAAATAATAAATATTTAAATAAAATTCGGTATTAAACAATAACGTTGGGTTTTTCACTATTCATCAAAAATTAAATGTTGTTAGAGTTATAACAAAAATTCATCCAAAGATATTTTTGATATTCCAAATCCAAAAATAATTTTTTATTTTACCAAATTAAATACATATGAGTTTCATTAATTATTTTAAAATTAATTTCCATTGTCAAAACAAGAAATTAGGTTTTTTAGATGTCAAAAACTATCAAAAGATTGGCATGTGTTTATATACAATTTAAATACTAATTTTCATCCAATTACCTAAATTATATTAAATGATAAAAATATAATATAATTATACTTTAAAACCACAAACATTCATAATTTAACATTATAAATTATTTCGATTAAAAAATTTGTTTTCAATTAAAATTTAGTATTTTCACTATTCATCAAAATATAAAAGTTATCAGGAAATTATCAAAAATTTATCCAAAATAAACTTTTAGGATTCTATTATAAATTAGAATTCAATTTCATTAAACATAATACATAAAAGTGTCAAATATTGAATTTAAAAAGGGTTTTCCATTAAAAGGCGGTAAAATTTCATTTTATGAAAAATACTTCTTTTATCTGAAAAAATGAATTTGTTCTTATATTATGTCTAATAAACACATAATACAGATTCTAAAATTATATGGAGTATATAAATTTCAAAATGTAGTTAATACTATTGATAACTTCATTTTGAATGACTAGTTTGGTAAGTCGTGGTGCACTCAAACTCAGTGTTGCGGGTGGCGCAAGTTATTGAATTATGTTAATGAGATAACATACAATGAAATCCTGTGGTGTTACAATACCCATGATGTTTCACTGTTATAATATAGTATGCACAGTATGTGATACATAGTTAGTTTATGCCATAGTGATATTGGGAAATTATTCTAACCAATTATATATACTGTTTTTCATGTTAGTAAGACTAAGTTAGATATTGTGCTGGGTATTACCATCTCATGGTCTATCATGAACTTTTATGGATTCACAATTACTATTTACATTACCTATTTGGTATATTGAGATATTATTTTCATTTTTTATAATATTTTGTGAAAATGTGTATCTGAACATGGGATTTGTTTCAATATATATATTGGAAAATCTATTGATTGGTATATCGCTGTTATGTCTCACTTCTTCTAATTACCATTCTAGTTAATTACTCGGCTATATATTCCTATTTCATCCATAATTTTACAATCCATCCTAGGTGTAATGACCCATGTTTTGATCCAATGTAAAATTATTAGGGAATTTGGGTTTTTGGAATATAATTTACAGTATTTTCATTAAATAGAGCATCAAAACTAAATTATGAGAATTGGAATAGTTCAAAGTGTCTTTTGGACTAGGGTAAATGCTCTAGGTGTTCCTCGGGTTCTCCATTCACATTCAAAAGTGTTAGACCATGAGAAATAAAAATTGGTGAAGGTTGTTAGGGGCCCACAATTTGTATAAAACCATAAAACCATCTAGAATAAAAATATGGTACCATAGAAGGTGATTAAATATAGCTCGCACGGGCTACACACAAGTTCCAAAACTATGTTACTAGACCTCATGGTTAGTTCCTTTTGGATGATTACTTGAACTATTCACAACATGGTCGGCTCAAGGTTATTGAAAAACATGTGGCATAATCATACAAGGTTAGAATATTATGTTTTAGGAGTTGAACAGTTGGCACATTACTATGCTAACCTTGCAGCCAAACTATGAAACTCTGGTTTTGAGGGTGAAAAAACTAGATTTCTCTTAATGAAGTAAATTTTTCTTTATCCCTATCCTTTCATATTATTTTATCCATATTATCCTACTCCAATAAAAAATGGATTCCACCTACCCTTTATCTAGTATTTGACAGATATCCCATATCTAATGTTAGATTTGAGCTTTTTCAACCACTATGAATTTTTCTCAGTAAGATCTTGATTCCATTTGAATCATTCACTATTTAGCTACTTCTCGTCCAAGTTATAATCATGAAAAATCATTTTCCATATTTTTATGGTGGATTTTGGTTTCATAGATTTCATCCAAACCAGAACAAATTAGACATTCATATTTGACAAGTAGATTGTCAAAATAATATGGTAGGTGTTCTACAAAATTTTCCTCCAGATTACATCATTTTATAAATATAAAAGTTGCACAGAATACGAGTCTTTGTTGAATATTTCCTTAAAAATGTTTTCTTCAATCTAAATTGTTTCACACAACTTATATTAATACCATCAAGGCTTGTTTAGAATTTTTTAAGGTTGTAAAGATCAATCATGTAACCCCTTGGCTATGCCGACTTGTTTTCCCCTTTTTTATAATTTTTTAAAATACTATGATTTCTTTCTTGGAGTTCCGCAATGATTATAAATGGAATTCACCTTTTAATATAAAGATAAATTTACAACAATACCTAATATGTTCCTAGAAAATATTTTTATTATTCTTCATAGTTTGGTTATTTCTTCACCAAAATAATTAATTTTTTAAATTTATATTTGATTATTGAGTGTGATCCATAATTGGGCTAAATCAATTGTTGGATAAAAAATGACTTTTCTTTTCAAAAAAAAACCACTCAGATGATTCCTTATATATTCAAAATTACAATGTGATGACTAGTGATTTAACACATTCTTGGTAATATTTTATTGGGGGTTTTCATGTGTTTTTATTAGATATTTGAAATTCATGTAAATTCCATTTTCCATTTGTTCAAAAATGGAGTTTCCCTCCATATATATATATATATTTTTAACTGAACCATGCACCTCATGATGGACCACTCTTACTTATAAATGACAATAACCATGCTGAAAATTACACAATTGTTAATGGAATCATCTATGTTCTTTATCAGGCATGGTAAAATAAATTTATTTAATTGAATAGATTTAATGGAAAGTTTTTAAAGGAATGAATATTATTGATTTAATGACATCCTTAATTGATTTTAATGGTTTAAATGATATAAGTTGTTTATCTCAGATGAATTACTTCTTAAACGATTTACATTCCTAAATATATAATTATGTATAATCTAAATGAATTTTAAATGGTGGAATGTCAAAATCGTTTGCTTCATTCATATGTACATGATTAATTCAAATTATAATAAATGTAACACCTATTTTAAAATTTGTCTTTGTAAATTTAATGAATCTGAGGAATTACATTATTTATATTATTATGAATAGAAGTATGTTGTACACATTTTCTATGAAACGATATAAAGGGTTATGTTTAACATGGAGTTATCATGATCACCTACATTGGGTGATGTGTATGATGTCTCCCATTAATGATACTATGAGGAAAATAGTCATGACATACCACGTCCCATGTTGATTGTTGATATGACGACAAAATCAATATTGTTCATGTGTTTATATGATGAAACAATCACTATCTCGACTGATGATTATTATGTCTTCCAATCATTAGGATATGTATGGAATTCACCATTTCACAAGAGCTTATAGGCTTATTCAGGCTGGTTATTGATGACTGTATTAAGCCTCATTGCAACCATCAACTAGTATACTGGGTATATGGCCACTTATGTCTACAAATAATTATTCTATATAGGTGGATAAAATATATAACAATATAGTAAATATAATATGAATAAATAAATATATAAATATATATAGTTACTAGTTATAATTCTCTTTAATTTCATGAGATGAAGCAAGTAGAGTCTATAGGTGACCCTCACGAACCTATGCGTGCTATTATTTATTAATTTAGTTTTGTTTATTTTTCATTATCTATGTACAATTATATATATTATATTAAATGGTTGGTTTTATCTATAAAAAATGTGGATGGTAACCTACTAGAAGTTTTATCTCACACCGTACTCTATAATACATTTCACTTGGGTACTCATGTAGATCTAATATTTGTAGGACCATGGATTAGTGCTTGCCCTGATTTTCATATACATTTGAGTAATGAGACAAATATTGAGTTGGAGCTTAGGATGATTGTCGAGATATCCCTATCATATTCCATTTCATTTAATTATTCATGTACTACACTATATCACATTTTATGTTGTAAAGCTAACATTTTAGTTTATGTATCATCATCTAGACATGCATTCATTGGTTTATATTTTCATTGACTATCTATTAGGGTTATTTTTATTATTATTATTCACTCTAATTCATTAATTAATACTGTAACTATTTCATTTTATTTCTTTTCAATAATACTTCAAGATACTTTGAATATAAGGGTATAATATCTACACTGTCACCTCATTTGACCCTTGATTCTAGTCAGAAACCTCTAGCATACAAGGAGATGGGAATGAAACCTTTTGGCCCACCAGTCTATCTACTGGTTTATATGTGATTTGGTCAAGGGTGTTAAAAGTTGTGTCAGAGTGTTTTTTCTTGTGTCTTAATATTTTTTCTTGGTAGATATAAGAATAGGAATGTGTCAACACATGGTAAATAGTAATGTCTTTGAGTGATCACCCCACCCATGGGTAAAAGATCAAATGTCCAAGAATGTGATTTTTTTCTATTTTCTCTTGCATTTAACTATTATTTCTCCTTCAATGAAGTATTACATTCCCATCCTGATTGAATTAATTAATTTATGGTAGTTTTACCTTGGCCCAGTATGAAAAAATTAGCACTACATGCGTCATTATAGGCATGTAGAGATTCACATTCCACTCATATTATATTCCATAAAGTTTCATTTATTGTATTATTTCTAATTACGATTCTATGACTTGAGTGTTATGTCGTTATTATTTTTGTACATATTTAGGTATTTCATTAGAATTCATGGTATATAACATAATGGGATGATTTATTCATCTTGATTACCTTCTACCATGATCTGGTGCTTATATTCCATGATTCTTGATTTAATATCATGTATTGAAAATGTATCATGGTTTAATTCTTCTTGGAATGCTTTTCTGTGTTTATTTCTAATAATAACATTCATAGTTATGATATTGATATATATGATTGGTGGCGATTAAATGGGAGATTATTTTTTGATAAAAGGATTATTGATGTCTTATAACTAGGAAAAGGTTACATGTATATTCAAATCATATTTTTGAGTTTGTATATACATGTTGACCATTGATAAAATGTAAAATATTATACCCATAAAATATTTAAGATAATTAGGATCACATAAATGGGATTTAGTCTGTGGTCTATAATGTGAGTAATAACATTCTAGATAAAATGATGGAAACCCATATAATCGATCAATCATATAAGAGAATGTTATATTTTGATATGTTTATAAATTTAAAATGTATTCAAGTTCGATTTTAAATGAATCACCTTCCTCAATAATGGATTTTGACTCTATCATACTGGAATGATGATCCATATGATTCACATAATTTTTTTTGAATTGGTACCATGTATATATGTTTGGTAATATTACATTGAGATAAACCACTACATTTGTCTCAAAACATTTAATATTAAGGATCTATTATTGGACTGCATTTGGATGAACCCATGTTGGCTTAACGTCACCCATGGAAGTCACCTAATTTTTAAACATGTGATTGTCATTTATAAATTAACAATTGATGAATCAAATTATATTCTTTAAATGCTTAAATATAGGATGATAATTAATGGAATTACATTAATATGGAACCCTAAGTGGAATCCATAGTTTAAAAATCTCATTGAGTTTCTGTGCAATAGAAAAATGAGCATTTCCATAGGGCCTTTTCTTTTCATAAAGGGATTAAATAAAAATCGTTGTTCCTAGTGAAATAAGTTGAAATGACCTAGTGATAGGGTCAATACTTGTGATTTTTTAGGGGATACCCCAAGGAAGGTTTCACCCTTAGAGCTATAATGACATACTAAATTCTATGACCATTCTGATGTGTGGTACCATTGGAGTTTTTTGATCCCATGACACTTACCTTATAAATGAAACAATGGTTCATATTGGTTTTTGTTGTTTCCATGACTTTTTAATGGGTTTTTTAATTAGGTAATTATTTTTTTGATCATGCTAGACATTCTTTTGTCATGTTCATCTATTTCATAGGACATTTTACCTTCTCTTATTCCTCAGTGACTGACGCCTTGTTATATCATTATCATGGTTAATGGTCAAGTGGGATGGTACTAGAATGGGTTAAATATCTTGTACAATCCCTCAAATACAAGGATGACTAGGTTTAATGACCTATTTATTATATCAAAGATGTTCCTTCTTATTTATTAACCACAAATTAGTGCGTGGGATTATACGTGGTTCCAGACGAGTTTTAAAATGTGGTAACATAACAGTTGGGATCAGTGGAATCATTGAGGCATTGGATATTGAGCATGATCCCTACAAATCTTAATATTAGAGTGTCCTATTTCATAAAACTATCGATTCAAACCAATCATCAAGATTAAATTCCATGAAAATTGGGTGTTTAGTCACACCTGTCCAATTGGTATTGGCTTTGATGCTGGATGAATTGAAGTTTTTGGGTCATGACTCGTTGAAGTGTCACTCATGTTGAGTTGAATATGATCTATCCTGGTTATGAATGATGGGTATATCTCTCCCCTTTACAAATACTACACTCTTAATTCATGGATCATCAATTTAGTTCATGTTAATACATTCCATTCTATGTATTAGGAACATAATAAAAAAGGACCATTAGAAATGGTCAGTCTTTATTTAGTTTCCTTTTGGATTTAAAGTCTCAAATGATATTGGTTCTTGCCCATTATCATGTTATTGAAATATTTGTATTTTAAAAATAACCTGTTAGAAATTATATTTTTCATTGATAGACTTCTATGGGAATGTTTTAGTGATTGTGTATTTTGTACAATTGTAAAGACTTATGATAAGTAAATGTTGATTTGTGGCCTGTTGAAGCTAAGATTATTCCAAGAATTTGACCTATTGTGGTTTGAATATTATTAGTTCATGTAATTTAGTATGGTTAGTTGTAAACTATATCGTGAACTTGTACTAATATGATTGGAGTGTCTCAAGTCTCCTTAATATCATATTAGTTCCCCTTTTCTTGGTGAAGATAATTTCCCTCATCTTGACGTCATCCTTTATGTACTGGGAGAGCGTTAGATATAAAAAAATATAATATAATTAAATTACCTTCTATTTTATGATACATGGTTTTCTCATATATTCACATTGGACGAGAGTTCATTATCAAATTATGGCTAGTTCAGAGTGATACATGGGTTCCCATGTAGGAATTCGTTAGAAGAACTGTAGGACACTAGATATTTTTCTTTTACATGACCTCTAGGTGGATAAAACACTAGGATTATTCGACCATTTAATTTGGATATATTTTAAATGTAACAATTTTTCAAATATAAACATGTAGTATAGAATACCATGGGTAACTTACATGGATCCGTGTTTAATGAATTTGAGGTTACCCTTGATTTTTTGTTGGGCTGGGTGGTGAATTTTAAAAAGGTGGTTGATTTGAGTGGGATGCATTTGGGTTACGCCCTTTTTCATGTAGTGGAATGACATATTAATGTCCAGGTGATGGTTTGACCCAAAAATGTCATCATAAGTCTGGTATGAGATTTTGTTACCATACTCATTGTAAACACATCATGCCTTATAAGAAGGTGTTGTAGTTTTGTTGTAACATGCCCGTCGTCTAAGCCGTTTGTTTTTGAGATAAGTCAGATAGATTTACATGATAAGTTATAATTATTTTTCAATGTATTCATTATTACAAAAAAATATTAAAACAGAAATCTAGGTTAATTCTTGCGAGGTATAAGGCTCCAAAGTGTATTCTATGAAATATTTGACATACTGTTTCAGTTAGGATGATCAAAAATCGACTGGTTATTCCAAATGAAGTCCATGATATGGCCTCAAATATAATCAGGTTCACCAAGTAAAATATATCATGACTAAAACATCACTAAAATGATTAATGGTGTGATTTGTAATGAAATTCAGTTGGTGTATTTACAATGGCTTAGAATTGTCCCCTTTTAATGTTAAAAACTATAGTCGTAAGTGAGCATTGGATCTAGTTTAAAATGATAAATAATTGTGTGTTGGAGAGAATCTTGGTGGTGTATTTGAAGGTGGGTAAAGGAACATAGTAGTTTGAATGGGAATTCTCGACCCTAGTAGGTCAGGTGATGTTTTTATTGTCTTCCAAAGGCTTGTCAAGGAAGAGAAATTATAAGGTGGGTTTGTTGTAATGACCTTTTATTTAGCCAAGTTAGACTGCTAAAAAAATTTATTTTTCATTTCTTAATGGATGGGTAGTTTAAAAAACCATGCATTAGAAAATAATTTCATGAGTTGAACACTTCAATGTATTGTTTGTAGCATTGGTGATATTATTGATGGGTTCCTTGGGTTCTCCATCGAGTTTCGGTAGCATCAAACCATAAAGACTAAAAAATGGATAAGGATGACATGGGAACATGGTTTCACTAAAACCATGTTCCCCCAAAAAAGAAAACCATGCAACATATTTTAGGGAGGAGATTTGCCACACATTGGATATGCGTGGTTTGCAAAAAATGCAGTTATCCTGCACAGTTAGTGTCTCATGGAAAGTACTCATGTCATATTGATTGCATTGTTGGAACATATTTAGAGATAACTATGTGGAACAACCATTAGAGTATAGGGTTCCATGTAGTAGGAGTTGAACAGATGGTGAAAATTTTTGGAAATCGAGCGTGCAAACCATGTGAACCTAGTTTTGAGGGCGAAACACTAGAATTCCATTAATGAGGTTAAATTTTTTGTTTTCCCCATATTTTATATTTCATTGACATTGTGAGCCTCCACCCGTGCATCATGGGTTCTTCCTCCTCCATCTCATAGGATTTGACAGATCTCCCTCATTTGAAGACAGATTCGAGCAACGTCAGTCCGTAGAGATTACTCTCAATAAGAATTCAATTCCTTTGGAATCTTTCTTTATTAGGATTCCTATTGTCTATATTATCGTGGTGTGAGTTCATTGGTCCAATTTTCATAGAAGATGTCAGTTTCATTTATTTATTCTAAAACTTATGTAATTAGACCATGTTTTGGATGAGTAGGGAATATTATGAATAATATAGGTGTTATATATATATATATTCTATCTTGGTTAATTCATTTTATAAATGGTGTTGTTGTTCTGCATGCATGTTTTCATTGTGAATTGTGTTAAAAGTGTTTCCATCAATCTAAATCATATCCTGCTAATTGTTTTATTATAATTGATCCATGTTTAATAGTTTTAGGTTTTCATCCATGATTGTGTACACCACATGGGCATGAAAGCATTTTTACCTTATTGATTAATTTTCTAAATTTTATGACTTATTTCTAACCCTTCAATATATTTTTTTTGAATTTCCCCATGTAATGAAAATACCAATTGATAACGTCACCCCATATTTTTCAGATAAAAACATGTATTTTTTTCCATGTTTTGTTCTTTCTTCTATAAATTTTTTATTTTAGTGAATTGAGATGTAATTAATGAATGTGATTCATAATTCATCTTAATGATTTTTCTGATGAAAGGTGTCTTGTTTTTGTAATAAATCCCCTCAGATAGGGTGCATAGTCTTCAAAATAGCAATATTAGGATTAGGGAATTAACACTTTCTTGGTAGTATTGATTTAGTGTTTTACTATGCATTTGTTTTATTATATATATGGATTTCAGGTAAATTTCCTTTTTTTTCTAAAATGACGTTTCCATCCTTATATATATAAATGGTTAAATAAAACAAGAACCCACTAAGGGATTAGTCAGAGATATAAATGAAATTTCCCTTGTAGAAAATATTTCAATTATTTATTGAATGTTTTATTTTCCTCATTTAACCATGTGAATTGAATTTTTATACCTGAATATATTAAATGGCATGCTATTAATGTCATTTCCAATAATGATAAAATGCCTTCATTAACACATTTTAATGCATTAAATGATATTACTTGTTTATAGTGGATGTCATTCGTATTAAATTATTTCTATGCCTAAATGAATTGAATTGTTTAAAATAAAAAACAATTATAGGGTGGAATGGATAAATAATTTATTTCATGCTTAAATACATTATTAATATGAATTTTAATTAATTTAGTTACCTTATTTATAATGGGAATAGTAAAAGTAAACCATTAGAGGTATTTTTTCATGGATATTATTATGAAAATGGAAAGACATTATTTATATGTTTTTGGAAAGATGGTATGGGTTATGTTGAGCATGGAGGTTTATTTATCGATTATATTAGGTGTTGAGTGTGATGTCTCACACTAGTGATAAAACACTGTTAGAAAACATGACACCCCAAACCCCCCTTTGATAGTTGACATGACCACACAATCAGCAATTTTATAATGCTTCCATGATGGAATGATCACCATATTACATGATGAGAATGATATATAAAAATCATTATGAAATTTAGGGAATGTGTTATTTGGATTGATCTTCTAGGCTAATTCAGTGTGGTTATGGATGATTGAGTTTCCCCCTATCCATCAATCACATAGTATTCCTGGTATACTTCCACAAATGTTTGCATGTACATGGTCTATATAGGTGGAAGAAATATAGAACTATAGTATATATAATATTTCTACATATATAGTTACTGGTCAGACTTCTCTTTATGGTCGTCAGCCCAAGAAGGTAGAGTTACCATATTTTCCATAGGAACATGAGTAGGAAATTGGTTATTTATACTATATTTTTATTCTTCATTATAGATTCACACTTATTTATGTTATATTCATTTAAATGTTTTAATTTTAAACACAAATGGTGGTAACCTAAGGGTATTTTTATGTTACAACCTACATAGGCTTCCATTATACTAAGGTACCTGAGTAAATGTCAGGATTTCATTCAATAGATTTTCCTTTGAGATTATTTTCTTAAAAGTGTGAGTAATGATCATAGGACTGATATGGATCTCATGATGCTTGTGGAGATCTCTCTTTGGATTTTTTTTATTTTCTTTATTTATGTACCACAATATATGATATTTCTTACTATATTTCAACAATTTTAGTTTATGTATCATCATATCAACATGCATGAAATGTTTTATATTGGCATTGTCCATCTATTTGGATTCAATTATTATTATTATTCTTCCAATTCCCTATCGGTCATTTATTTCTTATTTATCTATTGTATATTATTTATTTTCTATTTTACTATTGTTATAATCTGATCATGATGGTATATTCGCACCACTATTAAATTATTAGACCCTCATTGCTAGTCAGTAGCATCTAGAATATATGTAGTTACTCTAGAGGCATTGTGAACCACTGGTCCAGTTATCAATATACTGTTGAGTCAGGATACATTACATTGGTTATTAATAGATGTGGGAGTCATAAGTTCACCATTTCCATGATCTTAGTGCCTTCCCATGAGAAGGAATGGGGGGGGGGGTGGGGGTCATTATAGAGTTGAATAAATGATTTAGGATGAAGGATACGATAATTTTTTTAGTTAAACACATTTCAGATTTAATTGGTTGGTAGGGAATTTTTTTTGACAATGTAATGTAAACACGATAGATTGGATGGGATTAAATTTTTTAGGGCCCCAATTGATTTGTTAATGGAACATTAAGTTTATCGAGACTACTAAATGAAGTGATATTTGTTTCATGGTAGAGACCTAATAAAGGATAATGCATCATTCCTATTTTCACATTTGTTTTAAATGGTCTGACCTTAGGATGGGGAAAAAACCATAATACGACAATAAAATAATAAATTAATTAATGATAAATATTTTTTATCATAGGTGTAGAAGATGTAGCTATTTGTTATTTTTATAATCATGGCACCAGGTTGATGTACTCATCAATCCCACACTAAATATGTTCATCAAGATTTTCCCAAAAATCATCATAGATTGGAGGTCAATGATGATGGCACATGGAAGAGTACACTCTAAGAGTATTAGTTCTTAATACTATATATGTATTACAGTTAATGTTTAGATGAAATCATTGAAAATTTTCTAAAGGAGGTTGAGAGAGATTTAATTTTGATATGTGCTCATAATAATCACTTGGATTCATTATTTGGGATGATGTTGGGTAGACCAGCATGAAAGTGGTGGTTCTTATTTCTCATGGATTACATAGATTTCATTCTCAACTGGGAGTTTTTTCGAGATCATTTCTGATATGAATTTAAATATTCAACCACGAAGTCATCAATTATACATGATATGTTTACCTTTTGATAGGGGTTTTTCATTGTGTGAATATTTGGGATCCATTTCAGAACTATTCTGTCATATGTTTCATACACTTTTGGAGATGAGGATATTGGGCCTTGAATTTTTTTGGTGTAATTCCATCCATTCATCTTGCTGCAGTTCACCCTATTTATGTTAAATATGTGTCTAGAGGTGCTGGAGGGAGTATAGATTTTATATAAGATTCTATCCATAACATGATCATTATGAGAGTAGAGTTTTTATGATTTCTTATGAAGTTGGGATACAGTCCATGGTTTTTATTTTATAGGATGGAAGAGTTTTGGTTAGTCGTGGGTAGGAATTTATGGCCATAATTTCATTTCTCAGTGGGCACAAAATATATAACCTATTTAATGGTATCTGATTTATGTTTTTTCTTATGTATGATGAGTTCATCAGTGGTGAGAGTGCCCAACTTTTCTAATACATCAACATGTTCTTGGTGTTCTACTTCTGGTTCATCTATTGAAGTAGTTACAACTATGGATGATATATTAGGTTGCTCCAATGTCTCACCTCGACCAATTTAGTTTTTTTATTTTATTATTTTCTTGTCTTTGAATAATTTTTTTGGGGTTCGGGTCGAGTCCCAGTTCAGAATATTTGAGTTTTTATTCAAGAATGTGTGTTTTGGGATTCACTGCATCTCGCGCATGGGTTGATCACTGTTTGGAAACCATGTAGATTCACCCATGTGATTTTGTGACATAGTGTGATCAAAATAAAAAATAAATTTGGAGTTAAATGGAAAATAAATTGCGAGTTATAAAAAAAGAAAAATTGAAACTAAAATTCAATGTTTTTAAATAATTATAATTGTGATAATATTAATAGAGAATATTATTATTATTATTATTGCAATTGTATAATTATTAATATCATCTTTATATTATTATTATTTTTTGTTTTTATTGGCAGTTTTGGTGGCTTCTTAGCCAATGTACGAGACCTCATGGTCAGCAGAGACTGTGTGGTTAGCCTGGGTTCCCAGATGTAAGATTCAAGAGATAAATGCCACCACAAGGTTAACGCATGGTATCCTGATACATGCATAGAACGAATAGTTTCATTTAAAAAAAATAAAATTATTATTATTAAAATTATTAAAATTATTATTATCATTAGTTCTGAAAAAATTAATTTTAATATAATTATTATTTAAAAATAAGTGATTATTTTTATTATTATTACCCTTATTATTAATATTTCAATTATTTTTATTTAATTATAAAATTATTATTTCTATAAATAATAATAATAAAAATTATTAATAATTTTTATGATTACTATTAAAGATAATTAATATTATGTTAGGTTTTATTTTTATTATCTGGAGTTATTTTTGATTATTTTATTAATTTATTTGTCTTTATTTCCTAGTGTTTTCTCCCCCCTCCCATGCTCTCCCATGCTTCCCCTCCTACCCACTTTGGTGTTCATTAGGACCCCCTGGTTGCAACCCTATGCAAGATGCCTCCTCCCTAGTGCACCCATCTTCAGGGATCCCACCTCCCCTACTCGTGACCTTCGAAGACACCCCCATTACAACACATCCCTTCCAGAAAGACTTCCCTATGTGAAACCACCCTAGCAGGTGTGACCCCCCTTGTCGGTGCATCCCATTCTGGCGACCTTTCATGCTTGACACACACCACCACCAGAGAGTCCCTCCTTCGGTCGCACAACCCTCATGTCGAGCGATGCGACTCCCTGCTAGCACATCTCACCATCACCTCCCAACCTATGTATGACTAGACCGGCGGTGACCATCCACTGGGAAGACCAAATATTTCCGGAGTCACCTCAGTTAGCCTGCACATTGCTGGTGTCTCCCTGGCCAGCTCACACCCTGCCATCATCACCCCGGCCATCCCGCACCATCCCGAGGTCACCATTAACTCTGTCACCCAAGCCTATGCACACCCTGCCAGACAACATTCCCCCAGCTTGTATGACCTATTTCTTTCTCAATTTTACTCTTTTTTTTTCATTTTATTTTATTATCATTTTTCTTTAGTACTTCATTTCAGTGGTTTAGTGTTTTAGAACCCATGACGAAAAATTTCTTGATTGTATTATATATATGGAACGGTTTTGAGGTAGGATTACCTAAGAACATTCCATTTTAATCTAATTATAATCATTATCTTTGCTATTCTCACCACATATATATGTTGAGTACTATTTTTTGACAATTTTTTTTATTTGGGTGTGAAAATGATAGTTTATACCTTGTTTTCGGAGGAATAGAGTTGTTTTGTTAAGATTATTCCCATAAATTGATTAATAAAATTTACCATTAACTTCATACATGTTATTTGATATATAGAAAATGGTTCAGTAATTGACATAAATTGATGACATGAAAATTTCTTCTTTATATCATTCTGAGTGTGAAATAGAAGTGATTTTCTTATATTTGGAATGCCTTTTTTTCATTTGATTTTACCATTTGATTTAATGTGACAAAAATGATATAAAATAGTTTTTTTGAATTTATAAATACTGTAGTATCATTAAAAATAATGTTTTTTTGGTTCTTTATATGAAATCCAAGTTAGATTTTTTATAAGGGGACAAATATAGTGTTTTAAGGTGTTTTAGCATGTACCACTGATAAATGGACCGTTTAGAATTTTTGTAAGAAATGTTTTTTTGTCAAGAGATATTGGAAATGATTTAAGGATTTTTAATGGGTTTTAATGGTAAATCGCGTGTTTATACTTACTTTGAAAGATGGATTACATGTTTGACAAAAGTTGGTTTGGTGAAAAGATTAAAGGCCCATTTGACATCTTTTTATAAATGTTGAAATTGATTATTTTGAAAACCTCAATGAATAATTATGATTCCTTGTAAGTGTATATAATGGATGGGATTTCCTCACTATGGAAACCATGTGATCCATTATGAAAGTGCATCATGTTGGAAAATATATGCCTGGTTTGTTCTATTGAACGATATCGGTCCTTAGAGTGGCTTAGGATGATTCATATTGTTGTATATTTATTATATTTATACTTGTGATTGGATGCATGGATGTCATTTTTTTGATCACCCAAATTAAATATTTGATACCTAGTAACCTGTCATATTGTGAGAATTTTTTACAAACGTTTTTTTCACTGGTATTTGACATACTTACCAGTGTCCCACAACAGGTTTATATATTTGGGATAATTGCTATGGGATTTGGCCCCTCGTTCTGTCCTGAGATAGTGTTCTAGGAATTTTTGTTTCTTAATTTCAATGTGTGTGGCATACTGCCAGAGATGGAATATCATGTATTAATACATTTTGGATTGTCCTGGATCTATTGGGTTCTCTTATTTCTATTGGAACTTAGTTTCTGGAATTATTGTTTGAGATACTTGCGCATATGTTTACATTTCCCTTGTTATGTGAGCATTGTGGTGCGTTCTTTTATGGTGTTTACATGGGTGTGATGTGTTTGTTTTAAAATTGTTTTGATTTTTTTAATGTAAAAGTGTTTTTATAGTTTTCTAAACCAATGACAATAGAATAATCAATTCTCTTTCCAAAATTTTAATGACAGACTAAGCGAAAGAGTTTGGATTTGTAAATGAATTAGAGAAATGGGTTTTCTATTTATTTTTATATAAAATATATAAAAAATATTATTTTTTTAAATTATTAATAAAAATTGGAATGGGCGTTTCTTTAGTTTCTTTTGTATATCTCTTTTATTATTTTGTCTACTATGTATAATAGTTTCAGTTTTGTTTTGCATATATATTTTGAACTGTATGTGAAACATGTTTCTATTTAGTTTCTGTTTTATCTATTGGTATAAATTGTTCATTGATTGTACTCTATTAATGTCCTTGGTGCTTGTATCTATCCTAGGAGTATTGAGAAGCCTTCTTAGGACTTTCCACAGATCAACTCGGGGATCAGTTTAGGGTCAACCTGAGTTGCTTCATTAAAAAATGGTATCAGAGAAGGTTAGATCTTAGTGGACCTTACTTTTTAGTGAAACCTATGTTATCTAGGTATGTTAAGGTAGATGGAGAAAAATTTTTGGAACTCAAAGGGTTGGTGGAGGAATATAGTCGTGAACTCTTGCCCATTTTTATCCTCAGGTTTCCATGGGATGTCTGGTCTCATTAGTTTCATTGGTCCTTAGGGAATTTTTTGTTATTGTAAAAAAATGGGATTTTGGCTAATGGTCCTCATGAGATCGGGTTGCCTAGAAAGCCATGGGGAGCTTCTGGAATGGTCATAGAAGGTTCTCCATGTTGGTTCCATGTTTGATTTATGGCCTCCATCGATATGGTAAAGTCACCCATTGACAATAGTTTTGTTTTTGAGACTTTTTGTGACTCCATTAAATTATGAAAAGGATAAGAATCATAAAAATTTATATTTAGTGGTTTTTTATTTTCTAAATGGTTTTTGTGCAATTAAAAATGGGTTTTTATCTTGATTGCTCGAAGTTTTTGAAAAGTGATTTTGGTGAATTTTTTAATATGGAAAATGGTATTTTAAAAATAAATGTTTTATTAGAGTATTTTTTAAATGAAGTGGGTTGAGTTTTAAGAAAAATTAATTTTTCTATATAGTTGTTAGTGTTCATTTGGATGATAATTGATTTTTGAATAATGTTGAATGGTTTATTTTAGAATATTTGGTTGTTTATTTTTTTTCATTTTTTGTTTTTATAGGTACCCACATGCATGGTTTTATATTGAAATGGGATCGATACTTGGTATGTCTTTGTGAATGGGTTCCCAGGGTGGCTCACAAATTTGTATGCATGTGGGACTAAATGAAACACTATTGGTGAATTTGAAAATCCACCATTTTTGATTTATGATGTTTTTTAAAATTATTTTATGCTTGAAATTGTGGTGTTTCATAAATTGTTGATTATGTGGTTTATTAATCTTATTAATGAGAAGTGTAATTTATTTGGTACACTTCCTCCTGATCCAGAAGTGATACCCCTACTATATCCTGGGAGGTAATATTGTTGGTTTCTCGTTTTTGGAGTTGTGTTCATGATTTTTCTAGTTTTATTGATTTCTTAGATTTCCATATGGAGAATACGATGAGTGTTATAGTATGTATTCATGTGTAACTCTGTTGGAAATCCATCCAGTCGATCAACCAAAAAATTCCACTAATGAGTTTTAAAGGTTAAATCCACCTCTTTGGAGGATACCATGGCCCATCTATGGGAATAGTGGACTATTTGGGTTGTGTCTAGGATTTTATCTTTTTGCAATAATTTCAATAGTTGTGTTAGTCATTCTTGGCGGTGTTCAGTGGGTTTTGTTTTTTGGGTTTTTCATTCTACTCCTCATTCGGTGTGAGAGAAAATAGTGTTGCATATCCTGGATTTTCTTTTAGGGAGAAGAGTTAGTTATTTAAGGATGTGAATTCTATGGTGTGACCTTATCTTTTCATTCTAAATAGGAATTCTATATTTCTTTCTATGGAACTAAATGACGAAATTTAGTTTAAGGGATTAACATCTCTTGACTATGAAATTGTAGAAGCTTTTTACATCATAGCTTAAGCCATAGTTCCCGAAGTGAAGTTCGTGTGTATTTAATAATCTCATAGGTTTAAAGAGTATTTTTAAATTTGTGCCTTCACCATTTATGTTTGGCACTTATAGTGTTTCTAAAATAGGGTTTCCTTCCTCGGTAATTCCCTATTTTTTCAATGAGTATGGGGTACCTACCCCTCACACAGTGTTTTTGGTTATGCCTTCTTGTATGCGAGTTCCAACTAGCGTTCTTATGTTAAATACCCAAGGGAATAGAGTGTGGGTTAGGATTTAATCCATTCATATGTGAAGAGTGGTGGGTAGTTGTCATCTACGGTTTAACCTATCCAATCGTTGGGCCACATCCCTTGCCTCCCCATGTGGTGGGGGTTTTTGGTCTGTTTGAGATGTTTTCAATCAGTTCATATCCCCTCCATTCAAGAGTGGGAAGTTTAAATTATCATTTTGTGTTATTTTTACATAAGGAGAATGGATATTGTAAGGGAGTTTGGGTTGTCATGTGTGGGACTGGCCTGGTTCTAGTTCATGTCAAATTCTCATTTTGTGAAAGTTAGTTGGTTCTTAATGGTGGTGAGGCCCACCAGGGGCCTCATTGAGTTTTCTCAGGAGAAGTATCAGGTCCAAGATATTTTCTAATTCTAGGTAGTCTGTTTGGGCCACCCCTCAACTGGCGATATATTTTTGGTTTTATTTTGGTTTTATCTAGTAAAAATTTGATTCTTTTAATGAAATTTATTTGTCAGTTTCCACATCTTTTTGGGTAAATGTTGAAATTATTGGGAGAATAAAAAACATGATTCTTTTGTATTGGTTGTGGATGTGGTGTTTTGAACTTTTTTGTTTTTCTCAGGAAGTGCATATGGGTTGTTTTCTAATTTTAGGCATTGGGGTCATATTATGTTGGTGGTTGGTAAAATGTCCTCGGATTGTGTGGTTGGATCGTGTTAATGAGGTATCCTAAGGTGTTGATCAATTTCCTAGAATGTGATGTGGCTTTATGGGGGTAGAAATAATTATTATGGGGATAATTTTCAAACCTCAACTCATTTAATTATTTTTCATTATTATTTTGTAGGTTTTGGTTTTTATTCGGGGTTAGGTTTGAGTCACAGTTATAGTTTTTGAGTTTTTTTCAAGAATGTGTGTTTTGTTGTTCGTGGAATCTGGCACATGGGTAGAGCACGATTTCAAAACCCTGAAGATTCACATATAATACTATACATCCTTCCTTCTTGTAAATTAAAAATAAATTAGTAATTAAATGACTTATAAAATGAGAGTCAAATTAAAATAAAGAAAAGTGAAAATAAAATTACTTTTTTTAATAATGATAATTGTGATAGTATTAATTGGGATTATTATTATTATTATCATCATATAATTATTAATATCATCATATTATAGTTATTATTATTATTATTTGGAGGTTTTGTGGATTCTAGGATGGCGTTCTATAAATACATAGTCAGCGGAGGCCGTGTGTTCATCCCAGGTACCTGGGAAGCATCTTCTAGAGACAGAACCTACCTCATCGTTCGCACAGGGTTGCATGAGCCGTGCGCATATCACATGGTTTCATTAAAATAAATAAAATAAGTATTATTATTATTAATAAAATTATTATTATCATTAGTACTATTAAAATGGTTGTTAATATAGTTATTATATTTAATTAATTGAATATTATAATTATAATTATAATTATAATTATAAATAATATTATATTTATTATTAGATTAAAATTAAAATTAAAATTATTATAAATATTAATTAATATGACTATTATGAATTTGTTTTATTACTATTAATGGCCATTACTATTAAGATAACTTATCTTTTTCTAGATGGATTTATTTTATATTATTTTATTTATAGATTTTTTTGGGTTTTCTCCCCCTCCTTAGCCTCCCAAACATCCCCTCCATCATCCCATTTTGTGTAGTGAATGACACCCCTAGTTGGGACCCAATGTAGAATGCCCCCTCCAAAGAACACCCCTCTCTGGTGATCCCACCTCCCTTGCTTGCGATCCATTGTGAGAGTGTACTAGGATTGACTCATTGTGTTTAGTTTATTTTATGGCATGGAATCAGTCCTTAGAGTGGCATACGATGATGCATGTTATTGTTTATTTATTATATATATATATATATTAGATTGGATGAACGACTAGTATCAGTTGGATCACCCCGATTAGATATATGAAACATAGGAACTTAGAATATTGAAGGAATTTTTTTAGAATGATTGATGCACTTATAGTTGATGTACTTGCTAGGGGACCATTTTAGGTTGATGTATTTGAGTTTATTGTTATGGGATTGTGCTCCTTGTTATGTCCTAGGTTAGGGTGGCACATCCTTTGGGCGTCATGAATTCATCATGTGTGGAATGATAATAAGGATGAGGTCTCATGTATTAGTATGTTTAGGATTAGTTTTTTATCATCTAGGATCACATATTTATATTCACTCTTAGTTTAATTCATTTATGTTTGAGATACTTGTAAGTACATTGACATTGCCCTTTTTAGGTGTTTACTTTCGTTCTATCTTATTTATTTTTTACATGGATGTGATGTGTTGGTTTCTAAAGTACTGTGAAAAATATTTTGAAAGTAATGGTGTTTTTAAAGTTTTCTTTACTATTGAAAATAAAAGAATCACATACCTTTAAAAAAAATTATCTATACACTAAGGAATGAGTTTGGTTTTGGAAATGACTTTGGGAAATGGGTCATACATTACTTTTTATATAAAATATATATGAAAGAATATTTTTATAAATTATATTTGAAACATGAAATTGATGATTTTTTTAATGGATGTGAATTGAGAATAGTTAAGTGGGATAGCCTATTGAGTATTAATACTCACACCTATAGTAATTTTTTCATCTCTTGTGCAGGTTTTATCTTGGGATTCATTTTCCTTAAGATTATTTTTTTCATTGTGTGGGAGAGTGACCCATGAACTCAGATGGAGCTATTGTGGTCATTTTTTTAATTTTAGCTATTTTTCTATATATGTTGGATCATATTTTATCTTGTGTATAAAACTATTTAAGTTCATTTCTATATATTTATTTTGATTTTAATTTGAACCATTCTTCTATTTAGTTTCTATTTTATCTTTTGGAATAAATTGTTCCATGCTTGTACTATGTTAACGACCTTGGTTCCTGTTGCCTACCTGGGAGGATCTAGAACGCTTCTCAAGCCACGAAAAAGATTGGATCAGGGACCAGTTTAGGTTATAACTATGTTATTTTGTGACATCCATTCATGGAACAACATATATGAGATGGGTTAGGAAGATTACCACATCGAGATGCTCCTTTTCATCATTGAAAATATATCGGTCATGTCGGTTGTAATTAGTTGGGTTGAAGTGGTCATGGATTAGGTCACGGCCAGCTTCGTGGTTTAACATTTCTAGTACTATAAAATTGGTATATTTTGCGTAGTACCATATGATTTTTTTACATGGGTGAATACTTTTTTGATTTTGAATAAAACCACTCCTATATATCACCTACACTCATCAATGATTTTGGACTTTAGGAAGAGAATATAGGAGTTCAATTGGCATTGAATATTTTATTTTAATTTTCAGATGACATGTATATAGTATGTGAATATTGGGATCCAGTGTTGGGGAAGAAAATCTATTGGGGATATTTCATATGTTTACGAATTCTATGATATAACATCATCCATGGATTGGATTTGTTGAATTTGGGGAAGTATTTCATGGATTTATTCAGGATGATGATTTAATAAAATGATGATATTGGAGAGATAATAGTTGTTGTTAGAGAGTAGAACCATCTAATGGGTCTGATGTGTGTTCCATCCCTAACTTTATTGATGGATGTGTTGATGATGTGTTCATCAGAAGTTCAACAGTCACTATTTTTAGGGATGTAGAAAAGTACTATGTTGTCTTTCTAGAGGATGGTTTAGAATTACCCCATAATGGGATATCATGTTTGGTATTATGTTGAAATTTTTTTATCTATTAAAATAATTTACCCATATAATATGGAATCTTTATAGTTAAGAGAGACTTGAGTATAACTTGGTGATCCCCCATAATGATTTTAGTTTCACCAATTGTGCTGTCTTTGGGTGCACCAATTTTTTCCTGATGAAGGTTGGCGAATATTATGGTATTTTTGTTGATTATCATTTCTAAAACCTAGTGAGTGTGAAGAATCATAATACAATAACAATGATTATTTATTTATTTGATCAGATGAATAGATAATTTGGTTTTCAATGACAAATTAGAAGTTACCGTATCACAAAATGTGGGTTAAGGATGACGATATACCAATGACTGATATCTATTGTCATCATGGGAATTATGTGTTTCTTGTGATGATTTTATGTGTAAAAGATTCTATATACATGTCCATAGGGTTTATGAATTTAGTAATCATATATTTATAGTATAACTTCTTCATTGGTCTCACCAACAACATCTTTATTTTTTCCACATCTAAGGGGGACCACAGAGAGATCTACTAGTCATTTTGGGAGTTCATCACTATTAGATTATATTTAGTATGTCTTCAAAGTGTATGTTTGGGGCTAGTGAGTTTTTTTAAATGGATAATTTTGTGTCCTATTATTTATTAGATATGGATCATTCATATATAAAGGTAGTAGTGTGTTTGGAATCCACCAATATAGTGGAAGAGGTGCAAATATTCATTATTATTAAAGTCTATTATACAATGTTTCTAGTAGTTTCAGTGGTGTCTCAACCCCTATGATAGAATGGATGTTGAAGGGTCAAGATTTATTTTGGATTGACTAGTGTTATGAAGCTATTTAGCACAAAAATGATAAGTTGGTTAGTGCCCCATTTATCTATTTTCTACCAGAAACAATTCCATACGAGGTTTTCTGTGGAGCTTTGAATATTTTATTAGGTTTAGTTTGGATACATAATTGATGAATATTTTCTCTTCAGTATTTTCAGTTACATATTCATGAATAAACCTATTTAAACAATGATCTTGAATTGGTATAATTTTTGTTGTCTTTGAAGTTGTAGTGACATTTTATCATCAAAGAGAATTTTTGTTATCATTGACGACCATTAGAGACTAAAGTCACTTTTCTACTAGTGTAACATAAAAATGAGTTATTTTTGATGTATAAAATTCATGAAATATTAAAAAATTAAAAATTTCATATAATCTAAGAATAAGTAATGATGTGTTCGAAGCACTAAGAAGGAAGTCACGTAGTGATGTTGTTCATGAAATTGGTGATTCCTAGTGAGTTATGGAAGAACTCTCAATGGTGAATCTAGATATGGGATATGTTTAGGGCATAGTTTTTATTTTCCAGATTATAGTGATTTTTTAATTATTTTAACATTTTGAAGAGTTTATGTTGGTAGATTTTTAGTTTGATATCAAGAGGGGCTGAGTTGATTTTGGGAAATTCTCTTCATGGATGGTTAGAGGATGCATAAAAATGTGTTTTTTCTTATGGATGGGTTTTTTTCCATAGGGAATGTTGGATATGGTTCATCATGAGTTCCATAGTTACCCTTTGGTACAATCTCTCAACATGACCTAGATGTATCGATCTTTGGTTGAATAGTTTTTTTGGGGGTACGATAATGAATGTCGTTGCAGAGCTTGTTTCATAATGTTTGGCCTACCAGAAGCTGATGGCCTAGCATAATGTTCTAGGTGGTTTTCTCTAGCCATCAGATATTACCCAATAGAAGTGGGTGGACATCATTATGGACTTAATTAACAATTGATCTTCAGATCACAGAGATTATGATCATATATCAGTGGTCGTGGTTCATTTGAAAAAAGAAAACAATGTTATAGAAATTAGGGATTTGAGATCAATAGTAGGGTTTTTCGAGACATTATTGGGAATATGTGGTGAGACCCCACATAGTTCCATGGACAATCATCTCTGATAAATATTTCTATTTTACCTGCAGTGTATAGAGAGGTCTCCAAAATTAATTTGGATATCAATTATGAAAATGACAAACTTTTTATCCTTAAATGTATGGTCAGATAGAGTGAACCATCTAGAATCTTGATGAGTTGTTATGTTTTTGTTTCCTTGATTTTCGAGGTTCGCGAACAAGGCACCTAAATTTGGTAGAGTTTTCATAGTATAATTATTTCAACTCCACCATTGGTATGTAACTATTTTAATACCTATATGAATTAAATTATCATTTTTTTTTCTAGAATGGGGTTGTAGAGATAACAATTATTATGTCATAACAAATATAGAATATGATAGTGATGGTTCAGGTAATTCATGAGGTGTTGATAGAAGTGAATAATCACAAACATCTTATGCAGAATATAGTAGGTGACATCAATAGTTCAGTTTTGGACATCACATGCTCCTAAGAGTGACCCTTTATTATGGTAATTGAAGGTTTAGTAACTGAAGTAAGAATTCCCCCTTACTTGTTTCTTTTTTCGTGGTGTTGGATCATGTTGGATCCATGGAGTATCTGATAGAACATCCCCCATAGATGAACCGAATACATGATGTTTTTCACTAGACACAAATCCATCATTATATTCATGGTGATTCTAATATTATCAATTGGGGAAAGAAAGTTGTTGATGATGATACGACCATTGAAGAGAAACCTACGGAGATCCAGGACCGCTATGAGAAGTTGTTTTGTGGGTGCGGTATTCCCTTTGGTTCTTGAATTTTGGGACATATTGGCATGGAGGATAGTTCCTGGGATTGTAAGTCAGATATTAAAACATAGCACCCTGATATTTTTTATATTTAAAATTTCTCTTAAAACATTCCATATTTTATGGATTTTGAAAATTAATGTTTATGATATGGGTTCCTATTGTTTAATATTTTGGATTTACTCTTGTATGAGAGTTAACTCCCCTAGGTGAGTGTTTATGCACTGGTTGTGTTGTCCCATGGGTTTTTGCCTATTTTCTATGATGAGGTGGTTGAGATTATGATATGGATAGATGTTTGGGAGGTATCTCATGGGGTGTCTTTTCAGATGACCACGTCTTGATTTCCCCTATACGGTTGTTTCAGGATTTAGAAGAATGATAGTTGTTTGGAAGGTATATATTGTATGGTCCTAAATCTGTATAGTCCATCCCTTTGTGTGTTTCCAAAAATCATAGTTAAAAGAAGATTCCTAGAAAAGTGTTTGAGGGGAACATCTATAAAAATCTAGAAATAGAGAGATTACATAGATTGTATGTGTTTCACATAAAGTATTTATATTTCATAATCATTGATCCCAGTTCCTGGGGAGCTACATGATGTGTAAATATTCGAGATTAAATCTTTTTGAGATGGGGTTATTTTCATCAAGATGTAAATCATGACCCTTTCATGATGTGAAAAAGGGGGTTCCTTCTATTTAAATCCCCTATGAAATAAATATTTAAAAATTATAGCAGCATGGGTTTTCCTCTATCCATACACCTCTATATAATTTTAAAAAATTCTTGGGATCCACTTTCATGGATTTTTGGGATTCATTTTGGGTATTTATTGTTGGCATCACATATTCGATATGTGGTGATATGAGTGATTTTTTAACGCTCAAATCATGGTTTTAAACATGGTTCCTCATTTTTCTTGTTTCCATGTGATGGAGTGTAATGTATGGGATTGTTATAGATTTTTATTTCTTTTTTTTAGTACATTTTTTTCACGAAATCCTTGGAGGTATGTACATTTTTATGGTAGAGGTGATCAGGATAAACAAAATTGGTCCATCCTTTCGGGGAAAATGGTGATTTCATTAATGTTGGGGATTCACTACTTGCATTTCATATTTATGACAAATCATAGAGTTATCTGGGTTTATCGCATACTATGGAAATCTAATTAACCTAATAATTGTTAAACCAAATTGTCAATGCATTAGATACTAATCAAATGTAGATGTTTTTGATTTATATTGTGATAATGTATAGTGGGTGTCACCATTCATAAACTAACACTGCATAAAATCTATTGGAAATATAAAACAATATACAACCATATTCTCGAAGAACATAGTTGTCTACTTTATTTTGGAAACATGGAAACATTAACACTAGTACATAGATGAGATGAAAAATATCCCACCACGTTACTAGAACCTTTTATAGTGAAAATACATAATACATTTCTGTATATCCTAGGGGAAGAAAACATAAAAAGGGGTGAGATTGAACACTCAGGAATGGTAAACATGGGAGATAAGTAAGAATAATCATGAGGATAATGGTATGAGAACATGATCATGAAAATAGAAGGTCATACCCTAAAATCAAATATCATGAACATGAATCATGGAAAAATGATTAGATATTCATAAAATATTAATAATGAGGGAAAAAATAAATAATCCATGAAATTGTAATATTGGAATAAAACATGTAATTTTTGTAGCAAAAATATCATATAAAATGATTTCCATTGTAGTTAAGGAATTGTTGTTGAGGCCATCTTAGTGGAAAAATTACATTACTAAACCTGGTACACATTCCATTCCAACCCTATATTATAGAACTGAGTTCACTCATGATTCTTGACCTATTATACTGAACATAGTCCATTTCTCATTCCATCCATGTCTATCTTTTGGGATATAAATATTTACCTAGTGCATTGGATAGAGATATAGGCCCCAATCATCTCATAATACAATCATGGAAACATGTGGAAAAAGATGATACTTAATCATATAATAACCAATGAAATGAAATGGGTATCATAAATGTGTAATCATAATTTATACTATGAAAAAATACAGGTTTTATAGTCATTTTATCAATATAGAACCCATGAAATAGAAGTGCATGAGTATAAAACCCGTGAATAAGGAATGAGTTCCGTGAATATAATGATAGAATAACATTAACAAATAATAGAAATAATATGAATGGATTCATTGAATAATTTCCACATAATTTCATGATTAACACCAAAGGTTGTTATCTTACATCATAAATAATTTTTAAATACCTTTTAAAAATGATTTTTATTAAAATAAAATTTCGAAAATGAAAAAAACTTTTTAAAATAGAATGTATCTTCAAGATAATTTTTTCTGAAAATAGTATTAAAAAAACATATAGGGAGATTTTAAATCCATAAAAAATAAAATCAATTTTTCATCAAAAATATCTTCATGGATCATGTAGAAACATTTTTGAAAACATTTTTAAAATCATGGTTTTTGAATAAAACAGATTTCCAGCCGATGAGAGAAATACTGTCAAATTTTTATTTAAAACATTTTATTAATTATATAAATCTCAAAGTGTAAGAAAATGGTAATAATAATAGAATATAACTTTAATAAATAGATTAAAAGGAAAATCATGAGTGTTCTTGAGAGATGGTTGATATTATTTCATCAATGGAATCACAACCATAAACTATCTCGATAAATGATGAGAATATTTCAATAAAATCCTACCACATGGTAACATGGGATCATACACTCCATGTAATAAAATTAAATTAAATTAATATTTAAATATCATTAAATTATGTATATTATAGATATATTATGTTAAATGGATGTATATCCACCATGAAAAATAGTGTAGCTGCAGAATAAAACACGTGTCTCAATGAAGTAAAAGTGAGACAAAACTACCTAACAGATTTTGTAGCATTGGAAACAATAAATCCATAATATATTGATCTTTGAATGAATATTTAAATACCAATTAATTTAATTGTATTAATAATATGATTTATGATTTGGAATTATACACACCACCTAAAATAAAGGGTGGTGAATAAAGAATTCATCTCACTAAAATAAAATGTGAGATGATGTCCCCTTACCTAAATTATTGACTCTCATCATACTCATAAAAAACTCATGTATAATAAATATATATTTTTATTAATATTTCAAAGAACATAATTGTTATATATAATACCTTATATGAGTTGATTATGACATTATATTACCGAATTGTTATCAATTCTATGTTAATGTTTCACTTCAGCTAATATCCTCTTTTTTATTCACATGTGTCTTAATTTTTGATATCATTTGTTCTTATATATATGTCATGATGTAATGAATGTACACCATGAAATATATATAATATATATTAATTATATTTTTATTATAATAATATATATAATATGTAAGTATGAAATGGAAGAAACTATTCATGGAGATGGCAAGTCCTACGTATGGATGAATGTTGTTTCTATTTTATAGTCGTACAGAAAGAAAAAAAGAAAATTATATATATATATATAATTATAATTTTAGTATAAATATTATTTATATATATCATATAATTTCCCTAAATGCATCCATGATACATACCATGTACTGTGTGAATGAATCACATCTCTTCGTGGGGGAGGCAGTCTAGACTTCCTCAAATAGAATTTTCGTATTTACACAAACTAAAAAGTAAAATTATATGTATTATAAAAGGAATAATCAATCCTAATATCTTAAAAAATAATATAAAACATATATAAACTTTGTTTCCATTGTAATTTCCACCATGATAGATGGTAAGAAAAGATGAACAATAATCCTTTTGGGAGGAGGTTGATCGTCATACATGTAAATTATATGTTTGTTTTCCATTATATGGAAGTGTGTGTAAGTGTATATTTGACCCATACTAAAATATATCTATGTATATTGAGGATACTGGTGTTATTATATGATAATGAAATAAGGATACCTGAGGTTGTGTATAAGGAAAAGAAAGACATGTAATCTTTGGAAAACATTACCTTTTAAATCTGTTAACTCCTTTTGGTTTTCACCTAATGGATTCATGGAATTCTTTCTTCCCATGGGGAGGGTAATAGTTCTAAGATAAGTAATTTTAGGAGTATATTTAAGAGATTTTATGTGAAACTATGGGGTTTGAGAGGTGTGATGAAGTGGGAGGAGATGATTCCTTTTTATAGTGGAGGAGGATGGAAACTCTTATAAATATTGGATGAGAGAATTACACCCATGTTTTTCATGTTGGATTTGGATCCAATAATTAACCAATGTCGATATAAGGGAGTATAGGGTCTATATATGGCCAAAAATGGGTCTTAGACAAGTGTATAGGTAGTTTTATATCATTAATTTAATGTTTAGTCCTTTTTTATGTTTCTAATTCTCATAATCATCATTATTAATTTAAATCACATTCACAAATACTTGGGATAAAAAAAATATGTTGAACTTATTAGACCTTATATATAATGATAATTTAAAATATTGAATCAATTTATCCAGATTCCAATCAATTATGTGGTAGAAAATAATTTAAATTTAAATATGTAGTCAGGTCGACAATGAAGGTTTTTAATGTAAAAGTTTTCAAATGTTTGATATGTTTTTATATTCAATTTAAAATTGAAATTTATTCCAATGCCCAAATTTTTTTGATTGATAAAATTATGATCTAATTAAACTTTTAAACGAATTTAAATTATACTTTAATGTTATAGATAAATTTAATGAAAATGAATTTTTGAATTAAAATTTTGTACTTTTCACTATTCATAAAAAAACATTTTGATTAAATCCCAAAAATTTAACCTTTGATAATTTCAAAATTATAATTAAAAAATTTATGTTAATTTTATCATATTAAAATTTTATTTTTTTGTGAAATAAATTTTTCTTATTTTTCATAGAATGACATAAAATGTAGTTCATTTGAGAAAACTATATTTTAAAGATATTAAGACTTTATAAAAAATTATATCCTTCAATATCAATATGTTTTATTTATAACGAATGATTATAAAAATATTTAAAATCATTTATTACTATTTTTATTACTATTTTTCATGACTAGGTTATAAATATCTCATTTAAATAATTATAATAATAAAATTTTGTTTAATAGAATCTATATGTCGTGTGTAATGTATGCAAAGTCAGTGTTTTATCTATTGTAAGCTGAGTCAGTGCCATATGAATGGAATTTTTGACATAGTTTATTGAATAAAAAATGAAAATTATTTTATTCAAGATAAAAATCCCAATAAAACTTGGGGTTACATTCTACCCCATTAAAATGTATTTATCTCTCAATCATAGATAGTCATGTAAAGAAAATTAAAATTACATCTACATAATCATATCCTAAAGTTCCCAAATAGATTACTATAACATGTGATTTCTTTAGAAAAAAATGACTAGGTGATTTTTCTTGTATCATATGATTTTATATGTATGATCCATAATTTCAACTTGTTGTTCTTGTATAAAATATCTAGCTCCAGTGGTATGAACTCTGAGTTGAGTACATGTGAGGGGTCTGGTATATACCACCTCAGAAAAGATACATTGAACACATCATGGAGTTAATAGTGATTTGGAGGAGGTTACAAGTAATAGTCTACCATCCTGATATGATCAATAATCTCAAAGGGACTGATATATCTATGGATTATTTTTTCTTTCATCCTGAATCTCATAATATTCCTCTGTGGTTAGATTCATAGAAACAAATTTCACCAACATTAAACTCTAGACTATGCCATTAGTTTTTAGCATAAAATTTCTACTAACATTGATCTTTATTGATATGTTGATGAATGATTCTAACCTTCTTTACCATTTCATTTGTGTTCTTAGGACCCAATAGATTTATTCCTCCAACCTCATCCCAACATGTTGGATCTCTACATTTCTTCTCATTGAGGGCTTCATAAGGTGCCATTTGAATTCTTGAGTGAATGATATTATTATAAGAAAACACAAATAGATGAAGGTGTTCATCCCAACATCCTTTGATATCAAGATAACATCATAAAAACATATTATGTATTGTTTGAATTGTTCTTTCAGTCTAACCATCAGTATAAAGATTATAAGAAGTGTTAAAACTAAATTATGTATCATGTGATTGATGAAGACATATCTAAAACATTAAGGTGAACCTTGAATCAGGATTTGATACAATATAATGTGTTACTCCATGTAACGTTACAAGTTCCATAATATATATTAGAATTTTGATGTTGATAGTAGTAATTTATAATAGTGATTAAGTAAGATGACATAATATGGAATTATAATACCACCCATATAGAATTAACACCTTTATAGGTTTTATGTAGTCCAATAAAAAATCAATAGTGTTATTATCCCATATCCATAATGGTATGGGTAATGGATGAAACATACACATGGACTTTTATCTGTCAACCTTAACTTGTTGGAATACCATGTATCGAGATAAAAACTCTACAATATGTCTCTTCATTCCATCCAACCAGAAGTATTATTTCATATCCCTATACTTCTTTATAATTCCAAGATTAATAAATACTGATGAAATATGAGATTCCTCTAATAGTACCTACAAATCTAATATGTATGGAATACATATATGGATCCTAAACCTTATCATTTAATATTTATCAAGGATAAACATAGGGATATTTATAACATTATTTTCCATATCTGCCTCATCATTCTGCACCTCTTTAATCGTCACATGGATAGAGGGTTGAAAAATCATTTGAGAAAGACAATATTTTTCACTTCCTTCATTATTTTAGTATCCAGCCTTATCAAATATAGATGTATTGGATCTTTTTTTTCTTAAAAATGGATAATCTATAAAGGTCATTGCAACTCAATGCATTTTCCAGCTTGTTTTCATTCCTAGAGAAGTAGTGTATTGAGCAGTCCTAATCCATTATTAATTATAACTAACTTTTTATGGTGCTTGTTAAGATCCTTTTGCGTGAATATAAATTTCACAATTTTATGATTGGTATATATATCACACTTTACTCTATATAGATAATGCATCATTATTATTAATTCAAAAATACCACTACAAATTCTAAATCATGAGTTGTTTAATTCCACTCATGAATCATAAACTACAACAACACATAAGAGATAAACACATTGTTATGCCAATGAACACATCCCAATACTTTAATGGACACATCACTAAATATTATAAACCCTTCTACTCTATAGGGAAATCTATGATCAGGTTAACAAATTAACCATCTATTTAGTTCCTTAAAATTATCCTCACATTCATCTATCTATAAGAACCTGAAACCCTTCTATGTTTACTAGGTCATAGAATTATAATGTTGTGAAAAATTCTACACAAATCATCGATAATACCCATCTAAATCATCAATGCTATAGATCTTAGACACTATGGATGGTATAGGTTAGTATTAAATAGCCTTCATCTTTGACGAAAGTAATGTTATTCAAACTCTGGAGATTTTGTGACCTAAATATGAAACCTTTTTCAACCAAAATTTACACTTTATAAATTTTTCATATTGACTATCCTTATTTAGGGTCTTTAGTATAATTTTAAAGTGATATTCATTATCTTCATTTATCATTGTATATGTAAGATTATAATGTATGAATACTACCAAAAAATGGTTGAGGTAATACACATGAATCTATTCATCAAATATATGAATGTATCAAAGGAATTAGTAAGACAGAAAGGCCCTACTATATATTCATATTTTCTGTAACATCTATGGAATGTATCCTTGGGTATATCATCATTATTGAACCTAAATTGATGATTTCTAGAATGAAGGTCATTATAGGAAATGTATTAAGATACACTTAGTTAATATAACAAGTTATCAATATGGAAACGAGGATACATGTTCTTGATTGTGATCTTGTTTAACTCATCCTAATCAATGAAGAGTCTCATTGATGCATCATTATTTTTCACAAATAGAGTAGTTAAACTCCAAGGTGACCCAATTGGACAATTTAACCCATTATTAAGGATTTCATGTTGTTAATTCATCAATTCCTATGACGAAATCAAGGCCATTCTATATGGTGTATTGGAAATTTGTGTGGATGATTGTATGATTTCTATTGATAACTCAACTTCATATTTTGGTTCAAGGGTAGCCAAATATTTTGGAAGGAAATCCAACAATTCTAGAACAATAGGGACATCACCGGTGTTGATTTTCTCCCCAACAATCTATGATAAAAACATATTTAATGTGAATTAAGAACCAAACAACATATGCAATTTATATATTATGTTTATTCATATCATCTAAGTGATGGATGATCACAGGAGGGTTTTAAATATCAAACGTAAATACCATCCAAGAAAATTGCCAAGGTACTACTGAAGAGAAAGATAATTAATGCCTAAGATGAAATCAATTTGAAAAAAAGGAAGAATGAAACATTTTTCCTAAGAAGATTCTTACAAACATCAATTAGAGAAGAGTCATAGACATGGGATGATATCATGGTACCATTAGGGGGTTGAAATACTAATTCCACACCTAATAATTTTGGAGAAATCAAAACAGCCTTAATAAATTTCTTAGATACAAAATAGGTGCTATATTCATAATCCATCCGGATAATAGAATTTATATAGTGGAGGTATGTGGAAATTTCATCATGACTTTATCACACACCATTTCATAAATAGTGATACACAAGATTTCCCCTTCTCCCTTGGCTAAATAAGTTATTTACTATTATCATCATAAACAACCATTGGGTTTGGGAACTCGTTATCCTAATTCCCATTATCTATATACTTGTATCATAGAATCATGGGACATGAATTTTGTATAGATTTATCCCCATTATAATATTGAGCTAACTTTTTCCCATCATTTTGAAAATAAATTCATAGTGTCACTTTTTTACACACTTACATAACATTCTAGACCCAATATATGAAATTACAAGATGATTATTCCCACATTTAGAGAATAAAGGAATAATTATCTTCTTCTCTTTTGAGTTTTTATTGTTTCCTTTAAACTTGATCTTAATTTTATTTTAACATTTATCAGATTAATACATAACTCTTGACTCAATTTCAACCATAATTGCAAAAAAACAATCTCTTCATAGAAAATAATGAATATTATGGTCAAAACTATTCTAAGATTAGGGTTTATGAAAAATAATCCTACCAACATAACATATGGTTTTTTTGTTAATTATCGAATCATACCTCACAAATAATATGAAATTAGCCTTGTAGGTGCCAAAATATTCACCATCCCTTTTCTTCTACTCATGGAACACATTATCAATATTAGAATGATGAATCAGAGGAAATTACAAATTGAAAAATGAGTTCCTAAACTCATAAAAATCCATGGATTCAATATCATCTTAATACATCATAATCTTGATTACATACCACCACTAGTTTTCCTCACCTTATAAATGATATATATGAAGATATATTTCCGATGATAAAAAATTAGAGAATAGATAATAAATTTTTAGTAGTTTTATACACTATTTAGAAATGTTTGGATCAAAAAAACCTATGAAATATGGTGGATGTTGCCTCATGAAGTACTCAAAAGAATTTTTTCCTCTATTTCTGAATTAGAATTCCACCATGAATCATATCATTATAAATTATTGTGAGAATAAAGATGTGGGTTTTCATTACATATTCCAAAGAATTCAGTTCCTCAATATTATAATCATTGAATAATCATTCTCAATAAACATTAGATTCATTACTTTATGTTCCAAATATTAACTAAAAAAACACAGATTAATAAATATTTATCATATTGATGAACTACATAATCTTGAAAAATCACTTATAACATGTCTAAATAATGAACCCTTTTTTAATATATAAAACTGTAGGTTCAACATAGGATATTTATTTCCGTATTATATTAAAATCCTCATGATGTTTAATTATGAGTTTATGAACTCCCAAATACTATCCCATGGGAGTGCCAAACCAGGTGTGTAGTAATGCACGTTGTCCTATACCAAATTACCCCATGTCAGACATGAATCATCTTGTTAGATTTTTTACCTCTAATTATATATGTTCTAGCATGTCATCTACATGTCGTACATAGAGGGATATGTATTTCTAAGAAACCATTCACTATATCCTTTGAAAAAATTCGAAGACATTTTTTTTATAATTATTATAATCCCTGGAGTTATCCTAGACATGTCCTTAGGGATCGCATTAAGTTTTCCACATCCTGGATTCCAAAGTATAACTAAACCATTGATATGATACCATTTATAGAGACCCCCACCTTCCATAAAGTAACATTACATGACTTTTTAGGAACACTTAAAACATTATACTAACATATTCCTAAAGACCATACTAGTCTGGTGCCTTTGGAAACATGGAATCATAAATACTGGTACATAAATGAGTCCCATCATCTCTCCCTATGTTCTTATTTACTAGAAAACTTCATAGATACGTGAAACAAAATACATATATTTATAACCTAATGGAAGGAAAAAATAAAAATGGGATAGATTAGAGGCCCAATAATGGTAAAAAGGGGAGATATATAAGCATAATCATGTGCATAATTTTTTGAGGACATGATCAAGAAAATAGAAGATCAAGAATGGTATATCAGTGATCATAAACATGAATAATGGAATAATGATTTGTATTTCATCGTATATGAATAATAAAGAAACAAAGAACCTCATACATGATACAATAACATAGGAATAAAACATGTGATTTTGGTAGACAAAAAAATAATATATATTTAATTCTATAGTACTCAAGGCATTTCTACTGGGGGCATCTTAGTGTACAAAGTCCTTTAGAGAACTGAGATCACACCTTATTCTAACCCTGAATTACTGAACTGAGTTCACTCCTTGTTCCAGCCCTATAATTATTAACTATTTTATATTACCATTTCATACTTGTATATATCATGGGTTATACATGATTACCGAATTCATTGGATGGAGATATAGGTCCCACCAATCTCATAATGAAATCATTCATACATGTTCCACAAGATCATTAATAATCATATCATAACACATGAAATGAAATCGATGCAAAAAATATGTAATCATATAATAATATTTATAAAAATATAGATTTCATAATAATTTCATCAAATAAAAACCTTGAATAATGAATAGGTTTTAAATGAATATAACTCGTGAAAGAGGATTAGGTTTTATGAACATCATACAATCAAACCATTAACCATTAAGACAAAGAAAATGAATGGAAACAATGAATAAATTCTATAAAATGAATTATTAACAATATATGATGTTATCATAGATGGGAAATAATTTTTTAATATTGTCTCAAATCATTCATGATGAAAATATCCTTTTATCATTGAAAATCATTTTTTAAACAAAAAACATTTTCGAAATCCTTTTTCATTGAAAAAAATGTCGAAAATATATATATGATTCTTCATAACCCATATTAAGTTTTTGTAATAATTATTTACTTGAAATTTATATTCATGTATCACTTGAAAAAATCATTTAAATCACTTTTAAAAATATAGTTTCTGAATAAAATAGATTTTTTACCGAAGGGAAAAACACAACAAATTTTTATTAAAAACATTTTCCTTATTATATTAAGAACTAATGAGTGTAAAAATGGAATGAATACATGGAAATAAAATGAATAAAATGATGATAAAGAAAACCCATGATTTTTCTTGAGATATGGATCATAATATTTCAATAATTTAATAATAATCATAAATAATCTTGATAAATGATGATATTGTTTCAATAAATTCTTACCACATGGTAAGATGGTATCATACTAACCATGTATGAAAATAAAATTACTGGAAGTTTAAAATATCCATAAATTAGGAAGATTAAATATATAACATATCAAATGGGATTATATACACCTTGAAAAATAATGTAGGATCATAATAAAACATGTGTCATAAAGAAGGGAAATTGTGGCAAAACTTTCTTACCGATTTTGTAGATTTTTAAACAATAACCACATAAAATAAATATCATATAATAGATAAGTAAATAACCTTTAATTTTATTATAATAATAATTGAATAAAACCATTATAGTATACACACCATAGAAAAGGAATGGATGGTGAATGAAGTTTGTGTCTCAAGGAAATAAAATGTGAGATAAAATCTCATTACCTTATGTCTTGAATCTAGTCATACTCATACAAAGCCCATATATAATAAATATAAGTTTATTAAAAATATTTAAAAGAAGCATATTATTATATAAAATAACTTATATTCAATGATTATTACTTTATGTTACCAAATTGTTAATAACACTATGTTAAGGTTTCACTTCGGGTAATATCTTCTTTGTTCTTTACATGTGTCTTAATTTTTTATATCATTGATCCTTATAACTAAATAATTATTTAAAAAATGTACATAATTGTATAAATATCTTTATATTCAGTATATTATTATTATAGTAATTTAAGGAATGAATAATTATGAAATGGAATATGTCATTCATGGAGATGGTAAGCCGTACTTACGGATGAACATTAGTTCCTTTTTTATTGTCCTATTGAAAGAAATAATGAAATTATTATTTAGATATATTTTTATATTAATTGTATTAGAATTATTATTTCATATATATATATATATATTATTTTTTGATTAAACTCATATTTAATACATTCCATGTACTGTGTGAATAATATCATTGGTTTGAGGTGACAGTAGTCCACATTTCCTCAATCGAAATAATGGTATTTACACCATATGAAAAATGTAATACTATAGGATGTATGATTTATAATGAAGAATAAATTAAAAATAAATATAATATATAAAATATATAGATACAGTTCTTATAATAATTTCCACCATTAGAGGTGGTGTGGAAAAATGAACAATCATCATTCTGTGAGGCGGTATTTCACCGTACAGATAAAAAATATGTTCGTAACCCATCTGATGGAAGTGAGTGTATGTATAGGTAGAAACCCTAATGAAAACATTTAAATATATTGAAGATAATTTTTGTAAAAAAATTTCCCATTATTATAGACAAAATTATTGTCCACAGTTTCTTAGTGAAAACTGCACAGCTTTCCCTAACTATTCACAAACAATGAACAATATCCATGAGATTCCAAAAACCAAAAAATTCACCCAAGAAAACACAAATGGATGATAAAGATAATTAATAACTAAAAACATGGTAAAATAATAAATGAAAACAACACAATAAGTCTAATTAAATACAATGATATTATATTTGTCTCAGAAAACTAAAAACCTGTTGAATTTTTGAGGATGTTTTCCCCAAAAACTCATTGAGGGGATGAATGGAATACAATGGACTGTTCCCCACTCTATTATCTTTTTAGTAACATATGTTGGGAAAACCATTTGTTAGTTTTCCCATATATGTTTTCAATTGGATATGATGGATTGTGGTTATTTCCCACACTTGTATTTGAAGGTTTAGTATCCAAATGATTACTATATATATACATGTATAGTCTCTGATTTCTTCAACTATATACTTGGTTTATGGGATATAATTAAATGTGGTATAATAACTTATGTGAGATACATGTAATAATAGTTGTGGGGGTTCATAGAAACTACATGGTTACTATATATGGATTCATGGATGTGATGAAATTATGGTGTGATGCATGAGGTTCTGGTTGTGACGCATTTCCAAGGATTCTTTGGACATGAATAAAATGGAGAGAAATTTCTTACTTATGAAATGTGGAAGAAATGTGGAAAACTAATGTGTAGGTGGGAGTGAGGTACCCGTATTGTTTCATTATTATATTATATTATCTCTTATATATGAATCATGGTTAGAATTACTATGGTGTTTCTAAAAAAATAGTTTTTATAGTTATTGGACAAGTTAGTTTCACTGCTGTTCACCATTCTTTAGCATGAATTCATAATATTTTTAATGAGGGGAACTAGGGAAGAGTCTATGGATTATACAATCATACTCAGCATATAAATATATTTTTATGTATACTATTTTTATGTCAGTTAATTTTGGTTAGATATCATGATGGAAATTACTATATTTTGGATTTGTAAGAGCACTATGGGCTTCCTGGTTTCTTCTACATTTAACTTTTTGGAACATTTAGTTTCCATTCAGTTGTTATTATGATATAATATGTTTTATGTTTTAACATTCGATTGGATTATATATATATATATTAGATACAATTTGGTTTAGTGTATCCATTTTATATATTTCATCTGTATGTTCTCATAGTGGGAAATTACTCCCATATGAATGCTTAATACACCCTCGATTCGAGTCACCTACCTAGGGCCTATTGGGGGCATGACCCATCATGTCACCATCTACAAGAAATATTTTTGAGATTAAGAAAGGAATAATATTGGTTCTAGAGTCATGAAAATAGTTATTAAATTATGAAATATTTGTATAAAACCATTTTACTAGGATTGCATCAGTTGTAGCTAAGAATTGATCATCGATTCTGGTGAAATATAACAATGAATCCTTATGTTTGAAATTTCACAAATATAATCTACCTGGATCTCTATGATATAGTGTTATATGTTTACCTCTATATTTAACCAAATAACATTCTATAATTTTATTTTTGATTATCTATCATTTCATAAATATATTATTAATGGTCCACTAGAAATTTGGGAAAATGATCACCCATGACTTTTTTGGTTCATGAAATTTAAAATGATTATACTTCACATATAATATTTTTCAAGATTTAGGATTCATAAACAATGAGATGGTTTTCTTGATTTAAATAGATTCACCTTATATATAACAAATTTTTTACCCATAAATATTATAAAACACCATTATTGTAATTTTTTCTTTAGTAACTTTTATGCTGATTTGATTTGACTAATTTAACATAAATTCAAACACTTTAAAAAATTTCAGTACTCAAAACTATAATTCGACTTCAATTCCATTCATTGGTGGACATTATCGGTGTTCTTGAAAGAGAAATATATACCTTTAACTAAGTAATTCCAAAGGCAATAATTCCCAAAATTTCCAAATTTTCATCAATTCCTTCAAATAAATACATATTGAATATGGACATACCATTTTTCATGATAATTTTATTTATATCAATAACATCACATCCCATCACTATTTACATTAGCTCATTTTTTAGTTATGAATATACAAAATAACATCATGATCACTCAAATTTAGATTCTCAAGTTGTTAAATATATATATTATCAATAATATTTAAAAAAATTAATTTTTTTTTCAATTGTTTAATTAAAATTTATTTTCTTTTTTTGAGATAATGCATACAAATATTTATAATTATCCTAGCTATATATATAATTTCATAGTGATTAAATGTTCTTATTTGGAGGACAAATACACCATAAAAATTACTGGAAAAGTGAAAACATGAATATTTATTTACAAAACATATATTTTGAAAGTAGAAATTAATTTTATATTTCTAAATGATATATTTTTTAGGTGATACCCACTCAATCATTTCAAGGATTATATACTATGGTATCTCTAAAATTATATGGTATTGGAAACAAATCACTCCTATATTCTAAATATTAAAAATATGAAAAAAACATATAGATTGATGATTCACATAGATTATTACTTTAAATAAAATAGTTTGATATTTATAATAAACAATTTGAAAAGAAACATTATGTGACATAATTTTATGGAAAAAAACAAAGTAATAATGGAATCAATCATTATAATAAAATTACTAGGGATATTTCTACCTCTAAATTTAATTTCACTATATTATATTCACCCAAAACCAAAATAGGTAGTAATAAAATGCAAGTGATTCACACATAATTAAAATTGAAATAAATGGGACTTCATTACCCTCTAGATATAATAAATCCCCATACTCTCAAATACCTTACCCTATGATTTTTGTAATACCAAACCCAAAACCATTTATTTTCATCACATTTCTCAATATTCTCATTTGATACATATGATATGTGAACCCACTATATCCCTTGTACCCTCCTTTACACTAAAATCTACCTAACTCAATCCCTTAATCCCATGTTTTGTCAAAAAAATTCATATTAATTTTCATAATAGATATAAAAATAAAATATTTTTGTTTAACATAAACATACCTTAGATAAGAAATGATTATATAATTAAATTTAGTTGTTTTCTGAAATAGGAATGCCACAATTAATTAAAACATGATATATCACAAAATAGAGTCATTTTTGTTACTATAAAAGAACTATATTTTTTATTTATAATGAAATTTAATTTTGAATTCATGAAAAAATAGTGAAAGAGGGTAAGATGAAATTTAAATTCACAATATGAAGAAAAGAGATAATAGAATTATATATATTATAAAAGTATAATTTTATTTTAACACTATCATAAATATATGTAGAAATAGGGAGAGAGAGAAAAAATAATATTAGAATAAAAATTTCTCATTAATCCCCAGGATACCAGTCAATCCTTAAAATTTTCTCCAAATTAAAAGAGTATAGTGAAATATAGAAAAATAATAAATTTATGAAACTTTTAGATTGATTTTTTATATAATAAACTTATTCAAATGCAATGATAATATCTTTAATATATATATTCATAACACTGTACATTATATGTATTTAATTATATATAATATATTTTTATACTTTATTTAAAAAATACTATATAAAAAAATATAAAGCTAAAACAATAAAATGTCATGAAAACATTTAGTTACCTCATCAAAATACATATCCTAAAATTCCTCTGGGGAAAACCTAAAACCAATGTAAAAATGGTACATCATTACCCACACAACATTAATAGATCATGATAGACTATTATTTTTATCATATCCCAATTTTTTAAATTGAATATCAATATTTTTTAATCGGTAATTATTTTATAAATATATATATAATATATTTATATAGAAAAAATTTGTGGACATAAAACTAATTATTTTTTTAAATAAAATATATTAAAAATAATTTTGGTTATAAATTTTTTTATTACGTCCTTTCATATACCAACAAATTAATTAATTTATATAAACAAAATTAACATCATATAATACAATTTTAATATCATTATTCATCTCTAATTCACAATTAAATCTTATTTGACCAATAACAAGTCTCATATGAACTAATTCTCAACATTCATTATACATCAAAATCAACATTGCACGATTATAGGAAGCCATATAAATTTCTTTTTATAGATTGTTATAAAATACGTGTTCCATGATATATGAAATTTGAACATGTGAATGAGTCTCTGAATATATTCCTTGAATGATTGCTGATGTTTTACATATAATCTTTGATTGAAATATTCTCATTCATTATGAGAAGGATAAATCATCTTAAAAAATTTAGATAGAAAATACATGAGAACATAATTACATGAATTATTTTCATTCCTTAGAATCAATCCCAAACATTTTATTTTTTTATATTTATATGTTTCCACTAAAAATATGAATTTTTAGATGAATCATTTTATGAAAATTATATAAATTAAGAATCAAAATTACCAACTAAGTTTTATACAAATTTATAGAATAAGTAATAAATTATACCATTGAAATATCAATTTACTAGAGAAAAGTAATTCCATGAATCAAATTCATTATGAAAAGATGAAATTTTACTCATAAGGTATATATGAACATGCACATGTATATCATTCTTGTATAAAAAAATGGCAATATATATTTAACCATCTATTGATAAATAAGATTTTCATATTCTTATCATGTATGAATCATATCAAACTTGGATGAAAACTGATTAGAAATATATTGATGGTATATTTTTTAATATGTGAAATAATTCAAAGATTTATCATTTCTTCTAATAGATGATTAATTGAAGATATATAGACAATCAATATATTTTTATCAGCAAACATTTCATTATATTTCTTAAGTCTTTGAGAGTACAGATCTTTTTTTAAAAATGAAGTAAAAACGAATATATTCAAACATTTTTATTCTAAAATCCATTTTATATTATTCATTTTATAAATATTTTTTATGATTGATATATGAAATACCTCTTAATCAGATTAACTTATTTAGTGATTTATCAGATTATGCTACAAATTCATAATTTTGAATACACTTTATGAATTTCAAACCTCCCAGGATTAATATATATAAATATATTTTAATTACATTAATTATTTATAAAAAAATAAAAAAAATTAATTTATCACTATTCAGATTTATATATAGTAATATTCATAGGAAATTAATTTCATATAACAATATGATATGTATTAAATACACTTTGTTGTTTTGATAACCATTATATAATATTATAAGTTAAAAGTAAAAAATATTAGATCTTCCATACTTGTTGGAAATATGTTTTTTTATTTTAAAAACATTCAATATTATTTTTTAACAAATTATTATTTAGATTTTATAATTTATCTAGTAAAAATTCCTTATCATGTGAAATATCTAAAAAAATATATTTCAATGGATATATTTATTTTCCAATTTAGAGGAAAATTTATTTATTTTATACAACCCATTATTATTAAAGATTGCTGGTTGAGGTGAAAACTCAAGAGGGGGGTGAATTGATTAACTACATAAAATATCAATTAAAAACGTTATGGTAAAATCTGTTAATTTAAAACAGCCCAGTTAATTAAGGTAGTAGAGATATAAATGTTAAATTTCTCAACATGTATCTCAAATATTGATCAGTACTCAGTGGAATCAGTGTAAAAACATATCTAACTTTTGAAACAGGTTTACAGAATTAAACACATATACACTCCAATAAAAATTAACTATCAGATTTAATATAAAATAGTTTTCTATTGTTGACATTATAAGAATCCAAAAATAGAAAAATATAGTATTCCAGAATAAAGTAAACATTAGAGTTAAATATGTGGTTCAGTCTCAAGCTGAGATATAATCATCTCTACATGGTGATAACCTGTCACCAAACAGTTATATATTTATAAACATGGTACACAACCTTTATCAGTCTTTACAATAGTTTTCATAAAAATTATTGGTCCCACAACCACTACCAGAGATCTTCATGGGAAAAATAGAGAACCAGGATACACACAACCTCTTCCACAGTTTTAAGTGGGGAAAATGTTAGAAATGTATGGTGAGAGGATTTTCGATATCCACAAATTGAAGAACAAGAGATATTGTTTGTGTAACAGACAAACACACACTACTCAAAAATATATGATAAAGAACCCAATAGAGAAAATGTTATGAGTATTGATATTAGAAGGATCTTTGTGTTTGCAGTTCAGCTCTGGAATCCTTGGTTTGAAGAAATTGTAGTTTGAGTCCTTCTCTAGTTGTTTTCTCCAAAACAGGGTATCACAACATTAGTATTTGGCTTCCATGTACTGAAGTGTTCATCATCTTCCATTGAAAGTGATTCTATAATGGACAACAAGGAAGCCTTGAATGTTTTCTCCCAAGTGATCTTCAGGAAGCTCTTGGGTTCACAATGTAAATGCTGGTATGTTCTCCCTGTTCTTTAGGTCGGTTTTTTAATATCTCTCTCACCACCACATCATTTATAACATGATATTCTATTTTATTCTTGATATCCAATAGTAAGAATGATCAAGACACAAAAAGTCTTTCTCTTACCTCGTTAGTTCACCAGATATGTTGATGTTCAACATTAATTAATGTTAGAAGCATTAAATTTTCCAAATATGAATATTATAATAATCATAAGAAATTTAACAAAGTATAGAGTAGAAGAGTATAGGTATCGGAAGAATCGTATCAATATCCTTCTCAATAGTATCTTTACAAAGGTAGCCTTGAAATGTAAGGCTTCATCGATAGGATTTTAAATTCTGAAGATTATTCCTGTAGTAAACTTTCATCCATTGGCATCCTACGGTAACCTTCTAAAAGTAACCTTTTAGGGGTTACTATAGTAAGACTCCATCGGTAGGCTTCCCATTAGTTTCCTTGTACTAGTAACCTCTAGTAGTAGCTCTAAAACGGTAACCCTTGAGTTCTATACTCGTAGGTGAGAACTGGAATTAGTATCTCATTGGTAAGGTTCCTTAGCAGTAACATTGTATCAGTAGCTCTACAACAGTATCCCTTAAGTGGTAGACTCATGGTGGTGAACTTGAATTGGTAGCTCAGTGATAAGGTTCTTCAATGGTAACATTCTAGTGGTAACCTACTAGAGGTAGCATTATAGCAGCAATATTCTAGTGGGATCCTTCAAGCGATAATCATGAATGAAGTGATATTAAAATTGCATAATCGTTACCTGATAAAAAATAAAAACTAATGAAACATGATTATCATATAAATGAAACATTATTTGGAATTACCAAAATAGGTGAGTACAACAATATCCCCTGTTTGATAATCAAAAATTACGGTAGTGAAATTTAGAGTAAGTATTATTGTATCAGAGATAAGTACATTTTATAATCTCTTCAATGGTGTAAAAATACATTGTATTAGGGATAAAACCTTTTCAACTAAAATATCAAAATCCAAAAAAAACATATTGAACTAAAATTGAACCAATTTTATTTTTGGATATATATTAGTGAATAAATTTATAAGAATTTCATATATGCAAGGGATGTAATCATAAACATTCTCCCTATTTGTGATTATCAAAAACAACAAAAGGTGACAAAAAGAGATTTTTGTATTAATGAAACAAGAGTACATTATACAAAATGATTACAATGATCCGTATCAAATAAGACAACCAACAGTCAATCCACCTCAGAGATGTACAGGGGATCATTTCTTTTTGGGAGGTGAGGGGGCAAGTTCAGATAATGGAGGTACATGCCTAGGTATAGTAGTGATAAAGGTGGAAGGATATTCTATAGAACAATCAGTAGACTGATAATGAGTACATATATGAGGAATCATAGGAGTCAAGCTTCTGATGGCCTATGTATGAGTTAGAAATTGGGCAACATTAGTAGATCCTAATGTAGCTAAAGAAGAAGGCAAGGATGGAGGGACAATAATAGGAGTACGATTCACATGGGGAAATGGAAAAAGGAGGTTACTAAAATCCATAATGATGTTGCCTCATTTTTCCATATTTGAGATGAAATCATCCTTATTCTAAATGAAATTTTCAAATAAATGAGTCAACTCTCTAAGAATACTAGCTGGAACCCTAAAGTCTTGAGTGACAGAAGGTATCCTCAAGTTCTCCAACCAAAACATGAAATGACTATCTATTTGATGATTAATATAAACCCTTTTATAATAGAAGTAAATATGCTCTTTGATTTCCTTCTGATATTGGGTAGCCTCCCTTGTGTAATCGCATATATATTTATGAGCTTCTCTGGTAGTGGACATGACCCGAGTCAAAGGATGAGGATCTGATGTACTTGCACTGGAGAGCTTCTCCTTTTCTTCTATAAAAACTGATCTAAAGTGTGTTAGATCACTAGGAGGAGAGACAGGTGGGAAAAAAGATGCACAGATAAAAGCCATGGTAAAATCCACGATATCCATAAAAGACATAGTCAATCCACTGATCAACCTTTTCACATCACTATCCTGGCCATTCACATGTGCTTCCATAGACCTGTTGGAGTCCTCAAACACAGTTATCATCTTCTTAACAACTCTGTTAACATACTGAATGAATTTTTCCACTTGAGCTCGTGAGGCCATATACGAGTCTAAACACACTACCGACTGTTTCATATTCTCCACATATTCTACCAAGGCTCTTACCTGATTCTGAAATCCCTTCACTTCATGTAGATGATTTTATTAGATAGCTAGACATTATTCATTCCAAAAGAGAAGCTACAAGCTCTTGATTTAAAGCCATTGTTCTCTATATCCCATTGAATATTTCATCATATCGTCTCTGCAAATATTATTCCAAAAACTCGAGGTCATCATTCTTTACATATCCTTGATATAAAAGAAACACTGGTTGCACTATAGTGGTCTCTGAAATAGAATAAACTTAAGGTATTCCGTTAGGCTTCTCATCTTCAGAGTCTTCATAGCTTAATTCTAGAACCCTGAATTCAGAGTCCTCCGAAAAACCTTTTATTTCAAGAATAATAGAATCTGAACCTATTCCAATAGGTTCCTCACTCTCACATAGATCTTCTTTCTAGGAATCTTTATTATCTACTTCCATTCATCATTGATCAGTTGAATCCTTAGTAGAGTCTTGTACTAATTCTTCTACAAAATCATCAACCACTTCCATTGTAATTCCAATAGATTCTACTTCCTATTCCTTTTTATTCTCTACAATTTTTGTACATCCTATCACAGGACTAAGAGTTATGAATTATTCTACACATTCACAATCATCAGCTGTTTCAAACTTCTAATGATAAATGTCAATTTCATCCTCCTCCTGTGAGGCCTCTCCAACATTGCTTCCTTTTAAGACATTCTCCTATCATTCTTCTTGAGTGGTTTCCTCATCATCAGTGTCCCTTATGACATTCTCCCTTCTGGAAGAAATCATTGGTTGACTTGGCTGGCCAAATAATACAGCACCCACATGGGGACTTGATGGAAGGTGAGGATCACTCCTATAATCTACAGGATAATATTCTCTTTCCTGCACAATAGTAACCTCCTCTTATCCATATTAATACATTGGTTCCACTTCATTAGGTAATAACCTGGAACATTTTTATCCTTTGTCCTATTATGATTGAAAACATGGTCAATGTCTTCAAATATCTTAGACTCATCAATCACTCATTCCCTTTTCCATGTGTTATAATTTATCCTCATAAACTTTCAAATCGTTTTAGTAATACAGAATATGTCCTTTAAAACTAGGGTTTCATTCTTATTTTCAGAAACACCTTTCACTTTCAATATCAGAGATATCATATTGGCATGAAACCAAAATTTTGACATAGAATTAGGCCTAGTCATATCCTATAACTGAACCCCAAAAAATCATCAAAGATTTATCCTTTGTTTGTGCTTCAACAAATACATAAAAAATATGTCCAGATATTTCAAACTAGAAAATTCCCCTCTCATGGGACTCATGACATTTTGGATAAACATAAACAGTATTTTGTTTTCCCTATCCATCTCTGCAGCAATTACCTTTCTTGAGATTCCATCCCCTATCAGTTCAGCCGAAGCCTCTTCATAGAAAAAATGATCAGTAGTAGGAGGCCCAAATATAGAATAATAATAAAATATTCCTCCATGGGGGTATCTTAAATATTAATCTAATTCAATAGAAGGGAATCTCAAACTAACTCTATTTTGCTTTGAAAGAATTTGATTCTCATCATCTGGTTTTTCAAATATAAGAATCTCATAAAACTTCTTTAGTAGCTTTGGGTAATATGGTCTATTGTTGTTTGAAAATAATTCTACCCAGTCTTGAGCATCAAGTGCCTTCATCAATAGAGATGTTATCAACAAAAAACATTCTATACATAATTATTTCTCAACCAAGTTTAAACTCTTAGAAAAATTAGGATTGATAGGATTTTTCATAACTGTGCTTCCACCACTAGAATCAGAACGGCGACTCTTAGAATTTAGTGCATCTCCTTCATCACCCACCATATGTTACTTTACTCTTTCCATTGCTATTTGATGCAGTTAGAGGGTTTTAGCAGTAGGTTAGGTTCAAGGATTCAATAGAAAAACGTTAGGGATATGATTAAAGTGGATCAAAATTTGACTTTGCTCTATATTTTTATCATTTATGGATCGAAAAAAATCGAGTAAATTAAATGAATAAAAATAAAACGTTTCAGATTACTGTAGAAAAAACTATGCCTATGACCTATAGGTAAGGTTGACTAGCGGTAAAGTGCCAATAGTAAGGTATATCAGTGAGATCCAATGGTGAGGTGTCCAAATGGTGGAATGCCATAACATTGTGGTCCAACAGTGAGGTGTCCTAATGGTGAGGTCCAAAGGTGAGGTGTACTAACAGTGTGTTCCAAAGGTGAGGTGTCCTGATGGTGAGGTCCAATGGTGAGGGGTTCTAACGGTGAGGTCCAATGGGGAGGGGTACTAATTGTGTGGTCCAATGGTGAGGTATTCTATTGGTGAGGTCCAACGGTGGGGTATCCTAATGCTGAGGTCCAACAGTGTGGTGTCCTAACAGTGAGGTCCAATGGTGAGGTGTCCAAACAGTGAGGTCCAATGGTGAGGTGTGCTAATAGTGAGGTCTAAGGGTGTGGTGTCCTTAACTAATATTAATCATACCTAACTCATGTTTTATATAATTTAACCTCTCAGATTTCAAAGTATTTGTGAATATATCAGCCAATTGATGTTTAGTTCCAATGAATGAATGAGTGATATCACCTCTTTGATAATGATATCTTAAAAAGTGATGTCTCACATCAATGTGCTTTGACCAAGAATGAGATACTGTATTTTTAGAGATTTTTATAGCACATGTATTATCAAAATTTATAGAGACGTGTTTTAATTGATATCAAAATTATAGTAAAGTGTGATTCATCCACAGAATTTGAGCACAACAACTACTAGTAGATATATATTTAGCACAGGAAGGGGATAATTCCACAAAATTTGTTTTCTTACTACACCATGATACTAGTTATTTTCCCAAAATGTGACATGTTCCAGAGGTTCTATTTCTATCTAACTTCCAACCAAAAAGTTCAGCATCTGAAAAAATTATTAAATAAAATGATTTTAATAATGGATAAAATAGTCCTAAGATGGATGTTTACTTGATATATTCAAAAATACTTTTAACAACAATTAAATGTGATTACATGGGCTTATCTTGAAAATGGGAACACCTACATACACTGAACATTATATTTGGCCGGCTAACAGTATGATAGAGATGACTCCCAATCATACCTCTATAATTGGTTTGATCAACTAGTTTACCATTTACATCAGCATCCAACTTACATGTGGTAATCATAAGTGTATCACTAACTTTATTACTATCGCAACCAGAATGTTTAAAAAGATCCATATTATACGTACATTTATTTAAAACAATGCAATTTTTGTTTTGAAGAATTTGATATCCAATGAAAAATTTATGTTTCCCCATTAGACTCATTTCAAATTCATTTTTCATCATCATTGAAAAAATAGTACATACAGAAATTTTAGAGGATCCAAAAATAATTTCACCTATATATATTTGTACTATCAAAAAATATTTGGAAATCCGTTTACTAAAAAGTGTAAGATTAGCTATCCCATTAATAAATCATTTTGAAATAAAAAAATATCTGATTCTATCATACCAAGCTCTAGGAGCATGTTTTAGACCATATAAAGCTATATAAAATTTAAAAACAAGATTTGAAAAATAGGGATTTGTAAACTCAGGGGGTTGTTCAAAAAACACATCCTCAACTATATACCTATTTAGAAATATACTTTTATCATCAATTGGATAATGGTTTAAATTCAGATGAGATGTATAAGTAAGTAGTATCCTAATATATTCTAGTCTAACTATAGGTGAAAAGGTTTCCTCATAGTATATTCCTTCTTCTTGACTATATCCTTGTGAAAATAATCTAGCCTTGTTTCTATTTATATTTAAAGACTCATCAACATTTTTTCAAAACACCCATTTATAGAATATTAACCTTTTGTCCTTAGGCCTTTCTACTAATATCCAAACATTGTTTCTTTCAAACTGATTTACTTCTTCTTTCATAGCAGTCAAATTTTTTTTATCATTGATAGAATAATTAATATTTTTGGGTTCATGCTGTGAATGTAAAGCTTCATGTTCAACCTGGTTTCTCAGAGAAGCTCTAATTTGTGTTCCACTATTTAGATCACCTACTAGAGCATCTAATGTTGGATTATAAATAGTTCTATTACCTCTAGAAAGGGTTGGACTAGACTCAACATGGTCTTCTATATGTTCAGATTCAATAGGCTCGGATTTTGGAAAACTTCCAAAACTAGTTGTTTTCACTGGGGGTTCATAGTTTTTATCATTATGGGGTAGAATTGACACATCTTCCTAAAGATATTAAGGAAAGGAATTAGGTTCATGTGGATCAGTCTCATAAAATTTTACATGAACTGATTCTTCCACCCATTTTGTTCTATTATTGAATACTCTATAGCATTTACTAGATATTTATTAACATAGGAAAATTCCGTCATCACTTTTGGAGTAAAAATTGTAGAGATTATCTCTAGTGATAAGGATAAAAATATTGAAACCAAAAACTCTAAAGTAATTAAACTTAGGATTAATATTATTCCATAGCTCATAAGGGGGATTCTTAAGAACATGTCTAATTAAAAATATATTAATGATGTAACAAGCTATATTAACAGCTTCAACCCAAAAATAGATGGGCATGTTCTATTCATCAATACTAGTCCATTAGATATCTTAAGGTGTCATATTTCTTCTTTCTACAACTCTATTTTATTTAGGTGTTCTAGGAGAAGAAAAATTGTTATTATATCCATTATGTGAGAAATAATATTCAAACTCCTGATTTTAAAACTCATGGCCATGATCACTTCTTAAGGCCTTAATTCTATGTCTACTAAGATTTTCCATAGACTTGTAATATTTAATGTAGTTAGAAAATGATTCACTTTTGTGAGGTAGAAAGTATACCCAAGTGTATCTATAAAATCATCTACAAGAAAATAAACATAATGCTTCCCATTTAAACATGAAAATACAGATGGTCCAAACAAATACATGTGAACTAACTCATGTAGTTGAGAAGTTGAAACTTCATTCTTTGGTTGGAAAGATTCTTTTTGTTGTTTTCCCTTTTGAAAAAGGATTACAAACATTGTTAAGTGGGAATTCCAATTTAGGTAACTCTATAACTAAACATTTCCTAGTTAGTTTCCTATGTGAGTTCACATTCCAGGGTCCTAATTTTTTATTCCTTATCAAAGATTCCTTATTAAAATCATTTAAAAAAGAAACATTTTTTACTTACGAGATTAAATCAACATCATATACATTTTCATTTCTATAAGCAGAGAATATTAAATAATTTTTAGAATTAAAAACATTTCATGAATCATTTTCATACATAACATTAAAACCATCATCACATAACTAAGAGATACTATGTATATTTTACTTTAACCCATCCCCAAATAGTAATTTTGAAATTAATTTAGTATTAGGGTTATTGATTTGGCCTAAGATGACAATCATTCCCATAGCATTATAACCAACTGTAACATGTCCACCATAAAATTTGATTAGGATCTTGAAGCATGAATATCCTCCTATCATATGGCTTGAAAATCCACTATCCATGTACCAAAGGGTTTTAGAGTAACAATTTAGACAAGTTTCCTACAAAAATGATTAAGTGTAGGGTATCTTTGGTACCTATATTTTATTACACCTAGAGACGTTAAAAAGTATATATTTGGGAACCCATATTTGTCTTATTGGTTTACTAAAATCAATAGACATGTTTTGAGACTTAAACACTTTGTTAGGTACTTTAGAAAATTATTTTTTAAGAGATGATCCGGAAGTTGAACTAGCAGTGAACTGTCCATATTTTAGAACAAGTTTGTTTTTAATAATCCTTATCTATCTTGGTTGATATTAAAGTCATGTTTTGTATTTTGAAGCAATTTGTTTCCCTAGAAACTAATTCAAGGTATCCCTACCAGTAGTAAACTTCCCAATATCTTTCTTAATTACTCATTTGATAATTTCAGCTTAGTATTTTTTTTAAAAGCTGAGAAAATTTTTCCTTTTCAGTATCCAAATCAGACTTATAATTGGAATTTATATCATTTTGTCTTTTCAATGATTTATATTTATCCTTGATCTCATTAAATTTCTTCTCAAGAATTCCACAGTATCCCAACAGTTAATTTTTTTTCATATTTTTATCATTATTGGTTTCAATTTCATTCCCTGAATAGTAAGAATTATGTATTAGTGAATTTAGTGTTACCTTAGATGTTTCTGTCATGTAACACAAGTTTTTATGATTGTTCTGTTCAGTATCAGAAGTTTCAGATTCACTAAAATTTTCTTCTGAAGCACTCCAAGTATCTTTTTAGACTTCTTATATCCCTAGAAATTGTCTTCATATTTCTTCTTAAATTTATGCCTTTGGAAATCAGCCTTCACTAAAAATTTTCGATAACACTCATAACATATTATCTCATTTGTGTTGTCATTCCTTTTTCTATCCCTTTTCCAATTTCCTTTACCATCATACCTACCTCTATAGTTTTACATTATAAAGAAATTGTTCTTTTTGTAAAACTTTTTGAATCTTCAAGAAAGATGACCCATCCCCTCATCACTGTTAGAATCTGAATCATCACTGGTGGAACTGTCTATATGGAGTTGAACATTTTCCTTGTCTTTTATCTTTGAGTTAGTAGTCTTGAATGCTATATATTTGTTGCTTGGTTCCTTATCTACTTCTTGATTCAACTTAAGATCTTCTTCGTACAACATGATTTTTCCAATTAGTTCCTTCACAGGTTTCTTGCTTATGCCACATACTTCTCAGATAGAAAAAAAAGTTCCTCCCCATCTGTTAGGTAGGAATCGAAGCAATATCATAATCAGATCCTTGTTATCAACTAGTTTCTGAAGCAGAATCATTGTATTTACTATCTCATTGAATCTGAAATACATTTCAGAGATATGTTCATCAATATTAATTTTAAAATTATCATATTTAATAGTATAAGAATTTAATGTCATTTAATTAACATTTGTTGTTCCTTCATGTGAAATAGACAAAGTATCCCAAATTTCATATGCAGCTTTACAGGAAGATATTCTATTGAATTATTCATCACCTAAATCACAGTACAATGAATTCATTATTTTACAGTTATTATTATACATATATTTAGTCACCTAAGACCATGCGTCCCTAGAAGTAGCAGGTAATGCATTTTGTTCTTCAATTGTATCCCAGAATTTAGGACCCATTCTCTCTAGATACATTTTTATTTTCAATTTCCACTAAGCATAGTTATTTCCATTAAAGAAAGGTTTCCTGTTAGTAGTCACACCCTCAAATCGGTTATCCATAGATGACTAGAATTTAATTAACTGAAAATTTAGATATGGTAGAAACTGTAAGATCTCTATGATACAATTAAGATCACAGTTTACAAGAATTTTAAAAGCTTGAAAAACTGTTCTGATGTTATCAATGAACACTCTTCTGATACCAAATGTTGGTCTAGGTGGGAACTCAAGAGGGGGGGGGGGGGGTGAATTGAGTTCCTACATAAAATGTCTTTTGAAATCTTTATTATAAAATCACCCAATGTAAAAAAACCCAGTTAATTAAGGTAGTAGAGATATAAATATTTAATTTCTCGACAAGTCTCTCAAAGGTTTTTTAGTCCTCAGTTTAATTAGTGTAAAAAGTTATACATATATTGAAATAGTTTTACTTAAATAAACACAAATACGCCCCAACCAAAATTAACTATTAGAGTTATTCTAAAACAATTTTCTATCTTTAAAATTATATGCAGCCCAAAATTGAAATACAAATTATTACGAAATAAATTACACATCATTATTAAACAATTGGTTCAATATCAATTCAAGAAATAATACTCTTTACATGGTGATCAACTTCCACCAAGAATTCTATATTAATAAACTGGATACACATTCTGTATTGGGATTTAAAATAGTTTTCACCAACTATCCAAGTCTCAAATACTCTGCCAAAGTTTTTTTTGTGAAAAACAAACAATCAGGCTACACACAACCTCTTCCACAGTTATACATGGGAATAAAATGTAATGAATGTTTGGTGTGAGGATTTTAATTATCCTTCTGCTTAAGCACCTGAGACATTTTGTGTGTAATAGATGAACACACACTACTCAAAAATGTAAGATAAAGAACAAAATAGAGATAATGTTATGAGTATTGAGTTTATATGGATCTATGTGTTTTATGTTCAGTTTCGGACTCCTTGGTGTGATGAAATTGTAGTTTGAGTCCTTCTCTGGACGTTGTCTCCAAAACAGAGTGTTATAACATCAGGTTCTAGCTTGTAGGTACTAAGGTGTTCATCCTCTTAGATTGAAAGATATTTGATAAATAATTGTAAGGCATCCGTGAATTTGTACTCCAAAATGATCTTTGTGATGATCTTGGGTTCACTATATATGTGGTGAGATTTTATCTTTTTACATCAGGTCTTTTGTATAATATCTCTCTCACCACCATGAATTTTCTAGCATGATATTCTATTTTATTCTTGGGATCCGATAGTAGGAATGATGAAGCCACATGTGGTCTTCCTAGTACCTCATATGATCTCCAGATATGTCGACAATAAATATTAATTAATGTAAGAATAATTATATTTACCAAATAGGATCGTCAGAATAATCATAATAAAATTGACACGGTATAGAGTAGAAAAGTATATGTATCGATGGACTGGTAGTGGTAGACATCTCAATGGTAGCTTCATAAAGATATCCTTGTAATGGTAGGATTCATCAGTAGTCCTGTAAATTCCAAAGTTTCTTCCAGCAGTAAACTTTCATTAGTAGACTTATAGTGGTAACCTCATAGAAACAACCTTGTTGTAGTAAACATAAAACAGTATCATTTTTATAGTATCATTTTAGCGGTGACTATAGTAAGATTCCATCAGTAGGCTTCCCATAAGTTTTCTTGTACCAGTAACCTCTAGCGGTAGCTCTACAATGGTAGACCATGAGTGGTAGAGTCGTAGTGGTGAACATAAATTGTTATCTCAATGGTAAGTCTCATCAAAGCTAACCTTCTAGTGGTATCTCTATAATAGTAGCCCTTGAGCAGTAGACTCATAGCGGTGAACTTTCATTGGTAGATCTGTGTTAAGGTTCCTCAATGGTAACCTTCTATAGGTATCCTTATGGTGGTATCCTTATAGCGTTAGCCTTATAGATGTATCCTTCAAGCGGTAAATTTCTAGAACAGTAGCCTCAACCAGTGACTTAAATAGAGGGATCTTAACAGAGACCTTCATACCAGTGGCCTTTTACATAAATAAATTTACACTGTAAACACAATCAAGAAATCATTGAGATTAAAAATACATAATTGTTACATGATAAAAACTATATAATCTAATGAAACATGATTATCATATAAATGATACATGATTTGGGATTATCAAAACCAGTGAGTCCAATAATGATTTTTTAATGAATAATATTTTTTATTGTAGTTTATTTATTATAAATCAAACTATTAATTTTAAACACATTGTAGTAGAATTATTCATTTATGTGATGTATTTATCATAAAAATATTCATTTTGGTTGGTTTATATATGTAATACGATACTAAATAGTTATTTTAATGAATATTAATATAATTAAATTTAAATTGACCACAAAATAATCATACATGTAACCATTTAATTAATGAAGAATTCCAAAAAATTGTTTTAGTTTATAAGTTGGATAATATTTATATATCATATAATTAATACATCTTATAAATATTTAAAAAAAACATACAACATGATTTGGGATACAATATATAACATAACATAATTGGAAACCTATGGTAATTCTTTATATTTAATAATACAAGGGATATCAATAGTACCAAGAAGAGAATGAAAATATTTATTATAAATAAATATGGTAGACACATATCTATATTTTAATTAGAACTATGATTCTACCACTAATGGATGTCTACTACTAGATTTGATAAATAAAATCTTATTAATATATTCAATAATCAAAATTGATTCTACATGATTGAATAATTCTATCATATAATAAATTTGTTAATATCAGCAAATTGAAGTTTACTATATTAATTTTCTCTCATATATATTCAAATGTCATAAAAAACCTATAATTTTGTCCTATAATAATTTATTTAAAAATATTTATATATTAGTGGGTATGAATCTAGTTTCTCTTGATGTTCGTTTGATTAATTTTTAACTATTCTCGATATTCATACATGAGAATGAACTAACCCTTTTAGATTTTGAACTAAAAATAAACACTTACAAGTTATTTTAATGAATTATATTTAAATATTGTTTATACAAATTATTCTTCAATATATATATATATATATATATATTATTCATGATATTAAATTATACAATTTAACACATTCATTGTATGTGATCAAATTTTGATATTCTCCCAAATTTTTATTTTTTTAATAATTTTATCTTTTTTCTATCGATCATTAATTAAATTGGTTCCTAACTCTTCCAAGAAACCATTGAGGTGTGTTTTGACACCAAACTAAGGGGAAACATAAAGACGTAAAGGTTATTTGTTTTCAATGTATATGACTATTCAAATAAAAATTAACTAGTTCATTGCTGAGGGTCGTTTAGAAGACACACCTTAATGGTTACATTTGAATAACTAAGGAAGACTATCTAGGTTACTTGTTTGTAAAAATACATCCAATCCTAGATATCTGGTGATACCCAATTGAGTTCACACACTCTCTAATGTACTAGTAAGAATGAAGATAAATATTTGAGTCAATAACAAAAATTTACTTTGGAATTCCATTGTGTAGCTATACCTAGGTACTTTCAAAGGGGTTCTACCCGAGTTATACAATTAGGATCTCTATTTACCCAGTTCACCTACATTTTCTACCAATTATCCATATAAATATAACTAGATACATAAATATCCGAGTCAACCTAAATGGGCTCTAAATTAACCTATTTTATGTAAATTGATGAACTATTCATCCATTTCATCTACTTGGGATCCGAATTCACCCAAGACATATAATTGGGTGTTCTATTTTCCCAAGTCACCTTCTAAGAACCTATTTTACCCAAGTCACACATATTGGTTCATATCTGACAAGGACTCCTCCAAAAAATCCTATGAATCATTGATATGTTTTCAATATAGGAGTGCTTCACTCTGATCATAAAATTCAGGGATAATGGAAATCAACAATCATTTAAATGGCCCTCATTTATTTTTTATACCAAACTGATATGAAACATGTGGCATAAATAACCATTTGTTATTTACATAAAAATGGTCCTGATTTTTAGTCCACTAACCCCTCCCCCTCAACTTGTGATACTCATTCTGACATCCCTATATCAACTATTCATGAAGATTGCATATGAGTTATGAATTAATTTTCATGCATTTGATATTTTATATTCCAAAATTCGTCCTCATTTTCCATATCCCATTGATTTATTATTTTTTCCTAGAGTATTTATCAATATGTAGGGTGGATATGTATGGATCCCTATATTTTAATACTATAAAAGTAAGAATTTTTTATAAATTTATTCAATCATATTTCTGAGGGAATGGTCATTTCCCGTAGTATATTATCATGGATTGATTTTCAATCCCCACATCTAGTCTCAAAATATATTTTTTAAATTACTATAGTAGTTTTTTTAAATAGGATCCATTAAAATTTTTATGGAAAAATTAAAATTTCAGACATATTAAAGTAAATATCAATTTTTGGTACTGTAATTCGTTTAGTAATATATTTTGAATAAAATATAAGATTCATATTTTTTTTCTATTGTTGTGTCTAGAACAAGGATTTTTCTTTAGGAAAGGCCAAGAATCATGTTTGGTGCTGACCTTAGTATCGATCCCTCTTTTCATTTTCATTTATTTTTTCTCTTTTCATTTCCCATTTAATTTCTATTTTATCCCCTCGAACTCTTCACATTACCCTAGTGGGATTCCTCATCCCTGAAATTGATTGAGGATAGTGATAGGGATATAGGTAATGAGAGATAATGTAATATAGGTTCTTCCTCAATACTTGCGAAGATTCAGATCATCATGTGGTAGCTACTTATCATAAATCAGTTAAATGATTTGGAGTATTCCTCCAATATATAGTCATTTTTTTCTTTATTCCATAAATCCATATATATTCACTACATCCAAGTTGGATGTAGTTATTATAGCTTCTTAGGATCCATAGGGGGTTGATTCAATGATTTTGTTGAAAAAATGGGGGTTTTGGGCTATTCTCTTGTGTTTCCCATTATAAAATACCAATTATAAGGTGTGTAGTTATAGAACACACACTGTTTATTCTCCAAATACAAGGATGATAACATTTCAGAATTACATTCTGTGTACTTGATGCACATTATGTGTACTAGTTCCTGACCATGTGGCCAAGAACCTAGACCAATAGACAACATAGGAGAACATTGCCTTTTTGGGTACATAATAAGACCCCCATGTAGCCTATACACCATGTATTAATACAATTATAAAAATGATACATGGAAACGACAATTAAGGTACATGGACAAATACCCTATGTATTATACATTCCATGAAAATGTTTTGAATTCCATATACATGGGATAAACATTTCATGTTAGGTCAAGGAATACACCTAGTTTGGGAATTGAGGGTAAACTCTTTGTACTATGGAATACACAACCTATAATACTTCAGTTCTACAGAATTGATATTGTTTAGTGTTTTACAACCGAGAGATAGAATTAGACTCAATAATATTACTTTTTAACTTTTTTCATGTAGATCCTACTAGTGGATCCCTTGGAGTTATTTTAGGACTTCAAAGAGACATTCTTGGGTGAGCGAGCTATAATGCAGTGGTCCATCCACCAACCAATATTATCATATGTGTCCTAAAATGGATATATTGTAATAGTATTCAAACCAATATAAGGTGATTCCTTGATAAAAGATGGTCCATATGACATCTACCATGAACAATGATTTTGTAAAATTTCCATTTAGGATGTCTCCCTTGTGATATGTTCCATTATAGACCAAGAAGCCATGGATTTAGTTGTTTTATTCAAACCCAATAAGATTAATATACTTATGTTTCAATTAAGAGGATCTCATGTATGATTTATTTTCTTACACACCACTTCCATGGATCTCAAGTTGGATTCCTCTTCTAGATTACAATTTTTGTAGATCCTAGGAGGGATTTATATTCTTACAAACAATCATAGGGGATCACATATGGTACTACTTCACTCATGTTGGATGCCTCTTCAACTTATTTATTGGGTTTACCAAGCATAATTCCTAGATCAAACTCATTAACTTTCTTATCGGGGGTTACTATTGGATGAATTTCCATTCATTATTAGGGTTCCTCATAGTTTATGGAATTTCATTGGTGGAAGATGAGTTTACCAATGAATCCCATACCTGGTGTCGCGTTGTGTATTCCTATCTACTATGTTTAATTGGATTTCCATAGTATGTCATGTGGCCACACATCCCCCAAGCTATAAATGCTATTAATATACTCGAGGATTTACATTGATCTCCTCCAGTGAGGAATATAATACTTCATAGGTTCTAGTGGAAATAATATTACCGCATTTCTTATATCTACACATGAATAAGGTTTTCCATACATTTAATTAATGTATTTACAATGTCATATTGGATCCATAGAGCATTTGTATCAACCAAGGCTCACCCCCTTTGAGACCATATGATTTTCAAGGTCGATATGGCCTATAGATTTTTACCTTGGAATACGACATCAGAAATGATTACATATTCCATGATGAGTGCGGAGTATGCCTCACTTTCCGATTTATAGGATGTTTAGATAAAAAATTTATTCCTCTTTTATAGTTATTTAATGGGAGAAGAGGTGAACCCATGGTTAAGACTTGAATCCCTCTATGGTGAATCAGCCTTCCCAGTGATATTTCTGGTGCTAGCCAAAGAATGCATCAACAATTTTGATTATGGACCCAAGGATCGACTTATTTATAAACTACATGAGTGGTAAAACATCTAGATTTCTTACCTATTAATAGGATGTCTAGATGGTTTTAGTTACAGACCCAAGGATCGACTGAGGATTGTTTCAAGATATTTTTTACCTTACGTAGGTTTACACACACACACACACAGATATATATATATATATATATATATTTATATACAATGATGAATAAATATATATATTCATTTATATATGTATTTACATAATGTATCTCTCTCTGATACATTTCCCTCTTTGGGTAATGAAAGTATGGTTGATTGGGATCAATACCTACGGATCGAATATGGGTTATTTATTTATTCGTTCAATTTATTATTCTAGTTTTGTCTATACTAATATGAGATTGTTTTAGGATCATTCACATATAATGGATGATTATAGGCTCACCTTTAAGGGGTACTAATAAGATTAATTTCTCATCAACCATATGTTTACCTCAGTGTGCATATATTCCATATGTATTCTTTCAGTTTGAGAATATATAAATGAAAGATTCAGTTGAGGCTTAGGGTTTCATGATCAAATAGATCAGATCCTATGAATTCCTCTACCATCATTTTTTTAAAATTTCACAAAAGCTACTTTATGGGGTAATTGGGAACCACACATTGAACTGGATTTGAATCAAACTAGAATAGATTTCAAAATTATAAAACACCCAACCAAAAACCATATTCTAAATTCAAAATGTAAATCACCGCATACCATCACCTTGTTACCTAGAAGCTTGAGCTGTGATCTGCCTTGAGATGAACCCCTGAGGTCACCACATCACCAGTGAGATACACCAGAGTTCATACCACCACATCCATTGCTTAAACTACCCACATAGTCGTCACATCACTCAATTATTCAACAATCCATAATAAAAAATCACAAAAAATAAAAACAAATGGAACCCCATCATCCACTTAACTAACAAGTCCCAAATACTCCTAAGAACAATCACACCAAATTAACCTGGTGAGGAGCGATGGAACTAAAATCCAGTATAAATTTTGAGAAGACTATGGCCATAATAGTAGGATGGAACAATGCTAGAACCATAAACCCTTCCATAAATCATCATCTTTGGACATTCACCGGAGACATTCACCCAGATCCCATTCCATTAACGAAAATCTCCTGATAGAGCCACCACGAACCAGAAAAAAAAATCCAATGATGGATGCACCACTTGAATCAAAACCAACAGATTGGAAAACACATCCTTGGTCCACATTTAAACCACCACCACACAACAACTAGGAGAGCTACGAAGGTACATGAAGCAAGAGTAGAGTTCAAACCAGAATTGGGTGCCTCCAAAGAGACTCAACGTCACCATTACCACAAAATACTTCCCTCTAATCCAAAACCAAGTGAGAAGAACATTGATAATGTGATCAAATAGAAGAGAAAGAATCCAGGAAAAGGGGAGATGAGACGAAGCACAGGCCACCCCCTCCAATTTGCTACCCGGGAAACTCTAGAATGAGAGAGTCAAGAGGGTGACACTGCTTAAAGTATTGAAAAAATCCTGATCCTTTGGATTCATGTGATTGTGCAGGAATAAAACGATAGTGTATTAGATACTAGATATGTTGTTAATCTCATAGTTATATATAAATACTATAAATTTATTACTTTTAATTTTATTTACTCTTATATATGCGATTTCCCCAGTGGAAGATAGATGATGTATGTATTGAATGACCATTCAAGCCATTACTACATTTTTCTGTTGAATAAAAATGATTATATATCAGATTATTTATTTATCACACAAACTAATTATTTTATTAAATGGTTGAGTTTTGGTTATTTACAATTTTTTCACTTATATGTGGTCATATTATATACATGGACACACCATATACAATAACCCTGCTCTTTATTTTCTATGTCAACATGATTTATTACGTAAACTCTGCACTTGATCCAATAAGAAAGATCTATAGGTCTAGTGTCTTTAGGGACTAGGATCATTATATAACAAATTAAAACATGAAATACAGTATCTTTATTGAAAATTTATTTTACATGGCCACTACATTCCCTCGTACTTAGCTTTGCATGGTATGACCTAAGGACATGCATAAGAAAAGGGTGCACTATAAAGACCAGAAAGGGAATAGACATTGAATAACATGAGTAATACAATACATGTTATAAAATAGGCATATCAATGGATCACAATAAAAACATGATCATAAAGGCATGATAAAGCATGATAATCATAACATGGAAATGTGGAAACAACACTTAACATGGAATTTAGCATGAGTCGAGGATCATTGCACATGGAGAATTAGTAAATCATCATTGTACATGAAGAATGAGTAAACCCTAATTTCACTTGAATTAGCATGAGTCAATACTCATTGCACATGACGTATCATGATACAATACATTACCCAATGCATTGAAGCTCTATCAGGGCGCACCCTTCCGAAACATTTTATTTCATCCGTAAGTGGGCCACATTGATCATATAACATGGAATCAATCAACACCATAAGTTATTACACGATTAAGTAACTTGGAATAAATACAACAAAGTTCCAATCAATATATATATGTTAATAATGTTGAATACCCTTTATAGATATATGGGTATGGTATTTACTACACAATGATCATGGATTGGAAAAAGGCGGTGTAATTTCAGCACCATAACTATGTTCCCTAATGATTCATGAAAATGGTTGATGAGAGAGAAATGGGAGTCTCATCACATTTAAATGAAATGGAAAATAATGGGTTCATATAGATATATTTTCCAACAAACATAATTGAATTTATATGCATAATACAAAACAATTACTTCGATGTAAAAGGGGAGAGAGAAATACCTCACAAAATGTCTTCATGGTAACAATTGTACCTGGGAGGCATTAATGAGAGATAAATAGGACTATCATCTTCCAATAATAAAGTGGGAAGTATGGGCGTGGTGAGAAATTATACCCCAAATTTTTTAATTTAAAACAAAAGGGCATAATAACTTAAAGAAAACTAGAAACAAATGAGAAAGGAAGAAATCCCTTACTTAGAAGTGCGATCCCAAAAGCATAGGAGAGGCTTAAAAGAGGATTATTGGGAGCATGAGAAGACATGGGAGATTTCTAGAGAGATGAGGGTATAGTTTGGACGAACTCCAAAGGATATGAGTGAAGAGGAAGTGGGTGACTTGGTGGGTTTATATATGAAAATAGAGTGAATTATTTATAATTTAGGTTTGGGACACCTCACATTAAACTAATCTATATCACAAACCAACCCATGGTTTTGGCCAATGTTTTTTTTAAAAGGAGAGTGGAAAACATTATTTTAGGAGGCCAATTTCTGATCTTATTTAAATAATAGGGTTGCTTATGTGGAGGTTAGTCACAACTAAAGGAAAACAATTTAAAAAGACAAAATCTTTTATAAGGCTTGATAGGGCCACTAATGCTTTGTAAAATATATCAAACATACCCAAACTCACATTATTATAATGGTAATAAATATATTAGCCAAGAATAATGTATAAAGTATTTTATTACATCACTATTTGGTCCTTATGATGTCTTAAAACAAAATATATATTTAAACTGTATTAAATTTTTACTCAAAAATTCAACTATTTCAGAAAATTATGAAAAATTCACCATTGAATAATTTCAACATCCTATTTCCAAAAATAATGTATCTTTTATGTAAATAATTTTCTAAATTTGTCAATTTTTTATTTTAAAATAAAAACCGACATTTATCGAAAATTCATGGGTTTTGACGAAAACAAATTTCCAACCATAATAAATATTACAATTGTTTTCATAAAATTATACAAAAATTTATAATTAATAAAAATAAATTTTATAATAATAGTCATATTTTATTAAAAAATTATTTAATTAAAAAATCCATTAATTCATCAAAATAGATTTCTTAGTTGAATATTTACTTAAAATACTATTTGTGAATTTTTTTTTTTATAAAATTACAATTAAAATAATGTATATTATATATTTAAGAATAATGTACATAGTCATAGTGCTAGGGTCTCATTTCATAACCCCTTAAAACACCCACATAAGACCAAAGGGTAAGGTGTGCGATTGTGAAAGACTCTTGGGGTGGCTCGGATAACATCGCTCGGGTGGTAATCTCTATTAACTTACACTTCTCCCATAGTGGGTTCCGTTGAAGCATAATGTGTTCAAGTTCAGATTGATATTGTTCAATATCAAATCCTAATGACTCCACCTTCATTCCATGTTTTGACAAATGGGATTTGTACGAGGCAAGTCTACTAGATGAGGCCATCACTTCCTTTTTCCGAGTAAATTGGATTTGTTAAAGCCCTATATTTATACTAATCATGTGATCACAGTTAAATGGATATATTAGAAACATTTAAAATTCATAATGGTATTTTAAAATTCAAATCATAAAACCAAATATGTCTATACATTTTACATAATCACAAGAAGACATAGACGAAGTGGAATTTTCATTAACAAAATTTTGGGACTTTATAATCTCCCCCCCTTAAGAAATTTCTTCCTTTAAATTTCCTTTTCCCACACTAAAATAGATGTGGGTAACCATTCATCATCACTTCCTCTGATTCTCATGTTGCTTCTCTAAACTTGTGGTTTGGCAACAACACTTTGACTAGGGGCATTGTCTTATTTCGTTGAACTTTTTCCCTACGATTTAAAATCTTAAATGATTGCTCCTCGTAAGAAAGATCATCCTCTAGCTGTACTACCTATGAAGAGAATACATGTGAGGGGTCTGGTATTTACTTCCATAAGAGGGATACATGAAAGAAATCATGTACTTTGGCTAGGGTAGGTGGATGTGCTAGACGATAGGCCACAACCTCGACACGATAAAGAATCTCAAAGGAGACAATGTACCTAAGACATGGAATCCCTTTTTCCAAACCTCATGACATTATTCCATAGAGATATGCTTAGCAAAAATATGTATCCATCTTTAAACTCATAGGCTCATCGACGATTATCTGCAGAACCCTTCTGTCGACTCTGGGCTGCCTTGATATGTGACTGAATGGTTTTCACCTTCTCCACCATTTCTTCCAACATTTCTGGTCCTAGAAACTTACTCTCACTAAATTCAAACCAACATGATGGTGTTCTACACCTATTACCATACAGGGCTTCATAAGGTTCCATTTGGATGATCGAGTGGTAACCGTTATTGTAAGAGAATTCAACTAGTGGAAGATGATGGTCCCACCCTCCTTTGAATTCCATAGAACATGATCTTAACATATCCTCTAGTGTCTGAATAGTTCACTTGTATTGGCCATCATTTTGGGGGAAGATTGGCCAAACTAATGTTTAGTTCAGTATCCATAGCATGTTGAACACTCTACCATAAATTAGAGGTTAATCTTGGATCTCGATCTGATAAAATAGATAGTGGTACTCCATGCAGCCTTACCACTTCCCTGATATATATCCTTGCCAGTTGATCCAATGTGAAATCCTCTAGAATTGAAATAAAGTGTGCAGACTTTGTAAGACAATCCAAAACAACACAAATTTCATTTTTGACTTTGGATGTCTTCAAATGTCTTGTCAAAAAGTCCATGGTGATGTTCTTTTATTTCCATGCTGGTATGGGCGATGGTTGCACCATCCCCTTAGACTTCTATGTCTCTTCCTTCACTTGATGACACACCAGAAACTTTGATGTATACTGAACAATCTCCTTCTTCAAATTATTCCACAAATAATGCTCTCATAAATATCGATACATCATTGTGTTTCCGGGGTGAATAGATAATTTTAATGTATGTGCATCATCTAAAAGATCCTTCTTCAGCTCTGGACTTGATGAAACACATAGTGTATTCGAAAATCTCTCAATTCATTATTTATTATCATTGAACTCTGAGGATTTCCCTTTTTCTGATAGCTTCCACTTTCTTCTGAATTCCCACAACATCCATTTCAACATACTTTAACCTTTCCAAAAGAGACGGTTGAGAAATAATTTGTGAAAGGATTGATGATGTTTCTTCTTTATAATTTCCATGTCCATATTCAACATGTCTAAGAATATTGGATCCTTATTAATTCTCATCAATGATAGAATCACCAGGCATTTTTTACTTAGAGCATCATCCACCTTGTTCGCTTTCCCAGAGTGGTAATGGATTGAGCAATTATAGTCTTTGATCAGCTCTAACCATCTTTGACGGCGCATGTTCAACTCTTTTTATGTGAATATATACTCAAGGCTTTTGTGGTCCATATATATTTTACACTTCTCCAGAAAGAGATAATGCCGCCAAACTTTTAAAGAAGATATCACCATAGCCGACACTAAATCATGTGTTGGATAACTCTTCTCATGAACTTTCAATTACCTTGATGAATAGGAAAATAATTAGTCATTTTTCATCAACACACAGCCCAGGTCCTTCGAAGCATCACTAAATACCACAAAATGTTCTCCACTTGTGGGTAATGTGAGCATGGGTGTAGTGATAACCCTCCTTTTTAACTTCTTGAAGCATTCTTCGCATTAATAACTCCAAAAATACATTACTCCTTTCTAAGATTGTTTGGTAAGAGTGTTGGAAATTTGTGAGAAATTTCTCATAAATCATCGATAATAACCCGCTAACCCCAAGAAGTTATGGATATCTATTACTGATGTTGGCCTTGACCATCCCTAAATTGCATATGTTTGGGAGGTATCCATAGATATCCCATTTCTTGTGATGATATCATCCAATAATGAGACCTCCTTCAACCAGAACACACACTTTTTGTACATTCCATAGATATTCTCCTTCCGCAAGGTCTCTAGTACAGTTATTAGATGCTCCACAAGATCCTCCTTGGTTTTGGATTATATCATAATATCATCTATAAAGAATACCAAATTTTTTTCAAGGTAATCCCTAAAGACTCTATTCCTCGAGTCCATGAATATTTATAGAGAATTATTGAGTTCGAAAGGCATTACTATGAATTCCTAGTTCTCGTATCTTGTATGAAAAGTATTCTTGGGGATATCTTCCTTCTACAACCTTAATTGATAATATCCTGACCAAAAATCCACCTTGTTGAAGTATTGTGCTCCACACAGATAATTGAAAAAGTTATCAATTAATGGGATAAGATACCTGTTCTTTAAGGTGATTTAGTTAATCTCATGATAATTGATGCAAAGGCACATTGACCAATCTTTCTTCTTAATGAATAGGACTAGTGCACCCCAAGGTGAAGCACTTGGGCATATAAACCCTTTATCCAGATTCTCCGGTAATTGTTTCTTTAGCTCCTCAAGCTGTACAAATTCCATTCTATACAGAGTCCTGGATATTGGCAATGCCCTTGGTATAATATCATTTGAGAATTCAACATCCGTTCTAGGAGGAAGACCCAGGAATTCCTCGGGAAACACTTAAGTGAATTACTTCACAATAGGAATGTGTTCAAGGATGGTTACCTCTATAGACTCAATCACATGATCCAGATACGCGTGCACATAGGGAAGTAATATCCACATTTGAGATGATGGAGCTAATGAATATTCATCTTCCTCCTTGCAGTTGTATAGAATTGGGGGACGATTATCCACATGGGGACCGATTTCCCTCTCACGACAATTTATGTTGGCTCTATATATGAAAGGCCAATACATGCGTGGAATTTTATAAAATTCCACAGGAGGGAGTATGACAAGGTTTGTTGGGAAATTAAATCCCCAGATTATGACAGGGGAGGAGTTATATTCATGGAATTCCATGATTTCCCCATTTTCCGTACTCACCGACATCTTTACTTCCATGATTTTTGGTGGTGCACTGATTGTTCTACTAAACTTTTGGGATATAAAAGAATGTGTAGAAACTGAATCAAAAAGTAAAATATCTTTTCTTGAATTAATAACTAGCATACCTATCACCACATCATTTTTAGGGTTCACTTTTCCTATAGTCATGGAAAAAGCTCTCCCTTATATCCTTGGAGGTTGTTGGTTGCCTCAAAAAACCCATGGCTTAGGGCACTGATATGAAAGATGCCCAAGTTCATTGTAGTTGTAGAAATGAACAATGCATTTCAGTTCAAATGGAGAATTCATATCCTTTATTGCAACCATAGGTTTTTCTTATCAGTAGTTAACAACTAAGTTCCCTTCTCTTCCACACTTAAAGCATTTCCTCGTCCCTTTCATTCAATTTCTGGGGTGCTTCTTTCGGAAACTTTGGTAAGTGGGGTGTTAGATCTTCTTAGCACCATTGGATTTATCAATCAGACTGCTAGAATTGAAGTCTACCTTACAATTCATATACCCTTGATACCCCTATGATTCTCTAATGTCCATTTCATCTTTGAGGGCACATCAAAGAATTTACTCATAGCTATCAAAGTCATAGATTACCAGCACATTATGTAGGACGGGTTTCAGCCCACCAAAAAGCGGTCAACCATGAATTCATAGGTAATGAAAAAGTTGAAGGCGTATCATACAGAACTTGTGAATTTTTCCTCATACCCTTTGATAGATTGGTTGTCTTTTTTATTAAGGGAAAATAAGTTCCTTTCCATTTTTAGTCAAGGGTGTGTGGAAAATATTTATCAAAAAACATCTTCTGTAAATCCTTCAATTCCAACACCTTGATCTCCTCCTCAAGCTTTGTATTTTTGATCAATTTCCACCATTGATCAGCTTCACCCTCCATATGATACGTAGCCAGGAGAACCTTATCTTATTCAGATCATGGAAGAATAAAGAAGATCTTTTCAATGGAGTTGATACATTGTTTGGCGATTGAGGGAACAAATGATCCATTAAAATTAGGAGGCCTTTGTCTCATGAATCTATCGATAGAGACTTGTTCTTTCATAAGTGGGGTTGAAAATTTCTCTTGACCCATGTTTCTATTCAAATATTGAGTTAATTGAGTGAGAAGCGTGACAATGTTCATGATTCCCACTCTCATCAGATTGGGCATCTCATTAGCATAGTCATCACATTGATCTTCACATCGGTTGTTAGCCCAAGTTCTCCTATTTCTGGCCATTATCTAGAATAAAAGAAAATTTAGGGGTAACACATAATGGGTAATCCAAGGAAAAAACCGATGTCTTATAAATAAATTTAATTTCCATACCTTAGGAATCCATAGGCTTCAATCTATGCTATTCATGATCTACTTTCTAACATATATTATTAGGGGCATTATGTTTAATTTCCCTAATAAGGGTTCATACTAAGCTTGTGAATTTACCAAAGCATATCCCCCAGGAGTGTCATTACGAAGAGTGAATCAAGGCTCGTTGTTGTGTACCAGGATACCCTGGGTCATGCCTGAAACATCTTGTCGGGGTTTTCACCCCTAGGTACATTTGTGCTAGAGCCGCCTCTACATGCTTGTATCCAGACAAGGATGTATTTTCTTGATAAAACACTTACTGAACAATCACCAAAATGAAGGGATGTTTTTATTATACTTAGTCGTGACTCTAAGGCGTTCACTAGGGTTTTCTAATCCAAATTCCAGAAAATAACTACACCTATCCTCCGATACAAACTACAATAACCCTTCTCTTTATTTCATACATATATATGATTTATTACATAAACACTTAACTTTATACAACATGGAAGATCAAGTGTTCTACTATCTTTGGGGCTTAGGATCATTACATTACAACTCAAAACATGAAATACAACATCTTTATTGAAAACATTTTTCATATGACAACTACATTCCCTCGTAAATAGCATTTCATTGGATTACATGAGAAAATTTATAAGAAAAGGGTGAGATATAAAGTCCAGTAAGGGAATAAACATGGAATAAAATGAGAAATACAATACTTGTTAGACAATAGGTGTCACAACCCTTCCTCGGGTCCCGTCCCATGATTACCCCATGCCCGCCTTTCATTGGACAGAGGTTGGCAAATAACACCAAAGGCGAATCCCTGATAAAAAGGGAAGGCATTTCCTTTAAACCAATAAAACAAATAGTCTGAACACAAGCTGTAACTGCAAAAAAAGTAATAATATATAAAAAAGGGTGCTGAAAGTAAGTGGGCCAGTATAAAAACACAACTGAACAACAAGTACAAGTACAAGTAAAAAAGATAGGCATCTCCTGGATCACACTCTGGGAAAATCCTACATAAAGGGTAGGTAAAGATCTCGAACAACATGTCCCAGAGGTACATCACGTCTAGTCAATCTCTGAGCAGCCTCCCGTCCGGCTCCCTCTGCCTCAATCAATACTGACCGTCGTCTGCAAAGAACACAACAAGGTGCGGGCGAAGCCCGTGTAGGGGTGAGTATAATGATACTCAGTAAGGGACCCCGAGACCCCCGAAGGTCTCCCAGAATCAACTAAGTATAAACCAAAATAATAATATAAAATCACGAAGTATCAACCATACCTACTTAGGTATATTACTATACATATACCTAAGTTACCAATCACAGTTTGGATCCAACACTCGAGCCCAAGAACAACCCATTCCACAAATGAAGTAAAGTCAATCATCTCAATGATAACAACTTAAAGTCAAGACTCAGCTCACACAGTTATTTAACACAAGTATAGGGGTTGATATGATTAGATGTAGCCACTGAATCATCTCCTCTGTCGAACCCACATAAGATCCTAGAACAGTATCAGCGCTATCGAACCCATGGAGGATCCCAGTAAAAAAGTCATACCTATCGAACCCACATAGGATATTGGTCCAGTATCGTCACTACTAAACCCACAGAGGATCCTGGTCCAGTATCGTCGCTATCTAACCCACGGAGGATCCTCATACAGTAGTAGGTCCACGTAGGATTTGATCATCTCAGTCGCAGCCAGCCATAGGGTTCTGCCACACAACATTCTCGATTCCCAGAGGGCCCGCTACTCAAGCCAAGTGTCAATACATAAAATACCACGATGTATCAAGTTGATGTATCCCATAGTTCTGTCTCATCATAAGGAACCCAACGCGACAGACAACGCGTCAATCAGACACCCGGTCTGTGAGTTATTGGCGTTTCCGCTTTGAGGGCTCGGTTGGATATAGGTTCAATACCACCCGGTTGTACCCCAACTGGGTCCAAACCATGAATGGGGTATTCCAGAAGAACCGTCTCATTCCAAGCTTCCCATCAGTGTAAACGGTTCGTTATTCAGACACCCATAGCCCAAGATATGGGCAAAGGTGAAATGGGTCAGAACTAGGTCCGGGTCCTGTCCGACCCAGCTAGACCGACTCGACACGAACCGGTCTGGGCCAACCCGACTTGGGCCCAGATCCGAATCGGGTTCCGACCATGTCCATGGGTCTGACCCGGACCGCCGGAACTGGCCCGACCCAGCGGTGGCAGCCCGACCTAGCGAGGTGGCCCGACCCTTTCATGTCGGCCCGACCCACGCGGTGGACTGGCTCGTACGGTGGACCGGCCCGTGGGTGTCGTGGCCCGAGGGGGTGCGGTGGCCTAGCCCGAGGCCCAACCCACAGGGGGGTACAGAGGCCCTGCGCAGCCGGCCCGCTTGGCCAGCTGGGGTACCATCTAAGGGAGGCGTTCTGCGGGGCCCGCCCTTGCAATCAGGGGGGTTGCACCCCCTGTCTTCAGCAACGGCCGTCACATGGCGCTAGCCCAGTAACCCAGAGACCCTTTGGGTCATGCCTGTAGCGTGGCCTCCTGCAGCCGGCGCTGTCAGCCACCCTCCTCCTCCCGCCATGGCCCATGGCCACGGTTCTTCTCTGACGCGGCGCGACGATGCCGTGCCCGGCCCTTCCGACCGCCACGGCCTGTGTGGTGGCGGCTCCTTCCTCCGGAATAGTGTGACTACACCGCGCCCCTCCGACACCACCGTGCCCCTCCTAGACGTGGCCCGGTTCTCCGCGTGGCATTATGGTGCCGTTCCCCACTGGATGTCAAGCGGCCCTTGTGCGGCCGGCTTCTTTCGCGGTTGGCCCATTGCCGGTTGTCGTGTGTACCGCCATGGCCCGTCAGCCGAAGCCCATACTTCCAGCAGTTCCATTGCACCGCCACCACCATTAATGAACGTGAACCGATGGAGGGTGGTTGGGCCGTGTTTGTTCGCCCCGCTCCCTCCGTGTTTGGGTGATAACAAATGACTATTATCGAAGCACAAGAATGATGAAGAACGAATATCAAAATCAATCAAAATGAATCCTACCTCATTTTTCGTTCGTTGACGATAGAATAAGGCATCATCATTGGCGGCATTCTACCCGGGCAGCTTCTCCTCCTTTTATGCGGAAGAAGATTGTATGTCATCAGCGGTGGAAGTTCTTCCCTCCAATGGTGGTGCCTATAACTTCTCTAGCATGGTGGATGAAGAAGGCGGAAGGTGGTGGAGGAAGTAGAAGGAACTTTCTCCAGCAGATACTCCTCACCAACTAAGAAGGATCCTCCCTTAATTAATTAAGGGAGGAGTTACTGAAATAATGTAGGGTTACAGACCCCACACAAATCCACATAAATTTGAAAAAAAATACTTGTCATGTATTTTATTTTTAATTTTCTTCTTCTTTAAAAAAAACCAACCGTGCGGGTGAAAACTCACCCAACACTCTAGACCGAATGCAGCTAAGGTGAAGGTCTCACTAGGAAATCATCAGTGCTGCAAGTTCAACGGTAACCTCAGAATTTTATTTCGAGCATCAGTTCATAATTTACCAAAACCAACTCAAAAAAACACTGAACACACTTAGAAACTTCAGAAAAACATTCTTAGCACTCCAGGCCTCGGAATCACACGCCGTCAGAAACGGAAGACTTGAAACAATTCCAAGTAATTTAAAAAAAATTACATGGGATTTAATGGGTCTTTACATTATCTCCACCTCAGGGTTTTTCATCTGAGAAAGCCAAAACTCAAAACAAGGGAAACAAATGGGGGTACTGAACATGTATCTGGGCCTCCCGCTCCCATGTGCTCTATTGGAGGTTCTCGTACTTCCATCGTACACGAACAAGAGGTATCAACCGCCCATGAAGGACTCTCTCCTGTCGATCCTCGATATTCATTGGCACCTCTGAGAAAGTCTCCTTGTTATCGATGTTGAGCTCGCCCTAGTCTATGATGTGGTTCGGGTCATTCACGTATCTCCTCAGCTGTGAAACGTAGAAAACATCATGCACCCGGTGCAACTGAGGTGGAAGAGACAGGCGGTAAGAAACCTCATCTACTCTGCTATGGACCTGGAAGAGTCCGCTGAACCTCAGAGATAACCTGACATCTCATACAAATCTCTGTATACATCATCGGGGTGAGATCTGTAGGAAGACGTGGTCACCATCCTCGAACTCCAGAGGTCTCCGTCTCCTATCAGCATAGGACTTCTGCCTGCTCTGTACAGTCTTCATCCACTCCTGGATGACATACACCTTCTCTTTCTTAGCCTGCACCATCTCTGGTCCAATTAGTGCTGACTCCCCTCGGTCAGTCCAGCACAAAGGTGATCTGCAAGGTCGGCCTTACAGTGCCTCGAAAGGTGCCATATCGATGGTGGACTGGTAGCTGTTGTTATACGCAAACTCTACCAAGTGTAAGTGATCCTCCCAGCTATGACCAAAGTCAATGATGCATGCATGGAGCATGTCCTAGAGAGTCTGAATGGTTCTCTCAGTCTGGCCATCCATCTAAGGATGGAAGGAAGTGCTCAAGTGGAGCTGCGTCCTAAAAGCCTCCTACAACCTCTTCCATAGCCGGGAAGTGAAACAAGTATCTTGATCAGAGATGATCGTTGATGGCACACAATAAATCTGTACAATCTCTTGTATGTAGAGGCATCCCATGCTTTCTACTGAAACCAGCTCTTTGATCGGCAGGAAGTGGGCCGACAAGGTGAGTCGGTCGACAATCACCCAGATAGAGTCGTGACCTCTTAATGTATGTGGAAGTCCTGTAATGAAATCCATGGATATCCTCCCCCACATCCACCCTGGGACCTGTAAGGGCGGAACTAAACCTGCTAGAACCTGGTGCTTTGCCTTCACTTGCTGACATGTGAGGCATTATGAGAAAAAATATGCTACTGCCTTCTTCATACCTTGCCACCAGTGTTGTCATCGGAGGTCCTAGTAAATATTTGCCACACCTGGATGTACTACTAGAGGCGACGTATGAAAATCCCTCAACACATCCTCCCGAAGCGACACTGGTACCATGGTACATCCGTTGAAGAGAATGACGTTCTCCCCACCTACAGAAAATCCATCAGGTGCCTACCCTGAGGATTTCTGTGCATGACGAGCCTCACACTCAACATCCCCACACTACACCTCTCTAACTCTATGAAGAAATGGAGGTGTGACTGTAAGAGACTGCAGAAAGGCTTCTCTATCTCAATCCACAAAGGATATCTGCAATGCGGCCAGCTGATCTGTCGCCTCTCCTAGAAGATGAATGCCTGATCTCATACTGAGAGCATCTGCTACAACATTCCCCTTCCCAGGAGTATAGACTATCTCGAAGTCATAGTCCTGGAGGAACTCAAGCCAACGCCGCTATCTCAGGTTCAGGTCCTTCTGTGAGAATATGTACCTAATACTTTGGTGGTTAGATTAGAATCTAAAACATTCGCCCATAAGATAGTGCTGCCACATCTTCAAGGCGAAGACCACTGCTACTAACTCCATTTCATGAGTGGCATAGTTCAACTCATGCAGTCTTAGCTGATGATAGCCATAAGCTATCACTGCTCACTCCTGCATCAAGACGCATCTGAGCCCGGTCCCTGATGCATTGCAATAGAGTACGTAGCCAACGCCTTCCTCTGGTATCCTCAAGATGGGTGCACTAGTCAGCCTCATCCTCAGCTCCTGGAAACTCCACTAGCATCTCTCTGACCACACGATGGGTTACCCCTTCTTTGTCAATGCAGAAAGTAGTGATGAAACTCCTAAGAAGTCTAGAACAAATCTCTTATAGTACCCAGCCAGACCTAGAAAACTCCGTACCTCCGTCACACTCCTGGGTGGATCCCAATCAAGTACTACCTCAATCTTCACTGAATCCACTGCAACTCCAGCCTCTGGGATGACAAGTCCAAGAAAGTTTACCTCTCGGATCCGGAGTTGGAACTTCGAGGTAATACCGTAAAGCTGGTGCTCTGAGGGTGTGTCCAGTACTACCTGCAAATGGTAGGTGTACTCCTCCTCAGTAGCTAAGTAGATCAGAATGTCATTAATGAAGACTACAACAAAGCAATCAAGGTATGGATGAAAGATCCTGTTCATGGGTCCCATGAACACAGCTGGTGTGTTGGTTATGCCGAATGGAATAACCAAGAACTCTTAATGGCCATGCCGACATCTGAAGGCCGTCTTTTTCACATACTCATCCCATAGTCTGAGCTGGTGATAGCCCGATCGAAGATGTATCTTCGAGAACCAACGTACTCCTTTCAGCTAATCAAAGAGGCCATCAATACTCGGGAGTGGGTACTTGTTCTTCACAGTCACCTGGTTCAGGTGCTGATAATCAACACATAGTCTCAAGCTCCCATCCGCCTTCTATGTGAACAAAATAGTGGATGCCCAGGGTTTAACACTGGGTCGGATGAATCCCTTCCCCTGTATGTCCTCCATCAGTACCCGCAACTTACAAAGCTCCGCGGGAGCCATCTGATATGATTGTGTGGATATCGATGTCTTCACGAGGTACAAGTCAATGTAAAAGTCTACCTCTATACGAGGAGATAGTCCTAGAACGTCATCAGGGAAGATATCCATGTGCTGATCCACCACAATAGGAAAACTCAGACTCCGCACATCAACCGCTCTGAGAATGAGGCTAGCCAAATGATGTGTGATCGGCTGCCCCTCCTCTAGGTAAGTCCATCATGCACAGAAAATGCTCCCTTCTCACCAGTGAAGGTAAAAATCATCCCATACTCATGAACACACCACACTTTCTTCATAATGTAGTCAATCTGATAATGAAATATGGATAACCAGTCCATAACCAAGATGACTTCATAAGGCCTCGACGCCACTACTAAAATATCCCAGCCGGAGCTCTCACATCTTAGAGTGAGATCACACTACCGGAACCAGTGTGTAATAGTCAAATCCTCACCCATAGGAGTCTCTAGCCGTAAGGATCAAGCCAACAACTCCACCGGAATCTCTGAGCTCCGCACGAGGGCAACGACAATAAAAGAATGACTCGCACCTGTGTCTATAAGTACTGAAGCATGGGTAGAGTAGACACAGATAGTACCTTGAATCATCTCAAGTGAACCATGGTCATAGGACTCAAATTCCTAGATCTAAGGCCGCCCCTGTCTGCTAGCTCCCTGTTGTCAGGGTGGACCTCCTAGAGGTGGTGGTGGTTGGACCTCGAAACATCTTTCAGCACATGCTGCTCGGCCAGCTCCTCTGCCACGTCCACCTACTCCCAGCAGACCACCACAGTCAAAACTATGCCTATGCCTGGGAGGTCCCTCTACTGTTTGTTGCTCATCTGCATGGCGGGTTGTGCAGTAACATTCCATGTGACCCTACCTGCCACATGCATAGCCCTGCCTGCTCCTCATATGACTAGCTTGGTCTCGTATGCCCCGCACAACCGAACCTATATCCTGGGGTCACCCACCTGATGTCCTGGTCCGCATGGACCTATGCAACATCTATCTACTGCCAGCTTCAGAAGACTCCGTGATGTGTCACCCAGTGGTGGGTCTCGCTGCTGGTGACTACTCAGTAAGAAAACACTCCATAAGAAGGTCTCGCTCCAGCACCCCTGCCTGCATCGGGATGCTGAGGGAGATCATCAAAGCCCTAATCTCAGGCTAGAGTCCCTTCTCAAAGGTCCAGGACCTGAATAATGGGTCTCACACCATATCTGTGGAGTAGTGCGAGAGGACGAAGAACCGTGTTTAATATTGTTCCACCATCATGCTACCCTACTACAGATGAATCAGCTCTTGAATCCACATCGCATGAAGGGTGGATGTATAAAACTCTGACCAGAAGAGGCTCTCGAAGTCTATCCAGAGAAGTGATGCCTTTTCATGCACCTAGGGCATCAGGCTCCACCATCTTCCTGCTGATGCATTCATGAGACTCGCGGGAAGGATCACCATATGGTCGGCTGATGTCTCTAACAATCTAAAAACTCTCACAACAACCTCCAGCCAATCCTCAGCTGCCTATGGGTCCATCTCTCCCCTGAATCAGGGAGGCCTCTCACACTAGAATTCATGAAACACACTCAGATGGTGGGCACTCTCTACTACTGGATATGGTGGTATCGGTGGCCCAGTGGGTAGTGGTACACTGGTGCCTCTGTTGTGATGGGGCCCTGCATCGAGGCCTCGTCGCTCGGTGGACTACAATCTCGTAGACATTCCAGAACCCTGGCTGGATGCATACGTGGGGCCATCCAAAAAAGAAACAGGTGTGCCACTGTCAAAAAAATATACCTGGTGAGCTGACTCAATGTAATCACAAAGAAACCATTTCAAAGGAAACACACACATAATCAGTGTTTTCGTGCACTGAGTCAGAAATCTTATGTCTGAATCCTAGTGTATGGTTATGTTAGCCACCACACCAACACCAGTTTCGTTAAAATAATAACAAAAACCAAAAAACATAACACTATTTCCATTAAATGAATCAGAGTCTACGCTCTATAGAAGAACCAAATCCTTTGATAGCAATTTTTCACGACTCATCCTCGGGGCCTGTGTCGTGTCAACCCCAAGCACGCCTTCCATAGGACAGAGGCAGACAACTAGCACCAAAGGTGAATCCCTAATAAAAAGGGAAGGCATTGCCTTTAAACCTATAACACACACATTCTCAACTCATGTAGTAAAATAAAGAAGTACTAATATAGAAAAAAATGTGTGCTGAAAGTAAGTGGGTCAGTATATAAACCCAACTAAACAACAAGTAGAAGTACAAGTAAAAATATAAGAAGCTCCTGGATCGTCATCTGGGAAAATCCTACCTGAAGGGTAGGTACAGTTCTCGAACAACACGTCACTACGGTACGAAGCGTCTAGTCCAGCTCATGCAGCCTCCCATCCACCTCCCTCAACCTCGATCACGACCGATCATCGTCTGCACAGAACACAAAAAGGTGCGGGCCAAGCCTGTGAAGGGGTGAGTATAATGATACTCAGTAAGGGACCCCGAGAACCCCGAAGGTCTCCCAGAATCCACTAAGGATAAACCATAATATTAATATACAATCACAATGTATCAACAATCCCTACTTAGGTATATTCCCATACATATAACTAAGTTACCAATCATAGTCTGGCTCCACCACTCGAGCCCAAGCACAACCCATTCCACAAAGGAAGTAAAGTCAATCATCTCGATGATAAAAAATTAAAGTCAAGACTCAGCTCACATAGTTATTTAACTCAAGTATAGGGGTAGATATTAATATATGTTTCCAATGAATCATCTCCTCTATCGAACCCACATTGGTTACTGGAACAGTATCAGCGCTGTCGAACCCACAGAGGATCCCGGTACAGAAGTCATCACTGTCGAACCCATAGAGGATCCCTGTCTAGTATCATAACTATCAAACCCACTAATAATCCTAGTCCAATATCATCATTGTCAAACCCACAGAGGATCCTAATACAGTAGTAGGTCCACATAGGATCTTATCATCCCAGTCGCAGCCAGCAATAGGGTTCCCGCACACAGCATTCTCGATTCTGGGAGGGCCCGATCCTAAAGCCAAGTGTCAATAAATCAACTACCATGAAATCTCAAGATGATGTATCCCATAGTTCCATCTCATAATTAGTAACCCAATGCGGCACAATGCGCGTCAATCAGACGCCCGGTCTGTGAGTTATTGGCATTTCCGGTCTGAGGGTCTGGTTAGATTTAGGTTCAATCCAACCCTTCTGTACCCCAACTATGTTCGAACCTCGAGTGGGGTATTCTAAAAGAACCTTTTCATTCCAAGACTCCCATCAGTGTAGACGGCTTATCAACCAAACACCCGTAGCCCAATATATGGGCAAAATGGTGAAATGGGCTAGAACTGGGTCAACCTACCCGACCCGACCCGGCCCTGTCCGTGGGTCCGACCAGCCCGCGGGTCCGACCCGGCCCTCCGGTGCTAGCCTGGCTTAGCAGTAGTGGCCTGGATCAGCGGTAGTAGCCTAGCGCAGCGCGGCGGCCTGACCCGTGGGTGGCGGGGCCCGGGTGGCCTGCGTTGGTGGCCTGGCCCGAGGTGGTGCGGTGGCCCAGCCCGAGGCGCCGCCCATAGTGTGGGGAGGGGGGGGGGGGGGCAAAGGCCCTACCCAGGCGGCCCTCTTGGCCAGAGGGGGTGCCATCTAGGGGTTACGCCCTGCAGGCCCCCCTAGAAATCAGGGGGGGGGGGGGGGTTACACCCCCCTTCTTCAGCAACGGCCAGGGCGTGGTGTTGGCCCATTAACCATGGGACCCTTTGGGTCCCGCCTGTATCATGCCACCTGAGGATGGCTCAGACAGCTGCCCTCCTCCGTCCATCGCGGCCCATGGCTGTAGTTCTTCTCCGGTGCGACGCAATGGTGCCACGCCCAGCCCGTCCATCCGCCGCCGCCTACGTGGCAAAAACATCTTCCTATGGCGCAGTGCGATGACACCGTGCCCCTCTGGTACAACTTTGTCCTACCTGGTCGTGGATTGTGTGGCCGTGGATCCTTCCTCTGGCGTTGTGCGACGACACCACGCCCCTCCGGCACCACCGTGGCCTGCCTGGCCGCGGCCCGGTTCTCTGCGCGGCGCGATGGCGCCGCGCCCCTTCGGCGGTATAGTGGCCCTTGAGCCGCCGACTTCTTCTGCGTCCAACTCGTTGCCGGTCGCTGCGTGTACTGCCGCAGCCCATCGGCTGCGGCCCGTTCCTCCGGCGGTGCCGTTATGACACAACCACCATCAATGAATAAGAACCAACAGAGGGTTTTCAGGCCTTGTTTGTTCATCCTGCGCCCTCCTCATTAGGGTGATAGCAAACAACTATTATCGAAGATCAATAACGATGGAGAACGAAGATCGAAATCAATCAAAATGACTCCTACCTCATTTTTAATTCGTTGAAAATGGATGATGACATCATCTTTGGTGAAATTCTACATGGGAGGCTTCTCCTCCTTTGATGCGGAAGCAGATTGTACGTCATCGACGGTGGAAGTTCTTCCCTCCCATGGTGGTGCCTCTCACTTCTCCAGCAAGGTGGAAGAAAAAGGTGGAAGGTTGTGAAGGATGGAGAAGGAACTTTCTCCAGTAGATCCTCCTACCAAACTAAAAAGGCTCATCCCTTAATTAATTAAGGGAGGAGTTACTTGAATTAATGTGGGGTTGTGGACCCCACATCAATTTAAATAAATTTGAACAAAAATAAAATACTTGTCATGTATTTTATTTTTATTTTACTTCTTTATTTTTTTTAAAAAATCAACCGCGTGGGTGAAAACTCACCCAACGCTCTATCCTGAACACAGCTAAGCCGAAGGTCTCACTAAGAAATCATTGGCGCTGTGAGTTTAATAGTACCCTTGGAATTCGATTCTGAGAACTGGTTCAGAAGTTACCAGAACCCACTAAAAAACACACTCAACGCACTTAGAAACTTTGGAAAAACACTCCAAGCACTCCGAGCCTCAGAATCAAGGGCCATTAGAAACTAAGAACATGGAACAATTCCATATAATTTAAAATATAATTTACAAGGGATTTTCCAAGTCTTTATAATAGGAATATCAATGGATCATAAGATAAAAATGAATATAATGGAATGATAAAGCATTATAATCATAACATGGAAATGTGGCAACAACACTTAAAATGGAATTTAGCATGAGCCCAGGCTCATTGCACATGGAGCATGCGTAAACCCTTATTTCACATGAATCATGAGTAAACCCTCATTTCACTTGAATTAGCATGAGTCAAAACTCATTTCACATGACTTATCATGATACTATACTTTACCCAATGCATTGGAGCACTATCATGCTGCACCCTTCATAAACATTTCATTTGTTGCATAACTTATCACATGGATCATATAAAATGGAATCAATCAACATCATAAGTTATTCCAAAATTATGTATTGTGGAATAAATAAATGAAAGTACCATTCAATATGTATATGTGTATAAAGGTGAATACACCTTATAGAGACATGGGTATGGTATTCACGACACAATGATTTTGGATTGGAAAAATACGGTGCTATTTTGACAGCATAATGACGTGACATAAGGATTTGTAAAAATGGTTGATGAGAGAGAAAATGGGTATCTCAGCATATATACATGAAATGGGCAGTAAGGGTGTAATATATATACATTTCCCAACAATCGTAATGGAATTTAGATGCATAATACAAAATAATTATTTTGTTGTAAAAGAGGAGAGAGAAATCTGTTATGGAATTTCGGTATGGTAACAGGTGTATATGAGAGGCATTAATGAGAGAGAAAGAGGCCTACCATCATCCAAACATAAAGAGGGAAGTATGGGGGAGGTGCTAAATTATACTGAAACCTTTTTAAATGAAATCTAAAGGGGATAATTACTTAATGAAAATTGGAAAAAAATGAGAAAGGAAGAAATCCTTTAATTGGAAGTGATATCCCAAAAGCGTGGGAGAGGCTTGAGAGAGGATTCTTGGGAGATTGGGGTGTCGTGGGAGGATTCTAGAAAGAGGAGGGTAGAGGTTGGATGAACTAAAAAGGCTTTGAGTGAATAGGAAGTGGGAGGTTGGGTGGGTTTATATTGGAAATGAGATAGAATTCTTTATTATTTAGGATTGGGACACCTCACATTAAGCCAATGAAAACCACAAACCATCCAATGGTTTTTCCCATGGTTTTTTCCAAAAGGGAGTGGAATAAAATATTTTACGAGGCCATTGAACGAAATTCTTAAAATAATATATCTGATTATGGGGAGGTGAGTCACACTCTCAAGGAAAACAATTTAAAAAGACAAAATGTTTTATAATTCTTGAAGGGTCCAATAAAGAATCGTAAAATAAATCAAACAAACCCTAAATAACAATATTTTAATGGTAATACAAATATTGGCCGAAAATAATTTTTATAGTATCTTATTACATCACTATTAGGTCATTATGATGTCATAAAATACATTATATATTTAAACGGTATTAAATTTTTACCAAAAAATCCGACAGTCTCAGAAAATTATGAAAAATTCACCGTTGGATAATTTCGACATCCTGATTCCCAATGTAATATTCATTTTATCTAAATAATTTTCTAAACATGTGAATTTTTTACTTTTAAAATAAAAACTGACATTTATAAAAAATTTATTGGTTTTGACAAAAACATATTTCCAACCTTAATAAAAATTACAATTGCATTCATAAAATTATATGAAAATTTATATTTAATGAAAATAAATTTAATAATAATAATAATATTTTATTAAAAAAAATTTAATTCAAAAATCCATTAATTCCTCAAAATAGATTTCTTAGTGGTATATTAACAAAAATTACTATTTTTTCTTTAAAAACTATTTACAATGCAACAATAAAAATAATGTATATTATCTATACAAGAAAATATACATAGTCATAGTGCTAGGGTCTCATTACATAACCCCTTAAAACACCCGCATAAGACCAACGAGTATGGTGTGCGATGGTGACAGACTCTTGGGGTGGCTTAGATAACATCGCTCGGGTGGTAATCTCTATTAACTTACACTTATCTCGTAGTCGGTTCTTCTCATGCTTAACTTGTTAAAGTTCCACTTGGTCTTGGTCAAGAGTGAAGCCAAATGATGTTACCTTGTTTCCAAGCTCTGAAAAATGGTCTTTGTATGGGGTAAGTCTACTGGATGAGTCCATCTCTTCCTTTGTATGATTAAATTGGATTTGCTAGCGCCCTATATTTATACTAATCATGTGATCACTGTTCAATGACTATATTAGCAATGGTCACAATTCTTAATGGTAATTTAGAATCCTGAAATAAAACCAAATAAGTCAATACGTTTTACATAACTACAATAAGAAATAGACCAAGAGGAATTTTCATTAATGAATTTTTGGGTCGTTACACCATAGGCCCTCACTGATTGGAGGAAGCCTCTAAGTGTGCTTGGGGCCTTGTGGAGAACCCGACCGAGGAACATGTGATGTACATCAGACTTCTTCATTGAGAGAAAGTATTCTTGTAATAATTAATGTTGTATAGGGTTATGGGATTACTATTATTGATATGTAATGTTACATATGATTTTCAATTTATTTAATGAAATTGTGATCCAGAGTTATGTTTTTTCTAGATTTTTGGCCCTCATACCATTGGAGAGAGGAAAATAATTAATTTTGAATATTTAATGGAAATGAAAAGTGGAATCACATGAATCATATTTGGTATGTATGTACCCCATGTTATAAGCCTTATATAGTATGAATATATTGAAAATAGAGGACATTTGTTTAAGGTTAATGAAAAATAGTAAAAGGTGTTTGCTATATAGGATATTGGAGGAATTATATTCAATTGATCGGAATTTTATATATTTTCCCTTATTATGGAAGGTCTTATGGTTATAAAGTGGGATTCGTGAATGTGTGTATGATGTAACAGTGTTCATGCCATAGAGGGGAAGTGTTATTAGTAGGTTAATAAGAATCATGTTTCCCATGTGTTGGACCCTGTGTAGTGAATTGTTTCATAGGATTGTTTTTTAATGTGCCAATAACAAATTATAATGTATTTTCCCCCAAAACATAGAATTTGATTCTACTAATCTGAACTGTGTGAGTAACATTGACACTTGTATGTCAAATTTGGATGTTGATACCTTCATTATGGATATCCATTCAGATCCTCTAGTGAGATTATTATAAGTACCTAAATGGTTGTAGTGAAATGGAACCTTAAGGGGGTGTTCCCATATATTGATTCCCAATAAGTGGTAGTTTTTTATATTTTCTTTGATTATATTGTGACCCATTTTGAATATGTACATTATGAATATCCATGTAGAGTATTAGGGCCTATGGAGGCTGATTATAGACATTTTCGACCCTCATATGTTGAATTTTAATTTAACTACCTACGAGATGGTTGATATGTACGTAGGATTCTGTGGGTAGAGAAGGGTGCATGGATGGAATCTGATAAGATGTGAACATGTCAAGATGTTTGACCTTTGGGAGGGGTGGTAATAAATAGTTTTTTTCATATGAGATTTCATTAATAGGGAAATTTAGGATACCTATAGGACCTTATATTTTACCATGAGTTATGAATATCAATTTTTGGTCTATTAAATTGGAACTTGTGAGATGGTTGGACCGATTTTTTGATTGAATTTTGATGATGTGAGATTGATTTTTTGTTCTCATGGAGACCAAATTAGGGTAGGTGGTTAGGTTTTGATATATAGTTCAGTTTATGACATTGAATATTAATAAATAAACAAGGGTTCTTATTTTTCAAGATTGAATTTGTTGGGATGGATTGTTTGGGTATTTTGCCCGGATAACCAGTAATTCTACATTCGATCCTTTAATTTCGGAAATATATGTCACGTGATGTTATTTTTTAAAAATAATAATAAAATTAGTGGTTTTATATGTTTTTATTGAATTTCAATCTGGGATTCCAGATTAATGATTAAAAAACTCCATGTAGAAAAAAAACCTTGCGATAGACGACTCATGAGGGGAATGATATAGGTGATAATGGTATTCATCGATTTAGTGTGATATAATTTAATTCATAAATTGATGAGTGGTCTTGTATGAGCCAAGGTATTACAGTTTTAATGAAATGTTATGGGAAATGTTGTACATGAATATTAATAAAATGTTAAAGAGATTTTTGTGGTAGAGGATTCATTGAGGTTGAAACAAGTGTGGTCAGGTAGTTAACCCAAGGGAGGACCATAAAACACTTTATGTGGAGAAAAAGTATTATTAGTTGGTTAATGTAATGTATATACTTGTTTTATGTGATAATAGATCAAATATATATATAAATTATTAAAAATACAATCAAAGTGTACTCATATGTTTATATGCTGATTCCATATATCTTGATATAATAATCTATTCACAAATTTAGTGTATGTTATAAGATTTTTTTTTTCAAATACCATTCTTGGTTTGACAATTTAAAACTATGATGTTTTACTTGAGGAGTAGTATATGTTAATTCATATAGTGGGAAGTTCATTATTATCTAATTGATGGTCGTGACATTCATTTTTAGTTGAAATCTATTATTTCATGTAGAAGTAACTATTAAAAAGAAATAGTGGATTAAATTTTAATGCAGCATCATTAACACTTTGATATGATTTTTTGGACATTCAAATAATTTTTCTGGAGGATTGATATAGGTTGATACTCTGAGATTTATATTAGTTTTAAGAAATAGAATTTGCATTCTTAAAGTGAAAAAAATCAAATTAGTCAAGGTTAAACGTCTTCGTTGATGGAAGTGTTGATAAAGCTATGATACTAGTCATTATATGGTCAATATAGATTAGGTTTTTATATTTTTGAGATGATATAATGGATTCATTTGACCATAATGTATTCTCAATAATGATAAAGGTAATGGTGGAGGTATAGTAAGGATTGATGTTTTCCCCAACCAGAAATTTGAGTAGAAATTTGAATGTTATCATTTTAATTATTGAAGGGCGTATACATCTCATTTACCCATAAGAATTGTTCTAGTAATTTTTTGACGAAAACATTTGTACTATAATAGGGTGTTTACCCCACAATATGATTTTGTTGGAAATTCAATCAATTCAAATTTTTATAGATTAAGAAATATATGTATAAATTTAATTAAATATTAACTAATTCACATGTGTTCATTCATAAATATATTCTTAATTGATTATTGTATTTTTATTCCATATATTATATTTATTATAATAAAATGGAGTTTTTCAAAGGAAAGAAAAAACCACTTGTTGGGCATCTGAGATGTACTTTGGGTAATTTATCAATTTTATATTCTTTTTTTATTTTCTTTTCACCTATTATTTTTTATTTTCTCCCATTTATTATCACCCATTAACCCTATGTGACTTTTATCCATGAACTAGATATAAGAGATGGATATATAGAGAGATATAGATGGATATAGGGAGAGTTGTGCCACCGTGGAGCTCAGGAGAAATAAGACCATCATGCAGTAGATTTGGATTTGGAATTAGACTGTTTATTTTGTGGATTCCACCCAAATGTTTGATATTTATATGTTTCTTTATAATTTTTTTTTTGAGATTTATAGTTTTATTAATTTAATGATCTATTATTACTTCTTATAACCACTTCAATGTCAATCTATAGCTTATATGGAGAAAATGGTTGTTTTGACCCTTTCTCAATAGTTTCCCATTAAAAAATACTTATTACATGATGTGTTGTTTATGAACGCATGCAATGCATTTTTATTTTTGGGGAAGTTTAATCATTTTAATTAAATACTATGTATTTGGAGTACAATCCATGTAATAGTGGTTGGTTATGTAGTATACCAACCAGATAGACAACTCATGTAGGGATACCTGTTCATTTTGGGAACACATCTAGACCCCCGTGTGGAAAATGCACAATGTATAAGTAGAAATTTAGAAAATGATACATGGAAATTCAATGTATGTATATGGGTTATATCCCCATGTATGTGACACTATGTGTACATGTCTTTTACATTATAGATCACCCATAGGTATACACCTAAGTTGGTATTTTTTAGTTCATGCTTTGTATTAGGGTGTACATGGCATGTACATATTCTATGATAACAAATTGTTTCCTTTATATTACATTCAATAGTCATAATTGGACACATTCATAGTACATATTTATAATTTTACACATTGATATTGATGGTGTAATCCATGAAGAGATTTTAGGACAACTAATGGAGGAATAGTTGTGGGAATGATATAATGGAGTGGTTCTTCCTCCAGAATATAGTTTCAAATATCTCATAAGAGATTAGGATTTATTTGCGGGTTCAGATAAACCAATATTTATACCTTCATCTATGATGGCACATGATCCATCTCCCGAGACACATTCTTTTGTATCATTTTCGTTTGTCATGTCTCCCTAGTGATGTGTTCCCTTAAGGGGTAAGGATGGTATTAGTTGTTATGACATCCACTACAGGATACCTTTACTTATGTTTAGACATAGCGTTTCCCATATTATATACCTTACCATACTTACCCCATCTGAGGATCATGTGTAGGATTACTATGACAGAAAACTATATTATGGATCCAAAGAGGGATTTATATTCTTACATATTGTCTTAGAGGATCCTTTTACAGTTTCCTTAACTTACATGTAGACCTTGAGGATCTAATGTAGGTTACCTTTCTAGTTTTTTGACATGAGGGTCCCTATGGATGCCCAATTTTCTTACTGATCATATGTTATTACACTATAGGTTTTGTTGAAGATGGTAGTGAGTGTCACCTAATAACTTGTACCAAACATCTCATCCTGAGGGAATATGGAATTAGTAGTGATCTTTGGAGTTTCACCGCACACATTCTCTATTTTTTTTCATTCACGTAGTTACTATTTATGTAGTTATTATTTACCAAGGTTATTCATTGTAATTTTCTGGCATGTCATACATCATGTGACTTATGTCTTCGATTCAGAGTTGTACCTATTGGGATCAATATTTTGAGCCATCTTACAATTTTGGATATCATTATGATGCTGGTAAATACATCATGAAATCCCAGCTATTGATCCTACTCGTTTATTGGGTTGAAAAGACATACATCATGGATTAAACTAAATGAATTTATTGTTTTTGGTTTCAATTGTAGGAATTCCCCTTATTTATTGGGCTTTCTTTATATTTAGGGACTTGATAAATGTATTTCGTGCATATATTTTTAAGCAATTTAATGCAATGATTTGTGTAATTTAATTTTAAATCATACCAATTTTTGAATGAATTTACTTATTTTGTCTTTTATGGTAGGAAATAAAGGATTTGCGAAAGAATAATGAATAGAAGAGTAAAAATGGGCTAAATGAAATGACAATAGATTTTAGGAGATAAAGAAGAGTTGGAAACTGAAGAAAAGTTTATTACAGGCCGTGTACCTTCATTACACATCATGACCATATCGAGTTAGGTGAATCTGCAGGGGAAAAGTTGGGATGATTGAAGACAATGTGAAAGACATGTACACATCATGAACCAGAAGTACATTATGTGTCAGTAGTCAAACTAACATACAATGTTTCTGCAAATTCAATGTGGTGGAAGAAAAACCAAATCTGAGGTACCTGTCGTGTACACTATGTACATGTTATGTATGGGTCGGCACATAAGGAAAATATAGGCCACATAGAATGTGGGTTTCGATGGAAAAAATATTATAAATAGGACCACTGACCACCCATTTGAATAATTTTGGCCCGAGCTCGAATCAAGATAACCACTAGGCAAAAGCGCATCACCTACTTCCCCACTTTTTGTAGGATTTTCCATTATTTATTTTCCACACCCACTCAGGGTTAGCATGAGTGGGTCATTATTTCCTATCAATGATAGCGTGATTAAAAGGAATTATGTGTAAGAATTATTTTATTATTAATTTAAATTCATGTTGAGATTTTATATTTTCTCTTCAATTATATCTCATTATTAATTCTTTTTGCATGATCATAGTGAGTGGGATTTAGGATTGTGTTTAAATTATTTTATTATGCATTTCCTTTTCCTATATTGAATAATTTTTTTAATATGTGATCTAGGGACTAGACATCCACCATAACCATTGGGTTTTTCCATTTCCCATGTTTAAATAAGATTTCAGGTTCCCATCATTTTTTCTAATTGATGTACCTGAACATGAGAAAAGGAGTGTTTGTAATGAAGTGAATTTATCATGACCATTGAACTCACTAATAACTAATCCAGACAACTACAACACTATAATTTTTTTTATCTTATACCTTATCATATCATTAACATGGAATCATTACTGCCCATCAACCATTTTATTCTATCTCCTCCCACTTTCTGAATAAATCCAATGCTCATTAGTTTATATTTAAGTTATTAAAATTGAAATTTTATTAGTTTTTACTATATAATTAATATTTTATCCAACTTGTCTCGGTGGGATCAAACTTGGACATGCATGTCCTATACTACCCAATAGTTTAGCGGTTTGTTTGTTTCGTGTTAGAAATTTCTAAATTCGGTAACCCGATGGGAATTAACGATCCCCATAGGGCTATCGAAACTTTTATATGTTGATGAAGAGATAATAGAGAACCCTTATACCCATTTTATAATTTTGGATACCTATCCACTATGATATAACAGATTACCATAGGTTTCTAGGTGGGCGTACTTCCCCTAAACTATGGATAATATTGAAATCTTTGAGGGATTACATTAATTTCCTGTAGTGAGGCATATTATACTATCATGGGTAAAGTGATTTCAAATTTAATATATTTACAAGGACAATGTGGGAGTGAATATATTGAGATATTTATTGAATATATTATGAGTGTCATTATAGATCATTAGAGTATTCCTACGGTGTATTTTTCATCACCATTAGGTATCATCCTTGGGGAAATGTTGGTATTGTCTATGAATTATGAGATAAGAATTTGACTTTTGAAAATATTACATATGGATTAAGTTGTTTAGGATACATATCAATGAAGTATTTATAATATTTCTATATTTACTTGGAATCCACTTTAATAGTGAATGGAGGTAACTACGAGTGACTCTGAGTTTTAGACATGTATCCCCCTATGGAGGCATAGCTTACTTAAAGACATTTTTTTTATCTCGGCAGAGAAGGTATCATTGATTTAGATTATGGATTTTGAGATCAACATAATTACACATGGATTTAGTTTTATTACATCTAGTTAAATTCATTATTTATATGATATCTATATGAACATAGTTACATACCTAATGATCTATAGAGGATTGTTCATGTTATTTATTACATTACATATATACATATATATATATATATATATATTTATTTATGGAGTTGTATATATATGTATAAACATAAGATAACATTCCCTATGTATTATCTATCCTAGGAAGAAGATGTTATGATAAATTTGGATAACAGAACCATGTATCATTTATGGTTTATTTATTTATGAATTTTAATTTATATTCCACTCATGTCTCGACTAGCATGAAAAAATTTCAAGAGCACGAAATAATGATATCAGATTACCAGTTCATCATTTGAGGTTACCTCAGAGATTTGTTGATATATGTCTATACATGAACCTCAATGTTCATGTAGAATATTTGTTATATTTTAATTCTAAAATAGTTACATTTTAGATTGGGATGGGGCCCATGATTTCATGATTGAGAGAAGCTGATTATCTGGATTATTATGATCATGTTTTGAGAAACTCTGTAATTTCTGGTAGATTAGATATGTATTTCATCATGGAGTTATATAAAGTCCCTTTTAAATTAATTTCCATTATCTTTATTTACTCAAATATATGTGATCAATGGAGGGGGTCATCTATGATGTATATATGAAATGAATGTCCAGGACTTTACTGTATTCTTTTTATTTTTATAGAATGATTCTATTATTGTTTATTTAATTCTTAAAAACTATAATTATTTAATACTATTGATAAAATCTAGTAATATCCCCAGTATGTTTCACCAATATTATAGCATGGTCTCTCTATGGACATTCATTAAGCCCCCACTATAAGTATGTAGCCTATGGTGTATGGAGATGTGCAATTGAGGCCTTATAATGAACAAGACCGATACAATGTCATAGTGGATAACTAGTATGTAAATTTATGGGAAATTTCATCTATAGTCCAATAATTAGGTGAAAACCCAAAAATCCACCATTACCTAAGTCAACATATTGGTTAAACCAGATAAGTTTTTTCGATCTTATGTCACAAACCAACAATCACTAGAAATATTTAACCATGTAGTCCAAGATGTATGGATATAATCTATAACATATATTTTTTATTTATAAATTATGTAAAATTTTTAATAATAGGATCTAGATCCACAGCCTTAATCGAAAAATAATTTGGATATTGTTCCATGAACATAAAATGTAATACATATTCCTTGTTAGATGTATATAAAAGTTAATTTGTCACCTATTATGTAATTCCAAAAACTAGGCTTTTAATTCCCTTCATAGGGATACAAAGGAATCCCATGTAATGGGACTTATTTCAACACCAAAACACTAAATAATTCATTAAATGTTGAAAAATAATTGAGTACCTCGCTCCGAGGAGTTTAGAAATAGATTATAAATTCTATAGGAGATAAATGGAATCCTCTTATTTATAAATATTTTTATAGTAATTCATTTTTTGACCAATTTGACTGATGAATAAGTTATCCAGCATATTTATTGGGAAGGATTTCAGGAATATGTATTAAATTAATAAGGGAGTATCTAACTAAGAAATAAGTCACCATAATGGATGATGTAACATCCAACATTCATGACCAACTTATAATCCAATGTTTAGCTGGTATGTTGTATAAAACACCTTTATTTGATATGGAAGCCCTCATCAACAAAAAATTTTAGCTGTTATGTGTGATTATGAAAAAAATTGGAACATGATATAAAATATGTTACCCATAAGAGAGATCAATTGACTATAAACCCATTCATATGTTGTTTTACATATATTATCCATTTACGGGAATGTTAAATATCAATATACCATATGTAATTTCAAAATTATTTATTTCTTATCAAACAGTAATGAAACAACATTTCATAATCATTTGGAAACATCAGAAACTTCACACCACCATGTGACACACAAAATATATTGATATATCATGATAATGGTAATGTCCCCTTAGAATATACATATTCCATCACCAACCCTTCACATCCAACTGATGTCGGTGAATACCCTTGTTCAAGGGTACTATATAAATGTCTAAATCCATGTTATAGAGGTGGACCATGATGGCATTTGAGGGATTAATCCCCACCATCTATCCAATAAATAAATCGATACAGAGATATAAGTTTACTTGGAGTCTATGTAATGTCGCATTGATATGATTTTCAAAGAATCTAAAAATATCACGTATCATGTCATGGGGAGGGGGGAAGACATATGTTTCATGTATACTACTATTAAAGAGAATTACAAGTGGATAACATATTGAAACTACCATTTTAATTGTTGTGAGACATGATTCCCTAAGGAATTAGATAGTTATATCTCATAATACATTCGTTACCATTTATCTGAACTAGGTCACCCATAATTAGGGCTCTCCAGGTATGATTTATACTAAACATATGAAACAATTTCACATTTATGTTCCCTGCCATGATGTTCATAATCATATAATAAAAATATAAAATGAGAAGGAATATATCCATGTTCCTTCCCATTATATTCCATGATATACACAAAAAATCCCCAATAGTATTCTAATATACATATTCCTAAACATGAAAATCTCCATTATATTTCGATTAAAACTCAAGATATGGAATATACATATACTCCCATCAACACATGGGAAATTCATCTGAATATTCTGATAGAATCCAAGAATAAGGGGATTATATGTGTTCCTGCATATGAAAATGAATCTTGTAATCAGATTTTGATAGAAACATATCATCATGATTATATCGATATTCCCTAAAACACTATATGTGAATATAAAAGGGTATGGTGAATACATATCTCTTCATTTTTCTCTAATTACTACAAAATAAGGTTAATGTATGAAATTTTATTCTATGGTAATCCATTTTGGAAATGTCTCAAGGTCTATATCTATATATACTATTTGGGAATCCCAATGAAGCCTTATTATTCCATATCCTCTAAAAATATATAAATTATAGGATGGATATATTTATAAGATCCAAAATAAGGCTATGAAAAAGGCCATGTAGGCATCCAAATTGAGGTAGTAAAAACATATAGTTATAAATAAACCCTTAATAATGAGAATTTATCACCTCAAAAATGTTATCCATTAAACTCATTCAAGGATAAAACCCAAAAAATGAAATGAGAAATGCTATTAAATCATTCACAATAGAATTATGGGTTCTTCTCCATCCTAATTCAAATTGTTTTCTTAAACAACCATTACCCATAGTGTCATAAAATTCACCACATATCAATGTCAAAATTCTGGTGGATATAAACCCACCATATTCCATAGTGATGGTGACTGTAATACCATTACATCTTCTATAGAAGCTTGAATTTTTTTATAACGAACAAATATTTTAAAATATATGAAATAATTATTGTTAGATGAAAATTCATTAAATTTCCAATATATATATATATATGAGTATCATAATTGATTAGTTCCTTTGAATAAAACATTAACTATCATCTAATTTGATGAGATATCTTCAACACATCCAATTAATATCTAATAATTTATTACTATTCATATACATCAACTACTATAACCCTTCATAATAAGCTGGTGAAAGGAAACATATGGAACGATGATCTCAAATTCTCAATATGGGTAAAAATGGATGATATCAATCGATGATCATATAAAATAATAAGATAATCATAAGGGTATGCGATTATGAATATAGATTTAAAAGATTACACCCAATCTATCATTGATATTAAAAATGTGACATTTTATTAAATGTCATCACTTCATAATACGTGAACCATAATAGGGATAAATCAATACAACTCCATCACAAACTATGTGTTCATGTCATATAACTATGGAGCTACAATAACTATTGAAACCATCTAATTTCTGAATGATAAAAACTAAGACCATAAAATCATAATGAGTCATAAATAAAAAATTATTTCCCATTTCATAATAAATTTTCCATAATCACCTATTTTCTATAGAAGATCATGAAAATTGGTGTATTTCCCATAGTGGATCATGAAAATGAACATTTTTCTCTTCATTATCTCATGAGATAAAAATATTTAACTAATGAATTGTAGGGAAATATATGTCATAACTTTCACATAATTCATAAATTTTTTTCTACAAGATTATAAAACATTTACCATATCATATCCTATGAAAACGGAAATTTTATTCATAAACATTTAATCATAGTACACCTCGATGAAAAAGAAATGGGTTTCATAAAAATTTCATCTGTTCATTATATCACAAACCATGGAAATAAAAAAACATCAGTCAATCATAACCATAAAAATAAACCATTAAATATATTAATAATGATGATAAAATTGGATCATATCCCAAGTAAAACACAAGAAACAAGAAAAAAATTATCGTTGGTGAATATATATTATAATAAAATATTATTTAAAATTATTTTGAAAAATAATATTTTCATTTAAAATCACAAACTATTCCAAATATTTAGGAAATGTATTTCATTGATATCAATAATGAAATAATATAATTTATTTATTATATAATTTAGTTTTTATAAAAGTGGAAAATTTTATTCAATTAATTCATATTAAAACAATGTTTTATTTTACATTTATGGTAAAAATTCAAAACTAAATCATTCGAAAAATAAATAATAAGATTTATTTTAAGAAAATTTATATGAGAAAAATGTGGATATAGATGTCTATAGATATTCATTATAGAATGATAAAAAATTATCAAAAACATTTTTAGAGTAGCTGGACATGGTTAAAAAATTTGTTTTGATCAAAGTGAGAAAAAATATTGTTTTATTTTAAATAATTCTACTGGAATCATTATCATATAAAGAGAAGTAAATTATTGAGAAACATATATTTTTCATGAAATAACAATAGGATAATAATTTTAATGGGTTTATTATTAGATATATCATAATATTTAATCGTATGATACATAACCATAAAGAGTCTTCATAAATAATGAGATTGTATAACAAAACCATTTACCACATTGGTAAATTCAGAATCATAAGACACACTAATGAATAATGTCAAAAAAACATTAAATACCACAATAATAATAATATTCCTAAAATAACTTCTAAATGTTGTGGTATATACAACAAAAAAGATATTAGATTATTTAATAAGGCATATGTAAAACATAATTAAAATAGATACTATAAATATCTTCCATGTTTTGGTTATATTTGAATAATAATTCAAATTAATTAATAACGCTAAACAAGATTCATAATATCATGAGAACAGATAAATTAATGATATAATGCATCAAAGGGAATATATTTGTAACTTTTGAATCATAATACCGATGAAAGAAGAAAAATAAATGAAACCTAAAATATCTTTAGAATAAGATATTCAAGATATAATATTTTAAATTAGATTTAATAACCCTCACAAAAAAAGTTAGGTCCATACAATATCATATATACCAAAGATGAAAATTTGAGACAAAATCCATTACATGATTTGGTAATATTTAAATCATAATCCCTATGAAATAATAACAAAAAATGAAACATTAAATATAATTTTAATATAGTAATCAATGTAAAAATGTAATATTCTATTCAAGCCATACATATTAAACAATGTTTTATGTTATATTTATGGAAAAATTAAAAACTACCTCATTCGAAAAACTATAAGAATATTTCTTTTAAGAAAAATTTTAAGAGAAAAATATGGATATAAAAGTCTATATTTATTGATTATATAATGATAAAACATTATCTAAAATATTTTTAGAATAGCTGGATACGGTTGAAAAAGACCATTAATAAATAAAATTAAATGAAACAGTAATTTTCATGATAATAATTAAATTGATGATATTAAATATATATAAATATTTATATAAACCTTAAAAAATAATATTGTTTTATAACATAATATTTTTTCTGACAGATACAATTGGAGAAAAAATATGATATCTTAAGTGTTGAATATCATCGTTCACAATAGAGCCTCTTGTATAATAAATATTTTTTTATTATAAATATTTTATAAAACATTATCATATATATCGTAAAATATATGATTTTCTCATAACCTTTTATTACCTGTTTTCTAATGATTCCCAATTTAAACCATGTTTTGGGTAATAACTATTTCATTTTTCATGTATGTTTTGGGTTAGTAGGTTTGGTCAATATATATTCATAACGGTTCCATCATCAAGATAATTTTAATATTTATCTAAGTATTATAAATATTTTTATATACACAATTAGATTCATCTATAAAATTATTGATAGAAGAAATTAATTAAAAAGTTTTTGGAGATTGTAGGTCATACCTATGGATGAACGATATTTAAATATTTTCAATAGATGGAAGGAAGGAAATATAAATTTTAATTATATATTATAAAATAAAAATTATTTCATTTATATCCTATATATTCATTAAATTTATATTTAACAACTTTTATTTAAATCATATGTGAAAAATAAATCGCATCGTTCGTGAGAAAATAAATCTCCACACAAATGAGTGACATTTTCATTTTGGCCATAAAATGAAAGTAAGAATTTATATGTAACATTATTCATAAATAATTATATTTATGTCATAAATGCTATATAAAGATGTTAAATCCATAATTATATCCAACTGTGAGAGGAGAACCTGGAAGACATATTTCATTAGTTCGTGAATTTGTAGTCTTCCGTACACATGATCGAAATTATTATTTCCAATATAATGAAATAGGAGGAGATTATAGGTTAATAAATTAAATTAATAACATATATGTACATATGAGATAAAATTGATGTTATATTAGTATAATTGATCAATATTTTAAAGAGGTGGAAGATGAAACCAAGTAGGAACTCTCGTTTTAGAGAGATATAACATTTTGAGATAACCTCATTATGTTTACACAAATATCCCCCATGGAATGTATTACTGAAAATAGGTCCAATAGTATGTTAAGAGGTAATTAATTTTTATATATTTTTTATGTATTTTTAGAACTAGTAGGTTTTATATGTTTGAATTGGAGTGGAGAGTGGTCTCAATTTTATAAATTGGGAGAGGAAAAACCAGGACTTATTGAAATGAATGAAGTGTACTCAAATTTTCCACATGAGAAAAGATCAAAGTGGAACATTGTAAAACATTATATGATATAAGGATCGAAAATTACCATGAAATTGGATTTTGACCGGGTTTTAGGTTTTTTTACCCCATATCATTTATGTCTAACCCTCAGTAAACCCTTCCTAAATATATTTGTAGAACATAATATTTAATGTTTTTACAATTTTTTCAAACAATAAAACAAGTTAAAATTATTTTATATTGTAAATTATTATTATTTAAAATTTAAAATACATTTAAAAATTTCCATTTATATAAGTGTAGAAATTTAAATTTAAATTAAACCTACTAACGCGAAAAACATTTTGTTCTCCAAAGGGAAAATTTTCAAAAGTATAGAAAGTTATCATATAAAAAGTTAATATTTATTTCATTAAATTGACACGAATAGGGTTTATAATTACATAAATAAAATAATTTTAACTTTTAAATTTTTTAATAAAAAATTTACTATTTTAAATTCATTAATAAAAACTGTAGTTTTTAATAGAAATCGATATTTTTCACTATTAATTGAAAAACTAGTCTTCTCCAAAAATTCTTAAAAATTCACTCTAAAATAAATATAAAATGTTGATTCAAAAAATGAATTTAATTTTTTTATACATATTATAATGGATTAAAAAAATAAATTATCTATTTTTTCAATGAAATAAATACTGATAATTTTTCGAGAAAAAGAAATTTTCAGGTCATATAATGAAATTACTAAAAAAATAACTACTTATTTAGAAATTTATTTTATTTATATAAAACATTTCTTCTTATTTTTAAAAATTTTATTATTCCTATTAAATTCGAATAATTTAATATCTATTTTAATGTTGAGAATATTTAAAATAGTATATAATGTTTTGTTAAAACTTGATATGATTTGTAATGAAAGATATCAATGAAATTTATTTTTTTTGAAAAAATTAAAAACGTATTAGGTTGTTACATTTATAGACTGAGAGTTTTTTATAGGAAGAAGCAATATGGTTTCTTCGGCTTTTTGGATCATCTCCCTCATCAGGAGACCATTATGCAGATGATATTGGGGCTCCCCCAAGATTACCTTATTAAAACCATTTGTGAGGGAGAACTAAGAAGAAAAAGTGAAACCTTACCAAGACAATAATCTAAAAAGGTCTTATAAGATTGCAGATATCAAGGAATTTTTTGATACATACTATTATCTTTATTCCAATTATAATGTTTGAAATTACAATTTTGATACAAATAATGTTATGATATCCACTTCATTCTTCAAATTGATGAACATAGTTAACATCCATTTTATAGATAACATATATCTTGATATGAATATATAATAACATGTTATGGAAGAAACCATTAAAAAAGTGGAAAAAAGAAAGGTGTGAGGAAATTTCATGTTCTTACGATCAAAGGCTGAATAAAAACTGTAGAAGTTCATCATATGTTCAACTACATCCTACTCGAATAACATTAGACAATGATAATGGGAAAGGTGTGAGAATATCTGTAACACCACAATGATTTAAAAATAAATTTAGATTAATGAAAAAATGAGTATCTAAATAATGAATCAATTTTTTAAAGAGGTATTTGTTAACTCTCCATTAAATATAATTTTTCCACTTCTATGATTTGGATTTGGAAAACCCACCATAAACGGTTGCGATCAGTTTGTTTTTTGGAGTCCGATATGTCAAAAATAATTTCATGTGAATAGTATCCTACCCTTATGAAAATTAATGTTACCATTATGATTATTAATATGACCAAATGAATAGAGACCTCATCAATTAATTTATTTATTGTAATTTATTTGACCTTGATTACTTTTTCAAGGTGTTATAAAATGAGTTGGATTTTTAAAATTGCTATTTTTGGAAGAAATTGTGATTTTATTTAAAAATTAATTTTATCATACATAGAAAAATATTTTTGATAAAATGGTGTTTTTTTTGAATTATACACATCCACAAATGGTCAGGGTGAATTTTTATGATTTGTCCGGAATTCTAGAATTTTTAATAAATAGTGAAAAATGGTAATTTAACATATATATATATTATAGTTATAATAAACTATTCCTAGAATCATGGACGATGTAATAAACATTAGTTCAAAATCACATTCTCCCTTTAATATTTTCTTTCACATGAATCAAGACTATTCATATTCTTGAGAAAAAAATTTAAACTAATGATTAAAATAAGGATAAACCCATCCTCTCATCCACTATAAATACTTCCCACAACCCTCTTCCTATCAAACCTAACATGCTTCAATAATTATTTAAATTCATCAAAATACACTACTCAAGGATCTTTATTATTTACAAGACATGATGTTATCACCATAAGGCCCATACCAAAGTCCTTATGGAGGATATCATGGAGAAGAGATCAAGAGGTAACAATACTCTTTCATTTTCTTCTGTTTTCATTCAAAATATTTTTTTTCATATACTATCCTACCCTACCATTATCTAGGAGGATATAAACATCCTGTATTATATAAAATAAATCTTTTTTATCATGTTTATGTAGAATTTATTCATCATTCTTTCTCTCCTCTTCATCTTATTCTAAAAAAATCATCTGTGATGTGTCTATTTACCGACTTCGTGGGCGATTTGTTTTCAATTTTTTTACATACTTCAAAAATTGTTGTAAATACATTTTAATGGTTGAAAAATATCTTAAACAATATTATATTACCTCTATTGTGTTTTTTAATTAACTAATATTAATAATATAAATTTTATATGGTGAAAGAAGTTCTTGATTATCAAATAATCGCCAAAATGTTCTAAACGAATATCAATAATTAATTCTCTAACAATTCATACTCAAACTATATATCAAAAATGATTTTTGGAGTCATTTAATATTATGGAAACATATAAAAACTATATCATTCCAATTTTAGAGTTTCACTTCCATAATATAAGATAATCCTTTACAAACTGACCATGGAAATAATGTAAAAGACGCACCTAAAACAATGGAAATAACAAAATTTTGTTAATAAATGGGTCATATAATGTTATAAAATTAATATATATGGTGTTATAAATATCATTATTCTTATTTAAATTTTTAATAACACCCACTTAACCATTATAGTATTGGTTTAAAGAAAATTAAGTAATAAAAAATAGAGGTAAGGGGTTTCTTAACCAAATTTAAATTATTTGGGTTAAACTTCTACATCATTAATTATATGAAACTATGATTATTTCAATAATGAATGTAGAGTATATTATTCTGTATTATGTGGATTTGAAGTGTATACCCGTAATAATCTCATTATAATAATTATCAATTCAATTATATCAATTTTCTACAGGACATTCCATTAAATATCCTCTTTTAAATTCCAATTTTATGAAATTCAAAAAAATGTTTTTATCCCATTATTCATGTTTTACTATTAATTTATAGTTATTGGGATTTTCTTTTGTCAATGGGTGGTACCAATATCTCTATATAATGGATTGGGTATATGTATATTAGAGGTGGGACATATAGTTTCTCCAAGTGTAATAGTGACGGTTACACCCTTAGTTAGCCATGAGTGTTACAAATCATATTTTAGCCAAGAGGGTGATAATATCATTATGTGATAACCCATGATACCCTTATTTGTTTAAATATATTTATTAATGTTTTATGTAAATCTCATGTTTCACAATGTAAGTATATATGGGTGAAAAGTATGTCTTTGTGAAATTTATTTCATATGTTTATAAGTATCCATAGACTAATGGATTATTTCATTTTTTTTATATCCCTTAGTATTCTTTTTATGCTCATCCCATGTCTATAAATTTTTTATCATAGGTAATAAAGACATTTAATCGAAACAAGTAAGTGAAGTGAAATGTTATGTATATTTGTAAAAGAAATCATGCTGTTGTTTTGTGTTAAAAAATTTATGTTGTGGAAGAAATGGATGCTTTTTTAATTGTTCCCACATTTCATGATTGTGGGATCATATGAATGTGTTATTTAGTAAAATTATAAAACACTAAACCAAAATAATATTTTGGAAAGTAAAGAAGTGAAATCGAGTTGAAATAACCACGTTATTCAATGTTTAAGGCTGGGTCCTTATAGTTTGTATCAGAGCACAGTATAGATAACATTAGGAGATAATATGATTTTAACATGATAGGATAAAATATTTATAACTTATTTTTATGTTGAAATGGAATTGAATTTAAAGATTACCATTTTTCTTCATCTATAATATATCTGTTCAATATGGTCTTCCATTGATGAAGTAAAGAAGATAACGTTTTAAGGAACCTAGAGGTTGATATATCTCTGAATCCATAATAGGGAATAGTTGAAATTGAAAGCATGATTATTGTGATAGTAATGGATCAGTTGACATTGTAAATAAATGGTTGTGGCATCCATGTAAGAGAACAACTTGAGCTACCACAAAGGAACATGATGATAACAGAACATTTTATGATGTAAACCGTCATGATTTAGTTGATATTCCATCCCAGTAGAGGTTGAAGGATAAATTAAGTCCCTATAAAATATATTCGAAGTTATGGGATGTTTAGATTATAAAATGGTTTGAATTTTTCTTTATAATTATGAAGGTGATTCTAATCAGTGGAGGTCAATGGTCATGAATATCATGTGTAAAGAGGAGATTAAACGCTTAGAGTGGGATGAATTTAAAAGTATTTTTCTTGGAAAATATTTTCTTATGGTGGTTTCACTTAGTATGGAGATGAAATTACCTTAATTGAGGCAAAAGGTGAATGGTTTAGTTGCATTCTACGAAGAATACATCACCCGACTAGCATGGTATGCTTCAAATCATATTTAGGTTCCTCATAGAAAACTCAAAATGATTTACTCAAAATTGAAGCCAATATACAAATGGGCATTAGACTCCAGATAATTTAATTGTTATGAGAAACTATTAAGATATGGTGAGAGGGTAAGAATTGAGGTTTACGATGGTCACATTTATATCAACATCAAATAGAAGAACATATATTTGTGGTAATCAACTTGTATGAATCCATCAAATAAATATGATAGTAAAAATTTCTAGATTCTTGTTTTTGAAAATTAAGTTAAAAAACCCTGGTGAATGTCTTACCAAAACTATGATGTGTTTTATATGTGGTATGTTTTGACATATTGCCAAATATTGCAATGAAAATGTTCTTAATATGAATTTTGATAAGATAATTTTAATCTGTTTCAAATTTGGTGAGATTTTTCATTATGTAAATGTAGGCCCATAGAATGTACCGAGTGATGGAAAGTAGAAATTCTACAAATAGAAATGTGTAGTAAGATCCTCTAAAGCTATGTTAGCTGATTTTTTCCCATCCAATTAAGTGGTATCAGGTATATTGTTTATTTACTCATATTATTATAACATTTTTTGATACAGGGTGTACACATTCATTTATTTTTGATAACGTTTCTGGTAAATCAGAAATATCACCTCAAAAAATCATATTACAACATATTGTTAAAAAACTAGATGTAAATTTTACAGAAATAATTCATATTATGTATCCCCATATAGGAATTTGTGGAATAATATTTCCTAAAATCCTTATTGTTTTTTCCTTAGTAAATTTCGATTTCATTCTAGGTATGGATTGGGGTTTTTTATCATTCAATGAGTGATTTTAGTGCTTAAGAATTGGGGTTTCAAAATGGTTTTTGGATTTTATAAATGAAAAAACCCATATAATTGATAAAATATTAGGAGGATGAGAAAGAATTGAAGGATATAAATTAACATTACTGTGACCATATTATTGATTACAAGGGAACTATATTGATTAATGATGTGTTGGTAGATAATTTATAGCATGCCATTTTTTCTGATGATTTACCCAGTGTTATATCTGATAGAGTAGATGAATTCACAACAAAATTAGTTATTGATGCTAAGTCAATTTCAAAGCCCCTATATTAAAAGGTTTAAATGGAACTTATTGAATTGAAAAATCAGTTTCCAGAGTTGCTTTATAAATGATTCATTCATCTTATAACATCACCATGGGGCGATCCTTGTTTGTTCATTAAACTAAAAGATGGTACATTTGACTTTTCATTGATTACAGAGTTTAGAATAACCTTAATGTTAAGAATAATTATCCCTTGGCTCACACCGATGACTTGTTTAATCATCTCTAGGGAACTCAGTATTCTTTCATGACAAACATGAAATCAGGGTACCATCAACTGAAGGTGAAGGGGGATGACATTCCAAAGACAACTTTTCAAACAAGATATGGTCATTATGAATATGTGTTATACTATTTAGGTTAACTAATGCACCTTTATATTCATGGATCTTATGAATAAAATATTTCATGTGGTATTAGATATTTTTGTGGTTGTGGGTTTTGATGACATTCTAGTATATTATATATGTAAATAGAAACATGATATAAATATAACAGTTGATTTTAAAACATTAAATGAAAATAAACTATATGGAAAATTCAATAAGTGTGAAATTTGGTTGAAAGAAATTTATTTCATTGGTAACATCGTTTCTAATGATGTTATAACTATAGAACCTACTAAAAAAAGTTATTCAAGAATGGCCAAGACCCAAAAATATTACAGAGATTCGTAGTATTGTTTGTTTGGATGGATATTACAGAAGGGTTGTTGAAAAAATTGCACTATTATCTTGTCTACTGACTTAGTTAACTTGAAATTGATTTAAATTAATCTGGACAAAATAATGTGATGTTTTTTCTATAAATTGAAAATAATATTGGCAAATGTTCTAGTTCTGACCCTACCTTTTAGAAATTGTGATTTTTTCATCTACAATGATTCTTTATAAGAGGGACTTGGTTGTGTTCAGATATAGAAAGATCAAGTAATTTATAATTATTCATGATATCTAAAACCTCATGAAATAAAATATACAAAAAAACGATTTAGAAATAGGCATTGTGTTTTTTCATTTAAAATTTTTGATCCTTCGTTTATAGAGATCTAAATATGAAATATATACTATCCAAAAAATGCTTGAATTATATATTCACTCAAATGGTATTAAAAATGAGGAAAATAAGATGGATTGAATTGATAAAATATTATAATTTCATTATCAATTACCTTTATAGAAAAGAAATAAAGAGACAATTTCATTATGTCAAAAAAATATCATGCATCATTAACTACATTATGGCTTAAGCAATACGCTTGGATTAATGATTTAATGAATTTTGGATTGGATGTTGTTGGTGCATGGAATTATCATTTTTTTCAAGTTTCAGTGCAGTCATCAATGTACGGATGTATAAATCACGCATATAATGAAGATGGAGAGTTACATAAAAAGTTATAATTAGTTGGAATGGTAAGTTTCCAAAATTTAATATTGATAATGATTGTGTTATATGATTTTGGAAGAGGATTATGTTTTCCTTGGGATTCTCTGCTGAAGAAAGAGTTGTTGTGCAAATGTCATTGTTCTCTATTTTCAATTCATCCTATCAGCACAATGATGTAGAGAAACCTTTAAGAGTAATACTAGTGGGATTGAAGGAAAATAGATATTGTAGATTTTACCAAGAGATTTTTGACATTTAAATAGATTATTTTAGAGTGGTAGTTACCAAAGGGGATGATTCTGCCATTACAATTCCATATTAAAAATGGTATTATTTATCTTTAGAATACATTGTGGGACTACCGATGACTTCTCAAAATAACAGTGAAATCTGTGCTATTGTGGATCGACTGACTAAATAACCTCATTTTATTATTATATGATATAGTATGACATTGGATCAACATTATCAACTATACCTTGAAGATATTATTAGGGTACATTTCCTCAATCCCTTTTATCTGATCGTTATCCTGAGAAAACTAATAACTTTTGGAAAGTCCTTCTAAAGTCATTTTGAATAGAATTGATATTCAGTAAATCCTTTCATACTCAATAAGATGGTCAGTTAGAATAGATGATTCATACATTAGAGCATATTTTTCAATATTTATCAATGGATTACCTGGGACGTTGGGATCAACATATTTCTTTAGTATTTTTTTCTTGTAATAATATTTTTTATTCAAGTATACAAATTGAACCATTAGAAAAATTATAGGGGAAGCATTGTTGAACTCTAAATTTTTGGGAGAAAGGTGGGGAAATAAAGTTAACGGGACTATAATTAGTAGAGTAAGTGGGTGATAATGTTACGATGATCCACTATTACATGAGGATAGCTCATAGAAGGTAGAGAAGATTTACCAATAACATGAGGACTGACTTTTCTTTTAAGGTAGATGATTATGTTTTTCATAGAATCTCTACATAAGAAATTTTTATGTGTTTTGGAATGAAATGGAAGCTAAGTCCACATTTCATTTGAACTTATGAAATCCTAGTGAAAGTTTGAATCGTTTCCTTCCAATTAGTTTTCCTTCAATTTTATCATATGTATACAATTTTTTCCATGTTTCAATGTTGAAATTGTATGTGCTAGATTTATCTCATATTTTGAGTCCAGAATTAGTTCAGCTGGAAGATAAAAATTAATATGAAGAGAAACATGTTCAGATTTTTGATCGAATAGAACACATTTTTTAGAATCATGTAATTAACTAGGTATTGGATATTTGGAGAAATCACATAGTTGAAGAAGCAAATTTGGAATAAAAAATGATATAATAGGAGAACGTAAAACCTTAATGATTTTAAAATAATTTGGAATCCATGAAACACCAAGTCAATATAAAACGACACATTATTTAAGCTATATAGTTTCAGAATAGAGATTAAATATAATTTTTCCACTTCTATGATTTGAATTAAAAAAAACAGAGATATATAGTTGCGATAAGTAATTTTTTTGGAGTCTGCTAGGAAAAACATAAATGTTTATTAATAGTATCCTACCTTATGAATAGTTATGTTACCCTTATGAATAGTAATATAACTAAATTAATAGAAACCTCACTAATTAATATATTTCTTATAATTTATGAGACCTTGAAAAAATTTTCTTGGTTTTATAAAAATAGTTATAATTATAAAATTGTTATTTTTGGTATTAATTATGATTTTATTTAATAATTAAAGGTTTCATATTTATAAATTTATTTTGATAAAATGGAGTTTATTTTTAAATTTAAAACATTTAACAATTTTTAGGGTGATTTTTTGGGATTTTTTTTCTAATAATCGCATTTTTGATGAATAGTGAAATATGAGAATTTACCATATATATATACAATATAAGTTAAATACAATATTCTTGACATCGTCGCTGATGTAATCACCCTGGGATAACACTCATATTCTTTATTTAATGTTTTGAGTCAAATGAATCTGGACTACTCATATTCTCAAGAAAAAATATTAAACTAATGATTAAAATATTGGAAAAACACTCCCCTCAACCACTATAATTACCACCCTCACCCCCATCTTCACCTCACAACTCTCATGCTTTGAGAATTGTCTAAATTCTTCATAATAACCCTCCCAAGTATCATCCCCTTGTCAAAAAAACTCTTGTATCACCAAAATTCCAAAGCCATATTCCATAAGGAGGATCTAAAGGAGGAGACATTGATAGGTAAAAGTCCTCTTTAATTTTCTTTTGTTCTCTTTTCCATTATTTTGATTACTTTTACTATATTCACCTATATTTTTCCAAGAAGCATGAAAGCTATAATATTATATTTATGCTATATTTTTATCATGTTTATGAAAAAACTCATGATTATTCTTCCTTAATCTTCCTTTAATTCTTAAAATAAAAACACCATCTAAGAGGTGATGATTTACCGACCTCGTCGACAATGTTTCTTCAATTTCCATTACATACTTAAAATCTTGTTGTAAAACCATTTTAATGGTTGAAAACGATTCTATAGTGTATCATATTACCTCTATTATGATCTATAACTAACATATATTCATAATATTAATGGTATATGATGAAACACGTTTGTTATTATCGAAGTACCGCAAAAATGATCTAAACGACTATCAGTAATGGTTTATCTAATAGTTCATCCTCTTACCATATAAAAAAATTGGATTAGGTAATCATTTAATATAATGGAAACATATTGAAACCCTTTCATTACACTTAAAAAGTTTCTCTTCCATTCTATGTTAAAATACTTTATGAAACAACCCTACAAATCTTTTAATGAACACACCTTAAATATGGGAAATAACCAATTATTATTAATAAGTGAGTTGATGTTATACAATGATCATATAAGGTTCTATAAGAATGATTATGCTTATTTAAAATAATAATAACACCATTTTAACCTATATAATGTAGTTTTAAAAATGTTTTATGTGAAATAACCTGAGGTAAAGAAATCCATTACCAAATTTTAAATCGTTGGGTTAACATTCTACTTCATCAACTATGTGCTACTCCGATTATTTGTGTAAAAAATTTAATTTAATTTGTGATTTATTATGTTTTTGTATATAGTGTATACACATAATAATATCTATATATTAAAATTTAAAACAATTATCTGATTTTTGTAAGGGATATACTTTTAAAAAAATCTCTTTTAAAATTTTATTTTATGAAATTCAAAGGAAATGTTTTTATGCAATCATTCATGTTTTATGATTATGTTCAACTTATAGGGAATTTTTTATGAATAATGGTGGGGCCTATATGTCCCTTCAATTAATTTGTTATGTGTATGTTGGAGGTCTGGTTTATGGCTACTCCAAGTGTAACTATAATGGTTACACCACATGGTAGTCGTGAGGGTTACATTGTAAGGTAGATGTTAGGGTTACAAATCATAAGGTAGCCGCATGGGTTATTATATATTTATGTATTTACCTGATAAAACCTTATGGTTTTATATTATTTATTTATTTTTTTATGTAAATATCATGCTTCACAAACTAATTATATGTTGGTGAGAATTAATATTCATGGAAATGATTTCATATGTTTATAAGTATTCATGGATTAGTGTTTTGTTTCCTTTTTTTATATCCCTTACTGTGTTTTTCATTCCCATACAATGTTTTTAAATGTTTTTCATATGTTGTAAGGATGGGTAATAGAAATAAGTATGTCATGTTAAATGTTATGATGATTTTTCAAGGAAATCATGTGGTTGTTTAATGTTAAAAATTTTATGTTTTGGAAGAAATGGATACTGTTTTAATATTACCCACATTGTATGCTTGTGGGGTGATATGAATTAGTTATTTCCTAAAATTATAAAACTATAAACAAAATTGATATTTGTTAATGTAAAGAAGTGAATTCTAGTTGAAATATCTTGGTTATACAATGTTTAAGGCTGGGTCATTATAATATCCAAATCACACATAACACATGAGGAATCCAAGCCTCGTTCTATTGGGGAGATTATTAAAACATATGATATTTATCTGAAGATTTTCAATTGAATCAATTAAAAATTTATTCAAAGGAATTATTACTATTGAGTGAAACTCAAAGTCCTATTCAAATAACTATTTTTCAAAAAGACCCTTTAATAACAATTATCTACTCAACCGCTGAATGAATAGACTAGTAAAATAGAAAAGTTGGGGCCCTGAAAATAGATATATCTTACCGTTGTTGACATGGACTACTAAAAATTCACTCCACTAGTTAATCACCAACTAAAATTTTAGGAAAAGTTTTTATGATAACAGAATATAGATATCAATAGTGGGAACATGTGATCTGAACATATGAGACCATGTCCACTATATATAACTGAGAATTATACTAAGAGATAGAGGCTTTAAAACTACTATATTCCATCAATTCTATTTTCGTGTGAATGCAATCCGTGGAGGATATTTTTGAGGTGTTGTAGGAAGAGAAAAAACATATAGTTATTGTGTGGAATTGAATCTCTCATATCCAATGTTTTGTATCACACTTTCCTAATACTAAATGGTATGAGAGATTTAAAGTATAATATCATGAACTTCACCTATTTTTGTGCACAAATGATTATAACACCAAATAAACATGGGTAAAAAATATAAATAATGTCATATAAATCTTAAAAGATCCCACATTAATCTATAATAACAATATACTAGGTGGGTATATCACCAACTCGAAATAAATAAGATTACAGTTCATTTATTAATTCAACTTCACCCATAGAAGGGTGGCTGTTCTCTTCTCTCAAATGAAAAGAAATTTGAGTATGAGTGTGCCTTCAACATCATAACTAGATGGAATGGTAAAACCAAATATGTAAAATACATAAATTCTCTAAGAATAGTTTTTCGATATATCCACATAAAATATCAATGATGAGTTTTATATACTTATAAATTTCAGAATGTACCTTAGAGGTTTTGTGATTTTTCCTTCATTACATATTTCTTAGAGGATTCAATTTAAAATTTCAGTGCCAAATTAATGAATGTTCCATCATCAAATAAGAAATAATAGTATATCACAACTGATATCATCAAACATATGCCAGTTACGATGTTATCTCTGTAACAACCCGACCCCTGAAGACCAGAGTCAGTGCAACACTTATTATATTGGCACGGTTAGAAGGAATGAAATTCCCAAAGAAACGATCAGTTTAATAGTCTTGAAGAAACTAGATATATAGATGTAACTCAAATTACATTGTAAAAGTTTACAAAATACAATACATAATAAAAACTAAAAACGACATCCACAAGAACTCAGTAAATGATGTCCTCTTCAACACCTGTTAGTGGTATAAAAAGAAAGGGGTTTTCTCAAACACTCAGTAATGGTTAAGAATAGAATAAGTACGAATCAATAATAAATGAGTCATAAAAAATCCGACATAGTTGATATGGCATGGTGAATAAAAGAATGACTCATGCCATTAATAAATTGAGATTGAAACTACAACAATATATATTGTCATAGTGAAAACCTCATGGATAGCAATAAATGATAATGAATAAAGAGAATTCTTTCTAATTGTATCCCATGTATCTGGAACATGATACCATAATACCGTTAAATGGTTTAGTTCTCTGGGTAGAAACCCGTCTGATTTTTGGAAACAAACTCAAAGGGTTTGTCGCCAACTAATTTGTCTAATGAGACCTGTCAATGCATCTAGGGGCTATAGCATGCCCCACCCTCCACTGAAAGTCCAAATAATTCTTTATAAATTGATTTAATACAAGATCAATATGCCTTTCTAATATAATTATAGAGTAGAGAAAACTTATTCATCAATATTTCCATAGTTAAAATAACTTTCCAAATATACACCGAATATAAAATGCTATACAGTTTAGACAATAAACATATCCATGATTTGAGATTATTGATATTTAATATAAATATAATTTCAAATAAAAAGTGATCTCAATTGGGTAGTAGGTACACCACATAAGGATTATTGTGTGCACAATACAATGTTAGTCACAACAAAATGGTAGTTGAGGCAAAGTCCCTTACCACAATGTAATTGATCGAATCATATGATCATAACATAATAACCATCAAATGAATCAATGAATATCAGTAATATAAAAATAATCATGTTATTAAATATCAAATGGAAGTACACATATACCACATACAAGAAACAAGTGGCGAACAATTGAAATCTCATAGAATTAAAAGTGAGATAAGAAACCCCATACCTTATGCTCTAGTGTGTTTTTAGTTTTTTTAAGGACCAGAATAATAAAATATAGAATAATTAATTATGAATTAAATAACCTCATAAACATCTAATTTATTTATTATAACCTTATTAGGTTCATTCATGTCCATTTTTATGGGTTTAATATGTTCAATTTTATTTTTATGGAAGTAATTTATTCTTTTGTTTTCATGATTCGTTTACTTACATTCGTGAATGGAAGTTTGTTTGAAATGTGGTTAAACATCAAGAATTATTGATATATATTATTAGAGACATTAAATAGATATAAATGATCTTTTAATGATTCTGGGTTGAATTCTTTAGGATAAATCATTTGTTAAAAGTTATTGATAAACGCTTGGATTTAGCTTGGCGGTTTTGTGTACAATGAACCTGTTTTGTATTATTATTCCATATTATGAGTGAGTAGGTACTCAAAAACATTAATGTGATGAAATAAATATATTATGATCTGGTTCAACCATTAAAATGGATTCATGACCAGAATTAAATATGGTAACAAAAATTGAGATCCTGTCATCCTTGAATGTGATAAATTAACACATCTCTCACGGTGTTTTTATTTTTAGTATTAGAAGAAGGGGGAAAGAGAGATGATGATGAAATATTTCATTAGCACAATATAATTCCAGTTCATATAAGGTACTATAATTATCATAGAATTTGGATTAGGGGATATGTTGAAGGATGTATAAATTAAAGGAACACAAAATAAGGGAAAAATGAGAAATCTCTTACGAAAATTCGGCAGCCTAACAACGTCACATAAAATTTAATATAATAGTCTGATTAGAGAAAGGGTGTATCTAATAACTTTTACATAATATGGGAAGTAAGTATTATATGGAATAAAATATCTCCCCATAATCCAACTGAAAATAAAAGAGAAATCATAAAATAAAATCTTTATGAAAAGAAAAGGGTGGTTGTTTCTCTTCATTGTAGAGTAACTACCAAAACATGATGGTTGGGACATTGGGGTTTGAAGACAACTTGGGAGGAATATTAGGGAGTTAATACCACCATTTATTCATGGATAAATGGTCTGGAATGAATGAAAATGAAGGGGGTGAATGGGTATTTATTGTAATTAAGAGGGAGTTTTTTATTAATTAAAAGGGACACCTCATTAGTGGTTTTCGCAAAACCATGTGCTTGCCCATGGTATTTTCCCATGGTTATTTCCACATGGGACACCTCAAGTCATATGTTACTATACAAAAGTGGAATGAACTTTTATATTTAATTATTACAATGTTATGATAGCATTAACCTTTATTTTAATAATAATTTTATGATATCATTAATCTACTGAAAACTCTAAACTGTATTTTTTTACTATTCATGAAAAATTAATGTATTTTAGAAAAATACAAAAAATTTACCCTAACCATTTTTCGACATAATGAATTCAAAAATTAACTCCATTTTTTGAAAATAATTTTCTATGTATTTTTAATTTAATTTTTGAATAAAATCCTAGTTAATTCGAAGAATAACCATTTTAAGGATATAATTAGTTCTATATCACATTGAAAAATTAATTAAGAATTCATTATATTATTACCTTTATAAAATAAAATATTATCATTATTGACTATTTATAAGGGTCATATTACAATTAATATTACTATTCATATGTGTATGTTACTATTCATATGTGTATGTTACTATTCATTAAAAAATAAAATTGGTTCTAAATAACATCCTCAGGTTCCCAAGTTTCATCCTCTATATTCTGGTTTTTCAAAATAACCATCACTAGATTAGTCATCCAGTTTCTCAATACCTTCTCCCTTGTGTCAATAATCCCGACAGGATCTTCAGAGTACAATAAATCTGGTTCTAGTTCTATTAATTCATAGGTGAGTACATGAATTGGGTATGGCATGCATTTCTTAAATAATGACACATGTAATACATCATGTACTTTGGATAGACCTAGTGGAATTACTAGATGGTAATCAACAGCTTTGATTATTTCTAGAATTTCAAATTTTATGATGTACCTAGGGCTCAGTTTCCCGCTCTTACCGAACCTTAAGACACCCTTCCATAGAGATAATTTTCGATACACATGACCTCCCACTTAGAATTCCAAATCCTTTCCATGGTTGTCATCATAACTCTTCTGCCTACTTTGGGATGCTTTAATATGGTCTTGGATTGTCATACCTTTGTCGTGGTCTCTTAATTATGTTCGGGTCATATAAGTTTCCTCTCACCATATTCATCCCAACAAGTTTGAGTTTGACATCTCTTTATATATAATGCTTCATATGGAGACATTTGAATACTAGAATGAAAAATATTTTTGCATTCTAAATCCACCAAAGGAATGTATTGATCCCATATACCTTGGACGTCAAGAGAGAATGACCTCAACATGTCTTCTTGATTTTGAATTGTCCTTTCAGACTGTCCGTCAGTTTGGCCGTGACAAGTAGTACTCATATGAATCTCAATATTCAATTCCTTCTTGAGAATTTTCTATAATTTTGATGTAAACCAAGGATCTCGATTGGACAGAATCGATAGAGGTGCACCACTTAGTCTTACAACTTAATTAATACAAATCCTTGTTAGGCACTCAAGTGGTAAATCCAATTTTATAGGAAAGAAATGCGCTGATTTGGTGGGATGATCATCAATTACCCATATTGCATCATTCATTCTAGGTTACCTTGGAATTCTGGGGAAAAAATACATTGTAATGATACCCCACTTACTCATAGGAATTGGTAGAGGTATCATCACTCTTCGAGGATGTTGTCTCTCTTCCTTCACTTGTTGAAAAACTAGACACCTTAACACGTAGTCAAGAATTTCCCGCTACATATTATCCCACCAAAAGTAGTCTATCATATCTCTATACATCATTGTGCTACCCGAGTGTATAGAGATATTTGAGATATGATAATCTTCTAATAGTAACCTTTTTAGCTCAGGTACTGATGGAACACATCACCTCTTCCCAAACATGAGAACTCATTCCATATAGACGAACTCCTCCAATCCCCCATCCTTAACCGAAATAATTGCTTATATAGATTTTAATCATCAGTTTGATATCTTTTTGTATTCTCTATTAAAGATGGTTTAGAAATCATTTGAAAAAGGAAAGATGTTTGTAATTCCTTAACTATTACCATATCCATTTTTAGGAGATTCACGAATATAAGATCTCTCTCAATACTCATTTGAGTCAGAAGTCCATGATCTTTCTTTCTTAATGCATCTTCCACCTTATTTTCCTTTCCTGGGTGGTAGTTTATTGAAAATTTTAATCTTTGAGTAACATGAGCCTTCTCATTTGACTCATGTTTAGTTATTTTTGTGTCAAAATTTATTTCAAACTCTTGTGATATTTGCATATCTCACATTTTTTACTGTAAAGATAATGTCTCTATAGCATCAGAGAAAAGATTACAACTGGTAACTCAAGATCATGTGTTGGATAATATTATTCATGAGTCTTCAACTTACTTGATGAATAACCAATAACATTACCATTTTTCATAATGAAGCAACCGAGACCATTCTTTTATGCATCACTGTATATTAAATATCCATCACTTCTAGATGGATGTGTCAAAATTTCAGCATTGAAAAATTTTCTTTTCAATTCTTCGAAGCATTCTATACATTCTTTTTTCCACACAAACATAACTCCTTTACATGTGTCCTTGGTTAGTGGGTTATCCATATCAGCATAGTTCTGAATGAAGCGCCGATAGTAACCTGCTACGCCAATAAAACTACATACCTCAGTTGTGTTTATTGGCATGGTCCAATCTTGGATTTCCATTGTCTTCGTAGGATCAACTAGGATTCCATCCATAGAGACAATATGGACTAGAAAAAAAAACTGATTAAATCCAAAATTTTCACTTTCTAATCTTCCCATATAATTCATATCTTCGAAGAGTTTTCAGAGTAATCATCAAGTGAGCCCCATGATCCTCATAGCTTTTTGAGTATACCAGGATATCATTGATGAATACCACAAAAAATTTATCAAGACATTCTTTGAAAACTCTATTCATTAAATCCATGAAAATAGACGGTGCATTAGTCAGTCCAAAAGGCATCACTATAAACTTGTAATGCCCATACTTGTTTCAAAATGATATCTTAGGAATATCATCCATCCTCACAAATGGCTAATGATATCTGGATCGAAGTTCAATATTTAAAAAGAAATGAACTCCATGAATTTGATCAAATAAATCATCAATCCAGGGCAGAGGATACTTATTCTGTATTGTAATAGCATTGATTTCCCTGTAATCAATGCATAACATCATGGATCCATCTTTCTTTTTAAAAAACAAGACCAGGGCTCCTTATAAAGATAAACTAGGTTGAATAAATCCTTTTTCACTCAACTCATATAGTTGTTTCATTAGCTTCACTAACTCCATAATGTCCATTCTATAGGGGGTCATTGATATAGGTCTTGCACCAGAAATTAAGTCAATGGAAAACACAATTTCTTACTCTAGAGGATGTCCAGGAAAATTTTCTAGAAACACATCAATGTATTATTTCACTAAATACACATCTTCAATTGGAATATTTCTTTCCTCACCCATAGATATTGGGTTATCTTGCTCTATAAAAATTTCATTCAATAGATCTAAAGGGGGTGGGTCTAGATAAGAATCATATAGCGAGGTATCTGCCTTAAATATATGAGATTCTACACCATTTTAAAAAAAGTAACTTCCTTTTTATTGCAATAAATATTTGCATCATTGTTTGATATCCAATTCATATCAATAATTCCATAAAAGTCAGTCATTGGTATGATGATATGGTTAAAAATCAAATCACGTTTAGGTGTCAGGTGGGGGACTAGTTGACATGCCTTTTTTTCAATGATGAACCCCTAGGAGTTTTGACTAATAACACATTTATTAAATCAAATTGGACATGTCTAATTTACTTGGAAAATAGGGAAGATATAAATGAATGTGATGATCCATAATCAAATAAAATTTTGGCTATGTTTGAGGAAAAAATCAATGTACCTTCCACCACATCAATAAGATCTTCAACATCCATGGTTGTAATCGCATAATGTCTCCCTTTCCCTCTTGGATTTTTCTGAGGAATGTTTCCTTGGATCTTAGGAAACACATTTTCAGAGTGTCTCATCTCTTTATAATTGTAGCCTTGAACATAATCAAATTGTTTCTTCCACTTGCATTCATGAGATAGATGACACTTTTATCCACACTTATAGAGGACTCTCAGGCCTTTTAAGAATTTCCCGAGATGATTCTTTCCACAATTCTAGCATAATGGAAATGTATCTGTTCCCTTGTTCATTATTAGTGCTTCAACATTATCATGGTTATCAATGTTTGACTTTTTATCTTGGTTTACCTTGAAAAACTTTTGTCTAGAAAATTCTTTGTCAGTTTTGATGGCACTTGAGACAAATTCATCATATGATTAAAATGTTTGAGAAGCCAGCGCCCTTTAAAGAAAGTGATTAATACCTTCAATGAAATGATCAATATCGTCTCTCGAGTCATGTACATAATCTATGACATACCTAGCTATCCTTGTGAATGTAGCCTCATATTCGGCAACACTGTCTTCTTCCCTTTATATTAAGACAAGGAATTTCCACTTTATTTCAGTTCATTTCTCACGAGGGAAATATTTTTCGAAGAATATTTTCTTAAATTTTCTCCATTATATATCATCTATTTCTTCTTCCTCCGTGGTATTCTAAATCAAGGACCACCATTGATCAACATTTCCCTTGAGACAATATACTTCCAGTACTACCTTTTAATTTTCATTGCATCTTAATGCCATGAATGTCTTTTCAAGGGACTTGATCCATTAATTAGTAACCAATAGATTAGTCGTCCCACTAAATGATTGGGCATTTTCCCACATGAAATGATCCAACACAGGTGTGGAATGGTTATTTCTTACAACCTGATTATGTTGTCCCAATATGGCCATGATATGATCTACTCCAACATAGACTATGTTGATTTTCTCAGTGAGGAGATCCCTATATTTCCCATGAGTATTGATTACCCTTCTTCCATTAGACTCCATTTCTAAATAATGGCACAAATTATATTAGGGTATGAATCAAAATGTATAATATTAACATTACAAAATTCTTAGCATAAATTGAGATCCAACACATAGGTAATCATATAATTAGAAAAATGGTTTCCTTGAGAAATAATTTACATTTAAATCCAAACTAATGGCTTGTAAATAAAATATGAATTATCCTAAGAATATACCCTAGTAGTGTCGTAAATAAGAGTGCAGCAGGGCCCGTTTTTATGTACCATGATACCCTAGGTCATGCTCGAAACTGTTTATCAGAGCGTTCACTCCTAGGTACATTTGTGCCAGAGCCACCTCTACCTGCTCATATCCAGACATGGATGTATTTGATAAAAGGATTCAAACAATCTATTCCTTAACGAAGTACCAGGATATTATTGTACATTTATCCTCAAATACATCCTTAGGGCTTTGTTCCCTACTATACAATTCCTATTCTAGTTTCCAAGTTTTCTACTTAACTTTCTATGATACCAACTGTAACACCCCAACCCCTCTAGACAAGAGTTAGTGCATTACATGTCATATTTTCATGGTTAAAAGGAATGAATATCCTGCAGTAATGTTCAGTTTAGTAGTCTTGAAGAAACTATATACATATATGTAATGTAAATTACATTGTAAAATGTTACAAAATACAATATATAAAAAAAATAAAAATTGTATCCATAAAAACTCAATAAATGATCTCCTATTCATCACCCGTTAAAGGTAAACAATGAAAGGTGTGAGATCAAACACCCATTAAGGGTTAAAAATAGAGGAAGCATGAATCAATAATAACTGAATCATAAATAATTTTACATAGTTGATATGGCATGGTGAATAACTGAATGACTCATGCCATTAATAAACTGAGATTGAAACTACATCCATAGATTTTGTCATAGTAGAAACCTCATGGATATTAATAATAGATAATGAATAAAGAAAATTCCTGCTAATTGGATGTCATGTATCTGGAACATGATAACATAATACTGTTAAAACACTATAGTTCTGTGGGTAGATCCCCGTCTGATTTTCAGAAACAAACTCGAAGGGTTTGTCGCCAACTGATTTGTCTCATGAGACCTGTCGATGAATCGAGGGGCTATAGCGAGCCCCAACCACCACAGCAAGTAAATACCATTATTTTCACATTTATTTAATATATGAGAAATATGGCTTTTCAATATCTGTATAGAGTAGAGAGTACAAATCATCAATATTTCCATAGTTAAAATAACATTCCAAATATACATCGTTTATAAAATCGTATATGGTTTAGTCAATAAACATGTAAATGATATGATATTATGGGTATATAATATAAATATAATTTCAAATTAAACGTGATTTCAATTGGACAGTAGGTACACCACATAAGTATTATTAGGTACACAATACAAAGTTAGTCACAACAAAATTCTAGTTGAGGAAATGTCCCTTACCATAATGTAATTGGTCGAATCATATGACCAGAACATAATAACCATCAAATGAATAATTTAATATCATGAATATAAATATAATCATGTTATTAAATATCAAAAGGAAGTACACATATACTATATATAATAAATAATTGGTGAATCGCGGAAATCTCACGGAATTAAAAGTGAGATAAGAAAACCCTTACCTTATGATCAAGTGTGTTCTACCTTTGTTTTAATGACCTTAATAATAAAATTTATCTTCATTAATTAAAAATTACAGAACCTCATATATATTCAATTTATTTAGTTTAACCTTATTAGGTTCACTCATTTCCCTTTTTTTGGGTTTAAGAGGATCAAGTTTTTTGATTTCAAAGCATTTTCTTCCTTGGTTTTCAGGATTCGTTTACTTGGATTCATGAATGGAAGTTTGTTTGAAATGGGGTTAAACATCCAAAATTTATAATATATATTATTATTTACACTAAATATTTATATATTATCTTACACTAATTCTGGGTAATATATTTTTGGATGAATCATTAGTTTAAATTTATTGATAAACGCTTGGATTTAGCTAGGCGGTTTTGTGTACAATGAACTTGTTTTGTATTATTATTCAATATTATGAGTGTGTAGGGATATCAAAACAATAATAAGATGAAATATAGATATATTATGATCTAGTTCAACCATAAAAATGGTTTCATGACCAAAATTAAATATGGTAACGAAAATTGAGAATCCGTCATTTTTGAATGTGATAAATTAACACATCTCTAACAGTTTTTTATTTTTAGTATAAGAGTAGGGGGAATGGGAGATGACGATGAAATATTCTATTAGAGAAATATGATTAAATTTCATATATGTTAATGGAATTATAATATCATTTGTATGAGGTGATATGAGGAAAGAAGTATAAAATAAAGGAACTCAAAATAAGAGAATAATTGAGAAATCTCTTAGGAAAATTCGGCAGTCTAACAACATAAAGTAAAATTTAATAAATTAGTTTTATAAGATAAAGGAGGTGTATCATCACTCTTACATAATATAGGAATTAAGGGTAATATAAAATGAAATACCCCCACATAATCCAATTGAAAATAAAAGAGAAAACATAAAATTAACTTTTTAAGAAAAGAGAAGGGTGGATGATTCCCTTACCATGTAGAGTAACTCCAAAAAATGATGGTTGGGACATTGTGGGTTTGAGAAAACCTTAGGGGAACTCCTAGGGAGGTAATACCACCAGATAATAGAGTATAATGAGTTTGGAATGAAATAAAATGAAGGTGATGAGTGGGTATTTATAGTAATTAAGTGGGAGTTTTTTATTAATTAAAAGGGACACCTTATTAGTGATTTTTTCAAAACCATGGGCACAACCATTGTATTTTCCCATGGTTTTTACCACTTGGGACACCAATTGGAATAACTTACTGTAAAAAAGTCTACCTGCCTAAATTTAATTATTACACCATTATGATATCATTAAACAACTGAGAACTCAAAACTATATTTTTTACTATTCACAAAAAATCAGGTATTTTAGAAAAATCCAAAAATATTTACCCTAACCATTTTACGAAACGTAGAATTCAAAAACGAACTCCATTTTTTGAAAATAAATTTCTATGTATTTTTAATTTAATTTTTAAATAAAACCATAGTTAATTTAAAAAAAATAACCATTTTAAAGATATAATTAGTTCAATATCACAATGAAAAAAAATTAAGATCTCATTATCTTATTACCTTATGAAAATAAAATATTATCATTATTTACTATTATAAGTATCATATTACTAGTAATATTACTATTCAAAGGGGTATGTAACTATTCATCAAAAAATCAAGTTGGTTCTTTCAGAATCCAAATGAATTACAGGTCACAACTCTAGATGACCATTTTTCAAAATTCAAAACATAAAAGTGGAAAATTTATGCTTAAGGGATATATTATAACTTTCTACTATAATGTTTTGATTAAAAAAATATGTAGTGCATCACGAAATATAGGATATCTAATTAATAGAATGTATTTAAGAAAAAAATACCATAAAATGTTTGGGGTGTTATAATCTCCACCCCTATGACCAGTTAATATCATAAAGTTCATCTTCATGGTAGATAATAACTTTAATAGGACCCACACAAAAGATCTAGAGATGAAGATAAATTGTCAAATATTCTAATATTGTAAGGATAAATTTGACTACTTATGTAAATAGAGAGATCTCAGATTTTTCATCACTCCACTATCTAAGATCATGTGAAATCATTTATAGACAATGACACCCAAATTTTTTGATATTAGTGACTTTTAATACAACTGAAACATTCAATATATATTGGATAATAAAATCCAAGACTATTTTTTCAAGTATTTATATACAAAGATCATTGAACCAAGGGATGTAGAATGGGGTAATCTCCCAGCACATGTGACAGGTGTGTCTTTCAAATCACCAAAGTAATAATGAGGGTTAAATGATGATCTAAATAATACCAAATGAAAATTTTATAACTTAATGTCTAGAAAATTTATTAGATGAATACATGAAATACTAAAAAATTGGCTAAATTGACATAACTCTAATTTATTCTTCAATACCAAAGGCTAAATCATCATCATCAGGGTCATTCAAAATTCATATTAATCCCCAATGATTGAAAAAAGATAAATTAATGGGAAATCATTCTAATACCAAATCTAGTTGATTATATTACGTATTTCTTTTCCCTATCACTATAGGGATGAGAATCACCCTAGAAAATTAGGCCATCATCTAAGGAAATTTCAAAAAATAGATCCATCCATATCATCTGCCTAAATAACCCCATTTCTAATTAATAATAATAATATAATCCCATGTTCCCCATACATTGTGAGGGAAGTGTCCATAGTGGATGATGATGTAAAATATTTGTAATAATAAAAAGACAATAATCATTTATATAGATGAAAAATATGATGATAAAACATTGATATAGGTTTTCAAATGATATTAATTGGAATAGAGATATTGTTCAGAATCATATAAGGCCATTTCAAACCCAATTATACATTAATATTAACATATAAAAATATTATTATTTAATAAAAATCATCTTGTGGGAAGGAAACAACATCTCAAACCACAAATAGTTTAACCGTACCATAGTTCTAATCAAATAAGTGAGTAATTAGAATATGAAGCTATATCTTTGAGGCATTAAAGAATGGAGAAAATTCATGAATGAAATCATATAACAATGTTATTTATTTATGATATATTAATGTATCTATTTATTATCCATTCTGAGTTCTCGATCATTGAGGCTCCTTAGCATTTAAAAATTTCGGGAATACCTTGTTGAGTCTCTTTTAAGCCTGTATGAATTTTAGGTTTAGTTTTTTTACTGAAATACATATTAAAAAGATATTAGATCCCATGAATTCTACCTATTCATTTTATTTTTTAGAATATATTGAGAAGACTCCATACATGGGATTATCTTATCCTTATATATATATATATCTAATATTCATAACTATATCATCAAACACTAATCCTATTTTACTAATGTCTCTATGATCAATATTATCCCAATACAAAATCTTTAACATCAAGTCCATAGTTATGTAGAAATTTCCCCCTCCAACCAAAAATTATATTGGAATGAAAAGAGTAAATAGAGGCCCCTTTAGATAATCAAAATGATAACCCTATTCAGATACCTCATTTCTGACATCTATTTCATGGTGGTATAGCATGCCAAAGAATTTTACATCTTTTAGGAAGTTCATGGATAAATATACATTTGTAAGAGCCCCTATTATATCATAAATTCCAAAAAAATAAAATGTTTATGTGAATGGTAGTGTAAATTAAGGTTAAAAGTCTCATTTTAATCCTTTGGTTCTTTATACATTGACATAATATAATACAAAAGGATGTTAACTAAATGATTACAGATAATGATGTGCAAATTACAACACAAATTGGTCTTGAAATTACCACCACCAATCGATAAAGTGAACTCAATATATATTTCTATTTATATATCAATTAAATTGAGGAGAAAGATCTAGATATGGGCGACTAAAATGGAATATGATTTGATTATTTTAACCCCCTAGCAAAATTTCTCTCATATCATGGCCTATGAGATGCTTCAATTAAGAAACAACCAGTAGTTTAGGAAATGATAATCACATAGTATATGGTTACTAATATTTCCTTCAAGCATCTCTATTCAATTAAAAAGCATACAAACAATTTATTCACAATAAAATCATTTCTATTTATTGGATGTGAACCCTAGAATAATAGAATGAGTATTAGGAAAATTTTTATTTAGTTTTCGGGATTTAAATTATGTTAGAAGAAAAAAATTCATATAAAAGGATATGAACTTAATGAAAGTAATAATCCCACACATTATTCTTGATATCCTAATATACTAATCCATATTCTACTCACAAAAGTGGTTAATTTAAAGAAGTCGAAATCAAAGGCATTCCCATGTATTTCATGGAAGGTGTATCTTCTACCATTGATGATCTTATATAAGTCAATATTTTTATAAACAGATATTAGATGCATATAATTATTATCACCACCATAACCCCAATGGAATTGTTGAAATAAATATATCTGTTAAAAAAATGATTATATGTATTTATTTAAAATTTTACAGAAATTATCAACACGATCTCTCTAGTATCAATCCATCATTTGGGTCTACAAGATGATAACTGTGGATATGAATTGAAAATGTGGAGAATGGTAGCCACTGCTATTGGAAATTTAGATTCAAAATATTATAGAATAATTAAAACAAAATTCATTTAAAAAGTTCAATATTCAATGTGGATAAACAAAATAATACCCTTTATGATAGAGAATGGATAAATTTAATAATTCGTCAATTAATAGGATATCAACCATTACTGTTTGAAGGATTTTTTTCAAGTTCTAAGAATAGAATTAATGATCAATGAAATATTGGATATTTGTGAGGTCTTCCCAATGTATGTGTATTGCAAATATAACCTGATCTGAATGGCCCCAGATTATGTGAATCCCACTAATTTTAGGGATCTATAAGGGTTATAATTTTATCATGTGATTCCTTTTATCTTAATGAATGCTTGAAAAACATACCATTATTCCATGAAGCACATCCTTAATTCCATTATAGTGAAAACCATAGATTGTTACATGGATGATCTAGTAGTTAAATCTCGATAATTTTGTTGGCATCCTTTTTATCATGAAGAATTATTCAAAAACCATTGCAACAAAAAACCAAAATGAGTCCACTAAAATAATCATTTTAGGTAACATCAATGAAACTACTCAACTTAATGGAATTTCATCGCACTGTTGACAAAAACCCTATAAAGGAGATGTTTATACTAAATATTCATTCTTCACAAAAAATAGTGTAATTGAGACTAAATTAGGGACATTCCATCTACATAATGTTCTTCATAGTTAATATCATAAGTATGTTTTTAACCTTTATAATTATGATAACTAAAATGGTCACCTATCCCTTGGATGATGATTTTCAGAAATTATTCTATGGTATCAAATATTATCCTTAGCAACCACTATAAAAAATTCCATCCATAAAATATAAACCTATTATCCTCTAGGAGAAACTCTAGAATTATATATTGTAGGGATTCTTACTCAAACGAATGATACGAGTAAGGAGAAAATTTTATATTATAATAGAATGACAATGTTGGATACTGTGATCTATATATTTAAATCTAAAAAAAATCTTTGCATTTATTTTCATATAAAAAAATATAAGACACTGTTTATATCACTATACAATCCACTTTTCATAATATATGGATCCTCTCAAGTAAATAATTTTTACCATAATATTAAATGGTCATGTAACATTATGGTTTTTATTTTGCGGATGTATAATTTTTTTTATCTTAGAATGATATCAAAGGTAAATAAATTTTTTTTCTGGTTGTACACCATATCCTAGGGAATTAATTATTCAAAATGATTCTCCAAGAGGAAAAAATATTCACCATCCATGAACCCTACCAATAATGGGATATATGCATTGAAGGAGGACAAAAAATATCAATACGAATAACTATATAACACATAATTTTCATTTGGGTTTATATAGAGATAGTATTTGTCTACCCTAAAAAGTAGTACATCCATACTCTTTCATTCTAACAAAGGGATTCATAAAAAATGATATAAAATTAAAGGAATTCATTACTGGTCTACAATATTATTTAATATTTATCTTTTTCCAAATTAAATATTGATGGAGATTTGGTGTTAGTTGTCATAAAAATTATCGATGAACATTCCACCATAAGGGAAGAGTTAACTCTGCTTTCTTATTATGTGAGAGGGATGATGGATCATTTTACATTTGAACAAAAACTAGACCATATCCTTATTTCCTAAATATCCTATGTATGTTCCCTAAATCAATGTGATCATTTATCCTTGATTATTTATGACACAATTATGTTGATGTATCCTATAATAGACCAACTCCAAAGCGGGATTCTTTCATAGGATAATGCTATGAGTAAACAAATATTTAGGATATAAAAATAATTAAACCTCTACGAAGATCTAAATTATTAGGAATCATATATAATTAATATATTAATGTATTCTTACTCATGTTCAATTAAGGAGGTGAGTCCATTGAGGATATGCAAAAAAGATCATTCTCAAACACATGGCCCCTATCACATAAGAACTGAACACTTACACTAATTCAATATACTGGGAAACTCTATTCTGTTATTGATGTTACACTACATTAAATTCAAAAATAAATTTTTTTCTTATCATTTAAATTTCATATTAATTCAAACAATGATCAATAAGTGTTCAAAGAGAAAAATATTTATATCTAGTTTTCCCAGAGAGAATATGATTCATTAGTATATAACCTCTATTACTAGGTAGGTAGTTCAATTTCATCAATACTACCATTGATTTCAACACCATATGAGATGGATTAATGACCTTCAATGAAGATAGATTGACTATTCATGGATTTCATTATTTGTAATATTGATACCAAATTTAGTGTTCATGGAAATGTATTTATAGGAAAATCCTCATTTTTATGCTATAGATATTATGTGGCCATATTAGAGGTAATATATAAATATCAAATATTAATCATTCTATGAAAAATTATAAAAAATATTGATAGGGTCATAGAGAAAAATTATATATGATAGCATTGATAAGCTGGTGGAAGAAGATAATAAATTATTGGAAGATATACACTTTCATTCATTTTGGTCTTATCATACCATGACCTGTACCACTACAAAAGTGACCCCATTCTATGTTTTATAATTAAAAATTGATAGTTATTATAATTGAGTTTTAGTTTCATTAAGATCAGAATATTATATAGGGTCTACTATATAATGTTGAATGGTATCATATATGAATTGATGAATCCGAATAACAAAATGAATTGAGATTAAGGATGTTGAAAACTCAATATATATATATAATGGGTCATGTAAGGAATTATTATAATGGATCATTTTACTGATTCATTTAAGGATAATTAGTGATTTTTTTAGAACTCCCATGATTCAGGGGAAGAAACCACTGAGGATGGTGTTTAAATGAGGTTAAACTTATAATATACATAAATTAAACTTTAATAGATCTTACTAATTGATTACTCTATATGGATAATACATCACACATGACACTAATTCATGGTTTCTCAAGAATAACATTAAATAGATTGACATTGATATATAATTCTTCATTAATCACCATTAAAATACATAATAAATAATTCCTAAAAACATGAATTTATAATGAAAATATATATTTTATTCCTTATTAAATAAAACTCTTATAAATTGTCTAAACCATGTGGCCCAAAACAAAAGGCACCAGTTGACTGTAACTTTCATGAGATATGGTCAAAACTGAAATACCATAAAATGGTCAGTGTGTTCCAGTATATTTACCCTTATTTCAATGAGTATTATCTAAATCAATGTAATATATTTATAGTGTATATGTCCAGTAATTAATTATGGGTATTCTCTAAAATTCATACAATAGCTAGAAACCATCTTATTTCCACTCCATATGAGATCAATATATATAGAGTATTCTATACTAAAAAACAAGTGTTTGATTTCTGATATTTCAGGATACATACAAACAATTTGAGACCTTAACCTGGACCCAACCAAAAATAATATAAACTTCAACCCCTCTCTATCCTAGTGTTTGGAATCTCTCATTCATGCTTAGTTCATAAAAAACCCTTCATTATAAAGAATAGATTTTCATATTCTCTCTACACATGAGTACTTTATTTTTAGTGGACACATTATAGTATTATTTATGGGTGATTCCTATTATCAAAACATTCATATAAACTTATGGGATTCCATAATTAAGTCTATTAAAATATCCAGTAAAATTTAATATACGTTCTATAGGTGATTGTCAATCATGATGGGTTTATCATAGTATCCAAACACACGATTGAAGGAATCTATGTTTTCATTATGAATAAACAAGATGTGTGTAGGGTAACTATACCTATATGTCAATATTTATTAATTTATAACATTATATAATATTTTTTAAGGCTAAAATATTATATATCAAACTCAAATGATAAATAAAATTATTATATAATCATTAAATATACCATATTATATGTGTTCTCCTATATTCATGTAGAGTTCCCTTCTATTGAATATATAATAAGATATCCAAATAATATATTTTATTACTAATGTTTCATTATTTCTTATATTTTAGGGTACATAGATATTTTAAGATTCATTTATTTAGAATCATCCATTTATTTCATTCCCTATCAAACTCCCATTTCATTTTGGTTTTTAGACACCAACAATTCATGTCTCATGTTATTACCTGACTTAATAATATCATGATACCATTCTATATTGTACGTGAGACTAATATTATGGTGAAAAAAAATATAATGTTACTCATATTATTGTCTTTTATCATTAAACTACTTGATATAATTTCCACCCACCTCACCCATTAAACTAGATTATGTTTAATATTTTATATGGTCTAATATTCTTAACTGAGAGGAAGATCCATGTAAGATCATAATTTTTTGTTTATATCCAATAATATATTCTATTATTAATTACCCAATTCCTAATAATTATGTGATTTTGTTTTTACTCCTCAAATTCACATCATGATTTCCCTTCTATAGCTCGATAATACGATCCAATATAGATATCATTGTCGTGCAAATGATTTAGACCTATGTAGATACCTTATAAGGAAAATGTAGGGATTGATTTTAATTATATCAATATACATATTGGTTTTTAGACCACTTATCTTGGACCAAAATATAACAAAAAATTCATCTATGATATCTTATAGATTTATATTAATCCTTTATATTTTTTGATCTACACTATCCGTACAATTAGAGACCATATGATGATACATATATCTAGTATCTTTATTATTATCATCAAGCATACATGGATTTGTATCTTTTCTCAATAATAAAATATCTTCTCTAATGAACTATAGTTATCTTGATTAATTCCATCGCATGCTATTGAATGATGCCTAGATATATTATCCAAGGCCAATTCATAATTCCAACATTTGATTCTACCATGGTGACAATACATTTTTCAATACAAGTTGGATTTCATCATTTATTATATCACCGAGGTACTAATACATGTATATAATACATATAATCTAAATTTATGTCGATATATATTATGATAACTTTATGTGTATTGATGATGATTTTACATGATACATGGTGACGTACAGGTTACCTAAAATATCCCGACCCATAGATTACATAATATTTAAAACCCAGTATTAGATGATGATCTCCACATTCATGATTGGTCATGTTATATTAGAATCTAGGATGCAGTTACATTATATTATAAATACTATTTTTTTCTATATTTAATTTATTTAAAATTATATAGTGATATATAAACCTTATATTTTGACCTATCTAAAAATACTCATCCTATTCCACTCCCCACGACTGTTCCATAACATCCCAACCATGTTTTTTTGTAGAGAAGTGTTCCAATCACAATATCAATATGCACATCCCACATTACACAAATTATAATTTAATTTTTTCTTCACCATAACCCATTCATGCATATTATAAATTAGGGAATCCTATTTTAAAAAGGATATGTCTACTTGAAAATAATATTTTTTCCTTTAATATAACCACCATAAATAATTCATATTTTCATCCATTAGTGAATGGTCATTGACCACCTGAAATCTCAACATTACTTTTGTATAACCTTTCATTTGAATTTGGACACCATTCAACATCGTCATGCATATTATATATTTTTACATCTTACCAAAAATAAATCAAGATATGATTTAATGTTTTTTCATTCCATATTTAATAGTGTTAGAGAACTCATAAATCCAAATACCCATTTCTTTCAAATAACTCCAATCATCATTGGTGCTTGAACTATGACTGAAATCCATATGTACAATTATCTACATGCGGTTTCTAAAACATGGGTTGAAGCCTCATCCAACCACGTTAATTTTTTACATAATGCATGAAGTGTAGTCTTATTTAATATCAAATCAATACACACTATAAACTGTAAAAATTATTGGTTAGAGAACTATGGTATTCACATACTTTAAATCCTTTATATGGTAATATATTCTATTATGGGATACACATTTTCACCATATTACCACATTTTTATCACCAAATTAATGGGAAAACATTTATAGTCCAAGAACATGGACCATAGTCAATGTAAATCCATCCATGATATTTTATATAATAGCATTCTGGTTGCTATTCATATTGGGATTACCATTCCTTTACTAGATAGACTATGATACCATTAGGTTAAATCTCTATGTTTATATTCCCAAACAACCCCTTTTACTAACTATATTACTTTAAACAAAATAATCCTTACCTCATGGTTCTCTATATATGTATATTTCTAGTTATTCACTTCATGTTTACTTAACCCCTGTTACTATGTAGGTTTTATTGTATCCTATTCAATAGAATAAGAACATAAACCCCACCATAATTGGGACATTTATATTTCAGCCGAATCATAATAATTATTGGTAAGACATTCAAAATCATAAAAATCCATAATAAAGTGACCTAAATATCTTAATGATGAAATCCCATGAAGAATAAAATGTGAAAAATATAGACATTCGTCACTAGGAATACCCACACATAAACTTTTGAAAATTTTATCATAGTTAAAAGAATGGTATAAAATGTTATTGGTGAAAAACATAAAATGGGTGGTTTGAGTTAAATTTGAGTTCATTCCTTATATGGCTATATCCATCCCCAACATAAATAATGTTATACAAAATAGAAATAAATCTTATAGATACCACCATCAATCCCTTTAAGAATTAATGATACTCCCCCCAAGTACATTGACTTATAATGAATTTAGATAGCCATTATATTAATTTAATATATTGTTTTATAATATTTTTACTAAATTCACAAAATAATAATTTCTAGGTACTTGAGAACTATTGAACATAGAATTCCCCATTCAAATCCACCCAATCATGGTTATCACTATGATGATTTATTAAACACTCTTATTTAAAAATTTAAAAATAAAAATTTATAGTTATTTAATATGTTCGGGAATATTTATAATGCATGTGTATATCATAGATTACATGTAAAACATAAAAACAAATTTTAAAATTTTAATCTCAAAAACTATACTCAATACACAGTGATATAATAGTTAAAAAAAATCACACCTAAATATATCCACGAAATTATGTTTAAAATAAAATGGATTCATTAGGGAACACCATCGTTGATTCCATCGTTAAAATATAATTATATTATTTTCCTTAAACATTTAATGTTAAAATGGATTCAATTAGTATAATACTGTTCCCTGTGAGATACATCGATTATTATGAATTGATATTTAAGAAAAAAATACTTAACAAAACATATAATGGATCTAGTGAGAAACAATTTTCATTCAATATTAAATATGGGAGGGAAATCAATACACTTGGGTCCTCTTGTCAATGGATTAAAAAATCATAGGAGAATTTTATGTTAATGTTTTACTATAATAGGAATTCTATTGATTATCAGAGATCGATCAGTGATAGAATAGAGTCTGCAACAACCTAGTGATATCTAGGAATCTTTATTATATTATACTCCTCCTCTAAAAGAATATTTAAGAATATGATATCATTATCATCTTTTATATTAATTTCTTCATAAACTATCCTATAATAATCATTTATCTATTATATATCATTATCAAGATGGTAAAGAATTATTGCAACTATTCCTACACCATCTGTTGAAAATTATTTCCAATTAGATTCCATCATAGCATATTGGGGTAGATACTATTGTTCCATCTACAAAAACTCCGTAGAGAAAAAAATTGCATAGACCATTTGAGGTTATGATATTGTTCTTTTATCAATAAATTTTTCATAAACATTTTTCTGCATGACATTATATATATTTATTTAATTAAATTATTTCTACCCTAGTGTGATGATAATGAATTCAATATTTTATAATTGCGGTTTTGTTTCTCTATAGGAAATGTAATGGGTCAACTTTCAGATGTTATATCACACTATTTTTCACTTAGATACCTAATGCATAAGGGAATATAGGGTTAAAATTTATGCCATTATGAATATTGGAATATAATAATACATTGATTCATATAATTTAAAAATTACAATTTTTTAAGCTATAACTTTTCTAATTAATTGGATACTATTGCAACCTTTTAGTTTATTCAACAGTCTTTGACCATTTATGGTTGTGTTGTTATGAAATATCATTGGAGGAACAAATATTTATCAATAAATAATAAAATAGAAGATAAGAAATATCAAGTATTACTTTCATTTTAATGATGATAAATTTCTTTGTTTTTGATGCTCCGTTAGGAGGCACAATAGGAGTATCCACTAGTGTTATGTCATCATCCCAAACATTATTATTTGTTTTGGATAGATAAATGATCTCCTTAACCACTACCAATTCATTAGTTGGTGTGATTAAAAACCTTTATCCATGAAAACCTTCCTCAACAAGCCATGTTGATCATTTCAAAAGTACTCAAATAGATGCAAATTGATTTCTAGGAATCCACCTCCATGATTTGAATCAAAAATTATTTTATATCATTGAGACTCAAATAAACTTTTACACATATTATTTTATGGACAATATTTCTAAAATTTAGGTCATTGTGAACTGTAAATAAAAAATTAGGGAGGCTACATTTTCAACAATTTCAGTGTCTTAGAACGACCTCCTTATGTGTATCATTCATTGATATTGAACATTAAAAATTAATCTCAAGCTATTCTTAAACAAATAATATAATTGGGAATCCAATATATTTGTCAATGGAATATGGAACTCATCGATGAAAATGATTGATTTTTCTGGGGATGTGTTTGTCAAAATATTGGGGAGAATCCCATTGCCCAACTGCTCTTTGATCACAACATCAATTCTTCTTGATATGTAAATATACTAATTTTAGAAACAAAATTTGTTCTATTTCATCATGAAATATCATGGAAGTCGTATTTTAAATATAACATTCATCTTTTCATGGAGGGTTTCATTACTAAAGGGGACATATTCAATTGGATCACCACCTAAGCTAGACTTATAAGGAAATATATCTAAGAGATAAAAATATACAATTAATATCAAAGATATGTTATTATTTGAGTAAAAATAAATATTCAATCATTTTAAAACCAAACACATTCACATGTGAGGATATTCCTTGAAATTTTTTCATCACATTCAAAATGATTGAATAGGGTAAAAGGGATATCTTTCCTCCCCACAATGATAGATTGTCCTTGGATTGGGAGGGTATAAAGAGAATCACATCACCCAACCATTAATTCCTTTAAACGGATATGTGATTCTCCCCATTATTCTGGGGTGGATAACCCTACAACACCACATACTTGAGTTTCCCATATAATTTAATGTTAATATACCATCTATTCATTTTTTTCACCCAATTGGGAAAATAAACAAGGTAAAAAATGTTAGAATTTCTGTAATAATTTATGAAACACATTTTAGAGGCTCTTTACCATATATATTTTGAGTTAGTGGATTCATCAAACTATTCATACATATATTTCTTAATACCCAATACATGTTCTTTTTATCGTTAATTTCCTCTATATTCATTGTCATAAAGACTCAATTATTTGGAAATTTTACCAGCATTTGCAGCTCAAATATATTCAAGTAGGACCCAATAATATTATTATCAATAGTTATGCACATTATAGATATAATTTTTTTATCTAGTGTAGTTATGAACATCCTTCATGTGAAATCAAAAAATCCAAAAAATTTATCACATGTTTTCCAACCACCCTAAAAAATGAAGGTCCATATATATATATAACATGGGGAGGCCTCAAACCCTTCATATTCAAGTAACTTCTTAATATATGATGTTATTAATAGGAAATGAATTATATTAATTCATATTTATCCATTCATTATGGTATCAGGATGTATCCTTTCATTAATCCTTTTCCATTGATATACTTGTAGGTGTATATACTATTGATTTTTGAGTAATGCTGTGATAGTGTATTATTTTAGAAACATAACTTTTTCCTATATTTCTTTCTCTGTGCCTAGGACCTCTCTCACCATATAAATATTTTGAGCCATCATATCATTGAGAGAATACAAAATCCACCATAAGATATTTTTACACTCTTATATATATGGGTGGTTCTTATGCATGTCTCTATTGGTTTCAATATTGACATGAAAAACAATTGAGGGAATATAATTAAAAAATGAAATCATATTATACACATGTTTATTTAATTCTATAAATTAAATCCAACATGTTAGAAATTTTTTTATACCCACCCAAAAAATAAACAATAATAATCTCTATATGGCCTTCCTCTTAGTGGAAAAATTTCATTTTTTAATGTATCATTAGGTTTTTGATGAAAGATAATCCTTCACTAAGAGGGGATAAATAAAATATAATTATTGGATGGGTTACCAAAATATAAAAAATATAATGTTATAGAACTTTGGAATTAATATTATTTTATGTGAAATAATTTATATCCCCATGACAATTGAAAAATTTCTAATTTTCATAATGAAGACATCCCATTATATATGTATAACATGAAAATATTAATCACAGAAAACACCATCATAACTGATCCAACAATCCTTCCGTTTGATAACCTAGTAACAATTATATATATTTTCATCCTTACTCAAGTATGTATATTAACCCATGATTTTCATAAATAGATAATAATTTTTATTTGAAGAATATTCATTAAATTACATAAATGAATTCATGAGGATTGTAGATGTATATTGCATTCTGGGAATCATAGAAACACCAAAAACTGGTATTTAGGTGAACTACATTATCTCCCACAATGTACAAAAAAATAGAACTATTCTTATGAATATCATATATAACACATTTATTCATAACCTGGGGAAATGAAATAACGAAACAGTGATATCTAATTCTATGTAAGGGTAAACTAGAATGACACACAAGAAAAAAACATTATGGTATGAGAACAAAAAAATAAAAATTGAAAATAATACCATACATATCTAATATTATAATCTATAATAATGGCTGAAATAATGCCATTTCATAATATAAGAATCATCAGGAAATCAAATATCATGTACCATGAGTGCATAACATAAATATTTGACATGGAATTTATTGCATACACTTTTTAATATAAAATAATTTCCTTATAAGTCAACACCCAATCCCCAGGATATCATAGTATAAAAGGATCAATCTCCAATCCATCATAATGGCCGAGGTTCACTCCTAATATCATCATAGTGGAAAAAGTTTCATATTAAAATAGTTTCACTGGTCGTTGCAGTCATATTTATCTAACGAGATCTAAATCATTACTGAGTATATTTGTGGGAGATATAGATCAAACCCATATCATGATGAAAATTGTAACACCCCAACCCCAGTTACCCAGAGTCGGTGCATTATTGCGTAACATTGGCATGATAACAAAAGATCAAGTCTCGAAAGACCTATTAGTTTAGTAGCCTTGGAAACACTAGATACATTCATAAATGTTACATTACATCATAAAGTGATACAAAACTACAACAACATATTGTCTTCTCATATTATCCCTTCAGGTCATTCATAAAATACTTCTTCACATCCTGGAAAAATTAAAACATTGAAAGGGGTGAGCTCAGATGCTCAGTAAGGAAAACAATATAGCGGAAGCTTTCATAAATAAACATTAACATTTAAGGCAATGTATAACTAAAACAAAATCCTTTTAAACTTGAACTTTAGCATAATATGGAAAAATTAAAATGAAATAATGCGATTTACTTATTCACATGGATATTCTATTGGTCGAATAATCACATGCAATATCAATAACCACTTTCATAATGATGGAATTCATAATGCCAGACTATCATAACGACGTAGAAAAGGCCTCATGCCAAGACTACAAATAAGATTTTGTCAAGGCTTCATGCCAAGACACTAGTTTGTCTCATGAGACCAGCTGATGCATCATGGAGCTATAGCGGGCTCCACCCATCACTTATTAAGTCCAATGCATTCCTCATATGAACAGGTTTAAACATATCATAAACCATAACATAATCGTATCACATAAAACATGAATAAAGGAAACATAATATTTCCACATTTCAATCACAAGATATCAATACAACACATTGATATAATAAAAACACTTTCGAAACCATTTTCAATACCAAAATAAAAGAAAGTTAAAACTTGGTATTTATTTTTCATTAAAAAAAGGTTATGGCTTGTAGAGGAAGCTGAAACTCAAATAATGGTCACGACGGTGGAGAGGTCGTTGTCTCTGCACACGTACGACAAGAAAGGCATTCCTTTTTTTCATTTAGTAAAACGCTTCATATAAAAAGATTCCTTTTGAATAAATGTAAAATTCAAAGGGGTTTATACACCGTATAATGGAAAGTTGTGTATAAAACCAAATATGCCTCAATGAAAGGAGATTGAGAGGAAGTCTTTACAAAGATAATTTTTAAAATAAAATAGATCTATTATGTGTATTTAATATAAGTACACATAAAGAAAGTACAAATACAAGATAGGACATAATAATATCATGAAATAATTTGAAAGTAGGAGATTAACTCAAAGAATGGAAATTGGGTTAAGAAATTCCCTTACCTCGTGTCCGACTTGACTCGACCAATCTTTAACCTCCTGAATAATAAACTAGAGTTAATCTCTACCTTCTTAAGAACCTTTTTAAAGTTCATTATTCCTTTTATATCACTTATTACCATGTTATGAACATTATGTAATTATTTAATTTAATAACGATAGTTTTGTCGATCTTAGGTACTTGAGTCAAAAATAAACTTCTTATAATTACACTTTGTTCATGTGGTAAAATATCCATTATCTCCATAATTATATTCATGATTTAGATATCATATACATCATATATATCCAGTATGTACATTCATTTACAATATTACATAATATTTAGTTGTAAAAAATGAAATGCACCGTTCATGGAGACGGTAAGCCGTACGTACGCATGAACACTAATTTCATTTCTATTTCAAATTTAATGGAATTAAGTTATAATTATATAAAGTTATAATATAATTCCAGTATAATATAATGTATAATACCATTTACTAAATACTTTATACATCCCACATATGGCATTAACGATTCAAATCACTTTGAGGGGGCGGTAGTCCGCACTTCCTAAAATGAAAATATCGCGTTTACCCATAATGGAAACCATAAAGGTATTCCATAAATGAAAAATACAGAAGCTTAAAGAAAACATAAACATATTATATATCATATATAAATATAGTGACATCTTAATGGCCACCTTTGAAGGTGTTATATGGGTGTTGACCAATCATCGTTTCGTGAGGCAGAAATTCGCCATCCACAGAAACAATATGTTCTTTAATCATTAGATATTGGTGTGTGTAAGTGTAGCTCGAATCCTTCTCATAAAAACATCCTAGTATATTGAAGATACTGGTTTTTTTTTACAAAAATAAAGGAATAAAAAGTGTTTAAGGGGTTGGAGAAGAAAAATAAAATATAAGAACAGAAGAGAAAACACTACCTTTAAAACGGGTAACTCTTTTTGATTTGAGATCAAAGGCTTCCTTGGGAAGACTTATTCCCAAAGTGAGGCTTCTAGGAGTAAGAGTGGGAAGTTGAGAGAGTATTTGGGCAGAGGTTGGACGATCCAAAAGGCTTTGAAGGTGTGAGTAAGGAGGTAGTGGTGGGGGCCTTTTATAATAGGAGAGGAAGGGCACTCTTGGAAAGTCATGAAATCTTACTTTATTATATAATGAGTTTCATATTTTAAAGGTCCAAAACTTATATATTTATAGAATAAGGTGATAAGGGTTCAAAATATGCTTATCCAAGAGGTTTTTGACTAGTTTAACCCTTATATTTTACATTATCTTTTCATTTTATTCAAATTGTTAATTAATGAGGTAATCACTACATCATCATGGTGTCATAAAAAATTTAATTTATAAAATGTCTAAAAATTATAAAAAAAATACCAGGACGTAGTAAATATTTTTATATTTCTAGTTAATATTTATAGTTAAAAAATATGACTTCTATAACCCCGTTTAAAAATTGTTTTAGTAAAACAACTCATGTTTGTGACATTTTTATTTTAACATTAAATAAAAAGTTTTTAATGTCATTTTCCTACCAAAGTGGCTCCATGGGGTCCCCAAGTTGACCCATGGATTTTATTGGCCGGCCATGACTCATCCAATAGGGTTAGGACATGTGTAATGGTCATTTCATATTATTATAACATTATCTTTACCTTAAATTACACTAATTATCATTAATCACGATTAATTAAACTTAAAAGTTACTATTCACCAAAAAATTATTTTAATCCCACTGAACCTCATCTTACTTCTTAATGACAACCATGTATGTCAGATTTTTGAAAATCAAACCACATAAGTGGTAATGTTTCATTTAAATGAAAAATCAGTTTTTCAAGTACCACTTAGTGGTTTCACTATTCATCAAAAATTGAAGTTTTTCAGAACAATGCCAAAATTTCACCCTAAGCTATAATTGATATTCCAAATTCAAAAATTATGTCTATTTTAAAAAATTCCAAAAATATAAGTTTCATTAATTAATGTTATAATTAATTCCCACGGTCACAACAAATAACGTGTTTTTAAGAAACAATATATATCAAAAGATTGACAATTGTTTATGTCCAATTTCAAAGTGAAATTAATTCTAATGACCACCATTGGATGAAATGGTAACAATATATTATAATTATACTTTAAAACCACTCAATAGTATAATTTATCACTATAAATTATTTTGATTAAAAATGTTGTTTTTATGTATTTTTCACTATTCATAAAAAATTGGAAGTTCTCAGAAAAATACCAAATATTCAACATAGGCTAATTTTGATATTATGAATCCAAAAATGAAGTCCATTTTGAAATATAAAATATATATAATTTCAAAAAGTGGGTATTACTATTCATAATGTCTATTTTGATTGGCTGCGGTGTGTTAGAATCTCGAACTTGCGTACAATGCAAGCTATTGCATTATTGAAAGAGAAGCGTATCGTGGAAACTCAGGGTGTTACATTCTCCCCTCCTTCAATAAATTACGTCCTCACAATTTGAAAATTTTCTTTGAATTGTGGAAAACCCACATTGAAAATAAGGTTAATAAAAATATAACTTTAAAAGAAAGAAAGATAAGTACAAATGTCACCTGAGATAGCCCATACTAGGATTCTATGAAAATATGGATATGGAAGGAAAAAAAACCATCAAGGTCTGATGGAGAGTTGTAGAAAACTGGATTAGGAGAAATTTAACCACAAGAAAATCAAAAACTTGTGATTGGTTAAACGGTTATTGAATCCCCTTTTGGAAAATTTAATCGGCAACATTTTTGTTTTAAGTTATCTTTTATAAAGTTGAGGAATTTATTTAGGAGATTTACTAAGAACGTAAGGGAATATACATAAATGTCATGTAGACTTTAATTATTTAATAAATTTTTTACCACAAACCCATCTTTCACTCTAAAAGGTAATAGAACTCCAAAATATTCTATTTATCATAATTGTATAAGGATCCAAATATTAACACATACCATTTAGATTAGGAAATTTTTTTGTAATAACTAGGGACTTCCTGTAGGCTTGTTGTAGTTAATAAAGGCCTATCACACTATGGTTATGGGTTCGATTCCTGCAGCTTTGTCTGATGCGACAGGTTATCCCCCGACCTGCAGGTTGTCCATTTCCTAAAAATATAGTATTATAATATTCCAAAAGTAATCTTTAAAAATGTTTTATCCTTAAACAATACAATCCAATGTTCAACTTAATCCATTCCATCCTTTATAGTTATCCAAAATACCTCTGTCCATACTTTCTCTAAAAGGTCTCTAAATTCCAAAATCAATTGTATCATCAGATTCCTCAAACAAATTAAAGTTTATATTATTGTCACATAATAAAAATATGATTACCTTCATCATATTAAAACCTTAATGAAAACAAGAAGTACTTCAGTACAATCTTTATATATATCACATTATTCTTATAACCCGAATATTATCCTTGAGTCCAAAATAACCAATACATTAATTATTCCACTTCAACTGTAGTAACAACATAATATTGTCCTTGATCCCTTGGCCTTTTCTAAGGTATTTTTACCTGATTCTTTGGAAATTCATTTGCATAATGCCCCATTTCCCTTCAATTGTAGCATTAAACATTGATATCCTCTTTCTTTCCCTTGCAATCATGAGCCTGGTGACCTTTTTCTCCACATTTATAACAAACTCCCATTTCTTTTAGGCATGTACCAGGGTGATTCTTCCCACAATTATCGCATAATGGAAAATCCTTCTTTACCTTTTTACCTTTATCTGTCTCTTGTTCCACTGTTCTATTCTTCTCTTGCTTTACTTTGTTGTCATAAACATAGTGAATTCCGTTTCTGTCTTGATAGCACACGAGGCTATATCTTCGTATGTTGAGAATGATTGTGATACTAAATCTTGACAGAGAAACGGTTTTAACCCATAAAATAAACGATCGATATTACTTCATGTGTTACGTATATAATCTACAGCATGCCTCGCTAACCATGTAAAGTTAGCCTCATACTTTGCGACATTCTCATCCTCCTTCTGCCTCAGACTCATAAATTGCCTTTCCATATCTGCTCGATGGTCATGTGGAAAGTATTTTTATATGAAAATTTCCTTAAACACCCTCCATTCCATACTTGATACTTCTTCATCTTCTTTTGTGTTTTGAATCAGCGACCACCATTGATCAGCGTCTCCAGTGAGGCGGTAAACTACCATGACAACTTTCTCCCTTTCGCTACTCCCCAAGGCGTGGAATATTTTCTCTAAGGAGTTTATCCATTGCTCAGCTACTAATGGATATGTACCCCTATTAAATTTTGGCAGTTCTTGCCTCATTAAGCGGTCTAACATTGATCCTCCACGTTGCGGATCAGGGTGCTCCATACGAGTAAAGTTATTATTCATAACCTGAGTGAGTTTTCCAAGTATGGTAATAAGTTGATCAGCACCGGTTGTATCTCTAGATCCACAATAATTATCTTGAGCAGGAGGGAAATCCCTATACGGAGTGCATGCATTGATACGGTTTCCATTCCTTCCACTAGGCGCGATTTCTAAACAAGGGCATAAACTAGATTAGTTTATGAATAAAAATACATAATTCCATACTTATAAAATACTTAACATAAATTGAACTATTTATGGATATAATCCATAATCATAAAAATGTTTTCTTTGAGGAAGTATATACTCATAAATCTTCATAGTGGTTTGTAAAGAAAATGAGAATTATCCTAAGTATATCCCCCTGGAGTGTCGTAACCAAGAGTGCAACAAGGCCTGTTGTCATGCACCAGTTCCCGTTCGAGTCTAGCTCAAAGCTGTGTTTTTGGGTTTTACCCCTAGGTACATCTATGCTAGAGCCGCCTCTACCTGCTCGTATCTAGACAAGGATGTATTGCTCGGAAAACTCACAAAATCTCTATAATACCAAAATTCTAGGAAGTTCTTCTACACTAATCCTCAAAGTCTATCTTTGGGCTATGTGCTCTAATCAGAGTTTATCTAAATCTAGCTTCCAAGGTTAGTACTAAAATGCCTCTGATACCAACTGTAACACCCCGAGCCTAGTTACCCTGAGTCGGTGCATTATTGTGTAACATTGGCATGATCAAATAAGATCAAGTGTTGAAAGACCAATTAGTTTAGTATCCTTGGAAACACTAGATACATTCATAAATGTTACATTACATCAAAAAGTGATACAAAACTACAACAACATCTTGTATTCTCATATTATCCCTTCAGGTCATTCATAATATACTTCTTCACATCCTGGAAAAATTAAAACATTGAAAGGGGTGAGCTCAGATGCTCAGTAAGGACAACAATATAGCAGAAACTTTCTTAAATAAACATTAACATTTAAGGCAATGTATAACTAAAACAAAAACCTTTTAAACATGAACTTCAGCATAATAGGGCAAAAGTAAAATGAAATAATGCCATTTACTTATTCAAATGGATATTCTACTGGTCGAATAATCACATGCAATATCAATAACCACTTTCATAATGATGGAATGCATAATGCCAGACTATCATAACCATGTAGCCAAGGCCTCGTGCCAAGACTACAAATAAGATTTTTTCAAGGCCTATTGCCAAGACACTAGTTTGTCTCATGAGACCTGCCGATTCATCGAGGAGCTGTAGCAGGATCCACCCATCACTTATTAAGTCCAATACATTCCTCATATGAACAGGTTTAAACATATCATAAACCATAACATAATCGTATCAAATAAAACATGAATAAAGGAAACATAACATTTACACATTTCAATCACAAGATATCAATACAACACATTGATATAAAAATAACACTTTCAAAACCATTTTAAATACCAAAATAAATGAAAGCTAAAACTTTGTATTTATTTTTCATTTAAAAAAAAGGTTATGGGTTGTAGAGGAAGCTGAAACTTAAATAATGGTCACGGCGGAGGAGAAATCGTTGGCGCCTCATACGTACTACAAGAAAAACATTCCTTTTTGTCATTTACTAAAACGCTTTGTATAAAAATATTCCTTTTGAATAAAATGAAAAGTCAATGGGGTTTATACACCGTATAAAGGAAAGTTGTGTATAAAACCAAATATGCCTCAATGAAACGAGATTGAGATGAAGTCTTTACAAAGATAATTTTTAAAATAAAATAGATCTATTATGTGTATTTACTATAAGTACACATAAATAAAGTACAAATACAAGACATGACATAATAATATCATGACATAATTTGAAAGTAGGAGATTAACTCAATGAATGGAAACTGGGTTAAGAAATTCCCTTACCTCGTGTCTGACTTGACTCGACCGCTCTTTAACCTCCTGAATAATAAACTAGAGTTACTCTCTACCTACTTAATAACCTTTTTCAAGTTCATTATTCCTTTTATATCACTTATTACCATGTTATGAACATTATGTAATTATTTAATTTAATAACGGTCGTTTTGTCGATCTTAGGTACTTGAGTCAAAAATAAACATCTTATAATTACACTTTGTTCATGTGGTAAAATATCCATTATATCCATAATTATATTCAAGATGTAAATATCATATAAATCATATATATCCAGTATATACATTCATTTATAATATTACATAACATTTAGAGGTAAGATATGAAATGCACTGTTCATGGAGATGGTAAGCCGTACGTACGCATGAACGCTACTTTCATTTCTATTTCATATTTAATGGAATGATGTTATAATTATATAAAGGAATAATATAATTCCAGTATAATATAATGTACAATACCATTTACTCCATCCTTTATACATCCCGCATATGGCATTAACGATTCAAATCACATTGAGGGGGCGGTAGTCCGCACTTCCTAAAATGAAAATATCGCGTTTACCCATAATGGAAACCATAAAGGCATGCCATAATGAAAAATAAAGAAGCTTAAGGAAAACATTAACAAATTATATATCATATATGAATATAGTGACATCTTAATGGCCACCTTTGAAGGTGTTATATGAGTGTTGAACAATCATCATTTCGTGAGGCAGAAATTCACCATCCACAGAAACAGTATGTTCTTTAACCATTAGATGTAGGTGTGTGTCAGTGTAGCTCGAATAATTCTTATAACAACATCCTAGTATATTTAAGATACTGGTTTTGTTACAAAAGAAAGGAATAAAAAGAGTTTAAGGGGTTGGAGAAGCAGAATAAAACATAAGAACACAAGATGAAACACTACATTTAAAACGAGTTACTCTTTTTGATTTGAGCTCAAAGGCTTCCTTGGGAAGACTTCTGCCCAATGTGAGGCTTCTATGAGTAAGAGTGGGAAGTTGAGAGAGTATTTGGGAAGAGTTTGTCTGAGCCATAAGGGTTTGAATGGGTGAGTAAGGTGGTAGTGGTGGGGACCTTTTATAAGAGGAGAGGAAGGGCACTCTTGGAAATTCATGAAATGTTACTTTATTATATAATGAGTTTCAGATTTTAAAGGACCCCAACTTATATATTTCTAGACTAAGGTGATAAGGGTTAGAAATATGCTCATAAAATAGGTTTTTGACAAGTGTAAGCCTTAGATTTTACATTATCTTTTCAATTTATTTAAATTGTTAATTAATGAGGTAATCGCTGCATCATCATGGTGTCATAAAAAATTTAATTTATTTAATGTCTAAAAATTATAAATAAAATATCACGATGTAGTAAATCTTTTTATATTTCTAATGAATATTTATAGTAAAAAATATGACTTTTATAACCCCAATTAAAAATTGTTTTCGTAAAACCACTTATATTTGTGACATTTTTATTTTAACATTAAATAAAAAGTTTTTAATGCCATTTTCCTACCAAAGTGGCTCAATGGGGTCCCAGAGTTGACCCATGTATTTTCTTGGTCATCCATGACTCATAAAATAGGGTTAGGACATGTGTCAAGGTCATTTCATATTATTATAACATTATCTTTACCTTAAATTACACCAATTACCATTAATTGCGATTAATGAAGCTTAAAAGTTACTATTCACCAAAAAATTATTTTAATCCCATTGAACCAAATTTAACTTCCTAATGAAAACCATGTATGTCAGATTTTTGAAAATCAAATCACAGAAGTGGTAATGTTTTATTCAAACGAAAAATCAGTTTTTTACTACCACTTAGTGGTTTCACTATTCATCAAAAAATGAAGTTTTTCAGAACAATGCCAAAATTTCACCCTAAGATATAATTGATATTCCGAATTCAAAAATGATGTCTATTTTAAAAAATTCCAAAAATATAAGTTGAATTAATTAATTTTATAATTAATTCCCACGGTCAGAACAAATAGCATGTTTTTAAGAAACAATATATATCAAAAGATTGACAATTGTTTATGTCCAATTTAAAAGTGAAATTAATTCTAATTACCACCATTGGATAAAATGGTAAAAATATATTCGAATTATACTTTTAAACCACTCAATAGTATAATTTATCACTATAAATATTTTTGATTAAAAAAGTTGTTTTTAAGTATTTTTCACTATTCATAAAAAAAATTGGAAGTTCTCAGAAAAATACCAGAAATTCAACATAGGCTAATTTTGATATTCCGAATACAAAAATGAAGTCCATTTTGAAATATAAAATATATATAATTTCAAAGAGTTGGTATTACTATTCATAATTGCTATTTTGATTGGTCGTGGTGTGTTAGAATCTCGAACATGCATACAATGCAAACAATTGCATTATTGAAAGAGAAGCGTATCGTGGAAGCTCGAGGTGTTACAAAAATAATACATATGTGTGCCAAGGTTAATAAAAAATAATAATATCATAACTATTTAAATGAAATGGTTTTCATAATCATTTCATTATATCATTACTTATGGAAAAGAGATAGGTTTCATTATCATTTCATCATTTCATCATATTATAACCGATGAAAATTAGTGGGTTTCACAGGTATATTTTCGTGGTATATCAAATGAAATAGAAATAGTAATCATAAACATCATTCAATCAAAACATAGATATCATATAATGAATATGAATGGTATCCTTGGTTCACATCATTATTAACGAATAGGTAACACCAAAAAGTTCCATATTAGATATAAAATAATTTTAAATATCATTTAAATTGTTTATTGTAAAAAAAATCATTTCAACTTCTAAAAATTATTTTAAAAGAATTTTTATAAAAATATAAACCTTTAATGAATATAAAGGATGCGTAAAAATAAATAACGTTCTTGATGATGGAAAATTTATTCATGTCATACAACTAAAAATAGTGAATCATATTCAATTTTTTGTATTATCAAAATCTGAATATTTTGGAAAATGATATGAATATTCCTTTCAGTTTTTACAAATATTCAAACAATTGTAAATTTTTTATTTTATAAATCATTGGAAATAATAAATCATTTTTTAAAAATATTTTTTTGAATCATTTTTTGGGGAAAAATATATTTCTAATGGAAGAGAGAAAAAAGTTTTATTTTCATAAATATTTATCAATATTTTAAGAATGAGATGATGTATAATTCATACTTTTACATGAGAATAATATTAATAAACAGTAGACTATATTGGTGAGGACATTATTGACAGTTGGATAATTATATTTTTTTCATCTGAACACAGTCATAAAAAGCTAAATAAATAATTATATTGTATTATAAAATCATTAAAATTTGGTAACATTGAATCCTATATTCCATGAAGATATATCACAAAATAAAACAGTAGTATTCCTAATGATAAATAAATTTATGATATTATATTTCAGATTCAATATATACACCATGTGATAATGTATGGGTAAACTATATAACATATGTCTCAAAGAAAAAAATTTGAGGCAAAATGTCCCATATGTTAAGTCTTGAATTTGGCCATACGAATTCAAATTTTTTGTATAATTAATATAATTTTATTTTAATTTAATTAAATAATAATATTCTTATATAACATAAAATATATTATTTGATTATGATATTTTATTTCTTGTTTTTTAAAATTATCATTTTAATGTCACATTTTAGAGAATAACTACTTTATTGTCTCTGTTTGGACTATTTATTTATTTTATTATTAATTTAAACATGGTTTCATATTATACATAATGTTGACCAATATTTAAATATCATATATGTTTTTATACATTTTTTTATAGGAATTCATAAAATTTAGTTATATAAAATAAACTACACCATTCATGGATACGGTAAGATGTTCATACGAATAAAAGATTTTTCCATTTTCTTATAATATTTAATGAAAGAAAATTAAATTATATATGTTATTATTCTATAATGATTTTATGTCATATATTTTTTATTTTTTGTAAAACTTCTCTTTACTACATTCCAATGAAATAGATAACTAATCATATCACTTCACAAGGTGGTAATGTGCCGTAAGAATAAGGGACATTATCATATTCCCATAGATCTAACGAATGTATTTATGTGAGACTTAATAATTCGTCAAGTATAAAAATATTTTAAATATAATATTTAAAAATATATTTAATAACTACAACAAACCATGAGGGGAGGTAATAGAAAAATCAATGATATTAGTTAGTGAGGCGGTAATCTACCGTACACATGAATGGGGATTTCATAACCCATTTAATAGAAGTGGATGTGGTTTTAGATCATGAAAAAAATTAAAACATATCCATATATGGAATAAAATATGGTTATTATATTGTAGTTTTATGATACAAATCAATGTATGTGGAGAAATAAATAAAACAAAATCACTCGTTAATGAATGTTACATATTCCTCGGATCTCATCCTTTGGTTAGAACCAAAATCCTTCATAGAATGTCTCTATGTATCAAATAAGTAATATAAGATGATAGTATGGATTTTTGAACATTAATTTAGTATTTATTTTATGACAACATAGTTTTATGGTTTGATTAAGGGAGGAGATGCGATTTCCATTTATAAGTGAGGTGAGTGCCACAATGGTAATTTTATTAAAGAAGATGTGTACCTGCATTGTTCACACATAAAATGGATAAAAATATATAAAAAATTAAAACCATAAATATGATATTATTTTATTCCCATAAAATAGATTATCGACAAGTATATAGATCATTTTAATCATTAACATTTTTGTTTAAACCCCTGATAAACCAATTTTTACCTTAGTCGTGGTTAAAAATGTTTACTATTTTTAATATTCATTTTTATAAATACAATTAATTTGACAATATTAGTTAACATAATTATTATTATAAAATATGGAATTCATTTTACAAATTATATTAACTTAAGTTTAAAATTTAAATTTAAAAATAATCCCACAGAACTGATTGGGATGCAGTTTTATAAGAGAAAATTTTAAAGATATTGGAATGTTTTTTATAAAAATTAAACAAAATATTGATTATTGTGGAAAATATTTTACTAAATAATATATAATTGATTAAATTTTACTATAAAACAAATTTAAAATATTATTTTACTTTATAATTATTTAAATGAAAAAGTGGGTTTCAATTAAAATTAATTATTTTTCACTATTATTAAAAAAATATAATTTTAAGATGGATATGAAAAATTTAACTGATGATAATTTTACATAATGATTTAAAAAATATTTTTATTTTATAAAATTAATTTAAACAATTTCAAAAAATTAATTTTTATTATTGAGTATTAAATATGAATAGTTTTTTAAAAAACTGTATATTTTAAACAAATAACACCATTTTTAAAAATCTTGCTCATTATTATTAGTATGATATATTTATATAAAGACATAATTATTTTAATTATTTTAATAATTAATAATATTTATACGTTAAAGGATATGTTATAAATTTTTATTATGAATAATAATAATAATTATATATACTAATTTTGTTAAAACATAGTGTCATGTGTTACACAATATTAAATCATTGTTACATGTAAAACAAGAATAACTCATTATTGAGTATAAATCTTGTTATCCACTAAATTAAATTTATTTTATGAAATTAATTTAAAAAACATGAGGTGTTACAATAAGAGAATAATAAACCAATAGCATGTACCTAATAGTCAATATCACATGGACGTCGATGTATTGAGTTTGGGGTTCTATGCCTCGATTAAAATGGAAACTCCATCATTAATTATGACCAAGATGTAGTTTAGGATAGTTGGTGTGTGGTGTTCCTATATTATACAATATGTGTGTTACTATGTGAAATTATATGATTGTCCCTTCACTATTATTGATAATGAATGTTTTCATCTGTATATAAAATTTAATATCTATTTGTAGGTGGGGAACATTTCCCATAACATTTATTCATTACTTCAATATTTCATGGGCTACTAGGGGTGCCATAATTGAGTTTATCCAAGTATACATTGGGGAATGAGTTCTTCGAACACGGTATCGAGGATAGATTCCAAAATATACATGTATACATCCCATAATATTATTAAACATCCACATAAGATAAGTGAATGGTTATGTTCTACGAACATGAGTGTCCCTATAGCTTGGGGGAATGTGTTGGTATCCTTTCAACTTACATTGAAAATCACTATATGCTTTCCAAGTCCAATATTCTAGACACTATTTGGACTTGAAATTTTTTTGAGACACATATCCTAGTTATATATTCTTCCTTTGAGATTATTGATAGTTCTATAGAGGTGGATGGATGAATTAAAATGTAATGGAGGATCGATCTCCCATTGTTGTGTTTTATAGTCACATTTATACTCTAAAATAGATTATTGAGATTTTTGTTGTATTATTTAACATTTGACCACTAAAATAATATATTTAAATCCTATAGGTAAATGTAATCATTAAACCCTGATAGTGGTAAATTATCATTTAACCAAAAAGGTATTGATACCTATCAGTAGCTCATGGATATAAATTGGATAGAATTGAGATACTAGAGATCTATAGTGGTCTCCTTGGGGGAAATTTGTAAGGGACAACATATGTGTAACATCCCAGGTAAATAAAGATTATATCATTTTCATATTTATTAATTTTTTTGAATTAATTATTAATTTTTATTTAAAGGGGATGATATGTTCGATGTTTTACTTGATACGCGACAACGAATTTCTTGGAAAGTTTATGTTGCACAAAATGCTGAGTCATACTGAAAAATAATAATATAATATTAATTTAAATGGTAGTTATACCCTAGATGTTGTGTTGGTAGGAATGGAAAGAACTAACTTAATATGAATATAAATGTTTGTTAAATGTTTGTACATTTACCCAATAAATTTGATATGTTGGAAATAAGAAAAAATCTTATTATAATCATAAATACTCTAATAACCATTAAAAGGTCAATTTGCCGCCTTTTGATGGAAAAAACTCTTTAAATATAGAGTTGGTCACTTTTAAATTTATATTTGACAAAAAAATTCTTTTATAGAATAGATAAATTAAAAAATTATTTTTGTTAATTTTTGGTAATTTTCTGATGAGATTCAGTTTTCAATGAATATTGAAAAATACTGTATTCTAATTCAAAACTACATTTTAATATATTTAATTGATAAGTCTATATTTTATTTTTAATTTGTTTTAATGTGTAATAATATTATGTTTTAACCATTTAATCCAATTTTGGCCATTGGAAGTAATTTTACTTTGAAATTGGACATAAATAAGTGTCAATCATTTAGTAGTTATTATTTCATAAAAACACACTTTTTTGGTTTAATAGCGGGAATTAATTTAAAATTAATTTCTGCCACGTATGGGTTTTTAATTTTAAAATTTTGATTAAATATTTTTTATTAGGAGGTAAAATTAGTGTAAATCAGTAATTTTATTTTTAGACTTAATGAATGTTTACTTCAGTAATAATTTAATTGACCATGGATAAAGGGTAAATATGGTAAATAATGGAACATAAATATTATTATAATAATATTAAATTATCCTAAAATGTGTCATAATCCTATTGGTTGATACATTTGCGACCATTGGCATCTTTAGGTTGATTTTGGGACCCCATAGAGCCACTTGAGAGTGATAAAGACACTTTATATTAATTAATTTTAAATATAGAAAAAAATGACACAAACATATATCTTTTAGTAAATAAATTATTACATGGGGTTATATAAGTTATATAATCAACTATGAATATTAATTTGAAATCGAAAAATATTTCTTACATCTTGAATTTTTTTAGACATCAAATAAATAAAGTTATTTATAACTCAATAATGATATAGTATTTCCTTATTAATTAATGATTTAAATAAATAAGATTATAAAGATTGAAATAGTAAAAGAACCTGTCAAATTCTTAATGGAAGATTTTATTTATAACATTAGTTATCTTATCGTAGACTTTAATGATTTTTGGACCTTTATAAACCAAAAATAATTATATAATAAAATAATATTTTCATACATTCCTAAATAAACACTACTCACACATAGAAAAATCCCTCACATATAACCCATTACTCACCCTTATGAAGCCCCTTGTCTCAACCAAAATATTCCAATTAATCTTCCTACATCCCTCTTCTCCTCTTAGAATCCATCCCCTAGGTAGAAGGAAATTCAATTAAACCATTCGATTCAAACCAAAGGGAGATACCCGATTTAACAGTAACGTCTTCTCTTAAGTTCTATTGTATTATTTTACTTATACAACACCATAATATCTTTTTATTCATTTATTTTATAACTAAAATAGTATAATAAATATAGTAGGTTGTTTTTATGAGAAGTGTTTGAACTACACTTACGCACACCTCTATCTAATTGGTAAAGAATATATTGTTTCTGTGGATGATGAACTACAGCCTCACAAATTGATGATTGTTCAATCTTATACTACAACCTATTATGGTGTCCATTAAGATGGTAATATATTTATATTTGATATATATTAAATTTAAATTTTTTCTATGCTTCTGTATTTTTCATTTATAGAATACCTTTATGGTTTTCATAGTGGGTAAATACGATAATTTAATTTGAGGAAGTGCAGACTACCACCCCCAGAAAGTGATATGACTCGTTCATTCAATACATGGAAAGAATAAATGATGGAGATAATTAAATTATATATTATATTATACTATAATTATTATATTCCTATTTATCATTACATTTTCATTCCATTAAATATGAAATAGAAATAAATGTAGTGTTCATGCGTACGGGAGACTTATCGTCTCCATGAACGGTGCATTTCATTTGTTATCTATAAATGTTATGTCATATTATATATATATATATACTGGATATATATGATATATAAATCATGAATATTATTCTGGAGATAATTTAATTTCAACAACATGGAAAATTTATAATTATAACAAGTTCATTTTTAACTCATGTTTTGAACATCGAAAAAATGTCCGATATGAACACAAATAATTAACTAATTGTTATAGAAAAGTAAAAATTGTTATAAAATGAATAATAAATATAAATATGGATTTTAATCAAGTATAAATTATCTTTAGTTTATTATTCTAGAGATTAAAAAATGATCGAGTCATGTCGGACATGTGGTAAGGGGTTTCTTATCACACTTTTAATTTTGTGAGATTTCCATTATTCGCCACTTATTTCATGCATGAAGTATATTGTGTACTATAATATAATGTATATTATCATGATTATTTTTATATTTATGGTATTCTATGATTCATTTGGTGGTTATAAACTTTTGGTCATACGACTCGATTGATTATAACGTGGTAAGGGGTTTCTTATCTCACTTTTAATTCCGTGAGATTTTCATTGTTCCACACTTATTTATTACTTGTGGCGTATTTTGATTTTTCATTTGATATATATTATCATGATTATATTTATATTATTGGTATTTTTTTTATTTATATGATGTTTATTAACTTTTTTTCAGACGGCTAGATTGATTACAGCGTGGTAAGGGGTTTTCATCTCAAATTTTATTCCCGTGAGATTCATGCTATATTTTCCAATGTTTTCTTTTGTGTGGTGTATGTACTCCCCATTAATGTATTCAATGTGTAATATAAATTAATTTACAGGTATTTATATCTTCATTGTATGACCATTCATTAATGTGGCTTATGTTTTGTTAGTTACAAAATCGATAAGGGAAAATTTCACCCTCCTCTTTTTAGAACACTTTTTTTGTTATGTCTTTTAATTTACATCTTCTTTTGTTGGGATATGTTATTATATATCCATATTGCATTAAATGTTATGTCCAAATGATGAGATACCCTTTTTTATCTCATCAAATCATTTTCTTAATTTTAATGTGACACGGTTAGGCTATCGAATTTCTATAAGAGAACTTTTTAACCCAATTTCAATTCTTCGAGTTAAACTTCCACTTCATGATTATGTCATGTTATGAATATGTGTGAATGACCTCTCATTTTTTTACACTTAATAACCACTTATATTGGGTGTATTATTTTTGTGAGACATAATTATGTCATTTATTTGAAATTAATATAAAGATATGTTATTTGTAAGGGAATTTGTATCAATTTACATTCCATTGAGACTTTTTCATTGTTATATGCCAATTCACATTTATATGGTGTATACACTGCCATTTGACAAATTATATCATGAATATCTTTAATCTCAAGAAATTATAAGATTTGACTAATGATTATTCCTAAAATATTGGTATTCAAGCATCTCTCATTTAGTTTGGAACTCTTTAACTAAAATATCATATTAAATGTTTTAATGATTTATTCATCTAAATAATTCTCATTAATGTAAATGTTTTAAAAAATGGTTTCATGGATTTATTTATATGTACATGAATGTTTTGAAATTAAAATTTCTTTAAAAATCATCAAATTGGTATGTGACACTTTGATTCAAAAATCACTTTATTAAATGTTTTAAATGGTTCTAAAAATAGTTTGATAACGAATTGATTATTTGAATATCTTAAAATTATATATTGGGATTGCAATGTGGAAATTTTATCTTTCCATTATTCTTCTTTTTTTGTTATGAATATTTTATGGTATTGGGCATTGTTTATGTATATGGGTGGTTCTATGATAAACCTAGGGTAGGTGAGCTCGAGATAGCTCTCCAATGCATTGGGATACAAGATAGAGGAAAACCAGAGTGTTTCTCCTAAATGATTTAGGGAATATATTGTTATGGGTATTCCAAATGTAACTCCTTATGTAGATGTGAATGATACAATGTATTTATGTTTTTTATTACACAAGTTACCATAATGATTTAGGATTTCAGTGTTTTATTCATAAACATTATGATTTCATAAGGTATGTTATGATTGAAAAGTATGGTTTAATAGACTTGTATTTATCGATGGTTTAATGTTTCATTTCCTTATTTTAAAACCTTTACTGAGATTTTTATGCTCACCCAATTTTTGGAAATTTTTTTCACAAGACTTAAAGAAGAATAGGTTCAATGATGGGATCATGGAAAATTCATGATTTCTAAAACATGGAACTAGACATGTTTTTTAGAGTTTTTATTTTATGAAAAAATAGATACTGAGTAGAAGTGTGTACTTAGTTTTTTAAATGTAATGTAATAGATATGGCCTAATTCTTTAAAAATATAAACCTGAAAATATCCTCAATGTGAAATATTCATTTAATTAAAGAGTATGTATTGTTTAAGATAGGGTCCTTATAAATAGTATCAGTGGTCGGTTTAGATAACTTTCGGGATTATGAGTTTTCTTTAAACACATGGTTAGTCCCTATTTCTATTATTTCACTTAAATCCTTGTTTTATAAATTTTTCAGATCAAGGAATTTTGGTTATAAAATGAATGAGGAGTATCTCAAATGACATTCCTATCTCTTCCTGATGAGTGGCTTTCAATAATTAATGAAATGTCATGTTCAGATGATGGTGAAACTTTTTCTAGCATACAACTCACTTACAGGAAGTTGTTTGAGATATCAAACACCTCCATTATTCCTCGATATCATCATGTATAATGGGTTGTATTTAATCAAATAATACTTTCTCAATATTATCATATTTTATGAAAGGTAAATCTTATCAAGGAATTTTCAAATATTTTACCTTATCGCAATATTTTGAAGCATATTATGATTTTTAAAAAGGTGCTAAAGAAGGAGACCCTTGCACAACCTATTTATATTTTATATTACAATATAGTCTTTGAGCATATACTTATGGTATTTTAAAATGACCATTGATTGAATGTTTCAACTCCAATTCGGTCTGTATATTTTATAAAAATCATGTTTTATCAGATGTTCTAAAATTATATGTCAGACATGATTATTTTCTGAAACTTTTTTTCTGCGAACACCCATATGACCGAAGATGTATAATGTGTATTTGGATGAAGGAAGAAAATGATTTTGAAGGATATATAAATCATTGTTGTAAATAATGAATCTTCTACCTACATGAACAAGATGATGATTAAACCATATGGACACCATGATCATGGTATGATTTTATTTCTATTAGTAATATTTTTATTTTATTATATAGAGGTGAAAAAAAATTAAAATATATAATATGTTGAGGTCTTAATAAATTGGGATGAAAATGAAAGGAATAAGAAAACCTTTGAGGTTAAATCATGTTACAGTAATTTTTGATTTTTATAAAAAGGACATAGTATAAGATTGGGGACAACTCTTCACATCCAAAAATGCCGCAGAATCAATCCCACAACCGATGGGAGACAAGGGCACATCGCTTACCACTGTCCTTCGTGAAGTCCCTGTTTAGTATGACGTATTCTTTTAAGTTAAATTATTTTATGGATCATGAATAAGGTGATTTCAAGATCTTATGTTTTATCAAATAGATATCCTTAATATAGGAAAATAATTTGGTGATTAAGTGATAAAGGTTATATTATCATATTTTTTCTCTTTTGGAAACATTATATTCTTAAGGGAAATAGAATACTATGGGATCTGTTTTGTGGAGTAATGGTTGAAATTTTATTTTTGAAGAATCTATGTTTTTATTATAGACATATGACGATATGGTTTATTTATGGAAATGACTAACCTATCATGGAGAATATGTGATTATATTAATAACTTTTCGTTATGATACATTAAGAGTAACTGATTTTATTTAAAGATAAATGTTTAGATTTATCATGGAAGACTATCTGAATAAATCCTTCTGAAATTTGGGTTTCAATCATAGATTGGAAAAATTTGAAGAATTTTATGGATTGTTTTTCATTGAATGGTCTTTGTTGTACTCTGGGTATTGTTTGACAAATTTTTTAGATTATAAGAAGTTCTTCTTTTAGTAAATGATTATCCTTTAGGGGGATTATCTAATCTTGGAAAAACCATTTTGGTTTTGGTTAATGTTGAAAAACATGGAAAAATATAGTTTAATGTTTGTGGATTGTGTGATTCTGTAGTTGTTTATTTTTTCTCTTTCAATGTAAACATGTCATCTTGAATACTCTTCGTTTGGAGAAAAAATGAGTTTGTGGTAGAAATCTAGTAAAGGATGAATGTTTACATGAAAAGTGATCATATTTCCCTATGTTCTTATTCAACCTCTTAAATAAATTCATCAACATTATGAAAAGTGACATAAAACAAAAACTTTGTCCATTAAATTTTCCTACTGGGGAATCAAATGCCATTTAACACATCACATGTTTGTGATTTTCTGGAGGTTAGATTTTTCCAAATCATGTTTTCTTCTACTCTCCATCAAATTGTGATGGTTTGTTTCTATTCCATATCCATATTTTCCTACATGGAATCCTAGTATGGTCTATCTTGGGTGTCTTTTTTATTTCTATTTATTTCTTTCAGAGGGATATTTTTATTGACTCTTTTTTCGATGTGGGACTTTCAATGAAGTTCCAAGGCACAATTTTAAAATCGCGAGGACACAATTCCAAAAAAGGGGGAATGATGTAACATACCAGGTAAATAAAGATTATAACATTTTCATATTAATTATTTTTTTTGAAATAAATTTTAATTTTACTTTAAAGGGGATGATAGGTTCGATGGTGTACCTGATATGAAATAACAAGTTTCTTTGAAATCATATGATGTTCACAATGTTGATTCATACAGAAAAATAATAATATGCTATTATTTTAAATTCTAGTTAATGCCTAGATGATGTATTAGAGGGAATGGATATAAGTAACTAAAAATTGAAAATAAATGTTTGTTAAATGTTTTTACATTTACCCAATAAATTTTAGAGGCATAATAAAAGAATGAATCTGGTTTTAAGCATAAATACTTTAATATTAATTAAAAGGTCGATTTACCACCTTTTGATGGTGAACCCTTTTTAAATATATTTTTTGTCACTTTTAAATGATCCATTTAACAAAATTAAATTATTCTTTAGAATCATGACATAAAAATTTACTTTGGGTAAATTTTTGGAATTTTTCTGATAAAATTCATTTTAATGAATAGGTAAAAATACAATATTCTAATTGAAAACTACATTTTAATATAATTAATTTATATGGTTATGTTATATTTTTATTTTTTTTAAAGTTTAATTATATGATGTTTTAACCATTTAATCCAATTTTTGTTATTGGAAGTAATTTGACTTTTAAATCGGACATAAATATGTGTCAATCTTTTGATAGTTATTGTTTTATAAAAACAAGCTTTTTTTGTTTTGATAGTGGGAAGCAATTTTAAATTAATTTTCACCACTTCTGTGTTTCGAATTTTTAAAAAATGGATTCCATATTTCGAATTAGGAGGTAAAAATTGTGTAAATAGATAACTTTTATTTTTAGAAATTATGAATATTTACATTAGTGAAAACATTATTTACCAAGATTAGAGGGTAAATCTGGTAAATAAGGTAACAAAATATTATAATAATATTATTAAATTACCCTAAAATGTATCATAATCTAATTTTATGATACATATCCGACCATTTTCATCCTTGGGATGATTTTGGTACTCCATGGAGCCACATGGGAGTGATAATGACACTTTATATTAATTAATTTAAAGTAAAGACAAAAATGACACATACATATATCTTTTGGTAAATCAATTATTACATGGGGTTATATAAGTTATCTATTATACAATAAATACTAATTTGAAACCTAAAAAAATCATACATCATTATATATTGTTTATAATACTTATACAATAGATAAATAAAATTATTTATGACACAATAACGAGGCAGTATTTACCCCATTAATGAATGATTTAAATAAATAAGATTATATAAATTAATATAATATAAACAACTAGTCCAATTATTATTTGATGATTTTATATCGAAAAAAAGTCATATTATATTTGACATTAATGATTTTTGGAACTTTATAAACCAAAAATTACTATATAATAAAATAAGTTTTTCAAACATTCTTAAAGAGCCCCTCCTCCTCGTTATTGAAATCCCTCACTTGTAACCCATTCCTCACACTTCTCAAGCCACTTGGATCATCCCAAATCTACCCAAATAAGCTCCCTAAATCCCTATCCTCCTTCCAGGAGCCTTCCCTTAAGCAGAAGGCAATTTAATTAATCATTTTGGTTCAAAACAAAGGGAGATACCCGATTTAAAGGTAATGTCTTCTCTTAAGTTATTATTTATTATTTCACTTCTCCAACCCCCTAAACTATTTTTATTCCACTATTTTATGACAAATACAATATCCTCAATATTATAGGTTGTTTTTATGAGAAGAATTTGAACTAAACTTACACACAACTCCATCTTATGTGTAAATAACATACTATTTCTGTAGACGATGAACTACTGCCTCACGAAATGACGATTTTTCAATATTCTCCTACCACATCTTATGGTAGATATTAAGATGAAATATGCTTCTTTATTTATCATTTATAAAATATCTTTATGGTTTCCATAGTTGGTAAATACGATAATTTCATTTGGGGAAGTGCAGACTACCACCCCCTCAACATGATATGACTCGTTAATGCCATATGCGGAACGTATAAAGGATGGATGTAATTAAATTATATATGATATTATAATATAATTATAATATAACTATTTATCATAAAATTTTCATTCCATAAAAAATAAAATAGAAATTAAAGTAGCATTCATGCGTATGTACGGCTTACCGTCTCCATCAACGGTGTATTTCATTTATTATCTAAAAATGTTATATACTATTATAATTACAGACACACATATATATACTAGATATATATTATATATATGAAATATAAATCATGAATATAATTCTGGTTATAATGGAATTTTTACCACATGGACATTTAATAATTATAACAAGATCATTTTTAACTCAAGTTCCGAACATCAAAAAAATGTCTGTTATGAACTTAAATAATTAACTACTTATTATAAAAAGGTAATAATTGAAATAAAAAGAATAATAAACATTAAAAAATATCATAATAAAGTTGAAATTATCTTTATTTTATTATTCATAAGATTAATGAATGATCGAGTGAAGTCAGACGCGAGGTAGGGGGTTTCTTATCTCACTTTTATTTCCGTGATATTTCCATTGTTCGCCATTTATTTATTGCATGTGTTGTATTGTTTACTTCCATTTGATATATATTATCATGAATATATTTTTATTCATTGTATTTTATGATTAATTTGGTGTTTATTAACTTTTTTTCATATGACTCGATTGATTACAACGTGGTAAGGGGTTTCTTATCTCACTTTTAATTCCATGAGATTTCCATTGTTCGACACTTATTTATTCCATGTGGTGTATTGTGAGCTTAAATTTGATATATATTATCATTATTATATTTATATTCATGGTATTATGTGATTCATCTTACAGTTATTAACTTTTGGCCATACAAATCAATTGATTACAACATGGTAATGGGGTTTCATCTCACTTTTTATTCTCATGAGATTCATGCTATATTCGCCACTGTTTTCTTTTGTGTATTGTATGTACTTCCCATGATTGTATTCACTATGTAATATTCTATAATAAATGGGTATTTACATCATCATTGTATGACCCTTATTTAATTTGGCGTATGTTTTACATCATGTTTATGGGTGGGATTATATAAGGATATTGGAACCTAAGTTATTTTAGTAATGCTTTCCACCCGCAGAAGGAAGTAAAATTTTAACGTACCATTTCTGTACTAGAGGACATGTTGTATTGCCCTGACCCCAGTTAACCAGAGTCTGTGCATTACTACATAACATTGGCCTGATTCAAGGAATCATGTCCCGAAATAATGATCAGTTTAGTATCCTTGAAAGTACTAGATACAGTCATAAGTTTTGCATTACATCATGAAATAAAAACAACAACAACATTTTTTCCCCTTTTTAAACACACTTATATCCTTATCGTATCCCTTAAAGTCAACCATATAATTCTTCTAAACATATTGGGAAAAATAAAACATAAAATGGGTGAGCATAGATGTTCAGTAAGAATAACAATATAGCAAAAACATTAAAAAATAAGCATAAACATTTAGGGCAATGTATAAGAATGAAACAAAATCCTTTTAAACCTGAACTTTAGTATAATATGGAAAAGGTAAAATAAAATAATGCCATTTACTTATTCACATGGATATTCTACAAGTTTAATAATCAAAATAAATATCAATATCCACTTTCATAATGATGGAATGCATAATGTGAGACTTCATAACCACATAGTCAAGGCCTTGTGCCAAGACTAAAAATATTATCTTTTCAAGGATTTGTGCTAAGACACTAGTTTTTTTCATGAGACCTACTGATTCATCAAGGATAAATTGTGGGCTCCACCTGTCACTTACTAATTCCAATGCATTCCTCATATGCAAAGGTTTAAACATAACATAAACATTCATATTAAAACTAGTATACGAAATGTCAATACTTTATCCATAAACCATGAATGGTATCAAAATAACACATCCATAGTCAAACATACCACAAAACTATCCATACAGTAAGGAATAATATTATCGTAAATGATCAAGAATAATATCCCAAAAAGGATGTTGACATAGTTGAAAATGATCAGTAAAAATATATGATAGAAATATCCCTTTTTCATGAAAACATTTACATGTCTCACTATTTATCAAGAAGCATGTTTAAAAGAGATTTTTGAATCAAAGTTTCATATACCACTTTGAAACATTTAAAAGGAATTTTGATTTTAAAACATTCATGTCTATATAAATAAATTCTCATTTCAAATTTTAAAAGATGGACATTAATGAGAATGATTTAGAAGAATAAATATTTAAAACATTTTAAATGATATTTTAGTTAGAGTTATTAACCAAATGGGATATGCTTGAATAAAAATAATTTAGGTAATCATGAAATTATTATATCATGAAAATAAAGGGATTCATGATATACTATGTCAATGTATAGTATATAAACCATATAAAAGTGAGTTGGCATATAACAACAAAGAAATCTCAATGGACTATAAGTTGAGATGAATACCATTATAAAGACCATATCTTTAGATTAAGGATAAATCAATGACATAATTATTTGTGAAAAACATAAATACAGTCAATATTATTGTATATGAATTGTAAATCAATCAGAGGACAGTCACACATATTCTTGTAAAAACAACACCAATGACTTGGATGTTTAACTCAATGAATAGAAATTGAGTTAAAATTATTCTTATCAAGTTTATATCGACGACTTGAGAATTTATAAATGTCCTGATTATGTGTATAAAAAGTATATCCACAAAAAGGGGAGTGGAAATTACTAAATAAGTAAATACATAGTGATTTCACACATAATATTGGTGTAAAGTAATCAATGACGTCTGCGTAAAATAGAATGAGTGGAAATTAAAATTTAAAATTCCCTTACCGATTTGGTGACTTTGGAAACATACACCCCATGTAATATAGATCATCCAATTATTATGTAAATACAAATAATTTAAATTATATTACATAAACAATATTTTCATGGGCAGTACATACACCACAAAAAATGTAGCAGTGGAAAATATAGCATGAATCTCACGTGAATAAAAGTGAGATGAAAACCCCTTACCATATACTTTTCCTTGGTGGAGGGTACATTAACCTCTTATATAATAGTTAAATCATTGTTATTAAAATATAAAATGACTATATACATAAATATGATATCATATATCATCCTCTAATATTGCTTTGTTAATAATATTTTTGTAGTATCATCGTTTCTCGAGTTTAATGAAATATTTTCTTTTATATAATCGGTTACGTAAGTCATGTTTTTAATTGATAGGATGGATTATATTTATATCCATAATGATATTAAGTTCTTAAACATTATTGTTAATCATAAAATAAATATCATTCTTGAATGATTATGATGGGGAATGAATCTCATCGTGTTAGTGGAGACGATAGTCCGTTCGTACGCACGAGTGACAATATCTTTATATTGATGGTGAAATCATATGTAATTGGATGGTATATCATATATAAAGAATAATTAACACATAATATTTATTATTTACATCATTTATAATCACTATTATAACCATCAAAATAATTAAGTGTTTGAATAACAAACTACCCCAAGACGTGGAGACGGTAAACCGTACGTACGCATGTATGTTGACTTTGTCGTTTATAGGATGGATAGAATAATGAATATGGTTGTATAATTTTTATAATAAATAACATTATATATAAGATACTGGAGTTATTATTTTATAATGGAAACAACAAAGTATGAGGAAGTGGAAAAAGAAAATAACTTGAAAGAGGTGATGAGATATTTACCTCTTCTTCGGGTTCTTCCTTTTGATTTGATCAAAAGGGATCCTTTGGTTGGCTTTATGACCAAAGGAAGGGCCCTAGGATGAGGGGAGGAATTTTGGGAGGATATTTGGGTAGGGTTTTTCCGATCCAAAAGTTTTTGGAGCTGTGAAATTAAGAGAAGGGGAAGTGCCCTTTTATAAGAGATGTGAGGGTCACTTTAGTGAAATCTTGAACTATTATTTTATAATAAAATCCTTTTCGGTTTATAATGGACCCAAAACGAATTATTTAATGTATAAAGTGATTATGGCTCTAAAAAATCTCATCCAATAGGTTTTAGATAGGTTTAGGTTATCATAATAACCTTATCATTTAGATTTAGCTCTTAGTTAAATAGATTGACATTTAAAATGTCACTTCGTATTTTTATATTATATGGTTAATAAAAATACCATAACAAGCCAAAATAACCCCATGTAGTTCATTATTAATATATATAACTTTTTCTAAGTCCTTTGGAAGATCCTTAGATTTTTAATAATATTATATCAATTAATAATATAATATTCGTTTTAAAAACTCAATTATGTCAATTTTGACAAAATTTAGTATTTAATTTTTTTGAAATACACAAAACATTATCACTTAAAATAAAATTTAATTAACTAACCCTAAAATTTAATATTAAGCTATAAAATTAGTGTAACTAATAAAAAGTTTCAATTTACATTTATTTTTATATTTATAGTATCATTTATTATAATATTTCATTAATATGATAATTACTGCATCAACATTGGGTCATAAATAAATTAGATTATCTAATGTCTAACAATTATAAATAAAATAAAATTATTTAGGAAATATTGTTATCTTTGTAATTAATATTTATAGTCTAATTTATATTTTGTGTATCCTTATATTAAAAAAAGATTAGTTATTAAACAATGAATTTAACTCTTTTTAACTCTTCGTTAAATATAATAATAATAAATTTCCTAATATCATCCATGTGGACCAAATAGGTTCATATTTTCTTCATAAGGTTGTTTTTGGTCTAATTCAACTTATATAATATAATTAGGACTTGTTTTAGGGTAATTATGATATCATTTTTACCCTTAATTACCCTATTTACTTTTAACCGTGGTAAATAAATATCAAATGTTACTATACACCAAAAATTATTTTCATATTATTGAACCATATTTTACTTACTTATATTAACCGTGTCTCTTTTAGTTTTAAAATTCTACTCACAAAAGTGGTAAGACCATGTTTTATTCAAATTTGCAAATGCTCCTAGGAGGTGGGTAAATGACGGTAAAAAGTTGAATAAAATTTTATACATCTAATTTTTTTATAAAATGACTCAAATGACATAAATTTAACTTATATAGATATTATATATATCTTTTTACTTAAAATAAATTTAAATAAAATAAATTTTTTTTTAAATAAAAGTCGGTTTTAAACTATAACGCATGGTTTTTAACTATTCATCAAAAATTGAATGTTTTCAAAAAAATAAAAAACAAATAAACTAAGATAATTCTGATATTCAGAATTCAAAAATGAAATCTATTTTTCCCTATTAAAAACTTAGAAGATTCATTAATTAATTTAAAATCAATTCTCGTTTTCAAAACCAAAAAACGGGGTTTTAAAAAGTAAAACCTATAAAAATATTGACATTTGTTTATGTAAAATATAAATGTGAAATTACTTATAATGACCTAAATTGTATTAAATGATAAAAATATAATCTAATTATACTTCCAAACCATTAAAATATATAATTTAATAATATATATTTTTTCGATTAAAAAAGTTGTTTTTTATTAAAATATAATATTTTTCAGCATTCATCAAAATATCAAGTTATCATAAAAGTAACAAAAATTTATCCAAATTAAATTTTTATGCCGTGATTATAAAAAAGAATTTAATTTCATTAAATTGGATATATAAAAGTTTAAAATATTTGTTTTAAAAGGGGATTGGCATTAAAAGGTGGTAATTTTTTTTTTTGAAAAATACATCTTTTATTTGAAAAAATTAATTTGTTCTTATATTATGTCTATGAAACACAAAATATATATTCTAAAATTATATGGAGTATAAAAAATAAATAATTCAGTTAATAGTAATCATAACTACTATTGAACGACTAGTTTGGTAAGTCGTGGTTTGCTCAAACTCGGTGTTGCGTGTAGCACAAGATATTTAATTATTTTAAAGAAAGTAACTTATTATGAAATCATGGGGTGTTACATTCTTCCCCCTTTTTGGAAATTACATCCTCGTAATTTTAAAATTGGGCTTGGGAACTTCATTGAAAGTCCCACATCAGAAAAAGAGTCAATTAATCTATCTCATTAAAAGAATGAAAGATAAGTACAAAGGTCACCTGAGATAACCCATACTAGAATTCCGCGTAAGAAAATATGGATATGGAAGATAAACTAAGTGTCATGTTCTTATGGACAGTGATAGAAAACATGATCAGGAGAAATTTAACAACAAGAAAACCACAAATTTTTTAGGAGATAAATGGTCATTAGTTTCCTAGTAGGAAATGTAAATGGATAACATTTTTGGTTTTATGTTCTATTTATTAATGTTGAGGAATTTATTTTTGATATTGACTAAGAACATAAAGTGATATACTAACTTCTTAAGTATAGTTTCTTCTGTTAATAAATATATACCACCAAGTAATCTTTTTTTCATACGATGAGTACTGAATATGACCTGGTCACACCTGAAGTGCGGGAATCAACATCTAGAGAATCAAATAATCCAAAAAAGATAAACTATATATATTTACCGTTCCTTTAAATATTAACCAAATCCAAAATGGTTAGTACAATATAAGATTATCCCTCAAAAAGGATAATCCTTTAGAGAAGGAAATATTAATCCTAATTTCTAAAATTAAACCAACAATATTGAAAGAACAATAAATACCATTCAGTAAATAACTATCCATTAAAATTATCAATATAATCCAAAATAATATTGAAACCCAAAACATAGAAGAATTTCATTACACAGTATTCAACGTTAAATTTTATCTTCTAATAACATTGACTACTATTAAAGTCACTTTCATTAAAGTAATTAACCTAATCAAATATTCTATATGATAGGTTAATCATTTCCACAAATAACCCAAATCACAATAAATCCACAATAAATACATATACAAGAATACATCATTACTCTTTAAATGAAATCACATAATATTCTATTTTTCTTAGACATATAGTGTTCCCAACATAGCGAATGTCTTCCAAAATAACATTTATCACTTAATCACCAAATCATTTTCCTATACTAAGGATATCCATTTAATAAGACATAAGATCCAAAATCAACTTATTATTGATCAAAAAAATCATTTAACTAAAAATAATTTGTCACACTAACCATGGAATTCACGTAGTCCAGTGGTAGGCGATAAATACCAATCACACTTCAGTTTTGTGTTCAATTCCTGAAGCTTTTTCCGACTCGATGGGTTGTCACACGGTCTGTGTGTTTTCCTTTTTCAAGAACTATATTTTATAACATTCCCAAAATGAGATAAATTATTCAAAATTACTATAACATAATTTAACCCCCAATGTTATCTCATACCTTGAATTTTTTATCCCAAAAATTCTTAAACTATAATTGCCTCAAATTCATGGATCATATAAACCCAAACGGTTCTTTATAACTATATCCACAGAAGAAAATATAATTCTTTCCAAAATATAATTTTCACATAACAAACTACATGGTTACACATACAAGAGAATAGTCTTCCAATGTAATCCCATACTTTTAAACATTTCTCCATCCATTTATTTTCAAATAGGTTATTCCTTGACATAGAGGTTATTCTATAGAAAATCGCATTGACTCATGTAATGATAAGGTCCCTAATATTTACGGGAAATGATAGTAATTAGATTATTACGATCATTTTTTATTTTTTTCTATAATACCTTTCATTTTTTCTCAGAAATTATTTAAATTATATCCTTCTTTCCCAAAAATGAAGAATTTCTTTTTTCTAATGAGACACTTTCCTGGGTGTCTCCTTCCACATTTCCTGTATGATAAAAATTGAGCTTTCTTCCCTCCATGGTATCCACTACTGGAGCTCTTATCATTCACCGCCTTTCTATTCACTATTGAGTCTGAGAGTTGGTTAATATATATGTTGTTGAACATATTTTTGGAAAAATAATTTGGAATGAACACGATATCTTTTACTTTTATCAACATTCCATTTCATTGCCCATTTCCACCAATATTCCCAACTTGTACATCCTGTTCAATGTTACTATGACTTCCTTGGAATCTAGCAATTGACTAACAATAAAAATAATAGTGTGAGTCATAAAATAATTTAGAGGATATCATAACACCTTATTTTCAATCTAAAATACCTTAGGATTAACCAAGGTTATTTATTCTCTTCTTATATTCAAATCCTTCAAATCGGTTAGTAATGAAAATGTAAATTATCTGAAGAATATCCCCCTGGAGTGTCTTAACCAAGAGTGCAGAAATAACCATTTTCGTGCACCAGTTCTCATTTGAGTCTAGCTCAAATCGGTGTTTTATAGTTTTACCCCTAGGTACATATAGTCCAAAGCCACCTCTAACTACTCATATCAAGAAAAAGATTTATTTCTTGGAAAACTCACAAACGCTCTACAGTACCAAAATTTTAGGATGTTATTCTATACTAATCCTCAAATTATATCTTAGGTTGATGGTATTTAATTAGTGTTATTATAAATCTAGCTTCTATGGTTCGTACTAAACTGCCTCTAATACCAATTGTAATTCTCCAACCCTAGTTACACAGAGTTGGTGCATTATTACCCAACATTGGAAGGATAGAAAAAATCATGTCCCGAAATACCGATCAGGCTTTGCTCTCTCACCCTTTGATTGTTGTTCACGGTGGTGGCTTCTTTGGCTCGACCGTCATGACGATGCGCTTGATTCAGCCCCCTTTGCTTGAACCCTCTCTCTGGTTTAGGTTTCACGACGGCGCATTCATCCTTTGACCGAGTCCCAGATTCAGTGGGTTGAGGGAGTATTTCCATTCTCGGATGCAGGCACTTGGTGGTTGGGCGTGGCCTCCGGGGGTCATCTGGTTGGTGGCGATGAGATTTGAAACAAGAGCTGGTTCTTGACCGGGTTCAGTTCCGTTTTTCTTTTTACAGTTTTTCCTTTCTTCCTTCCCACATCTGGTTTCTATTTTGGTGACTTTGCGATGGTATTATGCGGATGGATCTGGAGGTTTCGAACCGATGTTGATGCTCCAGAGGAGGCAGGACGAGCTCTCCTATTTTTCATTTCAATATTGGGGTTATTTCTTTGGTTTTCTTGTTGTATTTAGAGATATGGTTTTAGGATGTAGGGCCGGTCTCTGATTCGAAGATGAGAGGTTTTAATTTTTGTTATGCGGTGATGAAGACGATGATTTCTTGGTTCCTGTTCCTGTTGGACATGGTGTTTTTGGCAAAGATGATGCTCTTCGTTTTTGTGTTTTTCCTCTGTTGAATGAACTGGAAATGCCGATGGAGGGGGTTTCGGTCTGCTGTGGGTGTTCTCGTGACTGTTCTATTCTCTGGTGACCTGCAAGGATGGCGATGTACCTGCAAGGATGGTGATGTGTTATGATGGGATCGCTGCTCGAGGTGCAGCGCGTGGTCTACGGTGGAGTGAGGTTGGAGCAGATTATGAAATTGAATTTAGCTGATTTCTGTATTTCGGTTTCTGGTTTCCCTTAACTCGGCTTCGGGTACCGGATCCCCCAAACCAGCTTTGGAAAATAAAATAAAAAGTTTGCATAGTATAAGACTAAAACAAAAGCCTTTTGAACTTGAACTTCAGCATACTATTGCAAAGATAAAATCCAATAATTCACTTACATATTCATATAGATAATCTACTAGTCGAATAATCACATGAAATATCAATATCCAATTTCATAAGTATAAAATTTATAATGCCAGACTTCATAACCACATAGTTAAGGCCTTATGCCAAGACTACAAATAATATTTCCTCAAGGCCCTGTGCCAAGACACTTGTTTGTCTCATGGGATCTACTGATGCATCGAGGAGCAAGAGTGGGCTCCACCCATCACTTACTAAGTCCAATGCATTCCACATATGAAATTGTTTAAACATAACATAAAAATTTGTAAAAAAACTAGCATACGAAATGTCAATACATTATATATAAATCCTGAATAGTATAAAAACAACACACCCATAGTCAAACATATTACAAAACCTTCAATACTATATGGATGATTTGTATCATAATAAATCATCCTCGATCAAGAATAATATCCTGTAAAAGATGTTGACATAGTCACAAATGGTCAGTAAAAATATCTGAGAGAAATATCCATTTTTCATGAAAACATTTCAAAGTCTCAGTATTTATCAAGAAGCTTGTTTAAAATAGATTTTTAAATCTAAGTTTCCCATACCAATTTGAAATATTTAAAACTAATTTTAATTTTAAAACATTCATGTTCATATAAATAAATCCTTAAAACCATTTTTAAAACATGAACATTAATGAGAATGATTTAGATGAATAAATATTTAAAACAATTAAAATGATATTTTTCTGAGAGTTCATAACTAAATGAGAGACCTTGAATAAAAATAATTTAGGTAATCAAAAAATTATAATATCATGAGAATAAAGGGATTAATGATATACCATGTCAATGTACAGTATATTCACTATATAATAGTGAGTTGGCGTATAACAATAATGAAGTCTCAATGGAATGTAAGTTGAGATGAATTCCTTTATAAAGAGCGTATCCTTTGATTAAGGATAAATCAATGAAATAATTATGTGTGAAAAATATAAATACACTCAATATGATTGGATATTCAGTGTAAATCAATCAGATGACATTCACAAATATTCTTGTAAAAACAACCCCAATGACTGGGATGTTAAACTGAATAAATAGAAATTGAGTTAAAATTACTCTAATGATGTTTATATCGATGAATTGAGAGTTTATCAATGAAGTGATTATTTGTATCGAACGAATATCCACACAAATGGGAATTTAAATTACTACATAAGTAAATAAATATTTATTTCACACATAATCTTGGGGTAAAGTAATCAAAGAAGTTTGCGTAAAACCGAATGAGTGAAAATTGAAATTAGAAATTCCCTTACAGATTTGGTAACATATGAAACATACACCCCATAAAATAAGGATCATCCAATGATGATGTAAATACCCATAAATTAAATTATATCACACAAACAATACAATCATGGAAAGTACATACACTACACACAAGTTAGTAGTGGAATATATAACATGAATCTCACAAGAATAAAAGTGAGATGAAACCTCTTACTTTGTACTTATCCTTGGTTGAGGGTATGTTATACTCCTTTATAATGGTTAAAACATTTTTATTAAATTATAAAGAACTATATACATAAATATGATTTCTTATATGATCCTCTAAAATTGCTTTGTTAATAATATTTTACTAGTATCATTGTTTCAGGTGTTAAATGATCTATTTTCCTTTATATACTCAGTTATGTAAGTCATGTTTGTATTGGATAGGATGTATTTTATTCAAATATAGAATGATTTAAAGTTCATATACATTATTTTTAATCATAAAATGAAAATTATTCGTCAATAATTATGATGGGGAATGAATCTCATCGCGTTCGTGGAGATGGTAATCTGTAAGTACGCACGAGCGACAATATCATTATATTGATGGTAAAATAGTATGTAATTGGATTGTATATCATATATACCGAATAATTAACATTTTATATTTATTATTTAAATCATTTGTACTCATTATTATACCCGTAAAAAAAATGAAGTCTTTAAATAACAAACTACACCACGACATGGAGACAGTAATCCATGCGTACGGACGTATGGTGACTTTTTCATTTATAGGACGAATAGAATAATGAATATGGGTGTACCATTATTATAATAACATCAAAATATATAGAAGATATTGGAATTATTATTTTATAATGGAAACAACAGAGAAAGAGGAAGTGGAAGAATAAAGTAACATGAAAGGGGTGATGAAATATTTACCTCTTCTTCGGCTTCTTCCTTTTGATTTGATGAAAAGGGCTCCTTAGGTTGGATTTATGACCTAAGGAAGGCCTCTAGGATGAAGGAATAAATGTTGGAAAGATATTTGAGCAGGGTTTGGCCGAGAAAAAAGGCTACGGAGCTATGAAAATATGATAAGGGGAAGTTCCCATTTATAAGAGATGTGGCGGTCACTTTAGGAAAAGATTAAAATATTATTTTATAATAAAATCATTTTCGGTTTATAATGGATCCAAAATATATTATTTAAAAGAAAAGGTGGGTATGGATCAGAAAATTTTCAACCAATAGGTTTTAGAAAGGTTTAGGTCATCATATTAACCTTATCTTTTAGATTTAACTCTTAGTTACATCGTTTGACATTTACAATGTCTCTTTGTATTTTTGTATTATATGGTTAATAAAATAACTATAACAAGACAAGAGAATCCCATGTGGTTCATTATTAATAAATATAACCTTATATGAGTCCCTTTTAAGAAAAATATATTTTTAATAATATTATATTAATTAATAATGTAATATTTGTTTTAAAAACTCAATTATGACAATTTTGACACGATTTAGTATTTGATTTTTTAAGTCATAAATACATTATCACTCCTAGTAAAATTTATTTAACCAACCCTAAAATGTCATATTAAGATAAAAAATTAGTGTAATTCCTCTTAAGTCCCAATTTACATTTATTTCGATATTTATAATATCAATTATTTTAATACCTTATTAATATGGTAATTAATGCATCATCATTGTGTCATAAATAAATTAAACAGTATATTGTCTAAAAATTATAAAAAACATAAAATTATGTAGAAAATCTATTTATCTTTCAAATGAATATTTATAGACGAATTTATATTGCGTGTAACCCTATATTAAAAATGGTTCTGTTATTAAACATTGAATTTAACTCTTTCAACTCTTCTTTAAATAAAATAATAATAAATGTCCTAATATCATCCTAGTGTACCAAAAGCTTCATATTTTATTAATAAGGTTGTTTTTGGTCGAATTATACTTATCCAATAGAATTAGGACATGGGTTTGGGTAATTATGATATAATTTTTACCTTTAATTACCCTAATTACTTTTAACTTCGGTAAATAAAAATCAAAAGTTACTATTCGCCAAAAATTATTTTCATATTCTTGAACCACATTTTACATAGTAATATTAACATTGTCTCTAGAATTTTTGAAATTCAACTCACAGAAGTGGTAAAATTATGCTTTATGCAAATTTGCAAATGTTTCTAGGAGGTGAGTAAAAGACGGAAAAAGTTAAATAAAATTTTATACATCTAATTTTATTATAAAATGACTCCAATGAATTAAATTTAATTTATATAGGTTCGATATATCTATTTTTAATTAAAATAAATTTAAATAAAATTAATAATTATTTAAATAAAAAGTCTGTTTTAAACTATAACGCAGTGTGTTTCACTATTCATAAAAAATTGAATGTTTTCAGAAAAACACTAAAAATTTACCCTAAGATAATTCTAATATTCTGAATTCAAAAATGAATTATATTTTACAAAATTCAAAACATAGATGTTTCAGTAATTAATTTATAATTAATTCCCGTTGTCAAAATTGAAAAAGGATTTCTTAAAAAGAAAAAACTATCAAAAGATTGAATTGTGTTTGTGTCAAATTTAAACGTGAAATTACTTATAATTACCTAAATTTTATTAGATGATAATAATATAATCTAATTATACTTCCAAACCATTCAAATACATAATTTATCACTATAAATTATTTCTATTAAAAAAGTTGTTTTCAATTAAAATGTAGTATTTTTCAGCATTCATCAAAATATGAACGTTATCAGAAATGTAGCCAAAATTTACCCAACATATATTTTTATGTCATGATTCTAATGAATAATTTAATTCCATTAAATTGTAAATATAAAAGTGTCAAATATTGGTTTTAAAAAGGGTTCTCTATTAAAAGGTGGTAAAATTTTATTTTTTGCAAAATACATCTTTTATCTAAAAAATTGATTTTTTTATTATATTATGATGTAGAAACACATAATATGTATTCTAAAATTATATTGAGTATATAAAATTCATAATTCAGTTAATACTATTCATAACTTCTTTTGAACAACTAGTTTGGTAAGTCGTGGTGCGCTCGAACTCGGTGTTGCATGTAGAACATGCTATTGAATTACATAAAAGAAAATAACAAACTACGAAATTTTGGGGTGTTACACATGTTAAGGGATTGTGACCAAGATTTTTGGGGATCATGCGAAAATCATAAGTCACATGTTTATTTTTTAAAAATAATAGTTTCAATGCTATGATTCAGATGGAACCATTTGAGGTCCTCTATGGAGGACCGTGTTGATATCCATTGTGTTGGATGAAAGTTGGGAAACAGAGTTATTGGGATCAAGAATGATGAAGGAGACGTCCAAAAATGTTTAGTCGATTCAGAAATAGATTACTCTAGAATAGACTTGGATGAAGTTCTTTGCAGATAGGTGTCATCGGCCTATTGAATTTCGGGTGAGTGATCATGTGTTCCATCTATTTTCACCATGGTTTGGTCTCTAGTGGATTCAAATGCATGGTATGTGACACCTAGGTATGTGAGGATATTCAAGAATTTGGAAAGGATTGGACTATTTCTATACCAAATGGATATACCATAGTGGAATAGTGGTATGCATGATGTATTTCATGTGTCTCATCTTGGAAAATATCACTTTTACCAAACATATCTGGCTGATTTTGATTATATTGATCTTGAGAAAGATGTGTCCTTTGAAGAGAATCTGGTTCGTATTGTGAATCGTAGTGATAAATTCTTATAGTGAAAAATGTGTCCCTCAGTTAGAGTCTTATAGAAACATGGTAATGTTAAGGAAGATACATGAGAAAGAGTGTAGAATGTGTGGTCCCAGTTTCCCAATCTACTTGTGTGGAAGGTTCAATGATGGTTGATAAGAGAAGCTTGATGATGAGCCATTATAAAGAAGATAGGTTTTATGTTCCCTGACTTCATAGAGGTATGTTCCTATTTAAACATTTTATTAAGTCTACAATTTTTGTTAATGTTATTTTTATCAGATGTATAAGGGGGTTCCTGGATTTTTTGGGGTTCAAGAAATGATGTAAAGGGGATTTTGTACATAAAATTCACGTTGCACGGTTGGCACACTATTAGAGGTAAATGTCTACCCAAACCATGATATCAATGTGGAGGTGTGCACTATTAAAAAAAGCAAGAAATGGGGAAATACAAAGTGTGTGGTCTTGGAGAGAGAAATTCCACACTTTTTGCTCACATTTTTCCTAACCATGTGGAACTTCCAAGGAAATTATGAGACCTCAACCCCTATAAGAGAGTATCCTACACAAAATTTGTGCATGATTTGGTAATCTGCATGGCCAAACTATGTTCCTATTTAAATTTGGTAATTTTCATATGTTCCTCTCAGTATTTTATTTTTCTTATGCGATTTTCCCCATTTATTATTCTCTCAACCCTACTGTTGAACATAAGCCCCAAAATCATGCCAATGGTGGTTCTTCGTCGATTTGTGACCATTTAGAGTGTCTTTGGTTGCAGATAAAATATCCATGTTTTTCTAATGCTCATCTTTTTTCTCTTTCTCACATTAGTTATTTTATATTGGTTTAATTTCATATGAATCCATAAAACCATATATTTCTATTAAACATTAAATTGGTGAATTTAAGGGTTCTGAATCCAGATCTATATGTAAGGTAAAGGCTGTTTTCATCATCATATATTTTCTAGGAGTTCTAAATGTTATATATTATATATATTTAATTATTGATTTTTACATGTGTGGTTGTGATATTTCTTCCCTATTTAATTGATTTTACATTATTTAGTAAAATTTTGTAAAATTGTAGGCTAAACAATGATTTATACCCCTCAAGATCCCCATAGAATGTGCTGAGGATGAATTTACTGATTAAGGGACACCCAAGGGGTGCACCAATAATCCCAAATATAGATCATGTCATTGTTAATAAGGAAATTTATTTATATTGAAATACATAACCTGGTTAAAGTATTGACATGTTAGTTTAAATTATAATTGGAATCAATAATGTTTGTGTCTAGTGGTTGATATCATCTTAATGGATTGTTTGGGATCTAATTAATTATTTTGGAAATAATACAGAAATTTTTTTAAGTGATTTATTAAATTTAGTGGAAATGTTTATGTTTCATAATGAATATTAAATGGTGAACTTGTTAAATAGGGAAAATCTTGTGAATTGATAAATGTGTTAAATTAGATTGCGTAATAAGAAATGGATGTTCATGTTAAATGGGAAAATGTATAGGGATTGTGAAAAATACCAATTTAGTAAAGTCATGAGAAATGGAAATGTGTTAAATTGGATAGGAATTGAAATTGGATAATGAGATACTGAGTTAAGGCTGGATTTTGATTCATATATTGAATAATTATTATATATAAATATCTTATTTATTGATTTATAATGTTTTTGATATGGTATATGTGGAAAATGGATAAAAATGAACAATCAGATGGCTTGATAGTTGGTGGGTATTAGACCTGAGTATCTACTCCCAAGGGTTTGGTTAGAGTGAGGCTAAAAAATCCACACTATATTTCATGGGTTAGGGACGGGGACCAATGCTCTATACCTCTAATAGATGGATTTGATGAGACTACCCTAATTGAGGCTCTATGGAATGTGTGGTGTAAATTTTTATGAATTTTTTTATCCCTAGATAAATAAGAAATATCATGTATACCCTTATGATTAATATTTGATTGGATTATCCCATTGTGTAAACAATGTAAATGCCTAACACATGGAATGTGTATTGGAAATGATCTATATGATGATTATGGACTAAATGATGAACATGGAACTAAAGATATATGTGGGTCAACTAAACAATGTTACCTAATTGAACCCAAGTTTTATGCGGAACGTTTTCATTTATTTACTTCAATTATGAACTATCGATTTAGACTGAATATTTTTAGACTCCATTCGTTTTCGCATACTGAGTTCTACTCATACCCTTCCCGGACCACTATTGGGTACTCCACAACATTTTTTGGTTGCCAGTTAGTATAAGGGAAAATTCCCTATGCTAGAGAGTTGGGTAAGTCTTGTTGTGTATATGGATGAGGTTCTAGACATGGAGTTAGGATTAATTATGGGGATTCTACTGTTGGTCTTTATTTTTGGGATTCCTTCACTTTTGGAAGTATTATCTTGATATGTAATATTTACTATTTGGTTGTGGTTTTACCAATTTTATAATCTTTTTGGAAATGAATGTTATTGTTTTTGGATTTTTATTTTTATTTTCAATATTTCATAAGCTATCAGTTGTGAATTACACTTGTGAAGAGGGTTTAGTCTCCCAATTTTACATTTCAGACCCTCACCCCTATTCAAAAACAATTATTATATGAGGAGAAGTTTTTAAGGTCATGCGTGACCCATATCGAAGCACCATTTTGTTGGATTCTGTGACAGGAATGTTACAAATTTTAATTCATATTTGGAAGAAACTATTTACTGTAGTAAAAGATATAATGGTTGATGTTACGAGGATCAAATAATAACCGAGAAAGGGTGGATGAATTAGTTGTTCAATTTTTATAAGTTTCAAAACATTTGTAAAATTAACACCTATGACCTATTAATATTTATATCCTTATCAACATCTAGTAGACACCATCAATATCCCAATAGAAACGATTTTATAGAATCCACTGTGTTTACATTGTTTTCTTATAATTTTTAGTCCAATCAAGAGAATGAAGACTTATTTGAATGTGCACTACCACTTCTCAATTAGAATCCACCAACCGATTTATTTAGATGTGAGTTTATTTTCTCAAAATACTGGATCCAAATTTTCAAGAATACTAGATCATATTTCTAATGAATTCTGTATTTGATATAGTCAGAATACTGGATCTGATATTCTCAGAATACTGGATCACATTTTGTCAGAATACTACTTCATATTTTCTTTAAATCGTGGTATCAATTTTCTCATAATCTGTGTAACATTTTTCTCAGAATCGTGGTTCCAATTTTATCAAAATCATGGTTTGGAATATCTTAGAAGCTTGTTTTTATTTTCTCAGATTCTTGGTTTTGATTTTCTCAGATTCTTAGTTATGATTTTTTCATAATCATGGTTTCAATTTTATCAAAATGACCTAAAAAACACAAACAATAATATAATACTCAATAAATTTCTTATTCAGTCAGATGGAAACATTCACATTGATTTACATAGTCATCCACCTTTTTGTGTATGTATAAAGTTGCAAATAAGAGAACTATATGAGAAGGAATTTATAATAAATATTTAATCCTTTGGTGGGAACCATTAAAAATTTTCATTCATCCTTAAATATCAAAACACTACATATCTCTCACATTTATAGTTAAACATTAACATCATCAATCCAACTTATATTTCATTTAGTTTTACAAACAATTTAATTCCATGATTGACCTCATCAACATATGGGATATTACATTGGGGGGAATTTTATTTCTATATATACAGGATCTGATTTTCAGAAGATGTAGGATCAGATTTTCTAAAGATCATGGAACTATTTTTCTGATGATCTTGAATCTAATTTTCTGAACAATGATACTAGATCTGATTTTATAAATAATTTTAGTAATTCATATTTCATCAAAACTGTCCACCATTTCATTGAAAAATATATCATGAATTTAATCATGATATGTGAGAACAGCAAGATCAGTAAAGCATTGTATGATTAAGTTTAGAATCTATGTAAATTGTCTAACTCTTTAATTCACTTTATAATATTATACTCTTCTACAAAAAATTAATTATTCAACCAAAAACTTATGTATTAGACATTTTTTCTAACTTATCACCTTCATTATTTATCAGATTTCATCAAATAAAAACACTCTTCAAGATATTAATTCATAACAAAATTATTTTGAATCAAATGATTTTAATCAGATCTAAATAGAACTTGTCCTAGATAAGAAGAAAATTCATCAATATAAAAGTCAATTGGTAACAAATAAGAAAAAAATTGTTAAAATGATTTATCAAAAAGGTACATCAATCTTCCCATTGGTTTTTTTAAAACCCTCATTAATAAATTTTGAAACTCTAAAAATTATTCAATTCCTATCTTTTTTAAATAACTCATGTTTCTAAAATTTATCTTAACACAACCTTTATTAAAAAAGAGTTTCCAAACACCACACTACTAGAGAATGTAACTCGATTGAAATAATTCCATCCATCAATGGAAATAAATTTTTTAGTCAATGTAAAAATATAACCACTTACTTTAATCATTGTATCCCTCACTCTTCTTTTCCTATATATTTTTTCTTTTTTATCTCTCCCCCATTATATGAAAACTAAAACTTCATATTCATAAATTAATGCTCTGTAAAAACATCTTTCCATGTAACTGTTCTTACATGCTCTCCCACGTTGTCAACATAATCTAAAAAATTATAGGGGATCATCTTTAAGAGGTGGAGGAAGTCATTGGAGGAGGTTGAAAATGAATTTTTAGCCTCAATTCAAAAATCCATTATTTTGTTATTACTTTTTAAAGATATCCACAATCACAAAATTTGATGAAATGTATTCTAAAAAAATATCTCCCATTGAAGCTGTCTCTGTTATAATGTGAAACATCATATCATTATGTTTTTATCATCAATATTGGAAATTATTCCTAGAAAGATCAATTACAATATAATTATCGCAAATATTCTTCAATGGTTTAGAAACATTCACTTTCAAATCTTCTAGTTGAACTATCATAGAAAACATTTCAATACAAGTCTATGTGGAAACAACTTTTTCATATTTGGTTGTGGTCAATGTTAATGAACCTTGTTTTTTACTATGCTAACTCACACATCATTTTCTTATAAAAAATGTATCCTTGAGGTTAAATTTATATCATTACAATCTCCCACCCAATTAGCATCATTATAACTAAGAAACATCATCCCACCATTTCTATTGTATAATAACCCATGTGAATTTTTTCTTTTGAAATATCTCATATTACTCTTTTCATCCAACATTTCTGATTCATTTAGATTATTTTGATACCTAAAAAAAAATTCCAAACATAAATAATATTAGGCTAAGTAGTTGTAATGTAAACGAGACTTTGTATCATCTTTTGAAAATATTTGTGATTGCCAATTATTTAGATTCATCATTCCTAAACTATGTGTTCACTATAATTGGAGATGAATCTTATCTGGATTTATCCATCCCAAAAAAATTTAAGAATTCCCTAAAATACAAATATTGAGTTAAGAATATATATTTTTCATTTTTTTTGAATTGTATGATACAAAAAAATGTTAATTATCCCATCAATGAAATCTCAGAATTATTCTTCATTTCATTCAAAAACTCTTCCCAAAAATTTGTTCTTCATCGCCAAAAAATTATATCATCCAAATAAAATATGTTAATTAACGTTCTGGAGTCATCATCATTAAAATTCATGTTGCTGTCGACCTTTCCGTTATAAAAGTTCATCATTATCAAACAAATATCATTATTTGAATACCAAACATGTATATCCTATTTCCGCCCATATAATTTTTTCATCAATTTAAAATCCGTGTATTCATCCCCATTAGGTAAAACCCAAAAAGGTTACCCAACATAAACTTCTTCCTCAATTGCACCATTTATGAAATATAACATTACATCCATATGATAAACTTTTATTTCCTATGAGAAGCCACTAAAAGTATATGTGGATAGTTTCAATCCTTACATTAAAGGAAAATGTTTCACCAAAATCCACATAATCCACCTATGTGTGCCATGTACAAAATACTCTTTCTTTTTTTCTTGAAACATCTCTATGCTCATTAAATTTGTTTCTATAAACCCACTTGATTCCAATAAAATTTTCATGTTCTAACCTAGGAACAAGTTCCCATTTTTCATTCTTCTCAATATGATCCAATACCTTATTCATAAGATCCACCCATTCGTTATGTTAATTATCATGTGACTGATTCAGGTTCAACTTTTAAGTTAACTTATGTCTGATTTTCTTATCTCAAAATTATTTTGGTCTGAATATGATCCGTATGATTCAAAATAATTTTTTTTTTCAGATTAAAAATTATTTCATAACTTAGAAAATTTCAATGTTTCTTTCCTAGCTGAAATTTAGTCATCAAGTGATTGTTATGAATCATGATAAGAATGTTTTTAATTACATTCATTGTTTTTAGAAATCTCCAATTTATCCTCCTCACTATTATCAATAGTATTTATTATGTAAAAATGATTTTTCAATTAGGTTAATTAGATATGAGTCCAAAAACAATTGTAAATGTATGTTGCAACATTTTTAGATTCTCCAATTTGGAAGATATCCTATGAACTTTCCTTGCTCAGTTTTCTCATCAAACATTCCCAAATTTGTATTTTTTAGTCTGTGAAGCCATGTACATAAAAAACATCATGTATTTCAATTCATGTTTTTTGTTATAACAAATTTCATAAATAGTCGTGTATGTTTCCAGTCTCAAAAATCATATATTTTGAACATTTACATAATCACCAATAGATTATCTACAAAATAATTCTGAATGTTTATATTCTACAAACTAACTTATTCCTACTTACAATAAACTCTTATTCTTCATTTATAGCACCCCATTTTTTTGTTGAGTATATGGAGCACTATGATGATGTTTGATACCATGTTTTCTCAGATAAAATTGAAATGAATTTCTTGTGAATTAGGTACAATTGTATGTTCTGAGTATCATTAGGGAAACCCCCAATTATTCTCAATATCATTTCAAATAAATTTGATTATTTCAATAATATTTTACTTGTGATTCATAAAAAATAGGTTTTTATTTGACTAAAATAATTAATAAAATTGGTAATGTATACGTACCCTTTTGTTGATTGATGCCTCATTGGTCTATATAAATCATAATGGATAATTTCAAGTGGTCTGGTAGATTGAATCTGAAATCTTTTATGAATTTTTCTTATCATCTATCATTTTTAAAATTTTATACAAACATATTCTTCACATATTTTCTATTATTAAAAATTCAAAAAAACATCAACTTTAGAATGGGTATCCTAGTTTTTTTTCTAAAGTGGCCATATATTCAGTGCTACAATTTTTTCCATCTTCAACACTGAAGTAAAATTAGTTATTGAATTCTCTTATTTTAAATTTATTTCCCCTACATCTATATCCTTTTGTAATAAATTTTCTATCTTTCAAACATTTGTTGATATATTAATCCTTTCTAATGATTACTTCTTTTCAATCATCACAATGTTTACTTACACTATGTGAGTTATATTTTAGTATTTCCAAATTAAACAAATCCTTATATTTCAATTTGTCTGACTGAATCTCTTTTATACCAATTAATTTGATTTTTAATGAACTATCATTTCCGAAATTAACTGCTCCTCCATCATGATTTTCAAAATAATTCTTCATTTTTATATCACATATCAAATGAAAAGAGAAACCACTATCAATTATCCATGGATTTTACCTCTTACATTCTTTCATTTTTTTCTCAATAATATAATTTATTTCCTCAACCTTCTTCTTTTTTATCTTTATATTTTTTTCTATCATAAGAAACATGTTCGGGATGGAGTGTCATACATATTTTGGTATGTTGACCAGACCTATCACATCTTCCAGAAACATCTTTGATACATTTAAATTTATTAATTTGGAATGTTTCAAATATCTTGAATATTACCCTTTTCAAATACACTTTATTTTGGAGGTTCACCCATTCTTATTTCACTATTTCTTTTATTTTTCTCAAACTTGATTCTTGGTAAAGAGAATTTGTTCAAAAAATTATAATATCTATTCCCATAGATTCCACAACAATGAAATATCCATTAAAACTATACTTTCTATCCATGAAATACATTTCTCAGTAGAAACATTATTGAGGTTGGTAACTTATTTAATATCTAAAATTTTGTGGACATATACCATCTTTTCTTTTGACTGAGTTTTCATCATTTGTAGAATTGATAGGTTTTTCAATTACTTTATTAATCCTTGCTTTTCGAATACATTTTACAAAACCAAAAATGTTAAAAGAATTAGTTAATGTATTATTTCTGTTAAGATAAAATTTTACCTAATTTTCATATTTATCCTTCTATAAAATTTTAGATGTATCATATTTAACATACAAAGAATTGTTGAAGTTATAATTCATCATACTCAAGGTACCTTTGGAGTCAATAAATTTTGATTGAAACCTGTAAAACTCTTCTTTCTAATATTATAGCTTCTTCCTAAGATCATAAATAGTCTTTCCCTTTTCAGAAATTCTCTGTTTGTAACATAAAATATACTAAATATATTATTCCTCTTGCTTTATGAAATATTTTCTTCTATGAGATACTTCTTCATAGATATTCTTAATTACTATAATGTCTTTATTGAGAGTTTTGTTTTTCTCAATATATGAATCATGATTTTTTTTTTGAGTATAAACAATATATAAGATTCATAAAAACATTCTTTACTATCTGATGAGTGTTTTTTTCTCAAAAACTGCAATGAAGGTTGTAAAATTTTCTGAAAATTCCTATTTAGATTATTTTTTATTTCGTTGATTCTGAATCAATATTCTAACTCATCAAACATATATTTTTTCAAGTAAATTTATTCTTCTATCAGTTGGAAGGATTTTATTCATTATTGTATTTGTTCCACTTCATCCATCAAGGTTTTTAATCCCAATCATATGAATAAACCCCAACACTCTTATTGGGGTAATTCATATAAAAGAGTCTAATTCCACCAAAATCATTACTTTTGATAAGAAATTTACATCTATAATTTTCTCTTCTTCTTCAGTATTTGTTGGATATATGAGACATGATGTTTTAATTCAACTCATCATCTTCTTTATATCTAGAATCCCAAGGATATACTTAATGAACATTGGGAATTTTCATCATTCTCATAGATTCAAAATCCATTTGATCTATAATATTTTTTTAAGCATTATTAATTTTCTCATTTCATAAGAAACAAAAATGTAGGAAATTCAATAAGAGATAAATCATACTTATCTTTTAACGAAGAAATTTTAGAATAAAACAAGTCTGGAATGTTTCTTATATATTTATTCACAACTATAGAATCATCCAAGAAATATCAAAATCCAATTATGTTGAAAACAATTTCATTTACTCTATTTTATTATTAATAAATTGTTACTTTATCTCTAAATTTGATGACTTTATACATATTACAATTGATTATTAGCTTTATATTCATAAATTTTTTATTTCCATCAAAAACAATTTAATGCTTGTACCATATAATTTTTAATGTATTAAAACCCCTAAAATTATAATTTTTTTTATAATTACATGAAAATAGAATTTCTATCCTTTCTGCCAAATTTTACATTTCTCTTATCAGAATATTTCATATAAGAATATTTTTAGATAGATGGAATACTGAAAATAGCTACATCATTATTTTCTAGGACAAGTGATTTTATATAGGGAATCATTATATTTTTCAATCCATAATAATTTTTTCCATTAAAAGTAAAAATTTCTATACTATTGATAGAATTGATATTATCTATGGTAAGGATTGAACAAGGGAGCATGGACCCTATAATTCCAAATGATGTTCTAAGGATGGACATACAATTGAGGGGGGGGGGGGTTGAAGTTGTTGTTCAGGTTTTATATGGTTCATTAATTTTTGAAACTTACCCCCTGAAAACAATTATGATTTTTATAACTATCAACCATTAGTAACAATTCACGAATGAAAAGTTAGGAAATAAATAAAAGAAAACTATATTTATGAGGTTTAACCTTAGGGTTGGAACTTTCATCCTTACCATATGCAATCTTTTTGGTCAATGGACATACACTGCTATAAAGAAGTGAATACATCTTGTGCTAAGTCTAGTTAGACACCTTCTATCTCTAGCTATGAATGATTATATTGACTCATATTAGTTTAAAATTTTTTCTTATCAATCAATTGATCCAAACATAAGAATAATTTTATTTAATATTCTCCTTAATTGGTTAGATTGAATCTTCAGTTAGATTTGGCTGGATGCAATTTTATTTACATAGAATACTGGATCCGATTTTTTAAAGAATGATGGATATAATTTTTTAGAATTTTGGATCTTAATTGATCAAAATACAGAATCCTATTATCTCAGAACACTGGATCCTATTTCGACAAAATACTTGTTATGATTTTCCTAGATTTCTAGTTCGGATTGTATCAAAATCATTGTTTTGATTTTCTCAAAATCATGGTTCTATTTTAATCAGAAGAATAGTTTTGATTTTAATTGAATGTTGGTTTTGATTTTCTCAAAATCCTCACTCTAATTTTCACTTAATCCTAGTTTATATTTTCTCTGAATACGGGTTCCGATTTTCTTAGAATCATGGTTATGATTCTCTTTGATTCTGGGATCTTATTTTCTTAGAATCATTGTAGCAATTTTCTTTGAATCGTCTGAAAAAGATAAACTGTGATAGAATTATCAATATGGTTCTTCTTAAATTAGTTGTAAATCTTCAATATTATTTATCTAGTGCTCTTCCTATTGTTCATATATAGAAGATCCGAATGAAAGAATAATATGAGAAAGTATTTTACGCAACTAGAAAACCAAATACATGAATCATTGAAAACATTCCCACTTCCTTAAATATCTAAACACTAAAAATATACCACATTTAAAAAATAAACACTGAAATCATAAAAACTACTTATATTTATTTGTGATTAATGAAAAATTTAATTCCATGTGTGACCTTATCAACTTTTTGAATTTTCCTATTGTGTGAATCAAGTTTCTATATAAGGTGATTATGATTTTCTAATGATTTTGGATCCAATTTTCTAATGATATTGAATCTTACTTTCTAAAGAACATGCATCAGATTTTATGATGATATTGGATATGATTTTTTAATGATATAGAATCTAATTCTTAGAATAATAATGCGGGATCCAATTTTTTGAATATTTTTAGTGGTTCTAATTTCATAAAACATTTCCGCCATTTCATCAAAATAATTTATCATGACAAATTTCATGAATTGTGTGAACATATTGATCAACAAAGCATAGTTTTATTTTTTTTGAGAAATTATGAATACTGTCTAACATTTGGATTTAGTTTCTTCTACAAACCACTTCAAAAATAAAATCACTTCTTCAACTACAAATATTTTCCTCAACGACATATGTCATTCAAATTCAGAAACTTAAATATTTCTTATATTTCAGAAAAGAAAAACTCTAAGATACCAATAAATTATTACTCCAATTATATGTTATACAATGATCTAAATCCAATGATTATGGATCCAATTACAATATAATAAAAACATTCATTATTAAATGTTTTTTAAACAAATAAAAAAATTTGTTTAACCGATTTATCACAAATATAACAGTGTGATAAATATAATAAAACTAATTTGGAAACAGATTGAAACATGAAATAACATGTATATAATTTCTTTTTCTGAAATATATATAATTATTACCTCTTTACAATTATATTTATTCAAAATTTTGATTCACTTTACATGACTAATAAGTTTTTCATTTATATTATGTTGAAATATAAAAAAACTACCATTCTAACCACTTATAATGGGGGCTTCTCACCACAACTACAAGGAATTCATTAAAATATTATTTCATCCTCAGACTATAACATATTTCTTTAACTTATAATATTATTTCACTCACTATATCAATTTACCAAAATTTATTATCCCATTCCATCCATTTTTAATGGATCATCTATAGAAATCTCAAATCGGTCAATGTGAGTAGCCATTTTTTCATTAATTCTATTACAATTTTAATTTTTGAAATATATTTTTAATTTAATAAATATTGTATATTTAATTAATGTAATAATTATATAGTAATATTCATAAATCAATTTTTCCATTCTTTATCAAGAAAATTGATATCCTAATTCGTGTGTTGTATAGACAACTTCCTCCATAGGGAAAGAATTTTAATTTTCCTACAACAACATTCAAGGTTACAATAAAGGGAAATTTTATAAAACGTTATGATAATTTTATGGTAAATATTATTCTTAAATAATAAAATATAAGTCACCTTCCTCTCATTACATGAAAATTAATTCATTACCCATGCATACATATTGACTACCACCTCCAAGGAATGACTAATTTCCGTTTTAATTTTTAACACCACCATAAATGAATTGTTAGCAGGATGGTATAAATGTATGAATAATAATTTCTTGATATAATTATGTTTATTTTATGTAATATTTTAAAACCTAATAAATGTTTTATCAACAAACTTTTATCCTTAATCCAATAAAACAACCATTCAAAGGGAAAAACATCTTATATTTTTATGTTATGAACATATATAATATTTTTATCCTTCTAAATTATTCAAATTATAAAATAACACACCAATAAAAACAATATAATATCATTATTGTCTTTATAGAGTGATACTAAAATTATACCTCCTCATAATCATTCATCAATCTTGGTATAACCGGGCTGGTGTCTATTTAACCAATTATTATTACAAAAATGGGTATTTATTTCATGGATGAATATAAGAAATTAATTAATATTAAAATATTATATAAATTTGTAAATAATTATTTAATATAGAGGTAATATCAATATTTATCTCATTAATTATGAAATAACACTTTGTTCCTTAAAAATCACTGAAATGTTCCCATCGTTGAATTTATTATAAATTATACTTACTAATAATATCATCAAATTAAATTATATCACAAAAATATTATTTTAACATCTATTAAATAAAATATATGATTTTTTTTGTATTTCAACTTGAAAAATTAATATATATGAACACTTATTTTTAGAGACAATTTCAAATCGATAATAATTACTTACTCATAATCTTGTAAATTAGTTAAAACTAACAAATATTTATATGTGTAGAATGATTGTAAATGTGGAGTATCAACTATTATAGTTATGAATTAATATATTTTCTATATATCTAAGTAATTTAATTTAATTATTCCAAATTCTATTTTCACCTGGTGAATAACTTCAAACACGAAGTTATAGTTTGTCATCTCAATTTCTCGTTATTGTGATATTTTTTAATTTTATAAAGAAATTTCTTTCTCTATGGAATATATACATATCGTGATTTTTTACATAATACCTTATTCAAATAATTTTATTTTAATAAACATATGATTTTCAAGATTCAATTGATATTTTTTAAAATTTTTGTAGTATCATAAGGGTTTTATCTCGAAACATACTTTTTAAAAACATTTATTATTTTAAACACCAAATTTGTTTAAAAATGATTCTATACTACCATCAAAATATTTAATATCATTTATTAACATTATTAATTTTAATTAAAATTGAATTTATTCATTTCATCTTTCAATTATTTTTTTATATTGTTTATTATGTCGTAAGGGATCGTCCCAACGAAATTCGTTACCTTTGAGTTACATGTTTTCATTCTTTTTGTCCCTTATACAATATATCATACAAAAGTATGAATCATATATTATATATATATATTTATTACATATATAAGAAGTTTTATTTAACTTTTTTTAAGGATAAAAAACAATTAATGTTACTTTACATTTCCATCTCCACATAAAACCAATTGTTAACTAAACATACCTTTTTCTACAATCATGTTATGTATTACCCCAATGAAATTATTTGACATATTAAAAAATCCATTATTTATTTCAGTAGAACAAAATTATGTTATAATTTTTGTTTAAAAGAAAACACTTTCACCATTTTATCTTTTAAAGATTCCTCACTAATTTTGAAAAGCATGACCTAAGATGTTATATTTATCCTTACTTCTACAAATAGTTTTTAAAATTGTTTTCTATGATGAATATCAATGTTTAGTAAATTTTATATTTTTTTAAAAATTATAAAGGTTTATAATGAATTAATTTTTTCCCCACATAGGGATTATTATGATACATATTTTTAGTATTCTTTATGATAGAATTATAGAACCTGCATTCATCTATAAGATTCATCATACTTATAATTCATGTATGTTGTTTTTTTAATTACATGGAATATATATTCTTGAAAAATTTATGGTGGATATTATACTAATATGTGATAGTTGGGTCTTCTATAACCATCAAATACAATGAGTAATGTTAATGTATTATTTGATTCCATATGTTGTCCATTAGTGGTTAGCTTGAGCATACTATATTGTGATATTGGTTTTCCGGATCATATGATGATTACAATAGATGATAAATGTGTTATGTTTTTTGTTTTTTTATCTCTGATAGATGAATTTGATTTTATTTGTTTGGATGTTTCTAAATTCATTTGATTATTTGATCTTATGATGTCATTACATTATTATATGTTTCCATGAATTACATTATCCTCTTTATGGAATCATGTTCTGCCTCCTAACAATTCTATTCCTTCATGATTAAATTTTATTATTCCCTTATTAGGATTCATAAATCTACCTTTTCCTTCTTAATTTTATCCTGGACATCCTATACAGTTATAGAATATCGAAGGGAGTTTGGGGGTACTATTTGGATTTTTTAAAAATGATACATTTTTTACATTTATTATTTTTTATGTATTTTATCTTAAAAATACACTAGTAATATATATATATATGTATTTTTTTATGGTTTGGTATAAATCATAAAATAATGTGTTTTTATGGATTGGGCTGCAATATGGTACTAGTGAGGTACATGGGTAAATAATTCTTGGTTATTGACCAGACATAAGAAAATGGAATCCAATCTTCAATAGAAATCATAATCACATGTCTGATGTTTTTTTCCTTAAAAAATATGGTACCAATAAATTCTCCATAATAAATGTATCTGAATAGAAAAACAGGATTTAATTATAAGGTAAACCTGACTCTAGTATGAATATTTCATAATAGTGGATCATATATACAGGTTGGAGTACTAGTGAGTTAGATATGGATGTGTTACACATCTTGTGAGATTGTGTCTAGGAACTATAAAAAATCAATCCTTTGTAAACTTTGCAATAATTTCAATGTTTAGGATATGACCTCTGAAATAAATAGTGGACTAAGACCCCGGTTTTATAAACCATTGTCCCATAGGTGAAAATTTTCTATATATTATACATATTTTCCCAAGTCTCCTTCACCACTAAAGTCATACATGAAACATTCCACATTAACTATACCCTTAGCATGACTGTGTTGGGAATGATCATACATTATATAGCTTCTTCGCTTGGGTGAATTTTCTTAGAGAAGGGGTTGGGTGATGATCCTAGGAAAAAAGTACCATGAGAATTAATATTCCCTCTATTAAATTTGAAACCCACATATATTAAAGACATCCAATCCTCAACATAATAATATTCATTTTATTTTTCTAAAAAAAATTACAAATTATCATTAAAAAAATTGAATCTAAATCAACCAATGTTGTACCGAATATTGAATATGTTTCTCTGATAAAATAGATGGTTGAGGATATTTATCTCAACTCATGCAATGGCATCCCAATATTCCATTAGACTATAAAAATTCATCTTCAATGATATTATATCTACTACCCATTTTAACATAGTCTTCCTCTATAGGGATTGGTCCAACCCACTAATGTTTTTATTAAATAATTCGACATTCATCACCAATTATGAAAACACTTTCACCATATAAAGTCTAAAAGAGTAGTATTTCATTTGGTAATTATATTGTGAAATAGGGTACCAATTAGTGAATGTATTTTAAAAACCCTTATATTGTTTCGATGACTGATGGTACATGGGTATCCTTCTCCACAAAATAACCACAATGACCAATTGAATTACATGTATAACATGGATCCATTCTTATAAGAATCTTATTTGGGGTGAATTCATGGAACTATTGGATGAACAAATGTTTTTTTTTGAGTTGAAGGACTATATGAGAGTTGTCGAATATTATGAGGATACATATACTAATGTTTTTTTAGTTACCATGATGAATTTCACGAGTTAATCAAAAATTGGTATTTAGAGACCAATATTCTTCATATTCTATAGAGTAAGGTTAGCATAAACCTATTATAAATTTATTAGATAACTAGAATCATTATAATTAGTGGAGTTTATGATGTGTTTCTACCCTAGAAGGGTTTGTGAGGTGAAACCATGAAAACTCCAACATTAGTGAGGGATCTGATGGGTTTTATCATGGGTGATTTGTAGTGAGTGTTTCAATTATCCCTAAAAACAGACAAAAGTATATGGATAAAAATATTTACACACTACCACAAATCAATTCCCAAAGAAAAGTGAATATGGTCCTTTAGGAACTAACATGCTTGTAGGATGTAGGATAATAACTAGCTCATTATAAAAATATACAATTCTTGGATTAGGGACAATATATTAGAAATACTATATGTACATAATTCTAATTGGAAGGTCTATTAGTGGTTATCTATTAATAGATTGATATTCCACCACGAAAGAGAGGGATATATATTTTCTATGATAAATGCACATGTAGAATAAAATATAAAATTAATATAAGTTATTCCAACCCTAGGAAGACTCTACCCAGTGTTTTCTAAAGTAAAAAATGGTAAAACATCACATAGTACCCGTCCCCACCCCACATACATGATAGTATGATTTTAGATACTGTTGTGTATAAAAATTTAGGAGCATGTTTTGGGAAATTCAAATCACCCATAGACCAATTTTTTTAGAACAATCTAGTGGAAAACATATTAATATCAATTTCAAGGATATGGAATACATTATAGTGACCATTCACTCCTTTTCTCTACCCAAATGGTGATCTTATCATCAGTTTTTTCATTAATATAAATTTCTCATTTGAGAAACATTCATAGGTATTAATTATGAGGGATGGGAATCTTATTGTGAGAGTGAACAACCCCTTATCTATGATGATTATATACTATAATGTATGGGATTATATTAATAGTGGGTATAAGATGTGATTCTACCAACATACTATGCATTATGTTATGTTAATCATTTGATAATCATTTGTAAATTTTTTCTGAGGGTAATTCATATAGAAAAAATCATACTGAATCCACAACCATATAGTAGTATAATTATTTTCAATATATCATATTATTTATAAAGTGTTAAAAATTACCATGGCCGAGCATTAAAGGGCATCTCCTCATGTATTCATGTAGAACCACTAATAAATAATATGAAACCAAAATAGGAATTCCAGTGTGAATAATAAATTATCAATAAAGTTTGATTAACTGATTAAAACAATATCTCATTCTTTGACCATTGTATTTTTCTCTTCATACAATATACCCAAGTAATTCAACATGGGGTATAAACCAAATCATACTTTCATGATGCTCCTATTGATCAAACCAACATAGAATGAGTCCCTCCCAGTATGAAAATACTAAATTTGGTTCCATTTATTCACCCTCATCTTACATATTCTTTTCTAATAAGATATATAATACTAGAATGGATTCTAATCCTAGTATATGATGAAATAATTTATACTTTATTTATTGTTAAAAATAGAATGACACCTTAAAGGGTGTGGATAAATGTTTATTATGGCATTACACTGACCCCAATTGGTTATATGATGAGAAAATTAGATTGGAACCACCACCTATTTTTTAGATATAGGAGATAGATGGTTCAACAACCTTGGTTTATATACTATCATTCAAAAAGATATATCATTTTGATAAAAACTAGAGACTATATAAAGTGATCATTTCTCCATAAAAATCATGAATCAATGAGTGAAATATATATAAATGGTTTTGTAGATGCTCAAGTGGAAATTTCCTGAAGGATATATTGAAATACTTGATATAGTGGTATATAAACCATCAATGTAATATATGGTTAACTCATTTATACATGAGGTATATTTTACCCATGGCTATGTACTCGTTGAATGATATATGAAATATATATATGGATGCATATGTTCCATCATTGTAAGACTTTGTTGGTCCATTCACATATGGTATAAATCCGACCATGTATGAAAAAATTAATGAAGGAAGTATTTTTGAATGTGGATTTTAATGTTCAAAAAAATTCATGTACACTAAACATACACATTTTGGAATATCACATGAGTCACTTAGACTAATATTAGAGGAATACAAAGTTTATATAAGTTATTCCCTATCAAGGGTCCTAGTATGAATGAGTTATCTTTTTTTGATTACATTGATAACCCCTCAAGATTTGTGTCTTTTTCCTTTCATAACACTAACTATTCCAAAGCCTTTATTTGGAGAGGCATCATTGGTAAGAATTTAGCTTATTTTGAAGCCTCCAATTATGGGTTCTATACCAGAAATGTTATATTCCATTTCATTTACAATGCTCAATTTTTCTTATATCCTGTGATGTGGATTTCAAGATAATAGAGACAAAAAATTTATCATCTATCCGTTATCAATTTTTCATCACATAGAGTACTATATATCATTCCATGAATAATTTAAGGACATGAAATTCATAGAAATTAGTGTTGGAATTTATGGTCATATAACAATAAGGAAGGGTGATACAGTATACATAATAGTATTTTGGAATCCAATTTTACATGAATGGAAGACTAAATTCATTAATGTAGATAATATCAAGGAATATCTTATTCAATTTATGTCTATACTAATCATACCAATACAACATGCGGTTTAGTGTCACACATTTAGGACTATATGGGGATCAAGAATAAGAAATCATGTAATTTATTGGGAAATGTGTGTTATGTAAAATGAAAAAAATCTAATGAATTAAAATATTATGGAATATTTAGGCAATGTAACTATTAAATCATAACAAGATACATATTAATTATTGAATGATTGGATTGGGAATGTAAATGGTTACTTATTTATGACCGCATTTGAATGAATGGATTTAATGTGATTTTTTCTGTTTTATATGAGGGTAAAGAACCATATATTAATGAAAAAAACATTCCTCTAGTAGGAATTAATGACAACAAAATCATTAATTTACTTACCAATAAGTGACATTCTTTGTATCTGAATGTACCTATTATCAATAACCATGAAACAATTTTGTAGATTTAGATAATTTAAGAATGTAGTTGGTTTAAAGATAAAGGGGAAATCAAGAAATGACCAGGAACCCTAAAGGTTACAACTAAGTATTTATCACATTGTTAAGGTGAATTAACAAAAAAAATTCATTTACAATTTGTTTTAGAGGCATGAAAAAAGGATTTATCTATGTTTACCCATGTTCATTAGGTCTATAATGCATAGTTTGACTTTTATATATCCATATGCCGATCCATAAAAAAATTCTTCTTTATATATTTTGCAATCAAAAATTCTTTAAAGCCTCATATTGAGAGGGATATATATATATAATAGTTAAATATTTTATAATATAACCTTTATAATGTTTTATCCTTACAAACCTATTGTCCCTTTCATTTAATTTTTATGTATAATGAAATTTGGATGATTGTGGGAAGGAGACTATGGATATACATCATTGAGAAAAAATTTAGATTCTCTAACATTATATTGAGAGGACAATTAGATATGGGTGGAGAGAATAATTCTAGTATAGAATACCTTATAGATAAGTTAACATAGTGTATGATTTTGGAGATTAGAAATATTTTATTGATTTTTAATGTCACACATCTTGGATTTTTTGATATGATTAAGTTCAGAACAGTATGAAAATATGTGGGGGGTTTACTATAAATAACCGAAAAAATAGTGAATTAATATATCTAATTAGTTAAAATAAAAACAAAAAAATAGATATATCAATTCTAGTATATAATGATTAAGAGTCTGGTGAATAAAATTAGGGTTATTGTGCCTGTAATTGAGGATGATATATCATAAATGAAAATTGATAAGGAAAATCTAGTGTAAATGGAATCTAATTGAAAATATTGACCATATTAGTGAGGATTTAAACTAGGTAAAGGTAATAGTTCTCAAAAAAATATTATAATGTCATATGAAAATCATACAAGTCATTATAGATAAGAGCACATATCACCTCCTTGAAAAGGGATAAATATTATTTAAATCATGGTTGAAGGTTATTAAGTCAGAAAGTTATAAATTATAAAATATAATGACCAAAGTTGTATTAATGAAAATTCCTCTTAACCTAATTAAATGTAAAATTATGTAAAATGGTTATATAACATATTCACTTATTTGGTTTTATGTTTTTTGATTTTAAAAAACTGTTAATAATTGTGATCATTGCTAATATATCTGCTGAACAAGGATCACATGATTAGTATAAATATATGTTTTTAAGAAACACAATTTACTCACAAAAAGAAAGCAATGACCTTATCTGGTGGAATTGATCCATACAAAACCCATTTGTCAGACCTCGGAAAGGAGGTGGGGTCACTGGGATTTTCTCTTGACCAAACCAAAGTTGAGCTACAATATGTTAAGTTCGAATGGAACCGCTTATGGGAGAAGTAGAAGTTGATAGAGATTACAACCCGAGCGACGTTATCTGAGCCACCCCAAGAGATTATTTCCATCGCAAACCATACCCTTAGGACGTATGCAATTGTTATAAGGGTTTACGTAAATGACCCTTTCCCTATGATTATATACATTATTTTTGTATATATAATATACATTTTTTTTATTGTGACTTGGCGAATATTTTTTAAACCCAAAATTTCAATTTTAGTTAATATTCTATTAAGAAATATTTTTTTGATTAATTGATGGGTTTATTTTGAATTAATGAATATTTTAATAAAATAATATTACCAAATTGATTTTTATTAAATATAAATGATCCTATGATTTTTATGAATACGATAGTAATTTTTATTAAGGTCTGGATGTAATTTTTGTCAAAACTGATTAATTTTCGATAAATGTTTGTTCATATTTTAATTGAAAAATTCAATTATAAAGAAAAGTATTTAGATAAAATTAATATTATTTTTGGAATCAGGACATTATATTTATCCAATGGTGATTTTTTCATTATTTTTTGAGACAGTTGAATTTTTGGGTAAAAATTAAATACCATTTAAATATATAATGTGTTTTATAACAACATAATGACCCAATAGTGATGTAATAAAAAACTATAAACATTATTTTCTGCCAATATATTTTTTAAAATTAAATAAATGTTATTTTAGGTTTATTCGATTTAAATTTACAATGCCTTAGTGGACCCTATAGTACTTATAAAACTTTCTAACATTTTAAAATGATTTCCTTGAGAGTGTATCTCACCTACACATACACAAACCAAATATTTTAAGAAGTAAGACCATTGACATTATAAAATATTGTTTTTCACTCACCTTTTGAAAAAACCATGGTCTGGTTTCAGGTTTGGATTAGATTAATGTTTGGTGACCCAAACCTAAATAATAATGAATTCCCCCTCCTTTTCCATACAAAACAACCCATTATCCCACTTTCTCTTCACTGAATCTTTTTTATCATGACCAAACCCTGTCCTAATTTCTCTAGAATCCTCCCACGGTGAGCCAAGCTCTCAAGAAGCCACTCTTAAGCCCCTACCAATCTTATGGGATCACACTACCACGTCAGGGATCCCTCACTTTTTCATTTTGTATACGTTTCCTAATATTGTTATGTCTGATTATATGAAATTATAAATGTTGGGGTATGATTATTACCTCTCCTATAGAATTTTATTTTTATTTCAATTATGATAGTCCCCTTTCCCTCTCATCAATTCCCTCCATGTATACCCATTACCATGTTGAAATTCCATAAGGAATTTCTCTCTCCTCATTTACATTCAAGAAATAAATTTGTATTATGAGTCTAAATACCATTAAATATGTTGGGAAATTATATATATGAGCCTATTACTGTCCATTTCATTTAAATATGATGGGACCCCATTTCTCTCTCGTCAACCATTTTTATGAATTTTTATGTCACACCGTTATGCTGCTGAAATTGAACTGTGATTTTTCAAGCCAATGTCATTTTAAAGTGAATACCATGACCATTTCTCTATAAAGTGTATTCAACTTTATGCACATTTACTTATTTATCAAATTGTTTCATTAATGTATTACACATTCCTTTATCATAGAATAAATTATGATTTTTAATGTTTCGGTGTTGTATGATCCATGTGGCACACATATTCATGAAATGAAATGTTTAAGAAGGGTGTGCCCTGATAGTGCTCTAATGGATTGGGTAAAGATTAGTGCCATGATACGTCATGTGAAATGAGGGATTACTCATGCTAGTTCAAGTTCAATGAGGGTTTACTCATGCTCCATGTGAAATTATCCTTCTCTCATGCTAATACCATGTTATGTGTTGTTGCCACATTTCCATGTTATGATAATCATGCTATATCATGACTTTTGGATCATGTTTCACTTATGCTTCATTGATCTGTCAATTTACTAATATGTATTGTTTTTTCAGGTTATTCCTTTTTTACTCCCTTATTGGGCTTTATATCTCACCCTTTTCTTATGAATTTTTTCATGGTATCCCAAACAATGCTAAGTACAAGAGAATGTAGATGTAATGAAAAGGATGTTTTCAATAAAGATGTTTTGTTTCATGTTTTAATTTGTTATGTAATGTTTGTAGTCCATAAAGACACAATAAATCTCTATAATCTATGTTGTATCAAGTGAATATATTAATTAATAACTCATGTTTATGTGTGTAATTAAGAGCAAGGTTGTCATAGTTGGTATCAAAGGATATGTTTATTAATTATTTTGGGATTAGGATTAGAAAACCTTATTGAACGACTTATGGATAAGACTAATGTATAATAAAAACTTCCCTAAATATTTGTGAGTATTTAGTTAGTGGTTTATCAAACTAACACATCCGTATATCGTTACGAGCATGTAGAGGCAGTTCTTGCACAGATGTACCTAGGATTTAAAACAATAATAAGGAGTTTTGGGCTTAACCCTAGGTGTCCTTGTACACAAAAACGGGCCTTGATTCACTCTTGGTTATGACACTATTGGTGGATTTGTTTTGGTAAAATCACATTCTTATTATGAATCGTTGTTAAGGGAAAACATATATGTTGGGATGTGGATCATGGATAAAATTGATTGAAGCCTATAGATTCATAAGTTAACGAAAAAAAATTAATTTATAAGTCATCTGTTTTTGTCCTTGGATTACCCTCTATGTGTTGCCCCTAACATTCAATTTATTCCATCCAATGGCCAGTAATAGGAGGAATCAAGATATCAACTGATGCAAAGATCAATTTGATAATTGTTCAAATGAGATGCACAATATGGTGGGGGTAGGAATCACAAACATTTTCATGATACTCTCTCAGTTTAATCAAGAATTGAACAGAAACATGTGTCAAGAGGAACGTTTCCCCCCCCCCAAGAGAGATCAAGTCACAATCAAGAGCTTAATGAGAAAAAGGCCTCCTACTTTTAAGGATTCATCTAATCCCTCAATCTCTAAAGAGTGGATCAAGTCCATTGAAAATATCTTCTCCATCCTTCAATGTTCCGGACCAGGGATGGTTATTTTGGATGCTTATTATATGGAGGGTGAAGATGATCAATGGTGTAAATGGATTAAAAATAAAAAGCCTAAGGAGGAGATCAAGGTTTTGGAATGGAAGGATTTCTAGAAAATGATTTTTGATAAATATTTTTCGTGTGCCCTCCAAAATAAGATGGAAAGGTACTTCCTTTCCCTAAAGAAAAGATAGGATGAATCCTTTAGATATTATGAGGAAAACATCACAGGGCTTGCACGATACACCTAGGGATTTTTCGTTACCCCCAAATGCATGGTTGGCCGCACCTTTGGTGGGATGAATCCTAGTCTACAGAAAGCCCTGGCGATCTGTGAATGTGATAGCTATGAGGGAATTTTCCGTTGTTCCCTCCAAATGAAAAGGGAGATTGTAAAATCCTAGAGGTATCATGGGGAAAAGAAGTATAAGGTTGAATTCAATTATTTTGGTCTGGTGGATAAATCAAATGGTTCTAAGATGATCCAGCACCCACTTTCCAATGGTGCAAAAAGAATCACCCTAGAAATTTCCTAAAGTGGATGATGAAATTCTTTTGGTGAATAATATAAGGGATCCTAGTAATTAATTTCTGATAAGAGAAACCACAGTTGTGAATGAGGAGAGAAACGATTCATTCGACCCTCAATGCATTGTTCATTTCTTTATCTTAAAAGATCAAGGGAACCACGAAAATCAGTTCTCTAAGACAACGGTTTTCAGAGGCAACCACCAACCTCCATGGAAGAAAGGGAGAGCTTTTTCCATCACCACCACTGAATTAAACACCAAAAATGATGTGTTTATAGGTACTCTAGTGATTCATTTAAGAACAGTGAAAACACTTTTTGATTCAGGTTCAAAAAATTCTTTTATATCTTACATGTTTCGTAGAAGAAACCCAACACCACCAAAAATCATGGAAGTAAAGATGTCTATGAGTATGGAAAACAAATAAATCTTTGAATCCCGTGAATATAACTCCTCCCCTATCCTAATTTGTGGATTGAAATTCTTGATGAACCATGTCATACTCTCTCTGGTAGAATTTGATTCAATTATCGACATGGATTGGCTTTTCTTATATAGAGCCAAAATAAATTTCTGTGAGAGGAAAATAACTCTCCATATTGAGAATCAACCCCCAATTCTATATAATGCAAGGAGGAATATGAATATTATTTAGAACTACCATCTCAAGAATGGATATTAATGCCCTATGAGAATGCGTATCTAGGTTAGATTATTGAATATAAGGAATCAACCATCCTTGAAGTCATTTATATTTTGAGGGAATTTGTAGAATTGTTTCTTGATGAATAGGCTGGTCTTCCTCCTAGAATGGATGTTGATTTAACAATTAACCTAATACCTGGGGCATTTCCAATATCTAAGAATCCATATAGAATGGTTGTTGTGGATCTTGAGGAGGTGAAGAAATTACTATAGGAGAATCTGGATAAAGGGTTTATATTCCCAAGCTCTTCACCTTGGGGTGCACCAATCCTCTTCCTTAAGAAGAATGATGGTTCAATGTGCCTTTTCATTGATTATCGTGATCTCAAAAAAATCACGATAAAGAACATGTATCCTCTACCACAAATTTATGACATGTTTAATCAGTTAATAGGAGTAGAATACTTTTCCAAGGTGGATTTCCGGTTAGGATATTACCAATTATGGGTGAAGAAAGAAGATATCTCCAAGACTGCTTTTCATACAGTGTATAAGAACTATGAAATCATAGTAATTCCTTTTAGACTCACTAATTCTCTAGAAATCATCATAAACTAGATGAATAAAACCTTTATATATTATCTCAACAAATTTTGGTAGCTTTTATAGACTTTATACTAATATACTCCAAAACCAAGGAAGAGTATGAGAATCATCTAAGCATTGTACTAGAGACCTTGAGAAAGGAGAATCTCTGTGAAAATTACACCAAGTGATAGTTCTAGTTGAAGGATGTCTCATTCCAGGGTCATATCATCAAAACCAATGGGATATCTATGGATCCCTCAAAGATAAGTGAAATTGATTGATGGATGAGGCCAACATCAGAAACAAATATTCGTAACTTCACTGGGTTAACATGATATTATCACCCATTTGTGATAGATTTTTTAGTATTTCCAAACCCTCATACAAAGCTAACTCAAAAGGGAGTAAATTCTAATTAGAGTGATAAATGTGAAGAGAGATTCAAGGAGTTAAAAAGGAGGCTTATCACTGCAGTCATTCTCACATTACCCACAAGTAGAGAATTTTTTTAGTATTTTGTTGTTGCTCAAAATAAGGGAATGGGTTTTGTGTTGATGCATAACGAAAAAGTCTTTGCCTATACATCTAGGAAATAGAAATCTCATTAGAAATATTATCCAAAAAATGATCTGGAGTTGGAATTGGTGATCATAACTTTAAAAGTTTGGCCGAATTACCTCTTTCAGGAGAGGTGTGAAATATACGCGGACCACAAAAGCCTCAGGAATATATTTACACAGAAAGAGTTGAATATGCACCAATGAAGAGGGTTAGAGCTAATAAAAGACTATGGCTTATCAATAAAATACAACCCTGGGAAAGTGAACAAGGTGGAAGATGCTCTAAGTAGAAAGGACCCAGAAATTCTATTATTGATGGTAATTGAATAGGATCCAATCATCTTACATTTGATGAAGATGAAAATTAGAATCATAAAGATTAGAACATAATCAATCCATTCAAAAATTATTGATCATACATCTCTTTTGGAAAGGTTAAAGGATGCTCAAAAGGAAGATTTGGGAATTGAGAAGAAGCTAGAAACTATCAGAAAAGGGAAATCCTCAGAGATCGTTGTTAATAAAGTAGGAATTGTGATATTTGTGTCAAGACTATGTGTTCTATCAAATCCATAGTTGAAGGAATAACACTGAGATAATGCACATAGATCGAATTTATCCATTCTCCCAGGAAACACAATGATGTATTTGGATCTCTGAGAGAATTATTGGCGGGATAACAGGATGAAGGAGATCGCTATGTATACATCAACGATTCTCGTATGTCAGAATGTGAATGTTATGTGACAAAATTCTAATGGGATGATGCAAACATTACCAATACCAGCATGAAAATGGGAGGTCATCACCATGGACTTTGTCACTAAACTTCCAATGAAATCTAAATGAAAAAATGCTATCTGGGTTGTTTTGGATCGTTATACAAAGACTTCACACTTCTTTGCATTTTGAGAGGATTTTTCACTAGATAAACTGGCATGAATATACATCAAAGACATGGTAAGGATGGATGGAGTACTACTATCGATTTTATCCAATTAAGATACAAGATTCACCTCTTAGTTTTGGAAAAGTCTCCAACATTTTCTAGATAATGAGCTGAACATCATCATGACATATCATCCTCAAACTAAGGACCAATCAGAATAGACTATCCAAAATCCTTAAGACATGTTGAGAGAATTATTAATATACATTAAAGGATGATGGGATCAATAAATTCCTCTGGTTGAGTTCTCTTACAATACCATCTTCCACTCAAGCATCCAAACGGCTCCTTATGTAGCCCTATACAGGAAGAGGTGTAGAACACCGGCAAGTTGGGATGAAGTTGGGGAACAAATACTCCTAGGTATTGAAATGTTCGAAAAAATAGTGGAGAAGGATAAGGCCATCCAGTAGCATATTCAAGCTTATTAGATTCGTCAAAAGATCTATGATGATAATCATCGACAAGACCTAGAGTTTCTTGTTAGATACATCATATTCCTCGGCATATCATTGTGGAAGAGGGTTATGAGATATGTGAAGAAGGGAAAGATAAGTACAAGGTACATCAGCCCTTTTTAGATCCTTGGTTGCATTGGAGTAGTGGCCTATTGACTAGAACACCCACTGAACCTATCTCATGTACATGATGTATTTCGTATATCACTCTTGAGAAAGTAAATACCTGACCCGTAACATATAATTAATCCAATGGTGGTACCATTGGAGAATGACCACTCATATGAAGAGAAGATATTTAAGATCATAGATCATAGAGAAAAGTTCTATGAAATAAGACAATTCTCGTCTTGAAGGTGGTGTGGCAAAACCACATGTTTGAGGAAGCAACATGGGAATTAGAGGAAGTGATGATGCAAAGTTACCCGCATCTGTTTTAGTGTGGGAAAATGAAATTTCGAGGAAGAAATTTCTTAAGGGGGGGGAATATTGTAATGACCAAAAAAATTATTAACAAAAATTCATCTTGATCTAATTAAATGTCTTATTATGTAAAATGATTATATAGCATATTCACCTCTTTGGTTTTATGTTTTTGGATTTTAAAATTCTGTTAAGAATTGTCACCATTTGTAATATGGCATTTGAATAATGATCACATGATTAGTATAAATATAGGGCTTTTAAAAAATCCAATTTACTATGAAAATGGAAGCAACATACTCATCTAGTAGAATTGCTCTGTAAGAAGTCTATTTTTCAGATATTAGAAAGGAGGTGGCATAATTGGGCTTCGCTCTTAACCATGGCCAAGCCGAGCTTCAACACGTCAAGCTCAAACATAACCGCCTATGGGAGAAGTGGATGTTTGTAGAGATTACCACCTAAGTGAGGTTATCTAAGCCACCCCATGAGTCAGTCACCATCACACACCCTATCCTTATATATTATTAGGGTGTTATAAAAGGTTATGTAACCAGACCCTAGCCCTATAATTATATACATTGTTATTGTATAGAGAATATTAATGTTTTTATTGTAACTTGGTAAACAGTTTTTAAAGCAATAATATAATTTTTAATTAATATTCAATTAAGAAATATAATTTGATAAATTAATGGATTTTTATGAATTAAATAATATTTTAATAAAATATCATTACTCAATTATTTTTTATTAAATATAAATGACTGAATAAATTCTATGAATATGATGGAAATTTTTATTAAGGTTTGAAGGCTATTTTTTTCAAAACAAATAAATTTTTGATAAATATTTTTATTAATTTTAATAGTTGAATTTAAAATATTTAGACACATATTTAGAGAAAATGGAAATTATTTTTGGAATCATGAGGTCAAAATTATACAACAGTGAATTCTTCATAATTTTCTGAGACAGTGGAATTTTTGGGTAAAAATCGAATACTGTTTAAATTTATAATGTGTTTTATGACATCATAATGACCCAAATGTTATGTAATAAAATAATATAAACATTATTTTCGGATAATATAGTTTTTTACATTTAAAAAATTTAATTTAGGTTTTTTATGATTTATTTTACCAAGCCATAGTAGACCCTCCAAGACTTATACAACATTTGGACATTTTAAAATGATTTTATTCAGAGTGGGACTCACCTCCACATAAGTATACCTAATATTTTTAGAAGTTAAGACGTTGGCATTATAAAATATTTATTTCTACTCCCATATGGAAAATATGATGTGAAAAAACTTGGGATGGTTTGTGGTTTGGATTAGTTTAATGTGTGGTGACCCAAAACGAATTAATAATGAATTCATTCTCCTTTCCAAAAGAAACCCATCCAAGCTCCCACATAGTCTTCAATCAAAGCCTTGTGAGCACCACCATCCCCTGAAATCCTCTCTTGATAATCCTCCCAAAGTGCCCCATGCTCTAAAAAAGCCTCTCTCAAGCCCCTCTCAAGCATTTTGGATCACACTTCCAAGTATGGGATCCCTCCCTTTCTCATTTTATCCACATTTATTAATATTGTTATGCACATTTATTATTCATTATAAATGTTGGGGTATGAATTTTTACCTCCCCTATATAGTTCTATTTATTTTTTAATTATTATAGACCCTTTTTTCTATCATTAAATCCATCTATGTATAACCATTACCATGCCGAAATTCTATAAGGAATTTCTCTCCTCATTTACATTCATTCAATTCTATTGTATTATGAGTCTAAATTCTATTAATTATGTTGGGAAATGTATATATATTACCCACTTAATGTCCATTTCATTTATATATTATGAGACATCCCTTTCTCCCTCATCAACCATTTTTATGATTTTTTATGTCACGTCGTTATGCTATTGAAAATGCACCGCAATTTTAAAAGCCAAAGTCATTGTGTAGTGAATACGATGCCCATTTCTCTATGAAGGGTATTCACCTTAATGAAAATTTAAATATTGATTAAATATTTTTATTAGTGTATTCAAAATTACTTTATCATGGTATAAATAATGATGTTTAATGATTCCATGTTGTACAATCCATGTGGCACAATTATGGATGAAATGAAATGTTTACGAAGGGTGTGCCCTAATAGCACTTCAATGCATTGGGTAAAGATTAGTATCATGAAATGTCAAGTGAAATGTGGTTTTAATCATGCTAATTCAAGTTCAATTAGGGTTTACTCATGATCCATGTGCAATGAGCCTTGGCTCATGATAATACAATGTTAAGTGTTGTTTCCACTTTTCCACGTAATGATAATCATGCTATATCTGGCCTTTATGTTCTTGTTTCTATTATTCTCCATTGATATGCCTATTTCCATACATGTATTGTATTATTCATGTTATTCCTTGTTTACTCACTTACTAGGGATTATATCTCACCGTTTTCATATGTGTGTCCTTAGGTTATCCTATGCAATGCTATGTACAAGGGAATTTAATGGTCATGTAAAAGAAGTTTTCAATAAAGATGTTGTGTTTCAGGTTTTAAGTCATTATGTAATGTTCCTAAGCCACAAATACACTAGACCTATAAATATTATTTGTCGTATCATGTTAATATTTTATGTAATATATCATGATTTCATGTGTAATAAAGAGCAGGGTTGTCATATAAAAACAATACCAAGGATGATAGAAAAGAAAAATTCAAATCATAGGATAAATAAAAATAATTTCAAGGGAACATGGTCATTATAGGGCCTTCACCTATATATGAAGACATAGATATAGTGTTTACTCATAAATGTAGAAAAACTAATGTCATTACTAAGATGAGGTGTCCCCTAGAGATCAATGTCCTCCTGACCAAAATCCATTGATTGTTCACAATCAATCAGAAACTCACGTTATAAGGATTTATTTATGGGAAGGGGGTATTTATCAAGTGTTTTGGAAATTCCAGTCATGTTCTAAAAATGGATGGGATTGAATAAGATATTAAATGGGAATGAATATTGATGAGTATATATGGATGGGTATGAAATATATGGTATAAACATCAATACATACCATGAAATAAAATGAATAGTGACCCACATATTCCATGTATGTGGAATTATTTTACTTCAATGCGAACTCAATGAAAAAAAATGATATATGCCTATATCTAAGACTATGTTAGTGTTTTTGACTGAGGTTGTAACCATGTTGTATATACAAGGGGAGACCAAACATATGGATAATTTGTTTTGAAAAGGGTACTTTTATCTCAGTATGTCATTATTGAGGATCTCTATAATAATGTTTCTAGTATGGATTTGACTCTCATGTACTGAAAATGGGTCATATGAGATTTTATTATTCTATCGATTAAGGTACACTAGAGATAACCTCATATAGGGAAATTATATTTAGTACAAAAAAACATTGATTCCATTGAGTTTAGTGTAATACAATGATGAAAAATTCAATGTTGATATATTATATGTACTACAGACTAACGTGTCCTTCGATTTATGCCCATATGATGAAGTCATTTTTGTAAGAGGATTTTAACATGTATGGAATTGGTACAATTATGAAACGTTTTTTATATTCTTGTTAGACCCATGAAGGGATTCCAAATTTTAAAAAAGGGGACAAAAAATATAGAAAAGTTGATATTTTTTTGAGATCTATTGTTGGGACCAAGATAATAAATAACAGAATTACTATATATCATATGAAAATCAGAACCGAGATAAGAATTTTTTTCCAAATATATATGACACCACAGTGGAGAAAAAAATAGAATGGATTAATATTAATGATAGTGAATTACCTTAATATTTTGATTTTTGGAATTAAAATTTGTGTTGAGGTTGGGATAAATAGTCTAGAATTCACTATGTATCTTGTTAAAATCAGAATCATGCAACACATCATTATTATATGATATCCTTTTCTAAAATTAGTTTCATGTGTATGGAAATGAATGTTAGATATTCTTTATAATCAATATCCATTGTGGATCCAATCCTTATTGAGAAGTCCCAATCACTAGGATAAACTAATTGATAAAATCTATTGGATTTGTTGTTGAGAGTAGGATTAATGATGGAAGAATTACTTGTAATATGATAGTAATATTAATCAACTCAAATATAGTTCTAATACATATAATCTCTATTTATAGATCTAGATATTGTATATGAAAAGAGGGGTGAAATGTATTGGTGTGTTGGTCAGAGAAGGAAGAATAAAATATAAATGAAAATTAGGAACGAAATCCTCACTAGAGCAGACCAAACTATAGAAATTGAAGCTATGGATTTTCAAAATAGAATATATTGAATCATACAAAAGTGTCTAGGATTATTGTGACTCTATAAATACATGTTCATATGGTGTAAAAATTAGGGTCCTGTGTTAGGTTATCACTGAATTAGGGTATGATAGAATAACCATAATTATTGTTTCCTTATGGAATGGAAGGGTTCTATATAATTTGAGATAATCTGTAGGGTAGTATTTTTATTTTAGATGGGTTATAACATAAATAAATGATAAATTTATTTTTATTCAAGATTGTTGATATGGTATATAAGATAACGACATACAAAGGGGTGTATATTCAATATAGTTTAGGTTCATTCAAAATATTTTGATTCAAATAGGGGGCTTTCCATGATATAGATAATATAAAAAATGAAATCGAGTTGTATTTGTGCTGAACATGTGGGGAGGAACCCATAAGGAATAAATTAGTCCACCATTACTTATATAATGAAAGGGTTTAATTAGGATAAATATTGTTAATGTGTCTGATAATAGCTATAACATTTTTTATCCTATAATAATTGAATCATTCCACATGTAGTTATTATATTGTATGTAAATAGATCATTGTAAATGGATGGAAAATTGTATTGTTCATCTAGATTCTAGAATATTATAAGATTATCGATGAGATTGAGTAAGATCCAAAGCACCATGAGTAGACCCTCCTTGATTTTTTATGGGAGAAATATGATTTCAAGTATTCACTATATAAATGTTAATAACAATAATGAATCAATGTATTGTTCTTTTATATGAGGTAATTTTACCTCTATGGATATTTATTAATTTATAAAAACATGCACGAAGAGTTCCAATATGGACCAAATTGTCATGTAAGGAAAATATGTCTCATTAAAAACCATCCTCAATAGTTGGAAGTGTTAGATATGTTGGACCAAATTCTCTGAAGTTTAACATCTTAACATTAGGACTCAAATAATTTGATATTCATGTCCATATGATGAATTCCTTTACACTATACCAATTAACATCATGTGATAAAATCAAAAATGAACCATACATGAATATATATAGTGTAATTCCTTATAATCCTTACATTGGGGGAATGTATGATTTTATCCTTATCTATATAGATTCAATAAGAAGACCCAGTATTGAATACATTATGTATAACTTTTGTTCATTCCCATTTTCTATTTAGTTTCATGGGATTATTCCCACGTATCATGGGTGTACACAGAGGTAGTACTAATTCTCCATAGACTAATAGAAATAGGAGAACTTTCTTATTTAATAAATGCATGAATCGAGTCTGATAGATATCTTTGTTTTCTGGTGTGCATGATGTAGTGTCAACTTGTTTCTCTAATTAATCCTTCTACATAAATGAAAACAATTTATTAATAAACTGATTAAATATTAGGTTGTGAAGTGATGGAATTTGAAAAAAAATGCGAATGACTATCATATTTAAATATACCAAAGAACGTTTTCTATAAATTCAAAATTATGGGTTGCGGTGTGATAATCCTATAACATAAATTAAATTGTTTCTAATCACGAAAATTTAATTTATCCACCAATATATAAAGAATATTATATAGTGTTTTACAAAATTATTATATTTTTTTCACTTTTGAAAAATATCAAATGAATGGTTGGATTAAATATAATACTCATGTTCATTTCTGAATACAAAATAATGGAAATGGTCTTCTATTCCATTAATATTTTTTGAGAGACACCAAATATAATTCTCATATTAGTATTCATAATGTTAATTAATTCCTTCTATCTATAATTGTTGAGAGATATAGAATCATTACATGTTGGTATGCTTTTAGATGTTGTAAGAATTTATATTAAATGATTTTTTTTATTATGGAATACATTTCTATGAAATCTATTCTCCACTAGAAAAACAAAAAAGAAAATTTGGGGTTTCTCAAAAATTCATGGTCTTATTTGTTTATGTGTGCATTTCTCTAACATGTATGAAATTTCATCAACTTTATTTAGTATTGGATCTTTGATCGCCATTAGAATCCATATATCATTACTTTAAAATTGTTATTGGATCCAGATTGATTGGGACATAGACAACAACATGGATATCATGCATAATATTAATAGTATCTACTTCAATATTGTTGAGGAGTAATCCTTAAAATCCATACATATGTATAGATTTTGGAGAATTTGTGTTATCATATAGGATAATTTTTTATGATCGATGATGTATCATATCATTATTAGAAAGATATACTAATAGAATCCAATTTTTTATGTATTATATTTTGATATTCATCATTTTGGTGTTGGCATCAGTCGATAAGTGTATAATATTACCAATATTTTTGGGGTATTTATTTTATTGATCTCATGAAAATCAATTTTGAAAATACTAAGGAAATCGCACGGTGTATGATTTGAATAAAAATATCTTTCTAGTCAATATTTGAAAGGGTTATGTCTTCATTTTCCAATGCATTTCCATTTGGGTTCTATGATCAAATTTTGTGAGATAATATTGGAAATGAGGGGAATTAGCCACCACCATTTTATATAATTGAGAAAGGTAATCAAAACTTATTGAAACAATATTCACCATTAATTTTTGTGATTAAAAACTATAAATATTATTTTTATATAATCTTGACATTGGTATAATTGGGTATAACACCAAGAATACAATAAATGAATGGAATTAATCATTATTATAGTTGTATCATGCTGACTACATGATGGAGTAATGGAAATCCTCTTTTATGGGAGAGATGAAGATAATCCCAATGATGAAACAATTTTTTTCATCCTTCATTAATTTTTCCTCTTGGGAACCTAGAAGCATCATGAATGTACATATCACATTATTGGGAAATGTCATTTATGGAATATACATGTTTTTTGGGTAGTTATATTTTCAACAATTATTTCTTTTTGATAGGGTGAAGTACAATGAAATCTACCATCACATTCGCTTTGATCTACTTCCTAGACACAAACCAGATATAGATATTTTATTTAATAACAAATTAGCACACAATATTCCCAAATAACAAGGTAATTTGAATGATAAAATTGACCAATTTAGAATGGGGATGGAGGTGTTCCTCCAAGTACTATATATATTTCTGCAAGTTCAATTTTTTAAATATTAATTAAATGAATTTATTTTCATTATTAGGTCATTCTATATTATAATTCAAAATTGTTCTATTTATATTACATATCATTTTTTATTATTTGTATTGATATCAATATTCTAATAAAGTAGGGAACTAATTAATCAATATAAGAATTATGCATATAGTATGAGTAGTTTCCCATCAATAATTGGAATCAATATTAGCAGATCTAGATGTTAAAATATGTTATCATTGAAATATTTTATATATTGTCCATCCCATTGAAAGGTGTAAAATTTCATCATTAACATTGATTGGATTATTATTTATTGGTGAGGTTGGATATGAAAAAATTTATATCTGTATGGTTCCCTTGGTGTTCCCTAAAATAATTAATCTTTTGAGGATAATGAATATAATGTATCATCGTTGAATTGTTTTAAAGACATAATGCAATGATGGTGTACCCTAGAGCTATGGAATTTCTCCGACATGAGTCTTAATGTACCTTGGAAGCGATACAATCTGAGGTTGTGGAATTGGAGTTTATTAAAAACATTTCCTATATCATAATTATGATCAAATCATTGTTTAAATTAGATAACTCATTCGAGGATATTTGACTATGAAATTATCCATGTATCCCAATATGGCCCTCCCAATAATGATATTAATGATATAAGTCATTTAATGTTGTTATGTGTAACCAAAATCATTCAAAATAAATATCATTATATATTTCAAATATACCCATTAGGGTTTCGAGAAGGATATGACGTCCTCATTTTTTGGGATATTCATATGTAGTTGTAGCTAGTGTATCCATTTAATGAGGAGAGATATTTTAAACAATTCATTGAATCCATTTTATGTTTTATGATTATGATTGGGAATTAATCCTATGGGGAGTACCAAATTATGTCCTTGAATTCAATAAAATATGTAATTTTCCAACTAATCTTTTTGTCTATGATGATATTTTCAATATTGTTTTTGTATAGACCTTTCAAAATGATGTTGCATTCATTGAGATTATTAATATTGACATATAATATAGTTACACAGTTCAGATAAACCATCAATTTCACAATTTTATATCTGTTGTGTCTATCCATAATACCAAAATAATGACTTCCAACATCATAATAAAAAACAATAATTTTTATAAAGATAAAAGATAAAATAACCATGTTTGTTAGGAAGAATATGCAGTATCCATAATCCATTTAGGTTAGGGAAATTCTAATCAATGCAATCTATTGATCATCTATCATTCCTTTATTATTATTATCTAGGTAATCAATAGTGGTTGAGATACCTTACATGAATATTTTAGTGGAATCATAGAGATCTTATTCATTGTATTCTACTTCACAGTGGTTAGAATGAGAATAAAGACGGTTATTTTGAGATCTAGTATTTGATATAGAGATATCATTAGAACCAGGTGATTATGTAGAGGTGTTGTTTTTCCCATTAGAGTGAGATCCTCTAATTGAATATTTTTCCTATTCAAGGGGCATAATAAGGATCATAGAATATATTTATAGACTATGCACTTTCCATATTCTCGAGGGATTCATATCAAGTTGATCCATGAATCTTGGATGGGATTATTAAATTTTATACAAAAATGTATATTCATAAAGATTCCCTGGTGAATGGTTGACACACTTGCACTATGATGATATCTAATTTTTGAAATGTCTTGTCTACTAAATAGAGATAGATACATGAACTGTATATGAATGGAAAGTGGTTGGTTGTTTGAAACTATTTTCTACCAGAATATACCATACTCAAATTATAACCAAATTATGAATTGATATGTCAATTAAATTGAAGTGATGTATAGAGTATGTGTATAGATCACTCAATGTACAAACAAGAGACATCATTAGGTCATTATGTGTATGAATATAATTTTTTTTAATTTATTTCACTAGATTTACCACTAATTTATAGAACATACTATATGTTATTTGAGATTATTATGAATCTAAAGTGGAATTATAACAATATAATACCTCAAAAATTTTATTAATAGATTAGTTAATGAACATGTTGAATGATGAGGATATTTACGAATAAATATTTATGAATGTACTTCATAAAATGATTCAAAAATTAGTGTGTTGGGGAACAACCATAAATGAATATTTATAAATAATATCAAAAATGGCCCCTCAACCTGATCTTATAATGATATAATTGTTTTAATTATTTATAAAAAAATATTTTCATGATAAAATGAAACAAATAAATTTTATCATAGACAACAAACTAGATGGGTTGAAATTTGATGATACTAATATTAGATCCACTATCATTATGGAATCAAAAAATTATTAATATTAGCATGTCTTCCAGAAATGTACAAGGTTAAAATGTGGTGATGTATGGAAGTATATAGGCCTTTGTAAATTTAAAGAAATGAAAATTTACCATTCAATAGAGAATGTATCTGTGTGATACATCTCAACTATAATTATCACCATCTTAGACTCTTGGGGGTTTAAAAGTACATCAATAGGGGATTAAATGAGATTAGTTGTCATTTTAAGGGATTCCAGAATTGAAAACATGGTTAGGATAAAGAATAGATGATTATAGATGTCTATTTTATGGAAAATAGCCTAATTATTCATACCATAGTTTTTTTCAGGAGGTATTTGGTCCAAATATAATATCATTGATTCTAGAATTCCTTGAATAAAATTATGTTGTGTCATTGTGGTTTATATGTGTTATTGATCTGACCTTCTATAGTATTGAAAATTATCATGAAAACAACATGTTGTTCTCTAACATTTTAGGATATATATAAGCCCTCAGATACTTATTATCTGGTCTATATTCCTGTTGGGAATTGATTAGTGTCTGAATTCGAGTATATACAATATATATGATCTTCTTATAAATGTTTCTTATTTTACATAGTCAATTATAGCATCATCTTTGTAACCTCTATTCCCTCTAAGATATCTTCCATAATTATAGATGGAGAACGCATCTAATTATCAATTATCCCTATAAAGAAATGTGTTTAAAATGTTTATTAAACTTATAGAAGTACTTTGGGACTATTAATTTGAATATAATATTATTATGTGGGGTATTTCCCAGTATCGCATTTTGTAGGATGGTTCTCATCCCGACACAAATGTTGGTATGTAGTATTATGAATTCTAGGCTGGGATGGGTGTCAATAATTACTATTTATTATACATATTTTTCATCTAGTGATGGATAGTCCAAATCATAGAATATTATTATCATGGATACATTGTATTAGGTATTACATAGAGATCTAGGGTCAGAACTAGATGGTTTAGTTGATCACTAGGTATATTATTGGATTGGTTGGATAATTTTAGCTCACACAATTATCCAATCTCTATAAATTACTCTATTAGATATTCGTCTACTCTCCATATTCATCTGGGGGACATTGAGACAACATCCATTGCTATCAAGGGTTTTCCTAATTTAAAATATTCAATTCCAACCATTATCTCAATATATCCTAAAAAAGAAAATGTTCTAAAATATTATTTCCCAATATCTAATTAAATATAAGTAATGTGGATAATAATTATATGTATCTTATTTTATATTCATGAACTATGAGAGTATTAATAGTTCATTCTTTTTGGAAATAATAAATTCAATGTAATCGTCTCTCTTAGGAACTAATTGGAATTATTCTTATAGTCCTTAATCTGTAGATGATTTTTATATTTCCATGAACCACTAAAAGGATGATGTTACAATAACAACTATCATTCAATATGAGTTAATATATTATATTGTGATTGAACTAGAATTCATGTAGGATTATGTGTGACAGTTATGGTAATAAAACATTCAATATTTTACCCTTTTTGATGGTGTTGGATGTGAAATTTTTTTGGAAATAATTATGAATTCATCTACGTGCTGTTTGACATTTGGAAACTATCAACATCTGAAATAATATTTCAAGGAGAATAAAAAAAATTGAAAATATTCACAAACATTTTCTTTAAAAATATCATATACATGTTCTAAATGGAGTTACACAGTCATGGAGTTTGTCAATATATTACTTCTAGTGATGATTTTCAATACCATCTCACATTCATATTGATTATAGCTTTGAGATCAATTATCATCGTATTTAACAAAAAGGGGTTGAACTGTTAGGGGCATTTTTTAAGGAGGTGTTACATTTTTCATTTTCCCTTCTAAAAATGTTATCCCTAAAAATGATCTTGACGCCTGCATTGTCAACATAAATAACTATAGTTTTTTAAATTATTAGTGGTGATGTGTTCCCATCATACATCCTCATTGAGATGAAAATTATGAGATATACTACTCTAAATATACCATTTTGTTAAACATTCAGAATGAAGGGGTTTCTAGAATTGGGAGACTGAGGATTTGAGTATACCAATTTAGGGTATGTATTTTTCATTACTTATACCAGTGCGTGATTTCCTACTATGTTATGAATTTGAGAAAACAGGGACCTGTTAGTGTCATGAAGTTTAGATGGAACCATATTTTTAGAGAAATCCTATATAGATTTTTCTATTGGATCCTTAAATAGTCCCCTCACCAGCATCTTCTTTGAATAACATGATTGAGTTAGATTGGGATTTAACAATTGAAATAATAATGGATACCTCTCTATTGGAGTGATTTTTTTAAATCATCATCCATTCATTTTGAATGAATATTTTTCATGATACAAAACTGGTTTGATGACTAGATATTTTTACTACTTGCTGAGTAACCTATACTTAATGAACATGATTTATCAAAAGGGTCATCTAAATATGATATTTACAAAGTGGGAATATTATATCTGAGTAATTATAAACAAATTCACTTCAATCTATCATACCTGATATCATATTGTTCTAGCTTCTCCTCACTGGATTGATTATAATTATCTTCATGTGGATGGGAGATATAGTCATTAGATTCATAATATCATTCAAATTACATTTCATAAAAGTATATGTTGACTATTAATATATGTCTACAAATTTCTAGACTTCTTATATTTTCTGGGATTCATGCTTCTTCATAGACTTGAATGGGAAAGTGTTTTGATTGTATATTTCTTCACAATGGTCTTATATTTTATGGTTATTACATGGGTTCTCCATGATTACTATAATAAAGAAATTTACAAATTTTATATACAAAATGAGGATCATATACTAACAACATTAGATTAATTAGAGGACCTCATTCCTTTCCCACAACCATCAGTGGAAAAATCAAAATACCCATCAACCTTTACATTCTTTCTGATCCCTTTTAGATTACAAATCCAATATGGCTTTAACTCATTTCTCTATGGATAGTGGTCCTAAGAGAGTCTCAAGTGTCCTTCAATAAATCACTTAATAAAGGATATAGATTTTATACTTCTAAAACTATTTGATCATCTCTTATAAAGTCAATCACATGATAGAGAACACATTAATTTTATAAGTTATTGGGGTAATAATTCCCCTATCCCTATAGGACAAGGTTTACATGGATATTTTATTATCACAACTTGAATATAATATGGATTATATCATACTATGGGTGATAGTGGTGGTAATAATTCCCTCATCCCTACGTGATTGGGTTTCTAGTGTAATACATAGTATGAAGCTACTATCACCTTTTTTTCTATTTCTGAACCCTCAAATCAGGTGCATGAAATATATAATAAATTTTTAATGTCATATTTTCTAACCATTATGAAATGATGTATAATTTTATTTCAATAATTATTTAGATTGGAGGTTTCCTTCAGTTTATTAGTAGCTTGAAACATGCATTTTCCAATAAACGTTTACCTAGTGGAATATATCTTCTTAGACATTGGGATGATGAAATTTCACTATCTAGAAAAACTACATTAAAAAAAGTCATGAAAAAATAATTTTCTAAAAATAATGGCCCACATGTTGTCTCCCCATACACACATTGTTAGTGGGATATTTGGGTGAATTTAAGATCCCTATATTAACCCAAACATATAATACATACATTATGTGGTGCATCAATTATTATCTATCATAACAACATAATACATTTTAAGAATTATTTAAATATGATATATTTTTTCTTCACTAAATATTGTTTATATTTAATCTTAATAGAGTATAGAACAATAATATACAATATTTGATCAATATTCCTGAGAATATTTGAATATCACCATATGAAATGAATTTGGTTATAAAATGGTATTAATTATCCCAAAAGTTATGGAATTGAGAGGGTATGAACTCCACTATTATCATAAAATAGATTTCATACAAAGTGGTAGCCATAGACTCGAACATGAATAATATTGTATCCATATCCAACTACATTAATATGACCATGTAATTTTTCACATCCAATGTGACAGATTATTCAAATTGATCTAACCATAAAGACCACATCTTATATTCGTTATCAATATTAATGAGAATATTTAGAATATCTAGACCACATTAGAGTGTATGTGGTAAGGGGGGGAATTAATGAGGACCATCAACTAAATTTAACCTTTTATAGGGATGAAATGTTATAATTAGGTGATGATATTAAAGGATTAATTGGATTTTGTTTAAAAAATGGAACTCAAAAATGTTAAAAGATTTATAATATCTAATATAAAAAGGGTAATCATGTTGTGAAAATTTATCATTTTAATACATGAAATTGTAATGGTCATCATAAAGAGGACCTCCATAGACGATTTCATAAAATATACACCACGACGATAATCAATATTTTTGATTTTTATAATAATAATATCGTTATTCCCTTTGACATTGACCTCAGGGAGAAAGTAGAGATTTATCATATTGGTTATTCTAGATTGGGACATTGTGGTTACTGGTTGTTAGTGATTTATAACTGGGCTAACCTTTTTTCTAGTTGTTTACCATGTTTTAGAGATACTCTTCTCAGTTGAAACTACATAAAGGATCTCCATGGTTGACCTATACATTTTCATGATCAATGGAATATATGGTATGTAATATAGGATTTAACTCTATAGTTTCTAATCAAGATCCCATAAGGAATACTTTCCCAACCCTAGCGGCTTACTTTTATATATGAGGTTTCAATTCATTCTTAGGATGTTGTCGTAATATTCTAGAGAGAATCAAAAGGAAAATTACAGAGATAAATATGATCATTTTTTATAATAGAAATTAATAAATTATCTAACATTGATTAACTCAATGGGTTGATAAAGGACAAAAAATCTACCATAATCGTGGTGGTATGGTGTAAGAAACATAATTTATGGGATAAAGCCCTCCTATGAGACACCTATCTTCCACTAGAATATGTAGAAGAGTTTTCTTGATAATATTATGTTTATGAGAATACTCATATAATTTTACTATAATGATCTAATTAACATATTCATACTTGGAAGATAAATCATATTTCTTTGTATATTCCACTACGTTAAGGAGACATGATTCTCAAATGCGATCATCATTTCCTCCATGCATTGTTGTCCCTATCAAGATATGTTGATGATATCCATTTATGTGGAAATGAACATACAATCAACGTATAGATATCATGAGGATATAATTATGAGACAATTATTGGAAGGTGGGGATAAAATAATTCTTCACAATTTCCATAATAATATGTTAATGGTATTTTCTATTCCTTACATGGATAATATCCTTTGAGGTAGTCACTACCATGGAAATATTGTCGATATCTAGATGGTAAACGTGGTTATAAACATATTTTTTGCCACAGTATTCAATCACACTTGGTGAGACTAAATCCATTGTGTCATAGTTCAGTAAACTAAGATCTAAATCTTAGAAGCGGCCTCCTTGAAACAGAAGAGGGGTTATTGATGTACAATATTGGTGATGACATCTAATAACATGTAACTTTTGGGAACATCATGAGTTACTTTGGGAATGATGTCCATATCCTCATCTACCTCACTATGATAATTTTTATATTACTTTTCATATTTTATATATAAGATCCTATGGATGTTAGATATGGTAGTAAGGTCCACATGATTCCCAATGGAGAGTCACTGGTAGTATAGATGATCTGGATTTGTCTTCTAGAAAATGTTGTATGATACTTTTATGGTTGAAATTTTTCCTTTGTGGTGACAATATCATACTAGGTTGGTCACCAACTCTTTTTTGGAGTTGCTGGGTCATTGATAATATCCTCAAGGCTTGGAGGGCTACCAATTTTGTTGTATCTAGGGACTATATCCATAAAGGATATTAGTATTTGGATGATGAATGTTGTGAGGTTTTTATCTAAAATAATGGAAAATTTAACATAGTTCACTTGATTATCATTAACAAATAAATGATCAAAAAATGGAACATGTTAGTAAATAATCGCAAGCTATAACATATTTAATCAATAACTTTAATGGGTAAAAGATTCATTTTAGGTGCACCAATTTGTCTTTGAGGAACAATATATGGAATATGGGGTTGTATTTTATAGATAACATTAATGACTCAATTATATAGAGTTAAATGATATCAAATTGGGATAATCATTCTATTTTTGACATGAAAGTTTAGGTGTGTGTAGGTCCCTCATAGTTCATGTTTCCAAAGATTGAATGTCCCTAAGATTTTAATGATGATAGTTATGATTTTTCATTTGTAAAAAATATTTGAGGTTTGGTTTATCTCACACATTATAGAGGATATTTTCTCTATTATAAGATGCTATTAATGATTTATGAAAAGTGAATAAACTCTTGTCAAAACCTAGTATAGGGTTACCATATTATATTTTATTGATAAAATCTCTGTAGAATTGTGAATATTATCAAAGGATATTGGTTATCTGTATTTCTATTAATAGGTAATTATACATTGGATTATATTCCCATATCTATTTGCTCAAGAAATTTATTTCTATCTAGGATGGCGGTAGGTGTTGTTGAGTTTGGATCAATTCCATGAAATAGGATTCCAAAATAGTTTAATTCCATGATTGAGAACGCAAGTATCTTTTGGATATTAAATGGGACACACCATAACATTTAATGTTTTCAAAAAATGGACATAATGTTATCTATTATGGTCAGAAAAAAGACAATGATTAGTGCCTTTTATGTTCAATAATCCAAGACATAAGGGGTGTTGGTATTGTATAGGAATTAGTATTCATACAATAACTCATTAGTATAATCAAGTCCCATGGTATTCTAGTTATAAAATATAATGGCATGTGATAATACTGGACCTTGTAGTTTATTGTAATACTGTAAGGAAGTAAGGTGTCATCAATATAGTGACAAATGATTGAGTGATATCAGACCTTATAATAAATATATATATATTAATATATGTTAGTGACTAAATAATAGAGAGATAGTATTTTATTTTACCATGAATATATCCCTTTATGAATGATGAATCATAAAAAATATTTCCCTTTGATGAAGGAATATTGAATAAGAATAAGTCAATTTAATGAATCTATTTTTGACTATAAAGGGGAAACCAATTAATTTTCATCTCCCTGAGAATATATAACTTTGGGGAAGGATTAATTTTTAATAATATAATACTTTTTTATGGAGTTAGTTTATGATTATAGGTGTTGAATTAATGGTCATATTATAGAAAATATTACCCTTTTCTGAATGATAAGTCACATTGGATATGGATGTTTGAGTAATGATGAATCATAGAGAATTGAACCCATTGATGAAGGAAAAATCTCATGTAATATATATATTTTATGAATGATGATATATAAGTATCATGGACCATTATTAAATGGTGAATTATTAGAAATATTACCTTTTGAGGAATCAAGAATCATTGAAAACATGACCCTTCATGGAATTATGATTTAGTAAAAACACAACCCTCTGAGGAATGAGTTGGGGATTATACATGGGTATCCAATTAATAATCATCATATTTGGACCCTCTAATAAATGATTAATTATAGGGAATATGTATATTTAAGAATTTTTATGGGATTTCTAATGGGAGTTCCCATATAGTTCTCGTAACGAGGATTATATCCCACTAATTAGTTATGAATCTTCAAAAATAAATAACTTTTAGGAATTAGTTGTGTATTATACATGGGTTTGTAATTGTTTTTATGTAAACCATCTATATTGGGGAGAAATTTCTTGTTGTTGAATTTGATTAACAGAGTAAATGATAAGGACAAAATGAAAGTGTCCCAAACTTATACCAAACACATTTAGATGAACAACGTGACTCAATTGGTGCACCATTCAATCATATTCTAAATGGGGGTTTCTATGTTCATAGAATGATTCAAGAGATATTTCAGTACTATCCTTTTGATAAGAACAATATTAATTAATATAATACAAGGTTTTGGTTACCTTGAGCTTCCAATCAAATAAGGATGAGAACCTGGAAGAGGACCCATATCAAGGGAATACATGACTGAAGTTGTTCACTTTGTGGTTCATATCCTAGTCAAGCAGTTTTGGAGTTCATGATTGTGGTTATGAAATAAAAATTCTGATTAATGGAGCTTAGGTGTGTACATAACCCAAAAACAAGTCATCATTAATAATTCCCACAATATAATATACCATGTTCGAGGCAAACACAATTATGAGGGGGGTAGAGAATTTGGGAACCCTATAAGAAGGGTTGGTTGTTGTTTTCCCCTAATATGAGGATTTAGGAGAAGTGATACCATAGTCATTGGAACAAGGATATTATTAACCCATTATACATTACTTGGTGAATTTTTACCTTAATATATTGTATTGGTTGATGGTTTTCCATAGTATAGAGTCAGGGGTGATGGTTCTCTATTATATATTTCTTCATGTATGATATCAGTGTATAGAGAAATAGTTTATTATTATAAATGTTGTTCTTTGAACTATTCATGAAGTACTAAGGATAATTTTTCACTCATAATGTTTTTAATTATTCAATCCATTTAGTAACACAACTTTAAAGATTTATGGTTATTTTATTATGTTTATATTACATGATATTTCACCTAAAGAATATATGAAAACATAGGAAAGTCGATGATCTTCATGGTTTCTCAAGGTCTTTATAATCTATATATATCTTTCATGAGACTCAAATTGATGACTTGTGGAGTCTATTTATAGTATAATATGAAAAAACTTATGTATGAGGGTCATGACAAAATGGTATCTCACCTATCTAGAAGTGAACCATATCCATGTCGAGAATCTGGTTATGCATGTCAATTCATACAAGAAACTTGGGTGAAAGGGATTTTGTGCTAGTGTACTCCTACAGGTGGACCTATTTGAAGAAATTTGAGGTTCTTGTGGGAACTGGGTAAAAAAATATTGAAGCCCGACTATACTTGGTAGAATTGTATTCTATTTAAATGGGAATTCTTACCATATGAATAAGGATTTCATCCCTTTCAATTTGTTTTCCTAAACTCATATATCATGTTTCCTTAAAATAAATAAGTAATAATGTGATTAATTATACACCAACTACCTTATAATAACTTGATTTAACCCATATGTGTTCATTTTTAATCTATTATTGAATAACCAATGTTAAATAATCTGACATTAAAAACCTAGATTAGGGATTGAAAGTTATTATCAAAAATATATATGTGATTTAGTTATAAAAAGGGTTATCCTTACCACATAGATTCCTACAAAATTTACTGGTTATCAATATAATGGTTTTTTGGAATTTAAGATCCCTAAATTAAATAGGATTAAAAGAAGGATAGACGTGTCACTATTTTTATTATGTTCAACATAAGTAAATAATGTTTTATTTTAAAAAAATTAAAAAAATTAAAAAAATGATATTATTGTTAATTTTCTATAAAATATGATTATGTATTTAATACATAATAATGATTACCTATTTTTCTACATATCACCTATTACAGGTATAATTATTAGATAGTTTCACCTATACAAGAACTCTATGCCCACTAGAACAAAACTAGGAAGTGAGTACCACATGCTACTATTTATCCATGTTTGTAACACAAACACTCCATTTTCATCATTCCATAATTAACCTCAACATTATACATATATTATTTTTAAATAAATTAATAATGATCTATCCCTTGATTAAATTTTAATATATCAAATTTGGAAAGATTCCAAATTATTAGAAAAAAATATTACATAATTATTTTGATAAAAACCTAATGTAGGGAATTACTATACAATATATAATGTAATATTCATTTTCTTGAAAATAAAAAATCAATCTTGGGTTGTGTTTTAATGAAACTATGTCAATTCTAATGAAATTAATGAAATTTATTTATGTTTTATGTTTTAAATATCAATATATCTAGTGTTATTTAATATTAATGGAGATACCATTAAATATGTGTTATACATAAGATCATAGTTCACATAATGGTAGAGATCATTAAAGACTGGCTTGAGGAGGTGGCTGAGAGTTCCCTAGAGCTTCTACAGTTTCGGCCGGATGACATGTCAGTAGCTAGGTATTCATCGAGGCGTACTGACCATTCCCGGTACTCGATGAATATGATACTATTAGTGCTTCAGAGCATGGACCTCTGAGCGATGTGTCTCTAGGGTCATCTGTGTATGAACTATCCCTATATGCATTCCAACCTATGATAGGGTGCTAGAGAGATCCTTTTTTGTTGAATGTTCTTTGGATGAGTGGATATAGCCAGTGAATGTTAGTAGTGGGGAAGTAGGAAACTGACACCAGTCTTAGAGACATGGGCGTGTAAGATGTTTCGGGAAGAAGATGTGATAGGGATAGATAAATCTAAAGGATAGCAGACGTGGAAGCAGAGATGGGAGAGAAGCATGAAGTGGTGTAAATTTCAACATGTCACAACCACCCCCTTTTTGTGGACCCCACTAGGCTTAGGGAGCTAGAGGATAGGGGAAGAGAGTAGCTGCATGCAATCAAGGATTGCGACCCAAGGGCTCTAGGAATGGTTTGAGGTATATTCTGTGTCTACTACTAGCTACCGTATCAACAGACCTATGTACCAATAATTCCTTCCTTCAAAGAATCTTGTCTATGACCTAGAGTTTCAGGTGAAACTGTTGACTTGACCCTCACCACTAGAGATACCTTTGGGAGGAGACTCGATAATCACACATACGCCGACGGTGTGAACTAACCATTAAGGTGAGAGTTTCGGTTGGAATATTTTGGTGGAATCATCGAGGCCTGACGACGTTAGCTTGGGTATGGACTAGACATCCATAGATCATTCTAATATAGATTGTATTAGGAAAAAAGGTTGTAGTTTCTCTACAACATTGTAATAGGTTCCCCTTATTCGGTGAAAAATAATCCCAGGCAGCACAGGTTAAACTCAAGAATAGGAGGGTGTTGCTGATCACTCTTGAATGAGACAACCTTACCCTCACGACAGTAGGAGTTTTCAGTTTTCAGTTCCAAAAAAAAGAGTGACATATCATGGGGACATCTTTTCAAAAAATGTTTCCAGGATTTCCTCCCCAAAGGAAGAGGGACGTCTGCTTTGTCTAAGGTACTACAAGAGATTTGTGCCAGATTTCTCCAGAGTTGTGGTAGCACTTACAACGTTGATGAAGAAGGGAAAACCCTTTGGGTAGATGTATAGATGCCAGTAGAGTTTCTAAGATCTAAGGCAGAGGCTGACTAGTGACCACATCTTGAGGCTTCCATAGGAGGGGTTAGGGTACGTAGTCTTCTACAATGCATCAGGGACCAGGCTCAGATGTGTCCTAATGCATGAGTGAGAAGTGATCACATATGGTTCTCTACAGCTAAGAAAAAATGAGCAGAACTGTGATACCCATGAACTAGAGTTAGCAGTAGTGGTATTCTCCTTGAAGATGTGGCAACATTACATGATGGGAATGTGTTTTACAGTGTACTCGGATCACAAGACTCTAAGGTATATCTTTTCTCAGAAGGACCTGAACCAGAGAAAACAACGTTATCTTTAGTTCCTCCAGGATTATTACTTCGAGATTGTCTATAATTCTTGGAAGGGGAACGTTATAGAAGATGCACTCAAAAAGAGGTCTGATATACAACTACTAGGTGAGGTGACAGAACAGCTGGCCACTTTGCAGAAATCCTTTGTGGATCGGGATGGAGGAACTTTTATTCAGTCTATTATAGTCACTCCCTCACTAATTCAGTGGGTCAGGGAGGTGCAGTATGGGGATGTTTACTGCATGACTCGACGTGCTAAAATAAGCACAGGATAGACACCTGATGGATTTTCTGATGTTGGGGAGAACATCATTCTCTTCAGAGGAGGTACCATGGTACCAGTGTCGCTTCAGAAGGTAGTATTGAGGTAGTTCCACACATCACCTATAGCGGTACATCTCTGGGTGGCGATGATGTAGCAAGTCCTCTGACGATAGCACTAGTGGCCGGGAATGAAGAAAGCAGTAGTAGATTTTGTCTCTCGTTTCCTCAATTGTTAGCAAGTGAAGATCGAGCATCATGTAACAATAGGCTTGGTTCGGCCTTTGGATGTCTCATAGTGGAATTGGGGTGGGATATCCCTTGACTTCGTGACAAGACATCCATGTACATCTAGGGGTCATGACTCGATTTGGGTGATCATCGACCAACTCACCAAGTCATCCCACTTCTTACCGATCAGGGAGCATTGTTCAGTATAGAGCTTGGGACGCCTCTATGTGTATGAGATTTGATGGCTACATGGGGTTCCCTCAATGATTGTCTCCGATCATGATGTACGTTTTACTTCCTGACTATGGAAGGGGTTGAGGGAGGTTCTAAGGATGCAGATTCATTTGAGCACTATCATCCATCCTCAGACGGATGGCCAGACCGAGCGGACCATTCAGACCATTGAGGACATTCTACATTCTTGTGTCCTCGACTTCAGTCGCAGTTAGGAGGATCATTTACCGTTGGATGAGATTGCGTACAATAATATCTCTCACTCCACCATTGGGATGGCACCTTTCGAAGAATTGTACCAGCGACCTTGCAGATCACCATTGTGCTGGATTGACCCATGAGAATTAGCACTAGTGGGACCAAAGATGGTACGGACTACTACAAAAAAAGTGCGGATCATCCAGGAGCAGATGAAGACTGCACAATGTAGGTAGAAGTCTTATGCCGACAGAAGATGGATACCTCCAGCGTTCGAGGATGGCGAACATGTCTTTCTACGAGACTCACCCCTATGAGGATTACAGAGATTTAGCTGAGGCAACAAGTTATCCCTGAGATTCATCGGACATTTTTAGGTCCTCAGTAGAGTTGGCGAGGTGGCTTACCGCTTAGCTCTTCTACCTCATTTGCACCGGGTGCATGACATCTTCAATATATCTCTACTGTGGAGATACGTGCATGCCCTATAACGACCCATACTTTACATACATTGTTAATACTTCAAAATTGAAGCACACTTATTACAACATATGACAAAACCACAAAGGACCGTATAGGTATAGTGTCTTTAGAAACTGGGAAACATAAACAACTGGTTCATAAATCTTCTACAGTGTCTCCAATTTATTTCATCATATCTAGGGTCCCTTTTAGCATATTCTACTTAATATCCATCTTCCTGACCTGGGGAAAAGAAATCATAAAAAGGGTGAGCTCAAATGCTCAGCAAGGGAAAATAATGGAAATAAAAAAATCATATCATATCTTTTTTTAAAATCATATCCTGCAAAAGAGATCATAATATCTTAACATGGAATAAATCATAGAAGTGAAAATGAGATCCCCATAATCATAACATGAAACTTGAAACTTTGTGGCATGCACACATAATCATGGAAAATCATTTCTTGTTAGTCATGACTCATTGCCAAGACTATCTTAGTACACAAAGTCCCTTTCTGAACCGAGTCACCCTCGTTCCAGTCCTGTTTCACTGAACCGGTATAACCTACCGTTCCCGCTATGTCTATCTCATGAGATATAAAATCTTTACCCAATGCATTGGAGGGAGATATAGGTCCCACCCTTCTTATAATGAATCCTTTCTTATGTGTGCCACATAATCATAAACCATACATCATAGTGTAACCCATGTAATAAAAATGGGATTCTTAAACAACATGACATAATAAAACAATTCATATAAGATAAAGGAATTCATAAAAATATTTCCATCACAACATAATCAAATCCATGTAATAATAGGGATAAAAACAGAACCCTTTTATTATCTTATATGGAAAATAATTTTGATAAAATACTTGAACTTCATTCTTGAGGAAAATATCCTTTCTACTTCAAAAACACTTTTCCTTTCTTAACATGTCATAAAATTTTAAACTAAAAGAAGTTGATTAAAAATAAACTTTAAAACATGTAAAGAAAGATTCTTGGAAATAATGTTTTAAAAATCCATTCATGCCGTATAAGTTTAAAAAACATTCTTCGTACTTTTGTCGAAAAAGTCAAAAAGTACCTCGTACAAAAAATGACAAAAGATTCCTTTCATACATATTACTAAAAACTCACCTAAGGGTAAAAATGGATTTAAAAAATTGTAGTTGGATGGAAATAATATTACATATTGATGAAACATGGATGTGGATGATAAAATACACCCCAGTAAATACTTACGAATAAACAATCTCGGATAAAAATGAGATTGTGATATTTCCCTTACCTTAGGTCCGATTTGCTTTGTACGTGTCTGAAGCTCCTGTATAATGGTTTAAATAATGTTATTGACTTATTCCAGAATCATACATATTTATATGATATCATATATGGTCATATTCTTAGCTTCTTGTTAGAAATATTTCATTGTTACTTGTTACTCGGGTCTTTATTGCCTTTTGTTCTTATGCGTGTTTTGCCGAATAAATTATTATTCTTCTTTTAAGGTTATAGATACATTATATCCAGAATGGTATTAGTGTAACATATATCATATTTATTCATTCAATGCATTTATATAATTACTATGTAATGATGATCATGTAGAACGAGTCACATCACATCGTGGAGACGGTATTCCGTACGTACGCACGAGTGATGATATCATTCCTATGATCGTGGAATTGTATTGGAGTATATATATATATATTATTTCAGTATCAATATTACTTTATAATAATCATAAATAGTTACTCATTACACCATTATACCCATCCTTGTAAGGTGGTGGTGGAAAATAGATTACACCACGGCGTTGAGACGGTATTCCGTACATACGCACGCGCGGTGATTTCTTTTTCCGTAGTATGGATAGATGGTGAAATAGGGTTGTTTCATACTTAAAATAACATATCAGTATATGAGTGATACTGATGTTATTACTTCATAATGAAACAACCTAAGAAGAAGAAGTGGAAGAAGAAATAAAGATGAAATAATTTGTAACGGTAATTCCCTCTTCTTTGAAGCGCCTCTTTGAGACCTCCTCTTAGGGCACTAAAATTGGTCTTTGAGGAAGACCAGAACCTCTAGGATGTTTCTAGGGAAGTGGAGAAGAGATTTTGGCAGGGGTTGGCCGAGCTTGAGTGCTCAAATTGGTGTGAGGAGGAGGGGGAGGAGGTGCCCTTTTATAAGGGAGGAGAGGGGCACCTTAGGAATATCTCAAAATATTATTTTATATTAAAGTCAAAATCGGTTTATAATGGTTCCAAAGGGTCTTATTTCGAAGCTAAAGTGGGGAAGGGTCGAAATAATATCAACCAATAAGATTTAGACAACTTTAGGGTATTATTTTAACCTTATCAATTAGATTTAACTCTAAGTTAAATAATTTAACTTTTACCGTGTCTTTTTGTTTTCTTTCACTATATGGTTAATACACTTACTATAACATGCCAAACGAACCCCTAATTGTTTATTATTAATATATATATCCTTATCTAAGTCATTTGGCCGAACCTTAGATTTTTAGGAATAAAATAACAATTAATAATATAATATTTGATTTAAAAACTATTTTGTGTCAATTTTGACATTATTTGATATATGATTTTTGTGAAAGTCATAACAGGATTATATGTTCGAACCAAGTTGATTAAATAAACACTAATATATCATAGTAACCTAGAAAATTAGTGGAATTCATAAAAAGTCTCAAATTACATTTATTTTGGTGTTCATAACATCAATTATGTCAATATTTCATTAATAAGATAATTACTGCATCATCATTGTGTCATAAATAAATTACATTATTTAATGTCTAAAAATTATAAATAAAATATCATTATGTAGGAAATCTTATTATCTTTCTAATGAATATTTATAGTCGAATTTATCTTATGTATAAACCCATATTAAAAATGTTTTAGTTATTAAACTTTGATTTTAACTATTTTAACTATTCATTAAATAAAATAATATTAAATGTCATAATCTAATCCAAGTGGACCTAAATGGTCATATTATATTCATAAGTTTGTTCTTGGTCGAATTACACTTATCCAATAGAATTAGGACATGTGTTAGGGTAATAGTAATATCATATTTACCCTTAGTTACCCTATTTACTATTAACCGTGGTAAAAAAAAGTAAAAAGTTACTATTCACCAAAAATTATTTTCATCTCATTGAACCACATTTTAGTCCTTGATATTAACCGTGTTTGTTGGATTTTCGAAATTCCATTCACAGAAGCGGTAAAATTAAGTTTTATGCAAAATTCAGTTTTTTAACCTACCACTTAGTGGTTTCACTATTCATCAAAAATTGAAAGTATTCAGAAAAATACCAAAATTTCACCCTAGGCTAATTTCGGAATTCCGAATCCAAAAATGAAGTCCATTTTAAAAAATAAAATTTATAAAATTTCAAAAAGTGGTTATTACTATTCATAATGGCTAGTTTTAATAATATTTTAATAGCATATCATTGTTTGGTGAAACTCGGTATTGCGTACGACGCAAGCTATCGAGGAAGGTCGCGATTGCGTGTAAGGTAAGCCAAGGTAGTATGCAGTGAAAGATTCCTTTGATGATATATAAAAACAAAATATTACTCATAAAAATCTCGGGTGTTACATGCCCCATTCCATATCATCGACCACAAAAAGCTAGACATCGATAATTGGGATACTTTTACGGAGGTTCCAGTTGAGATTGAGGATCGATACGAGTGGTTACTTCATGGATGGTCGATAACTCTGGTTCTCGTTCGTCGGTAGCACGAGAACCTCCAGGATAACACATGGGAGCCGGAGGCTTAGATGCATGCTCAGTACCCCCACTTGTTTACCTAGTTTTGAGTTGTGGTATATAGGGATGTAAATCCCAGAGGTGGGGAGGATGTAAAGACCCAAAATTTGAATGTAATCTTTTTTAATTATATTTTAATTTTACAAGTCCATGAGAATTGACGTATCTTGATTCTGAGGCCCGGAGGGCCCAGAATGAATATCTGAACTTTTTTTCGGGTACGTTCAGTAGACGTGCGAGCGAGATATTATAAATTTTTAACTGGTGCTCAGAATTGAAATCTGAGGGCACTATTGAACTCGCAGTGCCGATATTTTTTTAAGGAGATTTTCACCTCGACCGCAGTGGGTCGAGAGTGAAAGATAGTTTTTGTGTTTTTCCGTGAAAGAATAAAATAAAATAAAAATGTGTAACATTTATATTTTCTTTTGTTGAGATGTGGGGACCACCAGAATTAAACCTCCCATGAGAGGATATGACGGTGGGGACCACATGATGGTAATACCCCTTGACCTCCCTCTTATGTGTGGGAGAAACCCTAAAACTTCTTATTAAATGTGGGGGAGCCTCTTCAAATCCTCCTACATTTATTATTCCAACTCAATTAATTAATTGAGCAAATTTTAATTTATGCCAACAACAAAATAGATAGCATAATCTATTATTTTGGCTATCTCTTCATTTTGGTGGAATTGGGAGGAAGTAGCCTTGGGAGGAACATCTCCAATGAAGAATGCCAATGAATAACGCCCTCGAAGAACGTTTTTTGGAAATCAAGGAAGTGGATGATGTACGATCCCATCATCGAAGCATGGTTCAGGAAGCAATGATCGTTGGCACCCCCTCTTCCTTCTTCGACTTCTTTCTCACACCAACAACATTGAGCAATCGAGTTTGGGAGTTAATTTCTATATGATTATCACTTCCCATGTTATACCCTTCTAATTATATTGTAGGATTAGGAATAGAGATTTATGAGGGTTGTGAGGATTGATGTTTTTAAATATCTTCCATTCATGTTCATGATTCTTTTTTTGTGAACTGCTTTCTACCGCTCTAATGAAGAGGGTGAGGGCCAAAGAAACATGGCCCGAACCCTCGACCATTCAAATTTTGTGTCTGTTCTTCACGATGGTGTCGACGAATGGTTTAGGCGGTTGGCACCAGTGGAATTAGAGAACCGCGATAAAGTTGACACCAGAGGGAGGCTAGTTAAGTCGGCCGCCGATGGAGCCACGGTGCGTGACCACACCACACGGCAAGCCATAGTAGACCGCTGCCCCATGGCCTCCACCATCCCCGGCCACCACCGAACATGGCTCTGCCGTCCTTGGATACCACGCCACCGTGTCCCACCGCACTGCCCCCTTGGCACATGTGGTCTCACCGCCCCACGACACTCACAGACTCCGCCGCCCAGCAGCCCCCGCGTCCTCCTGCCACCCAGCAGCACTTGTGGCCTCACGCCGACCCGTGGCCCCTGACCACCAATGCCCTGCAGTACCCGTGGCCTCACACCACCCCAAATCACTCGAGGTCTCACCATGCCCCTCGACGGCCTCACCGTGCCACCCCGCGGTCAGCGGCGCCGCCCAGCAGCCTCGCACAACCGCCGGCAGCCCTCTGCGCCTCCACCGGCCCTCCATATCCCCCTTGCGGCCTCTGTTATTCGCACTGCCTCTACAGTGCCCTCACGGCCCCCACGAGCAAGGCCAGACCCAGTGGGTCGGGCCTGGTGGACCTAAACCTGGTCGACTCGGGCCGGGTCGGGCCGAGTTGGTCCAACCAGGTCGGACCAGGCACTGGCCCCCTTCAACCCATTTACACATTTTCAGCCAAAACATTGGCACCAAACGTCGATTTGACAAACCGTCTGTGGAGATAGAAACCGTGTTGCGAGATGTTCCCTTTGGTAAACCACAATATAGATTTGGATAAATTTGGGAAATGGTCGGGTTGGATTGAGCATGAATCCAACCGGGCCCCTGGGACAAAAAGGCTAAAAACCCACAAACTGGGCGTCCAATTGTGTTGAAACCTCTATGATGTGGCAGTCCTTTGGGACACTTCATCATGGAACATCATGGATGTTGGATTATCGACTAGTAGCTTGTGGAGCGGATCCTCCCCGAGATGAGCGAGCATAGTGCGGGAACCGAGTAGCTAGCTGTGACAAATCACCTAGAGAAATCTTGTGTTAGTCACCACTTAGAGTGATCCTGTGTGGGTCAGTAGTTAGAGAGGTCCAGTGTGGGTCTGCACCTAGAGAAATCCTGTGTGGGTCAATGGTTAGAGCGATCCTGTGTGGGTTAGCACCTGGAGCAATCCTGTGTGGGTCAGCACTTAGAGAGATCATGTGTGGGTCAGCACATATAGTGATCATGTGTGGGTCTACACCTTGATAAATCCTCTATGGGTCAGAATGTAGAGCGATCTTTTCTTGGTCAGCACCTAGAGAGATCCTGTGTGGGTCAGCACGTATATTGATTCTATGTGGGTCCGAACCTAGAGCGACCCTTTGTGAGCCAGTAGATAGAGCGATCCTGTCTGTGTCAGTACCTAGAGTGATCTAGTGTGGGTCCGCACTAGAGAGATCCTGTGTGGTTCAACACCTAGAGAGATCTTGTGTGCGTCAGCACTTAGAGCGATCCTATGTGGGTCAGCAGTTAGAGCGATCCTGTGTAGGTCAACACGTAGAGTGATCCTATGTGGGTCAGCACCTAGAGTGATCATGTATTGGTCAGCACATAGAGTGATCCTGTGTGGGTCAACAATTAGAGCGATCCTGTGTGAGTCAGCACCTAGAGTGATCCTATGTGGGTCAGCACGTAGAGCGAACCTGTGTGGGTCAGCACCAAGAGCGAACCTTTGTGGGTCAGTACTGAATGACCCTGTGTGGGTCAGAAGGAGAGCCTCTTAATAGACTATGATGATTCAGTAGTTACATCTAATCATCTCTACTACTATACTTATGTTATACCTGGTGTGAGATGAGTTTGTACCTATGTGGTACTTTTTTTTGTAGTAATATCTTGGTGATAATCTTCTACAAGGCGTACGTGTGTGGTACTTGCCTTCATGGTATTACTTTATTTGTGGAATAGTTGAGCTTGGGCTTGGGGATTGGACTTTGTGTTTTCCACATGATTGATATGGGTTTACTTGAATACTTAGGTATATGCATCGGAATATACCAAATTAGGGTTATCAGTTGTTTCCTTTCTTTGTGGATTATCCTTGGTAAATTTTGTGAGACCTTGAGGGTCTCGTGGTCTCTATTGAGTATCATTATACTCACCCCTACATGGGATATGCCTGCACCTTATTGTGTATGGTGCTGATGATGGACAACACTGATTGAGGTTGAGGGTACGAGGACTGGAGGTAGCTCAGAGGAGGATGTTAGATGAGGCGAACCGCATAGACGACAGTTTGTGAGCTATATATACCCTTTAGGTAGGATTCATGGTGGACGATCCAGGAGCTGCTTTTCACCTATCTTCCATTTTTTACTTTCTAGTTTTACATGTACCTTTACTATCGGGCTTGTATTATAGTCCATTTCACTTTCAACACAATATTTGATATACATTTTACTTGTTGTTCATATCCTGATGTGTTCTTAGTTGTGTGAGATTACAAGTTATAAAGGAAATTCCTTCCCATTTTTAGGGCATACTCCTTTCGTTGCTAGTTGCCAGCCCCTGGCCCAGGGAAGGCATGCTTGGGGTAGTTAGGACACGAACCCTGGGGGATAGGTCATGATAGTGGCTATGGCAAGGTTGTAGGTTCTCGCAATGAGGATAAACCTTATAAATCATTTGTCATTTTTATGATTTCCAAAAATTTCATGAATGAGTATTTACAAAATATTAAAAAAGATATAAATCTTAATTGGTTGTAAGGGATATGTTTCTAAATATTTTTAAACTTATAAAAAGTGAACAACTGACTCAACCCCCCACCCCCTTCTCATTTGTTATACGATCCTTTGAACTTCAATTAGTATTTGAGGAGAGGTTCCCTTATTGAATCCCTATTATGGATAATTCCAATTCTCTCAATAAGAGAATAATTCCAATATATGGTGGAATAAATTATCATGGATGAAAAAATATAAATATTTCATATCTCGTATATATTGGCCTTATTTTTATTGTTGCTACAATAATTGATTTTCCAAGTAGTGAGAATGATTTTACTATGAATTTTTCAGATAAGAAAAATATAGACGATGATGGAAATTCTAGAAATGAAATCCTCGTGTCATTATCATATAATGTTTTTTAGAATTTGACGGGTCTCAAAACATTAAAAAGAATGTGGGAAAATTGGAGAATGTTTTCAAAGTAAATACAAATGTTAACGAAGAAAATATACAAATCAGACATAATAAGAATAAAGACAATAGAATGAGAGGTGGATAAACAATTGATGAATACTTATTAAGAGTAAATAATGTTTTTAGAAACATCAAAGTATTCAAAGATTTATTTAATGACTCTACAGTTTGAGGAATCTTTAGAGATAATTTCTAGCCATATTTGATTCTAAAACATATTCTTTGGATGATAAATAAGATTTATCTTCTGATAAATTGCATAATATTCATGTTTCTTTTTAAATTATAAAATATAAAATGATTAAAAAGAAGATAAAATAAAAAATATCTTTTCAATCTATGAGAATAGTGAAAATTAATGATGATGAATTTGTTGATCCTTGTGACATATAAGGCAAAGAGGATGATGAGTTGAATAAAAAAAGTCATATCATGTATACCGATGAACTATCAAAGAGGAAGAAGAAATGATGGAGGTAAACATATTCTCAAATGTTTATGAGTTTTGTGGAATTAAACACTTTGCTATGAACTACCCCAAAAATAATGTTTGAGAATATCAAGATGATTCGAATGGAAAACAATGATTGTTGAAGTGGAACAAAAGTTATTATTATGAAAAGAATTACTACAGATACAAGACGAATTTTAGTGGAATCAAAAGAAGTGTGTTGAGTGAGAATGATGAATATACACAAACCAGAGCAACTATTCTGATGATGAATGTTTAGAACATTTCAGAACATTTATCTAAAATGTTATTGAAAAAAGTTATTCCATAGAGAGAAATGAAGCTGGTGAAAAAATTATAGAGTGTACCTACTCAGAACATAGCTTGTTGCTTGTCATGAGAGAAAAAAAAACTAGAAATAAATTAGAGTTATGATTGAATATTTTCAAGAAGATGTTTATCGATGAAATGATTGTATCATGTAGGTAGAAGTATACATAAAGGATTTTTTATTTTTCAATCATATAATTACTAAAGATGGAAACGTTATTAAATATTATAGTAAGATGTTGGAATCTATGGAAGAAGAAGCTAAGAAGAATTAATGAAAACAACGTGAGTCCAAAATCGCATTGAAAAAATAAGCTCTCTTCTAATTGTTTTCCATGTTTCGAAAAAATAATGGGAAATATTGGGTGGGGAAAAGATATGAGAAACCTATCAAATCTAAACATGCAGAAAAATAATTCAAAATAAAATATGGTCTATGTATTATGTATGTTGAAGCAGAATGAAGATACCAAACTCAAAAAAAAAAAAAATCAATTGAGAAATATCATATATCAATATAAAATTTTGATATGAAGGTTATTGCTTCTATTATGGAATATATCGGAATTGGGCATAAATTTTTTGGAATAACATATCCTTACCTAGAATTAAGTTTGAGAAATATAGAAGAAATAGTGAAAGAATATTGAGATACTCTTCGAACTCGTAGAAAGTTTGAAAGGTTAATTCTCAAATTTTTTGAAACATTCCTACCAAAAATCAGTTTGATCTTTATTGAGTAGTTTGTTGAAGATGTTATTAGTCTGGTTATCATGCCGAAATTTGAATGATATTCTTTCCAAAACACGTTTCTTATGATTGAACAAAAAGAAATCTAAAAATAAGAATTTTGAGGAAATAAATTTTATTTGTTGAGACAACTTTGAAATAATGTTAGATAAGGAAACCAAAAATACATGATATTGGGTTTTCTTCACATATGAATGGCAATATAAAAATAATGATACATGTTGAAATTCATGTTGGAGGAGATGTTAATTTTGGAAATGATAGTTTATTTAAAATAATACTAATTGGAATGGATTAGATTAAAGAAGATAAATTGAAATCAAAGGATGTTTTACTTTTTGATGGGTTAAGACATATCTTACATAGTGTAAGTCTAATTTTCTATGACGGAAAAGAAGTAATATAAGGAAAGGATTCCTGAATCATCAAATTTTTGAAATATGTAAAAGTAATTTTCAAAGGGATAGAGAAAAAGTGGGAATATCTTTAAAATTAGAGAATTCATGATATCATGTTACTTGAGTGATGAAGATGACAATGAGTTGTAACATCCAATATGTTGGGAAAAATTCACAGAAGGTAACATTGCAGTATTTTTGGGTTGATTGTGTTTGTTGACAAAGTAGGTTTCCATGGAGAATTGTCGAGTTCCAGAGAATTTGTGGACAATCCATGTTGACAAAGATCGATGACAATGGAAAGGACGATCTGGAGGCGGTACAAAAGAGCAGTACAAGGTGGTACCTTTTCCCAGTGTTTGCCAAATTTCTGGGGTCCAAAATCTGGAAGTTGCTGAGCATCGCGAAAAGAGGATATCCTTGAAGATCATATTTTTATATAGCAAGGTCATGAATTTCGCGAAGAGAGGATGCATGGATTGGATTTCGTGAAGACCAGAAGAATGGAGGTGGTGAGTCTTCGCGATTACGTCAAAGCTTCGTGAACTGCAGAGTTGAAGTGCATCGCGGCGATGAAGGGCTTCGCAAGGGAGATTCGCAGTGAAGGCATGAGGGAATGTTGACGGTGATCCTCCGTGATTACGACGAGCTCCACAATCGGAAAATTTCCGTGGTGCTTCGTGATTTTTACAGAATTCTGGCAGAAACTTCGGAGCTTCGCGATCAACAATGACATGGCGTGAACTTCGCACGGAAATTTCGAGGTTCGGTGGAATCGCCTATAAATAGAGGCCGACCCCCTCGAGAGAATTAGAGAGAATTTTCAGAGAAAATCCTTAGCTCTCGGTTCGCAGAGGTAGTTTGCGAAGGCAGTGTGCTTCGCGAAAGGGGAGCTTCGCGGCAGCTATTCTAGCTCTACGAAAGGCGTGTGCCCCATGTTGGCTTAGTGAGCTTCGCGTAGAGGCAGGAGCTCCACGACAGCCTAAGCATTGTGAAGGTCTGTGCATCACGAGAGTGCTCCACGATAGAGCTTCACGAAAAGGCAGGAGCTTCTCGAAGGCTTGTTTGAGCTTCACGAAATTGGGAGCCTCGCGAAGTTGGGTTATTTAAAAAGGTGTTTCCAAAGTGAATTTCCCAGTGGTTAAGAGGAAAAGTTGTATTAATCAGTGGATGAAAGTTGGACTATAATAGAGCATCTATCAATAGTTGAGGATGCATTTATTCATGCAAGTGAAGAGACCTACATGTCTATAAACTGTGATTGGATTCCCTTCCGGAGCAGTGAGCGTAAGAAGAGGAAGAAGGTGATCCTCTCCAAAGGCAGTGAGCCAGAGAGAGAGAAATAGGGAGTGGCCCTTGGGAAATCATTGAGCTGATCCTAAACATTATAAAGGCAGTGAGCCTGGGCATAGAAGTGATCTAGCACGAACCATTGTATCCACAACTAGTGAAGTATAGTGGAGTTTTGTACGACAGACAACCTGTCGGCATATGCTCCTTGGACGTAGCCCTTAACGGTGAACCAAGTAAAATTGATGTGTCCTGTGCTTGCTTTACTTTGTGTTTATTTTGTGCAACAGGAAAAGGGAGAAGAGTGTTTTTCTTAACAACGAAACAAGATCAGAATGAGCTTTAATTTTAAATTAGTCATACCCTGATTCACCCCCCTCTTAGGGTATTCAGCCTTGTGGACCTAACAAAATATTTTACCACCTTTGAAAAAAACATTAATACACTATCTAAAATTTATGTTATCTAGAATTTTACAAAATTGAATATAATAGATAATGTTTATATTACTTTCCATAAAGGAAATATGACTAACACAAGACATAAAATAATTGTGAATCGATCTATCAGACAACTAGAGCTTATTAATTAAAATTTATTTATACTAATGAGACATCAACAATAAAATATAAACATGTACTTTATATCATGTATTGATTATTTCAATCAGGAATAGACATCATGTTCATGGATCACTTGTCAGAGGCTATTGAAATGAACAAATTCTTCAAAAAGGATATTGAGAATGAATTGGGGGTTTTCATAAAGAAGATGATATCAGATAATGGTACCTAATTCATATACAATTCTTTTAAAAATTATATGAGAAGAATAGTATCAAAAATTAGTATACTGATCCATATACTTATAAAAAAATGGAGTATAAGAAAGAAATAAATAATATAATTGTAGTGGAATTGGAAAGATGTATGTTAGATGAATACAATCTTTCTAAATTATTTTAGAGACAAACCATTATTAAAATTTTATATTTTCAAAATAAATTCTTGTTGAGACATGAAACCAACATTACTCTTTATAAAATGTGGTATAAAAACCAACATTAAAATAGATCAATATTTTTATAAGTCCATGATTTCTATGAAAACAAAATTTGGTAATGTTTTATGAGAATTTTGAGGAAGAAACATTAATAGGATAATTAACTAATTTGAGAAGTTAAAAATTTAGGAAAATTGTTTATAAATGTTTTTGGACTCATATTATTTGAATTTAATTAATGATTAATGTTCCTTAACAATAGTTGTTGGGAATGCTAACGAGGATACATTAGAGAAAATCCAATAATCACGGATGTTACCCAAAATACCCTCATCATGATTTAGTTGATTCATGTGGTGAGGAAAGTGAATATATGAGAGAAACCATGATATTTACTACCCAAGGAAAAGATGGTGTACCCAAAATCATTATTTTGAATTAAAAGGCTCTGGTTCGTACTAGAAGGAAGTTGAAATTTGAAAATCAGACTTCACTTATCCAAAAAGATGACCCAAAATTAGTTTCAGAATCTATTCAACATAAATAATGGGTGGTTGTTATGAATTAAGAAGAATGTGACATGGGAAATTGTTCTATGTCCGTAAAATTAAAATGTTATTGGAACCAAGTGGTTTTATAGAAAAATATGAATGATTGTGGTTAATTTTCATGATAAAAATCAATATTTATCTGTAAAGGATATGCACAGGTTAAAGGTGTAGATTTTGATAAAAACCATTTCTCACATTGGAAGGAAAGAAGATACCAGAATGTTTCTCTCAGTATCCCCACATTGGAATTATAATTTTATCAGATTGATGTAAAGTCATCTTTTTTATATAGTGAGACTGAGGAAAAATTTTACATTGAAAAACCTTGTGGGTTTCTACATGATGAGGATAAAATCAATATTTTTAAATCAAAGAAATTTTTTTATGGGATGAAACAAGATCCACGAGCATGTTATACTACAAATTAAAATTTCATGAGAATGCTGAATTTTTGTAAAGGAAAATTTGAATGTAACATATATGTGAAATATTTTGATTCCATAGATCTCACTGTAATTGTTAATGTGGATGAAGTAATTTTTTATGGTGATAGAGATGATGTTTGTAAAACATTTTCATTGAAAATGATGAAGAATTTTAAAATATCTTTATTGGGAGAAATTTTTTTACCTTGTCTTATATGTTCAAAAAATGTGAATAAACATTTTCCAATCATATGAAAAGTATGATAGGGGATTTTTAAAGAAGATTGGGATGGAAGAATACAAAGATGATTAAATTCTTATTTTAGTGAGAGATAAAATGGGAAAAGATGAATCCGGAATAAGTTTGGATTAGAAAGACTTTTGAAAGATGATATGGTGTCTTCTTTACCCCACAACATTAAGGGCTGATATTGTTTATGTTGTAACTTTTTGAGACATTTATCAATGTTATCTAAAGGAATCACATATATTTACAGAATAAAATAATTCATAGATATGTAAAAGGAACAACTTCACATGGGTTTTATATACAAAAAAGAAATTGCGCGATGAATTTTCTTTGATATATTGATGCCAATTGGGCTGCAGATTTTAATGACAGAAAGTAAAGCATAGTATGAACATTTTTTATGTCTGAATGTTGTGTGATTTGGCGGAGTAAGAAAAAAGTTCCAAAACATTGAGAAAAACTGAATCTTAATATGTTTCAGTTACTCCGTCTTGTACAAAAAATGTTGGGGATAAATGTTTTGATAGATGTTTTGAATGTAATAGATTCTAACCCATTGAAGATACTTCTCAATTATCAGAGTGATATTTGTCTTTCTAATAATATTTTCCAATATTAAAGATCAAAACAAATTGATATACTATTTTACATTATGAAATAGAATGATTCTATTAGAGATGTTTTTCTGGAATATATTTAAAAAATGTATCTGATTGCTGATATCATTAAAAAAGTAATTCTGAATGAATAATTTGTGGAATTGAGGCTGCATATTCTTGTTCAGCTTATTCCAATGAAATCTAATAACTCTTAATAAAGAACCCCAACGTGCATTGGATTGTATTGATAATTTTGGAGAGTAAGTATCAGTTTTTAACATTGTAATGTGTTTTTAATTATATTTATTTTAGGAATATGTATCGGTAGTTATCATATAATAGGGGTGATAAAAAATGTGAGTGATAAAGATAAAATTTAGGGGCATTATATCTTTACAATCCAAAAAATGTTTCATTCAATCGTGGTATGAAATTCCTTAAAAAACATTATTAAGGGGGATTTTGTCATTACATCGACACAAAAATTCCTTTCCACTAAGGGTTATAATTACTTCAAAAAATTAGTTTATCTACTAGTGTGGTTTTATTACAATCTTTCATGATAAAGGCTATGTTTTGATAAAAGTCAATAACATGATTTTTTTACAATGGTTGAGTTGTGAAAAATTATGAGAGTATGAAAAGTTGTTATTGATGGTCTTAAAAAAAAATCAAAATGAGATATTGAAATACCATTGTGATAAATTATTTTAACAAATATTTTCAATTTTTTTTAAAACTATCCTCTTTGGTGAATAATGTTTTTTACCTAAGAATTGTGTACATCTACATCAGATTCAAATAACTGGATTCAAAAGAATCAGACGCATAATTTATTGGTAGATGAAAGTTTTTCTATACTAAAATATGATAAAGTATATTGTTTCCGAGTGAAAGTGAAAAATATTGTTGAGACATAAGTTGTTGGTTGAAATCACATTTTTTTGCTGAAGAGTGTGTGCTGAAGAAAGTGAATTCAAGAGTTATAATTTTTTTTCATACATTCTAAATTAAATTAGATGATTATTTGATTATCAAGAAGTTATCATAAATCATGAATACATTCACCATAAAATATTTTGGGAAATCAAATTCTTAAATGAATTAAGATTCACTGAAAAGATATAGAAACCAGATTTACTAAGAAAATAAGATTCACTGAAATGAAAAAGAAATAGAATCAAATGAATAAATCAAATTCACTGAAAAAATCGGATCAAATTTATTTAGAAAGTCATATCCATCATCATTTTTTTTGAAAATCGAATCCAATATATACAGAAATTATATTCACTCAAATTGAAAATTCTAAAAGATGAAGATGTCAAACATGAAATTAAATTTTGAATAAATCTCGTAGAAATCTATAGTTTTTGGAGTAAAATATTTTTATTTTTTATATGTGAGATATTTGAAGAGTTTTGAGATTTAAGGTAGTGTGAAATATTTTAAATTCCCCACTTTTGGTTTTTGAGATTCCTATAAATTCTTTCCCAAATTATTCTTTAATTCATACCTTTTCAATAAAAGCACAAAAGGTGGAGCATATGTGATGTCAAAGAGAATTTTCCCATATGATTGATAAAGAAATATATTGAGAATTATATAAGTGTTTGAGTTTTGTAGATAGTTATGTGAAAAAATGATCCAGTTTTCTTGGAAAATCAGAACCAATATTTTGAAAAAAATTGATTTACTATTATTATAAAATTAGAATCATTATTATATGAAAATAAGAACTAGTATTCTATGAAAATTGAAACAGGTATTCATTGAAAATTTGAACCAACATTCTATTAAAATCAAATGTAGTATTCTTATAAAATAGGGACCAATATTTCTGGGAAACCGAATCCAATATTATGATCTAATCAGAACAAGTATTCTATTAAAATAAAAACCTTTATTTTAAAAAAATTCGATCCAGTATTATTAGAAAATGGTAACCATAATTCTCAGAAAATTTATTATAATACTCTATGAAATTTGAATACAACATTATGAAATAATTTGATCCATCATTCTACAAAAACCAGATCCACCATTGAATGAAAATAATATCGCATCCAACCAAATCATATTGAGGTTTTAGACTGAGGAATTGTTAAAAAGATTAAAAAAAATTATTCTTTTTTTGGATCAATTCTTTTTAATAGAAAATGTTGTAAAATGATTGGAGTTATTATAATATTTTATATTGGGAGATAGAATTTTTTTAATAGGACATGAACCAAGTTGTATTCACTTCTTCATAATAGTGGATTTTTATAGTCCCATGTGAGTGGATATGGAAAGAACATATGTTCTCACACTAAGGCTGAGCCTTGTAATTCGTGTGTTATTTTCTTTCACTCCAATATTTTCATGCATTAGTATTTACAAATGGTTGATAAGAATAAAAATCTTCACAGGTTTCAATGGTTATGTATTAATTTTTTTTGAATCTTATATAATGTTAACAACTGATTCTGCCTTCCTTCATAGTTGTTTTTTGGTCCATATAACATCAATCTGTCTGCATCATGAATATTGAAAAAAAATTCAAATCTCCCATTTTACTACCAAGAAAATCAATATTGTGGATCATAACCAATCACATGTTTCCTAGTATCGACCAGGATGCACCTGTTTTCCATAAAGGGTCATGACTGACCTGTTTCCCATAATAGATTAATCCAACTGAATTACTTCCCTTTGTTAGATCATGATATATGTAGCTTTACCAAATGAATTGTAATTAGATATATGTCTCAAACACCCCAGAATTAAAACCACAAATATTTGTAACATAATATCACAATAAACTCACTATATCATCCAATAATACCCCATGTAATGAAAACATGATTCATAATCATTTTATTAACACGCCATTGTATAAACCATTATAAATAAATGGGTTTTCAAAAAACATTAATCAAAATAAACAATACTATTTCCTAAATTGTTTTAGTGATCTCTAAATAATTATTTTTATGTAATCACACATTTTTATGACTAATATAATTTTTTTACTATGTAACGTATATTGGATAACTTCGATATGTTTGTGAATGACTCAACATTGAAGACGAGTCACCACTGTGGTTTACAAATATTGAAATGACATTTTGGAGAAGTGTTGGAAACACATACCACTATATATAACTAACTTACGAGTACTGAAATTTGTAAAAGAGTTGAAAACTCATATTGTTAGAGATGACAGATAGAAATTTGACAATGTATAGATGTGAACTATCATCATCAATGAGTCCCCCCTAGAATGAAAAATTCTCTACGTGTTGGAAAAACATAACATCAGAGGAGAGGGAATGTTTAATATGACCTATAATAAGAATGGAAATTTGGAAAATTGTTTGAATGACCTACCACTGTAATGAGTCAACACTGGTATGTCTCACTACAAGCCCAAGAAACAGAATGGTAAATACAGTGCTAGAGTAATCTCACCATTCAAATTATTCACACACACTATTTATTTTTATTTTGAATTCTATATTTCTAATAGATAAATAATTGAATTTAACTCTATGATTTATTTAATGTATAGGTATTAAAATAATGTAGGGAAGCATTTAAGTGTGTGTTAGTCATCCGGTAAAAGGTTTAAAGGATCAGATGATTATTCCTACATCAATCTATTAAAACAAATAATAAAATCCCTCCTGTATGAATTTATAGAATATACAGGGAAAATATATTAGTGACATAGAGAGATATATGCACATGCAATGTGAGATGAAAATAAATTTCAGGAACTTGAAGAGTTCCACATGCTGGCTGAAGATCATTGAACATTAAGTTTTATACAATAGTAACAACAAAAGAGTTCAAGAAACTCTATTATTCTATAATTTTATAAAAAAACGTCTCAAACATCTACTCTTGCTATATCTATGTAGTCATAATATTCTGACATTATCATACTATTTTCTTTAAACAATTCTTTCCACTATTTGTTTATTATCATTTACATTACAAGAAGTGTTCATTTAGTAAATGTATTAACAAAACACATAGTTTCATATACCTTAAATGTAGGATATTTTATATATTTTAATCTTATATTAAATTTTATTCGCATAGTTTTTTGGAGTAGGTCGACATATGGATTTGTTCTTTTTATTATTATGGGTATTGTGGAATAGGTCCCTATGTGTCTTTGTTAATTTTTCTGTTGTATACCAGACAATGAAATTGATCATAGATTATTTAAATAATCTATATGGTAGTATGTGATTTTCATTTAGGGAGGATTAAATCATATATTGGGCGAAGCCCTATTATATTAATTTTTCATTGTATTTTGTTTTTTTCTTCATTAAATTGAATATGATTCAAATTGAAAACAAAACCAATAATTTGATAGTTAGTATTAATTAGTTTTTATATAATTTTTTTAAAATTTAAATTTATCTGAAACATTAATTTATAATTAATATAATTGTATTAATTGTGACATAATCAATCAATGATAAATAACTTAAAAGATAGGAACATATATGGATCCGCTACATTGATTAATTGGGATATTTTAATTAATTGGGGGATTTTATTTAAACACCTTTTAGATATAATTTATATTGTGTACTAAATTTACTCCCTCTTTAGACACTAACTTCTAACATCAGTTTTTATCAATGATTTTTCCAAATATTCAAAACTGTTATTTATGTTGTGTTTTAATGATTATAAATATCAATACATTCTATATTGATCTCGTTAAATTACTAATAGTCAATAAGGTTATACTATCAACCACCTCCTTTATTAAATTTAAACATGTAAACTCAATGGAAACTGAAAATGAAAATAAATATTCAATATATGGGTTCTAAAATTTGGTCTTTTATAGAATATATATATGTTTTACCTAAGATTCCATGAAACGACTAGGACGATGTTATAAAAAACTCTAATTACAATAATTCAAAATCTATAAATTTTAATTACTATTCCATGCTTTATTAAGAGTTTAATATGATATCTTATAGTAACACTTATTATGAAATTTGGGATATATCATTAATTTCTCATGAAGGAACCACTAATATTAAAGAAATGATATTGAACTATTATATAATTAAATATTATTCTTATAATACTAAATATGTTGAGAAAATTTATAATATGTATCTTAGGTTAAATAAATTATTCAATAAAATGAGTTCCTTGGGGAATCTAGTGATATATTAAGATTAAATTATTCATCTACTGAGATGTCATTAAGAGAGGTGGAGAGTTAAATATGTTTTTATGTATGAAACATAAAACATCATAAAACTACCTTATAAGGAATTTATTGGGAAGCTGATATTTCTTGAAGAAGGTCATAAAATAAATTGTGGAGAGGATTTTTATCCAAATAGATGATCTATTTCATTCATGTATACTTCATCTAAACAGGATAAAAATGTAAAAGTTCAAGATGAATGCAAAAATATTGATGAATCGCCACCATATGGTGATGATGAAATAAACCATTTTCCAAGAAGTTCTATCAATTTTCATAAAAATAATAAAATATTAATAATACCAAACTATAGAGTAATGTAGGATAGTTGAGAAGTTTGGAAATAATTTTTGAAATGTTGTAGAAACAAAAAAGATGTTACATGTTATGAGTGTGTGAGAAAATTACATGTTAAGGATGACTGTTCTATGTTGATATTCAAGAATATTTTTGAGGTAAAGAAATAAAATTAAAATAAATCCATGAAATCTAAATGGAGTTCCACTGAAGAAAACTCTAGTGACTCAGACTCACCTCATGCTGAAAATCATGGGAAATAGAAAACATGTGTTTCATGAAAAACAAATATGAGGAAACTTTTTATCTCTTATACTTAACTATGTCCACATTGATGTTTAAAGTAATTATGACATGTCTAAAGAATAAATTTTTTTAGTATTTCGATATGATTGATAATTCTTCTAATATTCATAATGAAAAATAAAATTTTCAGAATAAGGTGGAAAATTTACCTAATAGTGTTGAAACAATTCTAATATTAGAAATATAAAAGAATTGTCTAATATTATAAAATAATACTAAAATATAATTTTAAATTGAGTGAATAAATAAGTACATATAAATATTTAAAATTGGATGGGATACACTAAATCAAAAAGTAAGCAAATTTTTTTATCTTAAATACATTATTGGTCTATGCTATCAACCGAGACACAGAAGAATTGTTAAGAGTAAGCTTGATCCTAAGGTTATATTTGAATATTAAAGTACTAGTTATTATTCAAGAGGAACAAAAAATATTATTTATTTCATATAGATTAAAATATTCTCATAGAAAACCCTGTACAAAAAATTTGGTTTCAGAGGATATAATATTTATCGTAATTGGACCAATGAAAATCTCATAGAAACAATAATTCCTTGTATAAACATTTTATTGTAAGGAACATTTTTAAAGAATTTATTTATATGAATTTTTGGTAGTTAGAAAATGGTTCTTCCATTCATATGATAAGTGATTACTGGAGCTTCGAAAATTTTTCAATGGATGATAGTGGTAATTACAAATTTGGTGACAATACAAAAGGAATGATCATTTGACTAGTCTTAATCTGTAACACCATCTCAATTTTAATTACTAATGTACATTTTTATGGTTTAAAATTGAATTTTCATAAAATCTCACAATTATGTTATTATGGATTTCACATGTTGTTTGAAAACAATTATTGTGATGTTATTAATTCGAATATTGATTTACTGTTGAATTATTTGGGAAGTTATCATGTGTATGACATTAATATTGATTCTTTGATTTCTTAAATTTATTTGTGATTAGGTGACTTGTACAGAAAATCATGGCCTTTTCATATGGTACTAGACCACTATAAAATTTAATCACATAGAAATAAAACTAGTAAATGTTTTGTCATTGATCTACCCAAACACGAATAACAAAAAGAAAATGTTTATAACCTATTTGAAAAAAAAAGAAAACCAAATATTTATTTTTAACTAAATAAAAATGTTTAATCATCTAAACCTCTTCTATTTGATCTCATGGATTTATTTTCACCATCTAGAGTTTCTTTTAAAATTGGGAGGCATTTGTTTTACATAATTTTAGATAAGAACTCTTGGTACTATTGGGTATTTCTTTTTTCTCACATGTGGGAAAGTTGTTATTATTTTACCATGTTTTCGAAACCTGTAGAGAACCGATGTGGAAATAAAATTTGATCCATAAGAAGTTACCTTGGAGGTTAGTATGAAAATACAATATTTTAATCATTTTTCTCACAAAATGGATATCATTGTACCTTTTTTTTATTGTCAGACCCTTTTGTATAACGGACATGTAGAAAGAAGAAATAGAAAACTAAAATAGATAGCTCAGACTATGAAAATTGAATATGACATTCATATAACTCTTGGAAAGAGTATAAAAACACAAAATGTTATATAATTAATAGTGTTTTAATTTGACCATTCATGATTAATAATTATTACAAACATTAGAATACTTAGATACCTAATATAAATTACATTATATTTTTTGGTTGTAAAGTAATTACTTTTTACACTATTGATAGTCAAGAAAATTTTCCATATAAAAGGAATGAATGATTCTTCCTTGGTTATCCAATATCTGTAAATCCTATATTGTTTTTACCAAATGAACCAAGACTATAAATGAATCTGTTCATGTCAAAATTTATGGGAAATATCCCAATGATCCAAATATGTTTTTTTAAATCCTTGATGATAATTTATCCACATTAAACACATATTTCAAACCGTCTAATTCTATTATGAAGAAATAATTAATATTTTATAGTTCTGAGGAATATCTAATGCCAAAACATTAACATATTGAGAACCCTGTGATGGCCAACACTAATTTCTCTGGAGCTATTATGACACATGAATACCATCCTTTTTATGATGTTTCTGGACAATTTGATAGAGGTACACAAACTATATATTCTATAAGGGATTTGGTTGAAAATTAATCTATATTGTGTCATCATGAGCCTATGATCATCAATGATTCAATTAATAAAGAATTTTAATTAATTCTTATTCAATACGAAATTAAAAAATTTGAAACAAATCATAATTCGGAAATTTTTTATAGTCCCAAATATACCTTGAAAAAATGAATTATATGTGTGTTTATAAACAAGGTTGGGGAATCTAGATTGGTAGTAAGGAATAATGATATATTAGTTGCACAGGGGTAAAGTCAAGTAGAGAGGATAGACTATGAAGAAAACATTATACGAATAGACATAATTGATTCCATTAGAATACTTCATACCATTGTAGCACACCAAGATATCAAACTATAAAAAATGTATTTCAAAAGATAATTATTGAAACGGTAGATTTTTGAGTATTTTTTTGTTGAACAACCCCCCAATTTTCAAAATAAACAATTTCAAAATCTTGATTTCATGAAATAAAAATATTTAGATGGTTTAAAACATGCTATTAGTGATTGGTATGAGAGGCCTAATAATTTTATTATTTATAATGTATTTTCAAAAACCTATATATGATTATACCCGATTTATAATAATAATTTAAAATATGTCTTAGTTGCTCCAATCAATGTAGATATTATTATTTTTGGATATACTAAAATTTATTTCCGTACTGACATTTGAAAAATGATGCAATATGAATTTGATATGAGAATAAGGGGTGACCTAGAACTTTGTCACGATTTCAGAATTTTTGAAATAAACAACAAATTTTTTAGAATAAATGTAAATATTATAAATAACTTTTAGACATTGTAATTTAGATAAAATTGGGTATAGTGATTATATAGACCATACATTATCATACATGAATATTACAATAGTATACTGATAAACATGATAATATTGACAAAAAACTAGGATCCGAAGGTATTTTTTGGAAAAATTACGAAAATACATAAAATTTACACAATAAATCATAGTCATTATTTAATTAATTATTCTCTAGCTTCTTATTAGAACTCACGCTTTTCAGAATATGTGTACCCTAGAGGATATCCATCCATAAAAGGGATGACATGAAGGCCATGTTAATGGATAAAAGGGAGACAATATATATGGGTGAGAATAATAATATTCCTAACATCATCATCATAATAATGAGTATAAGCGATAAATAATTCCTAGTAATGAGGAAATTAATATAAATGAAACGTCATGTCTTTGTGGTTAAGAACCACACAATGTTATGTAAAAATATTGAATCATGTTCAAGCATATTTCACCTTATCAATATTGATTCATCACAATACCTTATGAAATCGAGAACTAAATACTTCTAAGTGCACTCATGACAACATAACTTATATATGTGCTTTATAATTTTGGGTGGACCCATACCATCAAAATATTTACATTATCAAGAATGAAACATATAGCATATATCAATCATGGATATAACCCCTAGAAATGAATCCCTTTTATTTCAAAAATTATAGATTCTTCGATATATTTTTTGGTTTACAAAATAATATACAATAAAATTATTTGATTAATGATCATCAATATTTAGAGAGGAATAATAAATCCCAAGAAACATGTGTTTTTAGAAAGAAGAATTTTGTTGGAAAAAAATCATTACAATTGTAATAAAACTAGATTCTAAACATGTATGTCACAAAAATAAAAATTTAAGGAAAAAAGAAATGATATTTAAGGGAAATGAGTGGAAATTCCACACAAAAATGGATTGAAAGTGGGAAAACCCAAAGAAGCATAGTTGGGGTCAAGAATCACCTTACAATAAGTATGAGTGCTTTTATCAAATTAGTATCATAGATAATAAAATTATATTTATTAATTAAAAAATACATAACATCTTTTATTTTTTATTTATATTTGTTTTATTATGTTCAATTACGGTTTTTTGGTGAGTTATATTGTTCAATTTCTTCGTTATGGAGTGTTAATTTTCATGGTTTTCAGGATCAATTTTCATTCTTATAAGTATGGAAGTTGAAGTAAAATTAGGATAATTCTTCATTATTGAGGTTATAAGTTATTAATAATATTGAATTATATTAAATTATCATAAATATAATTTTTCTATCTAGTATGAGGAAGAATAAATAGGTAAATATATAATGAAAATGATTTAATTTATTTTATGGATTTGATGACCACCACGAACTGATATCATTTTATTTAATATCATTTTTATTTGTTGGTTAAAAATAATATTACATATAATGTATATAAAAAATTATCATTTAATTATAATAATTGTTTTATGATGATCCTTCTATGAAAAAAATGGAAAATGGAAAGGCATTCTCAATAATATCAATAAATTGATACCACAAAGGTGATGATTTAATTTTTATAATCAGGGAGAGATAAAAAGAAGCTTGTTGATGTATATTACATTAACATGATTTAATTTCAATACATAAAATATACTAGACTTATCATACACAATTGGATAAAGAAGGAGATGACATAATAAGAAATGGAAATGAAATTGAACAAAATTAAATGAAAAAGAATGAGGATTTTACATTTTGAATTCTACTTCATGAGAACCCCCTTAGGGGTAATGATTTGGGTATTTTGTTGATTCTAAAGGCACATAAACATAGGTTTGGGTCTTGGGAATAGGATTGGGTAAAAATTGTGTAACTCTCAAAATTTTGAGGGTGTAAGGAGAAGAGGGGGTGAGGGTTGGAATTTATTGGTGGAATAGAGGTGTTTTCTAATTATTCTATTAATTAGTCTATTTTTATTGCCCAAGACTACGAATAGTATTATAATTATCACAAAATATATTAATATATGAAGGTTGATTCTGAAATTTGGGCATATACCATACATAAATTATATATTACTCAACAATTCATATATTTAGATTTTATTGTAAATTATCATATGTTCATATTCATAAAATATTCATGTATTTTATAAGAATACAAAAAATTATCATTTTTTTTCAAAATATAGAAATAAAAAATGGGATCTTTTTTATGAAAATAATTTCATACATATGAGAATTTTTATTTTTACATTATATCATTATTTATATAAAAAATATATGTTTTTAAAAAATTACTGATTTGATAACACTTTATAAAATTAATCAACTTTTCATAAATTAATATTATATTCACAAGACAAAAAAATCACATTTAATTTATTTTATGAAAAAAATGTTCTTTAAAATCAATATATTAATTGTGAAATTGAAAATAAACATTTCGGTTCTATAAAAATACAAATAATGAATTACTAATTTATAATCCATTAATATTATTATACTATGAAATAATTATTTCTTATTATCATTTTAAGGTAATAATATTTTCTTATAATTTCATAGAAAAGGTTATTATGCTATTGTATAGATTACTCATTCTAGTGGTAACATAACTATTCCAAAGGCAGTGTTAATATTCCTTTGTTATATGTTCCACAATTTATTTAAATATTACTTATTTAATTATTACTAAATTAGAATAACGTTTTATTTGGAAAATTTATTCTATTTATTGGTTTTATACTATATAACATATTATAAGAATGAAAATTTAATTGATATCATTTTTCTTTTTTACATTCATCCTACCTTTTGAAGTCTCACCCTTAAAATTCTTATTTTTTAAAAACGGTGTGTGTATTTGTCATCAATTTGTTCCTCATGATTTCAATTCACTTCTTCATAATTATTTTTCCTTTACAATGCTTTCAAAATGTAAGTGATTTTTTTGAATAAGACATTATCTCTCAAATCTGGAATCTTTACCATCTGCTCCTCCTATGAGAGACCAGAATACAGTTATATGCCCACAATGTTTAGTGCATCTGAGGGATCTGGTATTTAATTTATTAGTAGATATAAATGTAAGAATTCATGGATTTGAGCACGAAATGTTGAAAATTATAGACATAAACACATTTCCCTTATACGATCAAGGATCCAATAGGGGAAAATGTATCTTGGTCGTAGATTCCCCTTATGTCCAAAACCCATGAATCTTATCCATTATTATATTCGAAATAATTATTTATCTCCATCATCAAACTAGAAGTTCATTTTATGGTATCCATCATATAAATTTTTCCATCTATAAAAAGAATTGGAATTTTTCTGGATATATTGAACATTCTCTATCATATTTTACACACGGTCTAGTCCAAGTAGGTTTCATTGAGAGAATTCTTCCCAACTTGTTTTTGTTAAACATCTCTCTCATATCGAGCTTCATATGGATCCATATTAATGCATGAGTGGAAGATATTGTTGTTTGAGAACTCAAAAAATGGGATACGATAAACCCATCCACCTTTGAATTTCATTGATAAATCATTTAGAATTTTTCCAGTATCTAAATAGTGATATCGGATTAACCACCAGTTTTGGGGTGATAGGTCATGCTGAAATTCTCTTCATTTCTCAAACAATGTTGAGTAATGTACAATAATATGAATGAAAATGTTGGATTTAGATATAATATGATCAAATGTGGAACCCCATGTATCCTCACAAAATCCTTCATGTAAATCATTGAACATTTTACCAATGATTAATCTTCCTGTATATCGTTAAATTGGGTAGTATTTGGGAGTTGACCAACCACTTCCAATATCACATTGTTTCCATTGGATGTCTTCAAGAGACCAGTGATATAGTCTATAGTGGAATTCTCCAATTTACACATGGTAATAGGAAATTTCTGAATCATCCACTTAGACTTATGTAATTATGCAGTACCCTTCTAACATATCAACCAACTTTAGATACAGTCTGGGAATCATTCTTCATGTTTTCCCACAAGAAGCACTATTACACATCACAATACATCTTGGGTCATCTAGGATGGATATTGAAAGTCGAGCTATGTGCACTATCGAATAACTCCTTAAATATCTATATTGAGAATGTCTCAACATTAATTGTTCCAAACCGAATCATATAATCATCATCAATATGGAACTCTTACAACTTCCCCACCATTACATCATTCACCTTCTTTCGAAGCCCTAGGTCACCCCATTATGTCTACAAGATATTATCTTACATAGATGGATGGGAAATAATTTAGGGAAGGTTGGATTTATTCCAAAGGATTATTATTACAAAATAAATAATTTTCATATACTTAAAGATATGGAAATTCTCAATATGCATCATGAATACAATAATATATCATTTTCTACTAAGAACATCACATACCTTGTTCACCTTTCTAGGATTTTAGTTAATAGAGAAATCAGGTACTTTGATTATCTCTAACCATGTCATTTGATGAATATTGACCTCATTTTATGTGAATATATAATTTGGGACCTTTTGATCAGTATATATTTCAGACATATCACCCTAGAGAGAGTGCCAATATTTTCAGGGATAAAATCATAGTTGTAAGCTCCCGATCATGCATCAGGCAGTTTTTCCCCTGGATATTCAACTATCATGAGGCGTATGCTATCATTTTTACATTTTTATTTTTTATAAAACCCAATATTTTAATTAAAGAATCACTATATATCACAAAACATTCTACAATTATGGTTAGTGTAAAAACAACTTTTGTGATCATCCCCCACTTTATATCTATGACACATTCCTTACATCATTCCATCTAGACATACTTTACCCCATTCCTTGTTAACATAGATTATAAGCCATAAACTCATGAGGTGTTTCTCACAAAACATCCATACCAACCTAATTAGCCATGAAAACTATGGATATCAACGAAACATGGGAGGTTGTGCCATTCCTAAATTTTCTTTTCATTGAACAGTCTATAGAAATTCCCTCCATATGATCATGTGTCCCATGAATGCAACTTTCCACCTCCAAATTTCACACATACAGAACCTGTTGAATGATATTTTCCTCCTTAATGTCACTATAATAATATTTTTATGTTCCTTATGTTCATACTTAATTATAGAGTATATTATAATTTCATTGATAATGACACATACAAAATTTTCAAGGTAGCGTATACAGACTCTATTAATCAAATCCATGAAGATTGTAGTGGAATTAGTATGTTTGAAGAGAGTCATTATAAACTCATAGTTACCATACATTGTATGAATGGTATTATTATTAATTTCTTCATTAGTCATCTTTAAATGATGATATACAGATCAAATATTTTCCTTGGAGAAGTCATCATCTCTTCACAATTGATTGAACAAGTCATCAATACTTGGGAGAGGATATATTTTCCTTACGATAATATTTTTATGGTCTAGATAATTGATTCAAAAACACATTGATCAATCATTATTCATGACCATGATCACTAGAATACCATATGTTTAATAAACAAGGGAATTTGATCATTTCTTAAAATGCTCTTGAAACAGCTTCTTGGACTCATTATGTTTTATCAGGGCCATCCTGAATTGGTACTTTGAGATTACAGTATCTCCAAGTAGGAGTTATATTTAGAACTATACCTCATGATATGGTGTAAGTGACGTTAAATAATTATTAAATACATAAATTTATTCACTCATAATGTTCATTTTTTCTTTTTTCATTTTTTCCATTAAATCATCTATTTGAGCGAGGTATTCTTCATCATAAGAAATCGACATCCATACCGTTGATTCATTTTCCAACAGATATTCTTGACCATCATTTAATTTTTAGTTGAGTATGGTATGGTTCAGAATATGAAACTATATTTCCTTATCCTGAAATATGATATGTGATCTATATAATGAGATCCAAACCATTACCATTATTTCATTGAATTCCACCTAGGCAAGAATCACATTGTTCACTAGATAAACCTTCCCATATACAATAATTTGATAAGTGTCCAACTCTGGGGTTTAATTTCTCCCAAAACATTCTACTTTTAAGGATTTCTATAAATCAGGTTTTTAGGGATACAGTTATATAGGTATGTAAATATTTCATGATAAAATGAAAATCGTACAATCCGAATCAAATAATACATTTAACATTCTTCATTGAATAGGAAGTATACCTTGTATGACATCATTTTTATTCTCCACATCAGTAGTAGAAATGTCATAATGATTCATTTTATACTTTATATTATGTGTATAATAATGTTTATTTACATCAAGGAATCATGGTTTAGTGCGTTGGTTTTCATAGTGACCTTTCCACTACAGTTAAAGCATTGAACAATCAGTGGTTCTCTCCATTCCTCCATTAAATCAGTCAGCTTATTTATGTCTGTTCAACAGTCATGATCTTATTGTCCTTTTCTCCAAACCAAAAATCATTTCTCCATGCCTTTAAGTATGTCTCATGTATCCCTCTTCCAACATTAGTGAAATGTGGGTAGTTGATATTTCATTACACTAATTATATTACATCCCCATGCATGAAATTCCATATTTCGTTTCTTATCACCAGATCCATTTGACCATTTTATAAACTCCATCACCACTTATAGAGAACAACTGAGAAATTATTTATAACACCAGAATTATTTGATAGTCAGAGATGTTTTAATTATTGGTTCTAAATAATTGAGGAATCTATCATTTTTTTATCATTATTTATAACGATCTATGAGAAATTACATTAAGGCCTTTTGAAATTTTATTTATATTCTATGATAAATTAAACATCCATTTTTACCAGATTTATAAATTCTCTCTCTGTATTTTATGATTAGTTCAGAGAACAAACTTGTCATGAAACATTATCCTAATGTATTCACACTCTATCACTTCATCTTCTTCCACTAACATTGTATTCTAAATCAACAACCACCATTGCTCACCATTCATATTTAGATAATAAATGACACAAGTCACATTCTTTATCTTAAAGAAACAAAGTATATAAAATATCTTCTATGGCATGGTGACCCACTGTTCTGTGAATATTGAAGTAAAATATCCAAGAAATTCTAGTGGTTTTTTTTTCGGATAATGGAATCGACATAGAGTTCCTCCATATTTAGTGAAGGTTGAAATTCCACATTATTTAGGTTATTGTTCATAGCTTCATAATGGTGCGTAAGCATATCTGAGAAAATTTTTACTCCACCTCCCATGGTATTGGGGGTGTCATTTGGGTAATCACTCCATTATCCCTTTCTTGAGTTTTTGGCCTGATTTATCCGTGTTTCTACCATTCTATAAAATATAAATGGTTAGAATAAAACAAAATTCAAAAAGCCATGTATAAAAAATTTATTACATTATGAAGTTAACACTAGAGGAATATCTTGTGCGATAATAATGTACTTTGTCTCATACTAAGGGTTTTTACTATGCTCATATATTCTTAATTCCCTAAATGACATTATTTTTTTGTGATACCAACTATAGAGATCCTACATGTTATGAAATGATTATTATATAATTTCTATGATAAAAGACATAAAATAATTACACAGATAGTATCCAAATGGTTAGTTTCTTGTGAAAACTATGACCATATATAACATTTAAATTATAAATATTAAACATTATCATATCTTTAATCTGTATCTTCTTATTGGAATGTTTTTATCATTTGTACAATTATTCACATGAGGATAAACATTAATATATGGGGTGAGAAAATAGCATAGTAAAAAGTTGAATAAGAGACATGAATAATAGGTGAGATTAATCATCACCATAAAATAATCATCATAATCATGAGTGGAAGCACTAAATAATGTCATGGAATGTGGAAATGAAAAAATGAAACATCATGTCTTAGTGGTTAACCACAAAATATTGTTGTGAACAATGCTAGCATCTTGTTCATTCATATATCAAATTACTTAATGAGATTAGTAAAATTACCCAGTATATTTAATATATATATATATATAATTATAAGAACACACCTTAAATAATAACATTTAAATGCACTATATAATTATGGGTGCATGTGTCACATCATAATATTTAAATTATCAGTTATGCCACATAGAACGTATAACAATATCAGAAAAAACCCATGAAAAAATTGATTTCATTTCCTAATGGATACATTCATGAATAAAAACATGGGAGAAAAATGAATTAGAGAATAACATTCATGGTATATTAATAATTGATCTTGTGTGATTTATAAACAAACATAAGAAAATTAAAAATCAATGTTTTTAGAATGAAGATATTATTTGACAAAAAAATATTTTTTATAATGAAAGATTAGAAGAATTGAAAACATTGAAAAGAAAAGGTATGAAAAATTAAAATAATTTAAATGTAACATTAAATTAATATCTTTAATGAAAATGGATGTAAGGAGGGAATACCCTAAATAATGAGATTTATATTCAAGGTTCCCCATACATTATGTACCTGTACTTGTTTCACAATCATATGATCGATAATATCATTAAATGAATTAGTTAAAAAAATAAAACCTATTTTACATGAATATTATTTATTATAGTTTTATAATGTAATTATATTTCCTTTTTATGAGTTATAGTGTTCAATTTTATCTTTCAAAATTGTTCATTTAGATGGTTTTCATGATCGATTCACTCATTAATAAGTATTGAGGTTCATGTACAATGAAGATAATTATGAAAAATTGAGAAAATATTTTATTAATTTAATTCCAATAGATTAAATTATCTTATATATCATTTGGTTATATGGAATTAGGATAGATATTTAAATAAATACTTAATGAAAATTATTTGATTTATTATGAATATTTTATGACCATCACAAATTTGAATAATTTTATTTAATATAATGTTTATATGTTGGTTAATGAACATTAAATAACTTATTATATATATATATATATAATATTATTTAACCGTAATAATGGTTTTATGACCACCCATATAAGTGGTGATGAAAAATAAAGATACGTCATCTACAATGTTGGTAAATTTACCCATCACTGGAAATGATTTAATTTGTATGAAAAAATAGATATAGGGAAATGCATTTTATGATTGATCATCAATTAACATGATATAATTCATGATTATAAACTATATTATATATATCAATTAAATTTGTATTGAATATTTTGATAGATAATAACAAAAGAAAAATCATTAAAAAAATTAAAAGAAAAAGAATGACTATTTTACCTATTGAAATATCCTTATTGGCAACCTTCTAATGGGGATTGGATTCTGCCTCTTATTGAGGCTAGACTCCCCTTGACATGGGGGAGGTTATTAGGAAGTATTTTGGATAAAATTTTGGTAGAGAATAATGTTTGGAAGTTGTGAGGAGAATAAGTGGTGATGGGTGGTATTTATTTGGGAGAAGAGGGGTGTTTTTCTTTATTTTATTAATTAGTTTATAATTTTGGATCACAAATATGAATAGTTTTTAAATTTTCACTATATATATATATATATTAAAATACTGAATTATTTTTCTTAATATTGTATTTAAATCTTCTTTAAATATTTAATGACTCAATAATTCATGTATTTATATTTTATCATATATTATAATATTTGTTTATTTACAAAAAAAATCATGAATTTTAAAATAATCCCAAAAACTCACCCTAACAATTTTTTGATAAGTATAATTTAATGGTCATTCTAATATTAATTTTATATAGGATCCTAAATTTATTTAAATACATTTATTTCTTTTTATCATGTATGATAATAAAGTTTTATTTTCACATATATGCTACGTATATGTTTTATATGATATAAAATAACTATAAGAAAGGAAATTCCATGGATAAAAGTTTGGGTCATCATAGTATTAAACCTATGTGTACCTCTAGAATATAGGTTTTAATGAAGGTGGTAAATAAGAGGATCAAACCAGTTAATGAGGTATGATTGGATGTATTTTTTCATAACATATAACCAACCTAAAATTATATTTTCTTTCTGTATGTTTTCTCATTGTCATGAAATCCAAAAATAATTACTCTATATTTTTATAAAAATTATATTTAAATACCACAAATATTATAGCAGATTATGACTATTTTACCCAAGTAGAAAAGTATTTCACTTTTTTATTTAGATACCAATTTTGGTTGTTTCAATTTATATCAAAAAATAACCTATAGAACAAGTAATATTTTGTAAAAGTATATGTTATATTGGTTTAGTATGTATTTTTTTGCTTCACTTTCTACTATTGATATAAAATATATAGCTGAATGTATCTTCTATGTAAAAATTTAGGAATAAACAAAAATTTATAGACTATAGATGTCAATTAAAATATGGATCTATACATTTTTACAATTACATTTGACATAATAATTTCTAGGAACCATGTTTCTCACTATAGAACAAAACACATTGATTTATGACATCACTATATGAGAGATAATTTTAAAATGGGTGATATAAATGTTAAATACGTTGTTAAAGAACATTATGTTGATGATATTTTCACTATGACAATGAATTATGATATATTTAACTAGATAAAACATTATTTTGTTATTACTAATTTTGGTTATGAGTAATTTTATAGAAGTTACCATTACAGTTTTACCCACAGTTGGCTTTCTACCCAACATTGCTGTTTTACCCACCGAGGGATTTTTACTCACCATGATTGTTTAATCCACCATTGGAGTTTTAGCCACAATTGTATTTCAAAAAACAATTTTTGTTTTACCCCCCATTTGATTTTGACCGACAGTTTAATTTTACCTACCAATAGAAAAAATCTACCATTGTCAATTTCTAGCAATTTATTTTTAATTAGATATTCTTAATTGATAATTATGGTTTATTTATTTTTTTTAATTATTAATTTGTTTATAATAATATTTCAATTTTAATTTGAAGAATCCAAAAATTATCAAATGATATAAACTAGACAATTGTCTAATCTCATCACTATCCCACTCGCTCTATTTCTCTCATGTATTTTTGTGACCCTTTTCTCTCTCAACCATCAGACATAATTCCCCTTCACCCAAATATTTCATGCTGATCATCATGGTTAGAGTGGTGAGGGATTGGGTGTTTTCTCCAAATAACATTCATACATCTAAGAAACAAAAAAGCAGAGTTGATTCATTTCGATGGTGTGGCACCTATGAATCCAGATAATGATATGAGAGTTGTGGCGATGGTGAATGAATTTTATTAAGAGTTGTAACATTAAAGATGGTCATTAGTGCTCAGATATATACATGATCTATGATGGGTTTAATGGTTTTTTGTGAATAAAATCTATTCAATCCAAGGATAATATTGCATTTATATAATTTTTTTGAGATTAGTTTCAAGGAAAACTGTGATTAAGTAAGAAGAATACCCAATGACCATAATGTATCATTATTTTTAAGGTAATGGGATATATGTTTAAGAGATTCTCATGAAGGAGTAGTAAATGATTATAATTGACCTATTTTAGATGATATTGAAAAAAATTTCTATATTTATTTTTTGGTTGAGATAAAAGGATATGGGACATTAAGATGTAAAATTACTACTAAACATCAGGGTTAATTTCAATTTCATTTCATTTTTATCGAATATATGTTGTGTCAGATCAATGGTGAATTCACTATAATGAGATATCATTAATTCTATCTTATGTGTCTTATTAAAAGAGAATAAAATATCATTATAAATAGATAACTGACGACTCACTTCATAGAAATGTACAAGACAAATTTGAATGGAAATTAAATAGTCTATACTATGTTCATTTTTTTCGTGTTGAAGGAAAAGGTGATTGTTAATGAAGGTGAATAATTAGTAGTGTACTGTGGTGTAATTTTCATTACTAGGGTTCTTAAAAAGTATGAGTAATAGTTGGAATACATGGAAGAAACAATGATTTGATAATGGTGAATGGTTTTATGATGATTTCAATCCATTTGATCATCCATTTTGACAAAAAATATCGTTGATCATAGTTTTGAACAAGACTAATTGGTTATATATTCCAATGAATAGAAAGGGGATGTTAATACCAATAGTGATAAAGAGAATAAAATTTTATTGGTTGATGGATGTGAACAATAGATACCTAGTAGATCACCATCTTTATCTTGTGGTGCACCTAGTCAACCTAGGTATCTCCATGTTAGAGGGGCTGTATTGAAATATTGTAGTGTGGAAGAAAATACTAAATTTCCTTGTGAGGAACAAGTCAGGATTTTATCTAAATCCTCTCATGAAAACTTAAATAGTGAAAATTCAGATGAAAATGATAACAATGAATAAAGAGGAGGATGAGGAGTTGAAGATACTGAAAATGGTGATGGAATTAGAAATGTATTTAGAGATGAAAATAAATTTACAGAGGTTTTTATGTCCATGGTGGATGAATTAGAGATCTTATCCACATTTATCTATTCCTCGATCTAAAAATAGACCAAACCTTGTGAAATATATGTATAAAACCACTACAAAACTGAATAAAGATTTATTTAGGGGTAGGAGTCACCTGTTTTGTATAGTCACCAAGTTGATCCTCCTGTTTATGGAGACCATGTTTTTATTATGGTTTCTGGTCAATTAGTTCATTAGATGAAAGATAGTGATACAACTGTTAGTGAAGAAACAACAATTCTATGGAGATTTTCTATGAATATAAAAATTTTACCAACAATTTTAGAGTCTATAATTACTGAATCTTCTATTGATAAATTCCATATAATGTCTTTTTTCAGTTGGATAGAACTAATGGTTGAGGAGTTGGATATGTTTCCAAGGATTCCACTAAATAATAATGGATTTACAATTTGAGAAATAACTGGTCCTAAGGGATATTTAGTTGATAATAACGATTTTATAGTTTAATTGATGGTATTTTAATCTACTGTGCATACTTTTTCTGAGCATGCTTTATCCTTTCATACAACTTCCATTCCACCAATCCCAGTTTAGGATGTCACTAATGCTGATTTAGAATCCGTTAGAGAGAGGGTTCTCTCTGACATAGGTTTGCTATTGAATGGTCGACCCCTTTCAATCCGAGGCTCAATGATAATGTAAAAATACATTTTTTTGGTCTTGTGATTTAGTATATTAATGACTATATTATTACTCATATCAGATAAGTAGAAATATAAAATAAAAAGTTAAAAAATGGGACGCATGTTATGAGGTTAACAGTTTATGGGAAGAAGGTTTCAATTGTAAACTCCGTGGAATATATTCGAGAAATGATATAGATTAATTATTCCATGGATTATTCATCATGTGATCCTTATATTGAAGTCAATTTGATCAGACATCTATATTAATAGCATCATTGAGATATTTCAAGGGTTGTTCCTACCATCCTTCATGTGTTTTTTTGGAAATCAGCACAGAATAGTGACCATGTCCATATGATTGATCAAGATTATATAAATATTTTGGCTCCTAATAAAGACAATATCACCAAATCTATAAAATTTTATCTTTATAAAATTTATAATAATAATGAGCTAAATTTTAATTTCATGTTTCTTACTATACATCTGTGTATGTATCCACCGACTCAAGTGTTTAATGAGTAAGTGAATCAGTTGAAATTAATGAAAAGATTGATTAATCTACTCATTGAGGAGAAAAAATGACTTATTTTGGGCTATGAATAGTGGGATGTATTATTATGGACTTCATAAATCCGATGAATTCATTTCTCTATTTTTATTTAACTGTAGTGTTGACATAGCATGTCATACCATTTATAGGTTACCACACACCTCTACCTTTTTTATAAATGTTTTGAAGTCCTACTCTTACTATATATTCTAGTAGAACCGTGCTATCCCATTTTAATCCATTCAATTTGTATCGAAAAGGTCCAGTTCAACATATAAGATCAAGGAATATAAGATTGAATCCATCAATGCCTATCATCCTTATATCCATCCCTTCTATTAAATCAGTCTCACATGATTTAACATTAGCTTCTAAAAAATAATATAGAAAAGATCCTCCAGATTTTTTCCCCTAGCAAAAAAGCCCTTGATATTAGTCTCAGTTTGTCTCTGATTGAGATTTTATTACGTTACCTTTTTTGAGTGATTAATTTGGATAAACACAATGGATATTATCGTAATATTCATTTTAAATTCCATTACATTTCTATATTTAGTTTTACATTTTTATAATCCCATAAGTGGTATAAGACTCTATGATTCAATGGAAATTATTTCGTTATTTTTTTATCTATTGGTCTTCCTTTTATAATATTATTATTATGTAATTATAATTTCATATATGTGTAAATTACTTCTCCTTGTACCATATCCTCTAGGACAGTATTTATAGTATAATTATCTTTGATACCTTGTGTATCTTCATTAACCTTGATTATAGGGATTATAAAATTTCATGATTTGTTATCATCAAAATGGGGGAGATTTTTGGAACCCTTATTTTAGTGATCACAAAACTATATTTGTTAAATCACTAATGAGTTTATTGTTTTGTGGAATAATTTTACAATATAATGTAGATTGGAAAATTTTCTTATATATGGGAATGAATCACTATTGAAGATGAGTACCCACTAAGGCTAACACGCAATTGAATATTTTTTTTGTCATGTGTTAGAAAAAAATACATGTAGAGATAACTCACTACTGAGGATTGGAATGTGGAAACATATTAAAAACACATATTATAAAATATTAGTTAGGGAATTTTGAAAAATGATGGAAAAGACCTAGGTTCAGAAAAATGGCACCATCGGAATGATATTTTTTTAATTGTTGGAAACAACAATAGTTAGATAAGAGTCACTTTTGAAGATGATCTTCAATCAGAATGGAAATTTAGAACACTATTGGTATAACCTACCACTGATTTGGGTCATTGTTGGCATGACTCACCACCATCCAATGTCACTATTATAATGACTCACCGCTAGAGTAGTCTCCATGTTTAAAGCAGGCACCAAAAAAATTCCTATTTATTTATAATTAACTGTTTTTAATTGAAATAATATATAATACAATTCCAAACGATGTTGTGATTATTGTTCTTAAACTATTGTAGGAATGAATTAATGTCTATATCAGTATTCTAGTATGGGTAGCAGAGGATCCGATGAATATTCCTCCCTAAAACTATTAAAAGAAGGACATACACCGTCATATATACATATAGAGAATATACAAGAGAATATATAAGTGAAAGAGATAGAAACATACACATGTGGATTGAGCTAAAAATAAATTGTATGAATTGGAATATGGTCACATGCTAAGAGATTACACACTGTGGAATGTTGTAGCTCATTTAACATTCAGTTTCTATAAATAATCATAATAAAAGAGTTCATGACACTCCATTCTACTATATTTTTTGAAACACAACTTAAGATTATATTGAAAATAAATCCAAGTAGTCAAAACCATCAGATCATATTATACAGAGATAAAATATCTTCATTACACATTTATTATTTATTTCTATTTATTATTTTTTATATTATGAATAGTGTTTGTTTACTACATATTTTAAGCACGCACATTATCTTCTATTGCTTAACTAGAAGATACTTGATATCTTTTAAACTCCCTTAACCTTTTTCCCATGGTGTCATGAATGTGGTCTATGTGTGTCCTAAGATATTATTTATTCCCATAGGTATTCTAGAAGAATAACCTACATGCAATAGAATTTTTTTTGTTAAATACACACACTAATAGCAATTGGACATATACCAACATACCTATACAAACTTTTTGGCCAAAAATGGGGTATAAGTATCATAGAGAGACCCTATTTCAAAAAATTTGGATAAACCATTGGTACATTTTATAGCTATACCTATGGTTTTCCAAAACCATTTTTATACATTCTATATTAAGACTCTATACCATTGGTTTTGGACAAATGGTTTGTATAGTTCATAGTTATACCAGCAGCTTGGCCCAACCATTTGTATAAATTCATTCTTAAGACAATATAATTTTTTTATATGAAACCAATAGTACATCTTCCTTACTAATCCCATATTCTAATGGTTTTTGAATTACCATTGTCATAGGTCTCAAATATCAAAAATACCTACACCAATGGTTTGTAAAACTATTGTTATAAATTTATACAGACAATTTCAAATATAATTAGTGTAGGTAATTGGGTTTTAACATATTATTTTATCAAATAACAATGAAAACATAAATATTTAAATTAAATTTTAATATAAATATATAAATAAATATTTCTGTTTTTATGTTTAAATAATTTATTGTAGAAAACTGGTTAAGGCGTTGAAATATATGTTTGTGGTGCTCGGGTCAAATCCAAAAAATAATTTTTTTTAAATTACTTAATCCAATATTTTTGGAAACCATTACAATTGGTTTTTATGCATGGAATATAGATAAACAATCATGGAATCCATTTTAATAACCCATACGAAAAGATTGGGGTCCTATACCAATGGTTCCAAATTTATGGTATAGGTTTTGACATTCATAATTATCCATTTGATGGATCAATTTTTATTTAATATAATCTTATTGGTAGTATGTGATTAACATGTGGAGAGGATTGATTCTAATATTGACAGAAAACACCTTGAACATATTCTGTAGTGTGCTTTATATAGTTTTCTGTCATAAAATTGATTGTGTTTTAAACAGATCAGAAACCCCCTACATTGTTTGTTAGACTGAATAAGTGTTTTTATAAATTTTTGATTAAGTAAAACGATTTCAATAGTTAAATTAGTGTTATTATAATTTATTTCTGAGACATAATTAAATATTGAAAAATATTTTAAATTATCATAATATATATTGATATATTATTTAAATAATTCAAATATTTTAATTAATTGGAGGGTTTTATATAAAACTAGTTTATATAAAAATATTGGGTATTAAATTCAACCCCTCAGGACATGCTCAATCCATCCTAAAATTAACTATCCAGATAAGCAATGAGGATGATATCATTCAATATTACCATTAGTAAATCAAAATTATCATTAAAAGACATCATCATAGATTCGAAATTAATTTTTAACTTTAGTTAAAACAATTCATGATGAAAATATAATTTCAACATTGGGATACCATTTTTTAAAATATAAAACTTATTTAAAATTCCATTCTCTAAAAATATTATTGGAAAATAATAAAAGAATATTTATGAATAATTTAAAACAATTATTGAAAAAATAACATTTCTACATAGAAAATAAATCCTTAAACCAAAAAAATTAAAAAGTATTAGTGAATCCATTTTTTGTTAATAAATGAGAAATATTATATGGTAATATTTAATACATTAACTGGTTCCGAAATGGAAAATCATTTTTATGCAATATGCGGTAAAAGAATGATTTTCTATTAAATTTTAGTAAAATTTAAACTAACCTTGTTTGGAAAGAGAAATGAAAAATTTTGATTAAATATTTTTCTAAAAAGTAGTATATCTTTCATAATTAAATAAATAAATCATGTGGATACTTTTGATGTAATTTATAAAATAGTAGTTTAAAACATTTTTATTGATGAAAATTGGGCTTCCATCCTATGTGAGAAATCAAGAAGTTTTTTCTCCCAGATAGTTATTTAGATCTACAAGAACAAAAAGAGAGTAAAATTAATTGAAGATATGGATTTACATTATTTATCTATATGAAAATAAATTTCATGATTTTATTGATAATATCATCATAATATTTCATCATTAAATTCCAAAAAATATTCAATCCCGATAAGTATTTAGATTGGGTCATAAACCACTAACCACATTGTTAACGTGAAATAAAAATCCTCATGAAAGAATATCAACAAATAAAAAATTAATTATAATGATAATAAATTAATTCATGATATTTCATTTAAAATAGGTTGTATATAGTCCTTATAAAACAAGATAGGTTATTATCCAAAAATTATAAACAGATCTCATATTGCTTTGGTAGATTCTGAACTATATACCAAATTAAATATAAATCCTAACATGGGTATGAAAATCCATTAAAATTTAAGAATTATAAAAATAAAATACATTATTGTGAATTATACACACCAAACAAATGAAACATGTGGTGAAGATGGCATATTTCATATGGAAAATAAATGTGAGACAAAAATACATTCCATTAACTATTTGATTACGTCACACACATTCAGTAATGATGTATGATAAATAATATTTTATTATAAATATATTACATAATATATATATATATATATATAACAACAAATAAGATTTACTTTTTACCTTTTATTACCTGTTATTTATGCTTCCTAGTTAAAATCACATTTTGGGAAATAATAGCTATATTTTTCTTGTATGTTTTCATTTTTTGTATTAGGTCCTTGAATCTTATTCATGGATCAATCATCACTAAAATATTAATATTTTTATAAAAATCATATATATATATTCCATATATTTTTATTTAGAGTAATATATTAATGTTACATTTTAAAAATGAAATACACCATTCCTAAAGATGGTAGACCATAAAGGACATGAATATTTTATCCATTTCTCAATGAATAAAGAAAATGTTTTGAAACTAATTTATTAAATTTAAATAATCATTTTTATTTCATATATATCACATATATACATTAAATTTATCATTTATTCTGTATATGAAATGTGTTAGTGAAAAAAGAATCACATCGATTCGCGAGGAGGTAGTCTTCCATATAAACAAATGACATTGTCGTACCCCACCACAGAATGAAAGGTGAGAAGGAATAGAAGTTATATTAATTAAAAACATATAATTATGTTAAATATGCAATATATATTCATTAAATTTTTTCTTAATACCATATGAGTTCAAAATAAATGAAAAAAAGATCACATTGGTTCACGAGGTTGTAGTGTGTTGTGTAGATGAGCGACATTATTGTTTTTACAATGTGTTTAGAGGTAGAAGGTATATGTAGTGTTATAATTCCAAAGATAAAATGTTATAATAATTTTTGTATAAAAACATTAAATAAATAATTATATAATTCTATGTGAATTGATAATTGAAAATGATTAACTCAAGTTTGCAAGATAATAGTCCACCATACAGAATATAATGGTCGCATATACCATTTTATATAAGATGATATAGATTTAGGTTAGTAAATTAATAAAATATTATCTTATTACATGGAATATATGTATTTTTTAATTTGTCATTGTTCAAAAATATAAATGGAGGTGGAAAATAAATAATAAAAAACAAGGTTTAGAAATTTTTCTTGTTCTTCAGAGAGACTCTGTCGGTTTACACGAAAATCATTCTTAGGGGAGATTATAAAGAAAAATAGAGATGATAATATGAGTCTTGGTATTTAAGGAATTTATATGGGTTGTTCTTTTCCAATTCAAATGGTTCTTTATTTATGAAATTGAGAGGAGAGTGGGTGACTTTTTTATGTGGATGAGAGTACATAGTTTGGATTTTATAGACGAATATATTGTGACCACATTTTTCACTTCCCAATAGGATCCGAAATGATAAATTATTGACCCTTATATGTTATATTGAATCTGTATGACTATTAAATTATTTTTTACTTGTCTTTAGTTCATTTAAACAATACCATTTTTGTTTAACACCCCATGTATACACATTTTAACATTTACTGAGGTGATAAATTTTTAATATAATTATAATTCATTAGGGTAAAAAAGTATCTTGACCCCATTATATAATATTAATTTAGATGATTATAAATATAGAACACATTTTTTAAATTAAATTAATATAATTAGAAAAATGTATCATAAAATTAAACCTGTAAAAGTTATGAAAAAGTAGTTTTCTGAAGATAAATCTTTTGAATGTTAAAAAAAATTATGTTAAAATTCAACACGATATTAGATAAACTAAAATTAATTGTATTAATAGATATATAAGTGAACCATTATATATTTTTAAAATATACTAAAAAATATTTATTTTTAAAATTTTTAAATGAAATAAAAATTATTAACCAAAACACATATTTTCACTATACATCGAAAAAAGTATCTTCACATATATTTCTAAATAATTTACCATGAGATAATTTTGAAAGGATATTTTAAAAAATTAATTTCAATTTTTAAAATAAATTTTCTACGTTTTTTATAAATAAATTTAAATAATAAATTAGTTAAATGTAATAATTTATTAATATTAAAATATGGGTTTCTAGCATAAAACATGATTTATTATTATCTCTTTCATATAAAAGACATAAAATTAATTCGAACATGTTTCGTTTGATATATAATTTATAAGTCTCATTAAAATAATTATCCAATTGTGATTTATTAAATTTATTGAGATAAAACATTTTTTAGTGCCTAATTATTAATTTCTAGAATATGATATCCTTTATTTTGAAATTGATTTTTTTCATTTTTATTTATATGGAAATAAAAGAATAACTATATATATATGAGTAAACCATATTTTTTCATTATTTTTTTAATCTATTTTATACATTACATACCAATATCGATGAGAAAAATATAATATTTACATGTTTTACAATAATTGTATAACATGTTTTATTTACGCTTGGTGTTGTGGGTAACAAGAGATATAAATGAAATTAAATTTATTTAGAAGAATGTTTCATAAAAAACAGGGTTTTACATAGATGGAATAGATTTCACTATGTTTCCTAACAACCATTTCATGTTACGCACTTTATATCTAATCAATAATGGTGGAACATGAAATGATAACATATACGGCCACCCCAAGTCACCTCTATTACAAGATCCTCCAATCAAGGATAGACACCCTCTACCATTCCAATTAAATAATATATTTCACTTTCACATAGTTAGAATATAATTTTATGTGTATTTTTATTAGTAATGAAACTTATTTTACTTTTATGAGTCTATATGATCTCAATAGTATCCTATCACATGATGAAACTAAACTCTATTTCACATCAGGTCACCCACACCCAATTACACCACATACAGTTTAACACATAAATGTAGTCAAATAAATGATAAACATTTATTAGATATTAGATTACATAATAAAATGTTATCTATTTTCTATTCCCACTTTCTAGTTGGATTATACAATGATAATAAGTCTCCAAAACCTAAATAATAAATTATTCAGGTTACCATTTATGGGAATTCTAGGTGTAATATGTTATTAAAATGAAAGAATCTATAAAATATTATTTTGAGATATTTTTATTGAATCATCACACACACACACACATATATATATATATAATGATTTTTATTTTATCACATTTAATTATTTAAAGGTTTCATGATGGACAAATAATTTTTTTAGATCTATACATTTATCCTAATTAATTTGTTCTATGAAAATTTATAGGTAACTCTCTATAAATAATTTATTTCATTACTTGTAAAGAATTCATATTTTTATATAAATATATCTAAATATATATAATCTATAATCCACATTGACTCATTTATATTATGGTTAATATTTATAAAAACATTAAAAACTATTTATATAAAATGATTTTTGTGAAAGGAAACCAAATACAGAATTTCTTGAATTGAACATAATATTTCAGTCAACTGGGATATGAGATCAATAAAATCACTATTCACAGATCAAAGATCATGAGAGACCTTAACACCATTACATTACAGAAACCAAATATTTTCAAAACTATTAATCCTTCATAATTATTCTTATAACTAAAATATCATGTCACAATCATTATTGAATAAAACTAAATTTTATGTCATATCTACTATTTAACAATCCTTTGAATGTTTAATTAATTAGTTGAATTAATTTTAACACTATAAGTTATAAAAATCCAATATGGAATGCATAAAATATTTTATATGATAAAATTAAACATTCCATTAAATAAATAAATGTATAATTAAATTATTTATTTTGAGATATTAAAAAATTGGATAATAATAAAATCAATAAAATATAAAATATTTTGAGAAAATTCACACCTAATTTTCATGATCTTTCTGGGACATTATATTCAAGGATTTTGATAACCATAAAAATTCATTCTCTAATATATAATGACATTGATGAATTACTACCAGTAACATTATTAGTGTTATAGTATAAATCTATAATGGAATGTTATCTAGGAACTACACTATTCACATTGTATAACTCCATCTATAATATTTTCTTGGGGGATCATGTTTAAATGCTATCATTTGATAACATAGGAAGAGAACATGGAAAGATACATTCATGTTACCATGAACTATTTCATTGAAAATATTTACATTTTTTAATTCACCATTCATGTAGCATTATTATAACATATATAAATATAAAAATAGAAACCGAATTTATCAATAATTATATAAATTAGATTCGAAAATATTTTCTTAATGTAAAATTGTTCATTATATATATCAAATATACTCTATATAGTTTTCTTCTATTTCGTTACAATTTTTTTTTATAAAACAACAGTTTGGTTTTGGGTGATATTATAAATACCATATATAGTGAAACAAACCCAATAACCAAGGATATATTAATATGAAATAGTGTAAAAATGAAAATGATGAATAGTAACTATTATTACCACCTTGTTGATAATTCTTTCCAAAAACAGTCAGTTTTATCTGTACCCCTATTGAAAATTAACTGATTCATGTATTTTAATGTATCCACTCGGAGTTGGAATATCCAAATACTTTAATATCACCACCTTCAAATATATATTTTTACTATAAAAAATTATGTTTTGGTGATAATATAGTAGTTGAGAGAGAATTATCTTGAGATTCTCTAGTTAACCAGTTACATAAATTTGGAAATTAAATGTTACTTATAGTATTTTTTCATTAAAATAATGAACACCTAATTTAAAGTTGAATTTTTAAACATTAATATTTTAATGTATTATATGTCATATAATTCCATCCACATTTAGTAATATGTTTATTGAAATATAAAAATTAACATTATACATTAAATTCCTCATTATATCATGAATTTAAATATAAAACGTATTATAAATGGTTAATAGAAGAATTAAATTTGAATCGTAAAATTATATATCATATAAATGATTTATAAGATATATAAAATATACTACATCAATATTTTCTTTGTAGGTCATAAAAGTGACACCAGTTTTTCAATTTTATTAGTCATTTTATTCTTTAATGCATATTAAATAACATAACCATATCATTTTTAACAATATCATTTAATAATTAAGGTTTCATTACCAAAATAAACATATTTAAACATCTAAAATTATCAAAACACATAAGAATTATCCATTATATGTAAAATTTAAATTCTCAATTTTTTTCATAAAAACAAACCAAACACAAATATTAATTATGTGATAAACATTTCATAGTTATTCCCCAATAACTAATTAATCCAATTTGATCATTTTTGTTATTTTAGTTGAATAAAATTATATTGTATATAATTCTTATTAATAACTTTGAAAAAACTAACTATATGAACAATATTTATGTTATTATCTATAAATTTGAATTATACACATGAATCAACATGGTAAATTAATTTCCCTAACTTAATAAATTATCATGTAAAATATGTAAACTTTCATATGTTTAAAGAATTAAGTAATGATTCTATTTGTGGAATTTTTAATTTCATATAACTTATAACATCATTTTACTATTATTCTCAAAATGGAATTCAATGATAGATACCATTGGAGGGGGCATGTGAATCATCATATGAAACTTTTTCCAAATTAGTCTCATATTCCCCAAACCCTCCCCATAGAAATTGATATTGACATAATTAATTTAGGGGGCCATAATATGTTCATTATGAAATTAATATTTTATTGATATTTATATTATCTTTTAATTAATTTGATTTTACTAAATATTATGACACACAAACCTGCATTAAATTTCACAAATTTATGCCTTGATAAATGTGGTTATGGAATTCCCACATTAGAGAATAATTGTTGATGGTTTAAAAAAACAAGTATATTCCAACATGTATAAAATAACGATGTTCTTATGTACCAAAATCCATTAAATCACAATCTGTGTTGCGTTTACGCATCTTCCCTCAAAACCATGGGTCACTCAATTTATAATTATTAATTCAAGGTTCAATAACTACCAAGGATATCTCCATTATTCTAATCCCATGCTCACTACTAATGATGGTATACAACATTGGAACCCATTCTTATAGAGTATTTCATGACCTCAATGCTAGACTAGTTATTGGTTAGAAAGGTTTATTCAATAAACACTTCTCCTACACACATGACATGTAAAACCATTAATCAAAATAGCTTCACTTATATTGAATATCTCTTATTCCTTTTCAAGGAACGAATTATTCTTTTAGAATGATCTTCTACGAGTTCATAATCAATTTCCTTAACATTTATGCACAGAGAATGGACAAATGTTACATTCATTGAACATCTATACTTGTAATATTTATATCATAATTTCATAATCAAGAACCAATTCAAGTTGGGGATTATTATCCAATATGTATGTTACAAATGAAAATGGTTAAAAAATTATGTTCTTGAAACATAGTGATTCACAAAATTTACCCACGAAACACAGTGTATTACATAAAAATTACATACATCTTATTCTTTGGATAAATTAGTTTGTTTTACACTCTCTTTATTTTCCTCATTCAATTACCATTGTATATTTTATTATTTAATTATTGTTGGATCTGTTATTTATTATAAAAATATAAATCATTGACACAAAATGAAATAATTAATTCTTTTATCACTTCTCTACATAACATTAATACAGATAGAATTCATTTTAGCGAGTATCAGTTTCACTTACATTAGCACATTCAGAAAACTCCATCCTTTCATGTTCACTAACATTAATTTCTAAACAAGGATATTCATTTACATTTATTTTATAAAAAACTCCATTAACACCAGAAAATAGCTTTATAAAAAATCCTTAATGGTCTTATAATGGTATTAATGGATTTGTATGTTTCACACAAACACTAGATGATTATGATCTATCTTGATTTTCTTCAATCTTTGAACTTTATTTATGTTATTCACTGATTGAAATAATTAAATAATTTTCCTGAAATATCCCATTCTAGTCCATCAGTAGATCCTTATCTTGATATCTCAAACTATTATGTTCTAAGAAAAAGAGACTTCATACACACACATAGATTAGTTGTTCATCTTAGGCTGTGTTTGAACATACCTTTATGACATGTGTTTTCAATATATAGCTCCAATGATTCCTCTAACGATAAATAGAATAACATAAATTGTATTCTATATGGTGAATAATAAATCTAGTATACTGAACTCACAATGTCATGGTTAGAAAACAATCCAAAAAAATATTGCATATATTGTCATACACTATGCTAATAGTCATCCCCATGAAATTATATTCGATGTACTATCATTACTCTAATACAATCTAGTGATCATTACACCAAAAAAGTAAACAAAATAATTATAATGTATAGTAGGAATCATATTATAAATCCAATATATTCTTTATATCAACTTGATACCCAAATAAATATGTTTTCAACCTCTGATTAACCATTTTTTTATTTAATGAGTTTCCATCAATGATAGATACTATTGTGTTCATGGAAGTCTTATCCTTTATCATTAATGATGGTATGGCTATTTTTAATACTTTTATAACTTTAATCTATTTACTCACTAAATGAAATATAAATACACTATTATTCCCATATTATAATAATTTTAGGTTTTATTTTTTCATCTATATCATCTCATGTTCATCAAAATTCCATATTTTACATTTATGATCTTAAAAATGATCAAACTAAACCAATATTCTGAAATAGTTTTATTATAGGAATGTACAACAAATAAAAGAGGCCCTAAATTTAGTAAACTAAATATTGTCTTTTTTAACCAATATTCTTTAATATATGATGGAATCTAAAGAACATATATATAGTATTAATATGATAGTAAACTCAATCACCCTTCTAAAAAACAATTAGGGAATGAGAAATTAATTAGCAAGATCTTGTGACATATTATTTTATATTCTTAAAGGAGTAAATCACCACACCACCATGACAAACATCATTTATCCATTCAACTGAAAGGGTAATTACCTTGAATGGTGATGGTTTCACTTTTTTAGATATTCATATCAATTATTTCCCAAAATTCATAAAATAACTCAATGAATATATAATTAATTTTAATAATATATTTTGTCCATGTGTAGTAGCTTTTGATATGGATAGAACATTAATATGATACAATATATTAAATCTAATAATGTGAATCATGAGAAATATTTTTTTCTTCTTATCAATAGGGGATTATTTTTGAGTCAATAAGGTCTTCCTTATGAATTTTCCATTCCTTCTTGTTTTGAAAATCACAAACACCTTATCTTTAAGGAAAATTTATTTTATAAGGAAAATCACTTTTATATGGAAAATCTCTTTTATAAGGAAAATTATTCTTATCATATTTTCATCCATATTTTTTTCTTAAGTATAATAATTAGATTCATTTCTCTATTCTCGGAATCATTTGAAACACTGATATGAAGCATTCTGTTTTAGGCTCCGAATTCTGGATAAGATTTGTAATTAAGTTTCACTCCAAATTCTGGATGAGCACTGTAATGAAGTTTCACTCCGAATTCTGGATGATAACTGTAATGAAGTTTCACTCCGAATTCTGGATGAGAACTGTAATGAAGTTTCACTCCGAATTCTGGATGAGAACTATAATGAAGGTTCACTCTGAATTCTGGATGAGAACTGTAATGAAGTTTCATTCCGAATTCCGGATACGAACTCTGATAATGTTCTACTCCGAATTCTGGATACGAACTCTAATAAAGTTCTACTCTGAATTCTGGATACAAACTCTGATAAAGTTCTACTCCGAATTCTAGATACAAATTCTCATGAAGTTCGACATCAAAATCTAATGACGAATCCTGATTACGATTTCTCATTATGAATTCTGATGACGAATTCTCATTTCGAATTCTCATTCCTAATTCACCTATTAAACAGAATCTGATCATCTTTTCTTTATACACTCTGAATTTATTTAGACTTCAAAAATTATTTTTGTTTACACTCTGAACCTTCACTCCAAACTCTTGAGTTAGACTTAAAACGATGTCATACATTCTGTTTCACTTGTTTTTTTGTAAAATGATGTCGTCTATTTTGTTATAAACTAACCGTTGGTTAAGTTACTCTTGTACAGGTCCCTCCGATTTTTAAGGAAAATATGACCTTTGAAAAGGAGGCTGACCTTGCCTATAAATAGGAGATCATTTGAAATAGCTAATAAGGACATGATAGAAGTTGATTGATCTAGAGACCACAAGCTGCTAAGGTGATTTCTAGAGAGAGAAAGATTTTCATGCCTTGTGCGTACTGAATCGCTCGTTCTGTTTTTACTTCGTGTGACTCCGAATGTTGCTGATTACATTCAAGGACTTCCGGGGATAGGAAGACAGAGGTGCCAACTACCTTGAAGTTCGAGGGCTTCCTTGCTGAGAAGATAGAGGATGCCAACAACCTTGAAGTTAAGGGCTTGCGGGGATAGCAAGACAGAGACTCTGATCTTCGTATCGAGGGCTTACCCTGGTTTGGGTATGATAGACTTGCTTGATAGTATAAATCAAGGTACCATTATCCAAGGTGGATGGATACGATTCTCTTTGGGTTAAAAGACTTATATCTTGTTACTTATAGTTTTAATACTTGTTTGTTTCCGCTTCATTTTATATTGTAAGGAAAGTATAACTTTCTTATACTTCCTTACATGTACTCTGTTTCATTTAGATTCTATACGCTTTAAGGTAGAATCTCATATTGTAATCTTTAGTCAAGTTTCAATTTCAAGATCCATATTTCTGGAACCTAATTTCGGAATAACTAAATTTAATGGTTCCAAAAGAATTTTTAACGTATACAATGCACCCCCCTCTTGTATATTGAGAATCTACATCATTATTTCGATCCTACAGCTGGTATCAGAGGAGGTCTTTGAAATACTTGTACTCACATATAAGTTTTTCTTTCTCATTCTGAACTTTGTCATTCCGAACTTTGTAATTATTTTCTACTAACAAGTTTGTGTGCCAATGGGTTTTTATGTATGATAGGAATTAATGTTGGTTACATTGATAATCCAAATCCAACAAGACCAACAATCATTGATGGTAATGACTATGAGTACTAGAGATATCGAATGAAGACTTTTTTTTATCAATACTGTAGTGGATAATTTTGTTATTCTTAGTGGAGATTATAAAACTTCTAATAAGGAAGTTAGAACTTTCACCAACTAGGAAAATGAATAGTATCAACTCAATTATAAGGTACACAATACCTTACATTGTTCAATGACTAGAAATATATATAGCCAAATTTCTTCTTGTGAAGTAGCTAATTGTATCTGGAAGAAGTTAGAGGTTACACACTTTGGAACTTCTATAGTGATTGAAACTAGGAGAGCTATGCTTAGAGCTGAATACCATGGATTAAATTTTCCTTATGGTGAATCAATCTGTAATGTTCAATAGAGATTTATGACTATCGTCAATAGTTTACAGTCTATGGGAGAGAAAGGGTTAGATGATGAAGAACTTGTGGACAAGATAATTGATATCATGCCTAATGAGTGTGAATCCAAAAGAACTGCTATAGATGAGAATAAGAAGGTCACTCAAATTTCGCTTGATGAGTTATTCGGAACTCTTCTTCAACATGAAACAAGAATGAAGAGAGATGCTGACAACATCAAAAAGAAAAATGGAAATGGTACTATTTCTTTTACAACAACATCAAATCAGATGAAAGATAAGACTCCTGAGAGAGTAACCAGATCCAAGTCTAAGAAAGTTATTTTCCAATCCGAATCTAGTGAGAGTGATGTCACTGAAAATGTGTTAGAAAATCTTGCTCGAATAATGAAAAAGATAGCTGGACAGAGAAATTTTCAATCCAAGTATAAGAAAAAGGAAAGGAAAGATAAGAAAGATGGAGAAGTCACATGTTATGAATGCAATAGAGTTGGACATATTAGACCAGATTTCCCTTTGCTCAAAAAGAAAGAAAGGAAATAAAGGCATTCAGACAAGAACAGAATGAAGTATTTTAAATCCAAAGCTAAGAAACTTCTGAAAGAAAATGACACCTGGAGTTCCAGTGGTGGTGACTCTTCAGATGAATCTTCTGATTATGAATCTTTAGCACAGAAGAATCTTGGTCTCATTGCCAGATTACCTATTAACAATCATTGTTTTATGGCTAAGGTACGAAATGTTGAATCATTGACCAATGTATCTTTAAATTCTAATGATAGTAAGTATTATAATTCCTCAGATGAACAATCCACTTCTGATGAAGAAAGTACTTTACCTACCTATGAATAAGTTTCAAGGTTTTCTAAACATCTTGGGATTGAGAATTCTAAACTCAACAAGAAACTTGATAAAGAAAACTCCAGGAATTCTATTCTTACAAAAGAAATATCAGATCTTCCTAATGATCTTGATAAGAAAAATGATGATTTCGAAATTATTTCAAAAAATCTTGAGGAAGTAAGTTCTGAGAAGAACAAACTTTCTAAAGAGTTAGAAAAAGTAATTTCTAAGAAAAGTGTTTTCAAGCCCAGCTCTAGTTCTAAATCTAATGATTTTTGAGGATAAAAACTTGGTTATAAAACTCAAGTCTAAAATTTTTTCCTTAAAGAAATGTTTATCAAACTTTACCCATGGTAAGGAAAATTTTGATAAAATGTATTCCCAAATATGACCTTTAAGAAATAAATCTGGATTTGGTTATACCCATGCAAAACCAATTTTTAGTAACAAATATTTTGTTCCTCAATGTGCCCCATTTTGTACCAAGTTTCAATGTGGAAGTAACTGGGTATGGAATGGTTCCTTTAAAAAAACCCAATCTCTAGGATTTCACAAAGCTTATTTCTCTAGGAAGATGTGGGTACCTAAAATTGTGTTATCTAGAAATCTCAGATCCAAACAAGTTTGGATTCCGAAAGTCTAATTCTATTCTTGATTTCTTAAAAATAAAGAGAGTACCAGCAGCAACACATGGTACATGGAAAGTGGATGGTCGCGACACATAACTGGTAACAAAAGCTATTTTGAAAATATTATCAAAACGAAAGAGGAAAGGTAGCTTTTGGAGATAATGCTAAGGGAGAGATTTTTGGAATTGGTAATATTGTTCTTCTAGGTAAAACTTTGATTTCAAATGTTCTTTTTGTTAAGGGTATTAAGCACAACAACATTAGCATAAGTCAGTTATGTGATGAAGGATACCTTGTGATTTTTAGGAATGATAAGTGCTTAGTTCACAATTCCAAGGAAGAATTTATTCTCTCAGCCAATAGGCTGGAGAATGTTTACACCTTAAATTTAGAGGACCTTAGGATCCAAGATTTACCTTGCGTAATTGCAATGGAAGATCATTATTGGTTATGGCATAGAAGACTAGGTCATAGTAATCTTAGGAACCTATGCAAACATTCTAAGAAGAAACTAGTTAAGGATCTACCAGAGCTTAGATTTGATTCTTCTAATGTTTTTGATCCTTGTCAATATGTCAAGCAACATAAATCTAGTTTTAAATAAATCCGTGAAGTCTCAACAACTGATGCATTACAGTTAGTGCACCTGGATCTTTTTGGTCCAACACATACTGGAAGTATTGGAGGCAAATACTATTTGTTTGTTCTAGTTGATGATTACAATAGATTTACATGGGTCTATTTTCTAGAAAATAAGTCTGAAGATTTTTCTTATTTCAAAAGTTATAGAGCTCATGATAAAAATGAGAAAAATCTTCCATTGAAAACTATTCATAGTGATCATGGAGGAGAATTTCAAAATTCTGATTTTGAAACTTTTTGAAGTAGAAAAGGTATTATTCAAAAATTTTCAACACCTAGAACTCCTCAACAGAATGGTGTAGTTGAGAGAAGAAATAGAATTCTTCAAGAAATAACTAGAACCATATTGAGTGAATATTATATAGCTAGACATTTCTGGGCTAAAGCTGTAAGAACTGCTTGTTATAGTATAAATCGAGTTTTGATTAGACCTTTTCTTAATGAAACTCCTTATGAGTTATGGAATGGTAGAAAACCAAGACTATCCTACTTCATGGTTTTTGGTTGCAAGGTATTCATTTTGAATACTAAAGATAACTTACATAAATTTGCACCAAAATCCGATGAAGTAATTTTCTTAGGTTATTCCACAACTTCTAAGGCTTATAGAGTTTTTAATAAAAATACTTGTACTGTTGAACAAACAACGCATGTAAAATTTGATGAGTCTGATCCTTTTGTTTTTAAACCATCTCAACCTACATCCTCAGATGTGTTTTCAAAAACTGATTTTCAACCCTTGATAGAAGATCCTCCAGATAAGGAAAATGTTCAAGAAGATACTTCTGAATTATTTACCCCAGAAGATTTTCTACCCTATGTTGATGGACAGGTTTTTCAAAAGCCAAATAATGTGTTTCTTAAGAATCATCCTAGTGATATTATCATTGGTGATTTAAATCAACCTGTAAGGACTAGAAGTTCCTTAGGAAATGAAGTAGAACATCTAGCATTTCTTTCCCAATTAGAACCAAAAAGCACGGATGAAGCTTTAGGTGATGATGATTGGATCAAAGCCATACAAGATGAACTAAATGAATTTGAAAGGAAAAAAGTCTGGATCTTGGTTGAAAGACCTAAGAAAGCCACTGTTATTGGAGTAAAGTTGGTTTTCGGGAATAAATGTGATGAAAACGGAGTCATAGTAAGAAATAAATCTAGACTTGTTGCTAAAGGCTATAATGAGCAAGAGGGAATAGAATATGAAGAAACCTGTGCTTCAGTAGCTCGAGTTGAATCTATCCGTATTCTACTTTCCTTTGCAGCATTCATTAATTTTAAACTTTTTCAAATGGATGTGAAATGTGATTTTCTTAACGGTTATGTTCAAGAGGAAGTTTTTGTTGAACAACCTCCTGGTTTTGAAGATATAAAACATCATGATCATGTTTTTAGACATACCAAATCTATGTATGGTCTTAAACAAGCCCGACGAGCATGGTATGATAGACTCACATGGTTTTTGCTTTAAAATAAAAATGTTAAGGGAAATGCAGATCCAACCCTTTTTATAAAGAAAGACAAGAAAAATGTTTTTATTATTCAAATTTATGTTGATAAAATCATATTTGGTTCAACTCAGCAATCCTTAATGGACTCTTTTGCAAGTCTAATGAAATATGAGTTTGAAATGAGTATGATGGGTGAGTTAACTTTTTTCCGTGGTTTTCAAATTTTTCAAAAACAAGAAGGAGCCTATATATCTCAACATAAGTATATTAAAGATAATCTCAAAAAGAATGGTTATGACCACACTAAGAGTATAAGCACTCTCATTGGTACCTCAAACTCTTTAGATCTTGATGAAGCTGGGAAACCAGTAGATCAAACATCTTTTAGAGGTACGATAAGAAGTTTAATTTACTTAACAGCTAGTCGACCAGACTTAATGTTCTCAGTATGCTTATGTGTAGGATATCAATCCAATCCTAAGGAATCTCACATAAAGGTAGTAAAAATAATTTTTCACCACCTTAAGGGAACCATGGATCTAGGATAATTTTATACTTCTGGAAATGATTTTGTTCTAAAAAGATTTTCTGATGCTGACTTTGGTGGATGTAGAATGGATAGAAAGAGTACATCCGGAACATGTCATCTCTTAGGAGATTCGTCAGTTTCTTGGTCTTGTAAGAAGCAACATTCTATAGCACTTTCCACTACTGAATCCGAATATGTAGCAGTTGGAAGTTGTTGTGCTCAAGTGTTTTGGATGCAACACACACTCAAAGATTATGGCTTGAGTTTTACTAAAACTCAAATTTTGTGTGATAACACAAGTGCCATTTACCTATGTAAGAACCCTGCACATCATTATCGTGAAAAACACATATATATTAGGCATCACTTTCTTAGGGATCACTCACTAAAAAGAGACATTATTCTTTAGTTTATCGGAACGCAAGATCAACTTGCTGATATTTTCACAAAATCATTTCCTTCTGATAGAATTGAATACATTAAACAAAAGTTAGGAATGATAACTATAAGGTAATCATTCATCATTAACTTCTTGTTGAACTACTCTCCTTACAGTAATAAACTCCTTTTCATAGGGGGAGTACATTTTATTGTTAGAGTAACTAATTTTTTCAAAGTTTGTTTTCAAACCATTCAGAACTACAATTCCTGAATGGGAATTTCCGGAACTAAGTTTTTTCAGAATGCAAATTTTCGTATTGAAAACTTCCAGAATGGAAAATTTCGTACTGGTGTATCCATAATGAGATTTTCGTACCGAGACTTTCATAATAATCTTTTTGTATTCAAACTTTTTTTAATGAAATTTTCTTGCCAAAATCTTTATAAGTTTTTTTGTTTTTTTTGTATTGACTTTTCCGCATTGAATTTATTTTTTCATAGTGAGTTTTGCGAACTATGTATTTTCGTAATAATGATTTATCATAATCATTTTTTAGAATGTTACCCATTACGAATAATCCTCCTAACCCAATCCGAAAGGTATGATCTCCTTACTCAAGTTTTTGCAATCATACTTTACATGATGGTATTTTCTTATATTTTGTTTTCAGTTTATAGATTTCTTAAATCTTTGTTTTAATAAAAACCTCAAAATATCGGATTCAAGTTTTCTTGAGAATTGGTTTTCAACCGTCAGATCTGATCTCAGCGTGTTACAACCGTTTGATCAACTGAGGAAGATGAACCGTATTTTCATTGCCTATATAAAGGGGACCCCAAATGCTCATCCCACATCGGTTTTTCAAGATCCAGCGTCGTGAAGCTCTACCTCTCTGTTTTAAGGCCGTTCTAATCTTCAGCTTTCTCCGTTCCGAACTTCTCAGAAGTCATCAGATCCGAATGTATGTGGTAGAAGCTTCTCAAGACATGTCTTCCTCTAAGCCGATTTCTAAGTGGTTAGTATATAGAGAAAGGTTGGTTCAACTTGATTTCTTCAAAAAGTATGATTATCTTATATCCAAGAATATTAAGCTTAACGGATGGAAAGATGTTGCTGTGTCCAATCCCGGAAATAAAGATGAAGTTTATTCAAATTTGGTTATAGAATTTTATAAGATAGTTTCCTTCTATAAGGAAGATGGCATGGAGAAATTATCGTTTAATTCTTATAGAAAGACCTATAAGCTTTCTTATGCGAAGGCAGCCAGCTTGGTATGGCTGAACAATGAAGGAGAAGCCGGGTTCATTTCTCATGTTTTTCTGGATTCAAAGGGAAGCTTAGACAAGGAAAAGTCTTTGGAAACTCTTAGACTATCAGATGATAAGGTTCCGATGATTGCTACTATTTCTACAAATTTTGGGATTCTAGAATTATGGCTACAAGGTCTTATCGTACCGAGGAAGGGTGAAAAATATAGTCTGAAAAAGAGCGAGATCTACATCCAAGATTTTCTGATAAATTTTAGGAAGTTTAATCTGATAAAACACATTCTTATTACCCTTGAGAATGTTAAGAAAGGGAATCTAAGAGCTCATATCATAATGTATCCAGCAATCATCTCGAAATTAATAGTTTGGTGACTTGAGTCTTTCAAGGAGGCTTGCAAGTCTAAGCCAATAGTTTTCAAAATAATGATGGTGAGTGATGGTACCCTCAAAAGGATGGATGTAGCCTTCGATAAGATGACTGGTCAGTTCATTGATTTACCTGCTCAAGAAGAAGCGGTTCCAAAAGTTGGTGAACCTGAATCCTATAATCCAGTGAGGAAGAGAAAGTTGAATGAAGTTTAAGGTGAAGCAAAGAATACAAAATCTAAGGATGTTCATTACGCACCTCCAAATCCGAAGAAGAAGAAATCTTACCCAGATAAGGTAGTTGCTAAGTGGAGGGAAATCAAATAAAAGAGAGTGCAAGGGGAGCCTCAGTTTGGCTTCGATCCTGCGGAGGCTAGGGCCTTGAAAGAAAAAACAGCGGATGATCTAGAAAAACAAGCGAAAGAAAAGAAGGTTAAGAAGAAGATGTCTGAAGATGAGGTAGTTCAGACTTTATTAAAGTTTACTGAGATGGATTCCGGAAACATTCCCGTTCTGAGATCTTTTTCTTTGGAATCTCTACCTGAGACTCCAGGACGAAACATTGTCGCTCCGGGAGAGGCAGTTTCTAATCATGCTGAGGAAGTTGAGAAGATTGAGCAAGTGGAAGAGGAAAACTAGTTGCTGAAAGTAGTGGTGAGACCAAAGATGTTTTGAAGGAAGTAGATGATTATAAGGGGACACCTTCAGAACATTTGTCGCTCCAAACTTCAGAAGCTGAATCATCAAAGTTAGTCACTACAGGGAAGGATGAGCAGGAAGGAGAACAAGAAGTAGCCTATCATGTAGAGGAAGAACAAATTCTATATGATATTTCTCAAATAGAGAACGTAAGGGATGGCGCTCAAAAAGTTGCTGATGATGAAGACAATGTTGTTCAAGTTTCTGATAGTGAACAGAAGACTCCGGAAGAGCAATCCATTCCGAAAAAGGAAAGGGAAAGAAACTTGTTGTTGATACCCTGAGCTCAGTTGTTGTAAAGAGAAGGGAAGTTGGTGATTCTTCTAAGAAGAAGAATGAGAAAATTGAAGAAGGAAATTCTCCAAGAAAAGTCTCGGATTCGGAGTCATCTTCGTTGGGGCATGACTTTGTTGTTTAGTCATTAAAGAAGTTGGTAGGTACTATTCTGACTTTCTCAAGTATTGATTCAAGATGCAAGATGCTCCAACATGCTTTTATTCAGAAAATAGACTCCATATCCATGGTTATGGACAAATGTGTTGAGATAGAGGCTTAGTTCAAAACTTTTTTTGTCTGCTATGAAGCCCACAAAAGATCTTGCAAAAGAATGACTAGTTGGTTGAAGAAGACTGTAGAAGAGATGAGGCTCTTTGATAAATTCCAAGATAATGTTAAAGATGCTTTTGAGATAGAAGGCAGGAAGATAAATGAACTTACATCTTCATTTCAAGAAAAATTGACAGCTGAGAAGAATTTTTGGATTCAAGAAGTCAGATATGTGAATGGGAAGCTGAATTCTGTTTCTCAAAACTGGAAGTATGAAACGGATCATCGGATTGAGTTTGAAGAAAAGCTGTTAAAGCATGAAAAAATCTTGAAGGCTCAGGGTGAAATGCTTCAAGCCTAGGAAGAAAATATTGAAGCTCAATGTGCAAGAATAGTTGTGTTATAAAAGCAAGATGAGGAAGACCATAAATACTTGAAAAAGATAATGACTATTCTTAAGGGTCTCATGGCAAAGCAAATATATCCAAAATAGACAAATCTGATCTTTTGTTGTATCTTGGATTTCTTGATTTTGAACTTCCTATCATAATGAAAATCTTGCTTGCTCGATTCTTTTGTTGTTGTAACTATTTTTCAGGTACTTTGTTATATTTTCTATTCCCTCAAACTCTTTTTGAAAATCACAAAGGGGAAAGGAAAATAATCCTAATAAAAGGGGAAAAGGAAAAAGAATCTTAACAATGGGGTTAGAAAGAAAAAGAACTCTAATAGTGTTTATCTAGGAGGGGGGGTTTATTAAAGAAGACATTATTATTCTTAATGAAATATAATTCCGGAAATCTAGAATACGATCCTTAGAGTTTCAAAGCCTAAGGGGGAGTTAGTCGTATTCATCAACATTCATAAGCAAAGGGAGATAAGCCTTAATATAATCTTTATTATTAGAATTTATTTTTCGTAAGGATGTTTGTGCTTTCCCAAAAGGGGGAGATTTTTGAGTCAATAAGGTCTTCCTTATGACTTTTCCATTCCTTCTTGTTTTGAAAATCACAAACACCTTATCTTTAGGGAAAATTGCTTTTATAAGGAAATTTTGTTTTTATAAGGAAAATCGCTTTTATAAGGAAAACTATTCTTATCATATTTTCATGCATATTTTTTTCTTAAGTATAAGAATAAGATTCATTTCTATATTCTCGGAATCGTTGGAAACTATGATATGAATCATTCTGTTTTTAGGCTCCGAATTCTAGATGAGAACTGTAATGAAGTTTCACTCCTAATTCTGGATGAGAACTGTAATGAAGTTTCACTCTGAATTCCGGATGAGAACTGTAATGAAGTTTCACTCCGAATTCTGGATGAGAACTGTAATGAAGTTTCACTCCAAATTCTGGATGATAACTGTAATGAAGTTTCATTCCGAGGTCTGGATACGATCTCTGATAAAGTTCAACTTCGAATTCTGGATACGAACTCTGATAAAGTTCTACTCCAAATTCTGGATACGAACTCTGATAAAGTTCTACTCCGAATTCTGGATATGAATTCTCATGAAGTTTGACATCAAAATCTAATGACGAATCCTGATTACGATTTCTCATTAACGAATTCTGATGATGAATTCTCATTCCGAATTCTCATTCTGAATTCACCTATTAAACAGAATCTGATCAACTTTGCTTTATACACTCTGAATTTATTTAGACTTTGAAAATTATTTTTGTTTACACTCCAAACCTTCAATCCAAACTTTTGAGTCAGGCTTAAAATGATGTCGTAAATTCTATTTCACTTGTTTTGTTATAAAAAGATGTCATCTATTCTGTTATAAACTAACCGTTGGTTAAGTTACATGTGTACAGGTCCCTCCAATGTTTACGGAAAATATGACCGTTGAAAAGGAGCCTGACCTTGCCTATAAATAGGAGCTCATTTGAAAGAGCTAATAAGGACACCATAGAAGTTGATAGATCTAGAGACCACACATTGCAAAGGTGGTTTCTAGAGAGAGAAATCTTTTCATGCCTTGTGCGTACTGAACTGCTTGTTCAGGTTTTTCTTCGTGTGACTCCGAATGTTGGTGATTACATTCGAGGACTTCCGGGGATATGAAGACAGAGGTTCCGACAACCTTGAAGTTCGAGGGCTTCCTTGTTGAGGAAGACAGAGGTTTCCAACTACCATGAAGTTGAGGGCTTGCGGGGATAGCAAGACAGACACTCCGATATTCGTATTGAGGACTTACCCTGGTGTGGGTAGGACAGACTTGCTTGAAAGTATAAATCAAGGGACCTTTATCCAAGGTTGTTGGATACCATTCTCTTTGGGTTAAAAAACTTATATCTTATTACTTGTAGTTTTACTACTTGTTTCTTTATGCTGTATTTTGTATAGTAAGGAATGTATAACTTTCTTATACTTCCTTACTTGTACTCTGTTTCATTTAGATTCTATACGCTTTAAGGTAGAATCTCATATTGTAATATTTAGTGAAGATTCAATTTCTGGATCCATATTTCCGGAACCTACTTTCGGAATAACTAACTTTAAAGGTTCCAAAGGAATTTCTAATGTATAAAATTCACCCCCCTCTTGTATATTGAGCATCTACAGCATTATATCGCTCCTACAATTATTTTATTATCTTTTTTGTCCATTTACTTTTGATAATCATATTTTCCCCACAACGCCACTTTAATTAGTCCTTGATAAAAAATTTATTTTTTAATGTCATCTCTACTGGGATTATATATCACCTAAAACATGAAAAAAATCAAAAAAAGTTATAGAATTTAGATACATTGGGATTGCTGTCCATAGAATTCCTCATGTTGAGGAATATACTGAGTTATTATTGACCATATATTTTTCATCATCATTTAATTATGAACATATCATATGATCTGAAAGTGTTTTTATATAATGTATCTTCTATTTATTTCCCTTAGATTTTATCTTATCTTCATCGATTAGATCTAAATATTTTCCGCCTTCAGCAATCATTATAACTAGAGTCACCTAAAATATCACTAATTATACTTTCTTTTTCAAAATACTAATTATTTATATGTTTATCTATGCATAAATCATTAAAAAACAAAAATAAAATTTTTCTAAGACACAATATACAAAAAAGATTCTTTTGGAATCATTTCAACTTTCTAATTCATCATATTGAATTTCCAGAAACCAAATTCTTAATTTTTATTAATAAATATACATCAATTAGATATCTGGATGGTGATATCTATCATTATATCTTAAATTTATTATTATAAAAAAAGTACATGTTATGTTAAATGATTGATTTTTCTCTCTATTCATTTTGAATGAAAATATAATACATTTACTTATATAGACATGCACATTATGGTATGTATTATTAAAATATAATTTATACATTTTATGTTATTTATAAATTTTTTATTCAATAATTAGATTAATTATCTACTAAGTTATTTATTATAATTCATTAAAATAGATGATATAGATGTTATCCTAAATTATATAGTAAAATCACATGATTTTTTATCTTCACTTGACTCTAATCCACTAATCCTTATCAATTATTGAGAAATCATGGCTAATTTTTAATTATATTTCATTATATTCCTTTATCTTGGGAACTCCTATGATTCCATTATTTAATTATTTTATAGTTGTTTCATTATGAATAATGTCATGTATTCCAATGGAAAATTTCTTTTCCAACATGATAAATATTTCACGATTATCTAATGATTAATCATATATGAACTTTATCACTATTGTTGTGGTATATATTTTTAAACCACACATGAATAAGTAATTTCTATCATTTTTGATAGCTAGTAGTTCCACATAATATATTTTCATCTACAGTGTATATTTCATATCATACTCATAATTATTTCCCATAGTGAGAGAATATTTATTATTTGTACTATAAATTTTTATTTATTCTTCTTATGAGTGTAATTGTTGTTAATTCACTATTATATCATTTTATTGTCTTTAGTGAGATATATTTTTCAATTTTAAATGTATTATCTAGTAGAATCTTTTTTCTCATTGTTCATTCATTCTTCCAATATATCATTGTGTCTAGGGAGTTCCTTATAAAATCATTTTCTCTTATATTTAAATTATTCTAAATTATATAGATGTTTTTTTGGAAAAACAAATATCATCAAATAATGAATCCTCATATGGTCATTATAGAACTAAGATGTTTTGACTGTATAATTATTGACACTATTGAACCCATAATATTCATCAGAGATACTCATGATGGGTCCCAATATTCAATAATAGCTGAAAATATTTTATACCTTCTTTTTAAGGAACTCTTATTCTATATTTTTCAAAAAAAATTAATCTACTTATGATATCCAAATTCAATGTTTTATTTCCACTAATTATCAGGGATTATATAAGAGTAAATTTATTTATTTCAACATAGTTTCGCAACCCATTTTCATTATCTAATAACTTTTAATTATTCTCCATCCACATCGAAACAATATCCTTCAACCATGATCCTTTTCCCATGATATTATCCTCTCATTATATTTAGTCTTCTGGTGTATAACATTAATCATAGAAACTTTCTAAATGGAAATGTGTTTCCCATATTGAGTGAAAATTAGTCATGTTAATCTATTTTGAACATCACTTTTTTAAACTATGTTCAAAAAATTTTATTTGAGGAAACCACCACTATCATTATCATATTATTATCTAAAATCATATCTACTTTGAGATATTCAAATCATAATTTCTTCACAATCATGTTTCCAATATCTCATATCTTATTTCTTTGAAACTATATTGATATTTCTGTGATTTTAAATGAATTTCCTTAAAGTCCTTTATATAATATTCATTTATTTCCTTCCAGTTCAACAATCACTTTAATTATCCTCTTATTTATGTAGTTTTAATTTTTAAAAATAGAATTTATAACAGCAATATTAATCTATTTAGACATATTCTCCAGAATTGTATAATAGAATTTTTATTTCATGCCTGAATCATTTTTATAATATTAGTGGATTTCTTAAAACATGATATTTCATTGTATTTATACTAATAAACACTTTCAACATCAATTTATACATCACGATTCTTGACTAATCATATAGAATAAATAAATAATTTAACTGATCCACATTTTGAATAAATGATATCTACCTCATGAAATATAATGTAATCTCTTAACGAAATCATAAAATTACTTTGAATTGTAAAACTATATAAAAATTCCTTTCGTTTTTTTTAATTTTTAAATTTTATATATATCCAAAAAAATATTGGAATATAAATCTCTTCTCTTATAAAAAATAAAATAAATTTAGAGTAAAAATCAAACATGAAAAATATTTATTTGGATACCATTTTTTTGGCCCATATGTAACTTTTTTAGAGATACCTATAGAGGGGTGGGATTAAATTATAGATATAAAATCATTCAATTTCATAATTTTTTTAAAACTCACAATATCCTCAATTATTAGGACCTCATGGTTAATATAGATAGTTTTCTATTCTTCTTATAATGAATATCTTAGTGATATTTATCATATCATTCCCTTAATATAAATTATTCAGTTATTACGTCATCCATAGACATTAATTTATTAATTTTATTAAATATTCTTATCGTAGACACATGAAAAAATAGATTTACATTGTTCTACCACACATATATAATTAACAGATCACATAGTGACAATGATCAAAATTATTATAATATAAAATATTTGTATTAGTGTTGGGTTTTGGAAGTTACCCTCAAAACAAAAGGTTAATAAATTTATAGTGATTTTGGAATGGTTTACTAAATCTCTAGGGTAACTCCATTCTTCCTCCCCTTTAATCACTGATATGTAATTGATAACACATTTTCAGACTTTCCAATATTCGATGTTACAATCTATGTGTCACACTATTTATGGGTATGTCCTCAATGATAATTAGAAACTTCTCATTATCACATGAAATTTTAAATTCACCACCAATATAAATCTATATTTTACAATGACATCAAATTCATCATTAAGGAATAAATTCTTCATTTGAAATGATTTTCAATGAGTTCCAATTTAATTTATTAGAAGATGATTGAGTATGAATTTCTAATAGTCACATTCACAAAATATATATTTTTATAAAAATATAATTATAAATTAATATGCATGATGTTGACTAAATTTTGTGATTTTTAATATTTTTTCATTTAAGATAAAAAATTGAAATTGATGATATGTTCCTATAAAAAAGTAGTTAAAAAATATTTGTCAGAAAACATGGTGGTTCTGGTAACCCTTTGACAAAACCTCCCTATATAGAATTATTATACCATATTTCTCTCCTGGTATGTACCTCAACCTAATATATATATCTATTTTTCTATTTTATTTTTATATTAATATGTATTTATATTAAAAATATATATCCAAAATACATCATTAAATCCTCTCTAGAAGAATATATTTGTTATGAAACCATTATGAATGAAACATTTATTTATGAAATTCATTTTTTTAAGATCATCACATTTATGATACTCAATATTTGTAAAATCACTCACATCCCTTTCATTAATTTTGTTTCTTTTAATTAATATATAATTAAAATTATTTGAACACCTCCAACCTCCTATAAAATCACTCCTTAAAAAATGTTACATTGTATCCATGATCTTTGAACATTGTCACAGACAATTCAAGATGAAACTATATTTTGATGCTCTTTTATCATAGAAAATTCATAATGTGTTTATAAAAAATAAAACCACAACTTTGAAGTAACTAAATTTACCGTTTAATTCCATCTACACATCAACCACAATTACATATCTAAAGAACATGGAAATGTATATGATACTACATTAACATATAAAATAAATGTTTCCCCTTATGATGTGTTTTTGCAACCCCTCTTGAAAATAGGTCCTCACTATATAGTTATTAGTATTCATTCAAATATATATTTGATGTGCTAAATAATAACTTACATTTTTCATTACCAATCCTTCATTCTTGTACTCATTGTTTTAACATTGAAAATAAATCAAACACATAGTAGAACCAATTATCATATTAGATGTTATCATTCCTAGATAGAATTTAATTTTTAAAAATACCCTATATTATATTTTTTAGATAATATTCACCAGTTTGTATCATTTTATTCCTATAAGAATTTATATAATGATTTACAAAAACCAACTAAACTAATATACATTAATAATTAATTTTCATAGAAATTCTCTAACTCATACCATATTATATATTTATTTGTCATTATTTTTACCTTCTCGACACACCCTTGGAAAGTCATTATATAATTAATAATTTATTTTTTACCATAAATATTATATGATGAATATTCATCACAAAAATAAATCATTTGAACCAAATAATATAAAAAAACCTCCCCATCTATCCCATATACAAATTTCCCAATTATCTCAAAATAATTAATGATATAATTAATTATCTAATGTATTAAAGTGAATATTAATTTATTTCGAAATACATAGAGATCAAGAGACCATAACTTATATTATGAGACCCTAAAATAAAACATGTAACTATTTAATAGTCAATGTAAAAATTAAATATAGTGAAATTAATAATAAATTAAAAACAAGTATAAATGTTTTTTGAAATTTAATTAATCATACCTCACAATATCCCATAAAACCTTCTTCCTCGTGTGTTAATTCCTACTATAAATGAGAATATTTAACAGAATATCACTAATGTGGTTAATTTGACTCGATTAGTCTTCAATAAATTATATGTAGACTCAAATATATCATTCAAAACCATTATGTGAAAAAAACCTTCAGTTGAAGGAGGTTTGTTATGATTCAGTGATAACGCATTTTGAAATTTGAAAATATGAACGATAATGTTAACCTAATTAATTAAATATTAATTTAAGACTATAGATAGAGAGAATAATGAAAAATTAATACACTCTTCATGAATAAATTATATCAATTTACCTCAAATAATAGGGGAAGATTATTAGAGGATAGGGGAACATGGAGATGTGGAGAAAAAAATATAATCCACCCAAATTGCCATGTTGACCCCCCATGTATTTAAAAATAATAAATAACCTTAATTAGTATTTATATATATTATTAAATAATCTCTTATTATGTAATACTAATGTTCTATTCAGACTCCCATCAAATCATTTATGTTAACATTTGTTAAATAGTTGAACCTCACAAGAATTGAATTATAAAAAGGAAATGGGAAAGGAACATTCCAAACTATCATAACTCAAAAAAACACACTCAAAAGTCCAAGGGAACATACCACTAATTAATTATTCATATAATTTAACTTCATGTGATTTTATATTTTATTAAATGTAAATGGTTATTCTAATTCATTTAAAATTATTTATAAAAAATTCTCCCACTCAATTCAAAAATTAATTTTTAGAGAATCACTATATATAGACACTGCTAATATAATTTAGAGTGAATGTATTTGTTAATGTAATGATGAAACTATATCCATTATAGTATTAATAGAATATATAGTTTTCTCTAAAAAAATTCTTCATGGATAATACTCCCATCAATTTTTAAACCATTTATATTTGAAGAAGGAATTTCTACCCCTAAAAAAATAATAAATTTTTAGTAGCTGTAATAAAACATAAATTCATGAAATTAATTGTTTTTTAATTAAAAACCCTAAATGTGCCATTATTTATTATTCTCCTTTTAATGATATTCTCTATCACCTCACTCACATCATACATCACCAAGGATTTCACCACATAAAGGAATTCTATAAAATGTATCATTTTCAAACAAATATAAAATAATCCTTGATTCCACCTCAGTTCCCCCACTAAAAAAACATATTATATTAGGTATTAAAAGTTAATTATTATTATTGAATTAATGGAATATTCTAGACTATTAAAACAAATTCACTCTTCGGAGAGTCATTTTTATCAAAATAAATAAGAAATATAATAAAATCTATGAAAACTATACAATCCATTAATATATTTTTCACAAAAATTATATTTAAATTGCTACATGTTCATTAGTTAAATTTTATTTCAAAATAACAAGTGATAATGAGGGTTTCTTTAGATAGGAAACATCACCATTATCCTACCTAACCCATGAAATATTCACCCTCAAGAATAGTTAATGAAAATTTATAGTATTTCATTTCAAAATATAATCATCAAATTAAATATAAATAATCATAATAATAATAATAATAATAAATTTAATCATACCCTAGTTGATTTTTTAAATAATTTAATTGAAAATAATATATCTAAACAAAATATTGTGTTTGCCAAATTATTTTAAACATCTAAATAGCAGACAACATATGAAAAAAAATTTCAATTAACATTTATAAGACTCATCAAATGTTATAGTAGACCAATTATCTTTATAAACACCAAATGAAATAATTAATTTAACAAAAAAATCATAAACAATTGGATTTGAATATATATACTAGAAAATAAATTTTTGAATTTCTTCCAATCCAACTGAAGAAAAAATTTATTTCTCCCTCATTAATCATATAATATCTCGATAATGGAACTATAATGACCTATCCCTAAATAGTGCAGAGTCAGTTTCTACTACCAAAATCATTTTTTTAGTTATAATGAATCAATCACCAAAGGAAAGATCAATTATGTAGTCTTTGTAAACTAGGTACATAAATGAGTATTGAATTAGAAATAAATACAATGATTATAAAATAATTGTTTTCTTATTTATTACTAAGTAACACATAGGATAACTCTAATTAATCTAGTAAAACCCATACATATCATTCCTAGTAAACTTCATGGATTCATGGATAATGAAACAAAATATGGGTGAGAATAAATTATATGTAAGGGGAAAATATATTGGAAGAAATAATGAACTAATGAGAATAATCAATATGGAATAGAGGATAACTATATGCACATTCCATGTAATTAATAAATAGAATGAAAGTATCTAATCAATATGGTACTGTAACAATTTGAAGCACATTCCATTCAAATATCTTGATATGGAAATATCAATATCAAATGTTAGGAAACTGAAACACATTCCAGTTTTTAAATTAATTGAAAATTAAATGTATCCATAGATATTTTGATGTATTATCTCATGGATGAATAATAACAGAATCTTCAAAATTAAATTCATCCATATTATATGTCAATTCTAAATATCATGGATGAAAAATATTAAAATATAAATGAAGGAAATGTATATTTATTGGATGTAAGGTTTCCTAGGTACATGGTACCTTTAACATCGTGACCATTTTCAAGATAGTTTACAAAATATAGGCTAAAAACCCTTCTAATGAGGATAGCCAAATGATTCATCCCATGAGAGTAGAAATCATTGAGGTGTTATCTATAACTGGGCCTTTCCCATGTCATATCGATCCAAAACATTCATCATCTTTAAAATAATTAATTTAACAATATTTCTTAGATAATGAATATATGGATTAAAAGATACACATTTATCAATATTAACAATGATAGTCAAATAACAATAAATGTTTACACCATATGTAAAATGGGGTATGGTTTATGAGATTTTAATTTCTATGGTAAAAGAAAATGATAATTTTTGGAAAATTCAAAGTTAAATGTTGATATAAGATTGACTATTTCATGGTGACCAATAAATAAATCAAGAAATATAATGTGAATAATATCCTTTGGAAAGATAATTCATAAACCATAGAGAGCAATATTAAGGATAGTATCAATACAAAAAATCCCATGTGGAGTAAAAATAGAGGGTTATTATCCTTGATGAAATAATAAACTATCATTTAAAAAATTTCGTGAAGAAAATATTCATTTCATTTTAAAACACTTTTGAAAAAAAAATCATTCAGAATATTCCATTTGAAAAGTACACTTAAAAGAAAAAACATCAGATAAATCTGTACATGTCGTACAAGGTAAAACGAATATTCATTTTTGTACGGAAAAGGGACAAAAATTCATTGTTAGGAAAATAATAGATAGCTTTTTTGAATAATTTTTAAAAGAAACAACTATATAAATATATTTACCAAATCATTTCAGAATCAAATTTTGAAAACCTTTAATAAAACATGATTTTAGAATAAATTATTTCTCCAACTAAAGAGAGATATAAATTAGGGTTATATGAAAAAGCCATTTTCTAAAAAACATGAGTAACAAAGACTGAGAAAGTGGAACTAAAAAATGAAAATGGAAGTGAATAAACCAAGAATAATGAATGGAATATATTGAATAATGGTTACATAATATCCTCAAATGGAAATACGATTCAATGATAAATAAAGTTATTATTGAGGAAAATAATCTTTAAACATCCCAAAGTCTCCCATACCACATTAAAATATTTTGAATCATAATCCTCATGAAGAAATAAAATTATATTAGTGGATAAAATATCATGGGAGTTAGGAGATTCATGATATATTATGTAAAGGTTAGTACGTACATCATGTAAAATAAACTATGTGCATAATAAAAATTAAACCTTAATGGAATGTAAATTGACATGAAAATCTCATACAAATGTTTTAACAAATGAATTAGAAACCCCAAGTGTATTAATAATTAAATAAAAAAAATGAAATAACATGAACATAATATGGTTCATAATATTATATTTCATTTTGGAATTATGTGCACTATATATAATAAATTAGGTGTACAAACAATTAAGTACTCCTTATTGAATGAAAATGAGTCAAGAATCCCTTACCATACATTTCAAATTGGGTGAACATCCATTAAATTTATTTATAATAAAATTATGTTATTTTTATAATTTATTCGGAAACAATTTTGTGTTTATAATTAAAATTATTTAACTTATTACATTTTTTGTACAACTACCCAAACAATAAATTTTACATCAGCTACTTCGGAACAAATTTGGTTTATGTGTGAAAACAACTTTTATTGGTCAAATATGGTCATAGAGTTAATTATATAACATCTCCATATTAATAACCATGAAATAATTATTATATTTATACATAAATTATAACATTAATATCAATCATTAAATATGGTCATGAAAATGATAATATGTTACAATCATGGAGGTGGTAGGTCGTACGTACACATTAGTAACATTCCCATTTTCATGTGATCATTGTGGAAAGAAGGTAAGTCACACCATATCATTACATAATGATCATTATATAATAAATACCATATTATCTAATCATACATAACTGTATATAATATTTTTTTAAAAGGATTCACATCTTGTCGAGGAGACGATAGTCCATAGGTCCATGAATAATGTTATCACTCTTTAAGTGTGTGAAAGGGTAATAAAAAAATGATATATATATATATATATATATATTATTTTTAGAAATATTATTATTTCATGAATATAGTATATATTTTTTAATGTATCATATTTACAATTAAAAACATATTTTATATGTTCCATGTTTAGTGTGAAAGAATCACAATGTTTTGAGGGGGAGGTAGACCACACTTCGTTAAACGATGTTATTATACTAACATAAAATGGAATGATCTAAAGTCTGGTGTAATAAAATTATTAAACGAGTATTATGACATAGTAAATATAATATATCATTTATATAATCATACATTACATCACTTTGGACCCCAATGAGAGGCGGTAGGGAATAATTGAACAATCATCATTTCTTGATGTAGTAGTTCACCAGACATACAATCATTATGTTCATTCCCCATTAGATGGCGGTGTGTGTAAGTGTAAGAACAAATATATGCATAAAAACATAATAGTATATTTGGGACACAAATTTGAACACATTAACCTAATAATGAGACTTTACAGGTTGTAAAATGGTTATGAAACAAGATATATTGAGAAAAGATAGTACCTTTAAATCAGGTTACTTCTCTTTTTTTAAACAAAAGGCATACATGGAATGTATTTTTCCTCAAGGTAGGATTATAGGTTTAGTATAGGGATTTTGGGAGGCCATTTGGGTATATATTTTAATATCTTCATAGGTTGAGGAGGTGTGAGTAATGGGTAGAGTTGTTGCCTTTTATAGGGAAGGAAAATGACTCACATGGGATTCGAGGAAAGAAGTAAGGTGTACAAATGATATTACTAAAAATGGTCATAAATAACCCTTGAAACACATTAATGGAAGGATTATGGAGGATAAATGTCAATAAAATGGGTTTTGGATAAGTGGGTAGGTTATTTGGGCCCTTAAACATACATTTTTTGTCTATTTACGCATAATTACACTTTAATAACTATAATTAATTTTAATCACACACTCTAATAATTTTTATAAAATAAAATTATTTGATGATTCTATAAAAAAATAATATCATTATTACAATGGTTTATGTTGGATTTTAAATATTTAAATCACAAAATGGGTTAATGATGATCTTATAGACAGACTGATTATACAGTTTCAGTTGCAAAATGTTCAAAAGATTTTTATGTTTTTATATTAAAATTTAAATTTAAGATGATTATAATGAAATATGTTTTATTAATAGATTACTAATTGATCTATTTTGGCTTTAAAACAAATTTAATATATGATTTAACATCAATAGATTTTTAAACGAAAATGATGTTTTTAACTAAAACCCAGTGTTTTTCACTATTCGCTAAAACTGATGTTTCTTGGGAAAATAAAAAAAAATTCATCCTAAGATAATTTTGACACTATAAATTTAAAAATAATGTATATTTTATCAAAATAAATTCATAATAGTGTCACAAGTAGGATTTAAAATAAGCTTCCCATTAAATGGTATAAAAAATGCCTTGAAATATAGGTTTTTACACGAAATATTGGGTTTCCTCCAAACTTATGCTCACTAGATATATTGGATGAATATAAAAAATAATTTAATGAATATGTAACATATTTATTACATTATTTTCACTCACTATCTATAATTAATTTAATCTATTAGGGTAAAATATCTTTGTTAGCATAGACATATTTTTTCTATAAAAATATACTTTTAATATTCAATTGGTTGTTATATTCATTTATAATTTATTTGAAACCATTGATTTAGTTTCATAAACCATGAAATTCTAAAATCTATTTAATAATTTTAATAGTTGGTAATTTATATCTTATTAATTTAAACAATAATGTTTTAATTGCATATTGTTTCTTGGTAAGACTCAATAATGGGTAAAGGGCATGCTATCGAAGAAGGTCAATTTTGTATATAACAAAAGGTATAGAGAAAGGAATATCATTCATATAACACCTGATAACTCCGTCCTTCATGAATGGAATCTACTACAAATAGTAAATATATTATAATATCAAGATATTATATTACCTTATTCTCTTGTTATTGTGTGTCATATATTCATTCGTAACAAGGTTCTTACTTTATTTTTTTTGGGCGTTACTTTCTCCCCCACAATATATAAATTTATTCCTTTCAATTTAAAATCAATATTGGAAATTTATTTTTTGATATATCCTACATCAAATTCCATCATCTTGATAAGGTTTCATGAGTAATATTCTATAAGAGAGATAATATAAAGTATTAAGGTCACATGGACGACAATGTTACTAGGTTTCTATGTAAGATAACATTAGTGGAAAATACATATATATACTTGGATAAAAATCATAAATATTTTTAGGGAGTGAATGAGGCCATCAATCAAAAATAACAGATTGATCAATGGAAAATAGGGGTCTTAAAAGGTATAAAATACTGATGATATACAAGGCCAAGATTTCAATAATAAATTAGGTATTTGGATAAAATTTTATTTCTATGTCATTTTAGCAATGATGGGTATTTATTTTAAGGATAATAAATACAAATAAATATTCTTAAATGAAAGGCATAAATTTCATGTGAACAATCTTAATTGTTTTCTTCATTTATCAAATGCTAATTTATTCCACTACTACCAAGAATTGATTACTAATAATTATTATTTATTCATAGATCAATAAAATAATATTTTAAATTATCGTAAGATTAAAAATTATAACCCTTTTTTTCTTCACTATCTTCTAAACCAATTTGGATATTAGGTTAATACCTAATCATCAAATGTGCTATTATGAGATATTCCATAAAATTTATTCTTCAATTTTTTTAACTAAAAATAAAAAAAATTACATGGACATTACATAGGTCAGTGTTTATCATGATCCCCATATCATCATTAGGTTATCAGTCCATGTCCCTCATCCTTCCCAGATATGATTGGTTTTCATACAGCATCCTTGTTTTCTTTTTGTAAAACCATATTAATTTAACTTCCAAATATAAATATGATAGGAATACTTGAAATTAGGTTATTCTCAATATAACATATTAACTAAGGTATTCAATAAAACCTTAATACATAAATACATCACCCATTTGATTTTCACATTGCCCTTTGTTGCTTTAGGGATTATCTATAAGATAATTAGTTGGATTTCAAAATCATTACATGTTTTCCTCAATCTAAAACTCCTTATGTATAACCTATGTTACTTATTATGTATCCAAACCCTTCATAATGGATTGAAATGAAATGTGAATTATCTTATGCATATCACCTGGGAGTGTCACACCAATGGCACAGTAAGGCTCATTGTCATGTACCCGGTTACCCCGAATCTAACCCAGAACACATTTTAAGTGTTTTTACTTTTAGGTAAATCTATGCTTGAACCAAATCCACTTGTAGTATCAAAAAATGTATGTATTACTATGAATACCAACATAATACATGTTTTACCCAAATTCTATGATTTTAATCCATAATTATTCACATTCTACCAAAGTATTATGTTTTCTAATCTAGGATTTTCATATATCTATTTTCCAAGGTTTCTAATATACTTCCTCTAATACAAACTATAGAAATCGAGTCCTAGATATCACAGAGACAATGTCTGTTACAAAATAAATTAGCATGATTACAATGAATCATTCCACAAAGGACTGATCAGCTTATTAATCTTGGTAAACTAGATACATAAATGGGTATTGTATTAAAAGTGCATACTTTGATTAAAACATAATTTTTTTCTTCTTTCTAAAAATTTTACTCATATGATAACACTAATCCATCTAATGAAATCCATGCATATCATTCATAGTATGTTTCTAGGTTTCTTGGGGGGAATGAAACCTAATAAGGGTGAGATAGAATAATAAGTAAGGGTATTATATAGTGGAAGAAATAATGAATCAATCAAAGTAGTCAATATGGAAAGGGGAATAACTGAATGAACATTCCATGTAATTAATAAAATGAATAAAATTACATAACCAATATAAAATGGTAATAACTAGAAGAAAATTCCATTAAAATAAAAAATAAGGAAATATCTATATGTAATGTTATAAAACTAATACACATTCCATTTATTCAATGAACTAAAAAAATAAATATATCCATAGATATGTCGATGTGTTTCCCATTATATGGATACTAACTAAATCTGAAATATGAAAAAAAAATCAATAGATATGTCGATGGAAAATCTCAAGGATGAATAATATCATAATATTAATGAAGGAAATTTGTTACTATTGGATTCCATGTTCCCTAGGTACTTATTGCCTTTACCATAATGTCCTATCATTAGACAGTTTACAAAATATTGGATAAAATCCCTTCTTTGGTGGCTATCCAATTGAATATCCCTACGAGAATACTGATGCATTGAGGGGATATCTATAACATGGCCCCTACCATGTTGTACTTGTCAAAAAAATTCCCCATATATCAGATAATTTATTTAACAATTGGCCTTATCAAATATATGTATCGAGTAAGAGACACATATTTAACAATATTGTCCTAGATAGTTAAATAACCGTCAATGTAGACACCATATGTAAAATGATATAGGGTTTAGAAAATGGTAATATCCATTATAAATTAAATAATTTTTTTTTGGAAAATTTAATGTTCAATTTTCGTAGGAGATTGAATATTTAAAGGGGACTAATAAATAAACCCATTATGTTAATGCGAATTATATCCTTGAAAAAGTAAATCATAAACCATCCAGAGAAACATTACGGATATTATCAATATAAAAAAACCCATGTGGATTACAAATATATGGTTGGTGTCATTGTTGAAATAAAATAATATATTTTTAAAATACTCTTTAAGAAAAAATCCTTTACATTCGAAAATACTTTTGAAAATATTTTTCATAAAAACAATCCTTTTGAAAATGGAAATTCAAATAAATGATGACAGATGAATCCATACATGTCATATGAGGTAAAAATAATATTCCTTTTGTACATTATAGAGATAAAAAATGATTCATTAGGAATGTGATTAAATGATTCCATTGAAACATTGGTAGATGAAAATTAGGGTAAAAAAGTGTAACATCCTTAGTAAATAAAGAATAATACATTTTAATATTTATTAGTATTTGTGATTTAATTATTAAATTTACTTTATAGGATATTCAAAGTTGATAACATCCCTAATATGCAACAACATTTTTTTTGAAGTCTAATGTTACAAATAATGTTAAGACATACTGAAAAATAATAATATAATATTATTTTAAATTTTAGTTAACTCCAATACATTGTATTGGTAGGAATAAATTGAAGTAACTACAATATGATTGTACATGTTTGTTAATTGTTTTTACATTTATTCAATAAAATTTTGAGGCTTAAAATGTGAATGAAACAAAATTTAAGCCCAAATAATCTAATATTCTTTAAAAAGTTGATTTACTTCCTTTTGATGATGAAACCTCATTAAATATAGTTTTGGCCACTTTTATATGTTCTATTTTACAAAATAAGATTCTTCTTTAGATTAGGGACATCAAAATATTCTTTGGGTAAATTTTTGGTATTTTTCTTATAAAATTCATTTTTAATGAATAGTGAAAAATAAGGTATTTTAATTCAAAACTGCATTTTAATCTAATTTATTAATATTTTTAGATTATCTATTTAATTTTTTTTAGAATTCAATTATATTATTTTTTACCATTTAATCCAATTTTTGTCATTATAATTAATTTCACTTTGAAATTGTACATAAACACGTGTCAATTGTTTGATAGTAATTATTTCTAAAAAACACACTATTTGTTTTGGAAACAAGAATTAATTTTAAAATAAATTAATCCAACTTCTATGTTTTCAATTTGGTAAATAGACCTCATTTTTAAATTCATAATATCAAATATTTCTTAGGCTATATTTTTTGGTATTTTTCTGAAAACATCAATTTTTAATGAATAGTTAAAACATTGAGTAGTAGTTAAAAAACTGACTTTTTCATTTTAATGAAATTATACCACATCTGTGAATTTAATTTTGAAAATATGAAATACATGGTTGTTATTACTATGTAATATATGGTTCAATAAGATGACAATAATTTTTGGTGAATTGAATCTTTTGACTTTTATCTTTTGCGGTTTAAGATAAATAAGCTAATTCCATGTAGAAATAATATTATAATAATATTAATTTACCTTAACATGTGTCTTAATCCTTCTGATTGATACATTTAAGACAAATATAATTTTTGGGTCTATTTTGAGACACCATGGATTTACTTAAGAGTGATAATGACACTTTATATTAATTAATTTATAGTACAGACAAAAATGACAAAAAAATATATCTTTTAGTAAATCAATTTTACAAGGGGTGATATAAGTTATATCCTAGAAATTAAATATTCATTATAAATGTAAATAAATTTCTTACATCATGGAATTTTATTATAATTTTCAGACATCAAATAAATAAAATTAATTATTACACAATAATGATACAGTGTTTACCGCGTTAATGAATGATTAAAATAAATAAGATTATAAAGATTAAAAAATATTCAAAACATATCCAATTCTTATTGGATAATTTTATTTCAAACATGAGTCATATTATATTCTACTTTAATGTGTTTGAAACGTTTATAAACTGAAAATAATTATATAATAAAATAATATTTTCAAACAATCCTAAAGAGCCCCTCTTCCTCCTTATGAAAAGCCCTCACCACTAACTCATTACTCATATCTCTCAACCCCATTGGCTCATCCAAAATCAACCCAATTATGCTACCAGCATATCCATATTCCACATTGAAGCCATACCTTTGGATTAATCCAATTCCAGAAATCTTCTTGGTTCAAACAAAAGAGAGTTACCCAATTCAAAGGTAACATCTTCTTTTCAGTTCTTTTCTCTTTTTTTTACTTCTCTAACCCCCTAAAATATTTTTATTTATTTTATTTTATAAAAAAGTGAGTATATTCAATATAATAGGATGTTTCTATGATAATTATTATAACTACACTTACACAAACCTTCATCTAATGGATGAAGAACATACTATTTCTGTGGACAACGAACTACTGCCTCATGAAATGATGATTGTTCAATTATCTCCTACTACCTCTTATGGTGGAAATTGTTAATGAAAAATATTTATATGTAATATGTATTATATTTAAATTTTTTATATGCTTCTGTATTTTTCATTTATATCACACTGGTATAGTTTCCATAATGGGTAAACATTATAATTTCATTTGAAGATGTGTGGACTACCAACCCTTCAAAGTTATATAACTCATTCATGGAATACGTGGGATGTGTAAATGATGGTATTACTAAAATTATATGTTATACTGGAATTATAAAATACCTATTTATAACTATGTTTTAATTACATTAAAATATGAAATAGAAATGAATGTAGCATTTACTCGTACGTACGTCTTTCCATCTCCATGGATGGTGCATTTTATTTCTTATCTCCAAATTTTATGTACTATTATAAATACCTATATATACTGAATATATATGATATATATGATTTCTAAGTCATGATTATCAATCTGGAGATAATTTACTTCTGACCACATGGGAAACATGTCAATATATGGTTTTTATTTTTGACTCGGGTAGAAAATATCAACAAAATGAAAATTAAACATAATGATTAAATAGTTTTTATAACATGGTAATAAGTGATATAAAAGGAATAATAAAATTAAAAAATGTTCTTAAGAAAATTTAAATAAAAGTTAGTTCATTATAAAAGAGATTAAATAACAAATTGTTCAGGTTATACATGAGGTAAGGGGTTTTGTCTCAATCTCTATTCATTGATGCATAATTTGATTTATATATAATGTTCTTTTATACAGTATATAATAAAACCCTTTGAATTTTAATTTCATTCAATGGTAATCTTTTTTCTATGAATAATTTATGTAAATGACAAAAGGAATGTTTTTAACGTCTGCAGGGACAATTGCCTCTCCACCAACATAATCTTTAGTTGGATTCCTCTATAAGCCTTAATGATTTTAAAATGAAAAAGAAACCCCTTATTGTATTTTTTGGGTTTTTTTTATTGAATACGGTTTTTCAAATCGAATTGTTATTTCAATATCTTGAAATTATTAATTTTTATGGAAAATGAAATATTATTAGTGAAATATTTATATTTTCAATATTTTATGTGTTATGATTTTATAATGGTACTTGGACATTTAATGAGTGGTTACGTGATAAACTAAATGATGGGTGGTTTTATGATAAATGAATATGGGTAGTTATGTTATAACCTCCAATGCATTGGGTATGAAAGTCGGCGGTATGGATTTTATATTTAGTGATTTGTTTGGAATTTGGCCGTATGGTTATTCAATTTATGTATGTTTATGTCCCAAGTTAACTTTATATGTTATGTGTTCTTTATATGAGTTTAATGGTAATATTTTTTTGCTACAAAATAGTAAGCAATAATTTTTTTATTCAGTGAAGAGTATTTACGACTTCAGAAAGGTGAAAAGTATTACTTATGATAAGCTATTGGTGGTTTACATGTTGTTTTGAAAAACATACAGATTTCCTGATTTGTGTATCCCTTTCTAAGATTTTTTTGCTCATACCTTGTTTCTTTTTGTTTTGAAATGTATTCACTGGACATAGGGCTGAATAGGTCCATGGATGGGATCAAGGAAAAGTAATGCTGTCTAAAAAATGGAACTAGACATGACTCTTTTATTGAATATTTTTTATCTTATGAAAACAAATGGATACTAAGTAGAAGTGTCTATATGTAATATTCAAGTTATTATGAATATGTTATGAAATAATTATATAATGCTCTAAACCTGAAAATATCCTCATGTGAATTATTAACATAATTCAATATTATTTAATGTTTAAAACCAGGTCTTTATATTTGGTATCAGAGGTCGATTTAGAAAACATTAGAAGTTAGGATATTGATAGATTAATTTATGATAATATTGAAATAATATATCATTTATATATTACCATGTTTCTTCACCTAAGATATTTATTTATTCATAATAGTTTTTTATAAAGAAAACTATTAATCTATACTGGGAATGAATATAGAGGGAAATGATCTTCCAAATCAGCATCTAAATAAGGTCAGAATCTAAATTGAATAGTTTGAGACAGTGGTGACTCAGTTGACTTCGGAATTTAAAAGAAGATTAGTGAATTCTCTAGTTTTGGAATTACTATCCAGATATGGTGAGATTTTTTTCTACAGTAATGCTCATTGAAAAGACATGGAAGTGTCATTATACAGAATGATTATGTAATTTCTTATGCTCCACTTCAGTTGAAACCTCATGAGTTAAATTACCCTACAAATGATTTTAAATTTGCTACTGTTGTTTTTTATTTAAAAGTTTGGTGGCATCATCTGTATGAAGTAAAATGTGAAATATATACATATCACAAATGTTTTATGTGTATATTTATATAGAAATAATTAAACAAGAGACAGAATAGATGTTTGGAATTAATCAAACATTTTGATTAAATAAAGTGATTCATGATTTGAGTAAAAAAATTAACACTTCATTAACCTTGTTACTTTTGGAACAAGATACATTGATTAAATACGTGATGAAATTTGGCATAGAAGTCATTGGAGTAAGAAATTTCTCTGTTTTTTTTTAGGTTTCAGTGAAATCATATCTATCATATATAATTAAGAAAGCACAGACTGAGGACAGTGAGTTACATAAAAAGGTAGAGTTTGTTTATATGGGTATGTTTACTAATTTTCACATTGAAAATTATTGTATTTTGAGGTTTGGGAAAATATTAATTGGTCCTTGTGATTCAATGTTGATGAAAGAGTTATCATGTGAAAAATATAGTTCTCTGTTTTTAATTTATATTGGCCGTACTAATATGTATAGAAATCTTCTTGAGTATTACTGGTGGGTTGGAATGAAAATAGATATTGTTGAATTTACTGTGAAGTGTTTAACTTGTCAACAGATTAAAGAATAATGACAGTTACAGAAATAATTCTTCAATAATAACCACTTTTAGAGTGGAAATGGGAAAATATATCCCTAGACTTTGTTATGGTATTACCAACGACATCTCAAGGTAATAATGAAATCTGGGTTATTGTTGATCGATTGACTAAATATTCTCATTTCTTTCCTATTTGAGATACTTTGTCTCTAGATCAACTTTCTTAGTTGTATGTTAAAGATATTTTCAGGTTTCATGGATTTCCCCTCTCCATTATATCTGATCATGATCCGAGGTTTACATATAACTTTTGTAAATTCATTCTGAAGTCATTGGGTAGTGAGCTAAATTTTAGTACAGCTTTTCATCATCACTCTGATGGGTAGTCAGAACAAACAATTCAGACTATGGAGGATATGTTACGTGATTTTTTAATGAATTACCAGAGAAGTTGGGACAACTATCATTCTTTGTTTGAGTTTATTATAATAAATTTTTTCATTCTAGTATACAGATGGCTCTATTTGAGGCATTATATGGGAAGCGGTGTCAAACTCTAGATTTTTGGGATGAAGTAGGTGAAAGAAAGTTGATGGGACCAGAATTGGTAGAAGAGACGAAAGAAAAATTTCCATTGATTCAAATGAAAATCAGAATAGCTCAGAGCAGGAAGAAACATTAAATGGATAACTATAGGAAGGATTATTCTTTTGAGGATGGTGATCATGTCTTTCTCAATTTTTCTCCATGGAGAAGTTTGATGTCTTTTTTTATGAAGGTAAAGTTGATTCTAAGGATCATTGGACCTTATGAAATCTTGGAGAAGGATGGATCAGTTGTATACATAGTTTCTTTACCTCCATGTTTATCCTATGTACAAAATGTTTTTCATGTTTCATTATTGATAAATTATATGCCAGATTCATCTCATTTTTTGATCCCATAGGTAGTTTATTTGGAATATAATCTCTCATATGAGGAACAACCAGTCCATATTCATGATCGAAGAGAGAAAGTGTTGTAGAATAAGGTAATTCAACATGTAAAGGTTCTTAGAATACCCATATGGTTGAAGAGGCAATGTGGGAATTTGAAAATTCTATGAGGGCTAAATACCCCCACTTATTTGATAATTAAATAAAATTGTGAGGTCGGAACATCCAAAAGGGGGGAAGGATGTTACATATTAGGTAAATAAAGAATAATACATTTTCATATTTATTAATATTTTATGAATTAAATATTAATTTTATATTAAAATGGATTCAATGTTTTTGGGAATACCCAATACAATACAATAGGTTTCATTGAAGTCTAATGTTACACACAATGCTGAGTGATACTAAAAAATAATAATATAATATTATTTTAAATGGTGGTTAACGCCTAGCTATTGTATTGGTAGGAATAAATTGAACTAACTATAATATAATTATACATTTTGTTAATTTTTTTTACATTTATCCAATAAAGGTTAGATGTTAAAATGTGAATGAATCTAATTTTATGCACAAATAGTCTAATATTATTTAAAAGGTCGATTTACAACCTTTTGATAGAAAAAACTATTTAAATATTACCATGGTCACTTTTAAATTTCATATTTGACAAAAAAAATTCTTTTTTATATTAGGGACATCAATATTTTCATTGGGTAAATTTTTTGTTTTTTTCTGATAATATTTATTTTTCAATGAATAGTGAAAAATAATGCATTTTAAATTAAAACTTCCTTTAAATATAAATTATTTATATTGTTATATTACAATTTTAATTGGTTTTAAAATGTAATTAGATTTTATATTTACCATTTAATCCAATATTGACCATTTTATTTAATTTCACTTTTAAATAGGATGTGAACCAGCGTCAATCCTTTTAATGTTATTATTTCATAAAAACACACTTTTTTTACAAAGTGAATTAATTTTAATATTATTTAATCCATATTTTATGTTTTCAATTTTGTAATATAGACATATTTTTTGAATATTGATCATCAAATATAACTAATGAGGTATATTTGGTTTTTTTTCTGAAAAACATCAATTTTTTATGAAGAGTGAATACACTATGTAGTAGTTAAAAAATTGACTTTTTCATTTAAATGAAATTTTACCAATTCTGTGAATTTAATTTATAAAATCTGATATACTTGGTTGTAATTATTAAGAAAAATGTGGTACATTAATATGAAAATTATTTTTGGTGAATTTTAACTTTTGACTTTTATTTTTCGTGGTTAAAGGTAAATATGGAAATTCAAGCTCAAAATAATATGATTATAATTTTAAATTGCCATAACACGTGTCCTAATACTTTTTGATGATACATGTATGACCATGGGCATCCTTGGGTTGATTTTGGGACCCCATGGATTCACTTAAGAGTGATAATGACACTTTGTATTTATTAATTTAAAGTAAAGAAAAAAATGACACAAACATATATATATTTTAGTAAATCGATTTTTACATGGGGTTATATACTTTATATCCTTGACAATAAATATTAATTATAAAGATAAAAAATTTCTTGCATCATGGTTTCTATATAATTTTTAGATAACAAATAAATAAAATTATTTATGACACAATAATCATGTAGTGTTTACCTCAGTAATGAATGATTTAAATATATAAGATTATAAAGATTCAATCAATATCTAAAACCTATTCAATTCTTATTGGATGAATTTATTTCAAACATGAGTTATATTGTAATCAACATTAATGATTTTTTTCATCTTTAGAATCAAAAAATAATTATATAATAAAATAGTTTTTTTCAAACTTTCCTAAAGTGCCTCTCATCCCCCTTATAAAATTTCCAAAACTCTTACTCATTACTCAAACCTCTCAAGCCCCGTGGCTCATCAATCTTCTGCCAAATTAAGCTCATTGTATCCCTCTATTCCCCCTATATTCCTCAATTTAGGCAGAATCCACTTTATGAAATCCTCTTGGTTCAAACCATAGAGAGTTACCTGATTTAAAAGAAATGTCTTCTTTTAAGTTTTTTTCTTTTATTTTACATCTCCAACACCATAAAGTTTTCTATTCAATTCTTTTATAACATAAAATTTATCCTCAATATACTATGTTGTTGTTATGAGAAGGATTCATACTAAACGTACAGACACCTCAATATAATGGGTGAATAAAAAATTGTTTATGTGGATGGAAAACTGCTGCCTCATGAAACTATGGTTTATTATTATCTCGTACCACCTCTTATGGTGACCACTACAGTGGAACTATATTTATATGTCATATATATTATATTTATATTGTTTCTATTCTTATTCATTCTTCATTTATGTCATACCTTTATGGTTTCCATAATCGGTAAACATGATAATTTCATTTGAGGAAGTGCGGACAACTGCCCCATCAAAGTGATATGAATCCTTCATGACATACGTGGGAATTATAATGGATGGAGTTACTGAAATTATATATTATACTAGAATTATAATATACTTATGTATAATTATGTTTTCATTCCATTAAAATACTATCTAGAAATGAAAGTAGCGTTCATGCGTACGTACGACGTACCATCGTCATAGACGGTGCATTTAAATTCTTATATTCAAATTTTATATACTATTATAAATATATATATACTGGATATATGATGTATATGATATCTAAATCCTCAATATCATTCTAGAGATAATGAAAATTTGACCACATGGACAACTTGTAAATATAAGAATTTCATTTTTAACTAAAGTACCAAATATCAAAAAAATGACCATTATTAACATAAATGATTACATAATGTTTATAACATGGTAATAAGTGATTGAAAAATAATAATAAACATTAAAAAAGTTCTTTAGAAAGTAGAAATTAACATTAGTTAATTTTTCAGGAAATTAAAGAATGAATGGTTCTAGTCGGACACGAGGTAAGAGACTTTGTATCAATCTCCTTTCATTAAGGCATACATTAATTTATATATGAATTTAATTTATATGGTATTTAATAAAACCCATTGAATTTTAATTTCATTCAAAGGGAATATTTTTTCTATGAATTGTTTTACTAAACGACAAAAGGAATGTTTTTTACGTTTACGGTGATAATTACCTCTCCACTATTGTAATCATTAGTTGACTTCTTCTATAAGACTTAATGTTTTTAAAATGAAAAAGAAACCCCTTATTCGGTTTTTGGGATGTTTTGGTATTGAAAATGGTTTTTGAGAATGATTTATTATTTAAGTATCTTGAAATGATTTATTTTTATTGCAAATGAAATGTTATTAGTGAAATATTTATATTTGAAAATATTTTATGTGTTATGATTTTACAATGGTACTTGGACATTTGACGGGTGGTTACGTGATAAACCAAATAATGGGTGGGGATGTGATAAACTAGAACAGCTGGTTAAATTATAATATACAATGCATTGGGTATGGATGTCAGCCATATGTATTTTCCATTTAGTGATATGTGTGTAAGTCAACCGTATTGTTATTCCATTTAAGTATGTTTATGTCCCATGTAACCTATATATGTTATGAGTTCATTCTATGAGTTTTATGGTAATATTTTGGTTACAAAATGGTGAGAAAGTATCTATTATTCAGTGAATAGTATTTACTACTTTATACAGATGAAAATTATTCTTATGATAAGGTATACATGGTTTACTTTTTGTTTTCAAAAACTACCAATTTTCCTTCTTTGTGTATCCCTTACTTACCTTTTTACCTTAATTCCAATTTTTTTGTTTTTAAATGTTTTTCACATGACATAAAGATGAATATGGTCAAATATGGGATCAATAAAAAATAATTCTATCTATAATATGGAACTATACATGACTATATTTTTAGGGGTTTTTATCTTACGTAAAAATAGATTCTGAGTAGAAGTGTCAACATGTAATATTCAAGTTGTTATGTATATGTTATGACCTAATTATCTAAAGCACTAAACCAGAAAATATCCTCATTTTGAATTATTTACATAATTCAATATTATGTATTGTTTAAGCCTGGGTCCTTATAGTTGGTATCACAGGTCAGTTTAGATAACTTTAAGAGTTTAGATATTTATAATTTAATTTATGATATGATTGAAATGATATAACATTTACAGATTACCATGTTGATTATCCTAAGATATTCCTGTGTTCAGAATAGGTTTTTATAGAGTAAAGAGGCCAGCTATGTTGGGAAGGTGTACAGAGGGAAATGACCTTTTAAATCAGTATCCTAATATGTTCAGAATCCGAATTGAACAGTTTGATGCAGTGATGACTCAATTAACTCAGGAATTGAAAATAATATTAGTGAATTCTCTAGTATTGGCCTTACATTCAAGAGATTTTGAGTTTGTTATCTTTAGTGATGCTTCGTTGAAAGTAATTGGCTGTGTCCTTATGCAGAATGATCTAGTAATTGCGTATGTTTCAAATTATTTGAAACCTCACAAGTTAAATTACCCTACACATGATTAGGAATTAGCTGCTGTTGTTTTATACTATAAAATTTTGGAGGCATCATTTGTATGGAGTAAAATGCAGAATATATACTGATCACAAAAATTTGAAGTATATATTCACTCAGAAAGAATTAAACATGTGAGAGAAGAGATTTTTGGAATTAATCAAGGATTATGATTGCATGATCCATTGCCATTTGGGAGAAGAAAATAAAGTGGATGATGCTGTGAGTCGAAAAGTTAATGCTCCATTAACCTTGTCACATTTAGAACAATATACTTTGATTAAAGTCATGATGAACATTGGAAAATAAGTTGTTGGTGCAAAAAATTCCTCTATTTTGTTTTAGGTGTTAGTGAAATCATATCAATCACACAAAATTAAGAAAGGGAAGAAGGAGGACAGTGAGTTATAGAAAATGGTAGAGTTGGTTCAGAAGGGTACTTTTCCAAATTTTAATGTTGATAATGATTGTTTTTTGAGGTTTGGGAAAAAATTATGTGTTCCTTGTGATTCAAAGTTGATGAAAAAGATATTATCTGAAGCTCATAGTTCCATATTTTCAGTTCATCATGTCGGTACTAAGATATACAGTGATCATAGGGAGTATTTTTAGAGACCCAAATCTTGACATACATGGATATTACATTACTTTTTTTTGGAATACTTAATACATTACAAAACAAACACCCAATGACCATATTAATATAGTGTCTTTGGAAACACGAAACATAACCTTCTAATCTTGGTGAAATATCGTCAACATCTCCCATAAAAGTCTTTTTTTAATCCTAAAACCTTCTTTTATATCCTGGGGGAAAAACATAAAAAGGGTATTATAAAATGATCAGTAAGGGTAAGCATGGAGAAAATAAAACAACCCATATACATTTGAACTTAAAAACATGAACATAAAGTTTTAACATCAAAATCTTGGGCAATGACATTAAACATGGTAGTACATAAGGCATAGATCATAATGGAACATCAATCATGATAAAATATCATTGGAAGAAAATATGTAATTGTGAAAAACCATTAATCACACGATATGATTTCCATAGTAACTAGTAAATTGCTTCCATGACCATCATAGTGGACAAAGTCCATTGCTGAATCGGGTTTATCTGCCGTTCCAGCCCTGTATTACTGTACTAGATTTTCTTGTCGTTACATCCATGTCTATATCATGAGATATAAATCTATGCCCAATGAATTGGAGGTAGATATAGGTCCCAACCATCTAATAATTATATCATTCTTATGTGTGCCACAACATCAACATAAATCATTCATCATAACCGAAAGAATAAAATGGGTTTTATAAACATCATTCCATCATAACCTAACCCATATAAAAAAATGGATATCATTTCATCATAAGAAACTGAAACCATGTAAATCGTATTGATATTATTCTTGAAACATACACATATAAAATAATGTCATCTTATATGGAAAATGGTTTTGACAAAACACTTGAAATGAATTCTTGAGGAAAATACCCTTTATTCTTGAAAATAATTTTATTTTCACAAAATGCCATGTAATTTTAAAAGAAAAGGATTTTTTTGAAAGTAGTCATGAAATATTTTAGAGTAAGATCCATGAAAATAGGGCATTATAAAACAGTAAAAATCTGTTCATTCCGTATAAGTTAAAAAACCATTATCCTTATACTTTTAACCGAAAAGTAAAAAAGTACCACATATGGTAAACAACAGAAAGATTCATTATATAACACAAAATAAAAGTCAATGAGGGGTAAAAATGACTTCAAACATACATGGAAGAATATTAAACACTTTATTAAAAACAGTTGTATTTACATGGTTGAAAAATATAACCCTAGTAAATACTTACGTATAAGTAATCTCGTATAAAAATGAGATTGTAAAATTATCCTTTACCTTATTTCCAATTTATTCTGTATTATTCTGAGACTCTTGTATAGTGGGTTTAGACTTATTATTAACTTGTAATAGAACCATAATAATATTTATGATATCATATATGATTCACTTATGACTTTATATTACCCGTTCATTTGTCAATTCCATGTTAAAGCAGTGTTTTGGGTAAAATCGTTTCATTTATCTTACACGTTTCGACTTGTTGATCTTGATATTATTACTTATATCCTTATTTACTTAATTCCTGAATGTAAAACATGATTTATATATAATATATATCCATCATATAAATATATATGATATATCAACAAATGGAATGCAATACACCGTTCATGGAGACGGTAGGCCGTACGTATGCATGAACGCTGTTTTTGTTTCCTTGTTGAATAAAATGGAATTAAGTAAATGAAACATATATGTACATAAATATAGTATCATTATTATGTAATATCTTTCATGATTATTTATTATATATAATTTATAACCATACTTGAATGGTTAATAATGGAAAATGAATCTCATCGCGTTCGTGGAGACGGTAGTCCGTACGTACGCACGAGCAACAATATCATTCGTTTGATATTAAAATCATATATAATTGGATAGTATATAATATATAAAAAGTTTTCATAATGTTATATTTATTAATTATGTCATTTATACTAATTATTATACCCGTCCAAATGATGAAATGTTTGAATAACAAACTACACCATGACATGGAGACGGTAAGTCGTACATATGCATGTGTGGTGACCTTTTCATTCATAGGATGGATAAAATAACTAATATTGTTGTAAAATATCTATAATAACATCATAGTATATAGAAGATAATGTAGTTATTATTTTATAATGGAAAAAAACAAAGAAGGAGGAAGTGTAAGAAGAAAGGAACTTGAAATAAGTGGTGAGATATTTACCTCTACTTCGGGTTCTTCCTTTTGATTTGATCAAAAGGGAACCTTAGGATGGATTTATAACTAAATTAAGGCCTCAAGGATGAAGGGAGAACAGTTGATAGGGTATTTGGGAAGGGTTGGCTGAGAAAAAAGGCATTGGAGTTGTGAAATAGAGAGATGAGGGAGTGCCCTTTTATAAGAGGGGTGAGGGGAACCTTAGGATAATCTTAAAATATTATTTTATAATAAATTAATTTTCGGTTTATAATGGCTATAAAGTGACTTAATTCGTTGATATAGTGGGGAGGGGTCGAAATCCTATCATTCAATATGTTTTATACCAGTTTATGTTACCATTTTAACCTTATCATTTATATTTTACTCTATGTAAAATAATTTAACTTTTATTGTGTCTTCTTGTATTCTTACAGTATATGGTTAATAAACATACTATAAACTGCCAATCAAACCCCAATTGGTTAATTAATGTCATATATATTATTACATAAGTCTTTTGGACGAACCATTAATTTTTAGGACCACTATATCAATTAATAATATAATATTTGTTTTAAGAACTCTTTTATGTCAATTTTGACACTATTTGGTATTTTGTTTTCTCTAAATTCATAATAGTATTATTAAATCTATCAAAATTCATCGAACCAACCCTAATATGTTATATTAACCTTGAAAATTAGTTTAATTCATAAAAAGTCTCATATTACATTTATTTCGGTATTTATATTATCAATTATGTTAATATTTCATTAATAAGGTTATTACTGCATTATCATTGTGTCATAAATAAATTAAATTATATAATGTCTAAAAAAATATAAAAAAATACCATTATGTAGGAAATAGTTTTATCTTTCTAATGATTATTTATAGTCGAATTTATATTTTGTAAAATCTTCTATTAAAAATGTTTTACTTATTAAAAATTGATTTTAACTATTTTAAATCTTATTTAAATAAAATAATAATAAATGTCCTAATCTAATCCAAGTGGACCTAAAGAGTAATATTTTAATACTAAGGTTATTTCTGGTCGAATTACACTTATCCAATAGAATTAGGACATGTGTTAGGGTAATAATAATATAATTTTTACCCTTAATTACCCAATTTACTTTAACACGCGGTAAATAAATGTTAAAAGTTACTATTCAACAAAAATTATTTTTATCTTATTGAACCACATTTTACTCCTTGATATTAACCATGTCTCTTGGATTTTCGAAATTCAACTCACAGAAGCAGTAAAAAAAATTTATGTAAATTTGCAAATTCTTCTAGGAGGTGGGTAAAATACGGTAAAAAGTTCAATAAAATTTTTATATATCTAAAATTATTATAAAATGACTCCAATGAATTACATTGAACATATATAAGTATTATGTATCAATTTTTACCTAAAGTAAATTTAAATAAAATATATAATTATTTAAATAAAAATCCGGTTTTAAATTATAACTAAGTGTTTTTCACTATTCATTAAAAATGGAACGTTTTCAAAAAAATACAAAAATTCACCCAAGGAAAATTTTGATATTCTGAATGCAAAAATGATGTCCATTTTGAAAGATAAAATTTATAAAATTTCAGAAAGTGGGTATTACTATTCATTATGGCTATTTTATATAATATTTCAATAACATATCATTGTTTAGTGAAACTCTATATTGAGTACAACGCAAGCTTTCGAGGAAGGTCTCTCTTACGTGTAATGCAAGTAAAGTCAAGGTTGTGTGTAGGGAAATCTTTATTTGGTGTTGCGTATAACATACTCAAAATATTTTTCTGTTATATATTTATCAAAATCTATATTTGGTGTTGTGTAAAATGAATGTTATTCGAAAGAACTTGAAATTTATTGCATCAAAAGCCAAGAATAGTGTTGCGTATACTACAAGATAATAAGGTGTTGTATATAGTGCAATAAAATATTGGTGATTCATATGAAAAAATACATCAAAGAAATTAAAAAGAATAATTCTCATAAAATCTCGGGGTGTTATATTCTACCCCCCTTAAAATGAATATTTCCCTTGAAATTCTTTAGGGTCGTAAATGGTTTTATACTTGAAAGTTTCTTTCATAGAAACCCAAATTGTAAAAAGGAATACAAAATCATCATTTTGAAAAGGAATGTTAGAAACATAATGGATACCCAAAGTAACTCATCACTGGGTTTCAACAAAAGAAAATATTGGTGAAAATTTGGATATGGAAGAGAAATCTAACCATCATGTTTGGATGAAGAGTGGTAGAGAACATGGCTATGAAAAATCCAACATTCACAAAGCCATAAATTTGTGAGGATCTATTGTACCATCTAATTCATCAGAAATGTGGGTGATAGGACAACATTTATGGTTTTCAAGGTCATTTCCCCAATGTTGAAGAATTTTTGAATTAAAATAAATACTTACATGATTTTGGAAAAATATCACTTGTTTTGTGACTTGAACAATTTCCACATCATCTCTTAATGAAATTAAGTAGAATTTATCTTCTATGAAGTGTTATCAGATCATGCAATAGAATGATAGGTCATTCCATCTCTCTCAAACATAAGGTTAACAAATGTTATATATATATGTCCATCTATGGTGAGATTAATCATATATGGTTCCTAAAATGGACTTATACTTCATCTATCATAAGAGTTAATAAAATAAAACTAGTTTATACTAATCAGGTACTTCTTGTATGCCAGTGGTAGGTGATAAAGGCCTTTCACACTTTGGTTGTGAGTTCGATTCCCACAACCTTGTCCGTCATGAGGGGTTGTCATCCGTCCTAGAGGTTGTCCTTTTTCTAAAACATCACCATTATAACATTCCAGAAATAATTTAAGAAAAAGGTTCTAGCCTTAAACAATACTATCTTATGCCTTACTTAATTCATTCCAATCTTTAGGCTTTTCCAAAATACTTCGGTCCAAGCTCATAGTATAAAGAAAATGATAACTTGAAAGGTCACATAACTAGCACGTGAATACCATCATTTATCCCCAATATATTTTAAGATATATCTTGTTGTTCACATTCTAAACATGTGAATACATTTATCATGTATTCTATTGAAACATGAATTACCATAACACCTTAGTAAAAACCTGAATTCTATCAAAAGATAACTCTTTCCACATACCAAAATCCCAAAATTTCTATATAATCAAACCATGATATCACTTTGTCCTTATATCAGTCATGAGCTCTTGAATACTATCAAACATTTCATTTTCTCCTTATCCCTTCATTATGCGCATATCATCTGCTTTCCAAAAATATTTCAATAACTTTTCTTGGTTATTGGTACCATAAAATTATTGAAACCCACAATAGCCCAATACATAAATATTCCAATATTCCATGATACTATATACAAAATTATTTTAGAATCCCATTACATAAACACTTAATCATTCCACCACATCGTTTTCATATTCAACATCGCCAATTGTGATCGCATGAGACTTCCCTTTGTCCTTTTCCTTATGAGGTTTTTGATGTCGATCATCATTAACCCCTGGATTAGGGCATTGATTAGTATAATGCCCCATTTCCTTACACTTGTAGCATTGAAGTGTTGGTGGTGCGCTCTCTGTGGTCTTTTCACTATTCACATCATTAGCTACCCTTTTTCTTTACTTCGACACTCAACTGCTCGATTACCATATTTTCCTCAATTAAAAAATTTTCTAGTCCCTTTAAGACAATCTCTACCATGCTTCTTTCCACACTTTGAGCATAAAGAAACATTCGTCTTTTTTCACCATTTTTTGAGATTTTTCCTTGAACTCCATATTTCATTTCTTTTCAAAACCATGAGATGGAAATGTAACACCAACTTCCAGTTCTACCTCTATAGCACAATGCACAATTTCTTAATAGCTACTGAAGTCTCCTATAGCTAATTCCCATCAAAGACTTGGTTTTAAGACACTGAAGAATCGATCAACTTTACTTTTAGGTTGGATGATAATTCCAGATGCATACCTTGCAAGCCTTGTAAAATTCACCTAGTATATACCAACAGATTCATCATCCTTTTTTCTTAATCTCAAGGAACTTCTTTTCCATCTTTGTTCGACGAATATGAGGGAAATTTTTATTTAAAAACAAGATCTTGACCTTATCCAATTCCTTGGATTCAATTTCACCTTGGGGCCTTGTATTATTAATTAGAGTCCACCACTGGTCTGCATCACCTTCTAAACGGTATACAAATAAAATGAATTTTTCATGTTCTGAACAGCGATGTATAGAAAATATCTTTTCAATGGTACCGATCTATTGTTCAACAACAAGTGGATCAGAAGCCACACTGAATAAAGGTGGATGTTTCCTCATGATGGACTCAAAAAAATATTGTTCCTTTCTCTGGTCATTTGGAAGTCTAGAATGATTCATAGCTTGTGTAAGTATAGAAATATGATTTTTCACTCCATTTACCTTAACATTGAGTGTTCATGAGTACAATCATTTCATTTTCCATTTCATTGATCAACACTGTTCCTTCGGGTTCCATCCATCATCTAAAACCCAAAAAGAATAGTGTGAGAGGAAAAAATCCTTCTAGGAAAACAACATAATAAAGGGGGAGTACCTTCAATATATAAAATATTAGGATTAATTCTAAGATCATTACCGTAATTCTAGGACTATGACCTATAATTATACTTAACCTTAGAGACATCCCTTGACATACCTTAAAAATTTCTCTAGGGATTTCACTAAAGATTTCACATCATAGTTTCCAAAGGATCACTAAACCTTCACTCTTATACCAACTGTAGAGACCCAAATATTTACATAAATGGACATTACATTACTTTTGTGTAGTACTTAATACATTACAAAACAAACACCCAATGGCCATATTAGATTATTGTCTTTGGGAACTCAGAACATAATCTTTTAATCATGGTGAAAGATCTTCAACATCTTCCATAAAGTTCTATTTTTCTCTACCTAAAACCTTTTTTTATATCATGGGGGAAAATAAAACATAAAAATGGTGAGATAAAATGCTCAATATGGGTATACATGGAGAAAACAAAACAACCCATATATATTTGAACTTAAAAACATAAACATAATGTTTAAGCATCAAAATCTTGAGGAATGACATTAAACATGGTAGTACGTAAGGCATAGATCATAATGGAACATAAATCACAATAAAATAGCATAGGAATAAAACATGAAATTGTGTAAAACCATTAATTACATGATATGATTTCCATAGTAACCAAAGAATTGTTGCCAAGACCATCATAGTCGACAAAATCCATTACTGAATTGGGTTTACCTGCCATTCCAACCCTGTATTACTGTACCATATTTACTTTCTGTTACAGCCATGTATATCTCATGAGATATAAAACTTTACCCAATGAATTATAGGGAGTTATAGGTCCCACCCATCTCTTAATGAAATCATTCTTACGTGTGCAACAACATAAACATAAATAATTCATCAAAACCCAAAGAATAAAATGGGTTTCATAAACATCATCCCATTATAACATAATCCATATAAAACAAATTTATATAATTTCATCATAAGAAAAGTGAAACCTAGTAAATAATAGATATATTATACTTGAAACATACACATATGAAATAATTTCATCTTAGATGGAAAATGGTTTTGATAAAACACTTGAAATGAATTCTTGATGAAAATATCATTTCTTCTTCAAAATCCTTTTCTTTTCACAAAATGCCAAGAAATTTTAAAAAAAAGGATTTTGTTGAAAATAGTCATGAAATCTTGTAGAGTAAGCTTCAGGAAAATAAGAAATTATGAAACCATAAAAATCTATTCATGCCGTATAAGTTAAAAATACATTCTTCCCGTACTTTTAACGGATATGTCAAAAAATACCACCTATGGTAAACAAAAGAAAGATTCCTTCCATAAAAAAAGTAAAAGTCAAATAGGGGTAATCATGACATTAAACATACATGGAAGAATATTAAACACTTTATGAAAACCTTTTTCTTGACATGGATGAAAAATATAACCCTAGTAAATACTTAGAAGCAATCTCAGATAAAAATGAGATTGGAAAATTATCCCTTAACTTATGTCCAATTTCTTTAGTATGTGTCCAAGAATCATTTATAGTGGGTTTAAACATATTATTAACTTGTAATAGAAACATAATATTATTTATGATATCATATATGATTCACTTACGACTTTATATTAACCGTTTATTTGCCAATTCCATGTTAAAGTAGTGTTTAGGGTAAATTCGTTTCATTTATCATACGTGTTTTGACTTCTTGTTCTTGATATTATTACTTATATCCTGATTTACTTAATTCCGTAATTTAAAACATGATTTATATATAATATATATTCATCATATAAATATATATGACAGATCAATAAATGGAATGAAATACACCGTTCATGGATACGGGAGGCCGTACGTACGCATGAACGCTGTTTTCGTTTCATTATTGAATTGAATGGAATTAATTAAATGAAACATATATGTACATAAATACAGTATCATTGTTATGTAATATATTCAATGATTATTTATTATATATATTTATAACCATACTTGAATGGTTAATCATGGAAAATGAATCTCATCACGTTCGTGGAGATGGTAGGCTGTACGTACACACAAGTGACAATATCATTATTTTGATATTAAAATCATATATAATTCGATGGTATATAATATATAAATAATTTAAATAATGTTATATTTATTATTTATATAATTTATACTCATTATTATACCCATCCAAATGATTAAATGTTTGAATAAAAAACTACACCACGATGGGGAGACGGTGAGCCGTACGTACACATGTGTGGTGACTTTTTCATTCATAGGATGGATAAAATAACAAATATGGTTGTAAAATTTTCATAATAAGATCACAGTATATAGAATATACTGGAGTTATTATTTTAGAATGGAAATAACAATGAAGGAGGAAGTGGAAGAAGAAAGGAACTTGAAATAGTTGGTGAGATATTTACATCTTCTCCGGGTTCTTCCTTTTGATTTGATCAAAAGGGCTCTATAGGTTGGCTTTATGACTAAAGGAAGGCCTCTAGGATTAAGGGAGTACAGTTTAGAGGGTATTTGGGTAGGGTTTGGATGATCCAAATGGCTTTGGAGGTGTGAATTAGAGATAAGAAGGAGTGCCCTTTTATAAGAGGGGTAAGGGGCACTTTAAAAAAACCTAAAATATTATTGTATAGTAAATTCATATTCGATATAAGGGATCCCAAGTGACTTATTTAGAGGATAGGTAGGGGATGGGTCAAAATAATCTCAAACAATAGTATTTTTACATGTTTAGGTTACCATTTTTACCTTATCATTTAGATTTAACTCTAAGTTAAATAATTTAACTTTTACCATGTCTTCCTGTATTCCTACTCTATATAGTTAATAAACATACTATAAACTTTTAATAAAACCCCTATTGGTTCAGTAATGTCATAAAAATTATTATATATGACTTTTGGACGATCCTTTAATTTTTAGGTCCATTATATCAATTATTAATATATTATTTGTTTTAAAAACTCTTTTATGTCAATTTTGACACTATTTGGTATTTTGTTTTCTCTGAATTCATAAGAGAATTATTACATGAAAAAAAATTCATCTAACAAACTCTAATATGTTATATTAAGCTAATAAATTAGTTTAATTCATAAAATAACTCAAATTAAATTTATTTGGGTATTTATAATATCAATTATGTTAGTATTTTATTAATAAGGTAATTACTGCATCATCATTGTGTCATAAATAAATTAAATTATGTAATATCTAAAAAATATAAATAAAATACCCTAATGTAGAATTTATTTAGATTTCTAATAAATATTTATAGTCGAATTTATCTTATGTATAACCCTATATTAAAAAAGTAAGTTATTAAACTTTGATTTAACAATTTTAACTCTTCTTTAAATAAAATAATAATAAATGTCCTAATCTAATCTAAGTGGACCTAAAGGGTAATATTTTACTCCTAAGGTTGTTTTTTGTCGAATTAAAATTATCCAATAGAATTAAGACATGTGTTAGGGTAATAATAATATCATTTTTACACTTAATTACCTTATTTACTTTTAACCGTGGTAAATAAAAGTTAACAGTTACTCTTCACCAAAAAATAATTTTTATCTTATTGAACCACATTTTACTTGTTGATATTAACCATGTTTCTCAGATTTTTTAAATTCAACTCACAGAAGCGGTAAAATTATATTTTATGCAAATTTGGAAATTGTTCTATGAGGTGGGTAAAAGACGGTAAAAAGTTCAATAAAAATTTTATATATGTAAAATTATTATAAAATGAATCCAATGAATTACATTGAACATATATAGGTATTATGTATGAATTTTGACCTAAAATAATTTTAAATAAAATAAATAATAATTTGAATAGAAATTCAGTTTTAAACTATAACTCATTGTTTTTCACTATTCATCAAAAATTTAATGTTTTCAGAAAAATACCAAATATTCACCGTAGGATAATTTCAATATTCTGAATCCAAAAATGAAATCCATTTTGAGAGATAAAATTTATAAAATTTCAAAAAGAGGGTATTATTATTTATAATGGCTAGTTTATATAATATTTCAACAACATATCATTGTTTAGTGAAACTCGGTATTGCGTACAATGCAAGCTATCAACGAAGGACAATATTGCGTGTAACGCAAGGCATGTCAAGGTTGCGTGTAGGGAAAGCATCCTTTGGTGTTGTATATAACATACTGAAAATATATTTTAGTTATACATTGATCAAAATATATACTTGGTATTGTGTAAAATGAATGCCATTCAAACGAACTTGAAATTGTGTGCATCACAAGCCAAGAATAGTGTTGTGTATACTAAAAACTATTACGGGGTTGCATATAACACAAGATAATATTGGTCCAGCATACAAAAAAATTCATCAAATAAATTAAAATGAATAATTCTCATAAAATCTCGGGGTGTTAAATTATTACTGGTGGGATGGAATGAAAAGATATATTGCTGACTTTACTATGAAGTGTTTCATTTGTCAACAGGTTAAAGCAGAACGATAGTTAATGAAAGGGATGATTCAATCATTACAAGTTCCAGAGTTGAAATGGTAAAATATATCCATGGAGTTTGTTGTGGGATTACCAAAAACATCTCAATGTAATAATGCTATCGAGGTTATTGTTGATCGAATGAATAAATCTTCTCATTTCCATCCTATTTGAGAAAATTTGTCTCTAGATCAACTTTCTTGGTAGTATGTTAATGTGATATTTAGGATTCATGGAGTTCACCTCTCCATTGTATCTGATTGTGATCCCATGTTTACTTCTAACTTCTGGTAAGTCCTTCAGAAGTAGTTGGGTACAAAATTTAATTTTTGTATAGCTTTTCATCCTCAAATAGATAAGCAATCAGAATGTACAGTTCAGACCATGGAATATTTGTTACGTTCTTTCTCAATAGATTAAAATGGAAGTTGGGACAAAAAACTTTCTTTGGTTGAGTTTTCTTATAATAATAACAATCATTCCAGTATAGAGATGGCTCCATTTGAGGAATTATATGGGAAGTGGTGTTGAACTCCAGATTTTTGGGATGAAGTAGGTGAAAGGATATTGATGGGACCAGAATTAGTAGAAGTGATGGAAGAAAAAGTTCGGTTGATTCAGAATAACATATGAACTGCTCAGAGCCGGCAGAAGTGTTATGTGGATAACCGGAGGAAGGATCATTCTTTTGAGGAAGGTGATCATGTCTTTCTCAATGATTCTCTATTGAGAAGCGTGATGCGTTTTGGTAATATGGAACGTGGAGTCCAAGGATCATTGGACCTTATGAAATCACGGAGAAAGTTGGATCAGTTCCATTCAGAGTGAACTTACCTCCATGTCTATCCCAAGTACACAATGTTTTTCATTTTTCAATGTTGATAAAGGAAATTCAGATTCACCTCATGTTTTGAGCTGAGAGGTAGTTCAGTTGGAAGAGAATCTCTCTTATGATGAACAACCAGTCCAGATTATTGACCGAAAAAGAGAAAGTGTTTCATAATAAAATAATTCAACTGGTAAAGGTTTTTTAAAAAAACCCTATGGTTGAAAACACAACATGGAAATCTAAAAATGCAATGAGGGATAAATACCCCCACTTATTTGATAAGTGAATAAAATTTCAAGGATGCAATTTCTTAAAGGAGGGAAGGATGTAACATCCCACATAAACTAAAAATAATTCTTTTTCATATTTATTAATATTTTTTAATTAAATATTAATTTTACTTTAAAGGGGATGTAATGTTCGATGGCATACGTGATACGCAACACTGATTTTCTTTGAGGTATAATGTTACACACAATACTAAGTCATACTGAAAAATAATTATATAATATTAATTTAAATGGTAGATAACACCTAGTTATTGTATTGTCAGGAATAAATATAAATAATTACATTAATATTATACCTATTTTTAAAAAGTTTTTACATTTATCCAATAAAAGGTAGAGGATTAAATTATGAATAAATATAATTTTAATCACAAATAGTCTAATATTCTTTTAAAGGTGGATTTACCACCTTTTGATGGAGAACCCTATTTAAATATAGTTTTGGTTAAATTTATATATTCTATATGACTAAATAAAATTATTCTTTAGATTCAAGACATCAAAAATTACATTGGGTAAACTTTTTTTTTATTTTCTGATAAAATACATTTTTTAATGAAGAGTGAAAAATAATGCATTTTAATTCAAAAATATCATTTAATATAAATTATTTATTTAGACAGATTATCATTTTAATTGGTTTTAAAATTTAATTAGATTATATTTATACCATTAAATCTAATGTTGCTCATTGGATTCAATTTCATTTTGAAATTAGATATTAACTAGTGTCAATCATTTGATAATTATTATTTCTTAAAAACACGCTTTTTATTTTAATGACGTGAATTAATTTTAAATTAATTAATCCAACTTCTATGTATGGAATTTGGTAAAATATACGTCATTTTTGAATTCTTAATATCAAATATAACATAGCCTTAATTTTTTTTATTTTTCTGAAAACATCATTTTTTGATGAATAGTGAAAACGCTGAGTTGTAGTTAAAAACTAATTTTTTCATTTAAATTAAATTTTACCACTTATATGAATAGAATATAGAAAATCCAACAGACATGGTAGTTATTATAAAGTAAAATGTGGTACAATAAGATGAATATAATTTTTTGTAATTAGAAACTTATCACTTTTATTTACTACGGTGAAAGGTAAATAAGGTAATTCATGGTAAAAATAATATTGTAAAAATATTAATTTACCCTAACATGTGTTCTTATCCATTTGGTTAATACATTTATGTCCATGGGCATCCTTGGGACGATTTTGGGACCCCACTAGGTCACATAAGAGTTATAATGTCATTTTATATTAATTAATTTAATGTAAAGACAAAAATGACAAAAACATATATCTTTTAGTAAATCAATTTTATGATGGATTTATATAAGTTATTTCCTCAACTATAAATATTAATTATAAAGATAAATAAATTTCTTACATCATGGAATTTTTTTATAATTTTTATACACTATATACATAAAATTATTAATGACAGAATAATGATGCAGTTTTTACCTCATAAATGAATGATTTAAATAAATAAGATTATAAATATTGAAAAAATATCTAAAACCTTTTAAATTATAATTTTTTGATTTCATTTAGAATATGAGTCATCGTATCATTGAAATTAATGAGTTTTGGACCTTCAGAAACTGAATATTATTATATAATAAAATAATATTTTCAAACATTCATAATGATCCCCTCCTCCGACTTATAAAAATCCCTCACCTCTAACTCCTTACTCACACCTCGCAAGCCCCTTGTCTTATCTAACATCTACCAAATTAAGCTTTTTTACATCCCTTTATTACATCTATAAGTATTACTTTAGGTAGAAGGCACTTTATTAAATCCTCTTGGTTCAAACCAATGAGAGTTACTCGATTTAAAGGTAACATCTTCTATTATGTTATTTTCTTTTATTTTACAAGTCCAACACCCTATACGATTATTATTCCTTTATTTTATAATAACACGTGTATCCTAAATATAATATGATGTTGTTATGAGAATTAATCAAGCTAAACATACACACACCTCCATCAAATGGGTGAAGAACATATAGTTTCTGTGGACGGCGGACTACTGCCTCACGAAACGATCATTGTTGGATTATATCCTACGGCCTCTTATTGTGTCCATTATGATGGAACTGTATTTATATGTAATATATATTATATTTTTATTTTTTCTATGCTTCTATATTTATCATTTATACAATACCTTTATGGTTTCCATAATGGGTTAACACGATAATTTCATTTGAAGAAGTGCGAACAACCACACCCTCAAAGTGATATGACTTGTTCATTCCATACATGGGATGTATAAAGGATGGAGTTTCTGAATCTGTATATTATAATGGAATTATACTGTACCTATTTATAATTATGTTCTCATTCCATTAAAATAATAAATTGAAATGAAAGTAGAGTTCATAAGTACAGACGGCTTTCCATATCCATGGACGGTGCATTTAATTTATTATCTCCAATTTATTTGTAATGTTATAAAAAAAAAATATATAGCATATATAAAACATATATAACATATAAATCCTCATTATCATTCTGGTTATAATGAACTTTTGACCACATGAACAACTTGTAAATATAAGATGTTCATTTTAGACTAAAGTACCAAATATCGACAAAATGACCATTATTAACTAAAATGATTACATAATGTTTATAACATGGTAATAAATGATTTAAATGGAAGAATAAACTTGAAAAAGGTTCTTCAAGAATTAGAAATTAACTTTATTTTATTATTCAAGAGATTAAAGAACTAATGGTTCAAGTCGAACACGAGGTAAGGGACTTCGTCTCTATCTCCTTTCATTGATCCATACATTAATTTATACATGACATTCATTTATATAGTATATAATAAAATCCTATTACATTTAATTTCGTTCAAAGGGAATATTTTTTCTACAATATTTTTTACTAAATGGAAAAAGGAATGTTTTTAACACTTGCGGAGTCAATGACCCCTCAACTGCTGTAATCATTAGTTAGCTTCCTCTATAAGCCTTAATGTTTTTAGTGTGAAAAAGAAACCCATTATTCTTTTTTGGGTGTTTGGTTAATTAAAACGGTTTTGGAAAACGATTTATTTTTTCAATATCTTGAAATTATTTATTTTGATTGAAAATGAAATGTTATTAGTGAAATATTAATATTTGCAATATTTTTTGTGTTTTGGTTTTATAATGGTGCTTGGAAATTTGACTGGTGTTACGTGATAAACCAAATAACAAGTGGTTCCGTGATAGACCAGCACATGTGGTTACATTACAACCTCAAATTAATTGGGTATGGAAGTCAGTTGTATGGATTTTCCATTTAGTGATATGTGTAGATGTCGACTATATGTTTATTCCATTTATATATGTCTATGTCCCAAGTTACCGTCATATGTTATTTGTTCTTTCTATGAGTATTATGGTAATATTTTAGTTATAAAATGGTAATAAATTATCTTTTATTTAGTGAGGAGTATTTACTACATCATAATGGTGAAATTTATTACTTATGATAAGGTATTCATGGTTTAATTTCTGTTTTGAAAAACTAACAGTTTCATACTTTGTGTATTCCATACTGAGCTTTTTATGCTCAGCCCAATTGTCTTTTTTTTTTGAAATGTTTTTTTCACAAGACATAATGATTAATAGGGTCAACGATGGGATCAAGGAAAAGTAATGTTTTTTAAGAAATGGAGCTATACATGACTCTTTTTTCAACAGTTTTTCTCTTACGGAAAAAATGGATACTAAGTAGAAGTGTCTACAAGTAATATTAGATTTTGTTATGAATATGTTATGACCTGATTCTCTAAAGATGTAAACCAGAAAAATTCCTCAATGTGAATAATTAACTTAATTCAATATTATGTAATTCTTAAGTCTAGGTCCTTATAAAAAGTATTCACCAAATAATTTTAGAAACAATTATGAAAACATTTTAATAAAACATGTTTTTCAGAATAAAATGGGTTCTCTAACTAAAGAGAGTTATAATGTAGGGTTTTCTAAAAAATATTATAAATCACTGGTGTATCAAAAAGTGTATAATTATACCAATACTTGAAACATATCATTAAGAACCATATAAAAATTAATGGTAGATATTTAACCATGGTTATATAATTTTCTTGAATGTAAATACCATTGAATGATCATTAAAGTTTAGATTGGGGAAAATAATTTTTAAATAGAATAAAGTGTCACATACCACATTGATATATTTTAAAAAATAATAATTATGAAGTAATATCATTATATTAATTTTTAAAATTTAATTAGGGTAATGTGATTCATTATATATCTTGTAAATGGAAGAATGTAAACCATGTAAAAGAAATTAGGTGCATAACAACAATTAATCCTTAGTGGAATGTAAATTGAGATGAAAATCCATTACCAATTGTTGTAACAAATGAATTGAAAAATAAAATGGTATTAATCATTAAATAAAACATTTTAATACCATGATAATAATATGGTTCATGATATTATATGTAAATTTGGCATTGACTATACCATATATAAAATGTTAGGTGTACAACTATTATGTATGCTTCATAGAAAAAAACGATACAAGAGTAACATACCTTGCATTTTCATTCAAGGGAATATAAATAATGTCATGTATAATAATTTGGGTTAATTTTATAATTTATGAAGAACATATTTCATGTTTATAATTACAATTATTTGGCTTATTACCATGTTGTCTACAACTAATCAAACCATTAATTTTACATAGGTTGTTTTGGAGAAAAGTAGGTTTGTGTGTCAAAACAACTATTGATGGTCGACTATGGTCATAGGGGTCAATATATAACATCTCCATAATAAAAACCATGACCTAATTATTATATTTATACATCAATTATACTTTTATAATCAGTAATTAAATATAGTTAGATAAATGATAATATTTTACAATCATGGAAACGGTATGTTGTACATAATCAATAGTTACAATCCCATTTTTAAGTGATAATTTTGGAAAGAAGGTTAGTTAAACCATACCATTAATGAAGAATAATAATATAAAATTCCATATTATTTAAAAATACATACTTATATAAATATATTTTTCCATAAAATGAATCACATCATGTCGAGGAAGCAATTGACTGCAGGTCCATGAATAACGTTATCACTTTTAAAGAGTGTGAAAGGGAAATAATGAAAATGATATATATATATATATTTAATAATAATTATGGGGATATAATTATGTCATTAATATCATAGAGGTTTTCTGTACAATATGATTAATTAAAACCATATCATACATGTTCCATGTTTAGCGTCAACGAACCACAACACTTTTAGGGGGGCAGAAGTCCATATGTCCTCAAACGATATTATTGTATTATCGTAAATTAGAAGGCATTAAAAGATGGAACAATAAAAGGATTAAGCTAGGATTAGGAAAAAATAAATATAATATATGATATATATAAAAATAGTTTCCATCATAATGGCCACTATGAGAGGTGGTAAGGAAAAATTGAACAATCGGCGTATAGCGAGACATTAGTTTTCTACACACAGAAACATTATGTTCATTACCCATTAGATGTTGGGTTGTGCATGTTTAAGTCTAAATATCACCAAAAACACAACCTAATATATTTATGATACTTTTCTTGTTATAAAAAAAATCAAATAATGATATTATAGGGATTATATAAAGTAAATGAAACTAGAGATATTGAGAAAATACATTACCTTTTAATTGGGTAACTTCTAATAGTTTAACATGATGGCATCCATGGAAGGTATTCTGCTAAAAGGGGGGATTCTAGGTATAGCGTAGGTATTTTGGTATGCCATTTGGTTAAATATTGGTTGTACTTGAGTGTTTTTAGAGAAGTGGGGAATGAGTAGAGGTGGTGGCCTTTTATTGGGTTGGAAAAGAACTCATGTGGTATTATTGAAAATATGTTTTGTGAAAACATGTTATTACTTAACAGAAGACATAAAAAACACCCAAAATAATTATATTAATGTTAATTTCTGAAATATATACATAAAATGTTTTATAGAAAAGTTTATATGAAATTTGGACCCTTAAACTTAGTGTTTTAGTCAATTTTAAGCCTAGTTACACCATAATCACTTTAATTAATTACATTCACATTCACTAATAAATATTGTCTTAAATTAATTTGATCATATTATAAAAAAATATTATTTTTATTAAATTATTTTATGTTATATTTTCAAAATTATTGGAACAAAAAATATTAGGATTAATGTTCATCTCAATGACATATAGATTAACTTGTTTTAGTAGCCAAATGACAAAAATATTGTTATGTTTTTATATTAAATTCAAAATTAAAACTGAATATAATTAACTAAATAGTATAATTATATTAATAATTTATTATATGTTACTTTAAAACAAATTTAAAATATTATTTAACATTAATAATTATTTAAACGAATCAGTTATTTTTAACTAAAACACAGTGTTTTTAACTATTCACTAAAAATGAAATTTCATAAAAAATCTAAAAAATTATTCCTATGATAATTTTGACATTATATATTCAAAAATAAAGTCTATTATATCAATTTAAATTCATGAATGTGTCAAAAGTTTTATTTCTAATAGGTTCACTAGTAAATGGGGGTAAAAATGTATAAATAAAAATATAGGTTTTTATGTTAAAAAATAGGTTTTATCTTATATTATGATTACCAAATATATTAGATTAATATAAAAATAACTCCTTGAATATTTAAAACATTTATTAAATTAATATACCTCTTTAAATGTAATTAATTTAATCTATCACGATAAAATAGAATTGTGAGCCTAAAAATCGTTCTTTATAAAAATATACTTTTAATATTCAAAGGGTTATTATATTAATATCTAATTTATTTGAAACCAATGACTTAGTTATCTAAATAATATATTATCAAAATTAAGTTAATAATATTCATAAAGTATGGTTTATACCTTATTATACTTAATAATAATGTTTTAATTACAGATTGTTTCTCAATAAGACTCAATATTATGTATGGAGAAATCCATCGAAGAAGGTCTCTTTTATGTGTAACGCAAGATTTAGAGAATGGTAACTCATGCGTTTAACTCATTATAACTCTATATATCATGCATGGAATCTATTATAAATTTTAAATATACTATAAGTTATATTTGTATTATTTTACCAATCACGATTGCTATCGCATATCATATACACTATGGAAAACAAATTTCTTACTTTAGTTTTTTGGGACATCACTTGAATAACAATCCAATATCATAATTCTTGATTCCAAATAAATAAAAATCTTTTAACCAATGTCACAATATAACTTGATCACATGTTTTAATTCAATATTATAATTATAAATGAAATAACATTTATTATTTAAAAAATCATCACATTATTAATATGAAACATGTAATTTAAAATAATTATATTATACCATCACAACAATATCACATGAAATATTCTAATGTAATATTACAAAAAATAATAATATTTAAACGTAGAATAAAATATAATAATTATTTATTCAAAAAACAAGAAAATCAATTTATTTCAAATACAACCACAATAAGGGAATTTACAGGTCAAAATAGTTTAAAATTACACTTTTAATCTATATATATTGATAATTATTTATTCAATTAAAAAATAAAATTTATATGAAATTTTTTTTGCACAATGAAATTCACATTCCCAAAACAATAGCACAATATTATGGTTTACCTTCCAAAAAAGTTAGACTTCACAATTTTCAGTGTTTTTTATCAATCTAATGTAACCCCCCATGAAAATAATAATGAATTCTCTTATTCAAAAAAAAAACTTCAGATTTAAAATATATTTGATATGTTAATTTTTCATTAAATACTACAATAAAAACATTATATTTCCATTAACTCATCAACTAAATATGTCAAAATAAAATATATTATTTTAAATATTTAATCCAACTCGACTATGTACTTAAATTAAAATAATTTTATTTTTATTAAATCACTCTTCAGATTGTAATATTTCATATTGAAATTTAACAGAGTAATTTTATCATTTATCATAATATTATTATAAAAAAAATTTGATTAATTTTTTATATATTATAACATATCAAATCAAAATTTATAAATTTTAAACCCTATTTTGATGCAAAAATTCTAGTTTAAAAATAGTTTTAAAATTAATGGAAAACTTTTTTCCAATAAATTAGTCAAGAAAATATTAAGTATTTTATTTGTACATTTTATATAGACTAATATTTCCATTGTCTCACACTATTACATAATCCAAAAATAAAAAACACTGGAATGGTTGATGTCTTAATTCATTTAATTTTTTATTGTAGATCATGCATCACAAACAAATTTGTTATTATATTTTTAAATAATAAAAATAGAGAATTAACAATGATGAGATAGATAGGATTAGTGTCTTTGATATGGAATCACATAGTTCAATTCTAAAACCCATTTTTTATTCAAATAAAATGAATTCATTAATAATAATTTTTAGATAATATGATTATAAAGTTAATAACACATAGGATCACATGTGTGTAAATGTTAAAGAAAATACTGAGATAAAAAGAAATTTTAGTGGAAGAATAATTGGAATTAAATTCAGATATATATATAAATATTATAAGACATATGAATAATATGATATATTTATCTTAATATATATTTGATATTTTTAATATCTTTCTTAAAATACAACCCCAAGATTTAAGTTAACTATGATATAATATAAAAATATTATAATTTAAAATTCCCCATTATAGTATATAATTTAAACTGAAATATATGAACATAAATAATATCACTATGAAAAATATGTATAGAATATTTAAATAATTCCAATTTATTGATGCACAAGCCCTTAATTTATTATTGTGTCATTTTAGGCTTAAAAATATTGTTTCTTCAAAACAATTTGTTTCCATTTATTTTTTATCATGGGAATTATAATTAATTTATACACTTATATAATTATTATTTTAAAAAATGAAATGAATTTTTGAGATAAGCATAAAGAATTATATTTTACCAAATTTGTTGAAATTTTTTGAATAGCTGATTTCTGGGTGGATAGTGAAATAAAAAATATTAAAGGAAAAGTTTATTTGATATTGTTATATTTTATATTTTCAAATTTTTATTTAATTGGAATTAGTGATTGATCAGTTTATTATTGAAAAAATATTTAATTTATACCATTTCAATCAACATTATAAATTTTTTGCTAAAAAAAATACTTATATACTAAAAAATGCATTTATTTGAAAATTATTTGTCATTACATTGTGCATTTTTATATTAAATATATTATTAATTTTAGAGATATTGAATCCTATAAAATTAATTCCATATTACGAACCATAAATTTGAAATTTATAAATGGTTATAATTTCATTTATGGACGTTATCAATATTATATATTGATATAACTACAATGGTAAAATAAAAATATGGGTAAATTAAGGGTAAACTATGATATATGGAAACAATTTTTTATAATTATTATTATTGTACGAATACAATTAATATATTATTGACATTTCTATGAAATTTAATTATTTTTATGACACTTTTACATTAATATAACATAAAAATATTTTATCCTCTTAAAATTTCAATGTGTGTCCCTCAACAACTTTTCAATGGGAAGTGATTCATTAGATTCATTACACATTCATAATCAACCTATAATAATAAAGATATAAAATTACTCAACTCAAATTCTATATCCTTTAATTATAGGTTCTTTTATTCATATAACACCATTCAAAGTGTCATTAAAAATGGATGTATAAGAGGTTTACTACAGTTGACCATATCATCTTAAAAAAACTCTTTCAATTAAATTATTATTCATCCCCATATAAATCCATTGTATTCTTCATAAAACAATAAATTTTGGTATCCTAAATACCCTTAAATTTTTATATTAAAATAAAAATAATATTATCAAACCAATTATCAATAAAATGGGGACACAAAATCATTTTCATGCATTCAGGTGGACAACCTCCTCGCCATATGATCTATTTCGATTTCCATAACAAACATTCATGATTTGTATATTTTATTGATATTTTTTTTATAAATATATCCTATATTTATTAAATAAATCTTATTTTTTAATTATAATATATTATTTATTTTCTTAGTTGTTGATGCATTGAAAAATCTTAATGGTGCTCATGTATACTTGGGGAATGCCACCTCTAAATGGTGAGGTGATTCATTTTTCATTTCACCTATACATGGATGAAAACAAGATGTGATTTAATGAATATATCTGATATCAGTAAAATAATAATGTTTCTACAGAGGTTAATGTTTATTTACCATTATTTCATTCAATCCATCAAAAAGAGAAAATATCTCCTATTCATACGTCTGGATTACCGTCTCCATGATGTGATATAATTCATATTTCAAAATTGATTTATATGATTGGATATTAAAGTGTATATAAGCATTAAATATGATAAATATAATAATATTATAATTTTTATATGATTAATCCATCATGAATGGTCAAATACAATATCCATCCAACCGAATCATGCATGAAGAATGGACCAGTTTTCACTTGAATGACCATTTAATGGAAGAATTCTTAATAAATGGATCATTGAAAATTATAAAGGAATTATATATGGAATTTTAACAGTTATTAAGGTAATTTAATACATATATAATAAATATATATTTATTATATAGGATTTTGGAATAGGAATGAATAAGTATATAAGTTGAGGTTTTTTATTTATGTTTTAATTCTATTTTAATCATTACTAATTATGGTCATATTTTTATTTAGTTAATTATATGATTATTATCTAATAAAAACATTTAATATTTCCTCAAATATTATAATTTCAAAAGATTTTATGATTGAGAACAATTTTACATCCATTGTCAATAAAAAATGTCAAACCTTTTAAGAATATATTGCCTTTTGTCTCAAATTTATATCACAAATCTGTTTTCTTACATATTCATGTTTTATACATTATTTTCAATAATTATTTAGGATACTGTTAAATTATTTTATAATTTATTTTTACCCATAAATAATTTTCAATGATATTCTAAAATTATTCATCATTAATTTTTTGGATAATGGGACTTTTTACTGAAGGTGTGAACATAATCATTTGTTTAACAATGATGACATGAATAGGATTTACCACCATGATGACCACTCAATTATTTCAATAATTTTTAAAATGTTCCATTGTTTCATTGAAATTAATTAAATTCCTTAATAATTTAGAAAAACATGTGTTATATAGAACTGAATACAAATTGTAAAGGGTATTTTCATCATGAAATGTTTTAGTGACATTTTAAATGATTTTTCATCTATTATAAAATTCATTGATATTGATTTATATTTAATGGGGATATGATCCAATTTTTCATCTTATGTTTATCTCTTTATTTTTTTAAGAATGAATATATTATTTTTGATAAACACATTTACTTTCCACGAGTTATGTTATTATCATATTATTATTGTTTTATAATCGTGTTTGATTCAAATGAGTGGACTATAACTACATGATGGTTATTACTAATAAAGCCATTAAAAAAAATTTCTAATTTGATTTTGATATCTTATGATTTTGTGATGAAAATCCTGAATCTGATTTTGAATTTATTTTTTAAAATTTAATATTTTTTATTATAGTTTATAAAATTGTACTCGAAAGATTTTGGGTGGACATGATTGTGTATAGATTTGATCACATTTTGATACAAGAGTACGAATTCATCTATTTAAGATCATGATACTATGCATGTAATTGATTTTGAAATTAACTATTCACATTTTTATAATGATTATGATTTCATAGACATAAAACCATATTATTATGTATTAATATTTTTAAGAATAGATTTATTCACAAAAAATTATTAATTAAAAGGATTATGAAGCCATAGTAAAGTGATACAACTCCTAAATGAAGATTAATTCTTTAACAAACATATTAATCATTATTTTGGATATTAATTGAATAAAGATTTTAGAATACATGGTTTAATATATTCAAATATCATATAGCAGGAACATGAACATGAATATTTTATCACATTTGTATGGTAATATTATAATATAATGATTTATTTCTATCTTTTTAGCCTTACTAATCGTCTCTGCACACCACTTTATTCCATCCATATGTTTTCCATCGGTCACCTCTATTATTATCATGTTAGATTTTATATAATCTATTGATATTATGTTCTAGAAACTTTTGTGAACACCTTATGAATAATTATATGTATAGGTTAACATCTTGAAGGTTTGATAAATTAATAATAAAATTATTTACAAGAAAATTATACCCTATATGTATATAATATAGTGGATATGGTTTCATGAAAAATTCACATAGTGGTAACAACTCATAATGAAGCAGATTTTGTATTTACTCGATCATTACTTGTGTATGACGAGTGAGAAACAAATTGTACATCTGAATAAACAATCCTGTGGGATATGTTTTGTTTAATTTAAATTCTCTATATGCACCATGAATAATGATTTACATAGATGATTACCATGAATAAACTATGATAAAACATATGATTCTCATATAGAGAAGTTTGTTTCATGATTTAGAAAGACACAGATAGATTTATAATGATTACATGATTTATAATTGTCAATTGTAATGTACATGCTAATTATTTTGGTTTGAATGATGAAGTTGAGGTGATAAAAGGAACACTAAAATATTAAATTATCTTGTTATATATTAGTAATATATATTCTTTTATTTCATGAAAATAAAATATGAACATTAATTTATATTCTCAATTATTAGATATTGAGTCATCAATAAAAAATCATAATGTCGTGGTGATTGAATTTCAGGTATACAATTCCTCTTTAATAGAATTATATTGGAATATGATTCATGTAAACCATGTCATAAATTTTCTATTATAATATAATTTTATATTGGGAGTGGATTGAATATATCTATATATAACCAATAATAATGTCTTATGAAGGGAATTCAGGTTTTATATATTTGTGCCTTTATACATTTCTATCTAGGTGAGGATGAACATGAACTTCCGATGGAAGTTAATTATTCTATATGAGTCTTATTTACCATTACTAATGTATATTGATATTATTGTGTTGGTTAGAAAAAAATCAATGATCTTACTATTTTCAGAGAATATTCTAATATATTTTCTAAATAATTTATTAGTCCACCACTATATCAGATGTGGAATTTTAAATAGAATTCATACATGATGTGATACATATTTTAAAGTCTATATCTATAACGACCCCAATTAACATATAAAATTTAAAGAAGAAAATGGAAGAGTATATAGAAAATGTTTTGATTTACCCTATTGCTTCACCTTGTGATCCACCAATTCATATTTATAAGAAGAATCATGGGTCAATGTGTCTTTCCATTGCTTATTGATATCTTAACATGTCCACTATCAATAAGAAGATTCATAAATACTTATTTGTGATTTTTTGATCAATTTTGTGGACATCCATATATTTCCAAAATTGGTCACTAATCTGGATATCAACAATTGTGATTAAATAAAGAGGATATAAAATATATTTACATTTGTATGTGGAATGGTCATTAAAAATTAATCATAACACAATTTAGACTTACTGATGACCCTATTATACTCATGGATTTAATAAATAGTATATACATAGATTAAATTTATAGATATTTTTAGTATTTTTAGATTATATTCTTATACATTTCATGATCAAGTTAGAGCATGAATATCACCTGAGAGTTGTATTAAAGACACAAAGAAGGGAGAAGTTATATGAAAAAATTACCAACTGTGAATTTAGAAAAATAATGATTCAAATTTTGGTCATATAATATCAAAATAGGATATATAAATTGATCTATCAGAGGTCAATGTTATTAAAAATCGTTCTCAACTATCCATGATAACTGAGATCTATAGTTTATATGGAATTTCATTATATTACTAATGCTCTGTGAATTTTAAATCAAAGATATATAATTCAATCACCCAGTTAACTAATATGGGATTGATGTTCCACTATACTAGTGAATGTGAATAATATTTCATGTAACTAAATATATGGATGATCATCAAACCTATACTCAAACTACCCAATAGTGTAGAGGGTTTTTTATATTTTACCAGGAAGAATCATTTTTCGGAAAACTTTTTACTCATGCAAAATTGATATATTATGAGTAAAAATACACTAATCATGATTTTGAGTTAGTAGGGGAAATCATTTCATTAATGATATCGTGGAATGAAATTTTATGTAATTTTTTTGATATATATATATATTTTAAAATAATATAGAATTTATTAAATATGAATGAATTTAATATATTCGAAAGAATGTTGTTATCATTTATAAATGACAAATATTTGTCAATATATTAGAATATTTTAAATTTTATTGATGTGGAATATTATTGAGATAAAATGATTACGTTATATTATCTTTGATGATGAGAAAAAAATATCCATTGTCTATGTAATTTCAAAGGAATGAAATTAAAATATTGATTGAATGAGATAAATCATATATTTCTCTAATGCATGTTTGACCATTTATCTATATGGATATTTTTGAGACTAAAAATGAGGATACATAGATACAAAAATGATAGAAATTTTCTTGATTTAAACAATGATCCTTGTTGGATTTACGGGGATCAAGAATCGATATATTGAAACTTCAATACAATATATGAAGAAGGATCAATTGGATGAAGATTATAGTCCATCAAGATCTATTCAATGTGGAGATGTGAAGAAATATAATGATTTAAAACAATATTACAAGAGGGATAAAATGAAAAGAGATATTACAGAGTATGTTTGATGATACCTAATAAGTCACCATGTTATGGCTGATAGATATAAATCTAACGGTATTCTATAATCGTTAACAATAACAGAATAGTAATGGAAACCCATTTGAAAATATTTCATTTTCAAACTCCATATTTATTGAAAATGGAATAATTCTATTTGTTTTATAGTTTATTTTCTTATGAATTCTTCATATTTCATTATAATAACTGTATATTTCCAACATGATCATATTTCAAAATTAAATAATAACAACTGGAATAGTTTATAAGAGTAACAAATTCTATTGTATCTGATTTGGATCTAAGATTTTTATTGGATTTCTAGAGAAGTGTTCAGTAGGATCTGGATAATGTGTTGAGATTCTATTCTAAATATCATCCTATGAGATATGGTCTGTATTATGACTAATACATCAATAAAATATTTTTTTTATATATTTATGTTAGGTTATTTTAATATATTAAACACATAAATAACAAAAAACATAAATAAATAAATATTCCATAAAAAAATATCATTTTAAGAGTAAACAATTGAACACATGAAAATGAAAAAAATTACAATTGGACTAAAAAAATAATGTATCAAAATTGAAAAGAGATAATTTGTATAGAATAAATCTATCATATTCATCACTATCTTGAAATAATGTATAGAGAATAAATATTGTATTAGTACCGAAAGTGACATATTTGAAAATATAAATATGAAACATTTATGGGAATTAGAATTAATATTGGATGAATTAATTTTGTGTTATTTATAGGGGGTTAATATTACATTGGAAATAGAAATATGATAGTTTGAATAGGATCCTTAACATTGGAATATTTACTTGTCTGTTTAGCAAAGTAACCTGACCTTTGAGAATAGTAATTTGACATCAAAATAATTAAATTTAATATAATTAATTTGTATCAAATGTAATTGGAATAATGATAAATATTACAATTTGATAATATAAATATCATGATAAAAAACTAAATGAAAATATCAGCACAATTTTGAATATTCTAATTTTAATGTATTTCATTAAAATGATAACTTTTATATTTATTACAAAAATTTCTTAGTCTAGATAATTATCTTGATAAAATAAATTTCATTTTTATAATTAATAAATTAAAATTTTCTGACATTATTTTTTTGAAAATTTCTATGATAATTAAATTTTTATGTGAATAGTTGATATTTTATTTTCAAATACTGCATGTCTTATTT